>CAXIVR010000010.1:31857981-33237981 GCA_964035755.1 Teleogryllus oceanicus | reverse complement strand
TTCACAGTTGATTTACCGTGAACTTCTACGATACTTCAGCACCAACATCTATGGCGAGGAGCTCCTACATTTCAAGAGCAGACGGTGACTGAAGTGCTCGTTCTAAAAATTAACAGTATCCATCTAGATAGACTAACAAACACTTTCCCCATTGGCGTCGATAAATTCAACTCGCCTCTGTTTTTTGTTCTTCAGATTCTTGATTTCTTAATCATAATTTCTTGAACGTTTAATTTTTTTACTCTTACGCATGCGCTTATTCAACAATTAAAAGCATCCACGTAAGTGAGCTAATGACCACTGGTCATTAGCTACGATGATACAAATCAATCACATCAGTCGCGTGTTCTTTCTTCCTTCATTCGCACGAATATAAGAAACCCAGAGATGCAATTACTCTAGTACGATGGAGAGTTTAGGGCCTACAAGAGCAACCTTCACAAGACTAACTGTTCAAAACGAAACAAATCTGACGAATAATGCGGATTTAATTATGGAGTATCACGTAGGGAATAACGAATAGCCTATTCGTACGAAACTGGGGCATCAATGTTAATGTCATTTCAATACTACCATCGAATGCCTTCTGTAAGTACTCTTGCGTTCGCTGCAGTTCGAGTTTGTGTTGAAGTTATGACGTCAATGTGTTTGCTGCTCGACCAACACGTGAACTACTAAAGGCAAAGTAAAATCTTACCAACATGAGAGGAAACGTGGAAAAAACGATTGCCTAATCCGACGTCAAACACTGCTTCAACATTTCCTACCGTCTGACTAGCATTAGTGTCTCAAATAATCTTTCACAACCGAAGTGTAACGCTTTGGTATTTTCCAAAGCGTATTTTTTGGAGGGCCATAAACAGCACGAAAATAAAGAAATTTATCAAACTATAAATAACTTCTTTGGGAATTGTCTTGAGGTGATTACTTTTTTAAATATAATCAATGGTCTTAAAAAACGTATTTCAAATATGAAAGACCGTGAGTAGCGTTCTGAAATGAAATATGTTTATCTTGCTAGAGACAACGAAGAAAAAATGTGCCACAAGTATCCCTAAATTCTTTCCCAAAATGCATTTCAATAAAAAAAAATGAATTTAATGTTCTTGTGCTAACATTAGTTACAGCTTCCCGAGTTTATTCAAGCAATCAGAACGACGAAAATAGAAGTTTTACAGATTTTGAAGTAAACAAACGGGAGAATATTCAAAAATTTCAACGGAACGGGCATTCAAAATTATAAGGAAACCATAAATTGCGAGGACCTACTCGAAATCCATGCTTTTATTGCGGTATTACTGTTGTGGAGGGCACGGACCATGGAAATGAAACCCCATTTCAATATAAGAAGGTGGACCAAAAGGATTGTTAAATCTTTCTGGAAGACGAAAACAGTGGAAAGTACAGAAGAGAAGGGTAGCAAGTCAATCAACAGAACTTCGTAAGTAGGTAACAAGAAGCTTCTCACTTTACCCACGCGAAACAGCCTCGCGGGTGAAAACTTCTTGAAAGCTTAACTGCAACTCTAATAAGAGAGAATAAATTAGAGTTCACTTGCAGGCGTGCGGAGAAAATTTGCGGCCACATGTTGGAGATTTACAGCTTCTTGTTGGATGATTGGCATTAGAATTGTGGTCGACCGCGGCCTCGGGCTGCAATAAAGATTACTGCCGGCGCGCCTGCTAAAATCACGCGGCTGCTGCAACGAGTTGCGGAGAAAAAGAAGAAGAAAAAAGATTGGTCGGAGAAAGGGAACGAGCTCCGATCTGGAAGCGATGCGGGAGAAATCGAGCAACTGAGCGCAAAGGACATCGAGAGTTTCAGAGTATGTTCGTAAAGTGCCTTGCTATATTACTAGAACTAGAGTCGACACCGGTTATAGTGAACTTTGGGGACTAACATTCTTGGTTCGCTACATCAGACGTCGTTACATCAGACGTCGCTACATCAGAAGTCGCTACATCAGAAGTCGCTACATCAGAAGTCGCTACATCAGAAGTCGCTACATCAGAAGTCGCTACATCAGAAGTCGCTACATCAGAAGTCCTACATCAGAAGTCACTACATCAGAAGTCGCTACATCGTTCGACAAAGAGTTCCGTGGGCTTTTGGGACCAAAGAAGGTAACATTATTTTGTTGTATTTTTAAAAATTTTAATTTTCCTTTTATAAAAATTTTAAGTTTCCTTTTATCAAAGAGGATAGTGCAAAGAAAACGGTGATATCTGACTCGAAATTTGTTCCGAGAAATCTCCCTAACAGTCTTTCTACGAGCGACAATCGGACGTACAACTTATCTGCGCGCGTGTGTTTGTTTTTGCGCCACAATTTTAGACATTATTTGGATATGGGAATTATCGTCATTTTGACTGCACAATTCTCCTGAAAAATCTCCTTTTGGAAAAACCGTAGCGTATCACCTTACTCACACGCAAGCAGATATACCAAATTAAATACAACAAAACTTTCTCAATTGTTTATTGCGTATACGACGTACGTAAAAGAGAAAGTAAAATTCGTACGAAATTTCCCACACAGTTTTTATATCACCCCAATTTTGCAAGCCTGCGTTATACTTGGATTAAAACCGGAAGTCCTTTCAAGGCCATGCGCTGAAAAGAACAGAGGATACTCTCTTCCAATCAAGAGCTTCAATACCAAAAATTTAAGCCCTTACGAAGCGAGCGGTTCGCCCCCTCCCGTGCCAGCTCGTGACCTTGAAATGACTTGCTGTTTTAATCGAAGTATAGTGGCACAGAATTTCACATATGCCCAGAAAATAATTGTTTAAGACCTTAGCAATTCCAACAGGAACACGAGGAAACGTAGACCATGATCGATAGTTGTGCAAAAACATTGATGTTAAATAAGTGTCATGACCACCATGGTCATAATACAAATAAAATTTTCAGTATCTATTTGATTTGTGCATTGCTCACAATTAACAGCCATTGACAACTGCCACTATTGTCAATCTCTAGGCGGCATCAAACCGTTTACTACTCGCCACCTTTCTCCAGGGTTGTTACCTTTCTTGATTATTTTGTACGTGGTAATACGTGATTAGAAAATTAGGATGACAGTCAAATTTAAGGCAGAATATACACTAAACTAGTATTGACGTTATGTATCACATTAGAACTAGGACATTTTACTTCGATATGTTTCAACATATCAATAACATCTGTTTTTGTGGATGTTTTCATCGACCATTGAAAATTGTTAAAGTATTTAAAATTTAGTTGATGTATTGATGTTTGGTAACATTTGCCATCACTAGCTCTGCGCCACCTAGGGCGGCGTAAACCTTATTAAAATCGTAATGTAAACGCATGCTAGCCAAAGGGGCTAGGGTCGGTCGAACGCGCAGCTCGGCTAGGGTCGGTCGAACGCGCAGCTCGGCTAGGGTCGGTCGAACGCGCAGCTCGGCTAGGGTCGGTCGAACGCGCAGCTCGGCTAGGGTCGGTCGAACGCGCAGCTCGGCTAGGGTCGGTCGAACGCGCAGCTCGGCTAGGGTCGGTCGAACGCGCAGCTCGGCTAGGGTCGGTCGAACGGCGCAGCTCGGCTAGGATCGGTCGAACGCGCAGCTCGGCTAGGGTCGGTCGAACGCGCAGCTCGGCTAGGGTCGGTCGAACGCGCAGCTTGGCTAGGATCGGTCGGCGCGCTCTCGGTTCCACGTCGGGGCGCGGGGGATGGGGGGGGGGCGGGCGGGGGGGGCGGGGCATTCCCGTCTCGCGTCCGGGCCTCCGCGCCGAAATAGAGCATCCACTGCCCGCGGGTGGGGAGGGGAGAGGAGGAGAGACAGAGAGAGGGCACGCGGCCGCGAGATTGAATGGCGCGCGTGCGTCCGCGTGCGCGTGCACGCGTGGGGTATGCGTGCGCCGCGATCGCGCGCGCGCGAGCGAGCCAAGGCTTGGTTGGGCACGCCGCCTCTGCCGTGTCCTGGTTCTTCTCCACACCTCTGCAGAAGGCGTTGCCGTCTCCTAGTCCCTGGCCGTCGACTCATACACACATATACACGCTTACGCTGAATACATAGCAACGTGGGTCTTCGCCATACACACTCCGCTACTGGCATCCGCCAGGGATGCGACATCGTCAACAAAACATCGATCTTCTTAATTAAAGCATCGATGTTAAATAAAACCTTTATTTTTTATATTTTTGTAAATCGATGTTCAACATTAATCGATCTTAATAAAACGGCCACCTAAAACTACCAATGTTATTCAACACACACACACACGCGCGCACGCGCACACGCACGCGCACACGCACGCGCACACATACACACACAGCTCTGACGTGATTACACAGAGACCCACGCCTCCGCCATATACTCTCCGCTACTGGCATCCGCCAGGGATTCAACATCGCCGACGAAACATCGATGTTCAATATTAAAACATCGCCCCAAAACCATCGATTTTGTTAAACATTTAAAACGGGATTTTTGCGTTTGATGTTAACGTTTGAGGGAATTTTAGTAGAAAGTGGTTTCGTTTATTACTTTTTAATTGAGATTTTACGGACAACACAAAGTCAACTACTCACCACGACAATTAACAAAACTTGGATTATCTAACACTATAATTCACAAATAACATAGGCTTCTTTACTGACGAAAACCAGTTTATTTACTTTTCACCCGCTCTCAAGAATTTTGAATTTATGATTATTAAGAAATTTATTATGATGTCCTTTTTTAATTCAAAAAATGTCGACCACGTAAAAACATCGAACACAATACATCGATGACCAAAAAAACATCGACTTCAAGAAAGCCAATATGATTTGCTAAACATTTATTTAAAAAATGAAAGTCGTTATTCATTGGCGGCCTTCAGCACGTGCCTACTCTCGAATCCTCTGCAGAGGGTATGGGAAGGTGGAGTAGATGCGATAAACCCTAGTGTCGGAAGTGCAGGTGGCGAAGATTGGTTTGGTTTGTTTTTTTCGTGTTTCCGGGCGCGTCAACTGCTTTGGTCATTAGTCCCGTTAGTGTAGTGCATGTTTGTTTCTCGGGAGATGGCGGTGATCTTCCCCCCTGGATGGCGACATCCGGCTCCGACCTACCGTCGGCTAGTGGGGTTTCCCCCTAACCAGGACTCTCCCACCAGCGGGGCACCGCCCCAGTCGGGACAAGCTCTAAGCTCCCGACCGGTCTCCCGGAATATGTGGTAGTGTAGTGCATGTTAGTGTAAGTAGGTGTGTAAGGGAAGAGGATAGGACAGGGAAGAGGAAGGACAGATCGCGCGCGGTCCGTGGCCCGTTTGCTAGGGTAGTGCTCCGGCATTCGCCGGTGTATTATTTTAACACGTGACTTAAATTAGTGATCATTGAATCTTCAGTGGCGCAGAGCCATCGAGGCAGTCCGACCAGCGCAGCCTACCCAGGCAGCAACACCCGAGTGGCATAGCCAGCGAGTTTCAAGGGACATGAACCTACGCCCCTTCCCTCGCACCCTAAGCAACCTAAACACACCTGCATTGCTCCCGATGATTTCCTCAATTAAAAAAACAGGCACCAGACAAGGTAATAACGGCGCAATTCAAGTACGACGTGGCAAGCGAGAACGGAGGCTACCACTGCAGCGTGGCGTGGCGTGGCGTGCCACGAGCGCACGAGACGCACGCGTAGCGTGACCGGTCAGGTGAGACGTGAAGAGGAGGAGGGGTGAGGCGAAAGGGGGCGGGGCACGGCGTGGCCTAGAGCGGGGAGCGGGGGAGAGGACACGTAGTGGACGGGTGTAGGTTATCAGCGACACCCGACGCCACCGCGCCGCGCCGCACCGGCACGACACAACCCGAAACGCACTGTGCATCGCGGCGCGACGTGGAAATTCGCCACGTGGATATTCGCCACGTGGAAATTCACCACGTGGAAATTCACCACGTGGAAATTCACCACGTGGAAATTCACCACGTGGAAATTCCACCACGTGGAATGCGGAGGACGAACGCGAACGCACGGCGCTTGTCGTAAAGAAGGATTTTCCGAAAGGTGGCTCCACACATGCGGCATTCGCCGAGTTGCGAGCTAGTGCTCGCCCAATCCCGAGCAGCTGACGTGTTCGGCGAATGTTCGCTCCTCTTAATGTCTCCAAAAGACCGTCACGCGGTGGGTAGAACGAACTCCGAATGTACGTCACTCAGCAAATAGCAAGCAACTCATCCACCCTACTCGGGATTCGGCGAGCGGTTGCTCGGTGTTCGCCGAATAACGACTGTGGAGACGCCTGAGCCAAAGTGACAGCTAGTGCTGGCAACATATCTGAAAGTTCTGTGGTCATTGTGTCCTTGGCCCCTATTAGACTCCCTTCCTGCATTCGTTCGTTTGCAGATGGCTAACTTGTAAATGGCTTCGACGCTTCCTTTTGTGATGTCCTTGTCCGACGAAAATATAGTGCACCACGAGAAATAATTGAAATTGGGAAGTGCAGTGTTATGTGTTCTTCTGTAAAAATGTTTTTTTCTATAAACATTACATAAATTTATTTGCTGTGTGATAAATATTATGTTTATTTTATCACTTTGGCTCATCCTTAGGAAATTCCTTCTACATTATACGCGCACGTTTTCTTGAGCTCCGAAATGCCTACCCCTACTCCTATGCCAACATTGTACTGCGGTTTTTCCGCGCTCAAATACCAAGGTCATTAGTCCCATACGTACAGTGCATGTTTTTTCATCAAGAGGATTTGATTGATTGTTTCATGTTTCCGGGCACGTCAACTGCTTTGGTCATTAGTCCCGTTAGTATAGTGCATGTTTTTTCTCGGGAGATGGCGGTGATCTTCTCCCGCTGGATGGCGAGATCCGGCACCGACCTACCGTCGGCTACAGAGGTTTCCCCCTAACCAGGACTCTCCCACCAGCGGGGCACCGCCCCAGCCAGAACAACCTCCAAACTCCCGACCGGTCTCCCAGAATATGTGATAGTGTGGTGCATGTTAGCGTAAGTGTGTGTGTAAGGGGAAAGGATAGGACAAGGAAGAGGAAGGACAGATCGCGCGCGGTCCGTGACCCTTTTGGTAGGGTACTGCTCCAGCATTCGCCTGGTGTTGATCGGAGAAACCACGGAAAACTATCGATCAAAGCAGCCGGCCGTTAGAATTCTCCTCCAGACAGCGACTGAATTCGACCTAGCTGAAAAGCTAGTGTCGAAAATACTGCCGCCGTCGGGACTCGAACCTAGGACCTCTCGGTCACAGGCACTGTAGTGACATCAGTTGAAGCACTGAACAACCGGTCCCGGTTGAAAGGCATGTTGACTCCGGCAGAGCGCGTGTGCTAGGAGGACAATGTTCTCGCTCGACATGGGTGCATGATTGACTAATCTTTCGCGGGACACCAGGTGGACAACGCTGGTATAGAGATATTACTATACGAAAGGGCCGCTTTGATAGCTACTGCTGACAACGCAACGTAGGTTATATCGGTGCACTCATTTTGCCAGTGCTTTCGTTTAGCTCATTTGTAAATGGGTTCATCACTATCTCCGCATAGCCGTCGCCCTGCATGACGTTCATTTGTTTCCCGACCTGTCAACTGGTCCCTTCTTAGATTAACTCCTCATACACCCCAGCGACTCCCAAAGGGCTGTTATTTTAGACACGTTTTTAATCACCCAGGATATAACTATCTCTATAATAAATTACCAAAGAGAAGTGCTGATGTTATTATTCAAGGTGTAAATGTTATTCACGGAATGGGTTTGATTGTTGATCAAATGCCTTCGACTTCTGTACGTTTATTTTTTTTTTTATTCTAACTTAGCTTTGGTTGGGATACCTTTTTGATCTGGATTTTATCAAATAATAATTTCCACATTATTATACCCAAACAGGAAAATCTCGATTTTGACGCTTTTCTAGTTAGGACTATTAGATCTTTGAACGGACTTGTTTTTACTCTTACAGATACTTTCATCAATTATTTAGTAGGTTGTTGACAGAGAAGGTGTCGTATAACAAAAGACCGTCAGTTAATCGTGAAGTGCAATAGTTTCATGACATTAAGTAGGTTCAAGGTTATTCAAATAGTGTGAAGGAAATTATTTGTTAAAAGTTTTACATTGTTCGATGAAACGATGCAACGATTGAGAAATTATTGAGAATTATGGCGAAGATAAAACTGAGAAAATGGAGCGAATCGTTGCAAATGAAAGTTGGTCAAGTTGTCGATATGTTGAAAGCTAAAAATTACAGGCACTTGGAAATAGCTCAAATTGTAGGAGTTAGTAGTAGTTGAATCAACATATAAAAAGAAAAAAATCATGGTGATTTAACAACCAAAATGAAAGATGTTTTTTCTACAAATTCATAAAACTATAATCCAAAAGAACCTTTTCAAAAACTTATGAAATCATTATTTTTAAGTTTAGGTCTAATATGGCACCTTACTGTACATCCTTCCCCCACCACCTTGAAAATATAAATGCAAACTGTAGTTAAAAAAGAAATTACGACGAAATTTCTTAGTTCAGTAAGAATAATTTGAAAAACGAATTTGTACGCATTTAATGCTGCCGGTTCCCGAGAGTCATTAGATACAGCAATATGGCCTCAGCTGTTAATCTTACACTTAAGAAATTCTTTTTCGATTATCGTTATTCTATATCGGTAGAAGAACCAGTGGACTTTGAAATTACTTTTATCAGCTTGATAGAGTATCTCAATTTCTCATGGAAAAAGTACGTACCAACACCTTATCGCGATGAAAAGAAAAATATAAGAGGAAAAAATACGAGAAATTAAGTAACAGAAGAAAGTGAAATGAGCAGTTTTCATTAGATACTAGAGAAAACACTAATGCATTTTTGTCACTCACCATATGAAGAAAGGGTACTGACACGATATACTGACCTGGAACAATAAAGAAATATTAATTATTTCACGTGTTTTCTCAAACTTTTGATTGAAATCGATTAACTCGCCTTTTTATAATCCTTGCACGAACACCATTCCAAGTACTGAATTCTCAGGGATATTGAAACAAATCGTAAAATATGAGCCAACGAAAATTTGGTTTTGTAATTTGTGTACTCGTAACTTAGCGTATGAAAGCATAGGAAAGAGGATGAGAGAAGCTTTTCAAGTCATTAAGCAAGACTCAATAAGAAACTGGTATGGGTAGGTAGGGGCACGAACAGAGAGCAAACTGAGCACGGAAAAGCAATTAAGGAATGCGGACGAGGCGGGACAAACAAGGTGAAGAGTGGGGAATTAAGAGGGAAGGGGAACGTGGAAACGTGAAAGGAATGGGAGGGAACGGGCAGGAGAGAAGTAAGGTAGGGCAGCACACAGGACGGGGGACTACCAGCAAGAGAGAGAACGAAGGAGAGAGCGCGAGAGAAAAAAAGAGAGAACGAAGGAGAGAGCGCGAGAGAAAAAAAGAGAGAACGAAGGAGAGAGAGAAAGAGAGAACGAAGGAGAGAGAGAAAGAGACAACGAAGGAGAGAGAAAGAGACAACGAAGGAGAGAGAGACAACGAAGGAGAGAGAAGAGACAACGAAGGAGAGAAAGAGCAAGAAGGAGAGAGAAAGAGACAACGAAGGAGAGAGAAAGAGACAACGAAGGAGAGAGAAAGAGACAACGAAGGAGAGAGAAAGACAACGAAGGAGAGAGAAAGAGACAACGAAGGAGAGAGAAAGAGACAACGAAGGAGAGAGAAAGAGACAACGAAGGAGAGAGAGAAAGAGACAACGAAGGAGAGAGAAAGAGACAACGAAGGAGAGAGAAAGAGACAACGAAGGGAGAGAAAGAGACAACGAACGAGAGAGAAACAGACAACGAAAGAGAAAGAAAGAGACAACGAAGGAGAGAGAAAGAGACAACGAAGGAGAGAGAAAGAGACAACGAAGGAGAAAGAAAGAGACAACGAAGGAGAGAGAAAGAGACAACGAAGGAGAGAGAAAGAGACAAGAAGGAGAGAGAAAGAGACGAGAGAGAACGAAGGCGAGAGAGAACGAAGGCGAGAGAGAACGAAGGAGAGAGAGAACGAAGGAGAGAGAGAACGAAGGAGAGAGAGAACGAAGGAGAAAGAGAGAACGAAGGAGAGAGAGAGAGAGAGAAAGAGAGAACGAAGGAGAGAGAGTGAGAGAAAGAGAGAACGAAGGAGAGAGAGTGTGGCAGCGGCGAGGCTTCTAACCGCAGAGGGCAGCGTGTGCGTGCATGAGTCGCACGCGCAGGCGGGGCGCGGAGTCTGCGGCGCGCATTTCTCCCGAGGCGTTCACCCGCCGGGGGCGACGGGTGGGGGGAGGCGTGGGCGGGGGAGGGCGGGGGCAGGCCGTGACTCAGCGAGCGCCGCTGGCCACCGCCGCCGCGCGCTCTGTTTACGCGGCCAAAATAAAAACGCATCGCCCCGCCCCCCCTCTCGTCTGCCGCCGCAGCCGCACCGCACCGCCTTCGCTCGCACCTGCCCCCCCCCTCTCTCTCTCTCTCTCTCTCTCTCTCTCTCTCGTTCTCTGCCTCCGGCCGTGCGCTTCGCACGACTGGACCCGCTCGGAAACGCACGCGGCCGCGCGGATATACAGTGGATAGGATACTCGTCTAATCTATGATGCAATGAGATGGGTGAGCTGTGCACAGCCTATCGGACGATGTAAGTAAGCTACCTCTGATCTCCCATGTATCCGAGAATCGGTAAATTAACGGTCTGTACTTTATATATATATATATATATATATATATATATATATATATATATATATATATATATGTAAGCCACACATTTAACCTTTTCACTGCTACGACTCTACTCAGCGCGCTGCACCCTGGTGCTGAGTCACCCCACAGGCCGGCTACCGCTGTGTGCGGCGCAGTTTCCTTGTTCCGACCGGCGCACCCTGTAAGGGTGGCCCACGCGGCAGCGAACAAAGCGCATACTTCCCATCCTTCTTTTTGATCCGAGCTTCTGACCGGCACTGGCGAAGTATCCGTAAAATCAACGTCCAGAAACAATGCAAAAGGTCAATAATAAAATCCGTGTAATCGTACGTAGAAATAATCCAAAAACCGTAAGAAAAGTCCACAAAACAAGCCAATATTCGTAAAGTAATGCGTAAAAACAAAAACACGCACAGCCAGAAAATTAAACACAAAGTGAGGATGGTATCCTATACTCGGAAACCGCAGAGGAGGTTTTATGATGGGCGTTTGGGAAGGGCCTCCTTCAAGATGCGCGCTAATCCCTCAGGAAAGGCAAGACCTCCGCGCGGCAGCCTACCAGTTTACAAACATTTATACTCGTAGCGAGAAGAATTGACATACTAGCACACTCTAGGAGAGTTCAAACTAAACTTCAAACCCTTACAAATCGAACAGATATCGCTACATGTCCTTCAGGCCCTTCGCCATTCAGCAGAAAGCGAAAGACAACCGCGCGAAGTATAAGACGCCTATAGGCGTCATTAGCACAGCAGAAGCAAAACGGGCGGACGCCTATAGGCGTCGTTAGCACACGGGGCACGGAAAATCTGGACGCCTAAAGGCGTCGTTAGCAGCGAAAAGGTTAAGAGTTCAAGGGAGCGGAGTCAGGGTAAGAAGCGACACGTAATGATGCAACAAACAGCTGTAATATAAATAATATGTACAGATTAACAGAAATACAATGATAAACAAATAAACTTAAAACTAAAGATTAAAACCGACCTGAATCAATACAATGCCGATAGCCTTTGTATACATCAATGCCATCAATGCTTTCAGCGCGGAGTCTTGTTAGGAACTGCCTCTCACACACGTGTCGACAAGCGACAGGGCAAGCCAGACATGATTGCCAACCTAGGCAAGCCTGATTACCCACTAGCATATATATATATACATATATATATATATATATATATATATATATATATATATATATATATATATTTATTGAGACGAACCGGACGTAGCCCATTTCCCTCATATGTCAACCGAGAGATGGCTACACCCTATGTGAAGCCATCATGACATTTGAAGACCGCGCGCGAATGACGTCAGGGGATGACGCGCAGAGACGGTTGTTTTCAAACCCGTGACCAGTATGATGTTAGCCAATTAGGGAAAGGCGATAAGATCCTAAATTGCCATTGATCGGCATCAATCAAGCACGGCGGCTGAAAACGGTATCTCGAAGGTTCGCGAAAGGAACACTTCTCTTTCAAACGTCGAGGAAGTAGGACGAATTCGTTTCACTAGATGAGTATGCAAGAAGAATTTTCTATTAGGAAAGTCTAGCCAGACAGTGCTACAAAACTCGTAAGCGGCGAGGAAGGTTTGCATTTCGTGAAGATAACTAGTCTTCCCGAGAGCTGTGCAGTCAAATGTTGTTTGTGCGTTACGACGAGTTGAACTGTAATTGTAGCACGAAGGCCGACCCTAACAGTGAATATTACATTCAGTAGGCTCGAGCCGTAGAGCTCTCCCGTTCGAGCGGAGAGCAAACTCGTTGTCGAAAGATGCTCGGTTTGTTAATAATTGCGGAAACGTGTGCTGCACACTAAAAAAAAACGGCCAGATCGCCAGTACAAACCGCACACCGCCGAGAAATGCCGCCTGTGAATACATTCAAGAAAGGAGAAGTCGATTAACGTTATTATTTGTCGCGGGCAATCCGAACTCTCCTCTGTGCGCATCCGGGAAGGTGGTATGAGAATTGGGGCACCGTGAGGAGAGCTGCGTCAGGGGAACGCCGTGAGCCGTACGAGCCCAAGGTCGGCGCCGTCGCTTAGTACGAGCTGGACGGATTGCTGCCTTTCGCCCCGGAGCGAACCTGCGAGGCCAATGACCACGACCCCGACTCAGACTAAGACCCTGCGAGCACGCCGCCTGAAATAGAAGCGGAATCCCGAGTTGCACGCCGCCGAGATACGCATGACGAGACTGAGTACCCATGAAATTAACAAAAACTGTTAGAAAGTTTGTTTTCCAGTTAGAATCAAAGGAATTTTCTTACAATTTATCTTGAAATTGTCTTAAAATTTTAATTTGTGTGGGAAGGCATTCCTAGCCTCCCATGATCTATGTTAAATTTACGAAAGAAAATGTAAGATAAAATTAAACAGGTTAAGATTGTAAGAAGTGAGTAAGAATGTGGCGATAGCCGATGTTACTATTAATGCCGCGCCAGCTGGTAGCGTAGGAGTTCATGGTATGATTATTTAATGAAGATTAAAATTGGTTACGTCAGGACTATTCTGATCGCTTAATTAGTGTTAAAATCATTGTATGACTATTTGAGGTTTTCCTGTAGGAAAGAAAAATTGCTTCTGGCATTTAAATAATAGTGCAAAGGAGAGGTTTGCATATTAAATATTGTACATTTTGTATCATTGAATATTTGCCTAATGAATTGTTTTTCAAAGCACATCGTTGCGCCCATCATTGAATGTGTGTTTCCTAAGCTGTGTGTTTCCAAGTAGGGTTTCCTGGGAGAGAAAAACTTATACTAAGAGTAACAACTGGTAGGGCCCGGCGACGGAGCGTCGGAGACGACGTCGCACGTTGCTGGTGACACCCACGCTAGAATCTTTCTCGTGGGGTATAACCGCCCTTACCCTTCATAAGTTGATGAATGCCGGGGCGTCGCGGGAGACGACGTGTTCCGTTGCAATATATATATATATATATACACACACACACACACACACACACACTCTCTCTCTCTCTCTCTCTCTCTCTCTACCCGTTCCCCCATCTCTCATCTACTCGTTCCCCCTCTCTTTACCCGTTCCCCTCTCCCTTCTCTACCCGTTCCCCCTCTCTACTCGTTCCTCTTTCAGACTCCACTCGTTTCCCATCTCTCTCCTCTCTTCTGCCTTTTTTTTTTTTTTTTTTTTTTGCGATTCGTGTTTTTGTTCACAAATGCTAATCGCCTGGCGGAAGTCTTGCCTTGCGAAGACGGCGGCGGCCAGCTCAGGCCTAGGAAGAGCGACCAGCACGGAGCTGCAGGGACGCCTGCGAGAAATGGGTCGAAGCATGAAAAATGACGGCGATGCAGTAAAGAAACGAAATCGACCCAGCAACCTACCACGACGCAAGGAGCGCAGTCTTACAGCGGTCTAGGGTGACAACAAGAGGATAGAGGATACAGGAGGTCATTAAGGTGGTCTATGGCATTTCAATTTCATTTTATTTTTTGGTTTCAGCCAGCATTCAACATTGCCGAACGGCGTAAGAAGGAAATTCTGTCGGAAAATGCTTAGTCTGCTACTACTAAGTTCCGATATATGGCACACTGCACAGATAATGTACGTTCGTACATTATCTGTTCAGAGTGCATTTGTACAAAGCTGGACGACGATGAGCGGATCATTTCGGACTTCATCCAGATAATGTTGGCAAAAAACATAGACCACGAGTGTAAGGCGAGTGTTCGTGTGTGAAACGTTTCGCAAGAAGGTTTTTCGCTTTAAGTAAAAGTGCATCGGTAGTTACTCGTTGCATTGACTCGAGATTATTTTATGTAAATCGCGAAGACCGAAGTCTAGTGGCCACAACTCGGAAATGCGTAGCGAAGCATCAAGTGAAGTATTCATTGAGCTAAGGTTATGAGGTGTTGCGTTCAAATATTGATTTGAAATTTACGACTGCCAAAGTGTACAATTCTAACTACACACTTTGTCTCTTACTAGTCTTACAAACTTCCCCTTAGCTTTCTGGTTCCGGTTTTCACGCGTCCGCTATTTCTCTTCGCCGTAACGAGCTTTATGTACTCTAACCACTTTCTGATGGTTAATGTCAATTTCATCTTGCTGATGTCCGAAACATGCTTCAAAGTTGTTCCAACTTAGCGCTGTATCCATCCATTTTGGATAATGTAAATCTGCTTCTTCGGAATTCGCCAGATTCAAACTTTCGCCATAGCAAATCAACGAGCTAATTACAGCGCGTGATTATTCCTTACCCATCCTCTTACCCTCTAGCACAGGGTTTCCTGTCATTTTTCACATTCCTTTTCGAAAATAATATTACCACTGTCCCCTCACTTTCATTTACCTCACTTATTCAAGCTGTTAAACTAGCGTAATAGTCGATATTAAATAATTCACTAGATGTCACAAATACAGTTTCATTCATTATTTACGCCTTGTCACTCGTTCATTAACCATCCCTTTCCCCAACACGTACTCACCCCCATCCACTGTGCAAGGAGATAACCTAACTTCGTCATCTCTTTCGTCTCCACATCATGATCTAGAAAGTACAGTCAAGATTGGGGTATTAAGGTATTCTTAGAACTGGACTTTGAAATGTCGGAAATATTCATTCTGACGACACTTGTGACCGAGAACATTACAGCGTCATCGTCCTTCACGAAGTCTACACCTTCCACTATGCGGAAAGGACAGGCCCATGGACGAGCAAGTGAAAGCGACAGGGTCCTAGTACCCTCGCGTTTTTCCCCTCTCTATGACCGCTTTTTATGCTTGGCCATGTGGCATTTTATCGCCACATATATACACCGACTATGAATTGAGCATTTATCGTGCGCCGAAGCGTGAATGAATAATGAATAGGTACTTTCACGGGTAAATAAAGAGAAACGAGAATGCATTTGTCTCCTGCACGGTGACCAATTAAACGGTCAATAGTAAATGTTGCAGCGAGTTCTATTCATTTTGTTGTCACGCGCGGTTTGTTTCGTTCAGATTGGAAAATATTGAACCGATCGCGTTGGTGGTTCCAGCAACGATTCGGATTTGACTGGAATCAGGAGAGGAGTAGATTGTTAACCCATGCAAAGCAGTACTACTGCATAAACGTTCCTGAAACTATGCTATTTACTAAACGTCGCATTTTTTCTGTCTACGACTGTACTACAAAATAGAGACGTTACTATACCATGGACAGAGAAAACGTTGCCAATTCACAAACGTTGATTGTGATAATTTATTTCGTTAATCAGAATGTTCCCTTATGAATACGGATTCTGTAGTTCTGGTACGGATTCTGCAATATTATAGATTTTCTTATTTCAATGTCGCAAGTGAGGGAAGCAAATGTACTAAATTTTGTAATTTTAGGAAGAATCAATAACGTCAATAGTGTAAAGACAGCATGCAGAGTCTGTAAGTGAGGGTGTGTTAGTCACGAGGTGCGGGTCCATGCGTGTGTGAAGGTATTGTAATGCTGTAATGGAGTGTGGCGATTTTTGCCGGTTTTCCAAAGCAATTGAAAAACATTCACTAATGAGATTTGTAGAGTATTTCGCAATAGTTTACAGGCTTGCTTTATTATTTTTTAAATAATTTGTCGGCTTACTGATTTCGCCATCACAAATAAATTAACAATATTTTCACAAATAACGGTTGAAGTGAATGTAATAATGTTAAGGAATAATATCAAGTTTTATAAACCTCCCTGTATTCTAACGATTATTCCATAAATTCCCTGATTTTTCCCCGACTTTTCCAGAGCAATGAAATTCCCTGACTGTTCAATATTTTTTTTTTTCAGAAAGTGGCCAGCCTGTTAATACATTTTTTCCATTTCGTTTCGGAAAGACAAAGATTCCCTCTGGTAGCCTCGCCTCAAAGCCGGGGGGTTACCTTGTCCTGACACTGGCCGAAATATATTAATGGTGACAGTGGAAGATTTTCTTGTTTTCGTTTTATTTCGGTTGGCCGCGCCACTTGGATTTTGTGCCCGCGAAATAGAATTTAACCTAGATTTTGATTTACGAAGCCAGTTGACTCCTCCCAGCTCTATTTTCGTCACCGCATGAACCACAGCAAGGAATGCACCCCGATTCAGGGAGTCCTCCGCCACAAATGCTTCACGTTTATATTCAGTTCAGACACGAGTACGATTGTTTTGACACTCATTTCTGACACATAACTGTGTGTGGGGGGCGTGGTTGGTGAGTAACAAGTAGATGTAACTCCCATTAATTTCATGAACGTTTACTAACTTGAACAGGGACTACAGTACCTCCCGCTATTTTGTTATTTAACTTAAGTCTAAATTATGAGAGCTAGGACAAAGAAATACGACATACCTGTCCTCATTGCATGTACGTCTCCATCACACGCTGGTCATTAAGACTTACTTGGGAACAACTGGAGAGGAAATATATTGTGAATACTAACATTTAAATGGAAAGTGACAAAAGCCGTAATTTTGTTCAGGCTAGATAGTTTACGGTAGGGGGATAATGAGATCGACTGTCAGGGAAGTTTACAATACTATTTTACGAGTACATTGACATTTTTGGTCCAAATCCTTAAAATAAACAAATTCTGCATTTCACAAGACTCAGGCAGGGAAAAGTTTCGATATGTAATACAAAACTTCGCTTTTCAGCTGCTACATAATGCCTATACATTTTTTTAGGGTTCAAAGGATTCTTTGAGAGCTTTCGTTGCCATCTTTTAACGGGCACTCCCCACTTACAGGGACAACATTACGACATGTTAAGAAACCTATTTGAAATTTGTTATCTAAACTACAAAAGACATTTACATTTAAACCAAGAGGAAGATAACTAGGGGGCGGATGTTAATGAAATGTTATTTTTTGTCTTTCACTTTAGAACAATGCCGTTTAGTATAGAAATTCATTTTATGTTATGACAAAAAGAAATGGCCCATTTGTATGCCATTATTTTGCATTTTTTGTCAATTTCGTCGAATAAGTTATTTTATACCTTTCTCCGTAATTTTTAATGCATTTTTTGCTTATTTAATCGATTTTAATGTCATATTTAATGGTACTTGCTTCAAATAATATTTACGGGATGCAAATTTCCACACAAAATTATGTGATTATAGAAATAACCTATTATATTTGTTCGCTCAGAAATTGTTTTGACAACCGTTGTGAGAATGTAATTCTTGTGACTTATATATCAGCTTCAATACCGGTTCGGTCGATTTCGGGATAACTAAAGACAGATTTCCTGGTAATAACAGTCCAAACCAAAAGTTGGCACGCTGAGTTCACTTGAGCGAATGGAAGAAGCCTCGATTTCGTCACTAACGTATCCAATAGCTTGAGTTGTTCATCCCAACTGATTTTGATAAGATTTTGTTCGGTTTTCTTTGGTTTTAGGGCATTTTTAGAGTATTTTATTAATCATTTTTGGCGATGTTTTAGGTCAACAAAATCCGCCCCGTAATGATAAAAAATGCGTTGAATGCAGGAATGTCAGAATTTTCCTTACATACACCTATATTCTGTAACGTACAAACCAAAACTCAAATAAATGCGGTTCCCTCTCGGGGAGTACGAAACAAAAAACCTGTATCGCTGCCACACGCGAGGGGGGTATATCTGTAACCACGAGAAACAAACGGACAAAAAATGAACGTCTGCCTCTTGCACACACACACCTCCAGCTCAGCCCGCCTACCAATTAGTAATTCGCGCTGCTCATTTCGTTGAACAAAGAGCCACCGGAAGCCGAAAACAAAAGCGAAACGGAATGCTCCCAACAACTTCGGCGCGGACCACCCACGAGCGATGGTCCATCAAAAGACAACATCATGCGCAATGCGACGTGACTTCGTTTCACACCCGGGCGATGCGTTTCGGTCCGACAGGATAGGGACGCTGTTTGTTCCTCGTCTATTTCTGACGCCGGCTTGTTAGCCAAGTTGGACAATGCACGACAAAGTAAACATCCCAATACACCCGCATTGTTGTAGAGCTCCAGTAACATTCATATTCACGCAGCGAATCCCCGTGAAGAACCGATTTTACGCAAGGTTGACGAGCCTCGTGGGAGTGCAGCTGCGCGTTTATGTTTGTCAGGGTATTTTTGTTTGACAGAGTTTCATGTGCTCTTCCATTTCAGCACGTAATAAGTAGGTAATTATGTACTAAAAAGTGGGAATATAGTATATATGAGACTTCTGAAAGATGGGTGGATGCGCGATAGCACCTACTAAATGTATCATTTTCACAAACCAAGTTTCCTTTCTGTTCTCTGTGTTACTTGCGCTGAAAACTAACACACCACAAGCTATGGAATGCTTCGTCGCCTTGCCCTTTTATTTGCAATACCGTCGGTATTTGTAGACTGACTTATTTCAACGCGATGCAACAGCGGAATATTGGAGAGGAGGCTACAAAAAAATGTTTGACAATGCTAAATTGTTGGTCTGTGATTTCCTTTTTAAAATTATATAGAGAAAATTAATAATTAAATTTGAAAAACTGTAGTAATATGTAAAAATATGATCTTTCGGGTAAAATATGTAAAAATATGTACTAAGAAGTTACGTTTTTGGCCGATATGAAACGTGATTATATCGTTGAATCAACTTGACAGAGTTACGTTACGAAGAATATGTTATTACATAATTATCCGGGCTCTTGTAATAAGGTTTCTTTTTCAATATTCATGTAGTTTAGAGAAAATATATTTTTTGGATTTCTCCAACACATCTGGTCAATTAAGAATGCAGGGTAAATAATCTTGAAACTGCTCACGCCAATGGAGTAACATGAGGTTACACTATTGTTATATGAGTGAAACGACATAGTACTGGAAAGCACCTGAAATCATTCCAACAGTTTAAAACCACTATCACTGCCTAAAAAAGTATTCCAAAATTAGGTGGCATCAAAAAAGGAATTCATTCATCTAAAAGTTGTTAAATCTTCAACAAAAGAAAACTACAAATGGCAGAAAATGTGTAACAAGAAATTCCAAGAGAATTCATCGAAATTATTAAATAAAATCAATCTCGAATATTTCTCTCCGACAGACATAAAAATATATTAATTTTTAAAAACTGTATTCTATAAGCACATACTGTAATATATCTGTCAAAAACCTAGTGATATACAAAAAACATTGGCAGAGTCGTGATACAGATTTTGTCGATACTGCGAGAAGAGAGGGCCAGCAAGCAACCTTATACTTAGAATCAAGCGCCTACTTCCCCTGCACACAAACCTCAAAAGAACCGACAGACTGCCTCAAGCTCGCCACTTGAAATTAGAGCATTCTCAATTCAATTTTATAAAAGCGCGTTTTGTTCAAATGTCACGTCTTATACGATACAATTCTTCCGATAACGATGTTTGTGGAAACAAGCGATTGTTCGAATTCTCGTGAAGATAAAGAGGACTCCACAAAGCCGAATGGGAGCCCTTCCCATGCGAAGACGACCTTTAAGTGGTGGTGGAGGAGGAGAAAGAGGAAAAGCGAAGAAAAAAGCAGGAGCCAAGACAAACGCTAGAGGAGGTGCAGGGAGGGGTGTCCGGGGGAAAACAGGGGCGGGGACTTATTAATGACTGATTGGTTCATTCATTCTTTCTGGGCACGTAAACTCCTACGGTCATTAGTCCCGTTAGTGTAGTAGATGTTTTATCCCGGAAGGTGGCGATATTTCTTCCACTCGCTGGTGAGATCCGGCGATGACCTACAAGTCTGCCTTCGGGGATTTCCCTTACAGGTATCTCCCTCAGTACGTGAGCGGAACAAGCTCCAAACTCCCGACATGCACTGTAGTGTAGTGCATGTAAGTGTGCGTGTGTGTGTGTGTGTGTGTGTGAGAGAGAGAGAGAGAGAGAGAGAGAGAGAGAGACAGACAGACAGACAGAGTCAGAGAGAGGAGAACATGGGTAAATTATGAGAAAGAAGGTCGCATGGGGTCCGTGGCACGCTTGATAGGGTATTGGTCCGATGTTCGTCTCGTATTGATCGTAGAAACTGCGGATAACTACCGATCATAGCAGGCGGTCGCCAGAATTCTCCTCCAGACAGCGACCCGAGACGGGCGTTACGGGGCGAGCGGGAGCAGGGCGTCGAGTGGAGTTTGGAGGCGGAGAGAAGTGTTGGCGAGGGAAGGACAGAAACGGTGGGGGCCAGGAGAAGTCGAGGAGGGAGCAGTGGCTGGAACACGAAAGACAGAAGCGCTAGTGATTGTGAAGGCTCAGGGGGTGGACGGGTGCGTAGGAGCAGGATGATATGAGGGGAGCAGGGGAGATGCAGAGGTTGAAACGGAAACAAAAGAGGTGCAAAGAAGAGGGACGGGACGAGATGTGGACGCGATGCCGGGAGCGAAGGCGGGGCCAGAGGTGGAAGTGGAGGTGGGAACGGGAGACGGGAAAACTAAATCAGGGGTGGAGCAGATGACACAGGAAGGAGGAGGAGAAGAAGGAGAAAGTGGAAGACGAAGCGGAAACGGAAGAAACCGAAAAAAAAGACGAGAAACCGAAAAAAAAGACGAGAAACCGAAAAAAAGACGAGAAACCGAAAAAAAGACGAGAAACCGAAAAAAAGACGAGAAACCGAAAAAAAGACGAGAAACCGAAAAAAAGACGAGAAACCGAAAAAAGACGAGAAACCGAAAAAGACGAGAAACCGAAAAAGACGAGAAACCGAAAAAGACGAGAAACCGAAAAAGACGAGAAACCGAAAAAGACGAGAAACCGAAAAAAGACGAGAAACCGAAAAAAGACGAGAAACCGAAAAAAGGACGAGAAACCGAAAAAAGGACGAGAAACCGAAAAAAAGACGAGAAACCGAAAAAAAGACGAGAAACCGAAAAAAAGACGAGAAACCGAAAAAAAGACGAGAAACCGAAAAAGACGAGAAACCGAAAAAAGACGAGAAACCGAAAAAGACGAGAAACCGAAAAAGACGAGAAACCGAAAAAAGGCGAAACCGAAAAGCGAAACCAAAAGACGAGAAACCGAAAAAGACGAGAAACCGAAAAAGACGAGAAACCGAAAAAGACGAGAAACCGAAAAAGACGAGAAACCGAAAAAGACGAGAAACCGAAAAAGACGAGAAACCGAAAAAAGGACGAGAAACCGAAAAAAGGACGAGAAACCGAAAAAAAGACGAGAAACCGAAAAAAGACGAGAAACCGAAAAAAACGAGAAACCGAAAAAGACGAGAAACCGAAAAAACGAGAAACCGAAAAAACGAGAAACCGAAAAAGACGAGAAACCGAAAAAAGACGAGAAACCGAAAAAGACGAGAAACCGAAAAAGACGAGAAACCGAAACGAGAAACCGAAAAAGATGAGAAACCGAAAAAAGACGAGAAACCGAAAAAAGAGGAGAAACCGAAAAAAAGACGAGAAAGAAAAAAGGAGGAAGAGGAAGAGGCGGAGGAAACGGAGTAGGAAGTTCGGGAGGAAGGGACGAGAGAGGCGGAGCGTGAGGCGAAGGCCCAGCCGGAAGCGAACCGCGCGGGGTCACGCCATGCGGCAACTTCCTCGCGCGGGCAGAGCAAAAAGTTTTAAAGCCACCTCGGCGCGGCGGTGGGGGCGGCGGCCGCCAAAGAAAGAGGCCCGCGGGGGATGGAGCGTTCCAGTCGGACGCCACGCGCTTTGATCCGCGCGCTCCGCCCTCGCTGCCACCCCCGCACGGAGCGACACAAGGCTGGGGACGCGCGCGGGGCGTGTTCGCATGGGATATTCGGAATGTGGGGGACTGGAGTGCCGAGGGCCGAGCCGAGAGGATGCGGCAGTAGGGGTTCTGTGTAATGAAAGAGGTGGCGGGACGCAAGTTAAGGGGCGAGGAGTGGAGGGGGGGGGACGGCGGCGCGAGGCGGTAGCGGGCAGTAACGAGGGGCAGGGGGGGGGCGGGGAGTTGTGGTAACGATGGGCACTGAGGGGAAGGGTGGTAGTGAGGGTCGAGGGTCGGCGGGGGGAGGGGAGGGGGGGGGGGGCGTGAGGGGGGGGCCGGCGTGGGGGGGGGGGGAGGGGGGGGGAGGGATGGGCGGGGAGGGGGAGGGGCAGGGAAGTGATGGCGAGGGTGCGGCTCGGGCCGTGGGGGCGGGGCGGGAGGAAAGGTGTTGGCGAGAGTGCGGTTCGTGGGCGGTGTGGGTCGAGGCGGGAGGGGGGCGAGGTGAGGTGCGTCGATGCGGGGCGTGGCGGAGCGGGCAGGGGCAGGGCGGGGCGGCAGTGCTCGTTAGGCAAGTTAGAGAATGAGCACGCTCCGCTGGGATCCAGGCGAAGGGCTTTCCGAAGGCGCGCCGCCAATCCGCTGTTTCCCGGAGTAGCCCCGCCCTCGGATTGTACGCACGAGCCGCAGGCGCACAAGGGCGAATTGGCAGTGCGCCGGTCGAGAAACCTAATTATAAATGTGGCAATCATTATTATATCAAGGATGGAGGAGGTACTTTGAGGAAAGGACTAGATTGAAATTTTGTCAAAACGGAGGTTGACAAATATAGAGTCGACTCCCGTTATAGTGAACTTCTGGAAACTAACATTGTTGGTTCACTATTTACAATGTTGTCAAAATTAAACAGAATAACTCCACAATGATTTCTTGAATAAAGAGATAAAGCAAAATATATTAAAGGCACGAACTGAAAATTCCTATGTCTTTATTTGTCCTTAAAAAATCAATTATTTTCAATTGTTTGCTTCGTACATTTTTCACTAGTTGATTCTTTAGATCCTTTCCAGATTGTGCCTCCACACTTGATTCTGCATTGCTCACTGTGTTTAAGTGTCGTACTGCAGTCTTGACACCCTTCAATGGCTGTTGCACTGTTGGAAATCCCACTGTTCGAAGGCCATTTCAGTTGCCTAATAACATTTAAAGATTCGGTACTCCAACCGCTTTATTGCAAAGCATTCATCATGTGTAAGCATTAGCAATAGAACATTTTCTGTCAATAATGAGTTCTTTGGTACAGATAGACACTTTTTCAGAAACCATGGAGTTCATAGAGTTTTCGGGTGGATGTACCATCATTTGGTACTTATTTTTAATTTGGTTGGACAGATTTTAACGCAGTATGAAGAGTTGTAGGTTCTGGATATTTAGGTGTGCACGTATGTGGTACTGCACATATTACACGTCACTTAAAAATCAACATAGCTGCTTTATTTATCCTAAATAATGAAACGGTTTGTGAATTAATAAAAACAGTCTTTATTGATATAATTCAATGTTTACCTTGTTTGGAGGGATAATTGAAAGAAACGCCACAAACGAATGAATAAAATGTAAACAGGCAAATTGTTGTATGTATAGCGGAAAGTCTGCACAAACGGAAGAGAGAAAACAAACGCAGGAAAAAATACACAGTGGAAAACCCGAAAGGCCTTTTCCAAATTATATCATGAAGGGGACAAAAAGAAATGCGAGAGGATCTCATACTGGGTGCATGAAAATTGACCCACCATTTACGCTACGGTCCGTTCCCACCTAACACCCACTTTCCACCCGCTTTCCGCCCCCTCTCCCTTCCACCTGCTCCAAGCCTTGCCTCTTCCCCTTCCCCTTCCGCATTGATTTCACTCCACGTCCCTCCTAACGCTTGTGCCTCTTGCCAGTCCCAATGTATCCTGACTTACCACCTCATTAAATGTCTTTTTCCCCCACGTCTCGCATGGTGCCCGCACCACGTCTCGTATTGTGCCCGCACCACGTCTCGTATTGTGCCCGCACCACGTCTCGTATTGTGCCCGCACCACGTCTCGTATTGTGCCCGCACCACGTCTCGTATTGTGCCCGCACCACGTCTCGTATGGTGCCCGCACCACGTCTCGTATTGTGCCCGCACCACGTCTCGTATGGTGCCCGCACCACGTCTCGTATGGTGCCCGCACCACGTCTCGTATGGTGTCCGCACCACGTCTCGTATGGTGTCCGCACCACGTCTCGTATGGTGCCCGCACCACGTCTCGTATGGTGCCCGCACCACGTCTCGTATTGTGCCCGCACCACGTCTCGTATTGTGCCCGCACCACGTCTCGTATTGTGCCCGCACCACGTCTCGTATGTGCCCGCACCACGTCTCGTATGTGCCCGCACCACGTCTCGTATGGTGCCCGCACCACGTCTCGTATGGTGCCCGCACCACGTCTCGTATGGTGCCCGCACCACGTCTCGTATGTGCCCGCACCACGTCTCGTATGGTGCCCCCCGCCCGCACCACGTCTCGTATGGTGCCCGCACCACGTCTCGTATGGTGCCCGCACCACGTCTCGTATGGTGCCCGCACCACGTCTCGTATGGTGCCCGCACCACGTCTCGTATGGTGCCCGCACCACGTCTCGTATGGTGCCCGCACCACGTCGCTTATCCTGTCCGCCCCCACGTCTCTCGTCCTACCCCCCCACTCTTCCCCTTCCCACCCCGTCCACCCCGCTCCAACCACTTCTCCCCCCAGGTGCAGTAACATTTCCCCTACTCTCCTCCTACACAAGGGATCCACACAGCAGCTGAAACCGGGCCCAGGAACAACTCCGGGGCGGAGGCGGCGCGGGCGGCGAAATCGTCGTGCAAATAGCAGAGCGGCGCGCATTGTCACAGTTTGCCCATTAGGGATTTTCCTCGAGCCAGCCCGCAGCAGCGGCGGCGGCGGCGGCAGCAGCCGGCGCCGGGCAGAGGCGGGGGTGGGGGCGGGGCGAGGACGCTGTTAGTCTGCGGTTCATTGTTTGCGTGTGCGCGCGCGCCCTAGGCCGCGGCGGGGACAAGCTACGGATTGAGCGACCCGCCCCGCTGCACGGGTGAAAGCGCGGGGGCGTGTACCGCTCCAGCAAATTCCCTCGTATCACACCTCCGCCCGAGTTACGCGTCGCTCGGGGCGCGTGGAGGAGACGGCCTCGGGCTTAATGAATTAAGGGGTTTAGACGAGCCGACAGAATGGGCGAGTTGGGCGGGGCGCAAGACGGGCTTGGGGGGGAGAGAAGTCGATGTGAACACTAGGGGATGGGAACGGCGATGAGTGGGGAATGGGAATGGGTGGGGTTAGGATTGGGTGAGGATAGTAATGACGAGAGGAAGGGAATGAGTCGGGGGTAAGGGAATGAGTCGCGGGTAAGGGAATGAGTCGCAGGTAAGGGAATGAGTCGCGGGTAAGGGAATGAAACGGGGTAAGGGAATGAGACGGGGGTAAGGGAATGAGACGGGGGTAAGGGAATGAGACGGGGGTAAGGGAATGAGACGGGGGTAAGGGAATGAGACGGGGGAAGGGAATGAGTCGGGGTAAGGGAATGAGACGGGGTAAGGGAATGAGACGTGGGTAAGGGGATGAGACGGGGTAAGGGAATGAGACGGGGTAAGGAAATGAGACGGGGTAAGGGAATGAGACGGGGTAAGGGAATGAGACGGGGTAAGGGAATGAGACGGGGAAGGAATGTGAACGGCTATACAAGCGAGGGGCATTCAACAATTTAGTACGGTCCTCGTGACTTTCTCCTTATTCTCTTTGTCTGTTAAACGCTTTTTTTGTTTCGCCTCGAGAGGCGATTTCCTGACTGTTTCCTCGTCTTGATTCTCTTTTCTTTCCTCAGCATCAGATTGCCTTTTCTTCCGCAGTTAGCAGAAATCCAGCAAATACGTGACGGACTCAGGGAAAAAAACGGAAAACAAATCTGTTGGATAATATTGTCCACAGTGCAGCAAAATGGATGCATTCCTTCCTCGCAATTTTCCGCGCTGAATTAATTTCTCCTTGCGTTTTGAAACCTCAGCGATGCGTCGCGTCGGGAAACTGAAAATGTTATTAAACTAGCTCAACCTTCACTACAAACGCATTTATATGCATTAGTACTCTAATAAAAATTGGTTTGAAAATGCTCTTCTTTCTTTCGCAAGAAATTAACATCGAGTGCTTTGTTCTTCCGACCTGAAGTTTAGTTCGCACACATCATTAACTGTCCAATTCAATCCGCAAATACTACTAAAAAGCAGGTCAATTAACATTGCCTTTAACAATGTTGCTACGAAATTTATCCAGAGTAAATTAAAGACGAAAGTTTGAAATCAAATATGTGCTTGAAAATATTGCCCAAAATGTTACGAATGTATGGATTACTCAGATTGATTGATTGATTGATGTGCATAGTGTAGTGCATGTTTTTCTCCGGAGACGGCAGTGATCTTCCCCCGCTGGATGGTGAGATCCGGCGCCGACCTACCGTCGGCTAGTCGGGTTTCCCCCTAACCAGGAGTCTCCCATCAGCGGGGTACTGCCCCAGCCGGGACAGCTCTAAGCTCTCGACCGATATCCCGGAATATGTAGTAGTGTAGTGCATGTTAGTGTAAGTGTGTGTGTAAGGGGAGAGGTTAGGATAAGGAAGAGGAAAGAAAGATCGCGCGCGGTCCATGGCCTGTTTGCTAGGGTACTGCTCCGGCATTCGCCTGGTGTGATCGGAGAAACCACGGAAAACTACCGATCAGAGCAGCCGGCCGCAGAATTCTCCTCCAGACAGGACTGAATTCGATCTAGGTGAAAAGCTAGTGTCGAAAATCCTGCCGCCGTCAGGACTCGAACCTAGGACCTCCCGGTCAGAGGCGCTGCAGTGGCATCAGTTGATGCAATAGGGAGTGAGGAAAAAGATATGCAGACAACAACCGGCAGAAATGATAAGAAAAAAGAATGTAGAACATGTATTCCACTTTCCAGAAACCCGCAATCATCGATAACACGTATGTGTCTCCACAGTCAATCGGGTTATGTCACAGTTGCACCAGTTCCGTTACACCCGTCCAAGCGAAACTCTTCCGAAAGAAACCTGCTGATTTTCTTTTGAATTTCGTTCGCGTATGCCCGTAGGTGCACGTTCCGAAAACGGCGTTAAAAAGGACATTTGAGAACACACCCCAGACGAAAAGAGATGCTCTCCGCGATCCAGGCGGTCACTGAACGTGAGTTGCGTTGTACCGAAGGGCAAAGTGGTGATTTGTTGGGCGCTACTAAGTCACGGTCAACACACGAAACGCATACACACGTATACACACGCGGACACACGCGGACGTCTGAAATTGTTTTTTAAGAGCTTTTATTATCCTTGTTCGCACATTATTATGTCTTTAAAGGGTTTTTATGTTACATAGTATATACAATTTTTTTTAACTGCATTTCATCATACATGTACAATGTTTGAAGACAATAATATTGACAATACAGGACAATAACTAACAACCAGGGATAACCAGGACGGGTCCTTCAGAAAAATTCATACAATATTTGGATTAAAAAAATTAATATTGAATTCAGAAATGTTGGAACCTGCTTTACAACTAATGAAGGAGGATGTAGTAGTTCTTCAGAATATCTTGATTTTATTCGTGGAAAAGGATTGACTAATTTACCTAGAGTGTACAAAGGAATAGTTGGGCAAGATGAAAGAGAACAAAAGAAATTGGAAGAAAGTTTTAAAATCCAAGTTTTCAGAGGGTCTGGAATTGTCACGTAAAATGTTTTTGCGCATTTTACGCGCACATCCATTCGGATTACGGAGCAACTAAAAACCACATATCCCGAAGAAAATCTTGAGCCGATGGGTTCCAATCGTGCATGTTTTATAGAACGATTTTCCTAAGGATGAGCCAAAGTGACAGTTCGTAAAAACAATTGAACATCACATTTCAGAGAAGTATCCCTCCGCCGCGACAGCAGTTCAGTCACGCCCCTTCGTAAAGTGCTAATGGCTCTTGTAAAAACATCCCTATGCAGAAGTCTTAAGAGTATCGCTTAAATACATGCACGTAAGCGAGTTCGGGAAATATTTAAATTAAATATCGTAAGTGGAAAATGTAACATGCTCTCACAATCAGTAAAAGAAAACTGACACAAATGCAAATAGAAAGCTCTCAATCAGAGCTCGCCACACAACAGCACAATTTGCCGGAAACACGTGCACCAGTACGCATCTCAGTTTTAAAATAAACATAATATTTATCATACAAAAAGTAAATTCAATGTAATGTTAATAGAAAAAAAAAGAATTTTACAGAAGAGCACATAACATTGCACATCCTAATTTCAATTACTTCTCGGGGCGCACTATATTTTCGTCGGACGAGGACATCACAAGAGGACGAGTCGAAGCAATTTACAAGTTAGCCAACTGCAAACGAGCCCATTAGACTCCCCTCCTGCATTTGTTCGAGGGCACAACGACCACTGAACGCTCACAGTTCTGTTGCCAGCACTAGCTGTCACTTCGACTCTTTCTTAGGACCGGGAGCGGTAGCTCAGTACATCAACTGATGTCACTGCAGCGCCTCTGACCGGGAGGTCCTGGGTTCGAGTCCTGATGGCGGCAGGATTTTCGACACTAGCTTTTCAGCTAGGTCGAATTCAGTCGCTGTCTGGAAGAGAATTCTAGCGGCGACTGCTCTGATCGGTAGTTTTCCGAGGTTTCTCCGATCAACACCAGGCGAATGCCGGAGCAGTACCCTATCAAACAGGCCACGGACCGCGCGCGATCTGTCCTTCCCATTCCTTGTCCTATCTTCTCCCCTTACACACACACACTTACACTAACACTAACATGCACTACACTACCACATATCCCGGGAGACGGGTCGGGAGCTTAGAGCTTGTCCCGGCTGGGCGGTGCCCCCCTGGTGGGAGAGTCCTGGTTAGGGGGAAACCCCACTAGCCGACGGTAGGTCGGCGCCGGATCTCGCCATCCAGCGGGGGAAGATCACCGCCATCTCCCGAGAAAAAACATGCACTAAACTAACGGGACTAATGACCAGAGTAGTTGACGCGCCCGGAAACACGAATCAATCAATCAATTTTTCTTAGGAAAATCGTTCTATACTCGGGGATTGTGGCTTACGCGTAACGGTTTGCTCGAACGGGTAAAAGGCAACTTCTCCAAACTAAAACTGTCAAGCGTCTCCAAGAAGTAAGAACCTGTTCGTGGACACACGCACGAAGGTGCATCACCTTCAGAATACAGACAACCACAAACACATATCTTGAAGAATATCAACAACCAACGGACTTTGTTCGTGATAGTTTAACAGCGAAGTTAGTCGAAGAAAGGACCAGTTTGACTGGTCGGAAAAGGAAAGAAAGTGACATTGGAAGATAGCATTGCAAGATACACTGTCGAAACCCCTTACAAGTAAGCCAACTGCAAACGAACGCAATAACGGCTTGAGCACGTGGACATAACTTATGGTTACGTTGCCAGCAGCAGCTGTCAAAGCGGTCCATTGTTAGAGTAACCCTTCTATCAGAGGTGTCCAAATTGCAAGGCCTCAAGGGCCACAACTACAACCTTTTAATATGATTGCGCTGATGTCACTGCAGTGCCTCAGACAGGGAGGTCCTGTGTTCGAGTCCTGACGGCGGCAGGATTTTCGACACTAGCTTTTCAGCTAGGTCGAATTCAGTCGCTGTCTGGGGGAAAATTCTAAGTGGCCGGCTGCTCTGATCGGTAGTTTTCCGTGATTTCTTCGATCAACAACAGGCGAATGCCGGAGCAGTACCCTAACAAACGGGCCACGGACTGCGCGCGATCTGTCTTCCTTGCCCTATCCTCTCCCCTTACACACACACTTACACTAACATGCACTACACTACCACATTTCTGGGAGACCGAGCGGGAGCTTAGAGCTTGTCCCGTCTGGGGCGGTGCCCCGCTGGTGGGAGAGTCCTGATTAGGGGGAAACCCCACTAGCCGACGACAGGAAAAAAACATGCACTACAGTAACGGGACTATTGACCAAAGCAGTTGACGCGCCCGAAAACACGAAGAAATCAATCAATCAATCAATTTAATATGATTGTGGGTTGTATTTTCATTACTCGGACGTTCCCCACCTGACTTCCCCGTATTGTTGATATCGGCAATTCGTGCGGTTGCTCTGAAACGGGGGAGGAGAATAGAACCATGCGTTATGTCAGATCATAAGCTTGTATAACGCAGTGAAACACATTGCAACGAATTTGAATGACTGAATACACTAGAAGAAAAATGCTTGAACATAAACAACCTATTTGTACATTAAGGGGGCGTTGACTCCGGCAGGGCACGTCTACTAGGCGCGCAAATTTCCCGTCGGAGAAGGATGCAGGAGACTTTCACTTTTGACTAATAACGTTTCATGGGCCACAATAAACAGCACCGCAGGCCACATACGACCAGCGAGCTGCCAGTTGGACAACCCTGTTCTACATCAACGAACGGACAAACCTCGAACGAGCCAAACTCTCCTCTATATCAACGAACGGACAAACCGCGAACGAGCCAAACTCTCCTCTATATCAACGAACGGACAAACCGCGAACGAGCAAAACTCTCCTCACATCAACGAATGGACAAACCAAAAAGAACAGGCAAAACTCACGTAACTCGAGTATTTGTGTCGGGCAGCAAGGAACAGGCGAAACCGACACGTACTCGGAGCGTGTTCAGGACTCATCAACAAACCAAAAAAAAACAGCTCCACCCACGCGCATTCGATCAGAGCTCCTAACTGCCCTACATAACCGCCTTCCGAAACCCCCCATTCGCCACTGACATGCTTCCGTTGACCCGTGACCGACGACTGCTCGCTTCCCCTCCTTCCCCACCTCCGCCCCCCCCACCGCCCGCGCAGCGCCGCGAGGGAAGGTCGTTCACGCCGGGCCCCGCGAAAGGTCCCACGAGAGGCGCTGCCGGCGGCGGCGGCGGCGGGAGGCGGCGGCCAGACGACCATAAGCCCGCAGACACCAGCGCAGACGCCGCCGCTACCGCCACCGTCGCCCGCGAGCCGCTCCGCGCATGCGCCACGCGCGGTCGTTCCCGCCGCCGCCCCCGCACCTCATCGGGCCCCGCCGGGCCGTGCCGCTGCGCCATGCCGGCGGGCGAGGAGCGGCGGAGAGCGGGGCGGCGGCGGTGGGGGCGAGGCCAGTGGGGACGGCGGCGGCGATGGCGGTGGCGGAGAGCGCGGCGGCGGCGGCGGCGGCGGTGGGGGCGGGGTGTGAGTGGATCGGTGGCAGTGGTAGAAGCGGGGTGTGGGCGGCGGTGGTGGCTGCGGCAGTGGCGGCGGCGGGGTGTGGAAGTCTGTGGGCGGGGCGTGGCGGCGGCGGTGTGGGCGGGGCGTGGCGGGGCGGCGGGTGTGGGCGTGGCGGGGTGGGGTGTGGTGTCCCCGCCCCCAGCCTTCACGGGCGAGGCCGCCGCCGCCGCCGCCCCCACTCCGCGACGCGACGCGGGCCTCTCCCCGCCGACCCACTCCGCCCCCCCCCGCCATGCACCCAGCCTTCACCGGGCGAGGCCGCCGCCGCCGCCGCCACCGCCGTGGACGACGTCGACGCCGTGCGGAAGGCGGCAAAGCCCGTGATGATGCCACCGCCGCCACCTCAGCGACGCCGCGTACTGTATACAGTGATGCGACATCCATAACAACACAACGGTGTAATAGAGCAGGATTGTCCAACTGCCGATCCGCGGTGCCATTTAGTGTGGATCGCGAAAGGTTCGTAATCACACGCGATAGCACTTTTCATCCATATTGGACTAGATTCTAGTCCAATATGGGTGCATAATGTTCTAGTCACTAGAACATTATGCACCCAGAGCCCTCGCCCTGCAGCAGTCAACACCCGTTTAATGCAAAAATAAGTTACGTTTAGGTCTAAGGAATTTTTCCAATAAATTCAGAAATTCAAAATCATCTCCACGTGTTTCACTGCGTTACGCATGGTACGGCCTAGTACCACGGAAGGCTCCAGCGCTCGCTCCCCCAAATTAATGAAAATATTGAACGCAAACATATGAAAGATTTTAGTTGTGGCCTTCCAAGCTTTGGAAGTTGGACACCCCTGTTACAGAGAGATCACTATAAGAAGAGATCGCTTTGCAATGACTCATCCACGGGTGGGGGTGCCATGGGGATCATGTCTTCTCACAAAAGGCCTACAGTCACCCTGCATGACGTTCATCTATTTCCCGATATCGATAATATTCATAATTCTAACTCATAATGCAGCAAGAGTTATTAGCAATTCTACTGACTATTCATTTTGGACGTACATTTCATTAGTTCTTATCCTTGTGAAATTTTCTTTCTTTAAAATATTCATTATATCCACTTTGACTGCCAGCTAGGGAAAGCATCAATCAATGTAAAATATGATTCAGGGACATGGTTATTTTGATTTCACTGAAACACATCGTATATTCCCCAAACAGTGTATAGCAATGGGGTGATGACCTTCTTGACTTGATCGGTTACCGGAAATCTCCAAAGGACACTTCAGTTTCACGACAAGCAATAGTAATATAAAATATTTTGGAACGTTACAAAAATATGGTGAAGAAGGGAATGCTGTATTAGAAGATTAATTCAATTCTACCCGGGAGAACGACCCACGGTGGATTGGTGACTGACATTATCCACAATTCAACATTTCACGACCGCTATAGAATTCCGGGTCTAAAGGTTTGCCATTGACAGGTCTGCCATTTTGCTCTCACTGTGAAACGAGAAATGGGCGTTCGTAGAATTATTGCTTTCTGACATCTCAGGGAATTCGAATTTGGTCCAATTAGATCTTTCCTTTTAAAGTGCACAGGCGTCAGCGCCGGCTTTTGAAGGTTGTTATTGGTCGTTCGTCAAACTGTCCGACGCCGGGTAGTAATTCATTGAATGATTAACACGCTGTTTAAGTTTTTTATATCGTGAGGAACGACTTGGTTATGAAACTAACTGAAAAGACAAGATATAAAGAAGAGATAATGAAAGGTACAATTTATTGCTTATTGAAAGAGAAAATGGAATTTGTAATTCTTACAAGGAACAATCGAAGAGCAAGATCGAAAAAATATTTATGAGATTCATGAAATAGATCATTAGTATAGAAAAACAAGCTGGTATTGTAGTTCAGTACTTTGCAAGTAGATGCCATTCATTTCATTCTTTTCTTTTGGAAACAAATTATCTCATTGTGCCGCATATCTTTAGATTAATGCTTGGAAACAATTGTAATCAATTTTTTTCTTGAAAATAAGAAACTTAAAATTTCAAAAACAATTTGTTTTGTTCAATAATACTTTCGATCACAAGAATTATATGAAAGATATTACAGAACATTCCTCATATATTTTTTCTCACACATAAAACTATGTCTGCGTAAATGAAGGAAAATTATAATCAAAGAAAGAACGTTTCATCATCATATTTTGGACTTTTCGTAAAAAAAAATGAAATTCGTTTCATACAGATCCTGTAATTTTATATTGGAAAACTTTAACAAAAATTAAGATGTAAATTAAAAAAATTAATGTCCAAAGTATATTGTGTATTCCGTTAGAGAGTAAATGCTTTGAAATTCTCAACCATACAATTCTAAAATCATCAAACATTACAATTAGGAAGATCGACATAAAATTACGGTCCCTACGTGAAAGGAAATAAAGTTTTAAGAGAGTACCCTTTTCCTTATGCGTGCCTGTAATCACGCTTTTAATATTCCAGATTACAAATCTGAATCAAGAGAGGAAAGCACATATAAGAGTAAGAAAGAATCCAAGAGCATACAATGCAGCATTTTCTTAAAATACTGTTCGAGAACCTCACGGACTAAATTCTCTGGGAGATCCCGACTTTAAACTAGCCGATTTCTAAGCTCTGAAGCTGCTTTTAGAGTTATTTACAATAGGAAGCGCCACCAACGTCTCAGAAGTCATAATCTAATTTAGTAATCCGTTCGGAATTGGGTCAGCATAATTTCCCGATCCCTTAAAAGTCGATTCAAATTCCCGAAATGAATTGCGACGACGCACGATAACTTGCGTGAGCTCCCCTTGCGGCGGTATCAGTAAACTGCTGCTAGATCTGTCACGAGATGACCGAAAAACACCGGTGAGCTACGCACTTTTGGGTCTGTGTAGGGTTCTTTGGCAACAAAACACGCGTCGTCGCCCATTTCAACTGTAACTCTCTCAGAGAAATACTGCGGGGAGAGCTTCTGAAAGGCCGCGGATGTTCCTGGTAAACTGTCACGCGAGAAGACAACGGAAATCACGAGAGACAAGCACGAGATGTAAAATATCGTTGCGAGAGAGGGAAAAATAGAAACAAAACGTAACGTTTTTTATTTAGGCAGGATGTTATAGATAAAACACAACGAGAAACACGGGGAGAAATATAAAACCGATGTTATGTATCATTGAATAACTCAAATTTTTTGAACTAATAATATAGGTTCTTTAGTATCTTTTACCATGACCTGTTACCGACTTCCATGTGCAAAGTTACCAAAACGATTTTGGCCAATGGTGTCCTTCTGCAAATAAATATACATGTATAATTAACGTTTCCAGCAGCTATTTTAAAACAAATTTAACAACATACATTTTCAAGAATAAGGGCAAAATACCAAGTATTTTAATGGCATATCTGAGAGTTACATGAAATAATATAAATAACATGACCAAGATAATATCAACTTGAAAGTTCCTGGTTATTTCAACTACTGCGTTTGCCTTTACATTATGTTACATTGCCCAAGATGGAAGAAGTCTTATGAGGAATATGAAAAGTGAACAAATACAATTCGTACGATTCGTAAATCAACAGACAAGGAAATGGTAAAATTCCTAGATTAATGAAGAGAGGCTTACAAGATCACGTGGGTGGGATTTGGTTAATATTCGTACAATTCGTTTTTGTAATCTAAAAGTCTGGGAGCTAAAGATGTATTTCCCCAGAATATTATGCCACATCTCAGGCGGGAACTTCCTAATCTCATTCAATCTTCGACTGACACACTTCTAAACTAACTCTCAAAACTCTTCGGGATGAACATAGTTTGTACTAAAAGACAAATTTACGTTTGGCATCACTTTAAAGTTATGTTAACAATACATTAGAATTTAAAACTTCAGTACAGCATATTACTGCAATGAGTAACAAGGCAATGAAATCATACGCCGACCCTACGACGAAAAAGTCGCCAGCAAGGTCGCGAATCATATCGGAACAGTAGCGCTGAATCTTGCCGGTCAAAGATATCTTGGCAGGCGTCTGCCAAGCATCGTCTTGCGAGACCACACACAACACACTCCGCTTTATCTCACTCGGCTCGTCCTCTTGAGCGTTATCTCCGCCGCTCATTTCAATTGGATTAATCCCCCCCCCCCGCCACGACAGAAGCGTCCTTGGAGGATGAACAATTCAAAAAAGGAGCCTCGTCCGATACGCGAAGAATGCGGTATATTTATCGCAGAAACAGAGGCGCAAGTAGGAGTTTTCTCTGTGGGTAACTTGTGTGTCTGCGCGGAGACGGGGTTGTGCTTGGTTGGTTGCTTAGTTCGTTGGTTAGTGATTCTGGGCACGTCAATAAATGAGGTCATTAGTCCCGTAAATGTAGTGCATGATTTTACGAAATGTGGAACGCGTAATCCCAGTTGTATTCAAAGTCAATTCATGTGTTAGGCGAGACAATACAGGAATAACTTACATGGAATTAGAAAATCTACAGGGAAAGAGAATAATAGAACTAATTGTAATAGACGAATGCAAAGAAAATGCATGACTGAAATTGTTCTAATACTTTTATTTATAATAGAAATTTCACTCATTCTAGCTGTTTAATCATATTCGATAATCAAAAACCTACGCTGCACACAACAAAACTTGTTGCAGGATCCTGATGTATGATGTCAAATCATTTCACAAAATGCACCATATTATCACCATCAGTACGTACAAGCACGCATGGATTCGATTTTCTGATAACATTAAAAAATGTAGAAATAGATGTGTATTCAAGAATCAATGCATACACTGTACGTGCTTGTTTTTTCATGTACGTTTCACAGGACCAGGAAGCATAAAAAACGAAACACTAGAAAGTTTTATTCAAATATCCCAGCTTCCAAACGACGATTCAAACTTCCCAGAATTTAAAATCCTCTCGCAATCAGACGACGAAGCTCGACCGTACACAAATAACACGGTACTTTTAATCAGCAATTTTGCAAACTTCCTATACTTCGACAGCTAATGACACTTTTGACATGAAGTTCACTTCTTGTCAAGAAAATGTTTTTTCGTGTAATGGGAAGCAAATTTTCCAGAAAGTAAGGAAGATAATATATGTGTGTACCGTTTACATATTGTTTGTCGTAATTGCATGTTTGCTAAAAAGTAGCAAATTTTCCACTTTGAACAAATATCAAAACTTCACGCCTTACTTTCAAAGCAAAAGTATCCACGTGGAATTATTAGTACAAATTTATCACCGGAAACTGATTTAAATGCAGTTACTTCACAGGTAAGTATTTTCCTCAATAACATTTATCGGTTTCTTTTTACCCGCACTTACTTACAACACATTCGGGCTATCTACCAAATAATTTACTGGCTACATGAGGAAACCTGGACTGTTATGTACGATCGTCCGGAAAAGAGAGCAAGTCCATATACCTCATATTCACGTAAAAAAAGTCACCTTTAACTAGAAGACAGACTTTCACAGTATCTATCCATTAACATATCAGGGGGATTATGCATACACATCGCATTCGAATAACCCCACCTCCGCTCACAAACCCAATACCAACCACGACTAGGGTGAAAAACAAAACACCATACGAGTGTGGGGCACTTTGATTATTGATTGATTTTTTCGTGTTTCCGGGCGCGTCAACAGCTTCGGTCATTAGTCCCGTTAGTGTAGTGCATGTTTTTTCGCGGGAGATGGCGGTGATCTTCCCCCGCCGCGGCTAATGAGGTTTCCCCCTAACCAGGACTTTCCCACCAGCGGCGCACCGCCCCAGTCAGGTCAAGCTCTAAGCTCCCGACCGATCTCCCGGAATATGTGGTAGTGTAGTGCATGTTAGTGTAAGTGTGTGTGCGTGTGTGTGTAAGGGGAGGGATGGGACAAATAAGAGGAAGGGAAGATCGCGCGTGGTCAGTGGCCCGTTTGGTAGGGTACTGCTCCGGCATTCGCCTGGCGTTGATCGGAGAAACCACGGAAAACAATCGATCAGAGCAGCCGGCCGCTAGGATTCTCCTCCAGACAGCGACTGAATTCGACCTAGCTGAAAAGCCAGTGTCGAAAATCCGGCCGCGGTCAGCACTCGAACCTAGGACCTCCCGGTCAGAGGCACTTTGATTAAATTAATATTTTTTTTACACATGAAAACCGTAAATTAAAATACGATTTCACACACGTCAAACCGCGCATTAAACACACTATTTATGCTTTGTAGCGGCTACAGAAAACACGCGCGCAGCGAGACGAAGTTCGATGCTGGGCGCAAAGCGAAAACCGCCCGGGGTGCTCGCGAGCGGAACAAGCCGGGTGATTAACGAGGCGAGGGAGGTCGCTAGCCCGGCGGCCGCCGACGAACAACACCACGATACGGGGGCTCACCCGCAAGTTACGGGTGTACACCACATTGGGGGCAATTATGTGAACAATGGTACAGTGCATTTTGGTAGTAATATAGAGTCGTAGTAGATCAGGGTTTGCGTACAAGAGACCCGGGACCAAACAGATTAAAGTTACAAGAGGTTTTCTATATTTGAATTGTGATAACATTAAAAGTATATTTTTACATAATACTACAGGTTTCTAAAGAAATCGGATGATTATGAGGGTTGTAAAACCACACTTCTATTACAGATACGAAGTATTACGTAATATACTTCGTATATTACGTAATACTTCGTAATACTTCGTATCTGTATCGTAATACTTCGTATCTGTATCGTAATATACTTCGTATATTACGATACGGGAATCTGCGAATCTACGAATCTCGTATAAGGAACATACTCAGGTGAATTGGGAGATTCGGGTACATCCGAAATAGTAAAATTACATAACTTTCACATTAAAACACTAACATTTCATTCATTAGATTTGATAAATCAGATGCAACAATATACGTTTAATTGATTCTTTCTGAAGAATTTCGTTCCATAGTCCAAAGAAACGATGCATATGAAAATTCGTATATGGGATCTTACTTTCCATTTGTTAAGATGACTGGTTGATATAAACTTACAGGACAAGCATTAATTTCCAATTAAGAGATTGGGTCAAAAAACAGGTCCGATGGCCTAAATCCGTTCGCATAGGGAAAACATACGATTTGCCAACAATAACATACGAACCTGTTCCAATTTCACATTTAAGTCCGAATGCAATATACAAGTCTGTGAGCAGTTCCATTTCGTAAAGATACGGACTGCATACTGGCCAAGCAGGCTTTTGCATCCTGCATCAGGATTTCTCTCCGGTCTACATCGTTCAGAATGGATACACAGATCTTCTATGCCTGCATCATTGGCAGGTACAGGAACCACTCCACTACCACACGAAGTTAACTTTCTCTACTCCGATAATCAAAATCTGAAATCACGCTATTTGTTCGGAGAAATGAGACCGAACTTTACGAAATGTTTCTCGAAAAATGTCAAGAACGGCCAAGGGTCCCAAAGACGGGTATCAATTGCAATGCCATCGCCATCATCACCAACACCAACGCCATCATCACCAACACCAACGCCATCATCACCAACACCAACGCCATCACTAAACTGCAGCCCTTCGCCCGAGAAGTTCCGTAAAGTGCGCAGGGGGACTGTACATGGGCCAGGCGAAAAAGCCCAATGCCTGATTTACGGGCGCGCTCATTGCGGCAAGGCCCTAAAAAAAGAGCCCTGCGCACAGTGGTCCAATTGTGTCTCTGCTTACACACTACCTTCCACACTTATCTGATGGGGTTCATTAAGTATGCAGCATTAAATAGATGCAACACCGATGTTGGTCGAACATGTTTTTAACGTCTATTTATCGAAGCTTAGCCCGATTTATCGATTTTTGTACTCGTGTTTTTACGCTGTCAGTGTTTAATTATTAATAAAGAAAAAAGCATTATCATTATAAAACAAACTTGCCATAATAAAATTTGACTTTCAGGATGTAAAACAAACTGAATTTTTGTTCATACCAAAGCGACCTAGGATGTCCACATGAGAAAATTCTACATTCTCAAGGCCTCGCTTTTGGGTAAAAGGGGGAACGTTGTTTCTAGGCCGTTCACTCGGAAAGATATTCTTTCCTTAACTCAAGAAAAAAGTCGACTTGGACAAAGGAATGTCTCCTTTACAAACTAATTAACAAATATTGGGGCCTATTATAAGTAAAAACAGGCCCGTCGAATTTCCGTTGGTAAAGGTAGTCTGTTTTGTTAATTGCTCTTATTTTTGGTCTTGGTTTTGTAAGGAATAGCTTAATTATCAATTTAATTCGAATTAAATCTGCCCCATGAATGAATTTTTTTACCCTTGTGATAGAAGAGAGTCAAAAAAATGGAAATCCACCAGGAATGCCATAATATCCATGTATATGGTCAATATTACGTCTTTCCATACGTCAAGTCTGGCGGCGAAAAAATCTCAAAAAAACTAAATAATACACCAAACTGTATGTGGAATACATTCAAACTGACAATAACACTGAAAACGGTGGTTAGAATCACATCCTTACGGGGCTATTGTAGCTTTTCCAAAAATCTACGATCGCTTTACTTGTGCCCTTAGGTGTCAAAGCAGCTACCTACTTCACTATTCGCAAAAGTATTTCAAGGTTCGGTGGCGACAGATTTACAATAGTCACGAGACGGGCATGCTCGTACATGGCCGGAATGGAATGCATCCTTCAACATTATCCTTCAATGAACGATGTACACAATTGTATTATTCACTTCAGCAATTCTCGAATTCTATCACGCTTTCCCCCGCGTGAACTCACTCCTTTTTTCATTTAATCACAAAATAATGATTTTCTACCGTGAGTTCCCAAGAACCAAGGCTTTCCCTTTTTTATCTCTTGACGTGCGTCAAAAAAAAAAAATGGCCGCATCCACGATGTGACCACCAACAACAGAAGGTTTGGGCACTGGGAGCGCGCGTGGCCGCGGAAGCGAAGTCTGGCGGCCAGTTCTTCGAAGCGGAGTCATTTGTCTTTAGGCGACAATGGCCCCGCTGAACGCACTGGTCGCGGACCCCTCTCTCGCGCCGTGTCCGCCCATATCGATCTCCCACAAAGGCAAAAAACGCTTTACATGATTGCCAATAAGTGGGGGAAATACTTTTCCGGGCACGATGAATCATTGAACACAATGAAAGAACGGCCCCCTTTTTTTTCGGCTGACGATGATATATCGTCGATGATAATGGAGGGAAACCGATACGGTTAACTTATCGAGCCCTGATGGGTTGCGTGCGAACAAATTGGATGAAAAATGGAGGGAACATTCAGCAAAATTTGCAACGTAAACAGATGAATTTCAACGGGGAGTTTGAAATGAAGGATGTTAAGTAAAATTACCTTGGGTACCATTTGTAATTTTGGTAGCACACTCAATCCTAATTCAAATTGCCCTAAGGGAGAAAAATTGAGCGAATAATCGAAAAACACGAAATAATGAGTAATATTGCAAATGAATATCTACAATCACAAACAACATTTAAACTGGTGCCAGTATTGATGGTTTTTTTTCGCGTATGGACCTATTAAAATAAGGAATAATGTTCATTGCCACATTTATATTGAGGTTTCAAAAAATTCAATTGCCATGTCAGTGCACCCATGGGGGGATTTGCCTACACAGCTGTAGCAGAATTACGGTGTTTTCTATCGCTTATTACTTAGAAGTAGTACGTAACCATCATATTGGCAAAGGTGGCTCAGGACATCCATTGATGTCACTGCGATACCCCTGAGTGGGAGGTCATAGAGTTTCGAGTGCTGAAGCACGAGTTTCGACACTATATAGCTTGTCATCTAGGTCGAATTCAACCGATGTCTGGAGGAGAGTTAGTATAACGGGCAACTGTTCTGATCGATGGTTTTCTGTGGTTTCTCCGATCAACCCCAGACGAATGCTGGAGCAGTACCCAAACAAACGGGTCACGGTCCGCGCGCGATCTTTTCGTCCTCTTCTACGTCCTTTCCTCATTCTATACTTACATAACTCACACCCACATGGACTACACTACCACACATGTAGGGAGACCAGTCAGGAGCTTAGAGCGTGTCCCGGCTGGTGTGGTGCCCCGCTGGTGGGAGATACACGGTTGGGGAAAATTCCCGCAAGTCCACATAGGCCGGTGCCAGATCTTGTCAGACACAGGAAGATGTTCACCGCCGTCTCCAGACACAAAAGCATGCACTACATTTACGGGACTAATGATCTTAGCCATTGACGTGCCCGAAATCACTCATCAATCAGTCAAAAACCAAAACTTGCTTCTTACATTAGCGTATGGAGAGGATAATTGAAGGCTTGAAATATATAAGGACGTAAGTGCCATTTTCATACTTTCGAGAAAAATGAGTTTATATGTACGTCAGACCTTTTGGCACATACAACTCATACAATTTATAATCCCCCCATAACACAATCAAAAAATGCGTCTGAACTTTGGTTCTTATTTACGTTACAAGGCTTAATTCATTCATCATTCTGATAAAAACGTAAATTTAACAGAAATATGTAAGTGCTATTCTGTTAATTTTTCCTTTCTTTATTTTTTTATTTCAAGTCTTCAATGATGAACAAACATAAATTTGCATTTTAAAACATGGTCGGCCCCTATCCAACGAGGAGCCTAAACGCGTGCTTAGTCTGCTAATGCATTAATCCTCCGCTACCCGCACGTGTGCGGCGCGGGCAGTTCGCGTAACACGTGGAGCCCTTTAGGCTGGCACGAAGGGCCTCTGCCCCCACCTGGTGGACGCTGGCGGCTCCGCCCCTCCCCGCCGTCCTCGTTGGACTTTTGTCCGGCACCGCGTGGGTTGCGACGCGCTGCGGACCCGCCTCCATTCACACCGTCTTGATTTCCTGCCCCCTCTCGTGCGCCTCCCCCTTCCACTCGGTTCTCGACTCGCCGGCAGTGCCGGCGCTTTACTTCGGGTTTTCGTAACGCGGCACGTGAGAGATGTGTCTTCACGATGGAATATGGCACGATTGATTGATTCCGGGCGCATCAACTAAAGAGGTCATTCGTCCCGTAAGTGTAGTGAATGTCTTTTCTTCGGGAGGTGGCGGTTATCTTCCCCCGCTGGATGGCGAGATCCGGCACCGACCTACCGTCGACTAGCGGGGGTTTCTCCAACCAGATATCTCCCACCAGCGGGCCACCAGCCGGGACAAGCTCTAAGTCCCCGACCGGTCTCCCGGAATATGTGGTAGTGTAGTGCATGTTAGTGTAAATGTGTCTGTAAGGGGAGAGGATAGGACAAGGAAGAGGAAGGACAGATCGCGCGCGGTCCGTGGCCCGTTTGGTAGGGTACTGCCCCGGCATTCGCCTGGTGTTGATCGAAGAAACCACGGAAACTTCCGATCAGAGCAGCCGGCCTCTAGAATTCTCCTCCAGACAGCGACTGAATTTGACCTAGCTGAAAAGCTAGTGTCGAAAATCCAGCCGCCGTCAGGACTCGAACCTAGGAACTCCCAGTCAGAGGCGCTGCAGTGATATCAGTTGATGCACTGAGCTACCGCTCCCGGTAGCACGGTGGTCAAGGAGCCGGAGATGAAAAGACACGCGAATCAAAAGAGCCGCACTTCATCTGGAGAGTGATCAGGTGGGCGTGACGTTCATTGTGCTCGCATTCTACCTGGAGAGACGAGTTATAAGGCATACGTCAAGAGGGAGGAATCTCACCTGTCCAGGGATTGGTGGGGTGAATTATGAGGAACAAGGTAATGCATGCACTTGACCTGAAGGGTTCGTTAGAAGCACGATGGTCATAAACGAGCTGTTTACTGGGGGACGGGGAGGGAGGTACCAGAGTCACGCGAATCAAAAGAGCTGCCTTTCTTCCGGGGAGTGATCACGGGTATGAGGGTTTCAACCCCACACTGGGTTTCAACTCTGGGGTAGGGAGTTAAAACACGAGTTACGGGATGTCACTTGCCTGAAAAGAGAGGGGTTACGCTGACACTCCGAATTAAATATAGTGTCCATTCAAAGTCACGATCTGGAAGGAGAGGAGGGCACAGGCATCCAATCGGGAGCTTCAATGCCACAATTTTAAATCTCAAAGAAGCTCCCGATTGGATGTCAATGTCCCCCTCTCCTTCCAGCTCGTGATCTTGAAGAGACACTACATTTAATTCGAAGCACACTGATCATAGTAACTAGTTGTGAAGGCACGAACAAACACAGTTGAACTTCGTAACAAACGTTCGGGAGACGTGTCAGTTCCTACATGCTTTCCGCGACTGTATGCCCAGGGAAAGCACGATTTAAGAGGAATTAATCTCACCTGTGGGGTGAATTATGAGGGCCAGAGCCAAATTATTGTTTGGCCTGAATGGTAATTTAGAGACTTATTCGTCACCCAGTTCTGCAGTATTATTTTCACGAAGCAAACTTCAGTTAATAAGGACCCCCAATAACGTTTAACGAAATTTTTGTATTGCATAAATGTTTAAAATATTTTAATGCAATTTTTTAACAGTGAGTTATATTCTATGTGAGAGAGAATTATTCTTCCTTTTTATATCGATATTTAATATTTCAATGTTCAACTTTTTAGGAGGTACCTTAGATTAGTACTTTGTTAACCCGACCTTGCCTGTGTCGATACATGTCACGTTTGCATTTGGTCGCGAACGACCAGCCGTTGCGGATTGCCATTTCAAGGCCGGGCATGCGAATGCCGCCCGGGGCGCGAAACGCCGCCCGCCGCCACCGCCTGGGAGCAGTCGCAAAGGCGAGCAGGAGTTTCCTCGCGGCGGGGAATAAAGGGAGGCGATCGAAAATAGCGGCGAGTGGGCGACGTCACAAATAGCCTGCGGCGACGGCGTGCGGTGGTGGTGGTAGTAATAGTGGTGGTGGTGGTGGTGGTGATGGTGGTGATGATGGTGGTGATGATGGTGGTGATGATGGTGGTGATGATGGTGGTGATGATGGTGGTGATGATGGTGGTGATGATGGTGGTGATGATGGTGGTGATGATGGTGGTGATGATGGTGGTGATGATGGTGGTGATGATGGTGGTGATGATGGTGGGGTGATGGTGGTGGTGATGGTGGGTGAGTGGCAGTAGCGGTGGGGTGGGGGTTATGGCGATGGTGGTGGTAGTAGTGGTGGTGACTGTAGCGGTGGGGGTGAGGGTTGTGGCGATGGTGGTGGTGGTAGTAATAGTGGTAGTGGCAGTAGCGGTGGGGATGGGGGTTATGGCGATGGTGGTGGTAGTAGTAGTGGTGACGGTAGCGGTGGGGGGGGGGTTGGCTGGTGGTGATAGCGATGGTGGTGGTAGTAGGGGTGGTGACATTCACGAGGGAGGGGTGGCGGCGGCAATGGTGGTGGGAAGGGTTAGTGGTGGTGGCAGCGGTGGTGGAGGTGGTGATTGGGGTAGAGGTTAGTTGATTTGATTTTTTCGTGTTTCCGAGCGCGTCAACTGCTTCGGTCATTTTTCCCGTTAGTGTAGTGCATGATTTTTCTCGAGAGATGGCGGTGATCTTTCCCAGCTGGATGGCGAGATCCGGCGCCGACCTCCCGTCGGCTAGTGGGGTTTCCCTCTAACCAGAACTCTCCTCCCAGCGGGGCACCGCCCCAGCCGGGACAAGATCTAAACTCCCGACCGGTCTCCCGGAATATGTGGTGGTGTAGTGCATGTTAGAGTAAGTATATGTAGAGGTTAGTGATGGTTGTGGTGGTGACGGCAGCTGCAGCGGAAACGAAGTCTGCAGTTAGTAGAGGTGGAAGTAAAAGCGGTGGCGTCGTTGGCAGTGAAAGATGGAGCATTACGGAAGTATGCCGAAAAGGGCGATGAGGGTGACCGCTTTGGCAGAGGAGGAGAGGGAGGGGAGACTACCAAAGCAGCATTGAGGCGTAATCCAGATTTCAGAGCAAGAGTCGCGAGGAGACGTGTGGAGTCACGAGGTGCCGGAGGAGAGAGGGCGGACACGGCGTCATAAGGGCGTTGCGGGGCGTGACGGGGCGTGACGGGGGGTGGCGGGGCGGGGCGTGGCGGGGCGTGGCGGGGCGGGGCGGGCGTGGCGGGCGTGGCGGGGCGTCGCGGGGAGCCGCGGGAGTCGCGGGGAGATGTGAGAAGTCGCGGAGACACATTTTTAAAGATCTTTTTCAATAAATCGACAACGATTTATTGTTCGTTGGATACAATATAACAAAGATTAAAAAGCTGATGACAAATGGAAGCCAAGAAGTAAAAAAAAAACAACTAAAAAGCTCAATACATCTATACTACAAACAGGACTGATAGATGAAGGGAAGTAGATCGGATGAACTCCTAGAAGACGGAATGTAGCACTACTAGGAATGTGACACCCACCACACAGACTTGTGTTTATTCCACTCCAACACACACACACACAGCTCGTCAAAGCTGCAACTGAAAGCGACATCTTCATCTCACACCCCGATCCGCGTCGGTCGTAAACCAGTCATAAACCGAAAAAGCGAGAACGGGTCGCCGTTCATTTCAAAGCGCGTTGCGTACATTTCATTTCCACCGTTATTTACAACTCTCCAAGCACACCAACAGTGCGATCAGAGCACGCATCTATTACCTTGTGTACAAACAACTAACTACTCAACTCTCTCACTCTCTCTCTCTTTGCATGCCCCCGACACCACCTAGTGGTTCCGAGAACTGTTCACCTCATTCAGCAGAAGCCATCAACGGAACGATCAGTCGGAACGAACTCGCTTCGAGGCACTTAAGATGTCGCTGCAGGAATGCGCGCTGGATATACGCGCTGCCCCGACTCACGCACGCATCCACGCACGCACGCCGTGATGTAAGAACGGGAGGAAGCGGGTCCCTTCGTAGCGACCGTCTCTGCTCGGACTCCTAGGAGCATCGGCATAGCTTCAGTTGGGGTCACCCGAGCTAAAAATATTAATATCATTCCATCTAAAAGGAAATTTGCTAATTTAAAAATGCATGCTTATTATAAAAATATGGTTTTTAAATCAATCATCATGATTCTATAATTTAAACTATATTTTTTTCTAATTGATGTCACCCCTAAAATGGAGTCACTCGGGTTGGACCGCCTCTCTGCCCTCCTAACTACGCCACTGGCTCAAAATTAACACATTATTATTAGTAGTAATAGAGTTAATATTATTATTATTATTATTATTATTATTATTATTAATATAATCGTATCGGCCACTTCTGACCTCTACACACTTTCTCCGAGCCCTATTATCATTATTACTATTACATTATTATTACTATCATTATTTCCGTTTATGTAGCGTTTGTTGGTTTTTCACTCTTGGTTGAACGGACTATACGTCAACTTCAATCTGACTCGGCTCCTAAGAACTTTTATGCATTGTGACAGGTCTCACGACTGATCACCGACCTCTGTATTTTTGACAAATGTTTTTTTCAAATTTTAGTGTTTTCAAGAGTTTCGTTGTGCTTATAGGAATAAGACCAGTGCCAGAAATGATGATGGAGTCAAGAAACTTTGGGAAGTAAAGAAAATGTTTACTAGCCCCATCTGCTAGGTCGTCGTGTTCACTGATCTTGTTATTAAAGCATCTGTCGATGTTATGGGAGAGTGGAATGACTGAGTCAATTAGAAGGACTTATTACTTTTTTTGTCTACCAGAGTGATGTCAGGTCTATTGGCTGTTATTGAAGATGATGTCAGTTTTGATTTCTCTATCCCAAGAGAGAACGCAAGCACTTCTCCTCCCATCGAAGGTAAGTCGGAGAAGGTCAACTGTTACTCATGTGACCGGGAGCGGTAGCTCAGTGCATCAACTGATGTCACTGCAGCACCTCTGACCGGGAGGTCCTGGGTACGAGTGACAGGATTTTCGACACTAGCTTTTCAGCTAGATCAAATTAAGTGGCTGTCCGGAGGAGAATTCCAGCGGTCGGGTGCTCTGATCGGTAGTTTTCCGTGGTTTCGTCGACCAACACCAGGCGAATGCCGGAACAGTACCCTATCAAACGGGCCATGGACCGAGCGCGATCTGTCCTTTCTCTTCCTTGTCCTATCCTCTCCCCTTACACACATACTTACACTAACATGCACTACACTACCACATATTCCGGGAGACCGGTCGAGAGCTTAGAGCTTGTCCCGACTTGGGCGGTGCCCCGCTGGTGGGAGAGTCCTGGTTAGGGGGAAACCCCACTAGCCGACGGTAGGTTGGCGCCGGATCTCGCCATCCAACGGGGCCATCTCCGCCATCTCCCGAGAAAAAAACATAACTAACGAGACTAATGACCAAAGCAGTTGACGCGCCCGGAAACACGAACAAATCAATCGATCAACCAATGTTACTCATGTGGGAGGGGGAGCAGTCACCCCCTTCAAGTTATGCCACTGGTAGAAGTATTATTGTACAACCAAAGTACATGTTTGTCAAAACCCTGAATCTGAACAGTCTGCTTAAAATGAACAACAGGGTAACACATTGATTACGGGTAGTCTACTGCCTTTTTCACTCTCCACATTTCATCACACAAAAAACTATCCTCAGCGTGATTTTTACACTGATATTAGCATATAATTAGTAGTTTGAATATATCACGTTCTTTCATTTATATTTTGAGTTAGCCTTTTAATTTCTTAAGTGACTAAAATTGACGATTTAATCTTTTTTTTCACAAGGGAAAACTATTTATCCGCGTATTGTTATCATTGCTACAATGAATTCAAACAAGCAAAAGCCTTCGTTATTTCGAACTGGTTGCAACGGGTCTCACTGGGACAAGGCTTCACGTTTTGAGGTCGTCCGCCAGCACTATCAACGCTGGAACACCACTTTTTTGTCACGTACACCACCAGCATACAGTTGCATTGACGCATCCACACATTGTAATGATATAAGACGGAGCAAAGAGAAACGAAAGTGGTATGAGGGCGACAGTAGACCTATTGCGTTTTTGACTTTTTATTTATTTGTTTATTTTTTAGTTTAAACCGCGACAATTTTTTGACGAGATCAGTCACATAAAAATATGATTCCATTAACTGGAGGGTTTTTTTTTTTCCACAAAATACGGTAACGTTTGAGTTACCTAACGAAAAGGGTCCACAATTTCTCGTTCTGCCGTTAACTGTTTCTATACAATTAGAGACTATACTGAGCATCACAAGAAAAGTAACATTAATTTTAACAATGATACTTAATGCATTATTTAGCATTTGGACTTAAATGAGTATAAACAACCTGTAACAACTATTGTACTACAGCTTCCGGGTCAATGACCCCCATCTCGATCAGGTTTTTCGTCCAGTTTCCCTGATCCATTGTGCAAATGCTGAGATGGCCCTTGTTTTGCTTCTGGACATAAATGTAACTTCATTTTCTGTGCATGTCTTCTAGAATTCAGTGGGAAATACAATTATTCAAATTATCGTTTCCATGTTGATAGTCGCGGCAGGAAGTAATAAGAGCCAACATTTATTGCTTATTTATCTTTGAAAATAGATTTTATTACATGGGAGTTTTTGTTTTTTTTCTCCCTTTCAAAATTCAAAATTTATTGCTTATTTATCCTTGAAAATAGATTTTATTACATGGGAGTTTTTGTTTTTTCCTTTCAAAATTCAAAATTTATTGCTTGTTTATCCTTGAAAATAGATTTTATTACATGGGAGTTTTTGTTTTTCTCCCATTCAAAAATTCAAAATTTAAGTAGCATATGACTTAGTGTAGGGATCACAGAATTTTGAAAATGTGCACACAATTCACTTTTCCCCATAGCACGTCATACGCAGTTTTTTTTACTGTTTTTTGACGTAAAATAAATAAATAAATAAATAAATAAATAAAGAACGTAACAATTTTGAAAAAAGTTGACTGAAAAAAGATTTATTGGCAATGTTTAGAAAAACGAGATCAGCCCACCTGCCGTTATCACGCACGCGGAGAATTTCATGCATGCAGCATCATTTTATATAGTCTCCAACAACATGCCAGCAGACCCAGTCTCTTATCAACCACACTTAATGATGAGGTGAATCACAAGGACTGCTTTTAATGTCTTCGACTTTCTAAAGTCTTTCCTCCTCTAGGCGCTTCGCAACGCCGTGCCGCAATTGACTGTTACTGCGTCGCCCCTTTTCTTACTTCAAGACCAGCGAACATACACGAGAAAAGGAAAACGCATTATTAAGTTCGATTGGAGAGCACAGGAAAATCACAAACGTAAAATTATAATAAATTGCACTGCAAGCTATTCTAAAACAGAAATACACCGAGGCAGAAACATTTTTAAACGACGACAGTAGGGCGGAGAAATATTATTACGAAAGAAAGAAGGAAAGAAATGCATGTAGATTTATCAAAAACCATGAAAACAACTGAATGTTGTTAAATTTTATGTTGTTCCTAAAACTTTACTTGAATCTAATAAATTACAAATTACTTATCATTTATGTCCGCTATTTCGAATTTCATAGGTAATTTCGAATTACAGACGTGTCATTTGTCTTTTCGAATTAGACAGACGTGTCACTTGTCTTTTCGAATTAACAGACGTATCACTTGTCTTTTCGAATTAACAGACGTGTCACTTGTCTTTTCGAATTAACAGACGTGTCACTTGTCTTTTCGAATTAACAGACATGTCACTTGTCTTTTCGAATTAACAGACGTGTCACTTGTCTTTTCGAATTAACAGACGTGTCACTTGTCTTTTCGAATTAACAGACGTGTCACTTGTCTTTTCGAATTAACAGACGTGTCACTTGTCTTTTCGAATTAACAGACGTGTCACTTGTCTTTTCGAATTAACAGACGTGTCACTTGTCATTTCGAATTAACAGACGTGCCATTTGTCATTTCGAATTAACAGACGTGTCACTTGTCTTTTCGAATTAACAGACGTGTCACTTGTCTTTTCGAATTAACAGACGTGCCATTTGTCATTTCGAATTAACAGACGTGTCATTTGTCATTTCGAATTAACAGACGTGTCATTTGTCATTTCGAATTAACAGACGTGTATTTGTCATTTCGAATTAACAGACGTGTCATTTCGAATACACAAGCTCTTCGAAATCCTCGTGTTATTTCAAATTCCAAAATTATTTCTAATTACTGAAGTTATTCCAAATCGAGAATTTCGTCCTCATTCCCATTCAATCGTCACGAAATCATCACAGGTACCAACTTCCTCCCCCCGTACGTGCGGGGCAGCCACACCACAGAGCCACGCGCGCATCCGGGCAAGCGCATGCGAGCGCGTGCAGGTGGCGCGGCAATCAGACGGCGGGGGCGGCGGCGGGCGTCGTTAAAAGTAATGGCCAACGCAGTCTGGCGATGGCCGCGCGCGGCGCGGCGCGCGCGCGTGCGTCGCCCTTGAACCCACGCAGCCGCGTGCGGATCTTTAACTGCCTCGGGATTACGAGCGCGAGGAGGCTTCTGCGCCACACATACACACACACACACACACAAACGAGCGCCCACGGACCGAACTGTCGCCGCGCGACCGCTCCGCGGTCGTTTTAGCGAACCGCACGAGGAAAAGAAGCCGTTTCGTCGGTCAAAAAAACAAATTACACGTTGGGGGGGGGGGGTCGAGCTGTAAAGATGTCAGGTCTGGAACTAATTTACGACATGTTACAAAGATATGGAGATGCGAGTTCGAGTCCCGCGTAAGGCGTTTCACCATTTGGTTGTAGCATGGTTGGCTTCACACAACATTCATACTGGTGTTATTGTGAGTCGCTCTTTCCATATGAATTATAGCTTGTTTAAGTATTAAAATGTGAATCCTATTGATGGGAGAAACGTTAAGATGGCAACGAACCAACCAACCAACAAACAAAATAAATTAAGCAAAACAAAAGTGAATTTCCAGTTTTTTCGGGAGCTTTTTCCTGCTTTCAAGGGATGCCAATTTCGGCCATCCACACCGACGACCCACTATGTCCCTCATAGGGGCACATTAACCTTAGCAGACTCACAAGGCCTTCCGCGACAACACACATACATGAAAGATAAGGGAAAACAACCACGCCCACAGCGGGACTCGAAACCCGCGACCCTTCGGACTGACGCGCTGAATCGCCTGGCTCATCCAGGCCGTTCGAATTTTCAGCTACTTTCAGTTTTGAAAGTTGATTTTTTATATTAAAATTCCTATCATGCTTAGATCTTGCCCTGACTGGGGCGGTGTCAGTATGCGGACATACTTAAAGGAGAAAACCGGACGCCTATATATATTTCAACGACAGATTTAACGTTTCAGCGAAGATGGACCACCGCTACTTTTCGCGATCCATGCACTAGATTAACGGGAATAGTAACTAAGCATTTGACGAGCCTAGACACAATACTCACGTACGAACACACTCACTGGAAACATAAATGTTTGACTAAACCGAAAAAACGAATAATGGAACCGAAATTTTTTATCTATTTTTTCCAGCATTATTTTAAAAAAAAAGGAAAGATCGGTTCTAGAACGTGACTGTTTTGAAGCCTTGAAGAAAAGGTTCACGCACCTGTTTCCGCTAGCGCATGTCATTCTATACCATTAGTACCGGACAGTAACTAAAACCGAAACATTACTGGAAACTGTTTGAAGAAGGCAATGACGGCAGCTCGCACCTGTTTGCTGCCTCTTTGCTTTCTATAGCATTATCAACCGACAGTAACAGAAACCGGAACAAGAACGTGACTTGGTTAGAAGCCTTGATGCACGCATCTGTTAGCGCTTGCATTCTATAGCATTATCACTCGCCTACAACTGAAACTGAAACCCAAACTGTACCCCTAACTGAAATCTTAACTGGAACGTTATTTGGTTTGTAGCCTTGATGCAGGCATCTGTTAGCGCTTGCATTCTACACCATCATCACCCGACAGTAACTGAAACCTATACACCGTAACGTCACTTGAAACGGTCTGTAGTACGAGTGGGGCGAGTGCACGCACCTGTTTGCGCTTGAGGGCGGCGGGCGACGGGTGCGCGATGTCGTGCTGCTCCTTGAACACGTCCAGCACCTTGGCCAGCTTCTCGTGCTCGGCCTGGTCGCGGGCGATGAGCAGGTAGGCGCGCCAGTTGGCCGAGTCGAACCCCCAGTGGCACGTGCGGTTCTCGAGGGCGCGGTGGGCGTGGCACACGAAACGCTGCGGCGAGAACATGCCGTGGCACTCCACGCACTGGATGCAGTGCGCGTTCTGGTCCGTGTACAGCTCGGGCGTGCAGATGCCCTTGCACTTGCCGAAGCACTCGTGGTAAACCTGAAACAAAACACACGCGCAAGCGGTTAATGTTGTTGTAATTTAGGATAGAATTCACAGAATACGTCATGCATACTGGATAAGTGCGAGAATATCTATAAGACGTTAGGACCAAAACATGATGCACAGGTTTATGTCCTTTTAATGGGCAACAGTCCGTTTAGTAGAAAGGAAGAATCAATATATTATACAACGCGGTTTGGAGATAAAGTTCGCGGAGACACAGACAGACAGACAGAAAGAGAGAGAGAGAGAGAGAGAGAGAGAGAGAGAGAGAGAGAGAGATGTGGTAATTGTCACCTAGAGAGACTCCAAATGTTATTTTTTGTTGTAATAGTAAGTTACTTTTTTGGTAAAGGTACGCTGACAAGCTAGTCTGATTGTAAAGGCCACAACACAAAGGACACAAAAATATATTGGATCTTTTTATCGAAAATTAATAAATTTTTTTGTTTTCTTATTTCTGGAGGGAAAGGTTTAAATTTCATATACGAGATTCAAAATAACTACCAGAAAGATATTACAATTTATGTAAAGAAATGGAAAGAATGAAAATCGATCGATTTCTTTACAGCGTGACAGTACACTGTTCTCACTCAACCCCAAAAAAAAAGGAAAATATTTTCATTAGAACAAAAATTATGGTGCAAGAAAGATAAACTGATATACGGATATATGGTTTTCAAGATACTGATATACGAATTATCGACGAAACGAGAATGAGAATGAGAATGAGAATTTAAAAATCCAGATAACACTGTATTTAGACATCAAATTATCTCTCTTTCGGAGCAAATGTAAATATGACAAGAAACACCGATATGGTCCCAAGGAAACCCATCTGCTGGTTTCTCATCATTTATTGAATAATAGGTCCTCATCTGGTACCTATTAACATACCGAACACGCATGTAATTGATCCATTTTACTAAGCTTTGCAAGGGAATAACAATTGTGTTTTATTAACATTGAGGACACATAAGGCCTTGGTGAGTTTCTTTCGGCTCTTGTAACCAATAACATCCTCTTCCACTAATTCCGTCACGGATCATGATAGTGATCATACATGCTGTATTATGATTCCGTATCGAAATTGATTACAATTCGATATGGGAGCTCTGGCCTAGCAGAGACTATTTTAATACTGTATTCCATCTTTTATCATGAATTACAATTAGGAGCACTAGTGGTTCTTTTTCCTTATTTGAAGAATAATGCTGTATGAACAGCGGTTCTAAAAAGGTACGTTAAGTATAGAATTATTTTAAGAAAAACAACACCAAAAAATTAAGAAATGTAAATCAATAGGTATTCACGTGCTACAAAAAACAGAATCAGAACACTACAAAAACAGAAACACTTTCGACACCAATGCCTAGCACGCTATTTGATTATCAAGACGCAGCTGATCATTAGCATTTCCGTTGCAACGGTATAAATTGCACACAGCACACATGACACGGCTGTGTACACATTACATAAGAGTAAGTAAGTAGGCCTTGCCCATCCGCAGTTACCAACTGCACTTTCCTGCACACTCGCGGAAAGGTTTGCTAATTAGCTACCATTCAATGACTTGTTAGAAGCACCGACCACTGAGGAAAATAATAGTACTTTTGATTAGTTTATTCTCGCTTGTTTTTATAATGTTACTAGCAAGTGCGCCACCGTAAGTACAACCAGATGGATCCATTACTCCATGATCCATTACTCCAATTTCGAAGAATAGATAACTAAAGCCTCGAAAGTTTCGCAAAATGTCTAAATATTGCTACGATTTTTAAGACTAAACAATAGAAATTACTTAACGGTGCATATATTGATGTGTTTTACAAGATATTTAGGTTGAAGTGTTGTAACGGGGAAACTACGCAGCATGCGCTCTTCACTCGTCGAGATCTAATGCCAACGTAACAATTGTAAACTTCCAAAAGTCATTTTACCAACCGTGCGGCGATTGAGGTGCAGGACAACAATGGCAATGAATTGGACGAGGTTGGCAGAAATCGTAAAGACGAAAAGGATGTTAGAGCACTGTACATTGGATGACGGTGTCATCCATTGGGAGCTTACAATCACCATAGTGACGTTAAGCTCCGATTGAATGACATCGTAACAGCTGACTTACGTCAAGTGTAACTACAAATTATTGCAATTATAGCTGCTATGTTGGCTAAATCAATCCATACTTCATTTTAAAATCCATGAGGTTGGTACTGTGTCAGAATGAACAAAAATTTGCGTCCGAGCGTAAGTAAACTACATCCCATATTTTCCTTTTTGTACCTATTTTAAATTGTTTAAAATTGTTTTAAATTGTTTTTCATATTTTTCTTGCCTTTTACTTAATTTCCTTCTTCACCATGAAGACACCCATATCTCGATTAACCTGGAAACTTATCTGAAAGCCGGGAAATGTGGGTAGTGTTGTCAGGCAAAAAGTGTTCATCTCGGATTCCAGAATTAGGAAGTGTTAAAAACTGCTTGGAGGAGCAAGACAATAAGTCTAAATTTTACGACTTTTTTCGTTGATGCCAACAAGCTTTCTTCTGTCACAAATGATCTTCCTCTAAGCTCGAGAGCAACTTTCAACCTCTTTCCAAGGCACACGTGTACGTGATACGTAAAGCTCCGATCAGTGCCAAATTTAATTATGCAATATTTTTTCAAAAGCAATAGTTTTTTCAAAACTTAGCCATTCGAGGATTCAAAAAAGAATCAATGCACACTCGCACTTCCAAAATACAGCACTGCGAGTGAAATGAATTCGTAGTCATCACTCGTCAATGAAAATAGTCATCACTCGTCATCCAAAATTAACTGAGGCATTAAGAATAATGTTCAGTGTCGTTTCAGAAGTAGTTTTCATTCTTTCAGATTGCATTTGTTGGTTGGTTGTTAGCGATTCCGGGCGCGTCAACTAACGAGACCATTCGTCCCGTAAGTGTAGTGCATGTTTTCATCGGGAGGTGGCGGTGTACTTCCCCCGCTGGATGGAGAGGTCCGGCGCCCACCTACCGTCGGCTAGCGGGGTTTTTCCTAACCAGGTACCTCCCACCAGCGGGGCACCGCCCTAGCGGGAACAAGCTCTAGCTCTGTCTTTTAGATCGATTTTTATTCGGGAATTCTTTTTGCCTACTTATTTTAGGTAAAATAAACCTGAACGTCCGGATTCTATTCTTAACACTCGAAGTTCTCAAAAACCTCGAGTGTTAAGAAATATCTCGCTAGAGTAGTTTTATAAACACACATCACATGTTGGTGTTGCTTACCAGCAGCTGAAAAAGTACTATCATTTGTTTCGAGCCTTTATTTAAATGTTCACTTGATTTATAGGACACCGAAGACGAAAGGACAAATTCCATTTTGTAAGAAAGGAAGGAGAAATAGCAATGAAATGAAATGGCTGTGACCCAAACTGAGTGCACCTGCCAGTGTTCTTGAAAGTCGTTCATTCCTGCTTTTAACATATCCCTGGTAGTTGCAAAACACATGTACTGAATATAACACAAAAATTACGCATACAATTACACCAAAAAGAAATGTGAGAACTAAGCATATCTAAGAACGATATGGAAGAAAGGGGAAAACAAAAACACTGCAAAAATGCAAAAATGGAGTCTTTGAGAAATTACATGAGACTATTGACACTGCCTGAGCAAAAAGAATCATGTTAATGACTGAGCAAAATAGTAATGTTCCAAGATGATGTTCAATTCATTTACCAATAATAAAGGAAGCGGACAAAACTTGCCGTGTTTCTTACAGTACGTTTGTCATCTAATAGAGCAAAATCACATTTGCATTACCATGTGAGTGGTAAGTTCATACATAGGTCTCATTAATTCATTGCATGTCTTCAAGCAATATCCCGACACTTTACATTCAAATTTTATGTGCAATTCTTTTGATTATTCGTCACACCCAGAGAGTAATTAGCGGGATACGTGCTATGAAAGAATAAAAACGTGACAACGATCTTAAGTGTATTAATCATAGAGAATACTCATCGCTAACTGATTCTAGTCTTTTTCACAAACAATGTAAAACAAAAGTAATAACATTTCAAAGGAAGTGTATTACATTTCTAGTCGAGACAAAAACTAGGCATGCATGAGAAGGGGAGAGTAAAGGTTCTCCGTTTTTAGAGGGAATAACGTCAGAGAGACATATTCTCAAAATTCTGTACCTTCCAATCTGAAACACCGTAGAAAAAATATTTGCAACAGATAGGATTAAATCTATTTTTGAACACTCATTCAATTCAAAATATCGAAAAAAAAAGAAGAAGAAGAAAAAAAAGAAAAAAAAACAACTTCACCGCCACTCACACTAATGCTTTCCTTCATAGAAACTTCTGCCGTATTGTTACTTCCATTTTTTCATTTCTTTTATTCTGATAAAAGTTCTTTTATTCCCGTCTTTTCTTTTTGAAATATTTCCCCCCTTCTTTCATATGTGTTGGGGGTGTTATGCAATGTTAGAGACACGCTCTACATTACATAAGAATTCGAGGAGTTTTTAGCGAGCTGAACGCATCCCTTTTTTAGACTTATTTATGTTTACTGCCGCAACGAGTGTGGCCTACCAAGGGGGATATTAAAAGTGTCTACTCGCGTGAGGCACACAGGCGCTGACAAAAGTCGGATATTCGCCAAGATAGTCATAAATTATATCGTGGCGCTTCTTCCAGCAACAGGGTTCAGCGGCGGCGATGGTGTAACGGTTAGCGTAACGGACTGTTATACTCAAGTTTGCGGATTCGAACCCGATCGTAGCCGTGGATTTTTAAGGGCGAAAAAATCCTTCGTACGCCTTCCTTCGGAGGGGAAGTCAAGCCGGCTGTCCCATGTTGGTAGATTTACTGCATGTCTCCTCAAGCTTAAATGATGCCTCTAAATTCAAATCGCCTGTTTCGTCGCCCAAATAACACCTACTTTCTTCCCTAGTAGGAGAAAGGAGCGTAGCGGAATTTGCGTAGTCAAGCGGAAGAGCAGGCCTCATGGCCTGAGTCTCGCCACGTAAAATAAGGCACATTCAATTCAATTCAATCGCTGAGGCAGAAGGTCTAAGCCTCGCCGTCGACTTGGAAATGCGCGAACGACGTCAGTCGTATTGGCAGTATCAAACAGGCAATTTTCTGTTTGCTAAATTTCGTTCAACTTTATGAAACACCACCCATTATACAACACATTCCACAACTGTTCCATTTATCCGTTTGGGTCAGACGTTTGCCTAAAAAAAAATACTCGCCGTCCTAAAAAAAAAAAAAAGGCTTCGCCCCCCCTCCCCAACCACCACCGCCACGCGTTGAATGAAAGCGTACTGGGTGGGGGATGACGGGGCGGCGTGTGCTTCTAATCGCACGTACCGCTTTTCCTCCCACACACCCCTTCCCTCCCCCGGTACGTCCGCATTCCGGACCTTACACTGCGCAGGCTCTTCTGGTCGCCCCCGCTCCAGAGGCCTTACCATTAAGCAGAGCGCGGCGGCGGCGTTGGTGGCGCGTAGGGGAGGGGAAGGGGAGGGGGCGGGGGCGCGAAAATAAACGCGTGGATGCCCGGGATTCTTGGCGGGCACTTGATCGTTCTATCGTGGGCGATCTGCCGCTTTCGGAATCCCCTTGAAACGAGGCGTCCCCGAACAGAATGTGGAAAAGTGAAACCAAAGATCTTGTGAAAAGGATTGCGTGAGTAAGTGAATGAATGAATGAATCAATCAATGAATTGGTTGATTGATTGACTAATTGATTTTTTCGTGTTTCCGGACGCGTCAACTGCTTTGGTCATTAGTTCCGTTAGTGTAGTGCATGTTTTTTCTCGGGAGATGGCGGTGATCTTCCCCCGCTGGATGGCGAGATCCGGCGCCGACCTACCGTCGGCTAGTGGGGTTTCCCCTAACCAGGACTCTCCCACCAGCGGGGCACCACCCCAGACGGGACAAGCTCTAAACTCCCGACCGGCCGTGAATGAATGAAAAAATAAATAGTTTTCGGGGGCGTCAAAATACACGAGACATTTGAGCCGAATAAATGTAATGTTTGGTCTATCTCAGGCGTTGGCGATGTCCTTCTCCCCACTAAAAACGTGAAATCTAGCGCGGACTAAAAAGGCTGGTAGGATTTTCCCTCTCCAGGTATCTCCCTCCAGGTGGGACTGGGGTTTCCTTTCTCTAGGTATCTCCTTCAAGCAGGCCAGGCTCCAAGCTCCCGACTGCTTTCCCTTCAGTACGGCAGTGTGGTGGTCGTAAGCGAAGTGTAGTAATCTCCGATTAAAATGTGGGGCGAATTGACATCGATCAGCTAGGGCGCGGTTATTCAATCGGGAGCTTCCTTACAACTTAAATCTTCAATTTTGAATCTCCCGATTAAACACGCGCGTTTCTTCTGATCAAACGTCAATTCGACCTACATTTATATTTAAGTTTCGTAAGTATGTATTAGGGCAGAAGGATCAACAAGGAAAGCGTGGTTTGTGTGTTAGGGCAACGTTCCCGCTCTCGCCTGAATGTATGCATGTATGTATTAAAATAGTGTGGTCTCGCGACACTTTTACAATAACACTATTATAACTTCTGCATTGCAACAGACATTTCCGTACAAATGACACTTGTCAATACATTACTGATCCAAGCTAGGTAGCAATCTATTTTTGTGTTCTCTGATTACAGCATTCTCAGTATTAATTTTATCTTCGTTCAAAACAACAAATAGGGCAGTAAAAATACTGCCTGTAAAGACGATACTGAAGTGTACTCTTTAGACTTCATCGTCCTTATCACATTCGCATCAAAGATACCCAGAACTCGCCTGCGATGTAGTAAATTGCACCGTAACAACAGTAAACTGCTGCAGAAGAAAGAAGTCTGGTCATATCTATGCTTATTGCTGGTTTAATTATTCTTCATTATGCAGTTAATATTATTTTATTGAATATATTATTAAAGTTTATCAATACTGAAGTAAATATATAATTTACGATCGATCGTCTTACTCGTTCATCAGCCCGTCATAGTTTCACATTAGCTTTCAAAAGGTCACAATGCTCTTAATTAAATACTATCCCACGTGGTACATGGGAAAAAACTCTAGGCAATACATTATCACTGGAGTAATTTCCATTCAATTGGAAGTAATATGAAGTAAAGTTTATCTTATGTGAAATACAAATTGCAATAAGTCTATCTACGTTCACTTCTGACCCAACCAACACTTCTGTATTGGGGAAAAAAAGGTTGCGTACAAATTTATTTGACTATATCTCAAACATTCCTTAAATACCAAAGACAGGTTTTGTCATGATAGTAACAATAAGTTTACAAAACGCTTTCTTCTTGGGTCTTATAGTCTCATAATCTAGGTTGTTTAGAATGAACAATTCCCCTCACCTCATTTCGTTTAAATGGCTAGCAATAACCTCACATTTTTCAACCAATGAAAAAATACAAAATATGACACTAGTACTAGTCACGGTATACTAACATTTCAGTATTAAATAGGTGAAAATCGCAGTTACAATACAGAAGCATTCCATGGATATCGAAAGTTGTACCTATTCCATTGTAACGTCACCACATGGCGGCCAGGTTCGACCATCTTTAGAAAGTTTAGCAGAGGGGAAGTGCATCCGGTCGGCTAGGACAAAAGCTGTTAGTAGCTTTTGTCAACTGAAAGAGCCATTAACCCCGGGACGCAAGTCGGCCGGGCAGAGGCCCTGACCCTCGCCGGCGGTCAGGGGAGGCTGGCTGGCCATGTGGTCTCAGAGCCACCCACACGTGCAAAGAAGCTAGGGGTGGGGGTGGGGGACATGACCGCCAGAAGCTAGCCGGCCGGAAGAGGGGTTCGTTAAGAGATCGCCTCGCGTGCGGACGCAACTGCGGCCCGTTGGCGGTAGTGCACTCCTTGGACACTGCGAGTGCGCAGCCAGTGTCAGGACACCGGCGCGGTAAAGCGTCTGGGTGGAGGATGCACTAGCCAGGAGATGGGAGCAGGGTGCGTGGAGTCGCGAGGTAGATTGCGAACGGAACCCCAGAGCTGTCATACATCTGATAATATTCTGTAAATAAATATTGTAACTAGAGCTCGTGTCTGTGTAGTCATTTCGCTACCACGACGCCACAGACGAGGTTATTTAAATGGTGGCGGCGGTCAACGACAGGCAAGGGAAGCTGTGTTAAAATTAGTTAACAAATTTTAATAGTGCAGCGGCATAAGTACCCAGGCTGGGAGGAAGTATGCGGTTACGATAGACTCGTATATCGGTACGTGGATGAACTTTCGAGGCTCACCGGTGTAGTAACGCACGGGGTTATTTAAATCGTAAAAGGCATCGAAGGGGCAGAACTGGATCGTCGGACCGAAGAAAGAAGCCATCCCGGACAGGAAGGAAGGACGACGTCAAAGCCAACCGACGCCGATACAAGGACATCAAGGACACCGTATGTAAGTGTAGCCTTCGGCATTCATAGCGATCAGAATCAGGCATAATGGCATTTTTAGCAAAGTACCGGAAAGACTGTCTGGTGCAGGTCCGAGAGAATTAGGAGAGTCTGTAACTAATGAGAATACAGTGATCAGTCTCAAACAGATAATTCTAGATAGTGTTCATTACGAGGAAGAATTTGTTAAAGAATAGCGAATAATTGTCAAGATATTATCGCCAGGGAACGGAAGAAAGGAAAGAGAAGGAGAGGAACGAGAAGAAGGAAAGAGAAAGGGAGAGGAAAGGAACGAGAAGAAAGGGAGTTTGAACTGGAGAAGTTGAGGCTAACGAGGCAGACGACGACTATTTCGGAAGCAGGTACGGAGGCAAATTCGAAAGCGCACATTAAGTTATATCATGTAATGGATAAATTTAGAGGCGGAAAGGATGACATCACGGCTTATTTAAGTGTATTCGAAGCACAGGCCAATCAATTGGGCGTACCGGAAGAAGATTGGGTAATCAATCTTATGGGGTTGTTGCCGAACCAAGTCAACTCATGGCTTATGATTGAAGGTCGGGGAAATGCGACCGAATATACCGAGATAAAAGCAAAATTATTAGAAATGTATAAATTTAATGCGGAAAAGTTTAGGCAACTATTTACTAAACATATGAAGCAGACCGGTACCACTTGGAACGTGTACGCGAGAGAGTTGCACAATTATTGTAAGCAGTGGGTGGCGGGATTGCAAATATCTACTTTTGAAGCTCTTCTTGATCTAATTGTTACCGATCAAATGAAGCGGCGGGTTCCGTCGAGATCAGGGAACATTTTAACCAGTTGCAAAAATTAGATAATTAAAATAATAGGGCAGGATGGAAGAGTTTGTTTCCAAAGCACGGTAAGAAGGCAGAACCAGTTGCAGATATTACCCCGAGTTCGGAGAAGCATAGTGCGAAGCCATATGATAAGAAGGGTGAAGTAAGAATAGATTTCGATCAGCCGAGCAAACGGAAATGTTTCTCTTGTGGCTCGACTCAACACCTTAAGCGAGACTGTCCAGGTGCACGAAACGGAGAGAAGGTTGGTCATGTGGCCGACCAAGATGCGCGTGAATTATTTCGCCACACGGTTTCCGGATTAATTAACGGAATCAGATCGGAACTTTTGAGAGACACTGGTGCGAGTTTTGATATTGTTAATGAACGGCTGGTGAAAGACGAGCACATGACGGGCGAGTCGGTTTGGATATTTCAGCCACTAGACTCTGAACCACGGAACTTGCCAGTCGCGCAGGTAACAGTTCAAGGGCCGTTTGGAACCGTAGTTACGAAGGCAGCGGTAGTAAAAAAAGAATGTGATATCGGTTACTATCTGTTGAGTAACAGAACTGCTCTGCTGCTCGATGAAATACGCAAAGGTTACGTAGAGCCGCAAGTGGTTGGAGCCGTGGTAACTCGCGCGGCGCGCCAGGCCGAGGCTCGGGAGGACGTAGCATCCGAGTCGCCGTCAGGTGAGCGACCGGAGGATGCTCTCCCGGACGGGGCTCACGAAACAGAAGGGCTAGAGCCACCGCAAGCCGTAGAGGGAAGTCAGACGGAACTTGAACCTCAGGTTGTCGAATTAATCCGCGTAGACAGAGAGCGTTTGCGGCGGAACAACAGAGGACAATAGCCTGAAGGAAATATACAAAGCGTACGCGAATAGAGTACCAGAGAAGGGAAAAGACGCGTACTTCATTAAGGATCGAGTGTTATTTCGATCGCGACACAGTAAACGCGGAGAAAGATTCGACATGATTGTTGTACCGGAAATATATCGAAGTACCGTCCTTAAGTTGTGTCATGAAACAGCCAATGCACACTTAGGCACCACTAAGAGCAAGGATAGCATGGCTAAATACTTTATTGGCCGAATTGTTTCAGGAAATGGAAAAATTTATCAGATCTTGTGATAGTTGTCAGAAGGTAGGAAGGTCAGGAGAGAAGGTGCGTGGCTACCTTACCTTAGTACCGCCTGTCTCAGAAATATTTGGCAAAATAAACGTAGATGCATGCGGACCATTTCCTGAATCGCAAACGGGCATAAATTCATCCTGACTGCCATCTGTGTAGCTAGTCGATGTCAGGAGGCAATCCCGATAAAGGATTTAAGAACTACTACGGTTATTGATGCGCTACTGGAATTATTTAGTAGAATAGGTTTCCCCAAAGAGATGCAAACGGATCAAGGCACTTGCTTTACTAGTATACTGACAGCGGAATTCGCACAAATTCGGAATTCGGCTGTTAGGAGTTCGCCATCCACCCTCAATCCAATGCAATGAGGCGTGTTCATCGAACGATGAATAGACTCATTAAGGTTATGTGTTTGGAAGCGGGCACGGAATGGGAGAAGCAGCTTCCGGCAATCTTATTTGCGTTACGGACTACTGTGCACGAAAGCTTAGGATTCACTCCCGCCGAGCTTGTGTATGGCAGGAACTTACGTACTCCAATCACTTTAATGTATGAGCGTCTTGCGGAACTGAGGAGGAAGAGAATTCCGTGGTCGAATACGTGTTTAAATTAGTGAACCGTCTCAAAAGATCGCGCAGCTTGCTCATCAAAAATTAGTTAAGGAGCAAGAAAGAGAAAGGTGTGGTATGACCGCAAAGCAGTGCACCGTACATTTGCTGTAGGAGATCGTGTCCTAGTGTTAGCGCCGAACAGAACCAGAAACTTTCGGTACAGTGGGTCGGGCCGGCGAGGTGTTAGAAAAATATCCGAAACGAATTATGTCGTTTTGTTACCTGGGAAAAAGAGGGCCGTGTATACCATGTGAACATGTTGAAAGGTACCATCAGAGAACGGAATACATTAGTTACGTGGCAACACAGGCACGAGTTCGAACCAGACGAAGATGAACTGGACAAATATGCCGTGAAACTAGAAAATAGGATTTTGAGTTAGAAGCGATGTTCGAGGGTACAGATGTCGAACCGGAGTTTCGGAAAGGCTGGAAGAGATAGTATTCAAATATAGAGATATTCTCGGACAAGCCTGGTCTGACTGACATGGTAACAATGGATATCGAAATCATGGACGAATCCAAACCTGTCAAGTGCACCCTACCGTATGTCACCTAGACAGTCGGAAATTCTGAAAGAAGAAATTACAAAATGTTACGGATAAAATCATTGAAGTAGGTGATTCAGATTATACCTCACCGATGATTTTAGTAGAAGCACCGGAAGGAAACCGCGGCCGTGTATTGACTACAGACGTCTGAATCAATGCATTAAGACAGAGTATTACCCTTACCGAGCATGGAGGAAAGAATAGAGACAGTGGCGGCAGCCAAAATCATTAGCACACTTGATTTGGCAAAGTGTTATTGGCAATGCCCTCACGCCGAGAGCACAGCGTTATGCGGCTTTTGTGACGAAATTCGGAACTTATCGACCATTACGACTTCCCTTTGGGATTAAGAATGCACCTTACCAGTGTAGTCGCATGATGGTATCCTTGTTAGATTCGTGTAGTACATTTGCTGTACCGTACATGGATGACATTGCCATTTTAGTAATAACTGGGAAGATCATATCCGTCATCTGGAAGAAGTATTTCAGATTATCAAAAGGCGAAACTGCATATCCAGCCGACTAAATGTAAATTCGCTAGAATTCCGTGCAGTACTTGGATACGTTGTGGGCGGGGCGTAATGAGGCCAGTCAAGCAAAGGTTCACGCGATCCAAGAGTATCCGCTTCCCAAATCAAAAAGCAAGTCAGAGCTTTCTAGGGCTCGCAGGATATTATAGAAGGTTCATTCCAGGATTTGCAGAAAAAGCGGCACCGTTAACAGATTTACTGCGTGGGAGGAACGCCAAGGCAAAGTAAATTGGTCGCAAGAATGTGATGACTCATTCAAAGCCCTAAAGGACGCCCTATGTAGTGAATCTGTAGTACACGCTCCAGATTTCAGCAAACCATTTATTATGCAATGTGATGCATCAGATCGTGGAATAGGCGTAATTCTGGCTCAAAATGATGAGAAGGAATGAACATCCCATATTGTACATAAGTAGGAAATTATCTGACTCGAAATTAAATTTTGTGCAACGGAAAAAGAGTGTACAGCTATAATTTGGGGCTTGCAGAAACTGAAATATTATTTAGACGGCAAGTAAAGATCAAATTGAGACTGATCATAACCCCTTGGTATGGTTAAGTAATTGTTCTGGAAAAATCCTAGAGTTAATGAGGTGGTCACTAATGATTCAATACCACAACATTGAAATCATTCATAAAAAGGGGAAAGAACATGTAAATGTCGACGCATTGATGATGTCATAATGTCTTGTTGTGTATTGTTTTTGTTTTTTCTTTTGTCGAAGTTATATTTAGGTTCATGTTTAATCGTTGTTTCAAAAGTTATAATTATTGATGTTTCATAATGTCTTGTTGTTAGATGTTTCTAATGTATAATCATGTATGCTTTAGTTGATATGTTTTTGTTTTTTTTCTCAAGGTCATTCATGTGTATCATAGTAAGTTAAATGAAGATTGAAAATAATATATAAATGTACATATGTGTGTATGACATAGATCTAATACGAAATTGTAATCCTGCTTTGTACTGACAGAAAAAAAACTGGGGTCGTTCGCAGTCGAGACATTAGCTTAGAATGGCTAGGGAAAAAAAATAGTAAAGGTATAGAGAATTGCTTTAGCCTGTAGGCCAAAACGGCCATGTAGAATCCAGAATACAGGTTACTAGTGAATTTTTGTCCTGTGGTTGGCACCTGCGAAAAATTCATTTCCGATATAGGAGTCTGTAACGTCACCACATGGCGGCCAGGTTCGACCATCTTTAGAAAGTTTAGCAGAGGAAGTGCATCCGGTCGGCTGGGACAAAGCTGTTAGTAGCTTTGTCAACTGAAAAGGAGCCATTAACACCCGGGACCAAGTCGGCCGGGCAGAGGCCTGACCCCGCCGGCGGTCAGGGAGGCTGGCTGGCCATGTGTCTCAGAGCCACCACACGTGCAAAGAAGCTAGGGGGTGGGGGTGGGGGACATGACCGCCGGAAGCTAGCCGGCCGGAAGAGGGGTTCGTTAAGAGATCGCCTCGCGTGCGGACGCAACTGCGGCCCGTTGGCGGTAGTGCACTCCTTGGACACTGCGAGTGGCGCACCAGGTGTCAGGACACCGGCGCGTAAAGCGTCTGGGTGGAGGATGCACTAGCCAGGAGATGGGAGCAGGGTGCGTGGAGTCGCGGAGGTAGATTGCGAACGGAACCCCAGAGCTGTACATACTGTATAATATTCTGTAAATAAATATTGTAACTAGAGCTCGTGTCTGTGTAGTCATTTCGCTACCACGACGCCACACCATATACGGATCACTGTGGTTGGTGGACGGCCTTGAAGAATGCTTGCAGCTCAAGCTCTTTTGTTTTTTCTTCTTCTTCTTTCAGTTCGCAGACAGCAGAGAGAGCTCGAAAATATGTGCGAGTGGAAAATGAACTCGCATGACTGACATTTTCATATGAATTGAACTCGGTAGAACGCACGTAAATTGTTTTCAATCTTGCACTCAATGATAGAGTTTCTTCCTTTTTGATTGTCGTTTTATTTTTCAATATATCATAATACACTATCGTAATTATATTTTTAATAGTTTTAAATAAAATCAAATAACATCCCTCAACCGACTTTTTTTCTGCTCTCTTTATTCCTGTCCGTTCGTAACATATTGTCCCATGACAACCAAAAAAATTTAAGCAAAAAAATTAACTTTGATGTATTTTGTACAAACTTACATGTGGAATACATTTTAAAATTTTAAATGATTAAATAAAAAAGCTATTGGAAATATGTTAAAAATATAATTACAAATGAAATCGCTATCTTCATTACATTGTCAAAAAATATAATAGGATCATACTATATATCATGATACAGACTCCTATTCCATAAATAATGAATGACAACATTGTCTATCGAATAAATAAACAAATGCAGAGTTACACGAGACAAGTCTCTCAAGTAAAAGATCTACTAAGTTGAATGCAAAATAAAAACTACAGTGCAGAATACGAAGTGCAACGACGTACACGTAATTCGTAAAGTGAATACGAACCATTCTGGGAATAAGGAAAGGGAACAACACATTACCATACAAAACGTTAAAAATTTCATAATGCATGTGAAGGCGCGATTGTAAAAAAAAATGAACTACGATTGCGACGTACACGAGTCCGTGTTCTATTGTCATCTGTTAGTAGACCGTTCTCTCCTGTATGTAGCAGTTGTGGTTCCTGGGTGGGTTACAGATCCGTACAATCACCGCTCAATTCCTAAGAATATTTCTCTTATTCTTCACAGGTTATTTCAAATGAATATTAAAATTTGAAGTCATAAAACTATCTTTCTATACAATAATCAGGTTGGTAACAGTTTCATGCAGATGTAATTAAAAAATATTGGCGTAAACGATTCTTTCTGTACATCATAACATGCTAGGAAAAATTTTACGATGTCTAATGCACCATTTACCAAAAATTCGAATGTATTTAGAGTTGTTAGGCCGTAATCCACGATATGATGTCTTTTTGGACCTTCCTTTGGAACTTTAGAGGAATACAGTTCTTTTGGGTACTCCGAAGTATGAATGGTGGAGCGTGGTTAGATACTCGAAATCTGACTAAGAATAAATTGATTATTTAATTTTCTGAGCACATTAATCGCACATGACTAAGGCTGTCAGATCGTTAACAAACGCTCAGTACGATTAGAAAGTTAACTCGCACAAATGAGCACCAGGTCGTTGGAAAATTGATCCCAATAGGAAGACATCTCTACCGTAAGTCATGGACACACACACACACACACACACACACACACATACGCGCGCGCACGCACAGAGTTTTGAAGCGTTCTTTGACGTTAAAAGTAAATAACGATTAAATACTATACGTGCAGCCCACACCTTGTAGTTAATGCGATTATTACAATTTTGTACGCAACGTAAACAAAGCGAAGTAACTTAGGGCACAGCGCGCTGACTTCGCATTTGGGAGGCCCGGTTCAACCCCATGCCGGCCATCGTGACCGTGGTTTACCACCGTCTTCCATGCGAATGCTGGGATAGTTCTGCTGAAAGGTCACGACCGCAAACCGGCGCGCTACCCGACTTCGTTAACCACGTGAAGTCACGAAAGTTAAGCGAATTCGAGAGATCACGGGTTCCTGGTTGGGTAACCGACTAGCAACTCTGAGATATAACGGCGCCGAAGCCAATTGCACTTTACGCGACATATAACGGCTACAAAATACAAATACGTAACGTAAAATGTCTGTTGCACCCGAATTCCTCAATTGTAAACGAAAAGATATTTAAGTGGTTAGGCAGAAGAGCAAGTCTTATGGCCTGAGCCTCAGCAAAAAGGGTTTCAACATTTTTATACCGAGTCCATTTTTATACCCCACGGTTGTTAGCCCAGGGGAATGAGTTATGAAACGATGGTGATAGTGGTGCAGGTGACGATGATGGTGGTGGTGGTGGTGGTAATAATGAATGGACAATTACTTGTACAAACATACAGACACAAACATCCTGCCTCGGGCGGGACTCGAACCCGCGACCCTTCAGCACGAAGCAAGTACGTTCAGCTTAGCACCTCGGTCTCCGCGGCTATTATTATTATTATTATTATTATTATTATTATTATTATTATTATTATAACACGTATTTTCAACAATATGATTCGCTAAATAGGAATGTTGGTACGGGTCCAGCTAGTTGTTTCTAATTAGTAGAACCGCACAATACGCAAACGTCCAGCACACGAGGTGCATCTCAAGGTCTTTGCATCGGACCGTCCATGCACTCTTTCTACGTTACGTCCCAGAGAGCGCGCGGGGGGCGGCGAGCAGGAGGTGCCGTAAACGCAGATGACCTTCGACGCGCATGGTCTCGCATAAGCCGTCTCGAGACGGGCTCCGCGAGACCGAAGAGAACACAACGCCTCGCAGCTTGCGCTTTCGAATCCCAACGAGTGATGCACCACTCAGCGTTGGCTAGTTGCAGTAGTAGTAAAGCCGGCGCTTTGGATTACTATTACGAGGATTATAGAGGAGTAAGACCGATGTTTCGTTCGTGTTTTTAAAACCCACGAATTCCAAGGTACCGAATTTATCGGAGTTACCTTTTTTTGTATTTGAATTTTTGAATTGTCGACCTGTTATAAAAATTCGGTTATCCGAGTATTATAAATATTAATTACCGTAATCCCTTGATGGACCGATGTTTCGTTCGTGTTAGGGCTAAATTCGTGTTAAGAGAATTTGTGTTAACGAGTGTTTCCTGTACTAACAATTCAATTCTGTATTTCGATTTGTTTATAATGTCCTTTGACCATTCATCGGCTGTTCCGGAGTCATCCCATCGGAAACAACACTAGTGACGTCACTATGATGACGTTCAACCTCCCGATTCGATGACCCCAAACAGTTGATTTACGTCAACAGACCTGTGTTTGATTCTAAGTACAGTTCCTTTACTGACGCTAATAACTTTTCCAAAACTCGGGAGAGAATGGCACTAACTGTTACTAACTTCGCTTTGTTGGTACTTTTATTCATCGTTCAACTATTTATGGTTAAAAGGTGGGGAAAGGATTCCAGATCTTAACAAAACGTGCGAAGATTGTACTCAAACCACTCTGCAGGCACGGAGTGTAATTTTGCATCATAATGTAAAGGAGAGAATCAAGAAAGGAGGAGGAGGGAGAAGACATTCATTTCAGATCTACACACACACAAACTTTTGAAATTAACCAAAAGTTAAAGTGATTAACTTTGTACTTTTTAAAATATGGGGTCACATTTCATTTCGAATGTGATGGTATCATTGTGTTGCAATAATTTCGAATACACGAAGCAGAAAAAAAGTTGAATTAGAGGGAACCTCTTTCAGGAAACCGCTGCTGTAGCTGAGAATATACGAAGATGAAGGTTTGATCATCTGAATTCTGAATACGGGAGGAGGGAGAGATAGGTCCCGTAGCGAAATGGCAAGCACATACCTTTGCCAACACTGAGTTCCGGGTTTGACCTGCCTAATTCACGCGATTATTAAGGTGGACAAAGATAAAAACTTCGCAGTTTTTATCCGAGTTCTCTTGCTTCTTATTTCTCCATTTTCCCATCATCATTCACATCACCAGTACGGCTATCATTAGTCGTTAGATCAACATTCATCGGTCTCAGATGACGTGGATAATTGAAGGGTTCCTAACGCGAATTAAAAAAATATTGGAGACTGAAAGGTTGCAACAAGGACGTGCCAGAAAGATACTAACAAAATTAGGAAAGATTTCAAATCGAATGCCAGATTATATCATTGAAATCCACAATTAACTCGTAATTTAGTCCTACGAACATCAGTTTTTCGGATTTCGGTACATAGCATAAAATCCGGAACAATTAGTAGCGAACACAATCTGATTCAGTTTGAAAGATTCACAAGCTACAGTTGGATTGTGGCAACACAAATCCAAATATTTTGGGTATTTTGTATAACGTTGTATACGTACAGTGTATAGGTACTTCTGTCAGCTTGAATAGTGTGCAAGTAGGAATAAAAATCTCATTTTCTCTCTCTTTCACTCTCTCTCGCAACGTAATTGTTGATATTTTCCTCTTCTAAGGAATTAACATGTGTCTATACCCACAGACAAACATTCATCGGACCCTGTGGTACCTTCTCAGGCGTGAGTTATATTTATTTTCTTGAAATTAAATTATACAATTGATATGATCACCTTTCTCAGTGAACTGTTAAATATAATCTCAAGTTCTCTATTATATGAATGTACTCGCAAAAAACATTATGTACATTCAATGACACACTGCGAATGATTAAGTATTAAAATTTCTGGTTACGGCATTTTATAACAGATTTACAGACAACAGTTTATGTTTTTTAGTGTGAGCGAGAAAAACTTGACAGATGAATGAAACATATCAAAGAATATGAAAAAATGATATCCCTGTACTACATTAACATAAAATAAAATTAAAATAATAACTTTATATCTTTTGCTATTGATTAAGCAACTTAACGTTGCTTCTTGAAAGACGTTTTCCACAAAAACGCACCTTATTTTGAAGACATCCAATTATAAACAGGGCTTCATCCATTCCAACAATTTGCTTTTAACGACTTTTTTTTTTTTTTCAGAATACTTCGTCAACATGTTCATTGCAGCGTGGTATAATTCGACCTTCAAGGAAGTAACCGGCAATTTCATCCTTTGAGGCCCTTGCCAGCCTCGGGGGGGGGGGGCGAGCACTAGCCGATTGGTATTACTGTGAACTTTCCAAGGACAGTCACACCACGTTGCACCAAGGGAAGACCGGACGTCATGCCAACCACACATACGTTTACAAGAAAATGCAGAACAATTCTGCTTGCCGACACCCTTGTTAATTTTGGAGCTTTTTTCCATGGCGATTTTCCTTGTTGGATGTAGCACTAAATTTTATTAGATGTACCTTTCTCGGACAAAGATGCTATCTTTTGGGTGTATATTGTCATTTTCACCTCGCCGTTCACAAAAAAGGTATGAAATAAGCATCTGCACTAACTAAAAACGAGAAACATACAAGTAAAAAAAAAACTGTTCTACTCGGATGTACGGACAAGAACGAAAGTATTTCTACCCACACGTATCCAACACAAAATTTGCTATCTATTACACAATACTGTTTAATGACAGTCGTGGTACCATAACACAACTTAGCAGTGATCGTGGAATAGGAAAATGTACAACCTGAAGATGTATTTATGTCGGAATATGCCAGAAAAAATAATTCAGATTTTTGTTGCACGCTAATCCCACTTGCACCTAACCCCTTCTATCATCCGCGATAATGGGATTTATGCGAATGAAGAGAATCGGTTTACGAGAATTGTTTTCCATGCGTTCCAATTAAGTACTTTCAGTTCATCTCGAACTATTAAGTTACGTTCATCAAGAATGTTCCTGCAGAACAGTACGTACTAACCTCCTGTAAACAACAAAAAATCTTAATCACCTTGCGAACGTAGTAATGTGGCAGAAGTATTGTGATACAAACGGGAAGAACAAAGTGAAACGCGCAAACAAGGCTGGCACGTGGTGTACCGAAAGTAAACTTAACGAGAGCAGTGATGACTTCATGACACGAGGTACAGAAAAAGAAAAGCCTATGTAGAGAACGTTGGAAGATTAACGACTAATTACACGTGAGTTACCAAAACAATTATTTCTCTAGAGAAATATGTGCTGATAATTCGGAATTATGCCTACAACAGAAGTTAGTACCCCCCGAAATCTTGACCACATCGAGCTAGTACATTGTTCCCATTCCCGAGAACCGTATAAGCATTTCGATTGAAACGCTTGTACATTTTAATCAGATTCGAGATACCTATGAAGGTTCTAAAATGTATATTTTGGGCGTCTCAAATTGGTTTTCAAAGGAGAAAATACATTAAAACTTTTCTGTAATATGCAGTCAAAATTGACAAAAAATAACTAGCACAAGTCTTTATATAAAACTGTTTTATTAAAACTTGGAGTATTAAATATATGAGAACGAATTCAAATAAACAGTAAATAATAAAAACTGCTACGATTTTCTCACCGTTTTAAATAAATGCTTGTTAGCGATTCGTATTTCGAGGTTTGCATAATTAACTGTGCATTAACTATTCGGAATTTGTTGTACAAGCAGTCAGGGTAAATCCAAATTTCAAAAGATTTCAGTATCAGTTTGATTTTATACCTGTGAAATTGGAAGTAACTATTCTCTCTATTTTTAACTACATCGTACAAGCAATGTTAGGCTTCCATAACACGAATTAACATTTTTAGACATGGTGAAAAAAGGCATATTAAGCCAACATAAATATGGCTCCTTGATGTTTTAAAGTCGTAACATATATTCATTATTCATTTTGAGTGACTAAGTCAAAGATTAAAACAGACATTTGCCTAAAAATTCGAAGTCTAGTTTGTAACCCATTCTTCTGAGTAAATTTTACATTGTAACCTATGTTGACTGTTGACTTCATGTTTTTTCCTGTGTCAATAATAATGGATAATGTCCGACCTTAAGAACAATAGATTTGCTATGGTAAGTATATTTGAATTAGTAAAAAAAATATCGAGGCGGCACTGTGTGTACACGGCGGTCTAGAAATTAGCGTATTGGCTCAGATTAATTGATTGATTGATTTTTTCGTGTTTCAGGGCGCGTCAACTGCTTCGGTCATTAGTCCCGTTAGTGTAGTGCATGTTTTTTCTCGGGAGATGGCGATGATCTTCCCCCGCTGGATGGCGAGATGCGGCGCCAGGACTCTCCCACCAGCGGGGCACGCCTCAGCCGGGACAAGCTCTAAGCTCCCGACCGGTCTCTCCGGAATATGTGGTAGTGTAGTGCATGTTAATGTAAATGTGTGTGTAAGTGGAGAGGATAGGACAAGAGGAAGGACAGATCGCGCGCGGTCCGTTGCCCGTTTGTTAGGGTACTGCCCGGCATTCGCTGGTGTTGATCGGAGAAACCACGAACAAGTACTGATCAAAGCAGTCGGCCGCCAGAATTCTCCTCCAGACAGCGCCTGAAGTCGACCTAGCTGAATAGCTACTGTCGAAAATCTTGCCTCCCTCAGGACTCGAACCTAGGATCCCCGGTCAGAGACGCTGCAGTGACATCAGATGAGCTACCGCTCCCGGTCGTATTGGCTCAGGTTTGTGTTGACGACTGCAACGCAACGCTTGATTGCGGTTGCTGAAACAGAGCCAGCACAAGTCTTAATCAATAAAACGAGATCATGACAACTCGGTACACCGCCCAAGGCTGCATTCTCCAGACTAGAAGTTTCTGGGCCAAGGTCATGAAGATTGGAGACACTTCGATTGTTGAATTGGGCTCACAAATTCCCTGTTACAATCTTTGCTTTCGATTTTTCGAAGTGCAGTTTGTGCCCGTTGACTTTTTTTTCGTAAAAACGGTTTTTTTAAATGTGTTTGAAGACTTTTTGTAGCTTTCACAGAAAACTTAACTTATCAATTTTATGATGATTCGTTCAAGAATTTAAATGATAACTTGCTGTAATCCGTCACTACAATCCAAAAAGTGCACCAACCAAAGAAAATAAAAATATCAAGTTTTTATTTACGTTTGCTCTGTAAGACGGATTATCTTTTACAGTTTCTTTTAAATTTATTTCGAATGGTCAAACGTCTACCTTCTTCTAATGGAATAGATCAGCTTGAAATCGATTAAGATACTAGTGTAGAATTAAAAAATCTGTATATCTGATACGTCTATTGCATTTCAATATTATTACTGAACGTTGGAGAGATTTGTGAACATCTTGCGGCTTTTTGAAGTACTACGTATACTGGACGTATATGAACACGCTTTTATAGGTATTTGATCACACATAAATTCTACGCTTCACTTTATTTTTGAATCACCGTGAATGAAAAGCAGTGGCGCACCTAAGGGAAGAAGACGTTCATGGAGATTCAGTCCTTGCAGACGCCGATGAAACTTAACAATATTATTGCAAAATATAGTTTACTTTTTACTGATACGTTACTGTTGCCTTAGATACGGAGCGCGCTATGTGCTAGATATGTGCACTGCGTAACTTACCTGGATCGAAAGGAACGAGGTTACGAGGGACATATGAAAACAGTTGAATGATGCTACATGTTCTCTTAGAGAGGGAAATATGAAATGACAAATCAAGACAAGTTAACATTTCGTTATTTAGTAAATAAGTAAACCTGACACATTAAAATTAGGAAAAAATAATGTATATACCACGGGCGTGAACTGGTTATATCGATCTCGGGCGCATAAACGTTTCTACGAACTTTCAATAGCAATGAAACTCATTCAATATTTCGATTTAATGTTACAAATAATAATAATAATAATAATAATAATAATAATAATAATAATAATAAACTAATAATAATCATACACTAATAAATAAAAAACAAATATTAAATTCATCGCATTAAAACACAATGTAGCGGGACACTACATCTACGCATCATACCTAAAGATCCTGGTTCCGACATTGATTAAAAAGCAAGTGTAAAACGTACCACGTACTAATATAAGAAACGGCTACACTGTCGTCAAGAATTCAAAATCTTCTTTCCTAAGTGACGTACCTCTACGGGACAATTTTTGAGGAAGGAAGTATTCAGATCTTACAGTTCACAATTCGATTCAACCTTATTCAAAATTGGGGATATGGGACACCTGGTAATAAAGGCGAAATGCAATTACAGAACACAATATTTGACAGCAAGATGGACAAGCGTCTAAGGAATATATAGATACGTAAAGCTAGAAAACAAAGGGAAATGGAGATAAGTTACTCTGTAAATACGCTCATTAAATCCAGTGCTTGCGTCGTAGTTCGAAAGATCCTTTCGAAAATCTCGCGAATCGATGGAGCCTTGCCTGTGCGCGGCTAGTATTCACATTTAGCCTTACATTTCATTATACTATTTCGCCTGATTCAAAATTCAGGTTATCGGACACCTGGTAACAAATAGGAAATGCAATTTTTGAGCACAATGTTAGAGTATTTCGGAAAGACATAGTAAGAATATATAGGTATACGTAAAACTAGAAAACGGCCGGAAATGGAGGAGCGTCATGATGGATGCACGCTCACCACTTTACAGTGCTTGTGGAGTAGTTCCGAAGTTCCTTTGAAAAATCTGGCGAATCACGGGATCCCGTGTCCTTGGGCGGCTGCATTCGCTTGTTTTTAGAAGAACCGTTTAAAAGCTATCCGCTGCAAAAGAGAGCAATCTTTCCGGGTGCCGGTGCACATTTTGTTATCGTGCTTTGCCCTTGGGACGAACACGTTTATGACGCTCAAGGTCACGAGGTTTTTGCTCGTTGGATCGCTCGCAACCGCCAGAGCGCGTGCACACTAACGCTCCTACGACCGTCGAATCAGCGTGGACGATTTTAATTGCGCCAAGTTTAGGGTTACCAACTGAAACACTTTGAAATATGTAGGGCATAAATTAAATACAATATGTTGTATTACTGCTAAACAATTGTATAATTACAGAACGTATAAAATTGTTTTAAACATTATTATGTAGATCTTGACAAGTACTAGTACAAGTGTACTTGGAGAGTCGCGTAAAAGAAAACAGACTTATTGACCTACCCTCACGATTTTCCACTTTTCCGGTTTAAACATTTCATATACAGGAATATGATTGATACAGGATATGATACAGGATCTGATATCCTCTACCTTTGTTAGAATTAATAAAATACTTTTCTCAAAACTTTTGACCATAATGAATTCACGATCTTGTTCAGGATGTAATAATGAACGAAAATATTTTATGTAATTTTAAGATAGAGGAATCAGAAAAACTTAATTCATACAATTTTTAAATTTTATTTTTAAGTAAATGTACAAGGAAATTTAATATTACAGTTGATATGTAAATATAATATATTGTATTTAATTTATGGTCTATATATTTTAAAGAGTTACAGAAATTTTAAAAATATATTTATTATTATCATTATAACTAATAACTTATGTTGTACCATAATTGAAGAAAAACTTTTTTTTTGTCGAACGAAAATTTCGGAAATTAAAAAAAAAACGCGGATTATGTTGTGCGTTCTTGGCAGATCTACGGCATGGGTGCTCTGCTCTCATCATGAAGTGTTATTGCCTTTCACATTTCCCTACATATCTCATCTGGACGTTTACCACCCATAATCATCTATTGCAAAAAGCAAGTATGAATTTGTTGGGAGTGTAAACCACAAAAACTTACGAACCACTGAAGAAATTTCTTCCAAATTTGGCACAAAATCTTTTGAGCGGGCAAGAATTAAAATAGCGGGCTTGAGATTCAAAATGTTACCCACAAATCTGTATTTCACAAAATTTAGCTCAACGCATCCCGCACTGCATTTATGTATTAATGGATTGTTGTTTGCGGCAGTGTGGACAGAGACTTATCAGGGGGAGCCCCCAAGGGGGGAGGGCAGCAGAGCAGCGAGGTGAAGTTTGGCTGAAAGAACGGAACAGCAGAGTAGAACGAGTGAATGAGTGACTTAGGGATCCCGGGTGCGTCACTGTTAAGGTTGTGTCCTGCATTTTCCTGTAAGTGTAGCGCATGCTTTTTCCTCGGGAGGTGACTGATTTTCCTCCGCTGGAGGCTAGATCCGGCGCCGACCTATCATCGGCTAGAGGGGTTTTCCCTACCAAATATCTCCCACTAGCGGGGCACCGCCACAGCCGAGACAAGCTCTAAGCTCCCGACCGGTCTCCCGGAATATGTGGTAGTGCAGTGCATGTTAGTGTAAGTGTGTGTTTGCAAGGTGAGAGGATAGGACAAGGAAGAGGAAGGAAATGGTCGCGCGCGGCCTGTGGCCCGTTTGGTAGGGTTCTGCTCCGGCATTCGCCTGGTGTTGATCGGAGAAACCACGGAAAACTACCGATCAGAGCAGCCATCCTTTAGAATTCTCCTCCAGACAGTGACTTCGATCTAGCTGACATGCTTCCAGCTGAAAATCCTCCCAGTCGGGACTGGAACCTAGGACCTTCCGGTAAGAGTTACTTCAGCGACAGTTGATGTTCTGAGCCATCTCTCCCGATACGGGGTTGAAGCGACAAGCGGCGGTGTGGACTGGGATGGGGCTGGGCAGGGTGGGGCGGAGCGGAGCGGAGTGGGACGGGGTGGACTGGTGAGGGGAGGGGCAAGGCGAGGGAGGAAGGCGGGAGAGGGAGGAGCGGAGGGAGACTTGGCGAAAATAAAAATATCATTACTTCCATTCTACACTAGAGACAATTATTTCCTTTTCCCTCTTATCAATGGTTGTGATAAATAATTGTCCGGGCAACGGAAGATTACTTCCACTAGTTAACTATTCTAAGTATTCATCCCTGAAAATCACCTAAACATCCCTCGTTCACTGAAAGGCAAATCCTAACCATCATCTCTATAAATCACCTAAACATCCTTCGTTCACTGAAAGGCAAATCCTAACTAATCATGTCTGTAAATCACCTAAACATCCTTCGTTCACTGAAAGGCAAATCCTAACCAATCATCTCTGTAAATCACCTAAACATCCTTCGTTCGCTGGAAGGCAAAAGGCAATCTTTATCGCAGTGGTGGTTTTTCACCCCTCTTCCTGGCACCACATCCCCTTTCCTGGGCAACCGATCGCTGTGGTGGTTTTTCACCACTGCGATCGATTACCCAGGAAAGGGGACAGCATAAAAAAGTAACCAGTTTCCTTTGCACATTTTCACAAATAACTGAATTTGCAAGCATTCACCGAGCAGTTATATCTATGAGTAGGAGCTCCAAGCACATCGAAAACGTACGTTTCAGAATAAAAACTGCATCCAAAAATCAAAGACATAAAAGCGAATGAGGAGGAATTGGGGGACCTGGAAATCCAATACGTACAAAGTGATAAAAATAAGTATTTGCGAAAAGTTATTTTTTGCACACCTTCACAACATCGTTGTAGTGATCATTAACAACAGCAAATAGCATACAGAATTACAGTATATACTGGTGTTTTAACGTCTACTGGAAGTGAAGCACCACTGAGGATAGAACTGTTCTTCACAAAATTCACATTTATTTAATGCTGTTAATTACAGGAATCATCAGCGTGTATTTCAACTTTTTTCGGCATTTTCTTCACGTGTTTTCCTGGTTCATTGCGATTTATACTTTTCTCTGACAGCAGTACTAACTTAAAGGCAGAATAATGTTTTGCATCAAAACATTCGTGAATCCCACTTCCAAACCGAACAAAACGTTATGAAATTTAGAGCATGAAAATGGATGAATTTAAGTTGGGATTACCGCTTATCTCCGGGGCATTTTTATCGTCCAGAAAAGGTTTATTTCCAATAAATTATGTTAGGATCCCAAAGTCACGCAAGCTACTAAAACACCTTGTTTAGCTGGCGCGATTGTATGTTAAGTGAATTTGTGAATTAATACGAAGTTCATTACACTATTAATATCCAAGGGGAGCACTGACTTCTTATTCATTCCGCTGCAATTTTCCCAAGAATTTACCTTTTTGAACAAAATGGGGGAACTTGGGAGTTGTGGATATACCAAGGTGGACGACCTACTGCAAATATTAGGTATCGAATTTTTAAAACTTGCAGTTTTGACAATGACGTTCGTGACTTCGTCAGACATGTATGATAATACGAAAAAGGGTCCTCCCCACAAAATGCGTTACGGCGTGGGAGAGATGTACTGTACGATGCCTGAAAACAGGGACCTTTCTCTTCTTTGCAAATATAAGACGTTATTCTAGTAGTCTTACACGAGTACTCCCATGTATTTGACTGTTTGGATGAAAGTTAAGGGAGGGTGTATATACTACACGTAAACTGCACGAAATAAATAAACTAGCAAGCAAAGAAATTTCATGTCTTTATAAACCAATTATAAAACGATCAGAAAATCTACACGCTAGGATGGATGTGTATGACATTAAGTAATAGTAAGCATTTGAAGTATTTGGTGTACTGAATTACGGTGTAAATTCTGTGTTTACAATGATTCACGCCGTACTTATTGTCACACATGCCTGCGCAATCAAAATATTTTCAAAATGACAAGAAGTAAGCTTTTTAAGATTTTTCTTTTAGGTTTCCTGTAACAACTTCCTCGTATGTATAATAGGAGAAAAATACTGACACGTGCGGTATACACGCTAGGAAAAAACTGTATCAGCTACTTGGTAGACAATAGCAAGGACATCTGCCAAAGATAACCTGTAGCTGACCGTTGTGCATTTTCAGGACGTAGAAAAGTGTAGAGGTTAAAAAGGAAATGCAACTGATTTTACAATTCAGAGCAATGTAAATTAAAGGACAAATGTCAACACTGTCGCAAAGATGCCAATAAAGCTAAAACTGAGCAATTACTGAACAAAAATTCTTTTGTTTTATGACATAGTAACAATGCTATTTTGAACACAAAACCCTGTTTTCTACAATGTCATTCTTAATTCCCTTTTTGGAACGCAATGTTTTTTGTTAAATACTTTCACTCGAAATAAGACAACATAATATTCAATGCAATTAATTTTCAATAGAAGAGAATTTTTCTTTGGAAAGTTTTTAGAAAAATTTTACAAACAAAAAAACAAAATCAATAGAAGAGTAGAGTGAAGAAACTACGACAAGCAATATAATAATACCAAACATTTTTAAACCAAAAAAAAAAAATAACGAAATAGAATAATATACCAAGTAAGAATAATTATGACCAAGTAAGAATAATTATGACCAAGTGACCAATATACACTGAAAAACGCCTAAACTAATTAAAATAAGAACGTGGTGGTAGGAGGCCATCCAAAGATTCTAAAATTAGCTTCTCCTACAATACTAATTGAATCATTCACCAAACTTAAAATCATTCAAAATCCTTAAGTGTGCACAGAGATGAAAGCAAGACATATGCGACTTCCCTGAAAATTTCGAAAGGGGCCCCATACCCTTAGACACAAGTACAACATTTGTGTTCTTCAATACGTTCAATCCTCGATTTTAATATCTTCTAATGTTACAATGTGACACTTTTATTACTTCTTCTTTTCTTCTTCTACTTCATGGATTTAAGCCTTAAGGCCTGTTTCCACATCAAGAGAGTGAGTCTCTCATCTTGTTAAGGGGCGGCCAACATTTCTTCTTCCTTTAGGATTATATGTGTACATTATTTTCGGAATTCTGTTTGGAGGCATGCGTTGGATATGATCATGCCAGTTACTCCTAAATGATTGGATTCTGTCCATCAGATTGAATATATTCAGTTCAGTTCTGATGTCATCATTATATTGTCTATCCAAGATATTGTAACCTGCTACTGAACGTAAGAATTTCATTTCGGCGCTTTGTATTTTTCAATTTTATTACTTGTTATATATTTTAGGAATAGGGTCTCCAAGACAATTGGCAACCTTTCCTTTCCAAATCAAGGAAATTGTTTTTATTAATTGCACTATTAAACTTTTAATTTCATTCTCCTTTTATCTTCCTTCTCAAGTATTTTTCTTATTTTCTAGTAAACTGTAACAGACTGAAGTAAAATATTTTAATGGAAAAGGGAGCACTGATATGATGTTGGTCCCCATCTTGTTGGGCATAGGCTATGTCAATATCTTATAATTCGTACGAGAGAACATTTTTCGCGAGCCGACAGAGTTTAATGAGTCATATTCAACCAGCAAGTTAAACGACTTCCTGAATACGGCACATACCGGTGGGGGAAAAAAAACATACAACAGCGTCGTTCCAAGGATTTTATGCAACCTTTCTTTCAATCTAAATTAGTCTCTGAACACTTGTGGATGGCTTTTGGATCGTAACTTTTTGAAAATATGCAATTTTTATAAGATAACAACAGGAATCACACTAAAAACTCGAAAAATTAACACGGAGTGACAAGTAAAAAATATGTAGGGCAGTGTATTACGCAGAGGTACAGCAAGATAAAGAATTTTCTCAGGTTTATCATTTTGAAGAATCTATGTGAACATAAACACTGTACGAACTGACTTCCCGAGAACAGAATGCTGTTTTTTTTTATTAATTTCCACATGCCCACTTCCGATAACTATTTCTGCATATATTACGGTTCACTAAAATAAAGAAATAAGTAAATTTCGTCGAAGCAAAGCCACACTTCAAACATGTGCACAAAATATATTATATTTTAATTAAGTTATACATATTTTTATTCTCACTGAGAGCAAAATCACGATCCACAATACGATCTACACTATTTCACCTGAAAGTGAATTAATTATTTGACCACGTCGTAACTATCATTTATCACAGACCTGATGAGCCACTTTCCACCGAAGAACATTTATTTTAATTTCGAGAATTCGAAATGGTTAGTACATGAAAATACTCCAAGTGTAACTACAAAAATATCGGCAAAAGCTAAGCCTGGCAGAAAATACACCACTCCTCAATACAACGAACATGCAGAAACAAAACTTGTCAAGCTACAAAACCTCTCGTTACTTTTCTCCGGTCGATAACCAGGCAATATTATCCCTTTATACACTCCTGCCCAACTGATCAGTTTAGTGAGAAATTTTCACTACAAGAAGTCAGTTTCTCAGAACCGGATCTCCGTTTGTAAACTATCAACGCAACAATTTCATAGAAAATACACTGCATTGTAGCATGAGGTTTCTGAAGAACTAATAAATCAACAATGCTATTTCCAAAGCATGAAAATGAACTATCCTTTTTTCTTTTTTTTTTGCATATTGTTATCAGCATTTTTGAATCAAATTTCAATAATTATTTTTGTGTTAACATATGTACACTAGCCGCAGCCAACGAACATCAGGTACTGTAAGATGCACCTTTCTGCATACATATACACACGTAACTGAAGACTGCTCCACACATGGCAAAAACAATTCTGCATCTCTATGACCCTTTTGTTGTCTGAAGCAACGGCAATGAATAAAATCAACTGGAAAAACAGTTGCACATTAATTTATATAACGAAATAATAAAATATATTCATAGATTAACACATATGCTCAATGAAGTATCAAAACATCAGTGAAATAATCAGGTATACACTACAATTATTTGAACATTTACAGCCAAGCGTGTAATGAAAATACCAAAGTAACCATTAAAAAGAGAAGTTCACATTCGTTCAAACAGATTTTAGATTTCATATCAATCTACATCTAAAATCCACCGACATTCAAATACATCGAAAATTAGAAAAGACAATAAAATACTCCTTAGAACATAATGGAACATTAAAAAAACTACAAAATTTAATTAGAAACGAATTTGAAGAAAACAAAAGAATTACTCCCTAAGCCCATGCCGCTCATAACCTCCAAAACGACTCCAGTGTTACATTAAAAAGAAACAGAAAGAACGAAAACCTAAAAAAGCAGATGTGAACGTCTGAACTGGTATAGAAGGAACCGAAAAGATCACCTCACACTCGAGATCAACGGCGGAATACACCAAATTTCGATAGCATTCGAACATGGCGTAAAAAGAAACAAAACAAAGAAGGCACGCCGCCCGCCTACGCCGGTCAGTCGCCCGCCAACGACCCAGCTATTACATTCCAAAAAAACCGCAGCAGCTCTCTAGCCTGCCGGTTCACCGCCGGCACGGGGCGGGCGCGGGGGGGGGGGGGGAGGGGGCAGGCACGCCAGGCTGGCGCGACCAGGCAGACAGCCGCCGGCGGCAGCCCACACCACGCCACACTCCACACTTACCTTGAACGACAGGGCGCCCTTGCTCGGCGTGCGTACCGGCGCGGACGGTCGGTGCAACAGAGCACTGCACAACCGCTCCGCGTCCGTTTTCGTGATGAGTCCGCAGGACGGCGCGGTCGGCGGCAAGATTTCCGTGGCTTTGAGCGTTTCCAACTGCTCCGCCGTACACCTACTGCAGTAGATCTGCAGCTCGTCGCACACTTGATTGATCTGCGCCAGACTAAAATCGCGCAACACACTCGTCAACACTTGCGGCAGGCACAACCGCTTCTCGCCACCCCTACGAAACACGCTATCGACTCCCTTCCGCGGCGTTTCCTCCGCCGCTGCGAGACTGGTCGGGCGCGGAGGGATGGGCAGCGTTGCAGCGGGAACGGAGGCGGCGCCGGAACACCGGCGGCCGCGGACGACGTCGCGACGCCGCCCCCGCCGACGCTGCACGACGACGCGGGCAGCAGCGCCGGCGGGGTGTCGAACCCGTTCAGGAACGCGTCGGGTTCCTTCTTCGTGGCACCGGTCACCACCGGGAGCTTGCTGTCCGCCACCGCCAACACCGTGCTGGGGCCCTGCAGGCTCTTCGTCGCGCTCAGTTGGTACGTCTTGAGCATTTGGGGTAGGACGGGCCGCCGCCGTGGCGGCGCCCCCGGGAGAGTTTCCCATTTGGGGGGCCCCCCGGGTCTGCGGCGGCGGCGGCGGCCGGCGACGGCGCGGGAGCGCGGTGTGCGCCCGCTCTGTGCGAGGCGCCGAACATGTCTGGCGAGGCCGGTCGGCGCGGCGCACGAGCTGTTCCGTCCGCCGCGCGCGCCCCTCCCGGGCGGCCGGCGGCGCACGGAGCGAGAGAGACGGCGATAGAGCTGCCAGACGACAGCGCCGCGCGCGGACGATCGCGCAGACGGCGGCGCGCCCGAGGGGAAGGGGAAGGCGGGAGGGGAGGGGATGGAGGGGAACACCGCGGCGTCTGCACGCTGCTGCCGCCGGCGTTGGCCGAAGACGCGGTCGGCCGATGTGGTTGTTTTCATTGTTGGAGCGGCAACAATGGAGATAAAACTGGCACGTACGGGAGGAGAGGTTTGTTCCGTGGGCCGAGCCAACAGTCGAGATCTCCAAAGAGCGAAATAATTTCTTGTGAGGCGTTGACATTGGACATTTAAGAACAAAAAAATGTCCTGTAACATGGAAACTATAAAACAATATCGGCTGACATGGAAGGAACATTTTGGTGACATACGTACACATAGGTAACAAGACTTCAAGAACCTGAGAAAAAGGAAAACTTATTTCCTTTAATAGCACCAGGGTAATTTTTTGAAGAAACGGGTAAGGCGGCTTCATCTTTATTTCCGAAGAGTCAGGTGATTTCCTAGATATTATGTTTCCAGTTAGATGGAATCGAACAAATTGCCCTAGGAGGCTGATTTTTGTGAATCTACGACATTTTGTATTCTCTTTCATTTTCGCATCCATTATCGATTTGGTTTGGGGGCACTTTTCACCTATACTTATTCGGCTATACCCTTTCCTAACAAACTCTGTATATTAATTGTATATATGTATATAAATTAATAATAGGATATTTTGTATAAAGCCGTCTGTCAAAATCTTGGGGCCAAATCCAAAGAATCATACTGAATTGAAGTGAACGACAGACAATTTTCTGAATGTTATGCTTTTTAAACGGTTGTTTTCATGGTTGGCTGGAAACAGCGGACCTAAAATCGACATTCAGGAAGACATTTCTTTCCCTTCATCCAACAATGAAGAGCGTGCGAGAAAGAAAGTAAAACTAGTGGTGCCAATACTTTCTGCATTGTTTCTAAAGCGTTCCTTGTTCTATCCGTGGAAAAAAATTGAACACTTTAAATTAAAAACTAAATTGAACAATTTAAAAAATGCATCTGTATTTGAGAAAAATGTTTAAAAAATATAAAAATTGCCTACATTTCACGCAAAATTTCGCGAAAACTACTCATATTTTTTAAAAAAGTGTACGTGATCTTACGTCAAGATCTGTCTTTAAAGAACAGAGTTCATTAAGGAAAAGATCTTTATCCAATATAGTAGTTGTAGGAAGATGCCGAAAAAATGTAAACTTTTGCAATTTTTTTAAAAAAAAGGGGCTTTTTGACAATAATGGGACTTGCACCATTCCCTTCAGCGTTCTCTACTTTATCCGAGGACAAGGATTAATCATACAATTTAGTGGCATTTTTGAGAAAAATTTGAAAATGTTCAGGATTCATGTAAAGTACCCACCAAAATAAAAATATCCGATTCAGATTCAGAGGATCTCGAATTCAGTGAAATCGATCGGGGGACATCAATTTTAGAGTAAATCGGCTGGACGGTTTAACCACTACCACAGACGAACAGGCGGACGGATGGACAGTTTGACGTTTTGCTATCAATCGACGTTTCGGTGTCAAAGACCCATAAAACATAGATTCTGACTATACAATGTGTTAGAGGAAGTAATTTACTATATAATTCTATGAACACTATTTATCCATTGTTTCGTTACCTGGCCCAGCAAGAAGAATCTTTCTGACGAAAATTCCCGGTTTTTCGACGCATAATTACAATACTTTTCCTACGAAGTAAGAGCGAGAAAGTAAAATTAACAGTCCGACAAGTTTTTTAACTTCTCCTTAGAACTGTCAACAAGCGAGATCAAAAGAGATAACACTGGGAGCGTTCATGTTGAGTTCGTGTACACAGTCGTATTTTCATTTCACTTGTGGTTTCATTATTGCGTACGCAGTTTGTTGTGTTTTGCTTATACTGGCAATGTTTGCAGTCAGTATTGCATGTTGTGTGGTGCGTTTTGACACCATTCTGCAATTTGTCTTTTGTTTATTTTCTTTCCTGTGTTCTTGTCTATTTAAACCCTTTCCCCGTATTTTCATATGAAGGGATCATGGTGTTTTCTCACATTTTTGTTCTGTCACCACATTATTATTTTTACTTTCCTCGGCTATAGGTAGATTAGAGTAAAAGTACTAGACTCTGCCCTAGGACTCGAAGTCGATAGAAAGATAGAAAATATATTTAACAAATATAACTTTAAGGTAGCTTACAAAACTCACAATACACTACAAACTTTATTTCCTAGCAACAAACCCCCTGTACCCATGAAGGAAAAAGTGGAGTCTACATATTAAAATGTAATAGTTGCAATGCTGCATATGTGGGACAAACAGGTAGGAAGTTTTCGTGTAGGCTAGAGGAACACCTCAGATCTTGGAGACTGAAACAAGATCTTTCCACATTTGCCAACCACTTTATTCAAAATAAGCACTCTTTCGATCCTGATACTAATTTCAAAATTCTACATTTCGAAAATAAAGACACCAAATTAAATATATTAGAAAATTTAGACATCTTAAAATTATGCAAAACTCCCAACCTTTTATGCCTCAATGAGCAATCCATAGTAAAATCCAGCCCCATCATAAATTTATTAATAGACTAGCTTTATCATCCGTTCATTTCCTCCCTTACCTTCCCGCAGTCTGCTTTCGTACAGCGTACGATCAAAATGGCGTCATACTTTGACGACTTTCCATGAAATTATGCGTTTAATCTGTGTTACTTGGGTAAGTACTAATTTTAAAAATTATTTTATTATTCACTGTTTATATATGATTTTGTTGACGTTAATACACGTGTAATTTGTTTATGTACTTAATTGTAAATTGTAGAACCACTGAAGATGGGAAGAGTGTTCCCGAAACACGTGTCTGGCTATATGCAATTATATTAAAATTACATTTAATACTATTGTGGTAGATACCTCATTGACCCCAGATAGTTTAACTCGAGGTCGAGATTTCGATGGAAAAATGTTTTGAGGGATTTTAACACGTAGAAAAGTGGTTATCATTGACGTGGGTGGATCACACAAAATTCAGGCAGATCACAACCTAGAACACAAAACAGGAGTAAAATATGTTAGTGGTGTGCCAAATATCATTAAATGTTAATTTTTTATGGTACTTCATATTAATACCGTGATAATGTTCAATGTTCCCAAAAATAGCTCCAATTTTTTCTTTATTTTTTAATCTAATACAGCATATTTGGCATTCTAATTCCCCCAAAACCAAACCTTTTTTAAAACCTCTGAATGTTCCTGACCTAAACTTTCATTATTGAAGCTAGAGATTTCTTTTTTAATGCAATCTATTCTTCAATATTAGATCTTTAAACTATTTTATGTTAATTTTTAATAAATGTTAATAGTTTTCGGATAATTTTTAGTCAAAAAGTGACAATTTTTCAAATCTAAACAATTTTTCTCGAACACTCCTGAATTTTTTCTAACTCTTTATACAAACAAATCATAATACACTAAATTACATGACGGAATAAGCAGGTGAAAAGTGTCTCTAAATCAAAGTCCCACTACACTAACGCGACTAATAACCAAAGCAGTTGACGCGCCCGGAAACAAAAAATCAATCAATCATCAAATCAATATTACCAGATACAATGCAACGTAACGTGTGATGTAAGAAAATGGCAACATAACTTAGCGACGTGAGGAAATGAAAATGTTACGAACAACGGAGTACAAAATACACAGAACTGGTCGAATATGCATCCCATCGGGACGAAAAGGTTAACCAGCTATCGACCTGAAAAAAAAAAGCTCTAAGAAAAATGAAATCTTTCTTGTCGCGATAAAGTTAGTCAACACATTAAGCCTCCGAGACCTAACAAAAAGTGCAGCTATTACGGATATTTTCCGGCTGAATTACGCCTCGGAGGCGAAAAACGTTCATGTCATTTTGTACTTATCTTGACGAGGCATATACAATGTTGGAAACAAAACTCTAGAAGCTTCAAAGGCATGGAGAAATTAAATAGTAAACATTCACGTATTAGTTCCGGCATCGGCTGCCGCTGCTAGGGAGCGCCACTGTACAAACAAATACCATTTATACTATTGACCGGTGATTTCAACGTAAACTTCAGCAGGCCAAAAGCACAATTATTTCCTCATTGAATGAAAAGAAATGAAGTGAAATCTTTATTTAAAAATTACCATATTTATTCTTTTTGTGGTCTTACCTCTGGTTTTTAATTGATTGATTTTTTCATGTTTCCGGGCGCCTCAACTGCTTCGTTCATTAGTCTCGTTAGTGTAGTGCATGTTTTTTCTTGGGAGATGGCGGTGATCTTCCCCCGCTGGATGGCGAGATCCGGCACCGACCTACAGTCGGTTAGTGGGGTTTCCCTCTAACCAGGACTCTCCCACCAGCGGGGCACCGCCCCAGCCGTGACAAGCTGCAAACTCCCGACCGGTCTCCCGAAATATGTGATAGTGTGGTGCATGTTAGTGTAAGTGTGTGTGCAAGAGGAGGGGATAGGACAAGGAAGAAGAAGGGCAGATCGCGCGCGGTCCGTGGCTCGTTTGGTAGGGTACTGCTCCGGCATTCGCCTGGTGTTGATCGGAGAAACCACGGAAAACTACCGATCAGAGCAGCCGGCCGCTAGAATTCTCCTCCAGACAGCGTCTGAATTCGACCTAGCTGAAAAGCTAGTGTCGAAAATCCTGCCGCCGTGGGGAGTGGGAACCTAGGACCTCCCGGTCAGAGGCGCTGCAGTGACATCAGTTGATGCACTGAGCTACCGCTACCGGTTTACCTGTGGTCTTACAAGGGATTTACATTTTACAATAACAATTTATTACTATTTTTAACATTCGTGGGATTTAGTTTTCTGGTAACCGGTACCTGCTGAAGTGGTTCAGTGCATAAACTGATGTCACTGCAGCTCGTCTGACCGGGAGATCGTACAGTAGCAAACAAATTAATCCGAACACACGCTGTCCATTAGAACATTTTATTTTCACACTGGAAAACATACAAAACGTAAAATATTCATGTAGTAATAATTTATGTGCCCTCCTTTATTGTTAATATGTTCATTTATTCTCTTACGCATTGACTCTACTAAAGTTAAATACTGTTTTTGATTCTTTCATCACGAAACCAGACACTGACAAGTGACTTAAGAAGGTTTATTTTTGTGTCACATTTCGTTTTTCCTGAGTGTATTTTTTCACTATAGACCATAAATTTTCGATTTAATTCAGATTAATAATTTCTTAGCCACTAGAACACTTGAATATTATTGAAAAAACTAAAGCTTTCTTTGATGAGGACCTGTTGGAAGATCAACGCCTTGTCCTTTACAATGAGTGGTACGATTCTTCTCTCCAATATTGTAATGTATTGAACAGTTTTCATCATTCACCACCCATAATGAAGACAACAAGAACAAATAGGGTAACAAGGAGTCGATTGAATTTCACAACACAGCTGCGTATCAAAACAGTCTTACCAAATAATGAAAATATTACAAAAATTCCCTCTGCTTGGATTAATTTGTTCACTTCTGTAGGGTTCTAATACCAACGGTGTCAGGATTTTCGACAAATAGCTATTACATAGTAGCTAGGTCAAATTCAGCCGTTGTCTGGAAGGGAATTCTAGGGGCCGGCTGCTCTGATCGGTACTTTTTCGTGGTTTCTCCGATAAACACCAGGCGAATGCCAAATCAGTATCTTAACAAACGGGCCACGAACCGCGAGGAAGGAAAGATCGCGATCTTTCCTTCCTCTTCCGTGTCCTATCCTCTCCCCCTACACACACACACACACACACACACACACACACACACACACTAACATGCACTACACTACAACACATGTCTGGGGCTTAGAGCTTGTTCTGGCTAGGGTGGTGGGAGATACCGGATTGGGAATAAAACCTGTAAGTCGATGTGTAGGGCAGTGCCGGATATCGTCATCCAGCAGGGGAAGATCACCGCCACCTCTCGTGATATATGTACTATACTTACGGGACTGGTGTCCATGGCAGTTGAAGCACTTGGAAACATGAAATAATCAACGAAGTAATCTGACTACCGGGCTGCTATGCCGTGTCCAGTTTCTGTTTTTACAGGCGTTACGTCTACACCTGCGGAATGCAACTAAAGGGACTCAGAGGCAAAGTCATAAGTAGACATCGAATGTTTAGGCACTAAAAATCGTCTTTTAGGCGCCTAAAAAGGCATTGAAAATGTCAGGAATAAGGAGAAAAAAGGGAGTACTGTCATAAGTTATACACAGACAAAAAAATGAAAAATTGTTTGTAATTTTTGTTTATATTATTTTGTCAACTTGAATGCACAAAAGAAGCACGTACATTTTAACCTAAAACTAGATTTATATATTTACAACTCTTCTACATTTTATAGTTAATAGTTTGCATTGCTATATATTACCAATAACTTTTCAAGGACCAAAATTTCCAATTTGCGACGATGTGGAGACAAAATCAGTTTGAATGCGGAGAAGGATCTCTCAATATCTACTGACGTGCCTGGCATACATTTTAGAAGTGCATACATTAGCAACACTGAAACTTTCTGGGAATTTACATTTATTTCCACATAAAATTTCGGTGACCTCGGTGTATTATCAATTTACCATGATCTCAGAACATTCCTGTTATTTATGAAGTAGGGAATGGAGAAAAATCTGTAGGTATACTTTTAGAAATTCTCTGGTATTTTAAAATACAAAGACGTGAATGGAAGATTTCGTAATGAATGGGCACGTTGAACCATGACCGATTTCTGATATCTTACATTTTTTTAATTACCCTTTGACTGAGGAATACCTCTTATGGTTACAGGAAGTTAGGAATCCTGCCAGTTTGGCATTGATTTTCTCCACTTCCAGGGCCCTCTGTAGATTAACGGGTCGTAGAAGCTCTTATAATATGATTTCTGGAAGTGGGAGAAGATGGCATGGCAAGCGCCATGCTTCATGTATCTTACCATTGTTTTACCGTGTATAAAAATAATACACAAAAAGCAAAGACGTCCAATATATCTAAAAAAAAAGTATTGATGCCGAAAAGCGGACCTGGGTGGCCGAGGTGGCTAAGAACGAGTACCGACTCAGCGCATCGGTCCGAAGGGTCGCGGGTTCGAGTCCCGCCTTGGGCATGGTTGTTTGTCTCTTGTCTTTGTATGTATGTGTTGTCGCGGAGGGCCTCGCGTTCTGCTGACTCCCGATCAGAGGAGCCCACAAGTGTGTTGGTGTCTAGTGTATGGTCGAATATGCGTCCCATCGGGACGTAAAGAGTAACCGGCTGTCGGCTGGATAAAAACCCTAGGAAGAAAGAAGATGCCGAAAAATCGAGTGATGGAAAATCGTCTGTCTGTCCGTCTCTGAGCAACATTAGCGGCTAAACCGTCCGGTCACTTTTCTCCAAAATTGATATTCCCCAATCGGTCTGGTTGATGTCGCGGCTCCTTGAATTTGAAACAGACATTTTAATTTTGGAGGTTACTTTACATGAAGCCTCTGGGCCATTTTGAAAATTTTCAAAATGGCTCCATCGTTTTTTATTAAATTTTGTTGTTCAATATTCAACTTCTTGAACATTTTGTTGGCGGATAGTACTGTTGGATAGTAATAACCTTTGTATGTAGCTACCTTCTTCCAGAAGAGTTTTAACAACAACTTTAAGAGGGGAAATTTCCCTATCTTTTCCCATTTTAACTTGCTAACGTACAATCTTTGTAAAACAGAGTAATTACATGAAGTCTGCACGTTACCAAGTCTTTAAATTGATATATCACACGATAAAAATTCGACGAAAGTGAAGGACGTTAAAGAGAATGGCGCAGATCTCTTGTTCGTTAAAAACACTGAAGTTTCGAATATTACAAAAATTCAACATTTTTCGGAGACTCGCTACAACTAAAATGTTAAAGGAAGAGATTGTTTCCTTAATGAAATCTGTTCCTTAAAGATAGTTTTTCAAATAAGATCATGTAAAATTTTTCGAAAATTTGAGTACTTTTCGTGTAATTTTACGGGCGAGAAAATAAGGGCTGTTGTTAGAATCACTAGTTCTCTCCCTGTGACATGATCCAGGTAAGATAATTTCGATGGTTTTGGTGGAAACATAGTGGAATCCCCAGATGAAGGAATAAATGCAGAAATAATCTTCACAATCATCTAAATAGATTTATACAGCATTAGATTTTTTTAAAAAAATATCTGAAAATATTTCAAAGAGACATCTCACAAACATACGTTTTTCTTTATTCCTATAGAATATAATACTTTGCCATTACAGCGTCATCCCAAGTTCATGTGATTTTCAAACGTTCTTCCCAAGGGTAATCCGAACAAATTTTTGCATTCATTTGCGGGGAAAATATATTTTCTGGTTTTCATCTCCTTCCCTTGAGTCCATATTTCCACCAATGAATGGCGTAATATTCTAATTACTCAGGCAGCCTTTCTATGAATACAGAAACTTCTGGCCATTTTTCAATTTATTTGTAGCCTGTATTTCGACCATCGTTGTTATGAATGAAGTCTGATTAGAGTTATAAATTAACATTAATACAGTTTTGTTTAGGATAGTTAAATTATATTTTTGATTTCATGTTTGTGGTCGTTTCTACGGGAAATTCATTTGCATCGGAAAATAACTCAATGAGGTTTTATCGCAACTCTAAAATGAACCATTCATTCGCTTCGTATGAGCCAGATGCAATTTATAGGAGGGTAATTTTTTCTTTGTCGTATACGTACGTATACACGGAGTAATACGTACGCAAATGAAACCGAATACCGAAGATTGAATTTTTTTCGGCAACTTCTTGCAACTACAAAATTGGAGATAGAGATTATTCCTTCAAAATAAATTTGTTGCCTATAATTAAATCTTTTGCAGTCATGCAGATTTTTTAAACATTTTAGTTGTTTTCGCGCAATACTGAGTGCAATATGTCAATTTTAAAAAATAACAAAAACAAAATTTCTTCAAAAACACTCCACATTTTTTCTTTCAACTTTTGGTGGGGATAGTGATAAATGTACTCTACGAGATAACATAAACGCCATATTTCTCTATTCTTTTCTTCCCAACAATTACAAAAACGTATTTATTTACTTGTCTCTCACGTCTTTATTATTTACATTAGCGGCGATTTCTTCACATTATTGATAAGAATACATGTACTTTAAATAATGTCCTATAAAGTTTTTCGAGAACTCAAACGTTTTCTTAGAAAACCCTCAACATTTTGTAACCATTTCTTTCAATGAAGATTAAAAATTCTGCTACTCAATTGACGAAGCGCCTTCGGTTATTTAAAAATTAGAGATTTCTTACGAGAATATTGGTGTACGAAACTGTTATTTTGAAGGCTTTTACGTTCAAGTATTTGTGTCATGTTTATGGATGCTGTATATTACAGAGTAATACAATACGCAAATAAGTCGTTTAAAAGGGGTCGTTGAAAGAAATACGTTTGGAATCCCAGGTGTTTAAAACTTTCAAACAAATGAGGAATGCTGTCTTCTGGAGATGATCTCATTCATGCCAACTTCGCCCTTACAGTGCTTGATCATTCGGCGACTTAGCACGACTTAGCAGCAAGTGATTTTCGTCCTTTCCCGGAATTGAAGAATTGTCCAGGAGAACTTAGCTTCCAGACCAACGAGGACCGGGAGCGGTAGCTCAGTGTATCAACTGGTGTCACAGCAGCGCCTCTGACCGGGAGGTCCTAGGTACGAGTCCTGACGGCGGCAGGATTTTCGGCACTAGCTTTTCAGCTAGGTTGAATTCAGTCGCTGCCTAGAGGAGAATTCTAGCGGCCGGCTGCTCTGATCGGTAGTTTTCCATGGTTTCTCCGATCAACACCAGGTGAATGCCGGAACAGCCTACGAAACAGGCCACGGACCGCGCGCGATCTGTCCTTCCTCTTCCCTGTTCTATCCTCTCCCCTTACACACACACACTTACACTAACATGCTCTACACTACCACATGTTCCGGGAGACCGGTCGGGAGCTCAGAGTTTGTCCCGGCTGGGGCGGTGCCTCGCTGGTGGGATAGTCCTGGTTAGGGGGTAACCCCACTAGCCGACGGTAGGTCAGCGCCGGATCTCGCCATCCAGCGAGGGAAGATCACCGCCATCTCCCGAGAAAACCATGCACTACCATGCCAACCATCCACTAACGGGACTAATGACCAAAGCAGTTGCCGCGCCCGGAAACACGAAAAAACCAAACCAAACCAACCAAACCAACGAAGAGCTGCAAAACAAAAATTTCAGGTCCATCTCACAGAAGTGGCAGCAATGTTTGACGAAGAGGGAATCGAAAAGCTGTTCACAGAGAAGCCTGGCTATTAACTGCGGTTATATAGCAAAGTAACCATCTTTATACATAACATTTAGTAAGAAATCCATTTTTTACACTTTTATTTTTGTTATGCTACTTCGCATGTCGAAAAAATTTTCTCACGTATTTTGAGTGTACTATATTGTAAAAAGGTTTTACCGACCTAATCCGAGGAACCTCAACATCACAGGCAATGAACCCTACATAAATGGCTGGTTTAAGAGGTGAGTGCAGAAATACAACTACATTTTTTACGACACATCTAAAAAATTTTGTTATTTTGTATATAACAATTATTTTGAATGATCAGAAATTGAACGCACTGGTTTTATTTAACTGCTTTTTCTTTCTTTTATTTGGGAACACACTGGTTTAGCTTCTTTTACCTAAGAAATGAAGCAAAGAAAAATACATGAACTATGATAAATCATAAGAAAGTATCCCATATGAATGCGCAAACCAATTTTGCACTCATACATATTTTTAGTAGTCGATTGTTTATTATTCGTTTGTAACTGAACTATAATCGGTTTCTAAGTTTCGAAAATAATTCGAAAAAATACTGGTTCTGGGTATTTGATAACCTATATCTAAGAAGATTTGTAGTAGACTCAAGCGAGACAAGTTTAGCCTGTCAACGCCCAGAATATTCCCCGGAAGACAAACCACGACTTATCTTGTTTCATCTTCCCTTTCTCTGTTTCCACTCTGTCTCCACATTTGCATTATAATTTTCGGGAGTAGACTCCGAGCCTTCACGGTTCGTGAAATCCTTAGGTTATTTAGATTTTACACAGCGCGTGTTCTGAAAACAAAGGCTACATAAAAGTTACGGACGTTCGTCAGGCTGCTCTCGTGTTTACGCATATAATCTTCAGTGTATGCACTTGTATTAAGTTATGCAAAGCGTAATCACTCCGAAAACTAGAAGCTTCAGTGGTAAACTGTAAGCTTCAAAGAAACATTGGAGAAGGGAAACTTCTGTTAGTGGTACAAGAAACACTAGTAAAAGGATCAAACTCCCAAAAATATTTTAGTCTGCGAGTGATTCTTCATATCAAGTTAAGTTTTTGTTGGGGATGCTGATACCTTTCTTATAATTTAATACAACGATCACTGTCAGAGTTGTCGTTAAATTAAATGTATATTAATGTATTATTCATGAAAATTAATGTACATTAAAAAGAGCTTAATACATGTGTACATTAAAAGTTAAAACCAGTGTAGATTTAATGTAGAGGTTCCCCATTTCTCTGCCTCTCGTTACTCATATCACATATTCACAATTACCAGTCCGTCAAGATCATTGATTCCTTATAAGTCCATAAAGCTATGGCTCTTGCATCCTAATGTACTGCTGTACATTAAATTAAAATACGCGCTCATGATAATTCTTTATGTTCATTTCATTGACGTAATGTGGAAATTTCTGACATTGTAGTATTTTATTTCTAAAGTCTATAAATTATCATGCCAATATATCTATGATATTTTTTATTCATTTTATTCAAAAATACATTTATTTACTCGGGAAAATATACTGAAAATTTTCTTTTTACTCTTACTCTACGGATCAGCCACATTGGGGGCTATCTAGGAAATAAAATCTCTCCGGAATAGAAAAAAGTTTTCTAATCAAAGATCAGTTCATTATGACGTTTTTGCAGTGTTACGATTGCCTGTGTGTTAAATAGGCAGGATTTTATGACCTAAAACATCGCCACAAATTACCAATAAAATGCTCTTAAAATGTTTTTAAAACTCTAAAAACTAAAATGCTCTAAAAACAGACACAAATGAAAAATTTGATCAAATCCAATTCAAATTAACGACTCGAGCTGTTGGATGTGTTACTGATGTAATCGAGGCTTGATTCCTTACGTTCAAGAAAACTCAGCTTGCACACTGTTGGTTTGGACTCTTCATCAGGAAATATCTGTTTTTAGTTATCCTTAAGTCGGCCGAGTCGACAATTGTGCTGATATACGTCACAGGAATCTTAGATTACACACAACGGCTGACGTTAAAATTTCTGAGCGAAAAAAAATCAAATAGCCTACTCAAGAATTCTGTGGAGAATATTTGTTCCATCTCGCAAAACCATGTTTCAAGCATGTAACGTTAAAATGATATTAAATTCGATGAAATCAGCTAAATTGCTTTAAAATCCCAGAAAAAGATAAAAAATGACCTTTGTAGTCGAAATCGTTGTAAAATGTAAAAAAAAGTCGTATAAAATCGTGTCATTTCTTTGTCATAACATAAAAGTAATGCCTATACTAAAGCATTGTATCTAAAGTGAAAATAAAAAAATGACTTTCATTAAAATCTGCTGCTAGTGTTAAATGTAAAAAAATGGCTATTTGGTATATGTTAAGAAAACTAATATTATATTACAGACTTAAAAAGACCGTGAATCTGTAATAAGGATACCAAGTACTCTAAGCACGAGCAGGAAACGTACACGAAGCACGAGAGGAAAAAAGGAGGAGAGAAGAAAAGAAAAAGAATAGAAGAAGGATGTTTGAGAATTAGATGGGAAGGAATTAGCAGGAAAATAGGAGAGAGGCGGGAGAGAGGATTAATAGGAGGAGGGGGAGTAGAGGAGAGGAGATTAACAATATGTGAAGAAGAATGTTGGAGAGTTAGATGAGGAAGAGGACAATGAGCAGGAAAAAAAGATCGAGAAGGATGATTAACAGTAGAAGAAGGAGGATGTTGAGGAGTAGAGAAGAAAAGGAGGAAGCCGAAGATCAACATAAGCAGAAAGGATTAGGAGGGGGTAAGAAGGAGAAAGAGCAAAGAAACGGAGGACGAAGAGAATTAGAAGGAAACAGAAGGTAAGAAGAACAAGAGCACCGAGGGGGCGGACGAGCCCCGGCAGGGAAACAGGGGGCCATGAACCCTCAAGAGGGGTTTAGCGGCGGCGCAAATGAGCTCAAATGAGACAAAAGGAGATTGGAGGCAGGCTTAGGGCAATCCGCCGAGACGAAACCCGGGCCGAGCGGCCCTAACGCGCAGGCAATGCAGTCCTTGCGACGGCCGGCATGAGCAATGTCTCTCGCAACCAGCCCTTGTGCTAATGAAGTCAAATGACTCGCAGATATAGTGCGACTTTCCGGCTTAGGCCCGGTGCTAAAAAATAAGAATGGCCGACTTTTCTTGGTTTAGGAAGTGAAGCGGTTGCGAGGCTAAATGCAGTGGTTTTGAGGATAAAGAGGGGCTGAGTACGTTGTTCTAAAATTCTAACTTCCAGGTTAAAATGTTATTTATGCGTTTTCATATTAATTTTGAATTGGATTGTAAATTGCTTAATTTTCGAGAAGAGAAGATAATTTTTTATCAAGATTGTTATGTGCCTCATTACAGATATTTTAAGTCGTGGTGGCTTGTGCTGCCGCAGAAAATTGCTGTCTAAGAATGTACTTTTGCATTCTCCTATACGTATGTATATACGAGTAATATCCCAGTATAGAGAAATGCTGCAGCAAAAAATGGCGACAGAAAAACGCGAATTTTGTGGCCTTGAAAAGGTAGAAAAATCTCGTTCCGTTTTGTAGAATATTACTTCCTTTCACCTATGTGCTTCAAATGGTGTGTGAAATTACTTTCCGTCTCTTCTCTCAATTTTTCTATTGCCAAATCCGGATATTTCAACAAACATCTAATACTATGAAGGGAATTACTTCCCCTGCTATTGTTAATATTGTTATTTCCACCGTTGCCCTGTTATGGTCCCAAATTCTTTCAATGTTAACACTAGTTTATTAAATTTACTTCCAATTTAATCATGGGTTTGACATACAGCATATTACTCGTTACTTGCAGTGGCAGCTCGTGCTTAGGAAGCACGGTTGCACAACCCCCACAAAATCAAAACGAACTTATAATATTTTAGAAAGATAAAATTTCCTTTTAATAACATTCAGTTTTCAAGATATTGCAACAATATCGATGTATTTGAAATCATTCTGAAACCAAAGAGCGTCCAATTGGCGCTCTCTACGGTGTCTGGTGCCTTGCCAGGAATTGCACCACTCTCTTGCCTGTATTACTGGATTTACTGTTTTACTCTTCGTCACTTCCATTTAACACGGGGAACATACAGCCTTTTGGTGGCGCAACCAACCAGTGGCGCTGTCGCGCTGCGAGGCGACGGAGTGCGTCTCAGGGAAATACCCATATTCTGTTTTCGTCCGACTCGCTGCAACGTAGTTTTATAAATTTCGCTCGTTATTGAAAGTACACAAACTCAGTCAATTATTGACGATATTCAATGCATTGTTTATGATATTTGGAGAATTTGTTTTCTTTTGATATTGGGTTTATTGATTCAAAACGTACACATGATGAGTTCTTTGTGTACAGGTGGCCGTTCTGGATGGAAGTCCCATATAGTGTCTCGCGGAAGCCAGTGTGGCTGCAGCTGGCCAGCGGTTTGCGAATACGAATGCGTCATTATCACGTCCTTGCCTAAACTAAAAATGTTCCAGAATGTCCTTAACGATTTGATTATTAATGGTACTTAATATTTCTCACAAAATTAAAACGCGGTCGCGACTTTCCCTATCTGTATTTTGTATGAAACACCTACTCGCGACTGACTATATTCAGTTACTTATTGAAAAATCCTTCCATCTACGGAGCTACTCTCATACACCCTCTGGAAATACGGAGTCTATTTTTTCAAAATTCCAACTATTACATTAATAAAATTTCCAATTACAATTAATACTACAATTTACACAATAACAAGCTCACAAACAACAAACTCACTATCCCGTCTCACTATCATTTACATAACACACAGCGTATGCTGAAAATCCGTTCGAATCTCACCAACCGCTTACGTATGTTTACTTCAATGTTTTCTAGAGAATAAATCCTTGCATTCTTCTAAAAGATCACGGCTGTCAATGCCCTCTCCACACCTTCGTCATATAATGTGTTCGGGGTCGTGTCCATCAGCACAGCGTTATGACACAAAACATAGAATATTACATTTTGTTGATCGGTTGTCCAAACAACGCGAAATCTTTGACTTTGGAGTTTGCAAACAATGCTATTATCATTGACGCTGGATACCGATTCTATCATTAACACTAAGCCCAGGGTTTCTTGGCTTATCAGAGCTGACTTATACATTTCTCGAAACTCAAACGTTTTCTCTGAAAATGAGCTCCAAATAGCGCATTTTCAGAAAAGCTCAAACGCCATTTTCTTGAAAACGATTCTAAATTTTTTTCTTTAATTTTTTTATGGATTGCGCTAAATCCACTCTATAATATGATATAAACGCAATTTAGCTGTTTATTTTTGGTTTTTCAAAACCGACACTATATAAAAAAATGTCACTCACGTTGTTCATATTTATATTAAGACATTAAGACTATATCGGATTTGTGTGTGAAGTTACGTAAAATTATTTTTGATCAAGTTTCTCGAAAACACAAAACTTCTGGGTTAAAATGAGCTTCAAAATGCGCTTTTTCAAATACATTCGAACGCCATATTCTCAAAAGCAGCTCCACATTTTCAATGAAAATTTGCCAATAGGACCAGGCTTCACCTTCCTTAGGAGCCTTTTCTCTTGTCCAATTTCACAGATTTAGAAAACTAAGGACCGGTAGCGGTAGCTCAATGCATCAACTGATGTCACTGCAGCGCTTCTGTCCGGGAGGTCCTAGGTTCCCACTTCCCACGGCGGCAGGATTTTCGACACTACATTTTCAGGTAGGTCGAATTCAGTCGCTGTCTGGAGGAGAATTCTAGCGGCCGGCTGCTCTAATCGGTAGTTTTCCGTGGTTTCTTCCATCAACACCAGGCGAATGCCGGAGCAGTACCCTAACAAACGGACCGCGCGCGATCTGTCCTTTCTCTTCCTTGTGCTATCCTCTCCCCCTACACACACACTTACACTAAACATGCACTACACTACCACATATTCCGGAAGGCCGGTCGGGAGCTTAGAGCTTGTCCCGACTGGGGCGGTGCCTCGCTGGTGGGAGAGTCCTGGTTTGGGGGAAATTGAATTTGAATTGAATTTGCCTTATTTTACGTGGCGAGACTCAGGTCATGAGGCCTGCTCTTCCGTCTGACAACGGAAATTTTGTTACACTACTTTCAACAAGAGAAAGAAGGTATTACTTGGGCGATGAAACAGGCGATTTGAATTTAGCTCCAGAGGCATCATTTAGGCTTGAGGATCTTTTACATGCAGTAATTCTAATAACATGGGACAGCCGGCTTTACTTCCCCTCCGAAAGAAGGCGTACTAAGGATTTTTTTCGCACTTTAAAATCCACGGCTTCGATCGGGTTTGAACCCGCGAACTTGGGTATAGCAGTGCGATACGCTAACCGCTACACCATCGCCGCCGCTCTAAACACCACTAGCCGACGGTAGGTCGGTGCCGGATCTCGTCATCCAGCGGGGGAAGATCACAGCCATCTCACGAGAAAAAAACATGCACTACACTAACCGGACTAATGACCGAAGTAGTTGACGCCCCAATAGTTGTACAATATCGTGACCATTTCAGTTAAAAAATGGACAACTATTAGGTTTATATTTATTTTTCATCTCTAACATCAACAGATCTGCATAAATCTACATCATTAAATAACTAAATTTTTATCAAACGTAGCTTATTGTATTTCGCGTGCTGTTTTTGAAACGCATGACGACATACAAATTTACCACACTCTAAATATTGCGACCACACCCCAGCTGAAAATTGCTGTGTAAACCTGATTATAACAGCTCCTCTCTAGGTCACGAGCTGGACGAAAAGGGACATACTGTCATCCAATGAAGAGCTTCGTTACGACTTAAATTTTTCTACTGATGAATTGCGGGTTTTGTGGTATAACTGTTAACGTATCGAGCTATAAGTTAGCGTAAGTGAGAGAATCGGGCTCTTATACCCAAGTTTGTGAGTTCAAATAATGAATAATGAAAAATAATGAGGATATTTTGAACGCTACAAACAGCAGTGTAAAATATAGTAAAAAAACGGACACGTCATCACGATATTTCGTAGAGAATGTTGTTTTGAAGGATAATGAAAGAGAAACTAGTAATTCAGAAAAAGTCGCGAATCTCTTCAAGCAACATTTTTCTAGAATTGCGGTTGATCTTACGAAGGGACTAAATCCACAAAATTCAACATCATATGCTTCTCAAAAAAATTCGGCACGATGTTTATTTCCGAAACTTCCAACGAAATCCTCAGAATAGTCAGTAAACTAAAAAATAAATATTAATGTGGTTTAGATGAATTTCCGAAGTGTTTATTAAAAACGTGTGCACCTGCCATTATACACCCATTAACTCACATTTTTTTACTGTTTTTGACCAAATAAATATCTAAATCCGATCGAAGCCGTGGATCCGATCGAAGGCGAAAAAATCCCCCGAACGCCTACCTTCGGAGGGGAAATAAAGCTGGCTGTTCCATTTAGTAGATTTCTTGCATGTAAAAGATCCTCAAGCCTGAAAGAAGCCTGTGAGCTAAATTCAAATCGTCACGCGAGATAATACCTTCTTTCTCCGCTAGATGGTGAAAGGAGCGTAGCGAAATATACGTGGTGAGACTGAGGATTGTGTGTGATGGCCCGAGTCTCGCCACGTAAAATGAAGCATTAACTAACTTAACTCCCGATTGGATAACAGTGTCCCCCTCTTCTTCCAGCTCGTGACCTTGATGGGGCACCACGTTTTAATCCCAGTATAAAAAAAACTGATATCGGACACAATTAATGCTAACCGCGGTCACTACTCTATCCGGCTCGGCATAACACGCCGTGGACAAAAGCAAAGAGCCCGCCTCATGTGTGTTTCATCACCACCAGACACGTGACTGCTGCAGCTCTACCACACGCCATCAGGTGCCCTGCCTGGTCACTTTGGTGGAATTGATTGAATGATTGATTTTTTCGTGTTTCCGGGCGCGTCTACTGCTTTGGTCATTTGTCCCGGGAGTGTAGTGCATGATTTTTTTCTCGGGAGATGGCGGTTATCTTCCCCCGCTGGATGCCGAGATCCGGCGCTCATCTACAATCGGCTAGTGGGGTTTCCCCCTAACCAGGACTCTCCACCAGCGGGGCACCGCCCCAGCCGGGACAAGCTCTAAGCTCCCAACCGATCTCCCGGAATATGTGGTAGTGTAGTGCATGTTAGTGTAAGTGTGTGAAACGGGTGAAGATAGGACCACGAAGAGAAAGGACAGATCGTGCACGGTCCGTGGCCCCTTTTGTTAGGGTACTGCTCCATGCATTCGCCTTGTGTTGATCAGAGAAACCACGGAAAACTAGCGATCAGAGCAGCCGGCCGCTAGAATTCCCCTCCAGACAGCGACTGAATTCGACCTAGCTGAAGAGTTAGTGTCGAAAATCCTGCCGCCGTCAGGACTCGTACCTAGGACCTCCCGGTCAGAGGCGCTGCAGTGACATCAGTTGATGCACTGAGCTACCGCTCCCGGTCTTTGGCGGGAAGTTACACGCATTCCGGCGTGAAAGATGGGAGGAGGGGGAGAGTCGAAGTCAAATGAATGTGAAAGGGAGAGAAGGGGGGGCAACAGTAAATTATTTCTGGAGGATACAGCTGAAAATTTCTGTGTATATCACTGATATTGAACAAAATTAACGCTATGAGCGGTTATTAGTCTAACCGATTCAACAGAAGGTACCCTTGATCTTGTGAGAAACCATCATGAAGCTTTTATTTTGAAGGCAATGATGTACAAAATTTTACTAGCTCCCTATGAATGCTGGACATGGTACAGTTGTGTGCGATCATTACTTTATCCGATGCGGATGAATACGTTGAGGACAAAAGAGACCCCCCCCCATTCGCATAACATCTCCACGAGACCCTTGACTGTTGCATCTCCTCCACTCGTCATCGGGTGAGCTGCCTGCATGGTCCATCGCGCCACTTTGCCGGGAGGTTACACTCATCGTGGCGAGCAAGAGGGGAGGATGAGAGGGGGTGAGACTTAGTCGAATGAATGGGAGGGGGAGTGAAAAGGGGACAACAGGAAATCATTTCTGGAGGGTACTCCTAGTCATATCTGAAACGTTCAACTGGAAGAGTTGTCTCAGGGCATCGACTGCTGTCACTGCAGTGCCTCTGACCGGGAGGCCCTTGGTTCGAGTCCCGTCTGTGCTAGGATATCCGACATTAACTTGTCAGTAAGGTGGAATTCAGTCGTTGTTTGGAGGAGAATTGTAGCCCCCAGCTGCTCTGATCGGTAGCTTTCCGTGGTTTCTCCGATCAACACCAGGAGAATGCCGGAGCAGTACCCCAAACAAATGGGCCACGGATCGGGCGCGATCTTTCCTTCCTCTTTCTTTTATAGTGACAAGAAACCCCTTTTCACACACACTTCCACTAACATTCACTACACTACTACATATGCCGGGAGACAGGTTTTAGGCTTAGAGCTTGTCCCGGCTGAGACGGTACTCCATTGGTAGGAGGCATCTAGTGTGGGAATATCCCCGAAAGTCGACGGTAGGTCGGTGTCGGTTCTCGCCATTCAGCGGGGGAAGATCACCATCTCCAGAGATAAAGAATGCACTACACTTACGGGACTAATGGCTGTAGCCGTTGACGCGCTCGGAATTACGAATCAATCAACCTACATCCCTATGAATACGGTTCATAGTTCACGATGTGTGATAACTACGCTACCCTTCTTAGCGGAGATTCTTAGAAATGCGAATCTGCTCTCTGCAAGCTTTTTGGCTTTTTGCGAGAGACTGGCTTGCACAGCCTTATCTGAGAGAAGATGATAATGCCAATTATTGAATTTTTGCCCGAGATTAAAAAAAATCTGGCATTTTTCTGCCAAACCCTTTTATTAGGATACGTTCCTTTTTAGTTTTACTTTGCTTTCTATTAAAGATTTTTTTGTTGCTGCTGCAATATTGCAGCTTGGCACTGCAATATTGTGAACTGAATTTAAAATAATTTGACACGGGCGCAAATGACCTTAGCCGTTGAAGCGCCCTTAAACTCAATCAATCAATCAATCAGAAACTACGCTACCGGACTCGGGTGAATACGCCGAGGGCGTAAAAAGAAAAGCCCCCTAATGCGTATTTTATCAATACGCGACCCTTGACTGCTGCATCCTATCCACTCGACAGCGGGTGTCCTGCACCGTCCATCGCGTCGCCTGCCTTCGTCGTCGCCTGCCGGGAGGTGACATGCAGCCAGTCGCATAAGAGGGATGCTGGGGAGGGAGGGGGGCGAGGTCAAATGAATGCGCGGAGGGAGATGGGGGGGGCAGCAGGAAATCAAGACGCCATGAATGGGCGGGTGCTGGCCGCGCATCGGCGTCGAACAAAAGTGCGAGGACGGGGCAGCGGATTGAGGACTGACGGCGCTCAAGAGGGAAGACGACACAAAGGGGGCACGGGGTAAGGTGGGAAGCGGGGGAGAAAGAAGGGATAAGGGCCCCACGTGGGTTGTTGCCATACATCGATGTTCAAAATTAATACATCGACTAAAATCCATCGGAAATTTTAAACATCGATGCTTAACACCTGGGTTAGTAATTTAACATTAAATTCGTGCCCAAGAAAATTCAATTTGACTCTGGCGGTGTTTATTAATTTACAATAAAAAACTCTATTAATAATTAAATAACAAAGCTAAAAATGCCCTTAATGTGCGAAAAACGAGGAAAGAGAAAAGAAGCATCGGTGCATCGGCGGCGTCGGGAAAACGTGCGTCGACGGGGCAGCGGATTGAGAACTGAGGACACTAAAGAAGGAGGTCGACACAAAATGGGTACGTGATAAGTTGAGACGGCGGATAGAAAGATAGGTTAGGACCCCCACACCGGGAGCGGTAGCTCAGTGCATCAACTGATGTCACTGCAGCGCCTCTGACCGGGAGGTCCTAGGTTCCCACTCCCCACGGCGGCAGGAATTGCGACACTAGCTTTTCAGCTAGGTCGAATTCAGTCGCTGTCTGGAGGAGAATTCTAGCGGCTGGCTGCTCTGATCGGTAGTTTTCCGTGGTTTCTCCGATCAACACCAAGCGAATGCCGGAGCAGTACCCTACCAAACGGGCCACGGACCGCGCGCGATTTTTCCTTCCTCTCCCTTGTCCCTTACACACACACTTACACTAACATGCACCACAGTACCACATATTCCGGGAGACCGGTTGGAGCTTAGAGCTTGTCCCGACTGGGGCGGTACCCCGCTGGTGGGAGAGTCCTGGTTAGGGGAAAACCCCACTAGCCGACGGTAGGTCGGCGCCGGATCTCGCCATCCAGCGGGGGAAGATCACGGCCATCTTCCTAGAAAAAAACATGCACTACACTCACGAGACTAATGACCACAGCAGTTGATGCGCCCGGAAACACGTCAAATCAATCAATCAATCAATCAATCACCCACGTGGGACAAGTAGTGTCATCGATAACGCATCATCGATGTTGCCAAACATAGATGTTTTACAGATGGATTAGTTATTAACAATAAATTCGTGCCCAACAAAATTTAATTTATAATTAATTGTATATTAATTTATAATTAATAACTGAACGAATAATTAAATAATGAAAACCAAGTTAAAAATGCTCTATATGTGCGGAAAGCGAGGAGAGACGAAAGAAACATCGGCGCATCGTCATTGGGGCAACGGATTGAGGACTGAGGGAACTAAAGAGGGGGAGGATAAAAAATAGGTATGGGAAAGGTGGAACGCGGGGGAGAGAAGAGTGAAGACCCCCACGTGGGTAAGTAATGTCACATCGATAACAAGTCATCGATGTGGTCAAACTTTGATGTTCAATATTAAAATATCGACAATTAATAATACATCGACCAAAATCCATCGATGTTTTACAGCTGCTTAGTAATAAACATTCAATTCGTACCCCAAAAAATTTAATTTGACTGGGGTTGTGTTATTAATTTATAATGAAAATTCAGTGGAAAACAAAGTTCAAAACGCGTTTTCTCCAAGTGCGAAATAGGATGAAAGAGAAGAAAATACCTGGGTGTCAGGATCTTGTTGGGCGAGGGATAGTCTGCTCGAGTACAAACAGCATTTGTGTGCTTTGGTACTACACAAACAGTGGTACCATCAGTTACATATTTTAATTTTTGCAAAATTGTGATTATAGAAATTATTCTTCCACGAATAAAACACCGAAAACGTAAAAGCATCAAGCAAAAAGCATCGATATTCAAAAAACATCGACTTTAATACATGGATGTTTAAAACATTGATATTTTTGTAGAAATACCGATGTTTTGGAAACATTGTCATCGATGTTGCAATCCCTAACTCCTACAAGCAAAATAAAATCAATGTTAGCACGTGTGTCATATACTATTTTTTAGACAGCCTTACTTTCATTTTATTTTTATTCAAGTTCAGAAATTACTTAATGATACTTTAAGGTCAATAGTAGCTGACACGGTCTGACCAAAGTATTTTCTTTTGTTTGTTACCCTCCCACTTTTTCTGAACACACACTGAGCATCGAATCACTTTTAATAATATGCCAAAAATTAAACTTTTAGCTCACTATGCATGCCCTGAGAGAGGCGCTTTTATAGTGGCTGGCTGAAAAATATTGCATTTAACTGAAAATATCATATGTCTTCTTATAGCACGACCATGAAAGAGAGAAACATGGGAAGGGAAGATTTGATTGGTTAGTGATTCCGGGCGCGTCAAGTGCTAAGATTGGTCTCGTAAGAGTAGTACATGTTTGTAAGTGTGGTTTTGTGCTTATATTGTGGAAGGAAGCGATAACCTTCACTGTTAGAAATACGCCGCCGACCTACGTCGACATGCGGGGATTTATTACATCAGCGTGACACAAACCATAGACTAAAGAGGTATACATCTTTACTCTATGCACAAACCCAGCCAGGAGAAACTATAGGATCCCGACATGTTTGGAAGTGTAGTGCATGCGTAAGTGTGTGTGTGTGTGTGTGTGTGTGTGTGTGTAAGGAGGTGAGGATAGGACAAGGAAGAGGAAGGAACGATAGCGCGCGGTCCGCGGCCCGTCTTTTAGGATACTGCTCCGACATTCGTTTGGTGTTGATTAGAGGAAGCACGGAAAACCACCGGTCAGAGCAGCAGGTCGCTATAATTCTTCTCCAGACAACGCCAGATTCCGACCTAGCTATGTAGCTAGTGATGAAAATCCTACTACCGTCGGGACTTGAACCCTTGAACCCCACGGTCAGAGGCACTACAGTGACCAACCGCTTGGTGTTGATCGGGCGGATCATGGAAAACTACCGATCAGAGCAGCCGACCGCTAGATTTCTCCTACAAACAACACCTGAGTTCCACATGGCTATATGCAGTTTGTGTCGAAAATCCTGACACCATTAAGTCTCGAACACTAGGATTCCTCGATCAGAGGCACTCCAGTGATCAGTTGAGCCACCTTCTCCCGTAGGAAGGGAAGGAAAGTTCCTTTTATTGATTGATTGATTGATTGTTTCGTGTTTCCGGGCGCGTCAGCTGCTTTGGTCATTAGTCCCGTTAGTGTAGTGCATGTTTTCCCGGGAGATGGCGGTGATCGTCCCCCGCCGAATAGTGAGATCCGGCGCCGACCTACCGTCGGCTAGTGGGGTTTCCCCCTAACCAGGACTCTCCCACCAGCGGGGCACCGCCCCAGCCAGGATAAGCTCTAAGCTCCAACCGGTGTCCCGGAATATGTGGTAGTGTAGTGCATGTTAGTATAAGTGTGTGTGTAAGGGGAGAGGATAGGACAAGGAAGAGGAAGGGCAGATCGCGCGCGGTCCGTGGCCCGTTTGGTAGGGTACTCCTCCGGCATTCGCCTGGTGTTGATCGGAAAAAAACACTGAAAACTACTGATCAGAGCAGCCGGCCGCTAGAATTCTCCTCCAGACAGTGACTGAATTCGACCTAGCTGAAAAGCTAGTGCCGCCGTCAGGACTCGAACCTAGGACCTCCCGGTCAGAGGCGCTGCAGTGGCATCAGTTGGTGCACTGAGCTACCGCTCCCGGTAGGAAAGTTGCCGGAGCCGGCGTGAGCTAGCGAGCGTCTGGTGGCCAGCGACTGCCTTGACCTGGAGCGGAGGCGTACGTTCCAGAAGCAGCCCCTTGCGGATGAATGCGCACTGCTCTGAAAGGGAAGCGTCGAGCTGCGTTTTGCATCGCGAGCGGGGAGGCGCTCTGTGGCACGAAATACGCAAATGAGCGGACAAAATAGCTACTTGGCTGTGCGGGAGACCCCGTGTCCTGACCGGTAGCGGTAGCTCTGTTCATCAACTGATATCACTGCAGCGCTTCTGTCCGGGAGGTCCTAAGTTCGAGTCCTGATGGCGGCAGGATTTTCGACACTAGCTTTTCAGTTAGGTCGAATTTAGTCGCTACCTGGAGGAGAATTCTAGCAGCCGGCTGCTCTGATCGGTAGTTTTCCGTGGTTTCTCCGATCAACGCCAGGCGAATGCCGGAGCAGTACCCTAGCAAGCGGGCCACGGACCGCGCGCGATCTGTCCTTCCTCTTGCTTGTCCTATCCTCTCCCCTTACACACACACTTACACTAACATGCACTACACTACCACATATTCCGGGAGACCGGTCGGGAGCTTAGAGATTGTCCCGGCTGGAGCGGTGCCCCGCTGGTGGGAGACTCCTGGTTAGGGGGAAACCCCACTAGCCGATGGTAGGTCGGTGCCGGATCTCGCCATCGAGCGTGGGAAGATCACCGCCATCTCCCGCGAAAAAAACATGCACTACACTAACGGGACTAATGACCGAAGCAGTTGACGCGCCCGGAGACACGAAAAAATCAATCAATCAATCAAACCCCGCGTCCTGAGCACAGGTGCCAACGTTACAGCCGCCTTCCTCAGGGCGAAATGAGGAATATCATAGAATGGCGGCCGAAACGTTGGCACATGTGCCTAGGACGTGATATCTCCCGAATAGACAAGTGGTTATTGACTCCGGTCGCGGAAACCTACGTTCTCAAGCGGCCAAATATTTTTTCTGCGATCCTATAAAATGTGGGTTTCTACGTGATGATTTCTATGTGAAGTCAATGTTTTCTTAAAACACCTAAAAAATGTGTCGTCATCGTGAGTTAAAGTTTTTTTTTCTCGGATACGTTAGAGAATTTTACGCACGGTAGGTAGCTCACAGGAAAGTAAAATCATAAAGCACATATTAATGACCTAACAACTTTAATTCCACTCTTATTAAACTCTTCCTAATAACTATGAACTTATAATTAACTATTTACACATAATTACTACGTAGCTATAACACATAATATTATTAAATATTATTAAATATTAAATTATATATTATTAAATGATACATAAATATTAAATATTATTCAGTTATATAAATATTATACTCTCTTAAATTTACATCAATTTTTCAACGGAAGGTTAGTTTTTGTAAGTACCTTAGGAATTTTGGGTAAAAGATAATGCAATGTTCGCAGATTAAAACAACTTCAGTGGAGTATCAGCACTACTTTTAACCATTTTAAATTCAGTAATTAAAACCACGCCGTATTGGTTATACAGTAGGAATTCATAATAAAGAACAGTGCCTCAGTACCTTGTGTCGCGAATACAGGATCTCCTGTTATGGAAACGTTAATGAAGGTGGGGTTTCCTTTCGAATAAACCATGAAGGGTAGAGATGAAACATATCATGTTTCCTATTAGAAGCATTTTATACGATCGTATAGAACATGTTGTTTATATTTCTTGAGTGAAATTATTGAGTTTTGCTCGGTCTAGCATCAAGATTTGTTTGTCTCTACTCTCAACATAAAACTCTCTCACGACCGTGCAAGAAACAATAACTTCACACACTTAATATAAAAATAACGATTTTTTAAACTGTAAATGTATATTATTTATACACGCATGGATATAAAAAGTTTCATGGTTATTGTTCCATTGCACGGTGGTTTAAAAGTCGCTAAACGTGAGCAAAATTATCATATTTATTTTGAAGATTATGCAATGTTAATTTAGAGACATGATTTTCATACAAACGTATGTTTTTATATACGTTTACAGCAGCATTCAAAATGGTCAGGTCAGCCAAAATGCCAATGTCGGGTCAGCCAGTACCTTGTCAGTCACCGTCTGGAGAGAAATTCTAGAGACTAAGCTACTCAGATCAGAATTTTCCCGTGATTTCTTTGATCAATGTGAGTGGCGGAACAGAACCCTAACAAAAATACCATGAACCAGACACGATCTTTCCTTCCCTTCCCTTGTTTTATCTTCCCCAGGCACACACACACACACTTACGTACATTACACTATCACACATGTTTGGAGACCAGTCTTACTCCCAGAGCTTATCCGGAATGGAGGGTGCCCCAGTGGAAAATACCGGAAGAGAGACATTCCGCAAAGCGTGGTATTGGTTGGCGAACGATCGCATGTTCCAGGGGGAAAGAACACCGCCATCTCTCGAGATATAACACTCTTATCGCTTACGAGACAAATTATCACAGCAGTTGCCCCTCCCGAAATAACAATCAGTCAATTTGACAGCCTCAACATGGGTCTTTTGTTGAAGGTTGAGATGATTTGTCCGCTTTTTTTCCGAATGTGACCCACTGCGCAGTGCGGCCATTGCGCGGGATGCATGCCTTTGAGGCCGCCAGCCACTGGCTACAGGGCGGCTGCAAACCGGTTCTTTGCACATGAGGCCACTTCCTTCCTGCCGCTTCGCAACCCTTTTGGCACACGGGAAGCCCCAGGGACCGAATGCTGGTACAGGGTGATCAAGAACGTGTTTTCTTGCCATTCTCCTGCTTTGTTATTATTGTTATTGTTATTATTATTATTATTATTATTATTATTATTATTATTATTATTATTATTATTATTATTATTATTATGGGTATCGGTCATTTCTGTCTACGTTACTCGTTCTCTTCTGAGGTCCAGTCATATTCTATCCTGACGAGAGATTAACGTGTGTCATTATAATAATAATAGTAATAATAATAATAATGATAATAATAATAATAATATTATTATTATTAATCACAGTTTTCTGCTTTTTACATAATCATTTAGATACCAATCATAGCGTGATACATTTTACAAAGATAAAACTTCTGTTAATTCAATACAATAATTCACTAAATATTTTGCACATAGGTTAATACATAACAACAAACATTTCTTCAAAAAATACCAAATTTTTCATTAATTATATTACTAAATTTCCGAATCCGTGAACTTTCTGTACGCCAAGCACGTGTTGACTACGACTACATTCTACAGACTACATACGACTTCTTGCGACCACATAAAAACAGTGCTGCTGCATCCACTCCTTTTTAGTTCCTCCGCAGAGATCACAACGACACTAGTGGCTGACAATAATACTTTGTTGTTGTTGTTGTTGTTGTTGTTGTTGTTGTTGTTGTAGATATAATTATATTTATTTGACCCACAAGGATAATGCTTCCCTCTCCAAATTTCAGGTAATTTGGAATTTTACAGGAGGGAGGGAGGGTGAATGACATCGCCTTATATTTCCCTCGCCCGCCACAGCGGGTCGGAGTGGGACGGAGACATACATCACATTCACAAGTAATATCTTGATGAGACGTTGCTGTGAAAACCAGGTCGTGTAGTATCCGACGGTTTACAAGTGAAAAATAATCTTCTCCACCCACATGCGGGATGATGAGCTCGGGATATGATCACACTACATTGTAGGTAGTAATAAACTGGATTTTAATTACAGTAAACCCTCATTAACACAAATTCCAAGGAACCGAAATAATCTAGTCGTCCATAAAAATTCGTGTTATCAGTATTATAAATTCCTATTACGTAATTCCTTGCCGGGACCGAAGTTTTGTTCGTGTAACAGCGAAATTCGTGTTAAGCGAGTTCGTGCTAACGAGGTTTGTGCTCACGTATATCATCTTTGAGAGGTTATGGAGGAACATTTAGACTTTGCAACATGTAAAAAAAGCTAGTAATGACTTTAGCACTTATACTACTCGCGTACCTTTTCTTGAACGATGGATTGAAGTACTGCGGACAGAGTGGGAGTATTAGTTACAAAATCGGCCTTCAGAGTATTTACAGTAATGCCAACCTCTCGAAAATCAAAGTCATATCTGCTACGCATGCGGAAAGGTCGTCCCTCTGGGTAGGCAACAGTGGGGACAGTAGATAGGAGTTTTGGTGCTTCCCTTGAATGACTTGGACCTGCCTCAGCCATTTATTTAGATATCGGTAATAAAGTTGAACAGAAGTTCTCGACTATGAAAGCAACTAGCTTTCACTAGATTTTGTTTCGCGCCGACAAAGTTTTAATGCTTGGAATGTTGTCATCAGTGCTCGCTTGGAGCTTTTGCCTTCAACTGTTTATTGCTCAAGGGAAGGGGAAGCAAGGTCATCGTTCAAGAAAAGTTGCGCGAGTAGTATCCCATGCTACAGGATATACGCTATTCATTTGGGGAAGGAATAGGACACACGGTCCCGAGGGGATTACTTAATGTATGTGTGAAGAAGGCAGTGAAAGCCGTGGTTGTGTGGAAATGTTTAAATAATCACTCTCTTGCTAATCATCGAATAGAACGGATGCAGCGACCGTAACAGCACGAGTCGTTCATTGTTTGATTGATTTTTTCGTGTTACCGGGCGCGTCAACATCTTGGTCATTAGTTCCGTAAGTGTAGTGTATATTTTTTTCTAGGGAGATGGCGGTGATCTTCCCCCGCTGGATGGCGAGATACGGCGCCGACCTACCGTCGGCTACTGGGGTTTCCCCCTAACCAGGACTCTCCCCTCAGCGGGGCACCGCACCAGCCGGGACAAGCTCCAAACTCCCCACCGGTATCCCGGAATATGTGGCAGTGTAGTGCATGTTAGTGTGTATGTGTAAGGCGAGAGGATATGACAAGGAAGAGACAGGAAAAATCGCACGCGGGCCGTGACCCGTTTGGTAGGGTACTCCAGGAACTTTTGCAAACCGATATTGACTTTAGGCAAGATTACGAAATGAGAGACATCAAAAAGGAAATCTCACGGACAGTATCAAGTCCGAAGATTTGTAGCTCATCCGAGAAGTCATCATAGCGCGCAAAGATCACAGTAAGCCCACGAACTTTGAATCGAAACTTAATAGAACTATAATCATGTACATAGGAAAGATCATATCATGTCATTAATGAGGCCAGCATAAAATGTAACAATGTCAGAATAAATGTTAAATTGGACTTTGAAAAAGGAAAGGCTGATAATTTGTAGTTAGATGCCATCAATTCAATATTTGGTTTCAATCAAACATAATTTCCCGGAATCGTAATTCTGTACAGTATTGCCCTTCACATACTACAGGTAAAAAGGTAACATGTTGTATGTCGAGACCCATGAGCAAAATACAGTGGAATAAGATAAAACAGTTTAAGATAGAAAATTTATGAAATAGCCGGGCAAATAAAACACTAATAGCAATGAAATAGCAGATTCATTTGATGATAGTTCAAAAACCAGTAAAAAAGATTTATTGTTATTGTTTATTATATCGATTTATTATATATCGAGGGTATTTCACACTACAAAAACTACAGTTATGTAAAAATAACAACTCAATAGATTTTCCCTTATAAGTTATATATCTCCCATGCATTTATATTTATACATCCGTGTGGATCAGGAATTTCGGAGTAATTGATGAGTATGACGTCAAAGTTGATATTATTGATGGATTAAACGATTCATAAAAGCATATTATAATCGTTCTTTTGAGTGTGTACTGAAAATTCTATGCTTTATGAAATGCTAATTATATTATTATATACGAATATCCATTTTCTGGAGATTTTGAAAGAGCCGCCTCGAGAGCAGGGCTCCACCAATCACAGCGCAGATACCGCCACAATTGGGGAACGATTCCACCGATTCATTGAATCGCGGTGGAACGCCATCATACCATAGTCATCGAGCTGTTGTAGCCAAGTTTGCGAGTTAATACCCGACCGAAGCCGTGAATTTTTAAGGATAAAAAATCCTGGGTTTGCCTTTCTTCATAGGGGAAGTAAAGCCAGCTGTCCCATGTAGTAGATTTACTGCATGTCAAAATTTCTCAAGCCTAAAAGAAACTTGTAAGCTAAATCCAAAAATTGCAAGGTTCGGCGCCCCAATAATACTTTCTTTCCCCGTTAGAGGTATAAGGAGCGTAGCGAAATTTGCTTGGTCCGATAGAAGGACGGGTCTGATAGCCCGAGTCCCGCCCCGTAAAATAAGTCATTAAGTAACATACTACCGGTTGAACCAATCGATTGGGCACCTCCAGTGCCATCCAACCACACTTTATGACCTGCCGGTCACAGATGTTGCAAAGGGAACGTAGCTCACTGAGCTACCGAAGGCGGTCGCAAGTTAATTAAGCGTCCTCTGCAGCACAGCACCGCGTGATTGGGCGGGCGAGGGGAACTGCAGCTCCAAAAGTGCGTCAATGCAGTGGCTCTCATCGGGAGGCATAGGTTCGAGTCCCGACGGCGGCAGGCTTTTCGTCACTAGCTTGTCAGCTAGGACGCATTCAGTCACTCTCTGGACGAGAGTTCTAGCGGCCGACTGCTCTGATCAGTAGTTTTCCATGGTTTCTCCGATCAACACCAGGCGAATGCCGGAGCAGTACCATAACAAACGGGCCACGGAACGACCGCGATCTTTCCTACCTCTTCCTTGTTCTATCATCTCCCCTTACACACACACTTACACTAACATGCACTACACTACCACACATGCCGGGAGACCGGTTGGAAACATAGAGTTTGACCCGTCTAGGACGCTGCCCCGCTAGTTGGAGATACCTGGTTGGGAAAAATCTCGGTAGCCGACGGTAGGTCGGCCCCGGATCTCGCCATTCAACGGGGGAGGATCACCGCCATCTCTCGATTGACAAAAACATGCACTACACCTACTTGTCTAAAGACCTCTGTAACCCTCAGTAAATCACTAACAGTCAATCAATCAATCAATTTGTGGCGGCGATGGTGTAGCGGTTAGCGTATCGGACTGCCTTACTCAAGTTTGCGGGTTCTATTCTGGAATGCCGTGGATTTTTAAGGGCGAAAAAATTCTTCCTACGGAGGGGAAGTAAAGCCAGCTGTCCCATGTTAGTACATTTACTGCATGTAAAAGATCCTCAAGCCTAAATGACTCCTCTGAGCTAAATTCAAATCGCCTGTTTCGTCGCCCATGTAATATCTTCTTTTTCCCATGGTTGGTGAAAGGAGTGTAACGAAATTTGCGTGGTCAGACGGAAGAGCAGACCTCATGGCCTGAGTCTCGCTACGTCAAATAAGTCAATTAAATCAATCACTACTTCATGGCCTCCCTGTAACCGATGTCGCAAAGGCTGTTACTGAGCCATCGCATCGCAGGCCCTCCGCACGTTGATGAAGCGGCGTCGCCTGCGCCGCGAGACGGCGGGCGAGGGGGGCTGCAGCTCCAAAAGTGCGCGTGCGTTGGGAACCGGTTCCCTGAGAAAGGGCTCGGCGCGGCGCGAGGGGGCGGCACAGGTGCTGCCCGCAAGTACAGCCCCGTCCCCCGCCCTCCCCCCTTCGCACATGCAAATGTGGATGTGGATGCGTCCGCCAGCAGGCGAAACGGTGGTGGCCACTACTTCGGCAAGCCCGCTCAACACGGTGTTTACTTTATCGTATACATACGTATATACGGGAGTAATTTATGTAGTACAGTGGAAAATCGATTTCGAGGTTTCAACGGAAATACAGGTTTTAGGGTCCCCTGATTCTGAAAAAGTGTTGTTTTTTCAAAACGTCCGTCCGTTTGTCCGTCCGTTTGTCCGTCCGTTTGTCCGTCCGTTTGTCCGTCCGTTTGTCCGTCCGTTTGTCCGTCCGTTTGTCCGTCCGTTTGTCCGTCCGTTTGTCCGTCCGTTTGTCCGTCCGTTTGTCCGTCCGTTTGTCCGTCCGTTTGTCTGTCCTTTGTCTGCCTTTGTCTGTCCGTTGCGTCCGTTTGGGTCTGCCCATTTGTCTGCCCATTTGTCTGCCCATTTGTCTGTCCATTTGTCTGTCCGTGTGAACACTTCTAGCGCCAAAATCAAACGTACGATCCAAATTGAAGAAACCTCTATATATCTGACTATAGTTACTTTCTCGCTTTTATTTTGTAAGAAGAGAAAGCATTGTAGTTGGGTGCTGGAAAACGGCAAATTTTGGGCGGAATAAAAACGGCCCAGTGTGTCAATCGATGTCACTGCAGTGCTTCTGACAGGTCCCGGCGTTCGAGTCCCGGCGCTGGCAGAAATTTCCCACTAGTTAGATAGCTAGGTCGAATTCAGCCGTTGTCCCGAGGAGTATTCTAGCTCCAATCAGTAGTTTTCCGTGGTTTCTCCTGTCAAAAGCCGACGAATACCAGAAAAGAACCGTAACAAACCGGCCACGGACAGCGCACGATCTTTCCTTCCTCTTCCTTGATTAATCCTCACCCCTTTACTTACACACACACTTACACGCACTACACAACAACCAATGCCGGTAGACCAGTGGAAAGCTTAGAGCTTCTCCCGGCAGGGGCGGTGCCCCGCTGGTGGGATATACTTGGTTGGGGAAAAAGCGCCGGATATCGCCATCCTGCGGGGTATGAATACCGCCACATATCGCGATGCGAGTTGGTTCGATGGGGGGGGAGGTATTCCCTTTAACCCGCTCCCCCGCGATCCATCACTGGTACTACCATTCACTGGAACACTGGCTTCTCGTAAACATTGTAATATATACTATGAACATGTTTTGTATTTCGAATAAAATTCTTACGTGTGGTGAAATCTAGTGTAAAATTACTTCTGTAGAGGTAGAATTTACTTTCAGTCACTTCAATGCTTGTTAAGAACTGATCGGCGACCTTGTATGCTCGGAAAATGCTAGTAGAGAACAATTTTAAACCAATAATGAATTTTTATTTTACATATTTTTATTTTTGTTACATGTTTTGGAAAAAATTAGTACATAGGTATGTACATATTTTGCACTTTTATTACAATAAATTCCGTTCCTTAGTGATGAACCAATTTATAAATGAGCTCTCTGTAAATGAACGCCCTGATAAAATGAGTACATGAACGTAACTCGCACTTATATTGCCAACAGTGGCCAAGCAGTACTTCAACGCGATCCCTTCTTATACAGTCTAGTCTTTCTTTAACAACAGAAAACCATTTTGCTGCAGCACACCACTCGTGTATAATATACTTGGTTTTTTCTAACGTGGCGGCTGAGGGTAGTATCTCCAAGATGGAATTCGGCACGACTTTTTGCGTCTTTCTTCGTCCTGCGGCAAGACGTCGCATGATCGTGACCGCATCAAGCAGTGCTGCAGACCAAGCGACTCTAGCGGCGGGACTGACAATGACTAAAACGTCGTGCCTAATTCCATCTTGGTTATACTACCCTCAGCCGCCACGTTAGAAAAACCGAGGAATAGTTCTTGTGCCGTCGCAGCGAGATGGCAGAGTCGTGCGGCGGCGTGCGTTAATGGCACGCACGTGCGCGGGCGTGCTGCCCGAGGCCACGTGCTGCGGCGTGCGATGCGCGGATTAAGGCGGAGGCGGTGGAGGCGGCGACGCGTGCGGGCAGCACGCCTCGCGGGCTGCGCGTGTCCGACCCCGCGCATCTGACCGGGAGCGCATCAACTGATGTCACTGCAGCGCCTCTGACCGGGAGGTCCTAGGTTCCCACTCCCCACGGCGGCAGGATTTTCGACACTAGCGTTTCAGCTAGGTCGAATTCAGTCGCTGTCTGGAGGAGAATTCTAGCGGCCGGCTGCTCTGATCGGTAGTTTTCCGTGGTTTCTCCGATCAACACCAGGCGAATGCCGGAGCAGTACCCTACCAAAGGGGCCACGGACCGCGCGCGATCTGACCTTCCTCTTCCTTGTCCTATCCTCTCTCCCCTTACTCACACATACACACTAACATGCATCACACTGCCTCATATTCCGGGAGGCCAGTCGGGTGCTTAGAGCTTGTCCCGGCTGGGGCGGTGCCCCGCTGATGGGAGAGTCCTGGTTAGGGGGAAACCCCACTAGCCGACGGTAGGTCGGCGCCGGATCTCGCCATCCAGCGGGGGAAGATCACCGCCATCTCCTGAGAAAAAACATGCACTACACCAATGACCAAAGCAGTTGCCCGGAAACACGAAAAAATCAAATCAGATCTGACCGGGAAGTTCTAGGTTCGAGTCTCGACGGCGGCAGGATTTTCGACACTAGCTTTTAAGCATTTGAACTCGTTTCCCACTATAGTTAAAAACAATGGGCCACTACTGCCTGTAAGGTTATGCGTCTGCGAACGGCGACGTAAGGATTCTACGCACAAGGTGGAGGGTACGGATTTTAGGTACTTGCGGACCCTCAAACACAAAATCACGTTGGCACTCCATCCGGACAAAATTCCTCCAGTCTCACTAAGAAAAGATACATATGTTGTGTGGTTGTTTGAGCTTTGATCAATAGAAACAACTACTTTACATTGAGAACATTTAGTCCCGTTTTCTCGGCCTTCATCAGGGCTACAATAATAAAATCATATTATTAATACAGTGTATGTAAGGAGTCCGTTTACACACATAGACAATAAAAAAATAACTGTAGTTTATAAATTAATTTTTTTTTAAAGGTTGCAACGTTGATATTTTGCTAGTAGACAATAAAATAATATTAACAGTTAACATGCTATCTGTAACGTTTGTAATAAGTAAACTATACCTTCTTAAGTTGTCCCACATGTCTCATGTGGCAATATCCCACATTATTAACAATTATTCAACTCCACTCTGCGCCCATAATTGTGGCTATAGACTAAATGAGGAACTGTGGACTGGCTTGTTTCAATGTGCTGTATTTTTATTCAATGTTGCCAACACGTTAAAGGAACATAAAAATATATTTCATTTAAATAGTCTGTAAAAGGCGGTGCTGATAATTTTGGATTAACTAATTGATCCAAATATACAAGTAACTTAAAGTAGTAAAGCAAAAATACAATTTAATAAAGATAAAATTTTACCATCTTGTCTGAGGCGGAATAAACGGGCTCGAACGTCGGTTATGCAACGAAGTTGTTCTTATTGACCACAACTCAAGGACCATACAACATACATATAATTCCAACAGGTCAAGATCCTCTTGATATTTAAAAAAATGTTAATGAGACGGTCCCACACATTCGACATTCGTCGAATCGCGAGGTACATATCGCCCAGTGTCGAGCAGCTGATGTACCCGGCGTATGTTCGCTTCCTTTGACGTGTCCCAGAGATCGACCCGCTGTCCGTATGTTCGTCGCTCGGCCAATAGCAAGCAACCCATTCACACTACTCGGGATTCGGGGAGCGGTCGCTAGCTACTAACCGAATGCCGAAGATATAGAGCCAAATATAATAATAATAATAATAATAATAATAATAATAATAATAATAATAATAATAATAATGATGATGATAATAATAATAATCTACGAGAGTCATATACATATGTATCACCGACCAAGCGGTTGTACTGAACTGTAGGAATGAAGAGGCATATCTGAAAACTAACAACAGCGACAGTTCGCCTCATGATCTGCGGAATTGTATCTGTTCGATAAAATGCAAATCGCCATTTTACATCAAAAGTGTGCGAATCAACCCGATAACTTCTGTTACATTTCTAGAAGATTTACACCCAATCTTCAAAGGAAAAAATATAAAAATTACAAAACTCATGTTTTCTTTATACTTTTGCTAACGTGTTTGTGACCACGACAAACTATAGTTTTTCACCAATATTGCCCCTGTACAACGAACTCTAGGTTGTGGTTCTATAGAAAGTTCAAAACATTGCTATTCGCTGTACCGTCCCAGCCGGGACAAGCTCTAAGCTCCCGACCGGTCTCCCGGAATATGTGGTAGTGGAGTGCATGTTAGTGTAAGTGTGTGGGTGTAAAGGGAGAGGATAGGACAAGGAAGAGGAAGGACAGATCGCGCGCGGTCCGTGGCCCGTTTGGTAGGGTACTGTTTCGGCATTCGTCTGATGTTGATCGGAGAAACCTCGGAAAACTACCGATCAGAGCAGCCGGACACTAGAATTCTCCTCCAGACAGCGACTGAATTCGACCTAGCTGAAAAGCATGTGTCGAAAGTCCTGGCGCCGTCAGGACTCGAACCTAGGACCTCCCGGTCAGAGGCGCTGCAGTGACATCAGTTGATGCACTGAGCTACCGCTACCGGTGCGTACCCCCGGAAACATGGTCATTAAAGCATGAAGAAAACTGTGATGAACTAAGCCGTGTTTACCCCAGAAACAGAAGCTTCCACTTCAAAAGATCCAGACAACATACCAGGAACGTTTGACACTGGCCTACACCTAGAAGAGCATGAAGACCTAAATGATTTGGCAGGGGATCTGAATTTGTCAAAAAAGGAATCTGAACTGCTATACTCCAGATTACAGTAATGGAAACTATTGTACTTGCTGCCGGGGCAAAAAAATCAGAGTTTAGAAACAAACATGAGACATTTGCCCACTATTCTGCTTTTGAAGGCACTTTTTGTTTTTATGCAGACATTAGGGAGTTACGGAGTGAATTATGTGTTATCTGCAATCCAGATGAATGATAATTATTCATAGATTCTTTAAAATAAAGTTTCAAAGAAGTGAAATAATTCCACGGATGAGTAATGCAAAATCGATGGAAGGAATTGTCATTGCAAATCATAAAACTCATGTTGAAAGAAAAATTGCGAAACACTGAGTTAGCAGCTTGGCAATCCTTTAAGAGAGTTGTGCAAGCATTTAATAGAACAAACAAATAAGAAAACCCTAAAACATTGGTCACAGAATTGTTAGAAAGCTACAAAAATATGAGGTGTAGAATATGAGGTATCTGAAAATTTAATTTTCTTCACTCCCATTGTAATTTTTCCCGTAAAATTTGGGTGATATTAGTATGAACATAATGAACAGTTTCATCAAGAAATTGATGAAATTGATGAAAGCAATGCAGTAGGAATTTCTCCTTCCAAAACTGTTAAATATTATTGAAAAATGTCATATTCCATTTTAACTTCTTTTACTCATATGAGGATGCTCATAAATTTTGTGTAATAAACTGGCGTCACAACGCAGATATTGCGAGGAATTTGTTTATTTCAAAATTAAATATGTTCATAGCATTTGAACCTTGCGATAGAAATGTTTTATAATAATTTTCAAAATCAGAAGATCGTTCCTTTGAAATCGCCTACTTTCATCCTGGAGGTATGAAAAAAATTGTTCCATATTGTAATAATTATCATGGTTGAATGCGTTATCTTATATAAAATTTCCGAAGTATACTAAAAACTGATGAAATAATGCGACAGATATTTATTTTAATTACACACATAAACTCAGCAAGAACCGTCGCAAATCTGCACTAGGACATCAGATCAGAGCAGATCATGTGAAAAAGGAGAAGTATCACACTTTCTCTTCTATCCTCTACGCTATGGCATTGTTAAGGTTAATAAAGACATGTACAAATCCTATCTCTTCTGGGATAGTCAAATACCCACGACGGCACAACAGTTCTTGCAGGACCGTTTCGAGTCAATGACCTCTCTCAATAGAGCCACTAACCCCCCACGTGACGTAGAACAATGGAATAGATGAGTTTTGTGGTACGCTTCCCGAGTTCGCTTCTGCGATGTCTCGGCCATCAACCGCTTTTTGCGCGCCAGTGGCCGCCGCCTGTCCGACACGACAGTTTACGATCTATTGTCTAGTCTTCAAGAGCGAGGACGCCATCTTGTTCTCATAGAGCGAGGTGAGTAATTCAACCAGAAGGTGATTCAGACGATAAAAATGCGAAGGTCTCGGCTGTACAGCTAGCTCGCCTGTTGGACGCGATTTCGGATGACGTAAGTACACTGTAAGTTGTTCGTCGCGATAGGGTTTTGGGGATTGTTTTTTTATTATCGGGCATTGATTGCCATCATTTTGTGTAATGGTATTTCAAGCGGATAGTTTTTAATAAAAATGTTTTCAAAACGAATGATGTGACGAGGAAATTTTTTAAGTTTAATTAAGTATAATGTGATTATAAACACGAAGAAACGAGTGGTGCTACAGAATGGCACAGACTATCTCGCAATATAACGTTTTTTATCTCTTCACTCTAGGCTAACTTTTAGGAATTACCCCACCCTCTTCACAGCTGATACATATCGGTGCCTAAAAGACATTTTTTCCCACAGTTTTTCTATTGTTTGGTCTTCTAATACTCGTATTGAGTATCTAATATGAGAATTGAATCAACCAATGAAAAGATTTGAAGTAGTTGGCGGCAAGCGAATATTATAATGGTAAAGAGTTGCAGCAAATAGATAACGGAAAAAGAAGTGGACTGCACTGTACAATAAATTAATTCAAAACGCTACACGTGTTAAGGTATTTGGGTTTAGTTAAACCAAACTTTCTACAACTGTTTTTTCATACCAATTTGTCTCTTTAATTATTAAGGGTGTGTGTGGTTTATACGGCTTATCTCGACTTAATTAGCTACTAATACTCAAACTTAACATTTGTTTCATTTATCCATATACTTCAGCTGTTTGGTAAAAAAATACGAATGTGAAATCGATGCCCACAATAAAACTTTCCTGCAGATTTGTGTATCAGCCAAACACCAATGGTGGATGTGTTGCCTACCAACCAGGGGCACTATGTCAAAACAGAAAGTTGTGTAACTTCGTTGGATAGATTTGTTGAAGTTCGCTATGAGTTAATGCTCCGTGGGAAACATGAATACAATTAGGATGAGAAGTTAATGAGTTATTTATTATGAATTTCTTATTATCTCAAAATTAACATTTTGTCCTTACTTTCCTTTACATTCACAGTTCAATTTTCATTGGGTTTTTAATTTTTTGGGTCATTTATCACGTTGCAAGTCTTGCATGAAATCAATCAGGGGGATAAGCATTAGGCTGAATCTGATTTTTATACTCCAGGGTTGTTAGTCCTGGAGGGATGGAAGATGAAATGATGATAATGGAGAATGAATGGACGGCACACACACAAACATACATAAGCACACCCATGCCCGAGGCGGGACTCGAACCCGCTATCATTCCGTCAGAGATCGCCATATGGAGAATGTCAATAATAATAATAATAATAATAATAATAATAATAATAATAATAATAATAATAGTAATAGTAATATGTGAGTTTTCTGAACTGAAGGTTCAGCAGCGTCGACTTCGTCGCCCGGCGTGGGGCGTGGTGGAGTGATGTTGGCGTGCGTTACGTGATTGACAGGATTGGTTACATGCGTGGCGTTACGCGCAGGGCGCGTGCGTTGTGTGGGGTAGCGTGCGTGACATGGCATGACGTGGCGTGCATTATGTATGTCGTGATGTATGTGTCATGGTATGCTGAGGCATGGCGTTTCGTAAGTAGACTGTATTATATGTTGATGTGACGAGATTGGCGTGTCGTGGAGTGCGTGGTGTGACGTGACGGGGTGTGGCTGGCATGCTGTCCGTGGAGTAGTGACCGTGGTGTGGCGTGCGTGCCCCAGCAGTGTGGGGGAGAGCGCCGGGGCTTAAGCAGTCGGAATTTAAACGTGGACCTAAGCAACCTCCCTGGGTCCTGCGTTTGCAGGAAACAACCCGGTATTTACATTGGAGATAACCACATATGAGCGTTCCTAGCTCAGATATGGTGCACGGACTTTGAGCAGCATCCCTGTGCGCGGAGCCGAAGGTTGCAGGTGCCATAAATGTCGTGTAGGAACGAGAACTTCGGTCGGTTGCATTCGGGCGCGTCAACTAATAAGGCCATTAGTCCCGTAAGTGTAGTGCGTGTTTTTTCTCGCGAGGTGGCGATAGTCCCCCGATAGACGGCCAGATCCGGCTCCGGCCTACTGCCGGCTAACGGGATTTTCCTCAAACACGCATTTCCCACCAGCGGGGCACCGCCATAGCCGAAACATGTCCCTGACTGGTGTCCCCGACTAAGTCCCCGACTGGTGTCCCGGCATGTGTGGTAGTGTAGTGCATGTTAGTGTGGGTGTGTATGGGGTGAGGATAGGACAAGGAGAAGGAAAAACCGCGCGCGGTTTGTGGCCCGTCTGTTAGGGTACTGCTCCGGCATTCGCCTGGTGTTGATCGGAGTAACCACCGAAAACTACCGATAAGAGCAGCCGACAGCTAGAATTCTCCTCCAGACAGCGACTGTATTCGACCTGGATGAAAATCTAGTGTCGACAATCCTGCCGCCGTCGGGACTCGATCCTAGGACCTCTCGGTCAGAGGCGCTGCAGTGACATCAGTTATGCACTGAGCTACCTCCTCGGTGCTTTGGTCGGAGATGGGGTGGCGAGAGGGCGAGAGAGCTCTGCTACACCATCATCCATCAATAATGTATGATCTTCCGCATGTTTCGATCTTCACCGCAGTGGTATGCAGTGCATCAACTGATGTCACTGCAGCGCCTCTGACCGGGAGGTCCTAGGTTCGAGTCCTGACGGCGGCAGGATTGTCGACACTAGATTTTTGTCCAGGTCGAATTCAGTCGTTGTCTGGAGGAGAATTCTAGCGGTCGGCTGCTCTTATCGGTAGTTTTCCGTGGTTTCTCCGATCAACACCAGGTGAATACCGGAGCAGTACCCTACCAAACCGACCACGGGCCGCGCGCGATCATTCCTTCTTCTTCCTTGTCCTATCCTCTCCTCTTACACACACACACTTACACTAACATGCACTACACTACCACATATTCCTGGAGACCGGTCGGGAGCTTAGAGCTTGTCCCGGCTGGGGCGGTGCCGCGCTGTTGGGAGAGTCCTGGTAAGGGGGAAACCCCACTAGCTGATGGTAGGTCGGCGCCGGATCTCGCCATCCAGCGGGGGAATATCACCGCCATCTTCCCAGAAAAGTCCTAGGTTCGAGTCCTGACGGCGGCAGGATTTTCGACACTAGCTTTTCAGCTAGGTCGAATTCAGTCGCTGTCTGGAGGAGAATTCTAGTGGCTGGCTGCTCTGATCGGTAGTTTTCCGTGGTTTCTCCGATCAACACCAGGCGAATGCCGGAGCAGTACCCTTCCAAACGGGCCACGGACCGCGCGCGACCTGTCCTTCCTCTTCCTTGTCCTATCCTCTCCCCTAACACACACACTTACACTAACATGCACTACACTACCACATACCACATTAGCAATACCACACTTCCGGGAGACCGGTCGGAAGCTTAAAGCTTGTTCCAGCTGGGGCGGTGCCACGCTGGTGGGAGAGTCCTGTTAAGGGGAAACCCAACTAGCCGACGGTAGGTCGGCGCCGGATGTCGCCATCCAGCGGAGGAAGATCACCGCCATTTACCGAGAAAAAACATACACTAGACTAACGGGACTAATTACCAAAGCAGTTGATGCTCCCGGAAACACGAAAAAATCAATCAATCAATCTACGACCTACGTGTGGGCGAATGGGCGAGCGGCTCAAACGCTTGGTTTCAAGAGGGGAGGAGATTGAGGGCCCACATTAATACTTGGATGGGAGCAGGTTTTATTAATACATACGCAAGTAGCGTATCCATACGAGAACTCTCGCATGTTATACCCCAGCCTCCTCCCTATTTTTTTCATTTCCGTATTAACCCTGTAATATATATTTTTCTTCAAGATCCTTTATCCTCCGTCATTTTCTAAATTCTCCTTATAATGATAACAATACAACACAATACTGGAGTTACGTTTGAGAAATTTGTTTGTGGCCTTGGCCTCAAAAGTTTAGTTTTGAGGCCTTAAAGACTTTTGTTATTTAACGATAAGATTCAAACACTGCGAGTGGTTGCATTTGACGTAAATATTTAGATGCTATTTTTTAAACAAATTCATCATATTTTAAAGTCAAAGTGCAATTCGTCACGTCTCTGTGAAATTTTCTTTCTTTATGAGACTTCATTTATAAAGATTAATTGAGTGTGAGAGCCGCAGGAGTTATGTATACTATTGAAATAATACAGGAGACGATAAAAATATTTATTCCGTAATCGCAAAATGTGTTAATTTTACTTGGTCAGAGATTGACAAACTTTTTAGATGATTAAGCAATACATTCTGATAATATTTTTCATCGCAATGTTCCCAGTACTTGCCGTCGTTTTGTATGTCTCCACCATGTCATTTCCTTAGATCTCGAACGACATCTCTGAGTTCCCTTCTGTGCACCCTTTGCATCTAGTTGCGTTCAACACGAAACTAATTTGCAACAATAACACATACTTTCCCGAATTATTTCTGACGTATGCAATTTTCGAATTTCAGATAGTTCAACGAAAATGACACCCGTTCCGTTTTTAAGCCAGCTTTGCTCAATCCGTAGAAGAAAATTAAAGAAAAATGTGTTATTGAGAAAATATTTTTGTAGTAAATTGCATTAATTTCAGGAGAAATTTCGCGAAAAAAACACTCAAGAAAGAGATCTAATTTCTCACAATTTCGCCGCTTTTGTTTAAAACTTGCCTATTTTTCACCAAAGAATTGAGAAAACTACTCGTTTTGGAAAAATATACGCGATCTTATTTCAAGATCTTATCTCATTTTCATCTACTTTCATCAACAGAAATCATAAAGGGAAAAATATTGAATAGTGTAGTAGTAGGATTTCAATTAAATCGTGAATTGAGGCATTATTTAAGCGTTATTTGCTCTATCCGATAACAAAATTTAATTAAAAAATTTGAAACTTTTTTGGAGAACATTTTGAAAATGTTGAGGTATCATGAGTCAGACACCAGAGACCGAAAACAATAGTTCTTCTATAGAAAAATCGCGGTTGTTCGCCGCACGAAAATAATTTCCTCATTCATGAGCAATTCTTCTTCGACCTTGAATTGCAATTCACGATTAAGCGGTTTCTTGAATCGTGTTACACAGTATTCCGGATGTACAAATTACACCAAATTACTCGTATCTTTTGCACAGAACTTCACAGGACAATAACCGCGTGGATTTTATGGTGAGTAACGAAACTGGGTTGTGATGTCTCAATGGAACTTAATATTTCAACATAACATCTTGGCTATGTAAGTAATAATTACATCAATTTCATGAACATGACCTACGTATCAATTAGAAATTATCTGTTAATTTAAAATTTAATGAGATTTTAATTTGCGTATAAAGCATTTTAAACGTTCAACCAGTTCAGCATTCAACAAGAGTTTGGTGAATACCTCTTAATAATGTTTTCGCATTTCCTTATGATACTTATGATAAAATCTTAGACAACCTAATGTTGGAAGAGAACTTCCACCCTGTAGGCGTATCAAAGAAAGGGTTTGGCATAATCTTAATCATTATATGGCCATGTAATGATGTTGCTATCTCTCAGATAAAATCATTTTATTACGCGCCCTACTTCATGTTTCTTCTCATTCAGTGTGTGAGATAATTTACTGCCCCCAACTTAAGTTCTTGTAACTTACTCTACGCTTCAATTCGCCCTGTTTGGTTTGGTTTAGTTTTCTCGTGTTTCCGGGCGCGTCAACTGCTTTGGTCATTAGTCCCGTTAGTGTAGTGGGTGTATGTTTCTTGGGAGATGGCGGTGGTCTTCCCCAGCTGGATGGCGAGATACGGCACCGACCTACCGTCGGCTAGTGGGGTTTCCCCCTAACCTTCCCTTCCCACCAGCGGGGCACCGCACCAGCCGGGACAATCTCTAAGCTCCTGACCGGTCTCCCGGAATATGTGGTAGTGTAGTGCATGTTAGTGTAAGTGTGTGTGTAAGGGGAGAGGAGAGGACAGGGAAGAGGAAGGACAGATCGCGCGCGGTCCGTGGCCCGTTTGGTAGAGTACTGCTCCGGCATTCGCCTGGTGTTGATCGGAGAAACCACGGAAAACTACCGATCAGAGCAGCCGGCCACTAGAATTCTCCTCCAGACAGCGACTGGATTGACCCAGCTGAAAAGCTGTGTCGAAAATCCTCCGCCGTCAGCACTCGAACCTAGGACCTCCCGGTCAGAGGCGCTGCAGTGACATCAGTTGATGCAATGAGCTACCGCTCCCGGTTCCTCGTTGGGGAAAACCCGCAAGACGATGGGTAGGTTTGCGCCGGATCTCGCCATCCAGTGGGGGAAGATCATCACCACCCCTGGCGATAGAAAACGAGTCCTATACTAATGTGACTAATAATCTAAGCAGTTTACGCGTTCGGATCATCATTGAACAAAACGGGCCAATTGTTTTTCAAAAATATACTCGTTCTCTACAATCTCTTTGGCGCCTACAACCTCTTTGTGCCTGCCGGTACCCCATCGCTACCGACTCAACCAAACAACCCTTGCACCCAAACCCCTTCCATCGCCACTCCTTCAACGCCCCTTCAACGCCCCCCGCCACCCCCGCCACCGCCCCGCCACCCGCCGCCCCCCCGCCACCCACGTCCCGCCCCGCCCCGCCCGCCCCGCCCGCCACCGCACGCCACCGTCACCACCCCCCCCGCCGCCGCCACCGCCGCTATCGCCACCGCCGCCGCCGCCGCTGCCACCGACACCGCTGCCACCGCCGCCCGCGCCTCCGCCCCGCCACTGCCACCGCCACCGCCACCGCCACCGTCACCGCCACCGCCACCACCACCGTCACCGCCACCGCCCTCGCTCCCCAGCGCTCCAAGCGCACGCCCACGGGCCTCGCAGCGGCCGCGACGCAAGGCGCGCGACGGAGGGCGGTCGTGGCCGCGCAGCGCAATAGAGCCCATTGACTTCACACAAACGAAGGGCGTTATAAGGGTTCTAATGATCCAGCGCCGAAAATTGATCGATTGATTGCTTTTTCGTGTTTCCGGGCGCGTAAACTGCTTTGGACATTAGTCCCGTTAGTGTAGTGCATGTTTTTTCTCCGGAAATGACGGTGATCTTCTCGCGCTGGATGGCGAGATCCGTCGCCAACCTACCGTCGGCTACTGGGGTCTCCCCCTAACCACGACTCTCCCACCAACGGGGCACCGCCCCAGTCGGGACAAGCTCTAAGCTCCCGACCGGTCTCCCCGAACATGTGGTTGTGTAGTGCATGTTACTGTAAGTGTGTGTGTGTGTGTAAGGGGAGAGGATAGGACTAGGAAAAGGAAGGACAGATCGCGCGCAGTCCGTGGCCCGTTTGTTAGGGTACTGCTTAGGCATTCGCCTGGTGTTGATCGGAGAAAACACGGAAAACTACCGATCAGAGCAGCCGGCCACTAGAATTCTCCTCCAGACAGCGACTGAATTCACCTAGCTGAAAAGCTAGTGTCGAAAATTCTGCCGCCATCAGAACTCGAACCTAGGACCACCCCGTCAGAGGCGCTGCAGTGACATCAGTTGATGCACTGAGCTACCGCTCCCGGTAGCACCGAAAATATCCCGAGGGTCTTTGGTCCATCAAAATTGGATACAATTTTATTTGTTACTTGGGATAAAACTGATCTTTTAAGCCTAACGTAAATATACTGAATCAAATTTTAACCACATACTTTTGGGTTCTTCAATCGAAGTGTACTTGTTTCTGTACATCATAAAAAAGTAATTGAAAGCTTAACTATAACTTCCTCTACATACGTATAGTAAGAGGCAGTGATCTTATTCTTGGCAGTGATATTATTTATGCTCCAAAGGCGTTATAAGGGTGTTAATGTTCGAGTGGCGACAAAAAGCTGGAGGGCCTTTGGCCAGACGGAAGAACAGGAGTGAATAGAGTGAATAAAAGTTCCTAAACTAGGTTTAAAACCAGGTCGCTCAGATTAAGAAACGTGTTAATTTTGAAAAAAAGTTATTTTGTATAATTTTATGAACTATGCCACTTAACCATTTATTTAATAAAATAATTCCTCTACTTGTTTTTTTACATACTAATCATTTATTTAATAAAATATTTCCTCTACTTGTTTTTTTACATACTCAACTGAAATTTGACGTAAATGAAATCCCAAAATAGGATCCAAATGTCTTTTTGTTCTAAGTAAACAGTTTAATAATATTATGTATATTAATAAAAAAGATCAGTAATAATAATAATAATAATAATAATAATAATAAAAAATTGCAATAGGCAAACAACATTTGTTTTTAACAGTGTTTTGTTATAACACTTCTGTTCTAGAATTTGTTGATTTTGTTCCACAAGTTTGGAGATTTTGTAGGAGAATTTATTTATCTCTTTCTTTCAGAATTTTGATCAACAATATGTAGATTTTGTGTCAGAAATTAAAATATTATAAACCAGTATTTTGTTTATCTTTTGTACCAGAATTGTCAAGAATATATGGATTCTGCAACTCGATTTTAAAGATTTTGTAACAATATTTACTTTCCCGCCCTTACTTCGTAAAAAGATGAAGATTGTAATCGTGCGCGGAAAACAGCGAATTTTTGACTCAAAAACTCCTATTGCTGGGCCCTGGTAACGAAAAAGTGGATAAATCTTGTTTCTATATTTATAGAAAATTACGGCCGAACTACTATTGTGTAGTTTGGCCGAAGCTACACATTGTGTAGTTAGAATCCATGCTGTATGTATCCTTGATACCGAAAAATCGATTGACGGTACGTCTGTCTGTCCTTCTGTGATCTTCTAAAGCACCGATTTTCTCCAAAATTAATTTTCTCCGATCGAACTGAACGAACTCCAGGCCCTGCTATTTCGAAACGAATATTTCCATTTCCGATGATAGTTTACATGACGTCTCAATATTTTCGATTTTTTTCCCAGCAAATTGTTTCCAGCTTTTCGGGTATCGGCCCCACTGTGTGCGCGCGGCGCGTCGGCGGACAGTCGGCGGCGTGGGAGCGGGCGAGGTGGAGCAGCTGTCGACCGAGTGAGAGGAGGCGGGACGCTGCAGGCCTCGTGTTTAGATCTTCAGCCGCCACACACGGCTTGCTGGACTCCCTCGGCTGAATGGGCTTACGGAACTCTCTGTGCTGAATAGTGGGCGTTAATAAGCAGCGATGGCGGCTATTGCAAAAATAACTGGTTTAAGGTTAATCCTTTTTTTCCCACATTCGGACCGGGTTCGGTAGCTCAGTGCATCAACTGATGTCACTGAAACGCCTCTGAGCGGGAGGCTCTAAATTCGAGTTCTGACGGCGACAAGATTTTCGACATTAGCTTGTCCAATTCAGTCGCTGTCTGGAGAAGAATTCTAGCGGCCGGCTGCTCTGGTCGGTAGTTTTCCGCGGTTTCTCCGATCAACTCCAGGCGAATGCTGGAGCAGTACCCTAACAAACGGGTCACAGATCTTTCCTTCCTCTTCTTTGTCCTATCCTCCAAGATCGCGCGCAGTCCGTAGCCCGTTTGGTAGGGTACTGCTCCGGCATTCGCCTGGTGTTGATCGGAGAAACCACGGGAAAACTACCGATCAGAGCAGCCGGCCCTAGAATCTCCTCCAGAAGCGATGAGTTCAGAGGAGGAATGGGAGTTCTTAGAGTCACCGGCTAGTTTGAAGCGATATAGGATTGTGTACAGTGGAGTATACATATTACAAAGTGTTTTGAAGTGAAAGTGTGACGATTATAATTTTAAACTCCATTAAAGTATGTTTGTTGAGTCTATGTTCTTTTTTGTCGTTTTCCCTCATTCACTGGTGTTGAGGCTGCAAAATAGGTTCATCAGAGTTTTGGGAGAACTACCGAAGGTGAATTGGATTGTCTATCAGCGTTCTGCCACAATTTCCTTGCTTGTCACAATGGAAAATTCTGAAAGACAATTATTTAGGAACTATTAGTTTACCTCTGCGTACGAATTAATGAATACTGAAGAAGTTGTCAATGTTAACTTGTCTTAGGCGAACGGAAGATCGTTTTTATGTCGTAATTCGAGCGTAATACAATTTCAGGCAATTGTCCGCGCCAAAATACCTCTATGCATAGAGTCTAGACGGCTGGGTGGTAGCCCCCGCTACCAACAGCTAAAAACCTAGGTTTTTCTATGCTGTCAAGATGCGAATTACTACTACGCTTTTTACTGACGAGGCGATCTTTTGTGAAAACGCTCGGCTGAAAAATTCTCCAACAATGATTCTGGTGGCGTCATATTAAGAAATGCATTTGATTCCCAGAAGTGCTAACAATGCGAGTTCCTTGAAGTCGGCGCAATCTCGCGAGCGTCTATGAAAGCAGTTCAAATTTGTCAAAGCAGTTTGTCCTTCCAATGAGTTTCATACCGAAAGACGACTTTGCCTTTCTCTATGGAAGCCAGTTCGAGGTCTAACAGAAAAAAGTATAAGTCCAACGCGGGACATTTAAAATGCATACCCTTTGCAGTTAATGAGCGCCAAGGAATTGTTTAAATGATAGAATTCCATATACGGCGCTAAATTTGAATTAATTATGTGGGCCTACCAACAATGTTCTTTTTTATCGTTTTCCCTGACTCTCTGGATAACCCTGACATTCGTTACCTCGTATCGTCCCTACCTCTAGTTCATCCGAGTTAACGAGGTTCTCCTGTAAATACAATACATAAAGGTATAGAATGTATTATCAGAAACTATTGCTCATTATACTTAGAAAATCTTATTTTGTATCAGTTTACATTGATGGAAGTTTTGACTCACATTCGTCAGTTATTTGCATTGCATCAAAAGCGCTGTGAAGATCAAACATCCTCAATGTTGATAATAAAAATATTGTATCATATATTGGTAGAATATAGTATTAGTAGGCCGTTTTCCCCATATACGTTCTTTATTTTTATGAAAATGTAGCTATGAAACTATAGTTACAAAATATAGTATATAAAATAATAAAACAAAAAATTGTGCTGTATAACTCATTAGCCCACATTTGTGAAAAATATTATACTCCTATGTTTGCTTTTGTCGAGCCGCCCGATAATTTAAACAAAACATGAATTAATATAGTCACTGGTTATGCAGTTCATAATGCACGTCACCTCATATCAAGAGGACGTGTTTTCTTACGAGTGCTTGTTAAATCTTGTTGGTTCAATATGCACCCCTTCATGTATATTACGAATTCACCAGCAGGTCTGTAAACCGGGGGTCTCTGTTCGATACCCCCCAGTAACGCTGTGTCTAGGAGGAAATATTACTGGAACAAAATTAATTTTGGCCTTGTTGAGCATTACCCTGAACAGAGTGTATGGAAGAGAATACGTTCCCTAAACCCATTGAAACTGTAGTGGTTTGGAATAAATCTTAATTTAAATAATAATAATAATAATAATAATAATAGTAATAACAAAAATAATAACACTTCGCCTCACTTTGGGAATGCCACCTGTAACGGAAATTAGTTCATATTCAGTCCTATCCTCTCCCCTTACACACACACTTACACTAACATGCACTACACTACCACACATCCCGGAAGACTGGTCGGGAGCGTAGAGCTCGTCCCGGCTGGAGCGGTGCCCCCCTGGTTGGGAGAGTCCTGGTTAGGGGGAAATCCCACTAGCCGACGGTAGGTCGGCGCAGGATCTCGCCATCCAGCGCGGGAAGATCACCGCCATCTCTCGAGAAAAAGCATGCACTACACTAACGGGACTAATTACCAAAGCAGCCCGGACACACGAAAAAATCAATCAATCAATCAATCAATCAATCGGGATTTCGCATCGTAGTGTTCGATTGTTTTCCGAAAATCACAGTTCCTTCTGGTTTTCTTCAAATGATTGATTGATTGATTGATTGATTGATTGATTGATTGATTCGTGTTTCCGGGCACGTCAACTGCTTTGGTCATTGTCCCGTTAGTGTAGTGTATGTTTTCCCCGGATATGGCGGTGATCTTCCCCCGCTGGATGGCAAGATGGACGACCTACCGTCGGCTAGTGGGGTTTCCCCCTGACCAGGACTCTTCCACCAGCGGGGCACCGCCCCAGCCGGGACAAGCTCTAAGCTCCCGACCAGAATATGTGGTATTGTAGTGCTGTTAGTGTAAGTGTGTTGTAAGGAGAGGATAGGACAAGGAAGAGGAAGGACAGATTGCGCGCGGTCTGTGGCCCGTTTGGTAGGGTACTGCTCCGGCATTCGCCTGGGGTATCGGAGAACCACGGAAAACTACCGATCAGACAGCCGGCCGCTAGAATTCTCCTCAGACAGCGACTGAATTCGACCTAGCTGAAAAGCTAGTGTCGAAAACCCTGCTGCCGACAGGACTCAAACCTGGACCTCCCGGTCAGAGGCGCTGCAGTGACATCAGTTGATGCACTGAGCTACCGCTCCAGATCCCGGGTTAAAACATGCACTAAAATTTCGGGGGCAATGACCACAGTAGTCGCGCACGGAAACATTAAATACTCATTTATTCATTCGAACACGAGTCAGCAATTTTGTCCGCGTAGTCTCTTTGCAGCCCAGTGTGCGCCCCTGTCGGGAGACGCGTTCCGCACCCTTCAGTGCTCTGCACTGCCCACCCAGGCGAAAACGCTCGCACGCACATTCCCCTCATACTCTGCAGTGAAGTACTGCGTGCTCTGCGTGCTCCATCCACTAAGGCCAGTTACTGACGCGTGGTCGCAACAACAACGCACCGGCTGATATCTTACGGTTGCTCTCCCTCGCATACTAGATCCCCCTTCATCGAGATAATGTAAGCACTGGCAGTGTAATACACTAGACAGCCAACGCGTGCTCAAGCAAATTAAAAAAAGCGCGCAAAAATGTACGAAATATGCTTTTTAAATACGTAGTAATATTCTGTAATAAGGTAATGACTCATCAGCCAGCAGAGTCCTAGCCAATTTAAACTATTTAGTAGTAATATAATAGCTTTTTATTGCATATTGTCTCGTATGCTACGCACATGACTGTTCGCAATGGTTTTTATTGAGTCCCACTTCCTGGATTCGCGCTGTTTCAGAATGTGACATAACACACACCGTGTGATCCGGACATGATGTTTGATTCTGAAAAACATAGTAATTAACTTAGTAAATAAGGTACGATAAAAATTATCATTTAAAAAAATAATAATAAAAGTTATGGGACGCGTCATTGCCCCCCCCCCTTCAGAGTCGCCCATAAGGGAAGAGGGGAGCAACCCGACTAATGTGGGGGAGGCGGGGTAGATTTTGGGGGATCTGTGCTACAAATCCCAATTTCTTCTTTATTTAATTGTAATTTTTTGATACGTCTGTGATAATTAAAAGGTCATGGGTCCTGAGAAATTGGGAGAACGGGGGGAGCTCAAAAAAGTTTGTACAAGGGCCTGTAAAATCAATGAGCGGCCCCTGCTCCCTTATGCTCTCTGAGACATCATTTGAAATTCAAAGGCTCCTGACCGATGTTCCGGCTACAACGTTCTCTCCCCGGGCTAGGTCTTCAAAGAAGAGACCGATAACAAATGAAAAAAGAGGGAATAAAGAAGCAGTAGAAACGTTTTTGATTGAATGGATATATCGTCTCTCCGGGCACGTCAACTGCTAAGGTCATTACTTCCTGAAGTGTAGTGCAGCTTCTATCGCGGGAGATGTCGCCATCCTCTGGAGGGAGATCAACGCCATCCCGTGCAAACCTACACGTCGGCATGCGATGTTTGTTTAAACAAGTGTCTCCCAGCAGTGTGTCACCGCCCCAACCGGAACAAGCTCCAAGCTCCCGAATTACGGTCTACCAGCATGCGTATTAGTGTAGTGCTTGTAAGTGTGAGGATGTGTACGTAAGAGGTGAGGATAGGACAAGGATGAAGAAGGAAATATCGCCCGCAGTTCGTGGCCCGTTTGGTAGGGTACTGACCCAGCATTCGCATGGTATTGCTCAGAGAAACTACTAAATACTACCAATCAGAGCAGTCGCCCGCGAGAATTCTCCTCCAGCCAGTATCTGGCCTCGGCCTTGCTATCTAGCTAGTGTGGAAACTCCTGGCGCTGCACCACATTGACCGGGAGCGGTAGCTCAGTACTGCAGCGCATCTGACCGGGAGGTCCTAGGTTCGAGTCCGGACAGCGGCAGGAATTTTGACACTAACTTTTCAGCTAGGTGGAATTCAGTCGCTGTCTGGAGGAGCTTCTAGCGGCCGGCTGCTCTGATCGGTAGTTTTCCGTGGTTTCTCCGATCAACGCCAGGCGAATGCCGGAGCAGTACCCTATTAAACGGGCCACGGACCGCGCGTGATCTCTCCTTCCTCTTCCTTGTCCTATCCTCTCCCCTTACACACACTTACACTAACATGCACTACACTACCACATATCCCGGGAGACCGGTCGGGAGCTTAGAGTTTGTCTCGGGTGGGGCGGTGCCCCGCTGGTGGGAGAGTCCTGGCTAGTGGGAAACCCCACTAGCCGACAGTAGGTCGCCCCGGATCTCGCCATCCAGCGGGGGGAGATCACCGCCATCTCCCGAGAAAAAAACATGCACTACACTAACGGGACTAATGACCAGAGAGTTGACGCGCCCGGAATCATGAAGAAATCAATCAATCAATCAATCAATCAATGCACCACATTGACACGAACCCTACGATACGAGAGAGTTGCGGGTAGGGCGGGGTCGAGAAGAAATGTAAATGTTGGGCATTCTCAGTGCAACTACAGGTGGATGACTGGGCAAGGTAAAGGGTGTGGCAGGGCGAGGTATGAGAGACACCGAACAGCTGGGACGGAGTACAGAACGGGGACGGGAATATTCGAGATGGTTTTAACGTTTCCCAGGATGTTTTCAGATTGGGAAGTGAGTGGGCAGGGATCGACGTGAGCTCCCAAATTAGGGAGGATGAGATGGGAGAAGAACGGAATTATTAATAGAGAAGGACACGATGGGAGAAGAACGGGACGGGGATAAGGTGAGACCAGATCACGCACAATGTGTCTTGTATAAATGTAGTACTGAGTGGGCGAGTTGGTGATATGCTATACGCTAGTTTGGAACTGTGAGAGAGAAAAGGGTGTGCGTCGGCGTGGATGTGGGAAATATGCAGAGAACGTACTGGGCGTGCGGGGTGGGACTGTAATAGAGCGGGGCCGGGGCGAGGTGAGGGTCGGGGCAGGGCCTGGGGGCGGCGGGGCAGGGTCGGGGCAGGGTCGGGGCAGGGTCGGGGCAGGGTCGGGGCAGGGTCGGGGCAGGGTCGGGGCAGGGTCGGGGCAGGGTCGGGGCAGGGTCGGGGCAGGGTCGGGGCAGGGTCGGGGCAGGGTCGGGGCAGGGTCGGGGCAGGGTCGGGGCAGGGTCGGGGCAGGGTCGGGGCAGGGGCGGGCAGGGTCGAGGCAGGGTCGGGGCAGGGTCGGGGCAGGGTCGGGGCAGGGTCGGGGCAGGGTCGGGCGGGAAATGGGGAAGGATGCGCTGAGGGCAGGTGCGCGAAACGTGGACGGGGTATGTGGGTGTTATGGCGGAAGTGGAGAGTGAGCCGAGTGGAAACTGGGCGGGCAAATCCAAGAGCGGGGACATGATGTGCCGTGGGAGAAGCGCTTGTAGAGAGGTGAACTGGTCGATCGAGAGAGCGATGTCCGGCAAGGGAGGCTCGACTCGCGCTAAGGCGACGACAGCCCACCCGTGGCGGGGGGGCGGGGCGCGAGGCACAAAGGCGACATTCTCCCGCCTCCGCCGCGCGCATTGTCCACTCGGCGCCCCGGCCGCCTCCGCTGTGTCGGAATGTCGAGATGATTGCAGGTGCCCCGTGCGCGCCGCCGCGTGGGCTGGAGCGAGCGGGCGGGGGCTGGCGAGCGTTTAATTAGCCAGGGGCGCCCCGCCACGCGCGGATATTGCGAAGCTTTCTGCGAAACGGATTGATCAATACGCGGTGGCTAGGTGCGCCCACGCGTCCCTCCCCGCCCCGCCCCACTCCACCCGGTCCTGCTCCGCGTCGCCCCGGGCGACCGCCCCGGGGTCGGCTTGCGCCCATCCCATTAAGACCATAAGGAGGATTGACATTTGATTGACATTGATTTTCTCCATTTGATTGACTGTTTCGTGTTGGCAGGTCAACTGCTATGGTCATTTGTCTCGTGAATGTTTTGTCACGTAATGTGGTGGTGCTCTCTCGCTGGATGGTGAAATACGGCGCCAACCTACATGTGGAGATTTCCCAGACCAAGTATCTCCCACCAGCGGAGCAAGTCAGCTCCCGCTCCGCGTCGCCCCGGAGTCTGCTTGCGCCTATCCCGTCAAGGCCATAAGGAGGATTGACGTTTGATTGACTGTTTCCATTTGATTGACTGTTTCCATTTGACTGACTGTTTCCTTTGACTGACTGTTTCCATTTGACTGATGTTTCCTTTGACTGTGTTTCCATTTGATGTGTTTCCTTTGATGACTGTTTCCTTTGTTCCATTTGACTGACTGTTTCCACTTGATTGACTGTTTCCATTTGATTGACTGTTTCGTGTGGCAGGTCAACTGCTATGGTCATTTGTCTTGTGAATGTTTTGTCACGTAATGTAGTGGTGTTCACTCGCTGGATGGTGAAATACGGCGCCAAACTACTTGTGGAGCTTTCCCAGACCAAGTATCTCCCACCAGCGGAGCAAGCCAGCTCCCGCTTCGCGTCGCCCCGGGGTCTGCTTGCGGCTATCCCATCAAGACCATAAGGAGGATTGACGTTTGATTGACTGTTTCCATTTAATTGACTGTTTCCATTTGATGACTGTTCCATTTGACTGACTGTTTCCATTTGACTGACTGTTTCCATTTGACTGACTGTTTCATTTGATTGACTGTTTCCATTTGACTGACTGTTTTCATTTGATTGACTGTTTCCATTTGATTGACTGTTTCGTGTTGGCATTTTTTCGTATTTGTCTCGTGAATGTTTTGTCACGTAATGTGGTGGTGTTCTCGCTCTGGATGGTGAAATACGGCGCCAACCTACATGTGGAGATTTCCCAAACCAAGTATCTCCCACCAGCGGAGCAAGCCAGCTCCCGCTTCGCGTCGCCCCGGCTTATCCCATCAAGACCATAAGGAGGAGGATTGACGTTTGATTGACTGTTTCGTGGTGACAAGTCTACTCCTATGGTAAATTGGTCTCGCAAATGTAGTGAATGATTTCATCCCGGAATATGGCGATGTTGTTCTCTCGCAGGTTGGATCCGGCGCCGAACTACACGTGGATTTGCGATGTTTTCTCCAGCCAGGTATCTCTCACCAGCAGGGCAAGCCCGCCCCTGTTGTGCGTCGACCCAGGCAACACAAGGGGCGGGACCAGGCGTCAGATTTCGTCTATCCTATCACGCACAACAAGGAGGATTGATATTTGCTTTCGGACGTGTCAAGTGCTAAAATCAGTATTCACATAAATGTAGTTCAGGCTTTTTCACTGAATGTGGTGCTGTTGTCCTCCCGCTGGATGGTGACATCTGGCGCCGACTTACACTCGCACATGCGAGATTTCCCTGACCAACCATCTACGATCAGCTCCCAATCGTCTATTTTGTGAAAATTGTAAGGAGGATTGATATTTAATTTTTGTGCTTTCGTGCGCTACAACTGCTGTTGTCGTTAGGCCCGTAAATCGAAGTGTATGTTTTTATCATGGAATGTGGCGGTGTTCTTTGCCCGCTAGATGGTGATATCTGGTGCCAACCTAGACATCTATTTGCGGGGTTTTCCCCAACCAGGAATCTCCCACCAGCGGGGCACCGCTCCAGCCTGGAAAAACTCTGAGCTCTCGACATATGTGGAAATGTCAAAGTGTGAGTAAGTAATGGTGAGTTTAGGACAAGAAAGAGGAAGGAAAGACCGCGCGCGGTCCGTGGCACGTTCGTTAGGGTGCTGCTCTGGCATTCGCCTGGAGATGACCGGATAAATCACGGAAAACTGCCGATCATAGCAACCGGCCGCTAGAATTCTCCTTTAGACAAGCTGAATTCGACCTAGGTATCTAGTTAATGTCGAAAATCCTACCAACGTCGGGATTCGATTCCTAGGACCTCGCGGTCAAAGGCAAAGCAGTGACATCAGTTGATTCCCTGAGCCACCTCACTCCAAGGCTTTAAGCTAGGAAGAAATACGAAAAGTAAAAATAATTTCCCTTGTTACTGAACTAAGCACACAATATTCTGGAAGTATTCCTTAGAATACCTCGTAAAATCTTGATATCCACAGCGGTAGGCTTTGATATTTTCATTTGTGAAAACATAAAACATGAAATCATCATTTGTACAAAATATTTACGAAAGAGTGCAAAAATCATTAATTGTTTGTGTTTCTCAACTTGTTAGACAGAGGTGTTCTGTCGTATGAATTTCTACATGGCAGTAAAGCTCTCTGTGAGCTTTTTTACCATTTGTACAAAAATTTTAAAAGATAAACTAGAATTACGTATTACTTTTGTTATGCATTTTCTTTTCGGTGAGAAATCAAGAATAAAAATGTAAGAAATCGTATGAATGGCTCGGCTCCAGGTAGTCCTACGACATATTTTCGACAAAAATAAGATAATGCTATTATCAATTCACCACATCCAGAATTACATTTTGTGCAAATATTGTGGTGCTGGTATAACAAATCATGTTGAACTACGGAGACATTTTTTTAGAATTATTTTGTATAATGTCATATTGAAACTTTTATCTTATTATTTCTCAGAATGAACTCCCTGTGGCATAGGACACGCCAGAAACAAGCCATCGTATATTACCGCTGCGGTCGTTAATGTTTTGTAAATTATCGGCCCTCAGTATTCGTTAGGCTTATAGTATTGTCAACGTACAAACGTATCTGGAATTTCAACGAAGCGAAACTACAGCAATCATGCTACCGCTTACGCAATGAATGAATGAAATCTCATAACTAGAGGCCGGACTTTTAGGGGCAAACTTTTCATAATTTAGGTGCTTAAATAAGTGAGAAAAGAAGCATGTTTAGGTGCAAAAAATGGTGGATGTGTACCAGGTACAAATATATTACAGGTTTCAATAGTATAAAATTTATACCATAACATGGCAAATCCACAAGAAATGTTGAGGGAAAACAGATAAGTTACTTACAACTACATTTTTGTTACAGATTCGCATCATTAATGATATCACTAGGGAACGAATTTATTGTAATAAAAAATGGAAAATATATACTACATAGACAAACGTTTGTCGAGACACCTTTCCGTTAATTTAATAACAACAATGAACACTGCCTACAATGCAAACGTCTGGTTGGTTCTGACGTGTTTTGCAGCCTGCGAAGGGCCGGAGTCCCAGAAGTAAGATGGGCGGTACGGGGTGAGGGGTGAGGTAAGGTGAAAGAGGGCGATGAGCGAAAGGATTAGTTTGAATATGTCTTTGAGTTACCGATGGGCGATAGTACAGGGGGCGCAGGGAAACGGGAAATTTTGAAGTTACAGTTGGCAGCACTGTAGGGCGGCAGTTGTTCTAAACTTTGCACAATTGTTGTAAATGCATTGCCATTGTGTAATCATGGATCATTGGATTGGTGCGGAACGTGCAGTCGTTGTGAGAGCATTTTATAAAAATGATTTTTTAAATTTATTTTACGTAAAAAAACAGTTAAAAACTGCGTATGACGTGCTATAGGGAAAAGTGAATTGTGTGAACATTTTCAAAATTCTGTTATCCCTACACTAAGTCATATACTACTTACATTTTGAAAAAAATAGAGCTCCCATGTAATAAAACCTATTTTCAAGGATAAAAAGGCAATTAATTTTGGCTCGTATCCATGTTGTCCTTCGGAATAATACTTCCTGCCGCGACAACATGGAAACGAAAATTTGAATAATTGTATTTCCCACTGAATTCTAGAAGACGTGCACAGAAAATGAAGTTACATTTATGTCCAGAAGCAAAACAAGGGGCCATCTCAACATTTGCCCAATGGATCAGGGAAACCGGACGAAAGACCTGATCGAAATGGGGGTCATTGACCCGGAGGCTGCAATACAATACTTGTTACTGGTTGTTTATACACATTTATACAGTTCAAATGGTAAATAATGCATTATGTATCATTGTTAAAATTAATGTTACTTTTCTTGTGATGCTCAGTATAGTCTCTAATTGTACAGAAACAGTTATGCAGCAGAAACGATTTCACTTGGGATTTAAACTTTTCTATCGAATTTAATCGTTTAATGTCAACTGGCAAAGTGTTGTAGAATAATGTACATGTATTGTATGTGAATTTTTTGTAATGAGCTGTTGATACTGTCACCTGATGAATATGATTTCTACGTCGAGTGTTATAGTCATCGGTGTGATTTCTACGTCGAGTGTTATAGTCATCATATAGTCGAGTGTTATAGACATCGGCATTTTCCGGAAATATATTCCCGCCCTTAAGCAAGTCATTTTTGACAAAAACCACTGATTCGTAAATAAACAGACAAGGTAATGGTAAAATTCGTAGATTAATGAAGAAAGGCTTACATGAATCACGTGGGTGGGATTTGGTTATTATTCGTACAATTTGTTTTTGTAATCTAAACGTCTGGGAGCTATAAGATGTTTTTCCCCATAATATTATGCCATATTTCAGTGGTGATAGTGCGACTGTCGCGCAGAGAATATTTCGACAGCATTACCAGCTTGGGCTTCATGGACGTGTCCCATCTGCGCATGCGATTACAACGTGGGTGCGTAGTTTTGAAGCAACAGGATCTGCCTTGAAAAAAAAAAAACCTCCAGGTGGGCTTCTGGGTACATGCGATCAAGCTCTTAGTTGAAGCATTGTTGAGAAAACATTAGATTTGTCATCAGAAGTGCGCAAATGTTAGACGTAAAATAGCAACATACTAAATGTATCAGAACTCAACTGTGTTCGCTTCGAAGCACCCTTGGCATCGGCAAGATATGCGGTAAAAAAAGGCAGCTCTGTCGCGATAACTGGTAATGAACAACATTTACTTTTCTTCTTCTGAGATTAAAAATAGGTACAGGTTATTTTGGAGCAAAGTTAACTAATGGTATTTGTAAACTTTATTAATTTAGTAAGTTGGATTATTATATCAGTTATTATTTGATTATTATTGATATTTTTATTGCTATATTATTTGTTAATTACTATTAAATGCGTTCCTGTACTAAAATATAAAATTATATTCAAAGTAGTATTGTATTGAAGTGTGGTGATGTGTTGTGCAGTGTAGTGCAGTATAGAAGTAGAAAGAGAAGTGAATTTCAAATGTTGTGAAGTGAATTATAATTAAAAAGTCGTGTAGTCTTGTTTAATAGTTTGAAATAACTGTGCAGGTCAACCATAAAATGTAGTTAATGCTGATTTTATTATTATTATTATTATTATTATTATTATTATTATTATTATGTCTAAATAATTTAAAGTTACATTGTTAAGTAATTTAAAGTTAATATTTGTAATATGTAAATTGTAGTGTTCTGCCACCAGGTTACCTACCTGCAGGTACACCTACCTGCAGAATAATAAATATCTATCTATCTAAAGTATATCAAAAGAAAGTGCATGACTTGCACAAACATTCATTTTACTTTAAACAGTGTTTGTTCATATAAAGTGCACATTTAAAATTAACCTCTTTTATGCGCAAAGTTTGAAAAATATGGGAGAAATAGAGGCAGAGGGTCTATTTGGGTGCAGTTGGGCGATTTCGGTGCAAATTTGGTGCAAGGAAAGTTACTGTAATGTTTCCAACTGGGTTACATAACATATTAGAAATGAAAAATGAAAGCTCTCAATGAGCTTTTCCGTAGGTGCAGCACGTAAAAATTCGGTCCTCACTCATAACCTAACCTAACACTTACCCAGGCGAGGTTACTTTCAAAGCGTCTGCAGCTGTCGATCCTTATCGCCACCCAAAATCACGCAAGCATTGGACGAAATACATTCGAATTTCTATTACAGATTAAAGGTCTCGTATTCTTGTGTCAGTATGCCGCAGGACCGTTCAACCATTCAACCGTTCAACGCGTCTTATCGGGAGCAAAGAGCAAGCGAACGGACCTAGAGCAAGCGGTCGAACACAGCGCTTTATCGACCAGCATTGGAACTGATCAGTGTTCTGTTCAGTCGCGGCTGGTGGTTTTCTAAATGGGGAACGCTGCAAATGCATTACATTACATTGCATTTTCTACACATAATCTCTCGGATCACGAAGATACAGTCCTGACTTAAAAAAATACTGTATAAGTGCTCTGTGGTCCTGTAGACTTCGTGCTTCTGATAAAGATTTAAGGCAGTAGCGCTCCTACCGCATATTGGAAAAACTAGTTGATGAGCAATGCTACTCGTTGAGCTGCATAGTAACGCTATCTCGTGAGCCCTTCTTTAGACCCTAGGCCCGACCCTTGAAGGTTGCCAGGCCGTAGGGCTCTACAAATAGCTCTATAAATTTAAAAACTCTTAACAGTGTCTTACCAGGCCGCAGCCATCGTCCGCTGGTAAGCCTGTGCAGTGAATGCATGACATCACGCCTGCTCGTTTTCTACTGGCCTTACGACGCTTTTCTACTGGCCGGCCGCTAACGAACAAAGAAAAATGTTGATATGATCGTTATTAATATAACTCAGAAATCCATTATTAAGAAATAAATACATTTATAAATATATATTAAAATTTCTTTTAGGAGCCGGTTTCTCTAGGAGAGGTCCGCCTGAAGCCTTTAATGACGACCGCGCCTGCTTCTTTCGACGAGAAACGAAAGAAGGTGGTTCACAGAACAATCAGTCGACCTTCAATAGTTAATGAATTACTCAATGCTTTTTTTGACGATGATTGTGGATATGGCGAATTTTTAGTATGATACAAACAACTTAGTCATATCAATAGACTTAAATTTACTGCGGTATTGGTATTGCGTACAAGAATTGTGCGATGAATCTCGCGAAGGAACTTAACAAATTAGAAAAACTTCTTGAAAACTCAAGAAGAAGAAGAAGAAGAAGAAGAAGAAGAAGAAGAAGAAGAAGAAGAAGAAAGAAAGAAAACAATGTTTATTGTTTTAAAAGGGTACCAATAACGTAAATCATGTTTCTCACCGGTTTACAATAGAATATTACAAACCTATTTTAATTCCTTTTAAATGAATAATTCCACCTGATCCTTTTGTCTACTGAGGATTGTTGTGACCCATGTCATTAAATGTACCCTGTCCTCTACATTCAGGAAGTACAAATACAATCCACAATGCGCCTAGTTATTGACAATAAATAGTGAAAATCAGAAACCATTTACAGAAAGGAATTTCGTCAAACAATATGAAAAATTCCAATCATTTCTTTTTAATATTGTTTTTTAATTTTCTTATTCTAAGAGAGAATACAATTGTATAGTACAATATTACTTTTTACTTTCAATTTATTCACTTCTTGACCAACACATGGGACTTACAGAGGTGCCACGCCCTGAAGTAGTGCAGCACTACAATGAGGGTACAGAAGTCGACAAACTTCCCGAAGTTCGCTGTGAAATTTTCTCAAAATATCTTACCAAATATCTGACTGACTGATTGATTTTTTCGTGATTCCGTGCGCGTCAACTGCTTTGGTCATTACTCCCGTTAGTGTAGAGCATGTTTTTCTCAGGTGATCTTTTCCCGCTGGATGGCGAAATCTGGCGCCGACCTACCGTCGGATAGTGGGGTTTTCCCCTCACCAGGACTCTCCCACCAGCGGGGCACCGCCCCAGCCGGGACAAGCTCTAAGCTCCCGACCGGTCTCCCGAGATATGTGGTAGTGTAGTGCATGCTAGTGTAAGAGTGTGTGTAAGGGAAGAGGATAGGACAAGGAAGAGGAAGGACACGGAAAAGTACCTATCAGAGCAGTCGGCCGCTAGAATTTTCCTCCAGACAGCGACTGAATTCAACCTGGCTGAAAAGCTAGGGCCGAAAATCCTGCCAGCGTCAGGACTCGAACCGAGGACCTCCCGGTCAGAGGCGCTGCAGTGACATCAGTTGATGCACTGAGCCACCGCTCCCGGTAAATATCTGACAATAGGTAACTCTGACATTATCACATACTGAATATGTTGCAATTTTAACACTTAAAACACGCTTAATGTATATTATGTATTTGCCCACTCATCACCAATCATGTGTCATGCACAAAAGCGCACATCTAATTTACTCTGTCCATTGCTCACTGCCTCGATTTACATCTGCCCACTGCCCTCTACCCTCCATACCGCCCACTACCCTCCATTTACCTCTGCCCACTGCCTCCGAACTGCTCCGTGCGTGTCAAGAAATCTCTCGGGAAATCGGCAACCTGAGCCCTTAGCTGGCCCTTTCTTACCCGTAGGAGGGTGAATGAGTTATGCACGAACGCAAAGTGTGTGGAGGTCGCTGAATGCCAGCGGTTTCTTCGGCGTTGCCGCCTCTTCAGAGGACTGATGCGCCGACTAGCGAGCGATTTAATACACATTGCAACAGAACAGATTACATGGAAGTATGTCACTGAAAAAGTGGCCTATAATTAGTTTTAATATAATATATCTTGTCAGATTTTTGTTCTCGTATTTTTCTCGGGCTACCACCGGTAGCCTCGGTAGCCCATAGTACTCGTATATGCCACTGGCTGGATTTCCTCGGGTCCCGCTATCGGACATTTATAAGATCAAGGAAGAGGATCCTTAGGATGATGGTATATGGTCTTAGTTTAGTTTAGTTTAGTTTAGTTAATGCCTTATTTTACGTGGCCAGACTCGGGCCATCAGACCCGCTCTTCCGTCTAACCACGCAAATTTGCCACGCTCCTTTCACCACCTAGCAGAGAAAAGCAGATATCTTGGGCGACGAAACTGGCGGATCTCAATTTTGCTCAAGGGATTCTTTTACGCTTGAGGATCTTTTATAAGCAGTAAATCTACTACATGGGACAGCCGACTTTACTTCCCCTCCGAAGCAAGGCGTACGAGGGATTTTTTCGCCCTTCAAAAATCCGCGGCTTCGATCCGCAAACTCGGGTACAACAGTCCGGTACGCTGACCGTTATACCACTGAATCTGTAAAATCTTGAGGTCACTAAGACACGACTTGAGTTCAAACTTCACGCATAACACTTAGATTTGCCGAAAAAAAAAAGGATTTTAGACTAATTTTTTTTCGGCTCCAAGGTGCTGAAGGCCTTATCTTAGCCGGTGATACTGAATGGAAAAGCGAGGTCGCCCTTCCACCAGCTCGGCGGGAAATTCTCCCAAAATGCCTAAGCGTCAAAATGAAATTAGACCACTTGAAGAAGTGCGCCACGACCACCTAGATCATATACCAATTTTTGTTGTAAAAGCGGCAGGTCGATGAAAAAAATTGGGTGCAAAGCCAAAACACATCAAATGTAAAATATGTAACTTACATTTATGCATCGCTGAAAAAAGAAACTGTTTTGAAGCATTCCGCTCAAAGTATATTATATTAATTAAAATAAATATTTTTATACAATAAGCATATACATTTTTAAATAAAACTAAATTTTAGTATTGATAGATATTTGTATATATTATTTTCACAATTCCTTTCTTTATCTTCGACCGAGAGTCTCCATTTCCTCTCCAGAGCACAGTTTGTATCTTGGTGCACAGGCAATGTACAGCAATTTTGAGAATACGAAAAACAAGTAAAAAAAATATTAATGTCCTAAAAATCAGAATTTTCCAGTAACGTTTTCATAATTTGTGTCTATAAGGATTAATGTAACCTCGCACATTAGAAAGAACTTAATATATTTGTACATTAAATTTAATACATAAGTTAAAACCAGTGTAGATTTAATGTAAAGGTTCACCCTTTTCCTCTGGCTCTCATCATTCATCTCATGTATTCAACATCAACAGTCCATTAAGATCATTCATTCATTTCTTCCAGATACGACCATAAAAATCTTTGATTATTGCATACGAATGTACATTTGTACATTAAATTTAATGTTCGTTCATGTACGTTTCATTAAACTAGTGCTGAAATTTCTGACAGTGGGTATTTCGCCCTATTCTGTTTTAAAGGAAGTACAGGAGGCAGTGGAAGACCGACCGCTTCCACGTGGAGTACTTACCTGGACGGCCCTGGCCTTGTGTGGGGTCAGCCTGATGTCACAAAGGGGCTCTGAGCGACTTCGTGTGTCGTGACGAGCGGTAATGCTGATCCGTGCTTATAGCATCATAAACAAATCCCCGCAAGCGGACAGCTTCGGAGCAAGTCACGTGACTTACCTCATCTCGTTGCGAAAGGTCTGTCAGAGGCGCTTATTCGCTGACAGAACTCTATGTATGAATCGCACAATGACAGCAGCGACGCCCACCATCGAAATACGAAATATTCGCATTGTGTTAAGGTGGCCAGCACCCTAGCTGTCCACCCAGAGGCTCCAGGGTTGAAATCCTAGTTATTATAAGTGGATTTATGTGGTGAAGACGGCCGTAAGCCGCCATCCTGAATGAGGTTTTCCTGGGTTTACTGAATCGCTTAAGGCATATACCGGGATGGTCCTAGTCTTGCATCCCAGATATAAATGTAAAATATTCCTTCGTTATTCTTTAAATTTGGTCACAATTGAAGCATTCGGGTATACCAGAATTTCTGACATAAATAAATGTAAATATTTAAGTGTTTAGGGGGAAGAGCAGGCCTTACAACCTGAGCCTCACCAAAAAATAAAACCATTTATTATTATTATTATTATTATTATTATTATTATTATTATTATTATTATTATTATTATTATTATTATTATTATTATTATTATTATTATTCATCATCATCATCATCATTATTATTATTATTTCTCTAATTCACGATTAAATATGTCACGAGTCGTTTGAATATAAAATCTTCACCGGGTTGCAATCAGCATCGAAAAAATAAAATCTGGGGACAGTCTGTGTCTTTTTACGCAAAAAGTGAATAAACGCAAGAAGTGAACTTGCATTTCCCAGTCTTTTGAATGACCTAAGAGTTTAGCCAAGTTACTACACAAATTCTACGGAATAAATCCTAGAATTCTGATAACTATTGTGACTATCTGGGCTTTAAGACTATTGCATTACTATTATTATTATTATTATTATTATTATTATTATTATTATTACTATTATTATTATTACTATTATTATTACTATTATATTATTATTACTACTACTATTACTATTATTATTATTATTATTAATTACTACTATTATTTCTATTATTATTATTATTATTACTATTATCACTATTACTACTATTACCATTATCATCGATGAGTTCGTTGCCTAGCATTGACAGTATCTTTCCCGAACGAATTCTCTCTCACTACGAAGACTAGGGACATCGTCACTTGATGAAGTGAAGTAAAATGCCCGTAATTGTCGCCATTATTCTTATCGTCCTCATCCGCGTCCTTATCACTTCGCCCGTCCCCACTAATTACCCTCTACGCATTAACATTTCGAGCGCATTATCTTTCTTTTTCGCTCCCACTCATCTTTGCGCCATTTTCCACGACCAAGATCCCGGTGCCTTGTTCCTTTTTGTCTTCGCAAATTCTTTGGGCAGCTGCAATGTACATGGTTCTTGCCTGTTCGTTACTGAGCTTGGCTTTAAGCTTCATCTCTCACTGAGACAGCGATGTGGCAGTATTTGTGTTACATAACGTCGCTGATGGCGTAGGGTTTCTGTCGCGACGGCGGTAGTAGTTTTCGTCACGAACTAGTATGTCGCATACAATAATTGTCTGGAGAATTCTAGCAGCCGGATGCTCTGATCAGAGGTTGTCCACTGATTGATTGATTGCTTTGTGATTCTGGGTGCGTCTACGGCTAATGTCATTGGTCCTGTAAGTGTAGTGCATGTTTTCCTCGAGAGGTGGTAGAGATCTTCCGCCACTGGATGGTGAGATCCGGCGCTGATCTACCGTCGGCTAACGGGGTTTTCCTCAACCAGGCATCTCCCACCAGCGGGGCACCACCCCAGCAGGGACAACTTTCCGACCGGTCTCCCGGCGTGTGTGGTAGTGTAGTGATTTTAGTGTAAGTGTGTGTGTAAGAGGAGGATAGGTCAAGGAAGAGGAAGGACAGATCGCGCGCGGTCCGTGGCCCGTTTGGTAGGGTACTGCTCCGGCTTTCGCCTGGTATTGATCGGAGAAACCACGGAAAACTACCGATCAGAGCACCGGCCGCTAGAATTCTCCAGACAGTGACTCGACTCGTCTTAGCTATCTATCTAGACTGGCGGATTTTCTTCGTACTATTCGGCAATTATTTTTATCATTAATACACTCACTTTATTCTTCAATATTCTATTTAATTACTTACCACGACAATTGCCCTATTTATATACCGAGGTCGATCCGTCCTGATAAAATTTGTTTGTGGGTTTTATAAGACCGTCTTTATAGATTTTCGTTTACGAACGTTTACGTAAGAAATATTTACTTCCTTATTTGGGATTTTGTGAATTTTCCCTATCATGACCAATTATAATAATATCTATGATGTGTCGAACACTTTTCTTTAATGTGCACTAGAAGTTAATGAAATTAACATGGGCGGGATAGGCAGTACCTTCTCACCTTAAAACCACAGCACATAGGAGTTAAGATTCGAAGCATCAGAAGTCGTGAATATACCCTCGTCAGGGTACAATGTTAGTCATTCAGCTAAATGGACATCTAGCATTAGGAATACCAACCATTCAGGAATACCTTATATGTTTAGTTTAGGACGACTTTGTCCATTGAGGGTATACAATTCGCAAATTAGTTCAAAGGAAGCTACTTTGAATTGACCACATATGTGCGTCAACAAGAGGGCACTAGGCATTATTGGGTTAAGAAGAACAAGTTTTATAGTAGTTAGCACTTTGAGATCCAGGCACTTGATGTCTGGTTTAGGTCTCAGAACCCAGGTTATTTAGAAGTATTTGAAATGACATCATTAATCATTTTGGTGAAACTTATGCATAAACTCTTACTATTGTTAACACATTTTTTCCGGCGCCTACTACACAACTATGAATTCCCGCCTAGTATGGCGCTCCATGGCATTAGCAATGAATTATGGGGTCAGATTATGAATTTAGCGACGTACTACAAATAGAAAATAAATATAAAAATTGGCTTTTTACTTTTTTGATGTACATGAACTTATTACAAAAATGCAGCATAAAAAATCCGCGCAACAATATATATTTTTCAGAAGTATAATTTTCACGTATTTAATCTACAGCTTTTTCCGAAAATTTTCGAACCTATCTTTCGAATGATTTTCCAAAAATCATAATTTTGTGACATGCTTAACTTTTAAACTCAAAACCAAACACACGCGCGGCGAAGTATGTTCTGTACAATACAGAACTCCTTTCTCCACGGCAAACTACTACAACACGCAAGTGATATTACCGATTCGCATTTCGCAAAGTAGTCTCGAATTAGCCGAATGAATGGCAGCACAATGCAGCCTCGTCAATAGAGACATCCCCTCAGTGTCCAGAACCGACTTATATTTGGATACGTGCGTGGGTAGACGAGGAAGTCTTTTCGAAGACACCGCTTATGTCAGAAATTTTTCTTTGACTGGACTAAAGGATGTGTGAATCGCGGAAGCCCGGTGTTGACTCGGAAAGGGTGAATAACATGTGGTTTAAGCTTTACTTACAGTGTAAGCTTTAAAAATATTTACTTCCCAAGCAAAATTTCATCTGATTGGACTGTGATATTGTGATCAAGATCACAATATTTGTTCATCAAACATCTCGTTCTGTATGGGACACAGTTTGCGACACCGTATTCTGTAACATAATGCCAAAGGAATGTGTCATCAAATACTTCGACATCGTATTTTCTTCCTTCAAATTAGTAGTCACATTGACATGAACAAAATGTGTCCGCCACAGATATTTTCCAATTAGACATTTTCGTCTCCCCGTCGTATGTTGTCACAGATTCGTCTAATGTTTATTAATATTTATTCATTTGTCAAAACTAACATTCCATATCGCCTACCAATATAAGCCAATATTTGGGTGCTAATTGTTTAAGAATGAATATACTGTACTTGCGAATACCTTGGTGATAGAAAACACTAAGATTTAAGCCCACGATAGAAAATCCCTCATTTCAATTTCTCACCAAGCGTAAGGATAGCATAACAACTGAAAGTAAAGGACAGAGACAGAACGTGTATATAAAAGTGAAAAGATATGAGCTCAAAACTGCGAATCTAGATTGCGTAGTGATTTATGAGAGAATACAAGGGATAGCGTCAGGGGAGAGAGAGGGAGAGAGAAAGAGAGAGAGAGAGAGAAAGAGAGAGGGAGAGAGAAAGAGAGAGGGAGAGAGAAAGAGAGAGAGGAGAGAGAAAGAGAGAGAGGAGAGAGAAAGGGAGAGAGGGAGAGAGAAGAGAGAAGGGAGCGGAAGAGAGAAAGGAGAGAGGAAGAGAGAGGGAGAGAGAGAAAGGGAGAGAGAGAAAGGGAGAGATGGAGAGAAAGGGAGAGATGGAGAGAGAAAGGGAGAGATGGAGAGAGAAAGGGAGAGATGGAGAGAGAAAGGGAGAGATGGAGAGAGAAAAAGAGAGGGAGAGAGAAAGAGAGGTGATTGTGTGATACCACACACTGTGGAAGATATTACTGTCTTTGACATGTTTATACTCATACATGTAGTGAGAGAAACTAATGAAATCCACATGCTATCGCAAATGAAATCTCCCAGGAGGAATATGCTCTGTCCTATTGACCTAAAATGTAATATAAAATAAAATACAATCTATTTAATTACCCTCAAAGGAAAGGAAGGTATCATTACAATAGATTTCATATTCGCAAAGCTGGAATTTTATATCCTTCCCTCTCCTTGTTTTTAAAAAGTAAAATAGAAGTATACAATACGATTAAATATGAACAGAAATTTTCAAGAGTGCTATATTTTGATGATTATTATTTTTGACATAGCTTTGATAATAATAGGACGTCGAGTATTTAGTTATATTATAGATCGAAAGAACACAAAATAGAAAAACACGTTTCGCTAAACTTATGATCAAGCTACTGTGCAAATCATTACTTTTCACTTTGCTCAAACTGCTGATGTGATACACAAAAGCTACTTGCAACAATTTCGATTCAGTACATTGGAAACAAAGTATTTCATATATTATGCAATGATCTGAACGTTAAATTTTGTACCCGGTAATTTAAGATCATTCTATCCTTTAGATGAGTTTCAGAATCCTCACAATGCGTCTGATAAACCGACTTAGATGGCTCTGGGCAACAATTGTTGTCATTGCTGCGTCTCTGATTTGAAACGTCGCCATTAATACTAATGGAGATCGTTAAAACGTATGACTAGAGCTCGGACATGTAGGCACTAGAAATGTCGAAAATAGGCAGGAAATATGCACTTAAAAACTTAAAAATAGGCAGAGAAATAGGCTTATACTTGAATAATATTAAAATTTAACGAAATACCTACTACATAAAGGATGAGCACAATTCTCAAAAAACAAATGAATTTCTTCGATTGTCAAAACATATTGCGGAGTTATGAATATTTATTAAGAATGACTCTTGTGGAATTTTATATTATGTATTTTTGTTGGTTAAACTGGTTAAATGTTGGGTTTCCAAATTTTAAAAATAGAATATTGGCGGCATGACAGAAGTCATGTGTTGAAATTATTTCTTGTCTTTTGCTTTTGACTGCACTTGTTGAAGGTTGGAACAATTTTTCTCACTTATCTTTGAATTTTTTGCATGAGTTGCAGTGTTTTTATGTTGTAAGAAATATTTTTTGCACAGTTTACCACCTTTTCACAACACTGGCAAAAAATACATTTCCAGACTGCCGTGAATCTTCTCCATAAATCCACTCATTTAGCAATGCTCTTCTTGAAAATTTCTCTTTTTGCATTCAAAAGTAATAACACTAAAAGTAATAGCATAAAAGTTCATAGCAAAAATTAACAGGAACAGCAAATTTACTGATATGGAATGCACCAATGTTCGAAACCAATACAAAATTATCGAAGAAAACTCCGCCTATCTTGTGTAATTCTACCTTCTAAAAGCGAAAGATGCTGGAAGCATTAGTTTTGAAGACAGCTGTGTTCTTGGTAAGGAACAGATAGCTCACTAATCATTGCAAAGCTTGGAAAGACGACAGAAATTTCCTGTTATCTGGTGCACCCTGAGGGACTTCGGCGATGTAGATAAGGTAACCCGAACGGTATCAAATTCTCTTACGTCTCTAAGCGGTATCATTGCACGACGCGTTCCAGACAAGAACACGCAGAGTATAGAGCTTCTCGACCGGAGGACACCATGGCAAATTTTACGCAGTTGTTACTTGTTTGGTAAAAAATTACCCATCAGTGATATCTAAAAAAATGATTGTAGAAAACAAAATATAATGAACAAAAAATATTAAAAATGCAGAAAATTCATATATGCATTATCGGCTCTTAACGCTCGATTAGGCAATTATCTCTCAAATAAGCATTTATAGGCTTTAAATCATTTATAGGCATAGAAGTCTCGTAAAAGCCATTTCTGAGGTAAATATTGATAATAGGGTAAGTGACCTAAAATACATTCAAAGAAATAAAATAGGCAAAAAGGGCATTGTTCGGGCTCTACTTATGACAAAGTATTAACGGTGCTGATACGCACTTAGATGAGGAATTTTATTACAAAGCAGGATAAAGCTTATTTCGATAAATAGGTGTTAACATTATTAATTTTAATAATATTGTATTATTAAACTAGTCTTCAAGGTATAATATACCAGAGGGTCTATAGAATATTGTGCTGAAACGAATAGTAACTGAATTCAGATAGTACACGATTTATATAAAATATTTTTATAATTATAATAATTTAATTTTATAACCTCTTTATCATAATTTTAATTTTAATTTTATAACCTTCAACGCGCTCTTCGCCTAAACCGTTTTTTTTCGAAACTGAAATTATCATTTTGTAAGAAATGTTACCAATTTTAATTTGTTAAATAACATTTGTTTCGATAAAACGCATAGTTTTGAAGATACAAGCGAAAAACTAAAAACAGGAAATTTTTAGTTTTTTTCAATTTTTCTGTAAGCCGTCATTTTTGAGGGGCAAACATCAAATTTGAATTTAGCACCCTCAAAAACATATAGAATCGTTGAAAACAAACTTTGAAAATTATTTTCTTGATTAGTTCCTTTTGAGCACTAATTGCCTGGACTATGAATGGAAAGTTGACAAGGGAGCTGCTGACAAGCATCCAGTCATTTGATTACACTAATCGATCAGAATGAATAACTACAGCAGCCACTGCTGTGTAAAATATACCAGAATATGGCACCAATGAATTCTAAAACTTGGGCAGTTTTGTCCAAAACTCGCAGGTTAAAAAATGAGCTGATGCGTGTTCTAAGGGTCAATTGGACCAATTGATTTCCCAGGGGAAAATTGTTTCACTCATTGTTTTGGAAGAAGAGCTGAACGACGGGGCAAATTCGTCCTTGATTCGATTACACTTGCAAACATGTCTGTAACACGAGATTTATCCTTGCTGGCAAGGAAGCAGTGCTCTTGTAAATTCGCAGGGGAAAAATAAAGTAGGCTAGTGAGTTCCTGTCTGAAGAAAATTGACATACAAAATTTCAATGTTTATAAATGTTCATTTTATACTTTTATCTCAGTATCCAGAGGTAGGAGTTGGAAGTTGAGCAAGAAGAAAATTGAGAAATTCAAATCAATAATTATGATTCTAATGTGTTTATTGATGCAATTGAATAATTCATTGATCTGCCAGTTTTACGTTGAAAACATGAAATCACTTGCATTAGTAATTTGTCCTCTGCACCGTGTCATATGAAGGACTATATAGGACTAATATTATTAAAATATTTGTTTCAGTGACAGTCTTTAGAACTTGTGTGACGACTATGAGGCCACAGATTAGAACGTTGATTGACGAAATTTTGGGTGCTTAATCTCAATAAAGGAATTGGAATTATGTTCATTTCATGAATAAGTGAGTCAACCAACAAACATAATGTTATCAATTATCTTTGTGTTCTACATGTATACTGCCTAAACGAGTCAATAGGTCTGTCATGATAGTTGAAATGGTTGAAGGCGTTGTCATTGTCAACAATACTATCTATTTCAATAAAGCAGCTTCAATAAGAGCCGATGGTTAAATAAATATATGTTGACAATGACAACGCCTTCAATCATTTCAATTATGTAAATGTCAACTATAACCCACCACTAAACCGATAAACTGTCATGATGGGCCTACAATGCTTCATGATGAAATTCAGGTTCTGACTTGATGTTGAGATTCAGAAGGAAGTCAATTTCCCATTCAAAACAATTATTCATAAAGTTCGGAATGTTCGCAAGGGTCCAATAGTTTATATTATTAAACGTTAACCCAGGAATTATTTGACAGATTTTTCTATAGTTAATTTCTAAATTACAGATTTCAAAATATTTTTGTTTCTTTTTATATTTTAGAGACTTCAAGAATAGATTTAACAGAAGTATGTCAATATGTCAACATATTGGGCAGATTAGATGAAAATATAAATGACTTTCATAGAAAAAATATCAAGAGGAATTCTATTTGAAACACATTTAATCACATTTACCTCGTTCTTCATGAAGTAAAACAATAGGCGAGTTTATACTCCTTGTTAGAAAATGTTCTATAATTGTTTTTCACCAGACCTAATAACATGGTTAGAAAATAAAAAATACAATTTAAAATGTGCAAATATGCAAATTCATATTTTTCCAAATGAGCGGAAAATTTGTCATTCAATTACTCTGTGCACTTGTATTTTTCAGACTCACCAATGACCAACATCAACACCTGGATATGCAATACGCAGAACACGTGTGTATAATATGTTGCCAGTACATTTTTAAACACGGCGTCCTACAAGAGGCACTTTAAAAGCTGGCAATTATTACTACACCTTTCATATTTAGGCTAGAACGTATTTTGGATCATTAAAATGGCTTTGAAAGGGGAAAACACTCCATCACTTCTAAACGAAGTGGTATACATTTTCATAAAAATAACTTTTCCATCAGACTCAGCCGCTTAGTTATCAAGACTGAATTTTCTTTCGAATAGACGTACAAAAATTTTATAGAAAAAATTGGAAATTTGGCATTTTATTCTTCTATATTTTTGTACGGAAAGTTCTGAACACACCGAATTACACGAGAAAAAATTATGCAATTTTCAGGTATTCTTTTAATTTATCAAAAAGTACAAGAAGGTAATTTTTTAAAATATTTCTTATTCGCTAATATTTTCTTTACGGGCATTCACACATTGTTGCATTGTTGCACACTTGTTGCTGAAACACAAGTGCTTCAAATGATTTCTTATGAAGTTTCTCGAAAACTCAAAATTTATCTGTGAAAAGAGCTCAGAATTGCGAATTTTTGAACGCACAAACAACATTTTCTCAAGAACAATTGCAAATATTTTTTAAAATTTCATACAGAACTATATTTTCCTCTTCTGTAATATTCTTAAAGACATATTTCAATTTCACTATTAGGGAACCGAAACATTAAAAAAATGTTAATAAATGTCTTTTGGTGCTGATACGTCACTGCTGTGCAATACTGTAATCTAGTCTAGACTAAAGAGATTAGAAAATAGTGCGAGAAAGACTGTTCCGTTCTGTAGCTTCACTAGTTCTGCTGGTCACAAACTTTACATGCTCAACTTTGGTTGCAGCTAATGGATATTAAGGTATAGTAAAGAAATCCTGCTCATCATATCGTTGCTGTGAAACTCTTTATTTTGATAGCTCCCTTTTGTTATTGTGATTACCAAGTGTACCAGGGGTAGCGCGCTGACTTCGCAATCGGAAGGCCTGGGTTTGAACTCCTGAACGGTTTTCTTTGTGATTTCCCTCGGTCATATAGGCAATGCTGGGATGACTCTACTGAACAGGATCGTAATATCGGCGTTGCCAAGCCGATTTCGTTATCCACGTAAAGTGCCAAAGTTTGGTCCTCCTGGTTGGGCATTAACGTCCGGGTGACAGCCGGTTGTAAAAATCACGGTCTAATTAATGGATTGAAGAAGCGATCCCAAAAAGCCTAGCTACTAACGGAATAAGGTTTAATGATGATGATGATGATGAGGATTTTTGTTTTTGTGATTACGAGCGAGACTAAAAATGTATACCCGATTGTGTCATGCGTAACTCGACACCTTCCTCATGGTATACATGCACGATCAGTATTTCACAATAGTGAGAGTGACGGTGAGTAACGTAACTTTAGCATCTCCTTTAATTTTTGAACGGTAGAAATTATTGCATACAATTTTCACAAAAATACATGAGGGAGTGCACTAGGCGTCTGCACAAAAATGCATGCTCACACCTAGTTAGTTAACATTTTTCATTAATTTCTAAATGACTAACTTAACATTTCTACATAACATTTCGAAATTGGATATCGATAAAAAGATCGCCATTTAGCATAGCCATAATGAAGCAATCGAATAGGCGTAGCCATAAGCATAGCCATATGCATAGCCATAAGCATAGCCATAACATTTAGCATAGCCATAATGAGAAATAATAATGAACCATCGAATTGTCGACCCCTAAATTGTACGTTAAACCATTTTATGCCTCTGAAGACCTAAAATGCATTGCATATTGACACATCAATTTTATTTTTAATATATTTACAGTTACGGCTAGATTTCGACCAGCCTTGCATATTAGAGAATGTTGGTTCACAAAAAGACGTATCTCCAAAAACGTAGCAAACGTGTCTCAAATGTCTCCTTTTTTGGAACAACTAGCGAACTGCCTGTAGCCCACATGTATCCCTAAATAATGTCACCTGAAGATTTCTGTAAACGATTTTCACATGTTGCCTGCATGTATCCCAAAGGTCGATGACGGTATGTACAGTGTATATAGTACTTATGAGTTTATGTGTAGTGTTTATAGTGCTTGTCTTTAAGTTATCCATTGCTGGTGATAGTTAAGTTAGGATGTAAGACAAAGGAGATTTAGATTAGTTCGTAAGTATGTAGTTTGTATGCTAAGATGTAAGCAATTAATGTAAATAGAATTTAAGTGATATATGAATAAAAATATATAATGTTTCCCGACATACTTCCGGTATGTTTGTAAGTATGTGCGTATGTTTGACATGTAAATATTGTAAATAGTGTTCGGTGTTAGATTAAGTTAGATGTAAAACAAAGATTTAGATTAGTTCGTAAGTATGGGCAAGATAGTTGCAAGATAGACCGTAAGTTATCAATGTAAATAGAATTTAAGAATAAATAAGTTTCCCGACGTACTTCCGGTATGTTTGTAAGAATGTGTTGCTCAGTGTAAATATTGTAAGTAGTGGTCGGTGTTTCAATAAGGTAGGATGCAAGACAAAGCAGATTCATATTAGTTCCTAGGTATTTAGTTTGTAAACTAGGCCGTAAGAGATCAACGTAAATAGAATTTAAGAATAAATATGAAATGTTCTTCTACACGTTGTCCCGCATGTTCACTGTATAATCAGTCGTCTAAATATTTCCTTACGTGTTCACCACATCCTCCCCTCACATCTTAATCTGGTAATTAATAAGAAAATTATAAAATAAACACTTAAAAAGAATTATAAACATTTAATAAAAATTAATTTAAGTGTTTTTGTATTAGAAAACATTATATTTTGTACACCACGGAATTTATTTTGTACACGTTAAGGAAGAAATTGGAGATGTGGCTCCTCTGAAGAACGAAAAGCGAAGTTATGAGGAGCCTAGAGTACACACAAGAGCAAAAAGAACAAAAAAGTAGTAGAAAGAATTATTCGCAAAAATTCCTAACTGTAAATATATAACACTCTTTAAATAATTGTCTTTAGTCATCATTGTTATTCGTTCCTTACTATACGTGAGAGGAGGATCGCGAACATGTCAATCATTAGGTCGCGAACATGTCAATCGCATATTCGTGCACATGTTCATCTGGAAATTAAGTTGGAAATTCAAAAAATTTATTTCAAACTTTCTGTATTACTAAATTTTATACACGTTACCGCCGCAATTGGCGATAAGACTACCCTGGACGATGAAAAAAGAGAAGCTTAGAGTACTCAGAAGAGCGGAAATAACCACAAATGTAATGGACGAAGTAATTCGCAAAAATTGCAATCTACAAATAAATAAAATTTTTTGAATCATTTCTTTCTATTAATCATTGCGGTTCGTTCCTAAGTGCATTGTACGCGGGAGGGGATAATATAAAAAGTTGAATAAAATGCATTTAAAAGTTAAAAAGTTGAATAAAAATGCATAAACTTCTTCTCTAGAAGCCTTTTATTCAAATCCATACACAGGCAAGCCTCCCTCGCGAGCCTGGCGATTAAGATAGAACCGGCTGCATCCCAAACAACTCGCTCAACAAACCGTGCAGCAACGTTTGATTGATTGACTTTTTCGTGTTTCCGGGCGCGTCAACTGCTTTGGTCATTAGTCCCGTTAGTGTAGCGCATGTTTTTTTTTCGGGAGACGACGGCGATCTTCCCCCGCTGGATGGCGAGATCCGGGGCCGACCTACCGTCAGCTAGTAGGATTTCCCCCTCACCAGGACTCTCCCACCAGCGGGGCTCCGCCCCAGCCGGGACAAGCTCTAATCTCCCAACCAGTCTCCCGGAATATGTGGCAGTGTAGTGCATGTTAGTATAAGTGTGTGTGTGTGTGTGTGTGTGTGTAAGGGGAGATGATAGGACAAGGAAGTGGAAGGACAGATCGCGCGCGGTCCGTGGCCCGTTTAGTAGGGTACTGTTCCGGCATTAGCCTGGTGTTGATCGGAGAAACCACGGAAAACTACCGATCAGAGCAGCCGGCCGCTAGAATTCACCTCCAGACAGTGACTGAATTCGACCTAGCTGGAAAGCTAGTGTCGAAAATCCTGCCGCCGTCAGGACTCGAACCTAGAACCTCCCGTTTAGAGGCGCTGCAGTGACATCAGTTGATGCACTGAGCTACCGCTACCGGTCCCCGTAACAAAAAAAATGTATTTAGTGGGCTCTGTAACAATACGTTCTTTCTCTTCAGGTAATGTAATGAAATTGATCGGTTAGTTGTTGTTTAAAACTAGGGTCAGTTTTTTTAAACGGCCACATGCTTGTTATAATTATTTATCACACATATTTACTCAAGAATTCCGTAGCCGGTAAGTATCTTAGCATTAGCACCATTTCGTGGTAGTTTTGCTTAACTGAGTGTATATTTGGTACTTATCTTATTTAGTCAACAGCAACTAAGAACGCGAACCAGGGATCTCAAAATATTAGTTTTTGCTATTCTAATTTTCAAACGTTTGATGTGAATGCTCAATTTTGGATTTTTTAATTAAAAAACTAACATTGGGAGAAGTGCTAAACGGATGTGGTCCTTGAGCTTTGTAAAGAAAGTGATGAATGCGTACAAATAAAATTACTATATACCGTACTGGCAAGAGAAAATACAGGTTATTCAGACGTTAACATAATATAGTTAATTTTGAAAAATCAAATGATGTCGTATGTGTGTCAGGTTTCTCACTGTGATTCATACTGAAATTAAACATTGTTATTTAGATAATTAAGTATCTTTAAGTAACTCAGTATTGATGTATGCCTATGTCACTTTGTGATTGCATTATTTGTGTAATTGTGTTACAGGATGAACGCCACGCAAGAGATTGGTGTCTTGTCATAAGAGAGGGGGATATGATAAGAAAAATGAATGAGCCAGAAGACTTGCAAGAAAGTGACTTAACCATTTACAGAACAATCATTCAATTCAGTAGGTACAACAGAATAGGTAGATATTACTTAAAACAAACATTGAGGAATGTCTTATTCGTAATGTGTGCATTAAAAGTTAATATTACAATTGTAAAGCATTTTTCTTGCAGTATTCTCAAAACTACATACAGAAATTCGAATAAGATGTGAAAAAATTAATAATCGAGTTGCGTAAGAATGAATGTTACTTTCTCATTGTGTTGATTTCCATTTTTTAAAGTTCTAAAACCCTTAACCATTTCACTTGCTATTCCTTATTTGCTAGTCAAATCAGTTATTTAATTAGTAGCATTATCGAATACTATCTAAAAAAAACCCTAAGAACTAACGAACTAGCACAATAATCTATGCTAATAGTACTGTTAGTACTAAACATTTCAGCATTACACAACCACACATTTCGGGAGACCAGTCGGGAGCCTAGAGCAAGTTCCCGGCTAGGGCGATGCCTCGCTAGTGGAGATACCTTGTTGAGGATTCCCACAAGCGAACGTGGGTCGGCGCCGGATCTCGCCATCCAGCGGGGTTGATTGATTGATTAATTGAGTCGTGTTTCCGGTCGCTTAAACTGCTTCAGTCATTAGTCCCGTTGCTGTAGTGCATGTTTTTTCTCTCGGGAGATAGAAGTGATCTTCCCCCGCTGGATGGCGAGATCCGGCGCCGACCTACCGTCGGCTAGTGGGGGTTCCCCCTAACCAGGACTCTCCCACCAGCAGGGCACCGCCCCAGCCCGAACAAGCTCTAAGCTCCCGACCGGTCTCCCGGAACATGTGGTAGTGTAGTGCATGTTAGTGTAAGTGTGTGTGTAATAGGCGAGGATAGGACAAGAAAGAGGACGGACAGATCGCGCGCGGTCCGTGGCCCGTTTGGTAGGGTACTGCTCCGGCATTCGCCTGGTGTTGATCGGAGAAACCACGGAAAACTACCGATCAGAGCAGCCGGTCGCTAGAATTCTCCTCCAGACAGCGACTGAATTCGACCTAGCTGAAAGGCTAGTGTCGAAAATCCTGCGCCATCAGGACTCTAACCTAGGGCCTCCCGGTCAGAGGCGCTGCAGTGACATCAGTTGATGCACTGAGCTACCGCTCCCTGTTCCAGAGGGGTATTACACCGCGACCTCCCGTGATAAAAGCTATTACACTTACGGGACTAATGTCCGTATCAGTTGACGCGTCCGGAATCACTAATCAATCAATCGCATGCGTTTTGGAGGCTCAATATAGTATAAAGTTTCATGGACACCAGCGCGCTGGTTAGAGGCGCTAGTTAGAGGTGCTGCAGCGCCTCTAACATTGCACGCAGAGCGGCTCCTTCAGCGTCGCTCTTCCTGTCACAGAATAAAAGATTGCGCCGACAATACCTTAATTTATTTAGTCAATTTATTTAATTTATTGAGTCAAAAAGAGTAAAATCTGTAAGTGATGTATGGGGGTAATGGTAGTCAGAGCAATTGTACCGACCGCCACTATACCAAAGAGTGGCGAGACGAGCTTTGGCTCACCGCAGCGAGAGGGCACCGCGGTCGCGGCATTGTGGAAGCTCCGTGGAGGCCGACAGCAAGGATGCGACATCGATGTCAATGTTTTCAAATCATCAATATTTTTATAGAAACTATAGATTTTATAGATAGATTTTATATAAATCGATGTGCAAAACATCGATGTTTTTATAGATACGATAAATTTTATATAAATCGATGTGCAAAACATCGATGTTATGAACATCGATTTATTGAATCCAATATGTTTTGATAATCGACATTTGGTGCTCGATATTTTGTTCACGGATGCAAAATTTTTCCTTTCACAATTTGATAAAAGTTAAAATAAGAAATAATAATTTACGGAACCACTGCCTATGTGTTCGAACAAAACGAACACGATTTGTACTACTTTCAACGCTCACACTATCCCTCGTGCGAGATGATCCTGATGACCTTGAATTTCTCTCGCCTTTCAACGTATTTTGCATATGAAGAGGCGTTTTATGACTGAGTTCAATTTTAATTATAAATTAATGTACGTGGCCACTGTCAAATGAAATTTTGTTGCGTACGAATTTCATGTTAGAGATTACTTTAAAACCCCAATGGTTATCGTTTGATGTATTATTAACAACATTTTGCAACATCGATGTTTCGTTGTCGATGTCATTAGCTGGCAGGGCTTAGGGGGTAGTCACTCCACCCCTCCCCAACCCTCGGCGGAGAGGGCCGAAGCAGGCCGAGCACAATGGGTCCAGAGGAGGGGAAAATTGGCCAAAGTCCGAAATCAAATTATGCTTCAGAAGCTCCATATCACATGAAAAGGCTAGCAAAAAGTCTCCTTTATCGTTCCCCGATCAGGAAAGGCAGTGAGAATCACGCCACTCCTTGCTTTGGAAGTTTGAACTTGCAGAAGTGATGCGCGGCGCATTCATTCATTCATTGATTGATTTTATCGTGTTTCCGGGGGCGTCAACGGTTTCAATCATTAGTCTCGTTAGTGTAGTGCATGTTTTTCTCGGAAGATGGCGTTGATCTTCGCCCGCTGGATAGCGAGATCCGGCGCCGACCTACCGTCGGCTAATGGAGTTTCCCCCTAACCAGGACTCTCCCACCAGCGGGGCACCGCCCCAGTCGGGACAAGCTCTAAGCTCCCGACCGGTCTCCCGGAATATGTGGTAGTGTAGTGCATGTTAGTGTGTGTGTGTGTGTGTGTGTGTAAGGAGAGATGATAGGATAAGGAAGAGAAAGGAAAGATCGCGCGCGGTCCGTGGCCCGTTTGGTAGGGTTCTGCTCAGCCATTCGCCTGGTGTTGATCGGAGAAACCATGGAAAACTACCGATCAGAGTTGCCGGCCACTAGAATTTTCCTCCAGACAGCGACTGAATTCGACCTATCTGAAAAGCTAATGTCGAAAATTCTGCCGCCGTGGGGAGTGGGAACTTAGGACCTCCCAGTCAGAGGCTCAGAAGTGACATCAGTTGATGCACTCAGCTACCGCTACCGGTTGCGCGGCGCACATCTTCGCTCTCGCAGTACGAAGAAATGTGTGTTTTTTCGATGCCAATATGTTTGCTCTCTCGACTAACAGAATCGTACGTGCTATGAATACAATGCCTGGAGATATGTACTTTAAATCTGGATTTCGAATAAAACATATTCCTGAAATAATAAATTTGTAATTCCAAGTAGAAATTTCACGTGTCACAACGAAATGAAATTTTAAAATCCTGTTTTTCATGTTGTCTTTTAGTTGGTTCCCTTCCGGGCATTTCCGGGCTATGATATTAAGTTAATCTGATTCTAGAATTTTTCTAGTTTTCAAAACATTAAAGTTTGCCCATATTTGCCCAATTTTGCGTTCAGGTACTTTGTTTATGATGATGCACATCAAGTTTTGTTAACTTTTCTACCTACAATCGTAGATAAAAAAATTATTACATCCTTAGTCTAAGCTCCCATATTAATTTTTTTATTTTTCCTTCATGATCTGGTACTGATTACTGTTTATTAACAAGGTGGGATCTGTATGATGTTATAAAACACATGGGGGAAAAAGAAATAAAACGAATGAAAAGTGTAATCAGGAAGAGAAAAAGTATGTGCTTCGCAGCTGTTAATTGCACCTGACCCACTGATTTCACAAACAGAAGAGAGAAAAATTATCACAAAAGCATTGATTTTAGAAGTTACCCTAATGTTAATTACTTCAAGTACAAATGGACAAAGAGGAGCCACGTGATGAATGTTCTTACATTGAGGTTATCTAAATAAATATTTGAAGATTAAACAACTAAATAAGTCATTATTTAATTATAATTTTTTATTCCGAAAAACGCTTAAAAATTCTTTTTGTCAACTTTCCCCCTTTTTGGCATCACTGTGCGTCGTTGATAAGCGGAGCGCACGGCGGTAGCGGCACTTTTTCTGATAGCGAATGTCTAGCGTTCTTGAGTAGCAGTACCAGAAATAGTAATAAGATGTATAAGGCACATCGGGTAACATCCTCGAAATGTTATTTTTTCGCGTTATGAAATATTCCAAATAACTTTTAGCTATAGAGGCAAATAACCTAAAAGTACCGTTTCATCAGAGTAATTTGCACTATTATTCATACTGTTATATAACTCTCAAATTCACCGTAAACATTTTCGTTTATCTGACATTTTACCTGAAACTAACGACCGTAGTTTTTAGCTTTTGCAAGAATCTCCGCAGGAACTTCACAATATTCTTTCATTTTGTACGAAAAAATCAGTCCTGCAACGATTATGCAATAGTAATTAGATGCACACTGTTTTGTTTATCTGACGTCATATTGACAAAAGACTATTGCAATTCGTCTTTTCACTTTGGACGCAAGAAAAATTATAAAATGTTTCGAATTCTTGTTTAATTCAGCAACGAACTAGTAAACCATAACGTTTTATATGCACCACGGGTGTTACTAGATGTTTTCTACTTAAAACATCTACTTAACGCCCTTTATACATAAATAACTATTATATACACAACATATTTTCTTATATATTACAATTTCATTTGAAAAAACAATATGTGTATGGCGAGCGTTTGAATTTGCACGCGGTTGTGTCAGCGCATAGTCGACGCAATTTTGAGTTGTGTCGGTAAATTGCGGTTTTGCTGCCAAACATTGTGCAGTTTTAACATCTGGACGGAGTAATTTGTTTAAACATTTTTTGTAACAATGGATTTCTAATAAAGGAATCTGTGCAATAATTTCTGTATTTCGCCATGTAATCCTTTTATTGATTTTTGTTTTTATACATGCTGTTTTTATATTCTCGTGAAAACTAAGAGCCCTTAATAATAAAATACGGGTCGTAATAAGTGAAGGTTATGGACGCTTTATAAACAAATGCGAGCAGTAATTATTTCTGGAGCCATGTTATCATTAAATATATCTATAAGACGTTAGTGTTGGTAACTTAATTGTCCGCCGGTAAGAAAGGAACAGTACTTTTCAAAAACGGCTCAAATCTATTTTTATTTAGTTTTCTCCTCGTATGTATCAAGAGTAAAAATATGCCGCTGGTCCTATTTTCAGCAAACGCACTGTATCTTAGAAAATTGCAAAAAATTAACATTTCCAAACTATAAAAATGAAGAGATTTTTGTCTTAGACAAAGTCTATTCCGAAAATCAGCTCTTTAAAAAGGGTAATGTACAGTGTTTTGAAAGGTTATCAGTAGTTTTCGCGTGATTTGGGCTTGAAATTAATGCAAATAAAAAAAAACGTTTTCACAAAAACCCTTCTAATTTTTTCTACAAATTTTCTCGACGGATAGAAGAGAGGACGTTTAACCGAATTGCTCAGGTTTCACTTTCGTTTAACTCTCTAAATTTTCGAAAATTACAAATTTAGAAATAATGCGAGAAAATGTGCGCTGTTGGAGCATCAATAGTTAGTTTTTATAATGCTCTTCTCATATTCTCGGAAATCCAAGGACTTATAAATGTCTGATGAAGGAACTTATGAAAAAATGTATTTCGCCAAATACTTATTTTTGTGTTTCTTTTCTTGTTTTAATACAAGCTGTTTTGATATTTCGTGAACGTTAATGGTCCTTCACACTATTCAACAATTGCGAACAATAATTAATTCTGGAGCATTGAGGTCTTTGCATTCACTGATTGTCACTGAATATTGTATTCAGAATTAATTAGCGGTCCGCTTGTAAATAAAAGATTCAACAATTTCTTGTAGTCAATAATCGCGTTTTTGTTGCGTATTTTGAATCTTTGTAGACGATTATTTGTTAATATGTTAAAATTAAGTAATTAATTGATAATTAAATTATACTTACCTCCTTTTCATATTTTTCTGCGATATTCTGGTATGTGGCTGGCTAGATAGCTTCATTCTCAAGTTAGCTGACCCACGATTTTTTTAGAAAATGGCTGGCGTAATTTATTTTTAAATGACGGTAATTAATGAGTAATTAATTTCCATAATAACGATAACTAATAGGGCAAAGGAAAAATCTGTAAGGTAAATTTCTTAGGAGCAAATATAACAAATAAGAGGCTGCACAGAGATAAGAAAACTTCATTTTTTTCATCTGTATGATGAAAAATTATAGCAAATCTAGTGGATGCTTGACACATGATTAAATTCGATCCCAATGTGCTACTTGATAAAGTATAATTTTTACTAATTACACTAGGCAACAATTTTTTTCATACCTTCAGGATGAAAGTAGGTGATTTCAAAGGAAACGACCACGCTGTTTTCGAAAATTATTATGAAATGTTTCTATCACGCAACATTCAAAAGATATAAGCATATTCAGTACTTGAAATAAAGAAAATCCTATGCTAATTTCCGCATTGTCACTCCGGTTATATTACCACAAAATTTAATGAGCCTGCTTCATACGAGGTGAGAGCAATCTAAAAATGGAATATGCATATTCGTGCAATAATATGCAGGCATTAAAATGGTTTGTTGGTATTATCCACAACACTGGAAGAGCGAATGACAATGATTTGAGTTTTCCATACCACCACAACCTACGGTTCGTTGTATGGGTGACGCCACTGATGAGCAGCCCATGGTTTGTCCTGATCATAAACACGACAGCCAAAGTATAAAGAATACGTAAGTTTTATAATTTCATATTTTCTTCCTTTGAAATTTGGGTGTAAATCTTCCACAAACTTACCAGACGTTCTTGGGTTGATTCGCACACTTTCGATGTGAAGTGACAATTTGCATTTAATCGAATCGATTCAATTCTACAGATCTCGTGGTAAAGTTCACTTTATATAAAACAGAACTGTAATGTATTTATGTATTTGTGTTCACAAACAGACACTCCCCGGGGAGTTTGTAACGGTTAGTTATGTGGTATCAACTGTGCGAGAGTGATGTTTTTCGGTATGGTTCCTTGAATGTTCTGCTGATGTGGTAATTCAATGGGATAGCGTTCCCTCATTAAGTTTAGCACCTGAAGATGTAACAAAACGAGTTACGAAACGTTGTGAAATTACTGAATAAATGATTGTCATAAAAAACTTTGGATACTTTTATTTGTCAACATTCCAGGGAACCCTACGGTTCCGCGGAATCCAGAGGGAAGACCTCTCGCTTTATATATTTCCATTCATGTTCACTGCATGTTCACCTGAATTTTCCCATGCATTTTCTTTCACGTGTCCATCAAATATTCGTGCACATGTTAATCCGGAAATTAAGCTTCAAATTTAAAAAACTTAATTTAAAATTTTTTTTTATTACGAGTTATTATATCTTATTCACATTATGGCAGGATAGGGTGATGTGGCTTCTTTGGAGGACGAAGAGATAAGTAACGAGGAGCTTAAAGGACTCAGCAGAGCGGAAATAACAACAAATGTACTGGAAGAAATTATTCGCAAAAATGAAATGCATAAATAACACTGTTTAAATTACTGTTTATTGTCTCAACCCAACATCTTGCACAACCCCATCAGCAAAGTCAAGGGGAGTCTTTCCCTCCTTGATCATCACAAAAATAATACCTGGAACTGAAACAGGGCGATTACGCAATTCGTGTGTCCGTTTACAGAAGCCGTGTGGAGTGGTGTGCTTCCTAAATTATTCTTTGACCTCACCTTTGAACCTCCCAATACGAGTTCCCTTATGCACTCCTCATGACCGTTAAAAGAAGCCTCGTGGAGTGGTGTGTTTCCTAAATCATTTTTGCGTTGGTATCAGAGCCTCGCTTTACGAGTTCTCTCACGCACTCTATATGACCGTGTAAAGAAGCATCATGGAGTGGTGTGTTTCCTAAATTATTCTTTGATTTGACGTCTGCGCCTCGTTGTAGGAGTTCCCTCACGCACTCCACATGACCGTGTAAAGAAGCCTCATGGAGTGGTGTATTTCCTGAGTTGTTCTCTGCATTGACATCTGAGCCTCGCTCTATGAGTTCTGTCATGCACATCACATGGCCGCGTGAAGAAGCTTGATGGAGTGGAGTGTTTCCTAAACTGTTCTTTGATGTAAGATCTGCCCCTCGCTGCAGAAGCTCCCTGACGCATGTAATGTGTCCGTTCCTGGCTGCGTAGGAAAGGGCGGTACTATTATCAGACGTTACAGCGTTTATATTGACGCCCGCTTCGAGGAATGCTACGAGAACCTCCAGGCGACCAAACCATCCGGCGTATATAAGGCCAGATCCTCCGTCCTTTCCTCGTACTTGCGCGGCACCACATCAACGAAGGCCCATACCACAGCGGCGGTCGTCACCATTTGAGAGCGTTTTCACCTGTTCGGCGTTCGCCGCGGCCCATGTCGCAGCAGCACTTGCACGACGTCGGCCCGACCAGCCTGCGACGCCCACACCAACGCGCACTCTTTCGCATTTTTGCACTTGGTCGCGGACGCACCTTTCTCCAACAGCAGGTAGACTATTTCCCAACGGTTGGCTTCGGCAGCTAGCTCTAGTAAAGAATGCCCTTCCTTTTACTAAAGACGAAAACCCCCTTGCAGAAAAAATCCAATGGCCATTTTCTGCAGCTGTAAAACCGCCATTTCATCAGGACGTGCCCCTTTCTGCACAAGTAAGTTCGCTACTTCTCGTCTCCCCTCGGCTGCGGCGAGGCCTAGGGGTGTGTGGCCGTCCGCGTCCTTGGCGTCGACCTGCGCCCCGATAACAGGAGGCGCTGGGCGACCGCCAGGTGGCCTTGGGCGGCGGCGCAGTGCAGCGGCGTGCGCAGTCGGTGACCGGACGTTTTGACCTTCGCCCCTGCGCCTAAAAGGACCAACACGGTTTTCAAGTGCCCTTCACTTGCAGCCACATGAAGAGCAGTATCTCCTTGTTCCGTGCGTTGAGGATTTCTCTGGAAGTCCATCCCCGTGTCTGCTACCAACCCCAAAAGGGCCTCATGATCTCCTCTTTTAGCCATCTCGAATAGTGACGTGGACGCATTGGCAGCAATAAATGCAGGGACTTCCAAATCCGTCACATCTCCAAAACTCGTTCCTGGCGATGCAGTATCCGCTTTGGGCATCAAGGTTCTAATTGCACTGTTCACAGTTTGTTCCAGGACGGACATTTTAGAGATCACTTGTTGCAATTGTGCGGAGGTGTGTTTCATTTTTTCTCCACTGCTATCTTCTGGCAGCATTCTGCAGAGGAGATTTGATACTGACACTGCAATCAATAAAACTGAATTAAAATACAAACTGCCGCGAAATAACTTTCACATGTAATATTAATAATCTGAAACTTACCTCAGCCAAATAAATCGAATCACACAAAATGAATTTACATCCTAAATTTGACTTTTTTTTAAAAAAATCCTTCTCTAATCCTCAGCATATTATGACTTCATGAAGAAATCACTATGTAGTATATATCACAATACACCCTTCCATTCGAAAACAAAAAAAAATATCTTCAATATTATAGTTTGTAGAAGGGATTGATAGAGTAAACGTTTGCAATTATCGAGAACTTCGTAATTATCGGAATCTTTGTAAATGGGTATTGCTCTACTGGAGCAAATAATAATAAATTAAAGGAACAATTTTGAGCCATTTTGGAGAAAAAATATTAAATAATTTTAAAAAATCAAAATTTAAAATAGAATTTTCAAATTCAAGAGCAACATTTGATAGATCTATCGGGAAATATCAATATCGCTGAAAATCATTTATACAGTTTATTCGTTAGTGTTGTTGGGAGACAGAAGAATGGACAGTTGTTTTGTCGACAATAGATTTTTGGGTTTCAAGGACCAACACAACAAGGATTCCAATCACAATACGAATCCAAGAATATAATTTTGTACATACAGGAGCTCATAAAATCAACTTTGCAGTGATTTCAGAAAACTCATAAATTCCTACAACAATTAAATACTTGTCCTACAGTATTCTTATCGAGTAGTGTTCGAAAAAGTAACAAATAATTACTGAACTTGAGGTTACTACAAACACATTTGTTTGAATGTTCCGTCGGGGACACCTATGATACAAATACCAGCAGTTGCGTGCAGCAGAGCTGAATCGTTCAAATATTTATTTTCAGTTTAAAAAGATGTAAAAATTTTTTGAAGAATGGGATAATAACCTTAAATACTTGAATGATTTATTTCAGAATTTAAAGCAGAGGGAAGCATTTCTAGTCAAAATCGAATAATTACAGGATGTGAACTAAATACACAATCTGATCAAAGAGTAAAATGGTTGTGATCTGACAATACATATGTCTGATGTCTTCGAAATTATTTTTTGAACGAACAGTTAAATTTTCAGTTATCGTTTTTAAGATATTTTGTCTTTATCGTCTGCTTAAGTGAATATTCATAATAAATAATACTAACAATACTAATATCCGCTCTGACGCACTTCCCATCAAATTCATACCCCTTTCGGAAACCATTTCCGTGATTAAACTTCTAAAATTAAGAAAATATCCGGGTATCGACGGTATTAACAATGTCTGCATCAAAATGCTGAGCAAACCGACTGTAGCGGCTTTAACTGGAATATTTAATACATCTTTATGATGCAATTATTTTCCGACCGCTTGGAAAAGAGTTACAATTTAGAATAAGAGTAAGAATTTTACCAGTCTGCAAACAGGGAGAAAAACCCAAGGATAGCTGAAAACTTTATACGTATCAGTCTGCTTCCAATTTGATCAAAAGTCTTCGAACGTCTAATCCATACAAGACTAATAAAATATATCAACAATATGAAAGCAATCCCACCGAAACAATTCGGATTCAGACCTAACAATTCCACCAATCATCAATTATTGCGTATTACTGAAGCCATAGCTAACGGTTTTCACTAAAAGAAACATACAGTGACAGTTTTTCTTGATGTAAGTCAGGCATATGACCGAGTTGGGCATCAATGTCTCCTATACAAAATGCTAACCTTAGGCGTACCCGAATATCTACTAAAAGTCATGGAAAGTTAAGTTTGTTGACAGATAAGTTTGTAGTAAAAATCAGCACTGACATCTACATTATTGCTTGTTTATCCTTGAAAATAGATTTTATTACATGGGAGTTTTTGTTTTTTTCTCCCTTTCAAAAATTCAAAATTTAAGTAGTATATGACTTAGTGTAGGGATCACTGAATTTTGAAAATGTGCACACAATTCACTTTTCCCCATAGCACGTCATACGCAGGTTTTAACTGTTTTTTTGACGTAAAATAAATAAATAAATAAAAAATTAAAAATTACCCCTCACACTATTGCCGCAAGAGTACCACAGGGTTCAATTCTCTTTCCCTTACTATTTATCATTTTAAGTCATGACATTCCAATCCAAGGCGACTCCAACGTTGCTTTATGCGCTGACGATCTTTCACTATTCATATTGCGATATCTCAAAGCGATATCATAATAGAAAAATACAGAAAAAAAGCCAAGCAAAGATATTCACATTGCCGACGAAAAATCCCCCGAACTTAACATCAAGGGGAATCCCATCCCGTGGACCTCTTCACCGGTGAAGTACCTAGGAGTATTATTTGAAAAAGACTAACGTGGAAACCCCACATCCACGCAACTGCTAATAAAGCCTTGGTCAAAACATCAAAAATGTTCCCCTTAATTAACTCTCGATCTGCCATTAGTATAGAAAGCCGAATATTACTGTACAAATCAATTATTCAACCACTCGAATCTATGCATGCCTAGTATGAGGTAGCGTAGCACCTAGTAACTTTCAAAAGTTAGTTGCATTCCAAAATAAGTTTCTAAGAAAGACCCTCAAGGCACCATGGTTTATTCCAAATTCCCAAATTCATCACGAAATAAATATATTGCCACTAGACGAACACATAAGTAAAATAACCGACCATTTCAATCCAAATCTTTACTCTTCACACTCTTCCACAATATTTAATCTGGGCCGTCGTGCTTTATGGCCCCGTATTAAATCAAGGTTCCCTAAGGATAGACTGAGACCGCGTAACTAGTTGTAAGAATTTTTTCCCAAAATGAACATTCTTCAATTGATCTAACTTCATTCGAACTGTGGATTTTGATAAAAAATTCTTCAAATTTTGAGGGTACTTTACATGAAGCCCCTAGGACATTCTCAAGCTTTTGTTAAATATGGTTCCAAATTTTCTTTAAATTTCTTATAAGAATAGAGTGAAATACGCTTTTAAAAATAGCTTAGGTCCGATTTTCACTGTAAGCTATGAATTTCTTCCAAAAACTGCGATATAAGGTGAAATATACCAGATATCTCGAAGAATATTTTGACATAATAAAATTGAGATAACACCCCTTTATTGATGTTGAAATCGGAATTGAAAATAGGTCAGGACGCTATGTCCTGACGTATCAACAGAAAATGTGGTACCTATTTTCTGCATTATCCAAAATCATTTTAATATCTGAATTTCAGGGCTTGCATGTGATCGAGGCTAAAATGTACATAGTATTCCGAACGTTAAGCTTTAAGATTAATGATTAAAATATTGTTAGTAAAGGTCGAACTGTATTTCAAAAAATAAAATGTTAATATTTCGTCGAAAGTTATATTCCCAAGAAGAATGCAACAACCAATTCCGTCGGTTTTAATACCATATATGGGACAAGATAAGAGAAACCTGATTCAAGTCAGGAGGCTTACAAATTTCCAATTGCAAAGTTAGTTACAAAACGTCGAGAACAAAAGTAATGGAAAAGTTTCATGTTAGCTTTCGTTTTTTTTTTAGAATAGAATGATGATAGAATTCGGGAATGACGGATGTAAAGGCAGCTGCACACATTTGTCATTCGGCCAACAGCGGCAACCACTCGCCGAATCCCGAGTAGTGTGGATGAGTTGCTTGCTATTTGCCGACGAACATTCGGTATTCGCCCTACCCATCGCGTGTCGGTCTTTTGGACACATCAAAGGGAGCGAACATTCGCCGAACATGTCAGCTGCTCGGGATTGGGCGAGCACTATCTCGCTGCTCGGCGAATGCCGAATGTGTGGAGCCGCCTAAAGAACGAATTCCAGATTGCGCGAAGGACGAATGTCAGATTAATTTCAGATTCCGTCTGGTTGATTGATTGATTGATTGTTTCGTGTTTCCGGGCGCGTCAACTGCTTCGGTCGTTAGTCCCCTTAGTGTAGTGCATGTTTTTTCTCGGGAGAGGACGGTGATCTTCTCCCGCAGGATGGCGAGATCCGGCGCCGAACTACCGTCCGCTAGTGGGGTTTCCCCCTAACCAGGACTCTCCCACCAGCGAGGCACCGCCCAAGCCCGGACTGGCTTTAAGCTCCCGCCGGTCTCCCGGAATATGTGTCAGTGTAGTGTATGTTAGTGTAAGTGTGTGTGTGTGTAAGGGGACAGGATAGGACATGGAAGAGGAAGGGAAGATCGCGCGCAGTCCGTGGCCCGTTTGTTAGGGTACTGCTCCGGCATTCGCCTGGTGTTGATCGGAGAAACCACGGAAAACTACCGATTAGAGCAGCCGGCCGCTAGAATTCTCCTTCAGACAGCGACTGAATTCGACCTGGCTGAAAAGCTAGTGTCGAAAATCCTGCCGCCGTCAGGACTCGAACCTAGGACCTCCGGGTCAGTGACGCTGCAGTGACATCAGTTGATGTACTGAGCTATCGCTCCCAGTGAATTCACAATAAATTAACTATGTTGAGATGAATACATACTATACAAAGAATTGATTGAAATATCGTGATAAAATTGACCTTGGTAGGCGGTAAGATGTTGAAAACATATTTCCTATAAATTAACAATCCTAGCTTTTCCGCTAGGTCGAATTCAGTCGCTGTCTGGAGAAGAATTCTAGCGGCCGGCTGCTCTGATCGGTAGTTTTCCGAGGTTTCGCCGATCAATACCAGGCGAATGCCGGAGCAGTACCCTATCAAACGGGCCACGGAACGCGCGCGATCTGTCCTTCCTCTTCCTTGTCCTCTCCTCTCCCTTTACACACACACTTACACTAACATGCACTACACTACCACATTCTGGGAGACCGGTCGGGAGCTTAGAGCTAGTCCCGGCTGGGGCGGTGCCCCGTTGGTGGGAGAGTCCTGGTTAGGGGGAAACCCCACTAGCCGACGGTAGGTCGGCGCCGGATCTCGTCATCTCCCGGGGAAAACATGCACTACACTCACGGGACTGGTGACCAAAGCAGTTGACGTGCCCGGAAACACGAAAAAAATCAATCAATTATGAATTCCTTATATTGTCAAACACTTTTTTTATCTTAATGTAAGTTTTAATTTTTATTTATTTATATTAATTTTTAATATTTATTTTATTGTATTTATATTAATTCTTTAATTTCTTATTTTAGTTGACATAATGTTTTAAGGCCAGATGATGGAGGCACAACTTTACCTCCGAAACGTTGCCACGTTTCTTGTTTCAAGATACCATTGTAATGGAATAATCTTTTTTCTTACTAAATGGGTTTGTGACTGTCTATAAAAAGAAATTTTAGGAACTTTTATTAAGATAAAAGAGAGGATACTCGATAAGCAAAAACGAGTTTAAAAAATTATTTTTATAAATTTTTCGTTTAGACTAATATCAGCTATATTTCTTTATCCTCTCCAATTGGGATTCAAGTGAAAATATTTGTTCACAAAATGCAAATGAAGATGATCGTCTCGTATTTCAGTCGCTAGACAGACAGTCGCTAGGCATCATGTGTACTGATCGATTAGATACGATAAAAATGGCGGTGAACAGGATTCGGGTCCGCTGTCTGCGGGGTACGGCAGAGTAGATGCGGGCCATAACATTTTGTAGATATGTGCAGAGGAGAAATAAAAATATTTTCCGTGGCTTTTGCGAAGTGTGTATTGTGGATATCATAGTATTTTGTTCTGCAGCTCTGTCTTTAGGTCTTTCTAATGGTATTAATAACACGTTTTTTCTCTTCTTCGCGGCAACAATTCACTACATTATTTATAATTAATTTACTAATAGAACCTACTCTCGCATACCGACCGAAATTGATTTGATTTTTCCTCAGACATCACAGAAACGATAAAAAACAAGCATTTTTTCCTGGACTGCGTTCTACACCTAGTTCACCGTTCTACGCCAAGTTCTTTGTGTTCCACGCCTAGTTCTTGGCTTGTTAACACCATAGAAACGTGTCTGAACCGTGTCACAGAAAGTGACAGAATGTTAAAAAAAATACTGTTTCAACTGGCGTGAGCATTGGTCAAATGCGATTAGGGATCGGTACTATTTGTGCATTCTCGCTTGTGTGCTCGGGTCCTCACTTTCAAAACAATAATAGTTCCTACTTCTGTCGTCTGCAAATGTACAATGAACGAGTAATAGCAGATGTTAGTCATGTGATAAAATGACAACTGTTAAAAATTTACTAAAAGATGGACATTAAAATACAAAGGAGGACGAGAGGACTTGTGTCAATGCTGGACTGTCATCCCAAATGGAGGACGGTTAGCAATCCTAGGCGTTGGCCTTCCTGCCTTAATAATGTTTTTTTCTCTCCAAGGTTCCGCGAAACAAAACTCTTCATCAATAAATCACAAATCACGCAAGTGTGTCCGTCTACGCCGAAGCCTGCAGTAGAAAGATAAATGTTCGTGTTCTTCCTGCCGAAACACTAGCGGACACAATCTTATAGCGTTCTCCATTCGTCGCACTAGTGCGCACTCAGGGCAGCTTTCGTGTTCCATTCGATCGCTAGGGCGCACCAGCGCAAAGAAGCGCATGTTCCATTCGCACATCCACACGGAATCAGGGCGCATTCGGGGCGCTCTAAACTGCACTGACGATCGCGTCAGTGCAGTCTAGTGCACCGGGCCATTGTGAGGTTAGGTGCGGAATTTATCCATGCTGATTTAGATTCGTGGTGAAATTATGAAGACAATTGAGGATCTTCTGTCACGCAGGGATACTTCGAATGATGGAGTATATTATGTTTTGCAAGAAATGTCTTAAAATAATGTTTGTGATTTACACGAAGTTCGGAAAATCAGATTGTGTTCTCCGAAAATTTAATCTTGAATAACTTCATATTAAAAAATTAAGTGTTATTTAGAAACTAAAGTGTTTTAGGTGAGACTCAATTTCGAAACGCTAATAAAGTGAAAATAAAAATAGTGACCCTTACAAAATCATTAAAATAAATGTGCCAAGAAATGTTTCTCGTACGTCCATACCTTACCAGCGGAAATGCTCATGTTAATATTTTTATGGTCATCAGTAAACCAAACAATTCTGCAGAAACCTTTCGGTTCAAAATCTTGTGTACTGTATCTATCACTGGCGCATCTCGAAAAATCAAATTTCGACACATACGCATTGTCACGTAGATGCGTATAGATAGATGTGTATTATATAACACGTACGCAAGTTTTCCTAGTTTTTAAATAAAGAAATCACACGATAATAATTTATGAATTAAGAAGTAAGAATTACTAAAAGAATTCATAAAAATTATAACGACGATCTTAATTCACAATTATTATTTTTCGAGTTCCATCAGTGTGACTGACCAGGAACAGCTGTGTATAACTTCACTGCGTAGCGCATAGGCACTGACTCAGTTCCGGAATCCGTTTCATTCGTGGCTGCCCTTCACGCGTGTGGGGCAGCACAGTGGCGGAGCGATGACGTTTTTGCCCTGCACTAGGGTGGGCTTCAGTGCAACAAATGGAAATCGCTATTCCTGAATGCGTATTCAACGGCAGAGGTTCACAAGCGCCCCATTTGAGCCCTTTGGGGAACTGGAAAAGTCCGCGCCCCGCGCCCCACGAGAACCAGGCAAGATGGCATAATCCCCGACGGCCGGGCTGCCCCTTCACTTTTCTGCTATTTACATTTTTCTTTCAGAAATAGTCACTCGCCAGGTTGAATTGATTGATTGATTGATTTTTTCGTGTTTCCAGGCCCAACAACAGTTTCGGTCATTAGTCTCGTTAGTGTAGTGCATGTTATTTTTTCTCGGGAGTTGGCGGTGATCTTCCCCCGCTGGATGGCGAGATCCGACACCGACCTACCGTCGGCTAGTGGGGTTTCCCCCTAACCAGGACTCTCCCACCAGCGGGGCGCCGCCCCAGCCGGGACGAGTTCTAAGCTCCTGACCGGTCTCCCGGAATATGTAGCAGTGTAGTGCATGTTAGTGTAAGTGTGTGTGTAAGAGGAGAGGAGAGGACAAGGAAGAGGAAGGACAGATCGCGCGCGGTCCGTGGCCCGTTTTGGGTCGCCCGTCTTCGCCTGGTGTTACAAACCACGGAAAACTACCGATCAGAGCAGCCGGCCGCTAGAATTCTCCTCCGCGCACTAATTCCAGCTGAAAAGCTAGTGTTGAAAATCCTGCCGCCATCAGGACTCGAACCTAGGACCTAGGACCTCCCGGTCAGAGGCGCTGTAGTGACATCAGTTGATGCACTGGGCTACCGCTACCGATGCGAGGTTGAACTGAGGGTGCAAACCGTAACAGGTCCCGAACAAAATAGAGTAGTTGCGAATCGTCGCAACTGCCCGGATATTGTCAATGTTCGGTTCTACTTATATCTGTGAGCAGTTTCTCCCGCATGAACTTACAAAAACCCAAGTCCAGAGGCCGAGTGACCCTCTCAAATCTGCAGTCGACAGTGAGAGTGACAGTAGCACAAACACACTCGCCAAATATTGATTCTTTTCTTTTCTTAAATGTAAAACTTAGTGTGCTTTTGTTTAATAAAAAAACGAAGTTTTTTGTCTCAAAATACTTTGTTCTCTTTATTATTATCTCAAACAATGTTTCTATTTTCTTCCTTATATAAATAAAATTACCAGCATATAAACATTTAGAAAAATACGGTCAAGTGTATTACAAGTAGATATTCCTGAATTAAATGTATGAAGTGCGTCTAGTTATTAACAATGATAAATCGTTAAAGATTCTGTTCTTGTTATTTAAATTACAAATTGTTTCAAAATCAGTTGCAACACTAAAGATTGGCCATGCAATTTGTGGGAGTTGTTGAGCAATTTAATCTGAAAATAATAGTATACGAAATGAAACCTTCCCTTTCCAGAAACTTCATCCATTATTTCAAGTCTTTAGTTGTCAAATTCAACATGATTCAATGTATTTCCGTCTTCAGGGGCGCAGGGCTTTCCTCCCATTGAGGGCTCGGGCAGCGGTCACTTGCCCCAAAAGTGAAAGTCTTTCACTAGAAGCCGGTGGGGCGCGGAAGGGCTGCCACAGCCATCCTGGGACTTTTGTGCAAGCCTGCTCTACGTTATAACTCATGTGGTAGTTTCACTTGCAAAGATAAACCGAAATCTGAATTAGCGCATATATGCAGAAAAAATACACTACGGACACTCAGAAATACGCACTTCAATGTACGTACACCAATACGCATTTATCATTAAAAGCCAAGTCTTTCGTTGGGAACACTGCTTTCATTTTAGGGCGGTCCAGCAACTCAGCCGATCGCAGGCCCTCACGAAACGCACCGAGCACACGCGATCGCATTATTTCAAATCAAATATTTAAGATTAATAACAAGAGCTCCATGGTTTATTAGCAATAAACAACTACATCACGATCTAAACATAAATGAAATAGCTCACCAAATAGCATACCTATCAAACAACTTTTACACTAATGTACCCTTCGCAAAAGGCATCGATTCACTACAGACTCGGAAAAGATCCCAGGTACAAAACCAGAATAAAGAACAGATTCCCGCTCGCACACACCGATGCTTGGCCAGCGCGGGCATTCCATAATTGCTGACGTGAAACCACACAACGCTTTATATACTTTATACGATTTATGTGATAAATAAAGTAAGGTTTATTTTCTGTTACAAATAAACTAAAATGTTTTTTTTTTCTAACTTACAAGGTACGCAGTGCGTACCCTGCGAGAGTGAAGGACACGCGATTGATAATTTGGGAATAAATCGTACAGAAAACGCGAGGAATAAGTATCGCAACGTAAATGATCACCTGTGACTTTACCGTGTGTTAGTGCAAACTTTTACTTTTTCGCCCTTACGAAGGTAGTTCGTAATAAGAGAAAGTTATGTAATCGTGCGCGGAGAATTTTCGGCAGAAAAACTCTTATTGCCGAGTCCTGGTAACGAAAAAGTAGATAAAATTTATTGCTAAATATTGAAAAAGAATCCTCTAACACTTTGTGTAGCCAGAATCCATATTCTGTGGGACCTTGATACCTAAAAATGGATTCACGGCAAAACGCCTGTCTCTGTGGTCGGTTACGTTAAACTCTGTGAATTTTCAAAAATTGCAAATTTAGAAATAATACGAAAAGTATGTGCTGTTGTAGAATCACTAGTTTCTTTAGTAGCCCTATTATAGTTTGATTTAGTTAGGTTTAGGAATAGGTAATAATATAAAATAGTTAAAAAAGATTTATTTTCTTCAAGTCACTTAGAAAAAATTTTGGGGAGCGGCGCATCAAGTCATCGGAATGTAAGATTCGTGATAAATATAAATTTTTTGTCAAGAATAATTCGAAAATTAACACTGCAACATTCGGAAAGACATGTCTGGTCTAATAAGTTTATTTTGGTCAAATGCATGCAAAATTATTCAAAGATCTCTTTAAAATGTAAAGTTTAAAAAGTTCAATGCTTATTAGTAATATAATTAAAAATTATTATTATTATTATTATTATTATTCCTCTAATTCGCGACTAAAGATTTTGTGAACCGGTTGATTAGAAAGTCTATTCCAGGTTGCAACCAGCTTTCTGAGGAGCAAATCTAGAAACTGCCGATGCCTCTACAATAATTTGCGCAAAATGTGAGCTGTTCCCAAAAAAGCGATGTCTTGCACTTACCAGTCGTTTGAATGACCTGAGTTCAGCCACGTTCTTACACAAATATTGCGGAACAAATCCCAGAGTTCGGTAACTTTCGGGACGACCTGTGCTTTTACGCCTCACATTCGTTTGGTTTGGTTTGTTTTGTTTTTTTCGTGAGCGAACATTCGCCGAACACGTCAGCTGCTCGGGATTGGGCAAGCACTAGCTCGCTGCTCGGCGAATGCCGAATTCCAGATTGCGCGAAGGACTCCTTCTGGTTGATTGATTGATTGTTTCGTGTTTCCGGGCGCGTCAACTGCTTTGGTCATTAGTCCCGTTAGTGTAGTGCGTTTTTTTCTCGGGAGATGGCGATGGTCTTTCCCCGCTGGATAGCGAGATCCGGCACCGACCTACCGTCGGCTAGTGGGGTTTCCCCCTAACCAGGACTCTCCCACCAGCGGACCACCGCCTCAGCCAGGACAAGCTCTAAGCTCCCGACCGGTCTCCCGGAATACGTGGTAGTGTAGTGCATGTTAGTGTAAGTGTGTGTGTGTAAGGGGGGTGGATAGGACAAGGAAGAGGAAGGATAGATCGCGCGCGGTCCGTGGCCCGTTTGATAGGGTGCTGCTCCGGCATTCGCCTGGTATTGATCGGAGAAACCACGGAAAACTATCGATCAGAGCAGCCTGCCGCTAGAATTCTCCTCCAGGCAGCGACTGAATTCGACGTAGCTGAAAAGCTAGTGTCGAAAATCCTGCCGCCGTGGGGAGTGGGAACCTAGGACCTCCCGGTCAGAAGCGCTGCAGTGACATCAGATGATGCACTGAGCTACCGCTCCCGGTCCCACATTCGGCTGATATCGATTTCCAAATTCTTGTTCTTCAGTCGTTTCCTTGCCTCCGTGGTTACAACGTTTTGATCGCACAGCACAACCTACATGTAGACACGTTTTATTCTCAAAATCCCGGATAACAGTAGGCGGTCTATATGCCTCTATCGAGCAATCAGTTTGATGTTTTTGGTCGTACAGTATTGTACACAGTCCAACAGACGTCACCGGTTTTGGTGAGTGTTCGTACCACTTGGAGCATGGTTTTGGAACTTCGAGGGCGATTCAGATCTGCCATTGGAAGTACTAACTAAACACACTGTCGTGTCTTTTCCAGTATTCGGCCTCTAATTGGACAAGCTGAGACGATATGATTAATGGTTTCTAATTATTATTATTATAATTATTATTATTATTATTATTATTATAAAGGATTTTGAAAATGCACGTGCTAAATGTGCGAAACGTAAAGCTAAAAATAAATATAAAAAATACAAATGTATTAATTCCTAGCATTCTCGTAAAATTGATCCTATTTGGTCCAAGACTACTTGAAAATAAGCAATCTATCTGCAATATTAAACTAGAATCAGCAGGAAGAAATACAACTATTCCAAGATTATTATTATATTATTATTATTATTAACAATTCTTATTTTGTAAGGTAACAAATACTTATCACGATTAAAAATCATTTTCTATTTTAATATATTGTTAATTTATCATCGAATGGCTGACTTCTTGAATAATTCAATCCTGCAACCGAATTCCAATTATCAGAATAAGTTTTGAGAATAACTTAAGTGTGTGGATGGATATGTTAACCAACAAAGCAGTATGCTTTGGGGTACTGAGAGACCACAGCAGCGAGAGACCACAGCATTAAAAAAAGGAGTAAGGTGTGTCATATCTTGACGCAGAAAAATTGGTCCGTTGTTTTTCAAAGAAACAATAACGGCGGATACGTAGCAGAATAAATCGATAAATTTTCTATTTCGTCTTGAAAAGAACGAGAGAAATTGTTGGATGGGGCGACATCACATACAGCTAAGTCGACATCGTAAACTTATGCTTTTTCCAAAAACCTATTCTAGAAATTGCGAAGATTGTGGCCCCCAATAGCCTGATTTATCCTCATAAGATTTTATATTTACGAATGCCTCAAAAGTAAAGTTTATGCGAACAGGCCTGTTAATATCGAAGTGCTGCAAAGAAACATCGAGGAATCGATTCGCATGATTGACGAAGAAACTTTACATCAGGTTGCAGAAAAGTTTCCCATGCGAATTAATGCTTGTTTATTGGCAAACGAAGGGAATTTTGGACATTTTTATGAGGTTCTCTTGTTTCCGACACCAATTCTTCTTCATAATAAATAATTTTCTTTCCTTCTTTACCAATAACCAAACTATGCTTCTTATTTTTCTTTGCAAGGAATTGTCAAAACTTTTGTCGATAATTTGGAAATAAACGGAATAAAGAGCAATGCTGTGATGTATCACCAACCAGAGACTACCTTTCACTGACAATTTAACCAGTGATTATTATTCACTGACACCTGAACCCGCTTTTTCAAAACTATCTTTCATTTTTAAAAATTATGTCAATAATAATAACAATAAAATAAAATAATAATAATAATAATAATAATAATAATAATAATAATAATAATAATAATAATAATAATAATAATAATAATAATAATAATAAAGATTTGTTCTGAAAATGTGAAATAATTTTTTATACTTCTTTAAAACGAAAAAAAAAAACGTGTTCAATTCTGAAGCATACCTGTTGAGAAACGAAAACAAGCAAAGTGGATTATTTTACATGGCTAGCCAAATTCACTTTTAAACAATTTACAAAGAAACCATTGTTCTTGTCAATACAATTGTCTTTCAACACCAAACAAGCAGGCACGTGCCTTTCTCTTTCAACTCGTGCACACGGCGGTCACTAGCTCTCGTCCTCAGGGTGGCGTTAGTGGGAGAGGGGATTAAGCGTACTTCCCGACAGTTTACCTGCTTGAAACCGCCAGCCCCTGCCCGAAATACTCATACATAGTTGCCAGTGCAATTCCCTTTGCCTGCTGTGGGTTGCATTTTAAACTGATCACCTCAGTAGTAAAAAGTGTTGACATAGTACCGAAAACAGTAGCAGAATTACAAGTAAGTCGGTACGAAATTTAACCCAATAAATCACTACAATGGGATCTAATGTAAATAAATTCATTATATAAAAAAAAAAATTTAAATTTTTAAAATTTGTTCTCCGTAATTAATTAATGTCATGTTAATTGTTCTGAAAGTATTAGTAGTTATCGCATTTTTTTAGTAAAAAAAGCGCAATATATATTTTGCGCTTTTTTTATAGAGATTTTTTCAAAAGTGATTCCAATTTTTTTCAAACTTTTTGTTGGGATAGTTATAAATGCATTGTTTGTCATAACATACACGTCATTTTGCTGCATTATTTTTTTCTCACAAATACAATTTTTATGTATATCTCACGATAATATTTACACTACCGGTAATTTGTATACATAAATACAAGTATGAGTATAAGTGCTTCAAATTATGTTTAATAAAGTTTATCGAAAACTCAAAATTTCAGTGAAAATGAGATCCAAATTCAGCATTTTCAGAAATGATCAAACATAAGAAAAACCGCCTCCGTATTTTTTCTTCGAACTTTTTGCATAGATGTTATTAAATACACTGAATCACAAGACATTAGTCCCTTTCAATTTTTTTATTTTTATTTAAAATTAAAATGATTTTCTACAGAACTCTAAGTTTTGTTGAAAATGACTTTCACTAGTGAATTTTCAGAAATGTTCAAGCGACATTTCTTATAATCGTTACAAATTTTTCAATGAAAAAATTCCAAATAGAACAGGATTTTACCCTTTACTATTCTGCAATTCATATTTCAATTATACTGTCGGAGATCCAAAAATCGACAAAACGTCGACAAAAAAAAAATTTAGGCGCCAATAGATAGCATATTAGAACAGGGTGGAGCAAAACTGAAAAGATAACTAAGACTGAAGCGATAAGGAAACTAACTAGTGCGAGAAAACCTGCGTCATCATGTAACACTACTAGTTCTTAATTTAAAATGCTTTTAAAAAATATTAGCGCGATTCATAGAGTAAATATTTCAAATTTTAATATTACAAAGATTTCGAGTTATTGCTCATTCTTGTGCACCCAAACTATAGAGTAGATCCCCTGCTAAGCTCAATCTTCTAATATGAAATATATTGAAGGCAGGTTAACGGGGCTTGGTCGGTAGGAGTAAAAAGAAATTAAAACATGGTTGTTTGCCAACGTTTCGGAAAATGTATTTCCATCCTCAGGGTTATATATGGAAGTATATTTTCCGAAACGTTGGCAAACAACCATGTTTTAATTTCTTTTTACTCTTACTGATCAAGCCCCATTAACTTGTCTTCAATATATTATTTATGGTCGTTAAGGATTCTCCATGATAAAATGAATATACTAGGATTCAGGAGAGAGAACATTAGGATGTAATTTAATAAATATGGATATGAACTTGATATTTTGCTAGATGAAATTCTTCAAATAATTAAAATGCTTCGTGTATGATCATTTTTCTTTTTTTTTATTTTCTGTTCTCAAGAACTAGGTATACACGTGATACAAATTGTTTAAAATCTTCTATTTGATCTCTTTTGTCTTACGGTTGGGTTTCTCGAAATCATTCATTGAACGACACCATACTGACTACTTCTGAAGGGATGTTAGCACCTGATTTTACCTTGCTTTTCTCTTTTCCAATAATCTCAAAAGTTCCGACAATATTTTTCTCCGACGTTTCCTCAGTAAATGATGTCATTGTCAATACCTTCTTTCTCAATAGTTATTTCATCAACTTCAGATGGTATATGAATAGCATTTACTAGTAACCTGCACCAACAATTTTGTTACCAAAATTATGGCATCTTTGACTAATAATTGATGAACATTGTCAAGAACAATCATTTTCAGACTAAACAAAATTTAATGACAAGTATGTCCAATTACAGTACGGGATGGTAGATGTAAAGAGTGTGACATACATTAACTCTCAAGTGCAGTTATGATGAGCGCCAAGGGAAAGTATAGGAAGCTCCGGGTTGAAAAATGGCAAGTCATGGGTCCAAAGAATGAAAAATATAACGTATCTTTCAGAACTGCAAAACTAGAATGGAATAGAAATACCATAAAATGCAAGTCAATTTTGAATGTCATATATGATGCTTTTAACCGTTCGAGTAAACATTAAGATAGTGTTAAGCATTTATCAAAATGCTAAATTTTGAGAATATTTGCAGAGAAAACTTTTGATCTATTCAGAAGTTGCATAATAAATCATTTGAAAACTGAAGCTCTTGTACTCACAAATGCAATGAAGTAAAAAAATGCCTGTAAACAAAATATTCACGATCTGTGACATACTATTTCAAAAAAATACATTTGTGTAATTTTTAATAAATCAAAAGAATGCTTCAAATGGCGTTAATGCCGTGATATATATATATATATATATATATATATATATATATATATATAGTGAATTTAGCCCTATTGTTTCTTGCAAAAATTGAAATAATAAATTTGAAGCCGTTTGAGAAAATCTTGTTTTTAAAATTGTTCAAATTTTATTCAAAATTATAAGGAAACAACTATTTTTACAAATGTACGGCATGACATTAATTAAACAACTAATAATGGAGAATAAATTTAATTTGAAGAAAAACAATTATATAATGTAGTGGTATGAAGGGGTCCAAAAAATTTCGAATTCATGCAATACTTGATTTTTCGCTGCGTATGTTGGTAATATATTGCGTAAATTATTCCGTTTATACTACTAATATGTATAACTTTGTTTTTATGTACGCATACGAGAAAGTAAAAATCAGCTTCTGTCATTTTATTTGTGAAATTCTCTCCGCAAGGTCAATTCCTATAAAGCAGAGAAATGCCATTTTCAGATCAAAACTTGAACCACGGGCCACGAGAGCTCATTGTTCTCTGATATTTTTTTTCTAATAGTAGGAAGTCCACAGGAGTTTATCCACGCTGTCTGGAGGAGAATTCTAGCGGCCGGCTGCTCTGATCCGTAGTTTTCCGTGGTTTCTCCGATCAACACCAGGCGAATGCCGGAGCAGTACCCTACCAAACGGGCCACGGACCGCGCGCGATCTGTCCTTCCTTTTCCACGTCCTTTCCTCACCCTTTACTTAGATATTTATTATTCTGCAGATAGGTATACACAACCTGGTGGCAGAACTCTACAATTTACTAATATTACGATATTACTAATATTAACTTTAAATTACTTTACACACATGTCGGGAGACCGGTCGCGAGTTTTGAGCGTGCCCCGCTGGTGGGAGAACCTGGTTGGGAAAACCTCGAATTCTGTTTGATCAGTTTGATTTTTCTTCGTAATCTAACAGTTCCAATTAATATACCGTTGATGAACAAATATTTTAATTTATTGTAACAATTTATGAATCATAATTTTTTATTTATTCCGATTTTTTAAATTAAATTTAAAATTATTATAATGTTCTAATGTAAGACTGAATAAAAGAATTACTTCAGCGAATGTTTCAAATTTTAAAAAATAAGTATCAGCATTACATAACCCTGAATTATGATCCCCTACCCCTATGTAACGGTGGTAGAAACACCCTCCCTTTCTTTTGCGTTACGTAATTTATGTACGACTCCTTAAAGCTCCATTAGAAGATAAGTATTTACGAAGTATACAGTTAAATACATAACGTTTAAATAAACTACTCAAAATTTTAAAAAAATATGATAAACCCAACAATTTGGGTCTTGTACTTACAACGTACGATGCGATGGTCCAAGCCAGCAAATGAAGACGCGATGTTCGCCACACCTCTCTCTTGGGTGGTAGACTAGAAAGCACTGTGACACGAACTGAGCGTTCGCTACCTGCTCGTCGCCTAGCGCGGGGGAGGGGGGAAACGGGGGGAGGAGAAGGGGTGTGAGCCCTGCGTCCTAATGGGTCGGCCCTTCCATGCTCCCCCCGGGGGCTGCCTCGAGGCGCCTGCTTGCACTCTGCCCTGCGTAGGGATGGCAAAAAACATCGATATTTTAATATAATCGATATATTACCATCAATGTTCTGTTTTCGATGTTCTTTTCAGGTCAATATATTTTTTCAGAAACAACAAGTTTTAAAAAGTATCTTTTTCGATTTTTTTATACGTGGTAATATAGTTTTTCAACCTGTAATTGTATAGAGTATTGATGTGAAACTTAAGGTAAAGGAGTACTTTAAGGCAGAATACTATACTTTAAACTAATATTTACCTGAATGTATATTAGAAACGGACGTTTTATTTTGATGATTTTTGAAAGTCAAAAGATGGATAATAGCAAAACACGATGTCTTATTTTTTATTTACTCCTTGAATAGAGATGCGCATAATATAAACATTCTTAACGCATTACCTAAACGCGACCAAACAATAAAATGTACCTTTATTTCATTTCATTTTAAAAACGGAAGCAATAGGGGTAAATACCATATGTTTTATCACTATTAAAACCTGATATTCTCAGCATCAAATGTTTTGCTCGATGTTTTCATCGACATCGAAACCTTTTAGTGATGTATCGAAATATGGGTGTGTTGATAAAATTTGCCATCACTAGCCCTGCGGCATGCGCTGTCTTGGGTCTTTCCTCAGCCACGTGGGGAGTTGTGTGTCTGGTCCAGGTGAGGGACGGGTCTGGGCGCGTAACTGTGACGTCAGCGAAGTTGTGCCAGCAGCACTTGGTCGACAATCCAATCGAATCGACAATCGAATCTGAATCGACATTCGAATCCGAATCGAATCGAATCGAATCGAATCGAATGTGCCTTATTTTACGTGGCGAGGCTCAGGCCATCTCTTTCGTTTGACCACGCAAATTTCGCTACGCTTCTCACAACCATGGGAGAAAGAAGGTATTACTTGGGTGACGAAACAGGGATTTGAATTTAGCTCAGAGGCATCATTTAGGCTTGAGGATCTTTTACATGTAGTAAATCTACTAACATGGGACAGCCGGCTTTACTTCCCCTCCGAAGGAAGGCGTACGAAGGATTTTTTCGCCCTTAAAAATCCACGGCTTCGATCGGATTCGAACCTCGGGTTCGAACCCGCAAACTTGGGTATAACAGTCCGATACGCTAACCATTTCACCATCGCCGCCGCCAATGGTGGCCGGCTCGGGTCTTAAGGAAGGCAAAAAAACATCGATGTTTTTAAAACATCTATTTCCCTCCCCTCAGAAACATCGATATATGAACATCGATATTTTGCTTTCGATCTTTTCTACAAATAGATTTTTTTGCAAAAAAATCGATTTTTTTAATTTGTATTTTTTTTTTTAATAAAGTGGTTGAGGCAGGTTGTAGAGTAGCAGCATTCCACAGCAATATAGTTTAGTGTCCTCCTCTTTATCACGCTGCACACATCGCCTGAGTATTCTGAGGGAATTTTAGGTGGTTTTACGTCGATGGTGTATGAATGGAAGTGACTAAAGGATAAAGTAGCGAAACACGATTTTTTGTGGTAAATGTTATTTTTTACATTCAATCATTTTTATTAACAAGTACTAACATGCTGGTAACCAAACAATAAAATATATCCTTTTTACGTACTGTAATTACAAATGGATATGAAAATTGCATGTTTTTTAGTCTATAATTAAAACATTGATGTTTTAAACATCAATGTTTTTTTCGTCAATGTTTTCATCGACATTGAAAACCCTTTAGCGATGTATCGAATCGTCGATTTATCGATGTTTTAGTAAAATATGCTATTACTAGCCCGGTTGCATTATAAGCACACTGCGCATCACCCAGCACCGGACCTCGCTGATTGGCTAGTAGGCGCGGTGCTCGAAACCGCGCGAAATTTGATGACGGGCTCATGTCCGATAAGCGACTGAGTTAAATTTAATTCCGTGAGTTTCGTTATAAATTTCTAAACTAATCATGCAATCCTAGATTCATTCGTGTATCAGAAATGACCCTCTATTTTATTTCAAGGATTAACTACAAGATTTATTAAAAAGGCGTAATTTAAATGCAAACTAAATTCGAAACTTGTACGCATTGCTATTCAGAATATTTACTATCTAGTTTTTTATGTTAAAGGATATAACGCTCAAGGACAACACACTTTCTAGTTCAGCATTGTTGAACGGAGCCCCATGGGTTCGACGGTGGCGAATTTTCGACACTAGTAACGTAATTCATCGAACATACCAACTAGTCTAATGGAGAATTATACTGGTCGGGTGCTATGATTGGTGGTTTTCCTGGACGGTACCTCACTAGGGGGATACTAGGAGAGGAGAAAATCACGCCCCACAGATGTGATGCATGGATATTTTTTTTTATGTGGCAACTTCAAAGGCATCTGTCGAAGACCAAGTTCTGTTAATTCATTATAGAATAAGAGGGTCAACAATCTGAAACGACAGAATGCGCATTCGGTGTGGATGAATGTATTTTCGTATGTAATTTTGTACTATGTAATTTTCAGTGTGAATGGTCATTATTTTGTTCTTTTTTGTGTGTTTTAATATTAAGGGTAGTGTTTGTTTGCTATGTTTTGTTTTGTGGCCGTCAGAGGGCACTATCATTGTACATATATTTGTCATTTTGAAACATCAGAGGAAAAGAAACAGTCCATAAAAGTAGTAAATAAATTGAGATGAATGTATTCGGGTTCATCAATAACCATTAGAGAATGTGTTGTGATTAAGGTAGTTAGATGCAAACCCATGCACGTGCACATAAGTACCTCGTTTGTAGCCCTGTATAGGGCAATCACATAGTCACGCCCAGGGAGAATTTATAAGTGGTATAAATTTAGCTAGCTAACGGGCAAGTACAAAAGCTAAGGTAGGTTTAAGGAAAGGTATGTGTGTTAATGACAAGCCGCCCAGATGTGTTTAGAAAAAAATAAAAATAGGAAAATATTACAGTGGCAGAAAGAAAAGAAAATTATTGTATTGGCAGTAGAACGAGGGATTGTTATATCGGAGCCCAACGCGGGGAATGAAAGCTAGTAGATTTGTTATAATACAATAAGAACTTTGTTTTAGTGCGTCATTGTAAATTCATGAAGTATTCACTAACAAAAACGGCGAAAAGGAAAACAAATCGTAAAAATGACACAAATGCCGCAAAGGTCCTGAAAAATGTCCTAACAATTGAAAAATGGCAAGAAATGAAAAAAAAATCCAATAACTATTCATTACTATAACCTAGTCGTAATAAACATTCATTTACAAGTTAGCTGTGTCTAGAATGTACCAATAGAAAGATGACATTAGAATTCGAGACCTGCCGATGACCGAAGTATTTGCCGTGCTCTGAAACTAGGCCCTAGGTCTTGATGCGGAAAAACATCACCGCAGGCCACCGCTGATATTCTGGTGAAGGGGGGAGGGAGAGGGAGAGGGAGAGGAAGGAGAGGGAGATGGAGGAGAGTGAGAGGGAGAGAGCAGAGTAGAAGTAATAATAATAATAACAACGATAATATTAAAATAATTTATTGGACACACTTTTATGAACAACGTACAAGTGAATAATTACATAATTTTAGTTTAACAGAATGTACAAAAAACATAATATATTCATAAAGGAGCCAAACCGCCACCATTTTTTTCTACAATCGCATATGATTAGAGTTAATGAGTAAAGATCACACACAAAAAAAACGAATTATAAAAGTACAATATTTAAAATATTTACTATCTATTCGCCTCCTGCCGTTTCAGATAGCCCCCTCCCTGTCACACGGCTTATTCCCGCGAATTTGATGCAATCGAGGGACTGTCTGGGTTGAAGATGGTCGGCGAAAGGTTTAGAATGAAACCCGAAAAACAGCCAAAGATTAGCCGCATATTACAATGAAAACGTTTTCTAAGAACGGGTTCACAAAAAAATTTTAAAAAATCTTTAAGCTGTGAATTCAAAACTAGTTGTCTAACAACAGCACACACTCTGGTTTCACTGGGTAGGTAGTACTACTATAACATTGCAAATTGTGTGCTACAGACACTTGAGTCATCTGAAGACTTTTCTTCAGCAACATCGCGCGAGGGATTCAAATTTTCCATTTTTGAAAGTTAATAGCTTTTAATGACTATTCTACTCATGGATTATAGACCAATAGCAATTACAGACCAATAGCCGAGAAATCGTCAAATCTCAACCAATACGAACTGTCATTCGCAACGAATAATGAGATAATTCCATTTGTCATTGATTATCTCCTAACTTGCGAGTTAAGGGAATCTAGATACAGTAGTTTCTTTTGTTTTGTCGTGTGTTATTTTGTTCGCTGTGCTTAAACCGATTCTAGTGCAACACTTTTTCAGTTGCAATAACACTAGTTAAAACAATAATTAGGGTTTGCGATTTTCGAATATTCAGAGGTTTCACTGAAAATCGAACTAGCGGCAGATCCTACAGATCTTTGAGCGAAAAAAATAAAAAAAAAAATAAATAATAAAATAAAAATAAAAACGATAAAAAATAAAAATGATAAAATAAATAAAAGAAAAGAATGAAAAATAAAGAAATGAAGGCACTTCGAGTAAATTTCGAAAATGTCGTTGATGATTCATGTAAAGTATCCCAATATTAAAATATCCGATTCAGAGTGAAGGAATCGTGACTTCAGCGTGATCGGTAAGGAAATATCCAAATTTCCGAAAATCCTGTGTGAGATTTAGACCGTATTGTTGTTCATATGCAGACGGACGTTTTGCCGAAAAAAAAACGAACACTTTTTTGGTATCATAGCCAAAACGTGAGTATATAATGTAGAAAAAATATATAGGGACAGGAACAATCAGTTTTTTTATATCAGGGATTAACAATATGAATTTTTCTGTCGAATAATGACACTACGGCAGGATTACTTTACTTCATTCATACAACGTAAGTAGCATACGAGAAGGTAAAATTGACAAACCTTATTTCTTTGATAATATACCCGACGTGTTGTTTTCTCTGGAAGCAGCTACTACTTCAATGATATGTTCGTGTTACGTTAAGTTGGTGTAGGCGGGTATTTTCCAATTGTGACGATAATCATAATCCATGTGTAATTCCTAGGTAGGTGAGATTTAATTGGTTTGACCAAAAATATTAAATCTATCAATAGGAAGAGAGAGTATATATAAGGTGGCCTGTAGTATTCAATTAAATCAATCCATACACCATCAAATGCCGCGCGCTAGCGTCGGTTATGAATCTGTCCGGCCAGGGCTGTTTCCACCAACTGTCCATCTAGGGATCAATGCAGTGGCTACAGATTGACAACCTGCACACCCTAGAAGCTCCGTCTATAATCTTGATGATCCATATTTCCCGCCTCACTAATTCGTTTTTGATAGGAAGAAAAAAATTACGTAACTTTTAAACTTAAGCTTCCTTTGCCTCAACCCAATTTTCACATCTGTTATTAACATTTCTAAATTTTAAAAAATATTCTCAATTTTGCACGCAAAATGGTAAAAATGCTTCTTCACCTCACTCTCATCAGACACTGTTCTTCCCGAATTTTTCTTAATTTTATACATGTAATTTCAACAGTTTTGATACATTCGTCGCAGGGTGCCCAATCTAAACTCTAAAGCGAATCGTCAAACTTCATAAAGCCATAGTCCAGAACGTTCTTTGCAATCTGAGGAGTAAGCACAGATGCGTTGGCATGAAGACGCTAAACACCATGAGATTTCACGCATCACACCCAAATCAAGTATCTATCTCCACAAAAATGAGTGAGATGTCGGCTACAGACTTATAGCATTACAACAATTAAATATGTGAATATATCTAGCTGAGAGGTTTTTCCCATAGAGAAGCGTTATTTTGGTGAGACCGGAAACTTATATTTTGGTTTTCGTAACGTGGTGCATGGGGGTATTAAAGGAATATGGCACGGCATTTTGCGTCTTTCTCGGTGGTGTCGCTAGATGTCGCTGGATCTGCAGCAATGACGAGGTCGTGATCATGCGACATCTGGCGGCACAATCGAGAAAGACTCAAAAAGCCATGCCATATTCCATCGTTTCCCAGGCGCCACGTTACGAAAACCCAAGTGTATGGAACCGCTTACGTATTACCTTAAGGGATCGCGCACCTCGGAAGACACAGCAACGTCAAAGGGAGTCTTTCCCTGTCTGTTCAACTTGCTTGCTCCGGCTTCCAACAGAGCTCGCATCAAATCAACTCTCGCTCTTATGGAAGTTTCATAGAAAGGCGTCATTCCAAATCAGTTCTTGGCACTGATATCTGCTGCTCGGCGCAGTAACTCCCGGACGCATGCTGTGTGTCCGTTACGGACTGATACATGAAGGACATGGCGCTTCTGGCATAAATCTGTCCGGTCAGGGCCGTTTCCACCAACTGTTCCAGTTAGGGATCAATGCATCGGCTACAGATTGACAACCGGCCCACTCCAGAAGCGCCAGCTATCCTGTTGTGTATGTCTACCTTAAGAGATCGCGCACTGGAGAAGAAGCAGCAACGTCAAAGGGAGTCTTTCCCTGTCTGTTTCTCACCGCAGTACTGGCTCCGAAACAGTTCTTGCACTGATATCTGCTGCTCGATGCAGTAGCTCCCGGACGCATGCTACATGTCCGTTACGGGCAGCTGCGTGAAGGACAGTACCGGTGAAGTCAACGTCCGCGTTTATTTTCACGCCCGCCTCCAGGAAAGCTACCATGGGCTCCAGCCGGCCTTGACTTCCGGCGATCAAGAGGCCCACTTTCCCAAGTCGCCCTCGCAATTCGTCGGGCAGCACGTCCGCAACGCCCTGATGGCAGCGGAGCTCCGGGCACTCGAAAGAGCCGTTGTACCTGTCGAGCATTCAACGCCACCCCACAGCACAACAGATTTCGCACGCATCTCTCGCCGGCCCGCGACGCCCACACCAACGCGCAATCTTCGTCGTGTGTGCACTTGGTCGCCGACGCCCCTTTTTGCAACAACAGATGCACCACTTGCCATCGATTGGCTTTTGCAGCCAGCACAATTAAAGGAACGCCTTCCTCAGTACACGCATCAACGGACGTTCCCATGCCCAGAAAAAACTCCACCAAATCCCAATGCCCACACTCCGCAGCAAGAACTGCTGTTTTTTCGTTTGGTTTCGCGCCATAACGCAGGAGTAGTCTGACTAAACCCCAGCAGCCGCAGCCAGCAGCGAGGTCTAGGGGAGTGTAGCCGGAGGCGTCCTGGGAGTTGACCTGCGCCCCGGCCAACAGGAGGAATCGGGCGACTGGGAGGTGGCCTTGGGCAGCGGCGCAGTGCAGAGGCGTGTGCATCTGGTGCCCTGTAGCGTTGACCTTCGCCCCGGCGTCTAAAAGCACCAACGCGGCTTTCAGGAAGCCTCGTTTGGCTGCGACATGTAGCTCGGTGTTTCCATTTCGGGCGCGAAGAGAATTTTTTTGGAGATCTATTTTCAGGTGTGCTATAAACTTCAGGAGGTCCGATTCACGTCCTTTGTTGCTTATCTCGAACAGTGACATGAACGGGGCGAAGGTACTTGGCGCAAAGTATTTGAAAGGGAGCTTTCCTCCGAAAGCCCTTTCTGGCAAAAGGGGATACGATTTTGACCGCAGAGACCCAACGATATTTCCCACAGATTCCTCAAGGTCGGATACCCTGGATTCCACTATATCCGGTTGTGCACACATACTTTTCATCATGATTTGCATTTCTGTAGCTGATGGTATCATCCTGCACAGTGGAGATGATCTGATAGTGCCCTGCAAAAGAGAGATATTGAATTAAAATTCCAAATGATTTTCATATGAAATATGCATATACCTGAAATAAAACCCAACCAATTGCAATATATATTAAAATAAATTTACACTATATTTGTAATACTTTTTTGCTTCATTCTTCCCAAACCGTGTTCACATTCGTTCTCGTATATATCTACTACGGATCATATTAAACACTTCCAAGCAAATCACTCTTTTTGTGTCTTTACATTCTTCTCCTACTTTGCATTTAATTTATTAAAGTAGACTTTCTTTTTATATTTTGCGATTTTGAAGAGGGCGAAGCATTTATGACCAACACATTTTAAACAAGAGTCAATGCAAATGTTCAAAAGTCTAATGTTTCCACTGCTCCCTCTAAGAAAGCCTCTACGAATTCTTATTTCGACCAGAACTGTCAAGGCAACTCTCGTACAGAATAGATATTTTTTAATGTTTGGATTAAGAATGTCATTACTAGGGAACGGATTTCCATGTAATTACATGTTTTTACACAAACTAGCTAACAGGATTCAATTATATTTTTTCGAGTTTACAAGACATTCTCAATGAATTAGAACTATTTTTATTTTACATATAATTACATATTTTGGTAGAATTACATATTTGTACATATTTTACCTATTAATACATATTTCGCTACATTTTAATATATTTATACGTCGAAACGGAACGTTCCAGATGCGCGTTTGCAATATATGTTGGAAATAATCTTTCTTAAAAATAAAATATAATGCTGCTGCGCTTCTTTGACCACCATATCTTCGCTATGAATTGTCAGACTTACCTCCCCACCACCTTACAGCTTACTCGGAATAAAGAATGATGCATTTTGTGAATAAAAGTAATTTCAACTACGTTGTTGCTTATGTTTCAAAGAACGCATTCGTTACTCCATCGAAAACTAACAAATATTTTTTACAGTAAATTGTCTTACCGCGTTGTTCGATTTGCAGGGAGGGGTGTATACCCTTGAACCCCCTTCCCTGGGATTCATCACTCGCTACACGGTTCTACTTGTACACCGGCTACACTTGTACACCGGCTCCTCGTAAATATTGTAATATATAACATGAAATTCTTATGTGTGGTGAAGTTAAGAGTACAATTACTTCGTAGAGATAGAACCTACTTTCAGTAACTCCGAATCCTTGTTAAAGACTGATCAGCGACGTTTAGTGGTCGCAAAATACTTGTAGAGAATATTTTTAAAGACAATAATGAATTTTTATTTTTCATATTTTCGACGTTTGTTTACATATTTTGAAAAAATAAGCACATATATATATATATGTACATATTTTGTACTTCTTATTACAATAAAATCCGTTCCCTAGTCATTACAGTACTATCAGGACAGCAGATAAACAGTTTAATAAATTTTAAATATCGCACATATTACATAGAAACAGTAATACGTCATGCACACAGTATATTGATAAAAAAAATCGGATCTCTATTTCTTACATTTTCAAATGTCTTTCGTATTCGTCATTACTCCAATAAACATTGTTTTGTTCCCTTGTTACCACATCGACTTTTCATTTTATTTAAATTTGGCGTAAAATCTCTAATAAACAGTTATAAGCTCATCTAGAGAAATATCCAGGCTAAGCTCGTGCATTTTCAAGGATCGCCCAATTATTTCTCTCTAAAATCCGCGAAACTAATTGCAGAGCGTAAAAACATTCCAAGTAATATTTTACATTTAAAATCCAGTACTCCCCAGAGTCCCTACCAGGCTGCAGCACTGTCGGGGCAACCGCGCTTAGAAACTAAACTTTCCAAGAAACAGAAAATTGTATTGATTGTTTTTATAGTCCTGATGATCGGAACAAGGCAGGGTCCCAAAATTTGTTATATTGAAGAAAAATAATATATTTTAGTAATTAACTAGATTAATGTATTGTCCCAATTCGACATTCTACCCACAATCATGAAAAAATTGACTGTCCATAATAAAAAAATTGACAGTGCGAGGGGGTTAACAAAACGTTATATCATAGAACCGTTTGGAAAATTAAGTAAAACAAAAATAAGTTAGTACAATAGATAGTATCTCAATGTGTTTAAATATGTTGATAGATTCAGTAAGTTAAAAGCAAAATAGGTTCCTTCAGACCGAAACAATAATTCATTTGTTGTGAGATTCGTTTTAGTAATCAATTAATGTATCGACAAAATATGCAACGCTAAAGAGGGTAAGGGGTTTGATGCTGCATTACATAGAAGTAGGGGTTCATAGTTCAAAGTAACATAATGCTGATATTTATTTTCAAAACTTTTCAACATTTACTGAAATAATTCCTTTTATCGGTCACATGCGTTAACTCCTGGTTACAATCAACTCGCGCAGGTTTGATAAGTACACTTGTACCTACCAGTAAGTTAAAAATTTTAACATCGTTAGCAACGGGTTTTAACATTATTAGCAACGCAAACAACCATCATTCATTGCAATCAAGTCTTTGTTAAGAAAAAACATGGTGATGTACAAAACAAATCAGATCCAAAAATTCAGAACTAATTCATATTGGTTTAGGGGAATAATTATTCTTCATTGCAATATTACTAATAGTATAATTAGAAAAAAGGAAATAAGGTAAATTAACCTCATTTTCCTCGCATTCCACCGAATGAAACTGCTCCAGTAATCATATTTACTGACTATGTGAAGGTGTCGCCGCTGGAAGTCAACGCCTCAAATTGTTAGGCACAGTCCTCATCGCCAAGTAATTCTGACTTCAAATTCTGACTTCAATTATCATAAACTTTAATATATAACCAAAATTAACAACTGATTCTTAATGATTTATAATTTATTTTTACGTATTGAAAATTCTTATTTATTTATTTTACGTAAAAAAACAGTTAAAAACTGCGTATGACCTGCTATGGGGAAAAGTGAATTGTGTGCACATTTTCAAAATTCTGTGATCCCTACACTAAGTCATATACTACTTAAATTTTGAATTTTTGAAATTGAGAAAAAAAAACAACAAAAACTCCCATGTAATAAAATCAATTTTAAAGGATAAACAAGCAATAAATTTTGAATTTTGAAAGGGAGAAAAAAACAAAAAAACTCCCATGTAATAAAATCTATTTTCAAGGATAAATAATTAAATTTTGGCTCTTATTACTTCCTGCCGCGACAACATAGAAACGATAATTTGAATAATTGTATTTCGCACTGAATTCTAGAAGACGTGCACAGAAAATGAAGTTACATTTATGTCCAGAAGCAAAACAAGGGGCCATCTCAGCATTTGCTCAATGGATCAGGGAAACTGGACGAAACACCTGATCGAGATGGGGGTCATTTGACCCGGAAGCTGTAGTACAATAGTTGTTACAGGTTGTTTATACTCATTTATACAGTCCACAAGGTAAATAATGCATTATGTATCATTGTTAAAATTAATGTTACTTATCTTGTGATCCTCAGTATAGTCTCTAATTGTATAGAAACAGTTATGCAGCAGAAGCGATTTCACTTGGGATTTAAACTTTTCTATTGAATTTAATCGTTTAATGTCATCTGGCAAAGTGTTGTAAAATAATGTACATGTATTGTATGTGAATTTTTTGTAATGAGCTGTCGAGCTGTCACCTGATGAATATGATTTCTACGTCGAGTGTTATAGTAATAGACTTCGGCATTTTCTGAAAAAATATTCCCGCCCTGCGGAGGCGGTCTTGTCGAAAGCGTTACATAATTAGTTAGGAGGGAAGGCGGTAAAGCGCGGATTACAAGTGCACTACAGGGAGAAGGGGGTATTCAAAGAACTTGAAATTTGCGTTATATAATTTATTGACAGCCCCTAAGCAGTTAAAAAATTTAAAACCTGAAATTGAAAAGCAGGCAGACATTTAGTTTGTTTATCTGTATTATTAACGTTATGAATATTAACATCCAGTCAACAAATAAAAATGCAATTTATAATAAACATAAATGAAAAATTCTTTATAAGGATACATCCAGTCGGCTGAACACTACATCTGTAGCTCCCACCCCCGAGAAAATCTTGGGTGTGCCTATGTTTTCAATAACTTATTTCAATTTTTTTAACCATTATTGCGGTCTTTTTCAAACATTTTATCGTGGGCCGAGAATTGTAGAAAGAATTTGTTTACATTCTAAAACTATTGAGTATCATGTCAAATAAAAATTGTCAATATTAAAAAGCACTTGAAAAAGAAACTACATGTCTTCGAGTGTAAAGATGCTAAAACCATCTGGCCAAAATTTCGTGGACATGCATTTACGGAACCATAACAAGTGTCGTGGGCGGAAACACCAATCAATCAATCAATCAACAGTTTGTACAGTTGAGAATTAAAGTGGCAACAAATTCTAAATTCACACAGAAAGAGAAAAAAACACGCATATACGTCAATTTATTCATAGCGTCCTCTATCAGATCATCAGATGTTGCGATGTCATCCAATCGGGAGCTTAAACGTCACTACTGTATGTGTGCTCCCGATTGAATGACTGATCTACGTGAACAGACTCTATATTTAATTCGAAGATACAGACATCTCACAGGCGTGCCCAGAGAGTAGGGCAGTTGGGGTAACTTGCCACAGGCCTTCACTTAAATCGGTTCCCAAAATGTTGACAAAATTTACTTCCTTCAATACTTTGAAGAAAAAACTTAACTGTAAATTCGAAGAGATTGTGCCAGGGAATTGCTACTCATTTTTCGTGCACTCTTAGAAAAATCTTGCCATGTGGGTAGACTCTAAAATGTCGAAATTTCAGAATATTAGCATTCCTTGGCATAAGAATCATTAAGTATTTAACACTCCGTCACTCGCGCTGTTGAGTAGAATCAAACGGAAGTTTGGTTTCGTGTTAAGAAAGGAATGTTAGCCTCCCACGTATAAAAGCAATGGTTCTATTCCTCTAATGGTATCTGGGAAGAGTGTTGAAAAACTTCTTATCTCTGTTATGCACAGTGTCGCCATACCCAGAATAAAAATATGTGCCTGTTTGATAGAATCCAAACCTGCTGGTACTGGCGTATAAAACGGTGTTTTTGAAGACTTGATAAAAATGATATTTTTTCTGCAAAATGAGAATATTTAATATTTCAGATGTTGTGTTTATGCGTTTCTCTTTGTTAGTGTGCAAAAACAAACATCAGAAGATACAGGAAACTAAATAATTTGGGAGTTGAACGTAGTCCAACGCGCGAGTACTCGGGCTGCAAACGGCCGCGCGAGTGACGGAAATACAATAAAGATCCAATATGTTTTCAACTAATTATTTACGTTTCTTTCCATGTGTATTCAATTATAAATTAGCACAGATAAATAATTGATTGATTGATTAATTTTTTCGTGTTTCCAGGCGCGTCAAACTCGTTGGTCATTAATCCCGTTAGTGTAGTGCATTTTTTTCTGGGGAGATGGCGGTGATCTTCCCCCGCTGGATGGAGAGATCCGGTGCCGACCTACCGTCGGCTACCGGGATTTCCCTCATATTCCGGGAGACCGATCGGGAGCCTAGAGCTTGTCCCGGCTGGGGCGGTGCCCCGCTGGTGGGAAGTCCTGGTTAGGGGAAACCCCACAGCCGCGGTAGGGTCCAGCGGGGAAGATCACCGCCTTCTCCGAGAAAAAAACATCACTACACTAACGGGACTAATGACCAAAGCAGTTGACGCGCCCGGAAACATGAAAAAATCAATCAATCACAACTAGCAAAAACAGAGCTGAACTAAACGTGCGCATAGTGAAGCTACATTTATGTCCAGAAGCAAAACAAAGGGCTACCTCAACATTCGCTCAATGGAACAGGGAAATCGGGAAAAAACCTGATCGAGATTGGGAATTATTGAAGAAGTACATCGAGATGGAGTTCAGTGCTGTACATTACTTGTTAGAGGTAGATCATGATAAATTTTTCATAATTATAAAATACAAATGAAAACTAAAGCATTTTACAACCAAGGCATATAATTATACATTATACATTGTATATCATTGTTAAAATTAATATTTTTCTTTTCGATTCTATGTATAGTCTAATTGTATAGAAACAGTTATTGTGCAGAGAATTTTTTTAATTAATTTGTGTGTAAGTATTATGGTGGATTTCTTGTAGTGAGCTGTTTATACCGACAAATGAATGTAAATTCTACGACTTGTGTGTAATTATACGTATTGCGTGGAAATATGTTCCCACCGTTAAGCAAACCACTTCTGACAAACACTTAGATTCGTAAATAAATAGGCAAAGCAATGGAAATATTCTAAGCTCAGAGACGAGAAATTACATGACTCAGAGACGGCTTGTGGAAATTACATGGTTGGCATTTTCTTATTATTCGTATTATTTTTTCTGCAATCTAAAAGTCTGGGTACTTTAGAACGAGATTCACCAAACTATTATGCCATATCGTAGGCGGAAATGTTCATTTGCAAAACATTCAAAACGAGGTGCATGAAGACAGAATTTGAAAGAATTCTGAATGCGTAAAGTAATGAAATCAACTTAGGGTTTAATTCAGTTTTATGGATATTCCATTTGAGTTTTGACTCAATTGAGAGACCAAGAAGTATTGTTACCTGTAAATACAACTGGTTGCATTTTGACCGCGATCGGGGTAGGGCTTTTTGCAAATTTGTGAAATTCATTTAAAAGGTGATATTGAAGCTCGATAAAAACAAGCGGTGTGTTCAATACCGTACTTTGCACTAAATAGTAATTTTAGAAAAGCTACAGGAATTTTAGAAAAGTTCGAAAAAACGATTGCTCTTGAAAATTGTAGATTATTGTGATTGGTCGTTCTTCTTAATGCGCAAATAATTAATCGAAATGAAATCTAAAAATAATTAACTGAACCGGAAAATCTTGTCATATTGGATTCTTGGATTGTCTTCTTCAAATTGGAGCTTGTATTTTCATACGATGAAGAGGTACCAGCAACAACAAAGTAAGAAGCTTTAATGCGTAGACCCGACATTGACTTGCAATAGTCAATCGAGTACAATATTCACCGTCTAGAAGAAATGGCAAGGAAAATGGGTTCTTCGGGGTTTCCCCCACTTATGTCAACAAGTAATTGACTATTTCTATTAAATCTTTGATGGTAGCATTCTGTTCTTGTAATCATCAATGTCATTAATACATTACGGAAAAAATAATTATATTTTTTTATAGCCCGAAATTATGATTGAACGGAGTTGCGTAGCAGAGATTTAAAATATCAAACTAAGAACACATTTGCCCAAAAATAAAAATACAAATGGAATGAGAATTTCAAAAGCGTTAAAATATCACAACTTAAAAATCAAGGAATCTACTTCAGTAGAATATAAAATCTTACGAATATGTTATATATGTATTAAGTTTGATGCGTATGTGATGCAAAATCTATACTAATAAAAGTGAATTCAACGACATGTAATCGACATAGATATCACAAAAGGATGTATTAATAGATACGGCATTTAACAGGCTCTTCTTCAGGGTTTGACGCAGTGTCCTGGCACAGTTTGGTAACGATTAATGTTACACAAATACAGAAAATAAATAATTTAAATAATGCCTTGGTAGATCCACTACGATCACTTTTATCGCCTGTCGCTAAGATGTCTTTGTTTATAATACATTCCGCTAGAGGCCAGTAGCGGTGCGTAAGATCACGTAATAATATTCTAAAATTTTTAAATTCTAATTCGTAAACCGCGGTCAACCGTTAAATGAACAATTTGTAGCACTATTGTTAAGTTTTTTGAAGACGTTAAAAAGCAAAACAAATAAAAATTGCAATACACTGTGGAGTGCTTGCAGTCGTCACAAAGTGCAGTGGACGTCTTCGGTAGTCGATGAGCTGTACATGTAACCTTGATTTAAACATAGCTGCACTTCAAGGACACGAGCTGGAAGGAGTGGGGAACACTATCATCCAATCGCGAGCTTCATTGAGACAAAGTTTTGGTATTGGAGCTCTCGATTGTCTCTCCTTCCAGCTTGTGATTTTTTTTTTTTAATTGTTGCGTCTACACCGACGCAACAGCGTCTACACAGACACAACGCGTCTCTAAGCCCCGGGGCGTTAAGGGCTTTGCACTGGGGAGTAATCCTCCATTAATGTGCTTTATTTTTTTAATATTTGTCAAGTCTCGTCACGTCGCAGTCAGTCAGTGCCTTTTATCCCTTCGGCCAGGGGCTCGACGCCGTTAGATCCCGGGTTCCAGGCCGGTCACCCAACCACGAACCCGCGAGTCTCGAATTCGCTTAACCTTCGTGACTTCACGGAGCGAAGTAAACGAATTCGGCTAGCGCCGCCGCTACTTTTAACTGCAGCTATGTTTAAATCGGTGTACATTTATTTACACGTTGTCGGACCACATGGTCGAAGGCTTGAAAGTGCATGAATTTGTGCAAATATGACACCTACACGCAATCAGTTGAAGCGCAGAAGGCAAACCTACGCTGCGAATGGAGAAGGAGAATGCTTGGAAGTAGCTCAAGCAAGAAGGGAAAGATCCAGATTGGCCGCAAGGTTAAAAGGGAAAGAACAAGAGAGAATGTGGTTGTCATTGTTATTTCTCCTTTCTTTTAAAAATTACATTTCTTTTACGTTCATATAGTTCTTAGTGTTTAGTGTAAATGTATTCTATATTTTTCATATCAGTGTTTGCAAAGTTTAATTTTTTTCTCTTTTTTTGTATTATTTTACATACATATGGTTTTTAGTGTTGAGTGCAAATACATTCTATATTTCCTGAAATTCTTGCAATCTTTTCTATTTTCCATCTATTTTTCCAAAGCATACCATCAATATATTTCAATTTCTTATCTATTCTTGAAAACGCATGCCATATTGCATACCATATCATACTCCATTGCATACCATATCATAAAAATATTGTTTTTATAGTTTATTGGTGTTAATGTATGTATATTATCAAATAATACAAATTTTCTGTGCAGAAAAGGATGAATTTAATGTATTTTCATGAATTTCTGACTCGGGGATTGCAGAAATTACATCTCAATGTTTGCCCTGGTTAGAAAAAACTGAATGTGTATTTTCATACAATCCACAACTCAGCTACAACTCTGATATATCTGTAAATATTGGAATATGAATTCAATATTCCCATTCTGCAAGACTTTAAAGTGGGAAAATGAAACTCCAGGTTTGTGTTGTAAAAATGGGAAAGTGTACCTAAAAGAAATAAATGGTCTACCTGAGCCATTGCTGAGCTTGCTATATGGTAAAAATTCTGAAGCATTGCATTTCCAGAAATTCATTAGACATTACAATTCAAGCTTTCAAATGACATCATTTGGGTGTACTAGAATTGTTGCATTGTGTAGTAGAATTATGCCCGCTTTTAAGTTCCAGAGACAAGTTTATCATAGGATAGGAAGTTTGCTTCCTGATTTAAATGAAAATCACAAATTTCTGCAAATTTACTTTATGAGTGATCACCCAAATTAAGTTGAAAGAAGATGTAAAGTAACAAACCAAGTCAGATCCTCAATAGTTAAAGATATTCAATTAATGCTTCGCCGAGAAAATAAAGATGTTAAAGATTTCAAACGTTCTTTAGAAAACATTTATTCTGAACCCAAGATTGTTATTAAGACTGATAGGAAAATTTTGAATAAACATTCGGAAAGGTACAACACACCTGCAGTTTCTGAGGTAGCGATTGTTTTGGTTGGGGAAAAACATGGGAGCAGAGACATTATTTTAAAACTTAGAGATAATTCTTTGAAGAGAATAGCTGAAACTCATAGATTTTATGATCCACTCCAATACCCTTTAAAATTTGGGAAGGAGATAATGGTTATCATTTTGGTTTAAGTGAAATTCATCCGAATACTCAGCAGCCCTTTGCAAAAAAGTGTCTGCAAATAGTTTTTGAACAAATGAACAAACTTTTCCGTTATAAGGACCTTCTACAGCAATACGCTCTAGACCTGTTTGCAATTGATGCTGAGGACATTGTCAATTACCCAACAGAATTCTTAAATTCTTTAGAAGTATCAGGACTACCTCAGCATGTACTCTCTCAAAACTGGAGCGCCAATTATTTGCCTCAGAAATCTCAATCCACTAATGCTATGCAATGGCACACGCTTAGTAGTTAAAAGTCTTCATAAATATTTATTGGAGGTTCAAATTGTTACTGCTCAAGGAACTGAACAAAATGTACTATTTATACCATGCATTCCAATAATTCCCTCGGATTTTCCTTTTAAATTTAAACGTATACAGTTTCCAGTTAAATTGAGTTTTGCTATGACTATAAACAAGTCTTAGGGGAAAACTTTGAAATTTGCAGGTTTGGATCTTAGAAATCCATGCTTTTCACATGGGCTTTCACAATTGTATGTTGGGGCTTCACGTGAGGGAAGAATTGAAAATTTGTTTGTTCTTTGCCAAGAAGGTAAAACAGTTAATGTTTATTTACAAAGAAGTCATTCAAAATGTAAATGAAGAAGTCATTCAATGTGTAAATTTAATCCTAGGTTTTATCTAATTTAATCCAATGTGTAAATTTAATCCTTCCTTCATTCTTAAGGTCTTCCATTTTATTAAAAATTTTAGTTTGATTAAAAATGAAAATTGCTAGCATGAACATTGTTTTTCTTTTCTCTTCCATGAAATTTGCATTGATTACAATACATTATTTTAATAAAATGAAAATGTATTTTTTACTTTTTCATTTGTCATTTCTCTAGTTTTCAAATATATAAAAAAGTATGGATATTTAAATAGATTTTAATCCTTTGTTACCTAAGCTAAATATTTTTCACGTTTCACTGACTGGATAAGTTTTGGACCCCCTATTTTTTCAAAATCAATACTTACTTTTAACATTTTTATTAATATAAGATTATTACGGTATGGATTGAGGATGTAGTTGTTCCTATTTGATGTAATGGAAGTTTTTTTTTTTTTTTTATTAATATTTTAAAACTGTAAAAACAAATCTCTAAACGTTATCTAATTACTAATAATAGTCAACAACAAATACATGAACTATCAGAATTTTCATTTATTATCAAATATTTTTATATGAAAAAGTATGATGATGGTTCATATTGTAACCACTCAGTAAATAGAGAGATCAAATTCTAAAATCAATGTATTGTAAAATAAAAGAAAGAAAATTATATTATTTTATTAAAAGTTGAATCTATTACAATAAAAATAATGTTGAACACCGTGATTTAAATAAAATTGTCCATTTTCCTCTTTCAAAGAATTTGATATGAGCAAAGCCCGGGCAACGCCGGGTATTTTGTTAGTGTTTAATAAGAAGAATTTAGCATTCTAGATTAAATTATAAACATTAATAAAACATGTAAATGTGTTATTTTGCATATATCTCCAAGAATCCACCAAAACATTCAACTAAAATGGAAGAGTATACAATTATTAAATGAACGTGCCATGAATGATAAAATTTGAGATAAGGTAAACATACAGACAAACTTTAACTTTTATGGAAATCGTCTCTACTAATTAACAAATTAATAAAATGAATGTTACAGATAACAGTTAATTTTCAAACATAATTAAAACATATTTTAAAATTAAAAAGAAAGGGCTTAAACACACAATTAGAATAATAATATTTACCAAACACAAAATTGAATACGCAAGTTTAAATATTAAACAGTACAAATAATTTAAATGGCATTTGAATACTCAACATAAAAAACACGAACATCAGTATCTTGTACTTACAAAAATGATGTGGTCGTTCCAGAAGTCCAAGAGTCCGTAAGGAATGTGATGTTCGCCGCAGACTCGCGAGCGAAGTGGTGAGTGATAAGGGATGGGTCCGTTGGCTGCACGTCGCCCAGCGTGGACGGCGGAAGTGGGGAAGTGGGGGAAGTCCTCTGGACCAAGCAAAGTCCATCCACGCGGCCGCCTTGGGGTGGGCTCGGACCCTTGTTCTGCTATCGCCTCCTTGGCCCGGGGCTTTGCACAACCACGCGGGGTGCGGATGACGCAATGTTAGGTCAACAACTGACGCTATTCATACGAAGGTTGACGTGAACGCACAGGCGTTCGGAGACTAAATCAAAAGTGGGACTAGAGGTGCCCTGAGTGTGGGGCAGCTGGTGCAACTTTCCCAGGCTCCCACTTAAGTAGGGCCCCAAAATGTGTACGAAATTAATTTCTTTCAATTTTTTTTAAGAAACAAATTAACTGCAGTTGAAAAAAGGATTACTTTAAAATAAATTGATATTTATTATTATTATTATTATTATTATTATTATTATTATTATTATTATTATTATTATTATTATTATTATTATTAATAATAATAATAATAATAATAATAATAATAAATAAGGAGAACCTTTGTTGGAAATAATGTGCCCCTTTGGATCTACTGTTCCCAGCCCCATGTTTTATCAGGGCGCTCTTGGTGGGTACTAACATTTTTCACACCCTTCTCCATTGAACTTTTGTACTTACTAGTAAGTGAATAAAACATGCTACAAAAAGAACATTTTTTTATTATCAATTAAATATAATTAAAAATTGTTGTACCCCGTGCAATTAAAACTCTACAACTACCAATCAGAATTCAAAAAAAGGATCGTTTAATTAAGTCACTATAACACTAATGTGGAAGGAATTTCAATGACCGTGAAACATGATTATCATGTACCTACGTTATCTGCATTTAAAAAATGAAGAATAAAACTAAATTGGTGAAGTAAACGTTAGTTTAACAGCTGACTAGGAAACAACATAAATATTTAACAAGAATAAATTAAATGTTTTACATGAAACACAAATGTTTTACATGTAACATGTTTAGATCTCAGCATAATTCAAATGTGAAAAATATCAATATTAGTTGTAACCGTTATAAAAAGTTCGCTAGCTAAACTTTAGTAAGAAATGTCTTTTTTTCTTCTTTTCAACATTTATTCAGGTTTTTGTGCTTGTACCACATTTATAAATTCTCTCTAATAGCTGTCTTTACCATTTGTGGAAAGTAATGTTTTCTTGCCTTCTTGTTTTTCACCTTCTAATATTTCATCCGAGATACGTTCAATATCTTCCATTTGCAAACATTTCTTCATCCACTAAGTCACTATGGTGGCCAAAAGTACACAAGCAATGCCCATAAAATAGGTTATTTTCGGAAGCAATATACGGCATCCAATATATGCATCGAATGACAAAAGATGTGTTGAATTAAAAAATTAAATTATTCTTAAAAAATCGTCACAAATCGGTGATTGAACGTATTTAAAGAAATAAAATGGGTTATTACAAAATATTATGGGTTCCTTTCAAAATTATTAAGGGGGGACACGCCCCCTCTTCCATACGTCTAAGCGAATACGTGTTTTTACATGCAGCACTAAGGATCGTAAGCAGATATTCAAACTGGCAAAGGTGGCTCACGTCAGTAACTGACATCACTGCAGTGCCTCTGATCGGGAGGTTCATGGGTTTGAGTCGCAACGATGACAGGATTTTCGATACCAACTATATAGCTAGGTCAAATTCAGACGCTGTCTGAAGGAGAATTATAGCGGCTACTCTGATCAGATGTTCTCTATGGTTTCTTCCACCAACACCAGGCGAATGTCGGAGCAGCCCCCTAACAACCGGATCATGGACCGTGCGCGGTCATTCCTTCCTCTTCCTTGTCCTATCATCACCCCTTACAAACACACACTCACACAACACTTACACTTCAATGCGCTACACTATAGCATACGTCGAGAGACCAGCCGAGAGCTTGGTTTTGATTTGATTTTTTCGTGTTTCCAGGCGCGTCAACAGCTGTGGTCATTAGTCCTGTTAATGTAGTGCATGTATTTTCTCCGGAAGATGGCGGTGATCTTCCCCCGCTGGATGGCGACATCCGGCGCCGACCTACCGTCGGCTAGAGGGGTTTCCCCCTAACCAGGACTCTCCCACCAGCGGGACACCGCCCCTGCCGGGACAAGCTCTAAGCTCCCGACCGGTCTCCCGGAATATGTGGTAGTGTAGTGCGTGTCAGTGTAAGTGTGTGTGTGTGTGTAAGGGGAGAGGATAGGACAAGGAAGATGAATGACAGAACGCGAGAGGTCCGTGGCCCGTTTGTTAGGGTACTGCTTCGGCATTCGCCTGGTGTTGATCGGAGAAACCACGGAAATCTACCTACCAGAGCAGCCGGCCGCTAGAATTCTCCTCCAGACAGCGACTGAATTCGACCTAGCTGAAATGCTAGTGTCGAAAATCCTGGCGCCGTGGGGAGTGGGAACCTAGGTCCTCCCGGTCAGAGGCGCTGCAGTGACATCAGTTAATGCACTGAGCTACCCCTACCGGTCGAGAGCTTGGAGCTTGTCCCGGCTGGGGCTGTGCCCCACCGATGAGAGAAAATGGTTGGGAAAATACCCGCTAACCAACGTACGTCGGTGCTGAATCTCGGCAGCCAGCGGGGGAGCCCTGGCAATAAAAAAAATGCACTACGCTTGCGGGTCTAATGAACATTCCAGTGGACGCGCCTATAACCAATAATCAATCTATCAATCAATCAGAAATGCACATTACATAAGCACTTACGTTATTTTTATTACAATTATTTTACTCATTTATGTTCTGATTTATGTTTATTTTTAATTCTGCCCAATTCTGAACCATCCACAAGAGGTCAGCGGCATCACCGTTGCTTCTGTTGGGATATCCATGCACCCCGAAGTCAACTTTTCTTAAGCTCATAAAATTTTAATAATTCATTAAAAAATAGTTTTCATCAACTGATTGATTGATTGATAGTGATTCAAGACGCGTACCGGGAGCGGTGGCTCAGTGCATCAACTGATGTCACTGCAGCGCCTCTGACCGGGAGGTCCTAGGTTCGAGTCCTGATGGCGGCAGGATTTTCGACACTAGCTTTTTAGCTAGGTCGAGTTCAGTCGCTGTCTGGAGGAGAATTCTAGCGGCCGGCTGCTCTGATCGGTAGTTTTCCGTGGTTTCTCCGATCAACACCAGGCGAATGCCGGAGCAGTACCCTACCAAACGGGTCACGGACCGCTCGCGATCTGTCCTTCCTCTTCCTTGTCCTCTCCTCTCCTCTTACACACACACACACTTACACTAACATACAGCACACTATCACATATTCCGGGAGACCGGTCGAGAGCTTAGAGCTTGTCCCGACTGGGGCGGTTCCCCGCAGGTGGGAGAGTCCTAGTTAGGGGGAAACCCCACTACCCGACGGTAGGTCGGTGCCGGATCTCGCCATCCAGCGGGGGAAGATCACCACCATCTCCCGAGAAAAAAACATGCACTACACAAACGGAACTAATGACCGAAGCAGTTTACGCGCCCGGAAACACGAAAAATTCAATCAATCAATCAATCAATCCATTTCTAGGGTGCACCTTTCTTCCCAGAAATTCTTTATTAACACGAGTTATTTCAATTTATTCCCAAATATAAATTTCATTTAAACGGAATTAAAAATTTAAAAAGAGAAAATCACTATTAGCTATCTGACCTTTATCGTCGGCCTCAAATTTAAATGATCGTTCAAATTATTATTATTGCTCAAATTAAATACTATTAAGTCAATTCAATTCAATTTTACTCTAATTTACAATAATAAACGTTCTAAAAGTTTAAACAACTAATAACTCAACGCTTTGAAAATTTTATATTATAAATGTTCCGTTACTCACAATGAAATTCAGAGAGATTCTCGCATAAATTTTTGCTCAGTTCCATTAATATTCTTTCAAAAATTAATACGTTTGTCCATTCTATGACAGTCACATGGCTCTTAATCACTCACTTTCAGAATACTTACCTTTCTTAAATTAGTACAAAACGTTGACCTTACCTGAGGACAGTTGATTTCACCCACGACGACGCGCCACCAGATGTGCTTACGTCCAGGAATCCAGTGGATCTGCCTGCCTTGAGGTTCAACGATTTTGGATCCCGTTGTCTTGCAATTATGGCTGGACTCCGAATAGGTTCTTTACTACCCGCAGTATACAAAGATATTCGACGCACAATAGAATCTTTTCGGTATTTTACACGAGTGGTATACTTCCAATTCACGGTTTGCAACCTATAGGATGAGTCACGTAACTTTAGCCCCTCCTGCAGTTTTTGAACGGTTGAAGTGAATGCAATGTAGTTTTCCCGGAAATGCATGAGGGAATGGGAATCAGTATTCATTTCTATTTTATCATTTGTATTTTTCGAAGTATGAGGTACCTTTGATTTTGTTAAATGGAACTATACATATCTTTTTAGTCTCTCATGACGAGCGTGAAAAGACAAATCCAATGATATACATATTGCCATATGTTAGACAAGATTTTTTTGAGTAATTTTGATTTTTCGCCACTAGTGTTTAACGGATATTTTGAACGGATAACAAGGGCACGCAAGGCAGGAGTGCTCTCCGTGCTAACTACACTCGGAAAAGAAAGCTGAGCAAAAAATTAAAAATGCTTATCAACATTTAACAATATGTATATCATTGGATTCGTCTATTTACGCCATCATGGTAAATAAAAAGCATGCTAGTTCCGTTTGAAAAAAAACAAAGTTACCCAATATCTCGTAAAATACAAGTGATAAAGTAGATATGTATACATGTGTCAATTAGCCTCATTTCCTCACGCACTTCCGTGAAAATTGCGTTGCAATAACTTCAACCGTTCAAAACCTGCAGAAGGTACTGCAGTTACGTGACTCACCTGTATACTGTCTGCACGAACACTCGAGAGCCAATGAAAGAGCCCTATCTCAGCCGGCAGTCAGGAAGCCAATGAAGGGAAACTCCACTTACAAATGAGGCAAATGATAGTTACTTTCGCTACCCCTAATTTCTCCTTCCCCGACGGGAGTTGCTATGCTGTGTACGTTCGATGACTCTCCCTTGTTCTATAGAGGCGCGCATTCAAACTATTCCATTTACGTGGATATGTTTGCACCAGCCTACCCAAGCTGGGGTCACGGTGCACGAATGATATATTGACGTTTGGTGTTATTATCGCAGCTTATCATTTGGTATTGGACCTTACTTATTCATTTCAATCTTGTCCGTCTCAAACATGGGTGATTAAAGAATGTGAAGAATGACATCTTCTACAAGTAAACACTTCTGAAAGGAATTCTGAAATTAACTAAAATTTACCGATTTTCAGACACATCGACTTCCTTTCATTGTATTAAATAACGGGTTTTTAATATTTCTTTTTCGTACGAATAGTAAAACTGTTTGTTTTTGTGGAATGCGTAAGAATGACATATTAAACCAGCTTCAACCTTTGCGGTCACGTTGCACAGAAGAATGAATTCCAGACATGAGAGGACGTCTCAATGTCTGTGGAAGAGCTGTAGTTAAGTAACAACAGTTCTTATGCACTATTTGGAAATTTGAAACATGTCGTTTAGTACTTTTTTCGGATATTAATGAAATGAAGTTTATAGATATGGGGATAATGAAGTTTACACATTCTGAAACAGTACAATTACTAATCACCCGGAATTAAACTCGTTTCTGAAAACGAAACTTAAATATTTTAAATTTACCTAGCAATTCAATATTTGTTGCAGTGAACTAAGGCAAAGAAATCCTCTGCCCTCTATATATGTTTTATTTGAACAAATATACAAATATAACTAAAAATTGCATTAGTACATAACGGTGTGATTCAGGAAACCCTGTTTTAAAATCAGACCTGGAATAACACACATACATACAGACCTGGAATAAAAAACATAAGTAGTAAAAAGTAGGGCAATTAAAAAATTATAATAAAAAAGTAAACAAACAAAGAATATCGCAGTAAAACAGTAGGAGACAATAGTAGAAAGCATAAGTAACAATAGAAAACAATGAGTAATCGTAGATAATTAACATCTAAAATTCTATTAAAGTATCAAACACATGGTTTTACATAATATTCAACGATCTATATTAAATGGTTTTGAAAAATAATATATAATATTCAACGAAACATTGGGGTAAAGTATAGCGTACACAAATATTTATCAGTTACAACTAATTAACCCTATAGCAACTAGTGGTTCATTATTATTTTCCAGAGAGCTATTTAATATCACAAAATTAGTAGTAACAAAATTATGAGAAACAGGAAATCACTGGTTGTCTCTCGTCTCCAAATATCCATTCGGTAACTGGTTAAACAAGTGAGGGGTCAAATAAAAAAAGGATAAGGTGAGTTGCCAGTTTTAAGAACTTTACTAACGGTAGATCGGAAGAATAGCTACCCCCCTGCTCCAAAGCCCCCTGTACGTATAAATCTCCGTAGCAACGTACTCTCATTAAGTGAACTGATTATTAGTACTTTTCACGCTACAAATTTAATTTTGTAACCTACACAATTCTTTAAACCAACGCATTTTTTTCATCAAGTAGTCCGCGACGTGCTACCGCACGTCGCTACCCGACCGATCCTACGTGCTGGATTGCTGGATTGATTAGTGATTCCGGGCGCGTCAACTGTTAAAGCCATTCGTCCCGTAAGTGCAGCGCATGTTTTCTGTTTTTATCGCAAGAGGTGGCGGTGATATTCCCCAACTAGATGGCAAGATTTGGCACCAACATACAAGTCGACTTGCCGGGGATTTCCCCAACCAGGCATATCCCACCAGCGGGGCACCGTCCCAGTTGGGACATGTTCTAATCTCCCATCTAGTCACCTGGCTTTAGTGTTAGTGCTGTGAATGTAAGAGTAAATGTGTGTAAATAAAGGGATTAGGATAGGCCAAGGAATGGGAAGGAAACATCGCGCGCGGACCGTAACGCGTTCATCAGAAAACCGCTCTGGCATTCGCCTGCTGTGGATCGGAGAAACCACGGAAAATTAACGATAAGAGCAGAACAGGACGCTAGAATTCTTCCCCGGGCAGCGGCTGAATTCAACCCAGCTGTCTAACTAGAACCGAAAAGTTTGCAATCGTCGGGACTCGAACCTTTGGACCTCTTGGCCAGAGGCACTGCAGTGACATTTCCTGAGCCACCAAAGCCAACCAATTGCTGAATATTGCGTTTATATAAACTCACTATTGGTTGCATTTAAATTTCGAATATAAAAAAAAACAGCTATTTTCGTTTCGCTCACTGTAACCACACACACTCATGCTCACTCGCTCTAGAAAACGAAACTTCAAGTGCTTTCATCTGATCGATTACAACTCGCCTAATCAAGGAACGAACAAGTGATGGAAGTAAGAGTTCATGCTATAAATTATAAGATATTAAAAGTTTGTGTTTACACATAATCAGTTAATAAGCGATAAGACAACATATCTTCGATTAAAAAGAAAACACAAAATTTGATTTATTAGAAAGTTTAAACTTCTTTCTAAGTACTAAAATTACAATAAAAAATAATTTTAAATTTCTTTTCTTTATAACTGTCAGAAGACGTCTTCCAGAGAAAATAGTTCATTTATTTACATTCCAAATATTTACATGAATTTAAGATTTTTAATTTAGTGACACTCCTGACAGGAAAAAGTAAAATCCCATTTTTCTTGAGTATTGTTATATTTTCGTTTTATAATCGTACAAAAAAAATAGTGCAATAATAATATTCTCATGCACAAAAAAGCAATGGGGACTGTCAAATAATGTTATCAAAAGAGACTTTTATGTGCAGCCAACTGCATGTGTAGAAAGTATGTCTTGCCGGCAATTGGTCAACGGTGAAAACACAAATCTAAGAAGCTGACCTAAAACTTTAATATAAAATTTCTCTTGGATTTCAGAGGCCAAAGAGACCATCGGCTAGACGAGAACATGCCATGTCTCACCGTTGTACAGAGGGGTAAATGGCAAATCTATGCGTAAAGTAGATTTCACGCCACAACATTTTAATACCGACCTTTTGTGTCAGTAAATTTAATCGTCAATGTTGGAAAAATGAGATTTAGAGGGTTTATTTTTTAGGCTGACATTGCTGCCTTGGGAGAGAGGTCTTATTGTCTTATTCGAACGGAAGGGCTGCGCTAGTTGGCTGGGATGCATGCAAAGAACCACACGTGCTCAGTTCTCAATGAAAGGCGAATGCGAAGCTGTTAGAAACTGTAGGTAATCTGTCAATTACTTACCTCCAGCAGATATATAATTTTAATCCATCACTTGTCTTCGCTGTAAAACAAACTGCAAAATAGTGACGCACGAGCTAAATTTTACATTTTCCCCAACTTTAAGTAGATTTTCAACAATTGTATTAACTAGTATAATGAAATATACTATAATTATATAGCTGCGAATGTATACTTTATGATACACTAGGTTTCACGTCCAACTACGTCAAGATAAGAAAGATGTGTAAAATTTTAGACCATGACGTGCAAACAGTAGTAACTCATGTCACTGCAGCACCTCTGACCTGGAAGTCCAAGGTTCGAGTCCTGACGGCGGCAGGATTTTCGACACTAGTTCTTCAGCTAGGTCGATTTCAGTCGCTCTCCGGAAGAGAATTCTAGCGGCCGGCTGTTCTGATCGGTAGTTTTCCGTGGTGTCTCCGATCAACACCAGGCGACTGCCGGAGCAGTACCCTACCAAACGGGCCACGCGCGATTTTTCCTTCCTCTTCCTTGTCCTCTCCTCTCCCCTCACACACACACACACACACACACACACACACACACTAACATGCACTATACTACCACATATTCCGGGAGACCGATCGGGAGCTTAGAGCTTGTCCCAGCTGGGGCGGTGCCCCGCTAGTGGAAGAGTCCTGGTTAGGGGGAAACCCCACTAGCCGACGGTAGGTCGGCGCCGATCTTGCCATCCAGCGGGGGAAGATCGTCGATCTCCCGAGAAAAAAACATGCACTACATTCACGGGACTAATAACCAAAGCAGTTGACGTAGTCGCCTACCGTTCTCTTTTCCGGTTGCGCGCTCGTTATATTCGTACATTAATTTATCTAATTTAATAGCTCCAGCTTAATACAGAAGATTTGAATCTTCATCAGTAGCTATTCTATTTCTTTCCCTCTGTTATTTTACTTTCACTTCAATAGATTTATTGATTTTTTTCTTGAAGTGTTCATCGCTTAAAAGATTTTCTGTGTTGCTCTGCTCCCAAATGCTCCGAAAGTTTCAACTCCCCAACATTTCCTTTATTAAATGTTAGAACTGCATCAAATATTGACACATTTATGTCCTGAATGCTACCTTGTGGTATATTTCTCCAAATTCAATTATTGAACAATTCATTTACATTCTGAGATTTTTCTTGTAAACACTTTTTTAATCAGCTCTTGCAAAATCTTGATACACAGAATACATTCATTACATCTTGAGACAGACCGTGGTATTTGTACCTTAGAGTAACAACAATGAAATTCATGTTTTGAAGAAATCAACCTAAGATGGAGGCGTGGTCAGTGAGATGCAGTAGATCACAAATGTACGTAAAAACAATTTGCAATGGAATTTTAGAGAAATAAAACATACCGTCTAACTCCTTAGAGTAAAGAGAATCAATATACATAAGTAACAGAATACTGATATTTTGAACCAATCAGCTGTATCTGATCCCGTAAGTAGTAATAATGATAATTACAGTAACAATAATGATCATATAATAATAATATTAATAATAATAATAATAATAATAATAATAATAATAATAATAATAAAACTGTGGTAATATAGTACTAACATCAGCATTATACAGCATTAATTTGACATAATTTCTATGAACAAAGTGTAGAATTAATTATCTTCGTGATTTTGTTTTCACAGAATGTACACAACATATTGGAAATTTAAAATTAACCTCTGCCAAAAACTCAGTCCCACAACAGTCGTGATTCAAGTTGTTCACAAGTTGATGCTTAATAATATATTATAGCACACATTTGGAAAAAAATTTGGAACTCTCGTCTCCTAAAGGTTTCAACCACTTTAGGTGCCTCCGAACTCTGTGATACCATGCTTTATTTCGCGAGTTACTGACAACGGTCTGGGATGGTTATCAGGATATAAATTGAACGTGGGATGATTACCAGGTTGAAGGAACTGTAAACGCCGTAGAGGCAGGTATTTTTAACAGAGAAAATTTCTTATATAAACTAATTCACCAAATAAAATCACAATTCTCTAAATAAAGAATGCAAATAAATAAGTAATAAGTTCCTATATTAATTATCGCCCTAAACTCAGTACATTCTCTTGAAACACATACCTCAACGGAATGTTGGACTAATGTTAAATGAATGTATGAGAGTATTATATCCTTACCATAGAACGTTTATTTCCACACGAATTCTTAGTCTGTGAGGCCTTATTTGTTTGATTTGAAATACTAATACTGCATTCTGGAATATGATTTAAGTGGCCTCTGGTCCCTACACAATCGGCCCCTACATCATCAAGCGTCGCCCGCAAACCAGGCTTGCGCAGGTTTTACATCTCTCCGGCCGACACATTGTTCCCACAACCCTTCAATAAGGAATCATTATGGCGACAGATTTAGATCGCGTCAAGTCACGAGTCCTTCGCTTCGCATGCCTACTTTAAGAGCACGCGCACATCGGCAGATCAGCTACCTCAAGGGGAGTCTTTCCTCCATCGTTCTTCCCGAAGTGCTCGCTCCGGCGTCCAAAAGAGCGCGTACGCACTCCACACGACCATCCATAGATGCTCCATGGAGCGGGAGTTACCTAAATTATTCTTTGTATTAACATCAGCACCCCGCTTCAGAAGTTCCTTCACGCACTCTACCTGACCTCTCCAAGCTGCGTAGGAGAGGGCAGTACAATTGTTGCCGTCCATTGCGTTTACATTGACGCCCGCTTCCAGGAATGCTACCATCGGTTCCAGGTGACCGGAAAACCCGGCGTGTACGAGAGCGTATTCTCCGGGCTTTCCTAGTACTTTGTCGGGCGCCACGTCTACGAAGGCCCACACCACGGCGGCATTCTTAGCCGCCAGAAGAGACCATTTCACCTGATCAGCTCTGGCCGCAGCCCCGCGGATGAGCAGCTCTCGTACGACGTCTCCCTGACCAGCTTGCGACGCCCACACCAACGCGCAATCTTTATCGTCTTTGCATTTCGTTGCGGACGCCCCTTTCTCCAACAACAGCTCTACCATTCCCCAGCGGTTGGATTTGGCAGCCAGCACTATTAAAGGATCTCCTCCTTTAGAACACACATCAACGAACGATCTTCGATTGTGCAGAAACAATTCTACTAAATTCCAATGATCGTTTTCTGCGGCCATAGAAAATACTTTTTCATTTGGTTTCGCCCCCTTCTGCAGAAGAAGGATAACTAGATCCCGTCTCCCTTGTGCTGCGGCGAGGCCTAGGGGTGTGTGGCCGTCCGCGTCCTTGGCGTCGACCTGCGCCCCCGATAACAGGAGGCGCTGGGCGACCGCCAGGTGGCCTTGGGCGGCGGCGCAGTGCAGCGGCGTGCGCAGCCGGTAGCCGGAAGCGTTGACCTTCGCCCCCGCACCTAAAAGAACGACCACGGCTAGCAGATGTCCCCCGTTTGCAGCCACATGTAACGCAGTATCACCATTAGCTGTGCACTCGGGATTTCTGTGTATGTCAACCTCCCTGTCTACCAGCAACTGAAGGAGATTCTCATAGTTTCCAATTTTAGCCATTTCAAGGAGTGATGTGGACTGAGGGGTAGAAGTGGACGAGTCAGATGTTGATTCTTCTCTCCGACTTCTTCCGGCCAAGAGAGCATCCACTTTTGGCATCAGGGTTCCAACTGCTCTGTTCACCAATTCCTCCAAGACAGACAACCTGAATTCCAGTAGATCCAAACGCATTCTGGCTTCATTGCTGTCCATTCTGCGTAGGTCAGACTTATGATCACCGTCTCTGCAACGAATACACATTGAATTAACATATGAACTGCGTTGATATTCCATCGATATGAATGTAAATAAACATTTATTGAAATAATATCAACACAACAAAATACGAACAATTCATTCAAGTTTATTTTTCTCCGAAATTTGGGTCATTTTTTCGCGCGGTGGTGAAGGCTGACTTTAATCCAACTACCTAACTACAGAAAAGAGGAACTGGGTCAAAACATAATGCATTTCTCAACAAGGATCGCGTCAAGGCAGGCCAAATAGTGATGCTTTGCTATAAAATAGCTCGCGACGTATTTGCTAACTCAAATAGTAAACCGGAAGCGGTGGCTTAGTGCATCAACTGTGCATTGCCTGTGACCGGGAGGCCCTAGGTTCAAGTCCCGACGGTGGCGGCAGGATTTTCGACACTAGCTTGTGAAGTAGATCGGATTTAGTCGCTGTCTGGTGGAGAATTCTAGTGGCCGGCTGCTCTGGTCGGTAGTTCTCAGTGTTTTTTCCGATCAACACCAGGCGAATGCTGGAGCGTACCGTAACAAACGGGTCACGGACCGCACGCGATCTTTCCTTCCTCTTACTTTCCTCCTCACTCCTTAGACACACACTTACACTAACATGCACCACACTATCACACATGCCTGGAGACCGGTCGGGGACTTACGACTTGTTCTAGCTGGGGCGGTGCCCCACTAGTAGGAGATACCTGGTTAGGGAAAACCCCACTAGTCCACGGTAGGTCGGCGCCGGATCTCGCCATCAGTAAGGGAAGATCACTGTCACCTCCCCATGAAAACATGCACTACACTTACGGGACTAATCACCAGTAGTTGACGCGCCCGGAATCACTGACCACAAACAAACAAAACTGAACTTTAGTATCCAAAAAGGGGTGTTTTTCTCATTAGTTAGTGCTACTTGAATCTGAAAAATACCTTTCATCATTGACTATAGTCAAGCAATGAACAATACTAACGGGTGCTCACACAAAAAAAAATTCATGGTAGCCCATGTGACTGTCATTTGGATAGAGCAAACAGGAATTTCACAATAGTTTGAACTATTTTTATTAACAAGTTATTATAGCTATTAATCGTGTCGTGTCGTTTTTGTAACTTTTGTGTTTAATTTGGTTGTATGACATTTCTTGATATTAAAAGTTAAAAAATTTCGCGATTCGATAGTTGACTCTTCAGTTTTCCGGGTTAAAAATAATTCTGGCCCATTGCATTTTGTTCACAATAAACCATGTACATGATCTTTGGCTGTTCGGGTGACGCCGCGTCGAAGGCTGACATTTCGCGGTCGACCGACATATCGCGGTCCTCTTCAGGGCTGTACTGCCTGAAGAGGACTGCGATATGTCGGTCGAAACGTCGGCACCCCAGCGTTCCACGTGGCGTCACCCGGACAGCCCAGATCATGACTCTGGCCGCGGAAGCCTACGATATCAAACCATGTACATGTTTACATGAAGAAGTTTACATTAAAATATGTACTTGTAACAAGGTGCATAAAGTAAAGTTCGTACAAATTTGTATGAGAAAAACCTTTTTGAAATAGAATCCCATCCAAGAATCTTAATTGCTTCAGTAGTGAATTAACACGATGTAAAATGTATTAAATAATGAGATGGAATAAATAAGAAACTAGCGGCGTTACAATGGCACATACGTTATTGTACTATCTGTAAGGTATGCATAATATTAGGCTTGTACCGTAAGATATGCATAATATTACGCTTATTTTTCGCCCCTTTCTTCATTCTCCACAGCAAAACAAGTATTGCAAATTCGAATTTGCAAGTTTAGAAGACATTTCTCGAGGGAGCTTCAACAGAACATTTATTCTCCTTTAATTGGTAACGATTAATAAAATTATAAGATTGCAATATATAACACTTCAATCACTGTCAAAAAATCATTATCACTAAAGATGTAGAATCTAAAACAGATTGGAAAATTTTGTGCTGTTGAGTCACAGTTACAACAGCGGAATGCCAATCGTTCACAGAGCTGAATTCGAGTCATGTTCGGAGTGTCTCATGAAATTTGCCGTCCGATTCTTGATCGGACTTCGTTATTCTGATCCTGAAGTAAGAAGTAAACAACATAATTTATATGTTTTCTCCTTTGTGATTTAGTAGGCTTGTCTGTTGTGATTATAACATTTAAAAGTGATAAATCGTATCACAAATAATAATAATAATAATAATAATAATAATAATAATAATAACATACAACATCAATAATAATGGTAATAATAAAATCTTAAAACATAAAACGTGAAGAATAGTATTTACTCAATAATTTTATAATAAAACTACAAAATAGCCCTCGAAAAACAATTATAAGACGATGAAATGAAATAATGCACTGTTATCCGAAATATAGGTCTATCTATACTCAATAGTCTCAATAGTCTTAATAGTGTAAAATAATATTTTCAATAAATTTGTTTGCTGAAATATTCCTGAAACAATGTAGATTTGAATAAAAAGTACATCTTTAAAGAGATACAAACTTCAATATTCCTCTAACACGCAAACAATAATGAACGGTATAAACAGCAGTGTACCAACAAATAAACCAAAACACTCAAACTTACCTGAAGTGAATTTTTACGTTTGAATCTTCCAACAAAACTTGCTGCTCGAAAAATGATCACACACAATTACCACAATATAAGAACACGACACACAGCAAAGAACAGAAAACAAACGCCTGAATGAAACAGATATCACTATGATAAAGCGCAAAACGTTATCGAAGATATCAACGCTGTCATGAGTATAACGCACAATCTGAGAGCTTGATTATTTCTGAATATCAGTTCTTTGTTTCGTAGAAGAAAATAACTTGGAATATTTCTAGTTAAATAGGAAGATAAATATAGTTGTATAGTATCTATTGTTGAATATTGAATCTGGACATTTGTAACGACGAAATCAACATTACTTGCATTTAGAGAAATGTTGGCCTCAATGCAAGGCGAATTTCAATTTTGTCTTGGCCACTTTGAATTCCTCATTGCAAGATATAAAAGTGTCAATTATAAATAATGATTTTTTCACAATTTTATGCACAATAATGTTCGACTTACGAACCTTCAAAACACAAGGGTTTCGATTTTTAAGTTAAATTGATTAATACAATAATTAAACAATTTTTTTGTTTAAGTTCGCATCAACATCTAGGTCATTAGCGACCACTATTGGAGTTAACGTTATGGTAGATGACAGTATTGAAGATGAAACGATATGGCGATGATAAGGAGGGAAAGGACAAACACGCGGACGAAGACTTGCATGTAAACTATGTTGTTAAATATTTTATTAATATACCAAAATGTTTGATCTAAATAACCAAAACAATATTACATTTATGGTAAAACTATTAAAACTACATTGAATTTTCCCTGGTATTCGACGAGTGCAAAATGCCTCTGTAGTCGAAGGGTTAATGTTAGTTTTTGCGGCATTCATCTACATGGGGCAAGATTATTAAAGTGGTGACATACCTCGGGTTTACCACATGCGCCACCCCCCACCTTGTGTCTCTTTGCTTCAGCAGGTCGCGCACTCCATCAGAACCAGCAACTTCCAAAGTCGTCTTTCCTTCAGTGTTCATCTCCATAGGGTTTGCTCCAGCATCCAACAGAACGCGCACGCACTCCACGTGCCGCTTATAGAAGCTCCATGGAGTGGTGTGTTTCCATCGACGTCCTTACCATTGACGTGTGCTCCTCGCTGCAACAACTCTCTCACGCACGGGAGGTGGCCGTTGGTGGCTGCGTAGCCCAGGGCTGTACCGTGATTGTTGTCTGACGTGTTGACTTCGACGCCCGCTTCCAGAAACGCCACCATCGTTCCTAAATCGCCTTTGAATGCGGCTTGCAGCAGTCCCAACCACCCAGACTTTCCTCGTACTTTGTCGGGCACCACGTCCACAAACGCCCACACCACAGGGGCGCCGTTGGCCTTCAGTAGAGCCTGTTGCACTTGTCCAACGTTCGTTGCGGCCCCGCGACGCAGCAACAATCGGACGACGTCGCCCCTGCCAGCCTGCGACGCCCACACCAACGCGCACTCTTTCGCATTTTTGCACTTGGTCGCAGAAGCACCCTTCTCCAACAGCAGTTGGACTGTTTCCCAACTTTTGCCTTTGGCAGCCACCACTATTAAAGGGTCTCCTTTTTCAGAACATACATCGATATTCAATTTTCTGTTTTGGAGGAACAACTCCACCAAATTCCAACGACCTTTTTCTGCAGCTAATGAAACCACTTCTTCGTTAAGTTGTGCTCCCTTCTGTAGCAGAAGGGTCACTAGATCCCTCTCCCCTCCACCACTGCGAGGCCTAGGGGTGTGTGGCCGTCCGCGTCCTTGGCGTCGACCTGCGCCCCCGATAACAGGAGGCGCTGGGCGACCGCCAGGTGGCCTTGGGCGGCGGCGCAGTGCAGCGGCGTGCGCAGCCGGTAGCCGGAAGAGTTGACCTTCGCCCCCATGCCCAAAAGAACTACCAGAGCTTTCACGTGTCCTTCACTTGCGGCCACATGTAAAGCAGTATCCCCATTAGCTGTAGACTCTGGATTTCTCTGGATGTCAATTTCTATGTTTGCTAACAACCCAAGGAGGGCCTCATAGTCCCCTGTTTTCGCCATGTCAAGCAGTGACGAGGAGGGAGGGGTCGAAGTTGAAGTGGAGGAGTTAGAATTAGATACTCGTACTTCCCTCACACCTCTTTCTGCCAAAAGTGCATCCACTTTGGGAAGTAGGGTTCCAACTGCTCTTGTTACAGTTTCCTCCAAGTCGGACATTCTTGATTCCACTTGATCAAACCGCATCCTAGCTTGTTTGTCCTCCATTTTGGACTAAGCAAATCACGGTAACTGCAACCAATCACATTGAATTAATATATTATATTCGTTAAAATCCCATTATATTACACAACATTTACTTCAACTGAAAACACACACATTCAAATATAGGAATTAAATCCTTTGCCGGATTTAGCCTACTAGGCTGAGGGGGAAACTCTTCCTAATCTATAATACAGGAGTTCACAACGGGGTCGATATAGATCCCCATGCGATCGATGATTTTTTTAAGGGGGTCAATGATGATCAATGGTTCGATTGGGCATCAAAGTCGAATTATGAACCGGTGCCTTATCAGTATTATCAAGATCTCATTGATTACAAAAACTATTAATGAATTAACTCTTTTCTGATATAAAACAAAACGTATAACAATAAATTATAAGTTCGCTCCTTTTCTTTCTTAACCGCTGTTTATCCTTAGGAATTAAGGAAATTACTGGAAGTTGTGGTATGAAATTGTTATCTTTGTTTGCAATTATTTGCAATCCTTGATGTCATGATTATGGGCGATGAGTAGAAAATGTGTTCTCTTTCCTGTATGCATTTCAATATAATTAAAACATTATTGTAATTATTTTGGGGGGGCTCACGACCTTCTTCTATATCATGGTCTACTCAATCTCGTATCGGAAATAATTTCAAATATGATGCTACAGAAAAGCACAATCTTTTTCAAACTTGAGTTTCCTATTCTCTTCGACATCTAAAAGTGTACCACAGCCTCTCGCGGTACTTATTAATCCTCAGGGGAGAGGTGATGGGAGCACGCCGAAAATCGCCTAGACCTGAGTCAGTCCTGCAGCTTCACATATTCGCCCATAGTATTCCTTGCCCCCATCTCGGTATTTCTTCCATGGATTTGGGTGTGAAATACAGTTCCTCACTTTAACACACAGATTGCACGCAGTTGTCTGTCAGGATAAGAGATCATGGAAGGATTATGGTGTACATGTAATATACAAGGAATTCTCTCTCACTCATAGAAGGACAACTAAAAACATTCTCGGCTTACGTAGGTTTTGAACCCACAGTCTTAATGCCCATATATTTTGGGTCACCTTTCCCATCTCCCTGTCTCATGAGGCCGAATTATTTCACCGTACAAATTGTAAACGTGTTATGGCTTTGTAAAAGAATAATGTTACAAAACCAATAAATAATTAAAGCTAATATTTTATTTATATGCGGACTAAAGTGTGCTTTGTAGCATTGAAGTTAAGTGTATCACAACTTTGAACGCATTCGTTTCCACAGTAAAAATCCAAATAGTTACTTTAGCATCAAATCTTTCCATATCGCCCTCAGTAATCACCAATTTTCACAAGATATAATAACTAATTTTACAGAAACATAACTAATTCTATCGAATCTGTTGTTTTCGAGAAACACTATAGAAATAATTTGACGCACTTGTACTCCAAAATAAGAAATTCTATAAAAAATGACTAACGAAAATCAACGACGTGAGAGCTATGTCAAAAATGTACACTCATGCAAATTTTGAAAACACAAATATATTTGACATTTTTCGAAAATTTCAACTTTTAATAATTACCTGATATTTAAAGAAAAAATTGAAGCCATTTTTTAATACTTTCATGGAAATATTGAAGCCGTTTGGAGATAATGTTTGGGCGATTATTAAAATTCGTGATGTTGAACTAATTTTCACAGAAAATGTTTTAATTATCGAGAAAGTTCTTTAAAATTCATTTGAAATACTTGTACTGGCAATTGCGATAATCTATAAGAAATGTCAGCAATGTAAATAGTAACGGAGTGAGAGATATTAAAAAATACGTTTGTGTAATTTTGGAAATTACAAAAAAAAAACATCAGAGTGGTATTAATATCATTTTATTCTCTTCACTTCACTTCACAGAAAATGTTTAGAGAAAATATTTAAAGAAAAATATTTATAGTCGGTTGCAAGAAAGTCATTTGAACAAAACTGAAGATGAGCAATTTCGAGCTCATTTTCGCTTACTTTTTGAGTGTTCTAAAAATTCATCAAATCTCATTTGAAATCCTTGTCTCCCAAATAAAATAAAGTATAAAACGCCCACATTGCAAACATTAACGTGATACGTACTTAAAACAATTTTTTTTGTAACTTTTGAAAAATACATCCAAATGATCTTTATGTTATATTATTTAGAATAATTAGCACTATCCGTAGAAAACGTTTAAAGCAAAAATTGATGCAATTCTTGAGAAAATCTTTTTTTACTTTTTTAATTTCTCGTGTTTCATTCAAAATAGCGCGAAAACTCATATTTCCCAAATAACGAACGTGACATTAATAAAAAACTAATTGTGGACAACCAATTTCTTATGAAGAAATATCTTTATCTTCAATACTGAAGTTTCAGGCGGGCGCCGAAACAAAATTGAAACTTCGCCAATGTTCAAACATTATGGGGTAACCGTGATAACCAGACCTATGCGAACTTCATAAATGCCTTTTACTCTATTCTTACAAGAAAATTCAAGATAAAATTTGGAGCTATTTTCGAGAAAATTTTGAGTGCCACAAGTCCTTCATGTTAAGTATCTTCAACATTTGTTTTTTATTATTTGAAAGTCGCCGGATTTCGAACCAGTTCTGATTGATTGGGGAAAATTAATTTTTGCGAAATTTCTACTAGAACTTTAGGCTCTACTGTAGTATGGACGGACGGACGGACGATCAGGCAGACGAATTGATAAAAAAACACGTTTTCTGTCTCAGGGGACCCCAAATCTTGTATTTCCGTTGAAATCTCGAAATCGACTTTCCACAGAATATGTAACTTTCTCTATACTACGTACATTACTCCGAGTTTACATAGTGCGTGTACGAGAAAGTAAAAATTAAATTAATGCAATACGCATCATGTAATACGAAAAATGTAACGAAAATCATATCATCCCTACATTTCTAATGAACTTCTGTCCCGTATCAATCAGTGTGTGCTCCGTTAACTTCACTATTGAGGTAATGTCAAATTAAACACTAATAGCGTCTTCCATTCGCCACACTAGTGCGCACCCAGTGCGCACTCAGGGCAGCTTTCGTGATCCATTCGACCGCTAGGGCGCTCCAGTGCAAAGAACTGCGTGTTCCATTCGCACATCGACACGGACCCAGGGCGCACTAAACTGCACCGACGATCGCGTCAGTGCAGTCCAGTGCACCGGGCCATTGTGAGATTAGGTACGGAAGTTATCCATGCTGATTTAGGTTCGTGGTGAAATTGTGAAGGCAATTGAGGATCTTCTGTCACACAGGGATACTTCGAATGATGGAGTATATTATGTTTTGCAAGAAATGTCTTAAAATAATGTTTGTGATTTACACGAAGTTTGGAAAATCAGATTGTGTTTTCCGAAAATTTAACCTTGAATAACTTCATATTAACAAATCCAGTCTATTTAGAAACTAAAGTGTTTTAGGTACGTCTCAATTTCGAAACGCTAATAAAGTGAAAATAAAAATAGTGACCCTTCAAAATCATTAAATATATATGCAAAGAAATTTCTCGCACGCCCATACATATACCAGCGGAAATGTTCATGTTAATATTTTTATTGTTTTCAGTAATCAAACAATTCTACAGAAGCCTTTCGGTTCAAAATTTTGTGTGCTATATCGATCACTGGCAAATGTCGAAAAATGAAATTACGATTCATACGAATTTGAAGTTTTCGTAGTTTTTAAATAAAGACGTTACGTTAATAATTTATGAATTAAGAAGTAAGAATTACCAAAAGACTTCATAAAAATTATAACGACGATCATTATTCACAATTATTATTTTTCGAGTTCCATCAATGTGACACCAAGAACAGCTGTGTATAATTTCACTGCGTAGCGCATAAGCCCTGACTCAGTTCCGGAATCCGTTTCATTCGTAGCTGCTCTTCACGCGTGTGGGCCAGCACTGTTGCGGAGCGATGAGTTTCTGCCCTGCACTAGGGCACGTTTTTCAGTGCAACGACTGGAAAACGCTATAAGTTCCAACAAAACCAAAATATATTGTTCGTAAGTTCTGGATGGCTAATCAATCGGCAAAATATTACCTGCTCCGCTTTCGCGAATATTTGGTTCCGTACCTCCAATACTACCGATTAATTGTATCATTACAAATATCCTTCCTAAGGTTTCGCCATTCTTCCAAACTTGTGATGTCGTTACTAATTAGGGAATTTTCCGAGAATTTCCGTTTAAATATCACGACTTAACCGTCAGGCGTCCATCTCTTTCATCGATGTTTCGGTACATCGCTAAAGGGTATTTTATGTCGATGAAAACATCGACGAGGAAAACATCGCTATTTAAAATATCGATGCTTTAATTATAGACTAATAAACATGCTATTTTCCTATCCATTTTTAATTACAGTACCTAGAAGGGATATATTTTAGTGTTTGGTTACCAGCATGTTAGTAATATGGAAAAATTATTATCGAATGTAAAGAATAAAATTAACAATAAAAAAACTTCATGGTTTGATATCGATTTCGTGTTTCAATATCGATTCAGGTAATGACACGCCTGCCGATAACATACATTCATAACCCGACAACTCCCAAACTTTCTCACATTGCACAGGCGAAATGTGCAGCTTGTTAAAGAGGATGACGCAAAACAACGATATTGCTGTGGATTGCTTCTGTTCTACAGCGTGCATAAACCCCCTTATTACAAAAAATAAAAATTAAAGAAAACATTGATGTTTTAGTAACCAAATATCGATGTTAAGAAAATACACTAAAGAAAAATATCGAAGTTAATATATCGATGTTTCTGGTGGAAAACAAAGGTGTTTTTAAAAACTTCGACGTTTTTTTGCCATCCCTAATTACAGTCCTCAATTGTTCGTTCTCTTATGAGTTGCTATACTCTGACCAAGTTCCATATTTTCATTTCGTAACACCAACGAAGTACATTCTCACCTGTGTATGAAGTCCGACAGGCGGCTGGGGTGGCGACCGACGGGGACGCGTCGTGGACATTTGGTTGGTGGAGGGGGAAGGGATGGCCACCAGAGGTGCTCTGGCGGCCACTGCCTGCAACAGTCCGCCCGTCGCTGCGGCTTGGCCTCACACTGGACGCGGGCCCCTCCGTCACCCAGCGGAGTACTTGCGTCTGCCTTATCTTACGTATCTTGGATTGATTGATTGATTGATTTGTTCGTGTTTCCGGGCGCGTCAACTGCTTCGGTCATTAGTCCCGTTAGTGTAGTGCATGTTTTTTTCTCGGGAGTTGGCAGTGATCTTCCCCCGCTGGATAGCGAGATCCGGCGCAGACCTACCGTCGGTTAGTGGGGTTTCCCCCTGACTAGGACTCTCCCACCAGCGGGGCACCGCCCCAGCCGAGACAAGCTCTAAGCTCCCCACCGGTCTCCCGGAATATGTGGTAGTGTAGTGCATTGTGTGTGTGTGTGTGTGTGTGTGTGTAAGGGGAGAGGATAGTACAAGGAAGAGGAAGGACAGATCGCGCTCGGTCCGTGGCCCGTTTTGGTAGGGTACTGCTCCGGCATTCGCCTGGTTTACGTATCTTGGAGAATCGACAGATTAAAAAACTGCGTGTGTTTGCCTGTTTCAACGACACTAGCTCCTACACAGTAAGCAGGATTGTGGCAGTGAATATTCACTCAAGAATCTGGCTGAACTCGTAGGCACTCCAAATTTAATAGTAATAATAATAATAATAATAATAATAATAATAATAATAATAATAATAATAATAATAATAATCTTATATATACAAATGAATCGCTGAATTCCTTGTTAAGCGCAAATCTCGAGAACGGTGAACCGATTTGCTAATTATTTTTTTAGAATATTCCTAGAAGTACGAGGATGGTTCTTACGGAGAGAAAATTTTAAAAATTGCCTGAAAAATCTAAAAACAACACTTTTCTATACTCTATAGAAATGTTCGTAATAATACATAAAAGTCATTTGAACTTTAATACCATACCATAAAGTTCAATTGTTAGTGGAGAATCTGGGATTTCAAAACAATTGAGTGACGTTAGTATCGTATCAATATTTATACGATGGTAACATTAGACAAACACGAATAGTCTATGGTAAAATGTCACTTGAAATGTAACGTCCCTTTGATGTGTATATGTTGAAATGCTGTGATGTGTAAACGTCTCTTTGTTGTGTGTTTGTGACTCATTTATACTCGATATGCCTCCTATAAGGCGACGGACAAATTTAGGCAGAAGAATCCGAAATCAACGAATCAAATTAATATCAATCTAATCGTACTGCCCAGGAACGTGAAGATCACAATGAACGTGAAAGAATTCGGGTAAGACTGATCCATGAAGTGCGACATTCGACTAATAATGGTGCAAGTTTGAATCGAGCTGCTTTCTGTTACGATATGTCAATTGATTACAGTGCGTACAACTGTGTTGCTATTGGACGTATGAACTCAGTTTGCCGATATTGTGAGGCATTGAAGTACAAAAACGAAGCCTATGGATTGTGTTGCGCAAATGGAAAGGTGAAATTGATACCATTTCTTCCACCTCCAGAGCCATTGGTTTTAGGAAAAGGAACAGATTCCATACACTTCTTAAAGAATATTCAACAATACAACAACTGCTTTCAAATGACTTCATTTGGAGCAACAAAAGTTTTCAGGAAAATTTCATGCCAACTTTTAAGATACACGGTCAAATATATCACAGAGCAGGTTCTCTGTTACCAGTGCCAGATAGCGAGTACAAGATTTTACAAATTTATTTCATGGGCAATTCTCCACAAGCAATAAATCTACGTTGTGCACATAACAATTCAGTGAAAAGGTCAATAGTTGAACAATTACAAAACTTATTTCATGAACACAATCAATTGATTATATTATTTAAAAGTGCAATGGATATGATGCCATCTGATGATCACAAAATTGTTATCAGAGCTGATAAGACTCCTGTGAGCCAACATGCAGGACGTTTTAATGCACCTACGATTTTGAGAAACTTTTTAAAATGCCCATTGTAATTCATGTTAACTATCACAAATTTAAAGAATGTTTTTCATAATGACGAATATTCGAGTCAATCCAGGTCGACCGGGGAATATCCATTTTGGAAAAAACTCCTACGAATGATTTAGGCGGGCGGGCGGGCGGGCGGGCGGGCGGGCGGGCGGGCGGGCGGGCGGGCGGACGGACGGACGGACGGGCGGACGGACGGGCGGGCGGGCGGACGGACGGACGGACGGACGGACGGGCGGACGGACGGGCGGGCGGACGGACGGGCGGGCGACGGACGGGCGGCGGACGGACGGGCGGACGGACGGACGGACGGACGGACGGACGGACGGACGGACGGGCGGCGAGACGAGACGGACGACGGACGGACGGACGGACGGACGGACGGACGGACGGACGACGACGGACGGACGGACGACGGACGGACGGACGGACGAGACGGACGACGGACGGACGGACGGACGGACGACGGACGGACGGACGGATTTTAAAATGCCCATTGTAATTCATGTTAACTATCACAAATTTAAAGAATGTTTTTCATAATGACGAATATTCGAGTCAATCCAGGTCGACCGGGGAATATCCATTTTGGAAAAACTCCTACGAATGATTTAGGCGGGCGGGCGGGCGGGCGGACGGGCGGGCGGGCGGGCGGGCGGGCGGGCGGACGGGCGGGCGGGCGGGCGGGCGGGCGGGCGGACGGACGGACGGACGGGCGGACGGACGGGCGGGCGGACGGACGGACGGGCGGACGGACGGACGGGCGGACGGACGGGCGGGCGGACGGACGGACGGACGGACGGACGGACGGGGACGGACGGGGACGGACGGAGGACGGACGAGGGACGGACGGGGACGGACGGGGACGGACGGGGACGGACGGGAGACGGACGGGGACGGACGGGACGGACGGGACGGACGGGACGACGGGACGGACGGGACGGACGGACGACGGGACGGACGGGACGGACGGGACGGACGAGACAGACGGGACGACGGGACGACGGGGACGGACGGGACGGACGGACGGACGGAGACGACGGGACGACGGACGGACGGAGGGCGAACGGACGGACGGACGGACGACGACGACGGACGACGACGACGGACGGACGGACGGACGGACGAGACGACGGACGACGACGACGACGGAGACGAGACGGACGGACGGACGGACGAATGTTTTGCCGTCAATCGATTTTCGCGTATCAAGGAACCACGAAACATGGATTCTTATTGCAGCATGTGTTAGAGGATTTTTTTAAATTCAGCTACTTGATTTATCCACTTTTTTGTTATAAGGACCCGGCAATAAGTTTTACTGCCGTTAATTTACCGCCTTTTTCCCACAGTATTACATAATTTTCTCTCTACTACGCAAGCGGTAGCGAGAATGTAAAAATGCGTTAACAATATTTTCTCTAAAATGTCTCTAAAATGTTTCTTTAAATTTTTGGATATAATAGAGCAAAGTTTGTTTAATAAAACCGCATAAATCCGATTAACACCTACGGTTTTGAAAAACATAAAAATTTTAAAACATATTTTTTACTTTCAATTTTGAAGTTCGAGATTACTTTCGTAAAGAAATTTATATTTCAACGTTAGATCTTTGAATCCTTTTACGTCCATATTTTTTCCTAGATGTTAGTAGTTTCAGCATAGTTTTCAGTGATATGTTACAATCACCGCAAACATTTGGAGTCGTAATTCAGAAATTATTGTTTACATATTCTATCTCCTTATTCCTCCTCATTGCAAATTACTTATCACTGTATATTGATTGGGAAAGGGATAAAGAAGAGGAAAATATATAAAGAAAATTTATTTCGTAGGATGTGTGGAAGGACCTCGTACGGCAGGCATATCACGGTCGCGGGTCAAGGCTACTTAATTTCGCGGGCACTGCGACCAGAGAAATAGGTGCGAGATTTGAAAGTAAAAGTTGTCAAATCGTTCCGGAGTAATGGTTCATCACTCGGTACGACATATGTCAGTCTTTTAGAGAAGTCAGTTGACAATCATTGCCTTAAATTTAGTTATACTAATTCTTGTTTCCTCTATTAAATCAAAGCAATTATCCATTGAAATGTAATAATGTATTAATCAAATTTGAAATTTTCAATTGAGATAAAATGAAACTTTTTGAATTAGACTTTTTGATTTTATCATCGTGTTTACTTCAGAGTGCAATAATTGAAGTAACTTCTTAAGTTCAAGTTAGGAGGTTTAACAGACACCAGACTTCCTGTTAAAAGAAGAAGAGCTACCGTAAGTGAGATTTGGTAACATACTGAGACATTAATTTATTTCACATTATTGCTACAATAAATAAATATATGATTTAATAAAATCTAACACAAATGAAAACAAAAGAATTCATCACTCAAACATATTATTGCCCAAGACATTTCGTTATAGAAGACAAAATATATAAAAGAAAACATGTAATAATAATAAATAGTAAACAATATAATCATAATTAAAATCTCGGATTTTTGAAAGAACAAATCTGACAAACATATTTTCGTCTGAAGCCAGTATTCTCCGCCTCGCACCGTTACAGCTTGCGAGTGTACATCCCTTCTGTATTTGGAGGGGAAATGCGAGCGGAGTAAGGGGAAGTGGCCACTGCCCACAAAAACACTTGGCTTCCCAGGCGGGCAAGTAGCTCGTGCGAGCGAGGTTTGACACGCCTACCGTACGGGTAATGAGTGTCAATGAAAGATTGCAAATAAAAGTATCCAAAGCTTTTTATGACAATCATTTATTTCAGCAATTGCACAACGTTTCGTAACTAGTTTTGTTACATCATCAGGTGCTTAATGAGGGAACTACTATCCCATTGAATTACCTCTGCAGTAGAACCATCGAGGAAACACTACGAAATTAACTCACTCTCACACAGTTGATATCACATAACTAACAGTTACAAACAGACACTCCATTCCAAGGAATCCACTCTCCATTGCACTTAATTCCTTGGAATGGAGTGGTGAAGGTGAAAGGTGAAAGTCAAGGTGAAAGGTGAAATTCAAAAATTGCGAGTGGTCCCATTAATATGACCAACGACTGTAGGTAGCCCCAATTAAATGCGACGTATACACCATCGCGAATATGTCTTGTACCTGTTGTCCAGTCGCCAAATTTTTTCCACTACTCCATTGAAGGATTATTGCGGTGATGACAGATTTACAACCGGCACCAGCCATTCAAGCCAGCCCCCAACGCTTGTGACTCTTTGCTTTAATATGTCGCGTACTCCGTCAGAAACAGCAACCTCCAAGGGAGCCTTTTCGTCATAGTTCTTCTCCGCAGGTTTGGCGCCGCCATCCAACAGGGCTCGTGCGCACTCCAAGTGGCCTTTTAAAGAAGCCACATGAAGAGGAGTGTTTCCATCCACGTCTTTCACGTTGACATCCGCTGCTCGCCGTAGCAACTCTTCGACGCACGCTAGTTGTCCGTTGGCGGCTGCATAGCTCAGGGCAGTGCTCTGATTGGTGTCTGTTGCGTGTATATTGACGCCCGCTTCCAATAATGTCACTAGAGCCTCCAAGTGGCCATGAATCGCGGCTTCCCTGAGGCTGAATTCTCCAAATGATCCTCGCACTTTGTCAGGCACGACGTCAACGAAGGCCCACACCACAGCGGCGGTCCTGGCCTTCGAAAGGGCGCAAAGGACCTGGTCAATGTTTGACAATGCTCCGCGTATCAGCAGCTCTCGTACAGCCTCTGTCTGACCGGCCTGAGACGCTAACACCAACGCGCTCTCTTTGGCGTCTTTGCATTTCGTCGCATTCGCACCTTTCTCCAACAGCAATTGTACCATTTCCCAACTATTGTCTTTTGCTGCCAGCACTATTAATGGATCTCCTGATTCAGTACATACATCAACGTACCATCCTCCGTTTTGAACAAAAAACTCCACCAAATTCCAATGACCATTTTCTGCAGCCATGGAAATAGATTTTTCATTTGCTTGTGCTCCCTTCTGAAGAAGAAGGATAACAAGATCCCGTCTCCCCTCTGCTGCAGCCAGACCTAGGGGTGTGACGCCGTCCGCGTCCTTGGCGTCGACCTGCGCCCCTGATAACAGGAGGCGCTGGGCGACCGCCAGGTGGCCTTGGGCGGCGGCGCAGTGCAGCGGCGTGCGCAGCCGGTGGCCGGAAGAGTTGACCTTCGCCCCCATGCCCAAAAGAACTACCAGAGCTTTCACGTGTCCTTCACTTGCGGCCACATGTAAAGCAGTATCTCCATTTGCTGTGCACTCGGGATTTCTCTGGATGTCAATTTCTATGTTTACTAACAACCGGAGGAGGGCCTCATAGTCCCCTGTTTTCGCCATGTCAAGCAGTGAGGAGGGGGGAGGGGCAGGAGTCGAAGTGCTGGAGTTAGAATTAGATACTCGTACTTCCCTCACACTTCTTTCTGCCAAAAGTGCATCCACTTTGGGAAGTAGGGTTCCAACTGCTTTGTTCACTGATTCCTCCAAGACGGACATTCTTGATTCCACTTGATCGAACCGCGTTCTGGCTTCCTTGTCCACCATTTTGGATAATGCTGATTACCCGATACGGTCTCTGCAACCAATATTGAATTAAAATAGTACCTTTTTTTTAAACCATCTGCTGGAAATAATACAGGATAACTATGCCCATTCACTTCCACCAAGTGAACTCCTGTCTCACACTAAACACACTAACAGCACAGGAACACATGCGGTCTTTGCAGACACGCGGGGTCCTCCCACATACGGCCACTCCAACCTGTTTAAACTTATTTCCCTTCTAATCCGTCCCCAGTCGTCCCCATGCTTTCACCACACTTTATCAACACGTTCCCTTCCACGTTAAACAATCATAACGCCAGCCTTTGCCTGTCCCAATTGGAAAAACGTGGATTCGAGTAATTTTAACAATTACAAATTATCTAACGCAAAATAAAAAGCAAAAATAAAGCACAAGGTATCATTTTCAACTCTCAACTATAAAGAAGATATAACAATGTAGTACAGTACTAGTATTGTAGAACCTCTCTACTCCTCCTTAAAAACATCAAACCGGCTTTATGCCTCAATCACATATGAAACTTACTTTTCAGGATAAGATATTCGAATAATGTGGAGAAATTCACGACCTATTTATTCTATATTCTCGGAATATTATTATTTAGAGTACCATAATAATCATCATTTTTAACAAATAAACCACTTAATGTCATTCAATATTAAACTTTTCGATTTATAATTCAGTATTTACCTTACTGAAAATAAAAATCATACCAAATTAGAACTAATGGCTTTAGGTCAAATTTTTAAATTTTAAAACCTTTGAAAATTGTCATGAACTAGAAAATAAGACTCTTAATTGAAATGTTTAGCTACAGTCTGTAATAATTACATAAAATATTCATGCACATTCATTGACCGCTACTTACAAAGAATTTAAATTCGAACGCACACCTCGGTGAACAATTTTTCGGTCCAAACGGAGGAGCATATATTTACGAAAGTTGGAATATTCACAGTGGTTTGGAATATTCACAGTGGCAATGTCGTACCTGTAGCATGTAAAAGAACCGTGCAAAATTAAATTTTCAGACAATTCCAAACCTAATCTGATTTCTTACGTCTCAGGCAGGGAGCGCCTCAAACAATGAATAATAATATTGAAATTTGTGGCGCTCCCGTACCGTTAAAATGGGAGTCGAAATTCATTGGAAACACTAAAGTTTACAAGAGCCACCAGCACCTTCGCCTCTGGAAACAGGGCAAGGAAACATAGAACAGGAAACTTAATCTATGCCCAGTGTTGTGTGCTCCCAAGTGAGAAAGTAAAATATGTTTAGTTGAAATACTGCTAATACAAATTACTCAAATAATACTTCATAAATAAATATATAATGTAAGCAGTAATTTTTAAACGGCGAAATAAGCGAGTCCAATCGTTTATGTTCTGGCGTTTATGTGCCGTGCAATCGCAGCAGTAAACGAAGAAATGAATGGCGGAACAACATTAAAACACCACAATTCCGAAATAGGAAGAACAATCAATTCATCTGCAACAACAACACTTAGTGGTTTGCAACTTCAAGGAACAAATATACTCTCAAATATCGCAGTGGCCATGTAGTGACAAGCCTGCTAATTAACGTATGTATATTCCTACATGATCCCAGGAAAATAAGAAGTGTAAGTACATATATATTTTGTAAATCTAAAATTACCGAAGTTAAAAGACAACCTGAAGGCGCAAGCTTCTAAGATAGCTAATGGGCAGCGTGCTAGCTTTCGGTGGTGTGGTGTGATTCGCGAACGCGGCAAAAATAGTTTTAAAATCGTCTCAGTTTCTGTACCTTTATGACAAAGAAAAGGTGAGACAGGCGGGGTTTAACGGCATTACGGTAACCTAATTACGGTAAGGTGACGAGACGTTCCGTATTAGTCGGGACAGTCCTATATTTTGAGTCCATGTCCCGTATATTTTCGACAGAAAAACGGAACGCCGAAATGCGCCTTTTTGACTTACGCGCATAAAATGCCGTCATATTAAATTTATCATAATTTTCCGATTGCTTTCCATTAGTTTATAAAATATTAAATGTGTGGTGTTATTGCGCTCATGTGCCTCGTAACAAGAATGTATAGAGTCAGGTTTGGTTTCTAGGAAGGGAAAACGCAGCTTTAGCGTTATTTGAACTTGTAAATTAGATAACTTTATCGAGAAATTGAATAATCTAATCCTGCTTCTGAGAGTTTCTGTGCCACTTAGCACGGAATCTAAACTGAGAAATCCAGACCTAGTTCGCAATTAATGAAAGTGCAATGGAACAAATGTCATCCTTTCTTTCTTCAATGATCCTTTCTTAGGTATTCTTTGTTATGCATGAATTGAGTTCTACAATATCATGTATATGAGTCATATATATATATATATATATATATATATATATAAGAGAGAGAGAGAGAGAGAGAGAGAAGAAAGAAAGAAAGAAAGAAGGAAAGAAGAAAAGAAAAAAGAAGAAAGAAGAAAAGAAAGAAAAGAAGAAAAGAAGAAAAGAAAGAAAGAAAGAAAAAAGAAAAAAGAAAAAAGAAGGAAAGAAGGAAAGAAGAAAAGAAGGAAAGAAGAAAAGAAGAAAAGAAAAAAAGAAGGAAAGAAGAAAAGAAAGAAAGAAGGAAAGAAGGAAAGAAAGAAAGAAGGAAAGAAAGAAAGAGAGAAAGAAAGAAAGAAAGAAAGAGAGAAAGAGAGAAGAGAAGAGAGAGAGAGAGAAGAGAGAGAGAGAGAGAGAGAGAGAGAGAAACGCATCGCGTTTCTAAACAGAGGTGGAGCGGCCGACCCAATTAAATTACGCGGTAGCTATAACAGGCCGTTGCCGACTGACCCGTTCTGAACGAGTCAGGGTAACGCGGCGAGCGAGAAGAGGTGCGAACAGCACGAGAGAAAACGGGCAGTGAGAGAAGAACTCGAGAGGAGACGGAACGGGTGCGTGTACTTGTGTGGTTTGTGAAGAAATTAAGGAACTGGGGATGTGATGCATGCCGATGGAAAGTAGGTAAAGTGAGAATCGATGAAGCATGGTGAGCATGGTGAACAATCTACAAAACCTAATTAGGAATTGTAACGCTAAGGACTGGGAGAGTGCCAGGGATCAGCCGGGAGACGAGTTACACCACGTGGTGGTGCAACTGCAGCCAAACATCCGGCGAGGACTGTAGACAGTATTATTGAATTGAATTTGCCTTATTTTACGTGGCGAGACTCAGGCCATGAGGCCTGCTCTTCCGCCTGCTCTTCCGTCTGACCACGCAAATTTCGTGGTCTCACTCCTTTCACCTATGATGGGAGAAAGAAGGTATTACTTGGGCGACGAAACAGGCGATTTGAATTTAGCTCAGAGGCGTCATTTAGGCTTGAGGATCTTTTACATGCAGTAAATGTACTAACATGGGACAGCCGGCTTTACTTCCCCTCCGAAGGAAGGCGCACGAGGGATTTTTTCGCCCTTAAAAGTCCACGGCTTCGATCGGGTTTGAACCCGCAAACTTGGGTATAGCAGTCCGATACGCTAACCGCTACACCATCGCCGCCGCAGTGTGTGTATTATTGTTGTAGAGTAGTGTGTATTATTGTGAGTAGTGCGTCGACGAAGTCGACGGTGCGGGTGGTGAGGATGAGAGAAGAACATCAATAATGCCCGGATGGAACGAGTGACGTGTGGATAACGGCCGAAGCATGTGTGATCCGAGCAGAACAAATCAAGCAGCGGCCGCCCGGGTCTGGGAAGCGACCGGGACCGAGAACAGCCGAGCGACGCCGAGCCCCCGCCGCCGAGGTGTTCGTGGCTAGCAGTGTCGCCCATCCAAAAGTCAGGTTTTTATGTGTTGAGCAGTCTTTCTTAGGAAATGGTAATAAGGATAGCAGTGGTTATTAGCATTTAAGGTTGGAAAAGTGAAAAGAGACGCATATTGTAACGAGTTTGAAATAAATAATTTTATGTTCTTTATATTATAATTTGTATTTCCAATGTATATACACGAATACCCAGAGCCCATTCACGAAAAAGATTACCGGTCCCCCATCTTATCTTAAAATCACTGTTGTACAAAAATGTCTTGTTTTTATGTTTTCAAAATATGGTTGCCTTAAGTTCCGGCGAAGGGAATATGTCATGTTCGCCCCCCTCCCATGTCGTTCTTCCCCTCAAGCATGGGAATTTAACTAGGTCCCAGCATGAGTGAAACCGTTACCTGGCCGGCAAATTCGGATTACCGACCCCAAATCCCAAATACATACTGCACATTCAAAAGGGTGCATATCAGGGAGAGAAAAAAGGAGCCAATAAGGAAACGTAAATTGGGAGAGGTAGCTCAGCGCATCAACTGATATCACTGTAGTGCCTCTGACCGGGAGGTCCTAGGTTTGAGTCACGACGGTGGCAAGATTGTCGACACCAGCTTGTCAGCTAGGTCGGATTCAGTCGCTGTCTGGACGAGAATTCTGGAGGTCGGCTGCTCTGATCGGTAGTTTTCTGTGGTTTCTCCGATCAACACCAGGCGAATGCCCGAGCAGTACTCTAACAAACGGGTCAGGAACTGCACGCGATCTTTCTTTCCTCTTCCTTGTCCTATCCTCATCTCTTACACACACTTACCCTGGCATGCACTACACTACCATACATGCCGGGAAACCTAAGGGGCGGGTTGGGGTGTTAGATCTTGGCCCGGCTGGGGCGGTGCCCCGCTGGTGGGAGATACCAGGTTGAGGAAAAACCGCTGGTCGACTGTAGGACGGCGTATCTTGCAATCCAGCGGGGGAAGATCATCACCACCTCCCGATGAAAAAAACCATACGAGATCAATGACATCAGTATTTGACGAGTCCGGAATCACTAATAATCAATCAACAGGAAAAGTGAAGGCGAAGTGTTACGTCTAGCAAAGCAACAACGAAACTTTATCTCGAACAAATTTTCTCAGAAAGAATTGTCAGCGAGGCAACTGTAGGAGATAGTAATCTTGATAACGATGAATATCTGAATAATCTTGATAACGATAAATATACATTGGGATCCTAACCTCCACTAAAGTCCACTATTGCGCCTGACACCACAATGAACAAAATATAATAAGCTCTTTGCAAGTGGCATTTCTAAGGGTGACAATTGCTTCAAATTTTCAATAACGCTGCGAATAACGCAGTAAATTAGATATGAACATAAAGCTAGTAAAATACTTTAGAAAAACAATATATTTCATATTAATTGATGGCGAATAGACATTTTCCTAGTTCTAGACATAAACAGTTCTATGGATAAACACAGTTAATCAAAGAGTCCATTGAATAGAAATATCACAAATACAATATATCTACAATATTAAGAATATTAGTGTCGAAAATAGTTCTGGCAATTTTATTTACCGATTTATTTACCAAGTGCTAGAAAAAGTCTCCTCATTGAACGTCTTTTAAATTTACAAAGAAAATTTCAAGCCTGCGAAAGAAACTTGGCCTAGTTGAGTGCCAAAGGTGAAAAGCCCAACCACACCTAACGAGACGTGTCCATGCCTACCGTTTCGTCGAAAGCGGTAAAGTTCGCCCTATCAGTAGAGAGTTTTTGCAAGACGGGAAATCTATTGTCGTAGTACGTAAACATTATCGTCAAAAGGAATTAACGTATCTTCAGAAAAATGAGTGTTGCATGTCGTACAATCGAAAACATACGTTAAAACTGGGAACTAATTGGAACTGAATACCTCTTATAGAATCTAAAAGGTTTTTTTGAACATCTGTGTATCTCTGAGTCCATTTTTGCTGTTATAAGCAGTAAAAGATAGTAAAACGTATGATAAAGCCCTATATAAAATCAAAGGAGCCTCAATATATACATAACCTATAAATCTTTAACAATTAGATTAGTTTACTTCTGACATATTTGAATTAACTTAAAAATAATAGCCATTCAGTTCTTGGCTCATTATCTTGGTAATATGGATATTGTATTTTCATTATTTCCATGCTTATTATGTGTTAGTGTTAAATTCGGGTTTAAAGGTGGCGGCGAAAACAACGTAAATTGTAAGTTACGAACACATTTGTCGTAGACGACAAAACAGGAGAATGTCGGGACCCGTCAATCGAAATCCCGTCATTTGATGTCGCCGCATTCGCAGTTCAGTTCTCCACAGAATTGTCGTGTTACATCTTTCAAATCAACGACTTGCAAAACCTCTCCAGCGACTGCACTAAGGGATTAAATTCTTCTCCGAAATGTGCCATTTTCTAGGATAACATCCCGCCAATTATAAGGGCTGCGAGGTCTTCCAGATACAAGTTTCAGATATCAATGAAAATAATAAACTAAACTAGTAGTTTTCCAACAGCACATACTTTCTCGCATTATTTCTAACATTGCCATTTTCGATAATTCAGAGAGTTCAACAAAATAATACATGCGACATTATTTAAGCGTCCTTGTTTATCTTTTTAATTTTTTTTTTTTTTAAACGAAAACTAAGTTAAAAAAATTGTATATGACCTTCCTTAAAAAATGATTTTTACTTTCTCGCCTTTTCATCGTAAGAAAAGAAAGAGTAATAGAGAACTGGAAAACTGCGAATTTTCAACAGAAAAACTCTTATCGCCAAGCCGACAAGACAGCGGTTGCCACAACAGCATTCCCGCATCCAGGTTAATTTCCTAGACTGATTTTCTTATAGCTTCAGGAGTATGTCGCAAAATTTATTTATCGGGTTTTTATTTTCACAATTATTGATAAAAGTTCGTTAGCCAACGTCTCGAGGCATCTTCAAGTCACATTTCCAAGGTTTACTTAATTATATGTAAACCATAATCAAATAATATAATGTACCCCAAAATAGTTCACACTATCTGTGGACCATGTCAAAAGGAAAAATCCTTATTAAAATATAAAAATGGTTCAAATCAGTTTCATTATTGGACAATGTAAGTCTCGGACCAGACCACTCCACGTTATCAATGTGACTGAGGGTGTAAACTTCTAGATGGAGAAAGAAAGTCACTCCACCGTGAATGTGAAAATAAAAAAAGGACTGGCTATAAATAAATCCTGGATCATACTCCTGAAACTTTCTCGTATTATTTCTAAATTTGCGATTTACGAACATTCAGAGAGATAAACGAAAAGATACCTGAACCATTCTCTAAAGCAATCCTTGTATACGGAAAAAATTGAAGGAAAAATAGAGAGCATTTTGAAAAAATGTTTTTTTATAAATTGTTAAATTTAAAAATTCCAAATTAAAAAAATGTGCAAGGCTTTTTAAAAAGATGATTTTAGGAAGGTTTTGTTTTAGAAAAAAATCTGATTTTTTTTGTAGCTTTGAAGTGTCAAAGTTGTGCAATTGTCGAAAATACAGGGAGTTCGCCGGAAATGAGTAACAACACTATTTTGCCGTCTTTTTTTTTTTACCGTGGATAGTAATGCTATAATCTAAAAACCTATTTCCGCCACCTCGCAAAAACTACTCATATTTCGAAAAATTGTGCATGAGGTTATTTCAAGATGTCTTTAAAGAACAAATTTCATTAAGCAAATCCTCATTAACATAATTTTTCATCACAACCATTATATTAATAAAATAAGATCTCCATTCATTATATATTTACCGCAAATCGTGGTGAATATCTTTAGAATTTATTAATTTTAAAGGAAGGGATACGTTTGGCTGTTGGATCAGGCACAGCGTGGTGCCCGTGCTTTGGTTGCCGCATCGTACTGCGCTCACGAAGTTCACGTTCCGGTTGTTTATTTGTGTTTGTTCGCTTGTGTTTAGTTGTGTTTTATTTTCGATATTTACCGTTTTAATCACGTCAAAGTTAAATGTAATTACGTTTATTTTCTTCATTTGGGTTTTTAGGTAGTAGTAAATTTATTAATTTGCAATTAAAAAAATTAATAACTTTTTCTTTGCAAACTTTATTTAAAATGTATGATCCACCAACCGTAAAGCACAAAAGCACTAAAGTGCACCATGTGAGAAAAACAAATTAATAGAGAACGGAATTTATTGTAATAAAAATCCAAAATATATAATATATATATATATTATTTTTTCTAAATCATGTAAGAAAAAATAGAAAATATGTAAAATAAAAATTCACTGTAGTGTTTAAAATTGTTTTCTACAAGCATTTTCCGAGCATAGAATGTCGCCGATTAGTTTTTAACAAGGATTCGGAGTGGCTGAAAGTAGGTTCTACCTCTACAGTAGTAATTGCACACTAGACTTCATTACCCACGAGAATTGTATTCGGAATATAAAATACGTTCATAGTATATATTGCAATGCTTACGAGGAGCCGCTGTTCAAGTGAGTAGTAAGTAGTAGTATCGTGTAGCCAGTGATGGATCCCGGAGTAGGGGATTAAAGGGAATACACCCTACCCACACACAAATCGAACAAAACAGTAAGACAATTTTCTGTGAAATAAATTTGTTGCTTTTCGATCGATTAACGAATGTGCTCTTTGAAACATGAGCACGCACATGGTTGAAATTACTTTTGTTCACAAAAATCCGCTCATTTTTGACTCTGAGTACGCAGTGTGCGGGGGTGGAGGGGATTGAAAATTCACGGGGAAGATATGGTGGTCATAGAAGCGTAGCGGCATTTTATTTGATTTGTAAGAAAGATAATTCCGTAACCTATATTGCAAACGGAACATTTCAGATGTAAATGTAAAAGAAAATGTAACGAAATATATAGTAATAGTTAAAATATGTAATTATAACGTAATATGTAAAATAAAGTAGTGTAATTCATTCAAAATGTCTTGTAAACTCTAAAAAGTATTATTGAATGCATATTAGTTCCTGTAAAAACATGTAATTACATGGAACTACTAGTTAATAATGTTTATAACTATTGAATTATAATTATATTTTCGAATGGAATTCGTACTCAATGCCTACCGGGAGATAACTGTCCGCGAGGCAGTTCGATTTCCCGTGTATCAAATCAGTCTGTTTCCGTGGGCCCGACTTATTTTGTTGTCAAAAAATTCTAAATATTAATTTGTTCGGTAATCAAAACTTATTATTTATCTAGTGTTAAAAAGAAACAATAGTCGTAGCATTTTGTAACTGCATGTATTGGCTTGAATTTTGAATATTGTGCTGAAATAGTGGTGCACTTTAACATTAATATTTCTTCCTGATTTCTTATGACATTTCAAAGCACAAAGGACGTGGGAAGCTTAACACAAATGTTTCCTGTGTATCGGAGTCTCAAGGATAGTTTTAGACTTGAAGAAAGGGAAGAAAATACGCTTTCATAAAATTGGAAAGGTTCGAGACAAACGACTTAAGCGCTAAACTAGCGTTACGCCCCATTGCAGGATTCATCGTCACTAACGAGCGCGTAACTTTCGATTCATACAGTGCAGCAGAAAAGCGTCACGGTTGGCTTCACCATAAGAGACCGTACTTCATTCTTAACCTCGGACGCGCCATAACGGATTTACCTTCGCCAATAGCTTCTAATACAGCGAAGCGAATTTTCTTATCAATTCTTGTCAAAAATGCGCTTTTCATCTGCATTCAGAATATAACTTGTATATGGGTTAGAGTAAGAATCCCAGACTTTCAGAAAACGTGCACAGAATACTCCCCATGGCAAGTCACACAGTTTTTGACGTTAAATAAATAAATAAACAAAAAGGACGAGAAAGTAAAAATAAATATATGCAATGCGTAACATGTAATACACATAATGTAGTAGGAATCGTATCTGTCCTAAGGACATTCTCACCTGGAAGCGAAGTCTCACAGGGGGCTGCGGTGACAACGACGCAAGGAGTCTTGGGCCGCTTTTGAACGCGGCGGGGGGGGGGTAGCAATAGAGGCGCCCTGTCGGTCACGATCTGAAACAGTCCGCTTCTCACTGCCTCGCGGCGCACCTCGCACTACTCGCAGACCGCTCCCAAGCATTCAGCGGAGCACCCACACCTGCCTTATCTTACATATCTCGGAGAATCGACAGATTAAACGACTGCGAACGCCTGATTGACAATTTGAACAGCACTAGAGCCAAGGGCTAAGCGTGCGCTGTATTTTCACAATAATGACACACACGTGCACACGCACACGCACACGCACATCATATACACACAAGTTGTTAGACCCAAACGCATTTTTCTCTATGTCGACGCGCTGAATCCGAATGTAAGGGATGACGCGATTCTAGCTTCAGATTCGGCTTCACCGCGTCGACATACAAAGAGAATCTATTTCCAAATTCCCTAAATTTCAAATATAATCAAAACTCCCTCACCTCTTTGGTTTTCTGTAGATATCACAAGAGGGTTATACAAGAAAGAACATTGAATACTTTCAATTGAGGGACACAAACAATCGTTTTAATGATAACACAACACGATGCTCACTAAGTAACCGCTCTCGGTCCACATGGTTCGAATTTTGTCGGGCTAGGAAGGCGCGCATCACTGCTAGTCTTTATGCTACCTTAGCATTTTCCAACTGGCTGCCGTTTGATTGATTGATTGATTGATTGATTGATTCATTCATTAATTTTTTCATGTTTCCGGGCGCGTCAACTGCTCTGGTCATTAGTCCCGTTAGTGTAGTGCATGTTTTTATCGGGGTATGGCGGTGATCTTCCCCCGCCGGATGGCGAGATCCGGCGCCGAACTACCGTCGGCTAGTGGGGTTTTTCCCTAATCAAGACTCTCCCACCAGCGGGGCACCGCCCCAGCCGGAACAAGCTCTAGCTTCTGACCTGTCTCCCGGAATATGTGGTTGTGTAGTGCACGTTAGTGTAAGTGTGTGTGTAAAGGGAGAGGATAGGACAAGGAATGGGAATGACAAATCGCGCGAGGTCCGTGGCCCGTTTGTAAGGGTACTGCTCCGGCATTCGCCTGGTGTTGATCGGATAAACCACGGGAAACTACCGATCAGAGCAGCCGGCCGCCAGAATTCTCCTCCAGACAGCGCCTGAATTCGACCAAGCCGACAAGCCAGCGTCGAAAATCCTGCCGGCGTGGGGAGTGTAACCTAGGACCTCCCGGTCAGAGGCGCTGCAGTGACATCAGTTGATGCACTGAGATGTTGATGCTGAGATTAGTGCGTTGATGCATTGTGCACTGAGTTGATGCATCAGATGCACTGAGCTACCGCTCCTGGTGGGCTGCCGTTCGTTGCGGCCCCGTGGTACAGCAACTCTCGCACCACGGCGTCTGCCTGGCCGGCCAGCGATGCCCACACCAACGTGCACTCTATATCGTTTATGCTCTTCGTTGCAGACGCCTCATTCTCCAAGAGTGTGACCGGTAGCGGTAGCTCAGTGCATCAACTGATGTCACTGCAGCGCCTCTGACCGGGAGGTCCTAGGTTACACTCCCCACGGCGGCAGGATTTTCGACACTAGCTTTTCAGCTAGGTCGAATTCAGTCGCTGTCTGGAGGAGAATTCTAGGCCGGCTGCTCTGATCGGTAGTTTTCCGTGGTTTCTCCGATCAGCACCAGGCGAATGCCGGAGCAGTACCCTAACAAACGGGCCACGGACCGCGCGCGATCTTTCCTTCCTCTGCCTTGTCCTGCCCTCGCCTCTTACACACACACTTACAGTAACATGCACCACACTACCACATATTCCGGGAGACCAGTCGGGAGCTTAGAGCTTGTCCCGACTGGGGCGGTGCCCCGCTGGTGGGAGAGTCCTGGTTAGGGGGAAACCCACTAGCCGACGGTAGGTCGGCGCCGGATCTCGCCATCCAGCGGGGGAATCTCCCGAAAAAAGCATGCACTACACTAACGGGACTAATGACCGAAGCAGTTGACGCGCCCGGAAACACGAAAAATCAATCCATCAATCAATCCAAGAGTGTGTGTACCATTTCCTAACGATTACTTGCTGCAGCGAACACTATTAAATAGTTTCCTTCTTTAGAACATACATCAACGAACTATCTTTCGTTCTCCTGAAGCATCTTCAAAAAATTCCAATTATCATTTACTGACCATGGAAAACATTTTTTGATTTGGTTTTACTCCCTTCTGAAGTAGCAATTTCACTAATCCTCCGCTCTCTTGTTTAATAGCGAGGCCTAGGGGTGTGTGGCCGTCCGCGTCCTTGGCGTCGACTGCGCCCCCGATAACAGGAGGCGCTGGGCGGCGGCGCAGTGCAGCGGCGTGCGCAGCCGGTAGCCGGAAGCGTTGACCTTCGCCCCCGCACCTAAAAGGACCAACACGGTTTTCAAGTGCCTTGCAGCCACATGAAGAGCAGTATCTCCGTTTTCGGCGCGCTGTAGATATCCCTGGTGATCAAATCCATGTCTGTCAGCATCCGGAGAAGGGACTCGTAGCCTCCTCTTTGAGTTGTCTTGACTAGTGATGTGGGCGGAGATGCAAGAGTTGAAGAAACGCAGGTATCTGAAGTCGATCCTTCTTCCTCATTTCTTCCCGCCAAGAGAGCTTCCACTTTTGACAATAGGGTCGCAACTGCTTTGATCACAGAGTCCTCCAGTTGGGACATTCTTGATTCCAGTGGATCCAACCGCTTTTTGGCTTCATTTTCCTCCATATTTAGAGCATAGATTATCCTATATGGTCTCTGAAGGAAAGAAATATTGAATTAACATTTGACTGTTTTCAATTTGCATTCAAATGAATTGTGTGCTCAAATGAAATTAAATCGATAAAACCAAATGCAATATATAAAAGCAATATATAAAATTTGCACTTACACGACAAATCTGCTTAGCTTCTGCTGAATGGCATTGCTTCTTGACCTCATTTCTTTCATAGTTTCTCTTGTCTTTCATAGTACCTCTGTTTAAATTTCGTAACACATTCCTTTTGTAAAGTGGCCTCACGCCTGACAAATTAATTAAAAATCAGTAATTCTGTGCAAAAGGGATTTGACCCTACCTTTTTCTTGTTGAATAAAAAATGTTACTTTTCTTGATTTGCTTTGAGTTATTATATGTATAACGTTATCTATTGTGATTTACGAGAGTCACCTTTTCCTGATTTTTCCCCTTTTCTCCTTCCATTGTTCTGGCTAGTTGATGTTGCCTTAATTATATTAAAATTCAGAACCATTTCAATATTTAACTGATGGCAAAATTGGTCTGGTGGAAGTTGGAAAAGGGGAGAGAAAGGGGGGAGAAAGCGGGAAGAGAGAGAGGGGGATGCGGAGAGAAAGAGGAGGAGAAGGGAGGAGAGAGGGGGAAAGGGAGGAGAAAGGCGGAGAAGGGGGCGAGTGGGGGAAGGGGGAAAGGGGGAAAGGAGTCTGAGAAGGTAGAGGGTAGATGGTCGGGAGGGTAGATGGTCGAGGGGACATGGTCGAGGGGAGATGGTCGAGGGGAGATGGTCGAGGGGAGATGGTCGAGGGGAGATGGTCGAGGGAGGGAGGAGTGGAACGTAGAGGGATAGAGACAGAATAGTGGAAGGTAAGAGCTGGGAAGAGAGGAGAGGAGGTATGGTTAGAAGGTGGAATGTTGGCGGGTTGGCGGGTTGGCGGGTTGGCGGGTTGGCGGGTTGGCGGGTTGGCGGGTTGGCGGGTTGGCGGGTTGGCGGGTTGGCGGGTTGGCGGGTTGGCGGGTTGGCGGGTTGGCGGGTGGGCGGGTTGGGCGGTTGGCGGGTTGGCGGGTTGGCGGTTGGCGGTTGGCGGGTTGGCGGTTGGCGGGTTGGCGGGTTGGCGGGTTGGCGGTGGCGGTTGGCGGGTTGGCGGGTGGCGGTGGCGGGTTGGCGGGTTGGCGGTTGGCGGGTTGGCGGTTGGCGGGGGGTTGGCGGGTTGGCGGTTGGGGCGGGTTGGCGGGTTGGCGGTTGGCGGGTTGGCGGTTGGCGGTTGGCGGGTTGGCGGGTTGGCGAGTTGGCGAGTTGGAGGGTTGGAGGGTTCGGCGGTTGGCGGGTTGGCGGTTGGCGGGTTGGCGGTGGCGGGTTGGCGGGCTTGGCGGTTGGCGTTGGCGGGTTGGCGGGTTGGCGGGTTGGCGAGTTGGAGAGTTGGAGAGTGGAGAGTTGGAGAGTTGGAGGTTGGAGAGTTGGAGAGTTGAGAGTTGGAGAGTTGGAGGTTGAGAGTTGGAGAGTTGGAGAGTTGGAGAGTTGAGAGTTGGAGAGTTGGAGAGTTGGAGAGTTGGAGAGTTGGAGAGTTGGAGAGTTGGAGAGATGGAGAGTTGGAAAGTTGGAAAGTTTGAAAGTGGAAGGAGAAAGGCAGAAAACGAAAGGCGGAGCACGCCAACAGTGAGATATCACAACGAGCAGCTAAGACTACATACTATGGGTACATGCCCCTCTAACGGCTCCGATCCACGATTGCGAGATGTTAGCAACATTTTACATTTCCAGAATTAATTTCAAAGGATATACACTTTTACAAAAATTGTCGAAACGAGAGTTTTTCCAAACTTTGTTGTGCTTTCTTTAGGGACTTTTATGAATCTAGTATCACCGTATGCCCACGGATGAAAAAGAAACATGGATTGTAAACGAGAGGGAACCTGGGAGATGGGGCAAATATGAGTGCTTTCGGTTTGTTGGTTGTCAGTAATTGCGGGCGCGTCAACTACTGGGGTCATTAGTGCCTTAAACGTAGTGCATTTCTTTTCTTCGGGAGGTGGCATGATCTTCCTCCGCTGGATGGCGAGATCCGGCGCCGACCTACCGTCGGCTAGCCGGGTTTCCCTTAAAGAGGTATCTCCCATCAATGGGGCACCGCCCCAACCGGGTCAAGCTCTAAGCTCCCGACCTGTACCCTGGAATATGTGGTAGTGTAGTGCATGCTAGTGTGAGTGGAAGGGGTGATGAAAGGACAAGGAAGAGGAACGAAAGATCGCACACGCTTTGTGGCCCGTTTGTTTGGGTATTGCTCCGGCATTAGCCTTGTGTTGATCAGAGAATCCACGGAAAACTACCGACCAGAGCAGCCGGCCGCTAGAATTCTCCTCCAGAAAGCGATTGAATTCGAAGTACGATAGGTGCGGCGGGCGCTTGGGTGCGGCGGTGGCGCGATCTTTTTACGGCGAGACCGGTTCGCGCGTGCAGTTTTTATGAGGTGCGGAGGGGCGCGCGAGAAATATCGTAGCGATTTTACGCTCGGAAAGGGCACCCGCCCTTGAAGGGCGAGGGCTTTGTGCGTGGCGCCGGCGGCGCACGCGGCTGGGGTAGGGGCGGGGCCGGGGCGTTGCCGGGGGTGAGGGGTGTGGTCGTTGGTGGAGGTGTGGGCGTTGGTGGGGATGTGGGTGTTGGTGAGATGCGTGCGTAGGTGGGAGTGTGGGCGTTGGTGGGGTGGGAGCGTTGGTGGGGTGGGGGCGTTGGTGGGGATGGGTGCGTTGTTGGAGGATGGGGCGTAGTTGGGAGTGTTGCGTAGGTGGGAGTGTGGGCGTTGGTGGGGATGGGGACGTTGGTGGGGTCAGGGGCGTTGGTGGGGTCGGGGGCGTTGGTGGGGTCGGGGGCGTTGGTGGGGTCGGGGGCGTTGGTGGGGGCGGGGGCGTTGGTGGGGGCGGGGGCGGTGGTGGGGTCAGGGGCGTTGGTGGGTCAGGGGCGTTGGTGGGGTCGGGGCGTTGGTGGGTCAGGGGCGTTGGTGGGGTCGGGGCGTTGGTGGGAATGTTGCGTTGCGTTGATGGAGATGGGGGCGTTGGTGAGGCGGGGGCGTCATGTGGGGGCGAGGGCGTTGGTGGGGGGCGATGCATTGGTTGGGGCGGGAGCGTTGATAGGGGTGGATTGGAACCGGTAGTGAGCGAGGGGTGTTTCGAAGTGATTGCAGGACGATGGCGGGGGGGTGTTTGGTGGTGATGGCAGGGGGTGGGAGGGGGGAGGGAGTTGGTGGTTGGGCGTGGGGGAAGGGGGGGGGGGATGGTGGCGAAGGTGGTGGGGACGGCGGTGACTGGTGGAGGCAGTAGTTTTTGAAATAATGAGAGTGACGCATTACTAAATGTTTATATTTTGTAAATCTAAACGGCTGAAGATGAATGAAATTACTGTTGCAAAATTGTGTATCTCGATTGGTTTTCCGGTTTTGCTGGATCCATTGAGTAAACACTAAGAAGATCCCTTGCTTTGCTTCTGGTCACTAAATGTAGCTCTTTTCTTCCGAACGTTTCTAGCAAACACTGTTTCAATCGTTAAATACATTAATAAATAGATGAATGATGCCCCCAAGGTTTCGGAGGACAATATTTATTTTCTTTTATTCTGGTTTATTCATTTTTGATTCTAACGATTAGCTGTTTTTTGTTCGTCATAAACCAGATCTCTTCTCTTTGCCAAAAAACATAAACCATTCTTCCTCACAGTCAACGAGATATTATATCGTTTCTTTCCCACAACGCTTTTTAAAACGATTATACAGGCATCTGTTAAAAATATCTATTAGTTATATCCACTATGTTTGCATATGTTGTACTCTACTTCTTGTTATGGGCGGATCCAGAAGGGATAGGGCGGGGAGGAAACAATTCCATTTCGGACTTCCATGAATATTTTGAAATTATTTTTTTAAATTGTTATCTTAAAGCGTTTAAAAATACACGAGCGTGTTCATAATGAGAATGCTGCTTTATATAATAATAATAATAATAATAATAATAATAATAATAATAATAATAATAATAATAATATCTTTATTATTGGCGAGGCTCAGGCCATTAGGCCTGGTCTTCCGCATAACCACATGAATTATTTACATTATTTCTTATACTCTGAAGAAGATCGAGGGGGGCAGGAACTTTAGATTTATGGTTTTTTATGTTTAGATTTATGTTATTTATGCTTTGGTTAAGGTGAGATCTAGAATAGTAATTATTTCTGGATAAATCGAGCAAATTTACCACATACATTGACTTGAGGTGCCATGGCTACTCCTTCGTCCCTTCGGATCCGTGGCTAGTGAACGGTACCGTTCCATTTCATAACAATGAGCACGCAAGCCGAAGTTTAACCGCAGAATATCTACTCCGGGGCTGAATTGAAGCGCATTCCTGGCAGCGCGTCCCCCCCCATTCCGATGGCTGCGGTTGCTCTGATCTGCCCGACGGCGCCGGCGACAGCTCCACTCGGAGGCATTCCTGCAGGCAGCGGGGACCTGCTGCGCAAGTGCCCTGCGGTGCGTCAGAGCCAGCGCAGATCTGTCTCATCGACGAGCGGCTGGTGGTGAAGTTTTGTCATTAGATTACGCAAGTTTGCCTTTTATTTTTTACTAATTCGTACTCAGTGCAGCAACTGATGTCACTGCAGCGCCTCTGACCGGGAGGTCCTAGGTACGAGTCCTGACAGCGGTAGGATTTTCGACGCTAGCTTTTCACAGGTCGAATTCGTCGCTGTCTGGAGGAGAATTCTAGCAGCCGGCTGCTCTGATCGGTAGTTTTCCGTGGTTTCTCCGATCAACACCAGGCGAATGCCGGAGCAATATCCTACCAAGCGGGCCACGGATCGCGCGCGTTCTGTCCTTCATCTTCCTTGTCCTACCCTCTCCCCTTACACACACACTTACACTAACATGCACCACACTACCACATATTCCGGGAGACCGGTCGGGAGCTTAGAGCATATCCCGGCTGGGGCGGTGCCCCCCTGGTGGGAGAGTCCTGGTTAGGGGGAAAGCCCAGTAGCCGACGGTAGGTCGGCGCCGGATCTCGCCATCCAGCGGGGGAAGATCGCCGTCATCTCCCGAGAAAAAACATGCAGTACACTAACGGGACTAATGACCAAAGCCTTTAACGCGCCCGGAAACACGAAAAAATCAATCAATCAATCAAATATGAGAGGAGATTATGAAATGGTATTATGGGAGGGAAATATGAAAAGACAAACAGAGTTGAGTTAACATCTAGTTAATTATTATTCATGTCTTCCGAGCTGATGGGCCGTGGTCCAATTGGCTTTGAACTGCCACGACTGCGGAGGGCATCCTCAGTGGCGAGGTCTCAGGCAAAGTGTCCGGGAGGGCGACTGATTGGCGACCGTCCCGGACACTTCGCCCGGGACCTCGCCGCTGAGGATGCTCACCGCAGTCGTGGGCGAAACGTTTGGCAGTCCAAAGCCAATTCGACCACGACCCATCAGCTCGGAGGACATGAATAATATTGACTGAAGCCTTCAATGATCTAGTTAATTAGTAAATAAGTCATTCTGAATCAATAAAAATAGGTAAAAAATGAAATATTTTATGTACCACGGGCGTTAACAGATTTGAATGATCGAGTGGAGACGAAAAGTTCGAGTGCTTTTGGTAAAATAAATGCTTGAACTTACGGGCTCCAGTAATTAAACTCGTGGTAAAGATGTGCTGTCGCCTTTCGTAGCTTCCGGTAGAATGCCTTTTGAATAAAATATTATTGAGTGATCTTAATCTCCGATTGATTAACCTGCCACTGCCATCTATTAAAATCCTAAACAGATCAGATTAGCGAATAAAGAAAACTTCTCATTTACTTTCAAGAAAATAAATTATTGCATTAACGGAACAGACTTATATAATTTGTAATCAACTCAAATACGAAACACTAAATAAGCTATACTACACAAACTACACCACTACACGAACTCTGTACAACAATCTGAGACCAAATTCCCTTAATAGCGGTAGTTGCTTGAATACACTGCGTTTTGATAATAAAACAAGTTCATTAAACTTTTATTACTGCCTACTCGGCGCTCTCCCTATAAGATCTTTGCAGTGGGAGACTCAACTTGCTGACTCAGACTTTTGTTTTCTAATGTCTCCTCGTACTTGAACTTCGTAGATTCTAAAACTGTTTTCACTTAATCTATTATCATTTGACCTATACTTAAGACGTTACTATCTTGCAAGTGTAGCAACAATACATAAGTCAGCTGATTTCAAATGTAGGTCAAGTTACTCTAAACTATTCTATGCAGAATGTGAAATTTCGTTAATGATTTTCGAAGTAGAATACTTATTTTTAATTAAATTCTGTGACATCTATGTGCGTGCTATATTGTCAAATGAAACATTATTAGTTGGTCTCGAACTATTGCCAAATTGGAAGCCATGTAATATAATTACAAATAAAAGTATCCAAAGTTTTTTATGACAATCATTTATTCAGTAATTTCACAACGTTTCGTAACTCGTTTTGTTACATCTTCAGGTGCTAAGCTTAATGAGGGAACGCTATCCCATTGAATTACCACATCAGCAGAACATTCAAGGAAACATTACGAAATACCTCACTCTCGCACAGTTCATACCAAATAACAACAAACAAACAAACAAACAAACAAACACGCCCGCTTGAGGGTTTTCCCCCCAGGTGACTTCGCAGCGGAACACCCCCGGCCAGGTCAAGCCTTATCCGGTTTTTGTTAAGTTACATGCCTACGGCAAAGTCATACACGCCATGTACGGTAATGTCGTATATGCCATGAACGGTAAAGATGTAGGACATACATGTTGCGAGGGGTAAAGTCAGACATGTCATGAGTGGTAAAGTCACGCATGTGTGTGTGAGTGTGTGAGGGTAGAGGAAAGAGCAGGGATAATGAAGGAAATATCACGCGCTCCGTGACCCATTTGTTTGTACGGTACTGCTCCGGCATTCCTCTGGTATTGTTCAGAGAAATCACGGAAAACTACCGAGCAGAGAAACCGGTCACAAGAACTCTCTTCCACACAGCGGCTGATATCGACCGAGTTATCCTACTGCTACTTCTTTTTCTTCTGCTGCTACTTCTCCTTCTTCTTCTTCTTCTTCTTCTTCTTCTTCTTCTTCTGGTTCTTCTCTGCTGCTCTTCTTCTTCTGCTGCTTCTTCTTCTCTCTTCTTCTTCTTCTTCTGCTTCTTCTTCTTGCTTCTTCTTCTTCTTCTTCTTATGATTCTTCTGCTTCTTCTTCTTCTGCTCTTCTTCTGCTTCTTCTTCTGCTTCTTCTTCTTCTTCTTCTTATGATTCTTCTTCTTCTTCTTATGCTTCTTCTTCTTCTTCTTCTTATGATTCTTCTTCTTCTTTTTATGCTTCTTCTTCTTCTTCTTCTTCTTCTGCTTCTTATGCTTCTTCTTCTTCTTATGCTTCCATCGCTTCCGGTTTTAATTTTGACGTGGTGGAATATTTCATTAAACATTAGAGTCGTGCTAGAATAATCCTATAGAAACATATCTGCAATAAAATTAGAATAACAATAAATAAATTAATATACGATTCGGCAAAAATGTAAAATATTCCATTTAAGTGAAATTGAACGTGATAATTTTATAGGACTTCTTGCGGATTTTTTGTTTTACTGTTTTTATAATTTGTAAAGAATAGAAAAATATGTTTAGGAAAAACGTTACATCACATATTTTAAATTCCGTAAATAAGCCGAATACTGGTGAAAATTAAATTTTATTGAGTATCAAAATGCACTTCAAATTATGTTCAAATTTCTTAAAAAAGTTATGTACAAATTTGATGTTGAACTAATCTTGCAGTGTTGATAAACAGGTACTGTCAAATATTTTTATTACGTGAAGATTCAGACAACTCAATTTATTCGGTAAATGACATAAATAATAATTAATAATATTAACAATTATTGCACTAGAAATGAAAATGCGAATCTGTAAACTTTTATTCATCCAGAGAATAAAATTTGTTTTATGGCATCAAAGACAAAAATTAATTGTTTACATAAATGAGAGTTGATCATAACTGTCATTGACCCTACAACTTCGCCCCTTCGTTCAAATGTCGTTTTCATCGATGAGATCGTAGTGACCTTTTCCGCCATTTCGTGTGATTTCAAATGCAATTGAATTTCCGTTGCGTCCAGTTATCCCAGTTCATTCACATCAAACGCTTGTGGATTCTGTGCTTTGTCACAATTGCCTCACTTTTTGATTTAAAATCGAATTTCCTGGACAGCAAATATCGTTAGGTAAGGTGCAAGATTGTTCACGTACATTAACAAGAAAGGGCGCTCGTCCTTACAGATGTTTTGAGATGATTTGTAAATATTTTTATTATTAATTATTTATATAATTATATATTTTTTTAATTCTCTTAAACAAAGGTTTTATAGCGAATTTAGTACAATTTTTATAATAGTAGAAGAAAAATTCTTGAAAGGGCCTGATATACATTTTCTGAATAATTGGAAGATTGGGATAATTCTCGTTAAAGTGAAACCTGGATTGATGTTTTTTTTTAATTTTTACATTTAATAGAACAACTGTTAGCAAAACGTTGCATTGCGTTTGCGTTCTGGTTCAGTACAGGATGGTTACAAGGATATTTTTGATTCCTAATGTCCAAAAATGCTACAAATGCAAGAATAAATTCAAAATTAGTTTACAATCAATTTATTATATGTAAACGTAAATGTTACCTACATACTATAAATATTTTTTAAAAACCAAATTTCAATTTAAAATTACAGATAATCAAACAAGAACAGTTTCAGTGAAGTAAATTGAATTCAAGCCATATTAGTGTTCAATCAAACTATTTTGCAAAATACATATATAAATACTAATGAACATAAATACATACCATATGTGGTTAGGCTGAGCCTCACGAGAAATAGACATTACACAGGCCAACGACCGAAACCCTTTGTCTGTGTTCACGTAATTCTTATCATTTTGAGTGTGCTCATTCCAGTAACATTAAAATGCCGTATCACCCACCATTTATTAACATTTTAACATTTTCTCTAGCTACGCAAATGCAGCTCTGAGAATCTACAAATGTATGAAATGCAGGAGTTAGAATGAGAAAGTAATTAGGACGACAAAGAGGGTAGTATACTCTTTGGAAACTATCTGACAAACAGTACCTTATTTGTTTTATTGAAGGTGCACGTGTTTGCATTGTTGGTATCAAGATAACATACTAGTTTAGCAGTTAGTGTTCAGTCATGGCTAGTAATGGTTGTAAGAACAGTCCTAACATTTTTTGTTATATTTGTGATTAAAAACATCAATAGAACATTACAGTCTTTGTTACAAATGTGTATTTTTCGTATTGCGGAATTAAAACTTGGTGATCAGGACCAATCTTGGGCGACTCATAAAGTATGTTCTATTTGTGAAAAGGACCTTAGAAAATGTCAAAAAAAGGAGAAAACATCCTTTAGATTTGCCATTCCAATGTTGTGCAGGGATACAAGGAATAATTCAAACGATTGCTACTTATGTTGTATTGATGTTACTGGTTACAACTCAAAAGAAAAAAAACAAAGAAAGAAAGAAGTAATTCAGTACCCTAAACTACCATCAGCAATTCGGCCAACAGGCTATAGTCCGGATCTGCCTATATCTGAAGTGGCTATTGCAACTGTTAATCTGGATAATATGTCAAGTGATGAATCTCCCTGTGATAAGGATGAACCAGCTGACAGAGTTTCAGTGTCCCGTAAACAGTGTGGAACCTCAGATGTTTACTCAAACTGAGCTTAATGATTAGGTCAGAGATTTGGGCTTAACAAAGGAGAAAGCTGTACTGCTTGTCTCCACACTCAAGGAAATGAACTTTCTACCAACTGGAACACCAAATCATGTGTACTCGAGAAGAGATAAGCAATTGCCTCATTTCTCAAACAAGACCAGGATTTAGCATATTTATCGAATATTGCGGGGTGGTGAATGAGTTCGAAATTCAATACAAAAAAGAAGAATAGAGGCTGTTCATCGATTCCTTTAAAACTAGTTTAAAAATAATTATATTAAACAACGGTAATATCTACGCATTACCTGTTGCTTATCCTTGATGCCTACGCATCATTACCTGCTGTACACATGAAGGAAAGTTCAGCGTAGTTTTGGAGAAAATAAACTACTCCGCTCTTGGACGGATGATATGTGATGATTTAAAAATAACATGCATGCTTCTTGGCCCACCAAGTGGTTTTACTGAATTCCCGTGTGTACTATGTGAATGGGCACGAGATCAGCATTGGCCTAGAAGAATTGGCCTATAAGAAAATCTTTAAAGCCAGGGGAAAAACATTTTACGAGAACATCTGACAGATTAACACAAGATTCTGCATGGCACATAAAATAAAATTAGGCCTCATGAAACAATTTGTAAAGGCCTTACCTAAAGATGGACAGTGTTTCAAATACCTTTGTGAAAAGTTTCCGCAATTGTCTGAAGCAAAATTAAATGAGGGTATCTTCGTTGGGCCTGGTATTAAAAAAATGATGTTTGATACCCAATTTGAACTACATAAGACAGACAGAAGCGTAGCTTGCATTCAAACATGTGTAAATAAGTCCCTAGGCAACAAAAATGACCCATACTATCAAGCAATTGTTGCTGATATCCTGGATGGTTTCAAGAAATTAAGATGTTTAACGAACCTCAAGGTTCACGTTTTAAACATTTACAATTCGTTCCGGACAATTTAGGTGAAACAAGTGAAGAACAATCTGAACGTTTTCATCAAGATCTGAAAGTGATGAAACAATGTTATCAGAGAGGCTGGCACTCCAACATGATGGGAGATTACTGTAGGTCACTTCACCGAGAGAGGATCACAGGAGAAAAATCTACGTCAGGGCTTTAAAGAAAAGAGACCACAAAAATATACGTCAATGGACACGTTAAGCCTTTGTAGAATGTAATGTTAAGAATATAAAGCCATCTTCTATGTTTAAATAAAATTCTGTTAGAATTTTAAAAGTCATTTACTTCTCATCTTTATTGTATATGTGGCATATTTTCCATATCTTAATGTATCAAATTGTGACTAAACCGTGGGTGATGGAAACAGTGTTCAGATGCTGATTCAGCACCCAAAAAACTAGGAAAATTAGCTATTAAGATTTTTTTTAAATTTTGAAAAGTTTTTTGTTTGCCATTTTTATAATCATCATCATCATCATCATCATCATCATCATCATCATCATCATCATCATCATTATTATTATTATTATTATTATTATTATTATTATTATTATTATCATAAAATAATTAATTTTAATTTTAAAATTACAACGGACTGTTAATCAATCCTAACCAATCAAAAGAATCGAACCATATTATTTGTTCCTGGCTTAAAATGAAACGAACATGGTTGAACCCATTTATAGCTACAGATAAGCAATAAATATAAATATTATTCTTAACAATAAATGCTAAAAATCTTTTTTAGATGATTTTTATTAGACTTCAAAATATTGAAATTCTCATAAACAATCTTAGCGTTTAATTATGGTCTACGGCGTTTTAAAGAAATACTATTTGCATTAGGATTCTTATTTATATCATATTTATGTGGACAGTGCGTTTTTGGAATATTGGGGGCATTTTATAATTAAATTTGTTTTGAGTTTTGTAAGTACCTTAAAGTTATATTTATTAAATATATTTCCTTTTGGGCCATGCTTACAAATTGTTTAATTTCAGTGGATAGATTTTGTGGGAAGGTCTTCTTAATTAATAATTTAATTTCTTTTTTATTGATAATTTTTTTAATTATGGAGGGGTTATAACCATTATTTTGTCCTATTTGTAAAATTGTGTTTACTTCTTCATCAAGTTCTAATTTTGACATGGGAACATTGAATAATCTGTGAATCCATGAATGGAAGACTGCAAATTTATGTTGATAACAATGGTTTGAGTTGTAGGGTATGATTAAATCTGTTTGGGTGGGTTTTCTAAAAATTTTAAAATTATGTCTATTGTTTTTATATAAATGGTTAAGTCTAGAAAGTTTAGGGTATGGTTCTGTTCTAATTCCATTTTAAATTAAATTTGGGTGAAATGAATTGAGGAAATCAACAAATTGGTTAATTGTCTGGTCGTACCTGTTCAAAGGCAAATAATGTCATCGACATAAACTGATCAAAATATATTAACCCCATAGGAACTTTGTGCAAGAGGGTTTGGGTTTAAAATGTTAATTTTGTTTTAACATGCACTATACTAGCGGGGGCTCATGCACTATATTACACCCATGACCTCGGTATTTGACAAGTCCGGAGAAACTAAATATTTTTTTGTTTAAAAAAATGCAAAGTTTCGTAATGTAACTTCAGAAAAAAGTCTACTACCAATATGAAAATCATCTTAACTCCACCCCACTATTTTCTTGTTCTTATTGGGCCAGAATTTTACTTAACCAATATCTGGAATAAAATGACTAACTACGAACACGAACACACATTCCGATTATTTCCTAAACGAGATGTGAAATAAATCTAGCGAATAAAGCCAAACTGCTTTGTAGTTTGAAAAAATAACATTCTTGCACCAAACCCTCCATGAACTCGCACAACCAACGTTAAATCACCGAATAAAAACGAGATCGGACAAAATCTGAGGAAAATTTCGACAAACATAAATCACGGGGACTTTTACCTTTTTCGTGTCAAAAAACGTCTGTCTTTATGGCTCATTAAAAAAATCCATTTTCGTGAAGCGAGCTGTAAAAATGAAGGGGCCAAGTTCTGTTGGTGAGTGCTCCGAAAGACTGAGGTGTTGTCCTTTGTGTGAAAATAACCCCATGAATGATGTGATTCGAATCCGAATCCAGAATTACGTAAAACCCCCTGTGAAATTGTAAATTTCACGGTGGTTTTCGCGATTTAAAAAAACACTGGAAGATGGCGCAATTCTGGTTTCGGATTCGAATTCTGCGCGTCGACATACATAGAGAAACATGTATGAAGTCATAGGGGCTGACAACTTTCGACTTCTATAGAATATAATGCTACAAGACATCAATCTAGTATTCACTTGTGTTTTTCGCGGGGAAAAAAAAAACTGAAGGGTGGTGGCGCAATTCTTGTGAGCCTGAGTTATCAAACTTGAGAGGAAATAGCGAAAAGTGACCCCACATCCTCGGAATACATGATTATTAGATTATTTTGTGGCCGGGTGCGTAAAAACTAGTCATTAGTTCCGTGTATGTAGTGCATTAAAATTTCGGGAGATGGCGGAAGCACCCTTCCGCTAAAGCATGAGATCTGGTGACGACCTAAACGTTAGCTTCAGGGTTTTTCCTTCACCTCGCAGAAATTCTTGTTTGCTGTAGGCCACCGAGTGATAATTATGAAATTTTGGAAGCAATTTATGATAAAATAGAAAACGCTGATCCTATTGTTTGGGTTTTCCTCTTCAACTCCCAGAAATTCTTGTTTGCACTAGGTCATCGAGTGATAATTACGATTGAAGATTTTAGAAAATATAAATCATTTTGTGATACAAACAATATTCAATATTACTCTTATCGTGACCCTACTATTAAAACAATCACAGTTTTATTCAGAAATATACCTATTACTTACTCAAATGAAAGTATTTTCAATGAATTATTGAAACTTAACTATCCAGTGCAAAAGGTATACAGATTATTTAACAAACAACGTGAACCTATAGAAATTTGCTCAATAGAACTTACTAAAAGTCCAGAAGCTTCTAAAATCTTCAAATTAGAAAAAATTTTCCATAGTGTCATAAAAGTTCAAGCAAAAGTATCAAATAACCAACCGATTCAATGTAAGAGATGCCAAAATTCAATCATACACAAGCCAATTGTAGATTAATCCCACGTTGTGTAAGGTGTACTGAAAACCACCATTATTCGAACTGTCCTCTTCCAAAATCAACCCCTCCTATTTGTTGTAATTGCCTCGGAAATCACACTGCTAATTACAAAGGTTGTCCAGTATATAAAGATTTACTGAAACCAAATCAAACTAATAATTCAAATTCTCATATGTTAATAAATCAAAATTTGAATTTTATTCCTCCAAAATTAAATGCACAAAATTTTCCAGACTTCGCAAACTCAAATCTTTTAACGTAACAATCCTATTCAAAAAATTCCTTCAAATTCAAATACTCCTACACCTCCAATTTATAATCACAAATCACACAAATTCTCTTATTCTGATATATTAAAACAAAACCCTTCTACTTCAAATTACACCGATTTAATTTCCAGCATAATTCAACAAATTATTTCTACACTTATCCCACAAATTCAAACTTTATTACAAAACCTCTTAGTCCCACTTTAAATGGCCATTAGTAACAACAGAAATCTAAATATAACACTACTAAACTGGAACTCTAATGGACTAAAACGACAACAAAATATTTTTAATCACTTTCTATCATACCATAATATTGACATAGCATGTATTTCTGAGACTCATCTAACCCCTAAAGAAAAGATGTATTTAAAAGGTTATAAAATTTATAGAAATGATAGAATCTCTGATCATGCTTCTGGGGAGTAGAATAATAATTAAGAATTCTATTGTTCATCAACAAACAATTTTTCCTACATCTGACATTTTAGAATGTATAGCAGTAGAAATTAACATAAATAATACCTTTCCAAATTTAATTTATTTTACAATCTTCTAATCCAATTATTCTCATGGGAGACTTCAACAGCAAAAACACTTCTTGGGGTTGCAACTCAACAAATCCCCAGGGCATTCGTCTACAACAATATATAATACAAAATAATTTAGACATTCATGCTCCCTTTGAACCAACCTATTACTCTAATCACAACAATATAATACCAGATATAATAATTACAAAAAACGTCAATTTACAATTTTTTCAATCTCCACTACCTGAATTAGATTCTGACCATCTCCCTGTTAAAATATGTTTTAATTCTTCACTATTAAAACTTAATTATCCTCTTCATAACATGCGTTTAACTGGAATACATATCGTTCATATATAGAATCAAATTTTAACTTCTCAAAAAACTTAGATAATACTCAAAAAATTGATATAGAAATCGAAACGTTTACTAAAATAATTCTAGATGCATATAAATATTCTAGTACATACATTAAACCGTACATACATACTCGATCTCTCCCTATAAATATCTTAAATCTTATCAAATCCAAACATAACCTAAGACGATTCTGGCAACAAACTCGTCGCCCTGACATTAAAAGAAAAATAAACAAGTTATCACGCATTATCAAATTACGTATAGACCAATATGAATTAGACAAATTTCAAAATTACATTGCACAAATACATCCTAATAGCAGACCACAATGGTCAACAATTAAAAAATTAACAAAATCTTATTCCCCTATACCAATATTAAATAACGCACTATATCTGCCTATACTGATTTTCAGAAATCAAATTTAATTGCAAATCACTTAGAAAAGTCTTTTACCCCTAACCCTATTATCGAACAAATATTTAATAACGAAGTTGAATCTTTCATCTCTTCTCCACTTTATTCAGTCCCCTCAAAAATAAAATTTATTTCTCCTGTAGAAGTTCAAAAAATAACACGAAAATTGAATATTCACAAAACATCAGGCTATGATTCTATTACAAACAAAATGATAAAAGAACTTAATTTACCAATTTTATCGAAGCTAACAAATATATTCAATTCAATGCTTCGTATTTCTTATTTTCCACAATCATGGAAATTAGCCTACGTTATCCCCATATGTAAACCAGGCAAGGATCCTCATCTTCCTTAAACTACAGACCTATTAGTCTCTTATCTTCATTATCAAAAATTTTGAAAACTATTACACTCTGTCTTTATCCTACATTAACTTAATACACTATTCCAAATTACCAATTTGGTTTTCGTTCTCATTATTCGACTTCTCACCAATTACTCCGTGTTTCTGAATTAATAGCCCAAAACTTTCATCAAAAGAAACATGCAATTGGAATTTTCCTGGATATTGCCCAAGCATTTGACAAAGTTTGGCATTCAGGATTATTGTATAAATTACATTCAATAGGAATTCATATATTTATTCAAAATAATAAAAGCTATTTATATAATCGTAATTTTTGTGTCAAAATTAAACATCTTATTCAACTTCTCGTCGCATCTTCTCAGGGATTCCTCAAGGATCGACTCTCCTCCTTTACTTTTTAATATATATATATATATATATATATATATATATATATGTGTGTGTGTGTGTCAGATATTCCACACCTTCCTTTTACCACCATAGCGCTGTATGCCGATGACACTGCACTTTTTCGTATCACAAAATTTACAAATGCCGAAACACTCTTCAAAATTCTTTAAATTTATATATTAAATGGACTCAACAATGGAGAATAATAATTAATCCATCTAAAACACAAACAAAAATTTTCACGCTTTGCAGACCTACTAATCCCCCCAGTTAAAAATAAATAATATACATATACCCTGGATAGAAAATCATATTCCAATTAAATATTTAGGACTCTATTTCGATCGTCGATTAACTTGGAAAACACATATTCAAAATATTGCAAATAAAACTTCCAAAAAAATCAAAATTTTACCCATTAACTAATAAATTTTCAAAATTACAAATAGATTGTGGTATATCAATATTCAAGGCAATAATAAGACCATCACTTACATATGCATGCCCAATTTGGTGTAATGCATCTGCGTCAAACATGAAGAAAATACAAACTATACAAAATAAATTTTTACGAGAATTCTAAAGGCTGAATGGTTCATCTCCAATAAACAAACACACAAAGAATTACAAATAGAACAAATTAAAACATTCATCACTAACCAATCTTCCAAATTCTTCAACTCTTTAAAAGATTATCCTATTCATCAACATTTCGCCCCAAAGATATTTTTCACCCCCCATAAATATTTGTCTAATTTATTACTCAATAACACCTTCTCTTAAAACTCTAAATTTATTACAAAAATTAATGAATAGTTATTAAAATCAAATTTTAATTAGTAAGTACTATTAAAATAAAATCATAATTATCTTTAATTATGATACTAATTTCTGGCATCTCCAAAAATGTTATGTATACATTTATTCATCGTCCTGAAAAATTTGTAAAATTGAACAGGAAATAAATATATTAAAAAAAAGGTGCGCGAGTAGTACAGCAGTGTCAGCGATGCCGTATGTAACCTCTGCGGACCTGCGACCTGGCAACACTGCTCGAAGACGCGGGGGCGAGAGCGAGCGAGAAAGGCGGGGTGAGGACCCGAAAAGGGACGGGGATTGGCAGACGGCGATCTCGTAAAACACAGGCGCAGCGCCTTCGCGCCATGGAATAGCGTCCCCGTCTGCAGCCCAGCCGCCTCGTCCTGACGGCGGACGCGCCAAGGAAAAGACTTCTTTTAAAAATTTATTTCTGCCTGTGTGACAGGAATGTCTTTCAGGGTTTTTGACATTACAAATTGACATCGCTGATGATTTGGATCTCACGGGGAACCTGAGGTAGAGATTATTATTATTATTATTATTATTATTATTATTATTATTATTATTATTATTATTATTATTGTTGTTGTTGTTGTTTATATTTTCTCATCTTATTGGCACATTTGAATGAATTGCACAGATATACAGAATCAAAGGACAATACATCTATTTTTTAAAAGGAATTTATAATACATTGTTTCCCATGAATTTCCGCACTATCCTTGTTCTTGAAATAACAACTGCCTTCTGCATGGGTTTGTACAGGTCTTCATTCAAACCCAGTTGCTTAAGACCCCACATCAGACTCCTAAGGATGACTCCGGTGCTTGAAACAATTATCGGGATAATGTTGACTGTTTTCATATTCCACTGTTTTTCAACGGGTTCAACACGATTTGCAAATTATTATTATTATTATTATTATTATTATTATTATTATTATAATTGTTGTTGTTGTTGTTATTGTTGTTGTTGTTATTATTATTATTAAAGATAGTATATGGCTCGTTTCAAGTAGTTATGAACCATATAGGATCAATCTTACGTGGATACCAGGAATTAAGACTTTTGTATTTTATACATTTATTTTCAGCTCAACGTTTCGCACATTTAGCATGTGCCTTTACAAGACCATATAGATATTGAACAAACGATTGACAATGGCATAAATTATACCTTTTTACGTAATAAAAACAAAGCAATACAAAAATATTAAAATACACACACACTATATATACATTTTATATATATATATATATATATATATATATATATATATATATATATATATATATATATATATATACACAACATACAACACAATGAAATTTTTTTATAATATGCTGAAGGTGGCGTCCAACTAGGTGGTTAAAACAATTCATGTGTTAGCAATTACATGCAGTATATGTTACCCAATCACAATTGACAAATACACAAAATGATCACTCAGAAACTGCAACAAAATATTACAAAACTTAAATGGACAGACCAGCGCGGCAGGCGAGCGTCGCGGCAACGGATTGGCAGCGTTTAATCGACGGCGAAATTTTTAACGCAGTCAGACGCGCTTCTTTCGCAGCAGCTCGAGTTTCGTGGAAGTCCGACCGTGTTCGGGAGTCTTCGCTCCCCTCTGGGTCGCGCGACCTTGCCAACCGTCACCAAACGCTGACTCACTGTTGACGCTGGGGTGTGAACGGTCCCGCGAATTCCGCGGCCGCGTCTAGCTCGGATCTTTCCGCGCTGCACCCGCTGCAGGTGTACCGCGCCGGTCTGTGCGAACCTTAAGAGAGATGGAGTAAAGGATATGCGATGAGGGCGATGTCCCGGAGCGGGATGGGGTGGCGATGTCTGGGCGTTCAGAAAAAGGCAGCATTTGGACCAATCTTAATATACAGGCTCATTCAAAATAGTATCCTTCGGACCCCCGAATGTCAGCAGGTATATGTTCTTCAAGGTAAGCGTATTCCCCACCAGCGAAGGAAAATGATGCCCTCTAAAACATTCATACACACCACCCGTTTGATTGATTGGTGTTTACGGGCGCGTCAACTGCCAACTAATTAGTCCCGTAAGTGTAGTGTGTATTATGTGAGTGGGCGGTAATCTTCCCGCGATGGATGACGATATCCGGCGGCGACATACCCATCGGTTTGTGGTGGTTTCCCCAACAAGATATCAGCCACTAGCGGGGAACCGCCCTAGCCTACACAAGCTCTAAGCCCCCGGTATGTGTGGTAGTGCAGCGCATGTAAGTGTGTAAGTAAGTAAAGGGACGAGGATAAGATGAATGATAATGGAAACGAAGGGAAGATCGCGTGCGGAAAACCAATTAGCTAACGGAACCGTTTTACGGCAGCCAGAGCAGTCGGTCGCCAGACTTCTCCTCCAGGCAGCGACTGAATTTCATCTAGCTATCTAGCTACAGTCGAAAATTCTCCCACCAGAGGGACTGGAACTCTAGGATCTCCCGCTCAGAGGCACTGCAGACACATCAATTGTTGCTCTGAGCGACTTAAGCTGGCAAAGGTTTGAACTAACATATATACTTTTTGAAAGGCTGAGTCAGTGGCGGATCCAAGGGGCGGGGCTATGGGGGTCTTGCTCCCCCCAAAAAGAAATGCCTAAGAGTTTCCGTTCCTTACCTCACTTTATTTGGCAAAATCATTTATGTTGACTTATATAATTATGTAAAAAATAATATTGCTTAGTATCATATATACACTACAAAAATAATACACAATATAATAACAAATATGTTTATTATTTTACAAAAGTCTATGATCCCCTCCTTCCAAATGATCGCCTGAATCCGCCCATGGACTGAGTCACTGTTTTGGTGTTTCTGGGCGTGTTAACTACTTCGGTAAATTGTGGGAATTCTGATTTGGTACAGTCGCTCGACTATTGCCGACAGCAGCGAGACTGACGATGACGGCAAAGCCGTCGAAAGCCGGCTATCTTAATAAAGCTGATATGTTGACGAAGATGACCTCTTTTATTTCTTCTTACTTCGGTAAATGCATTAACGTCGAATGGGCATGTTGTATTCGGGGAGGAGGCGGAGGTCCTTCGTAACTGGAACTGGAGATCAGGCTCCGACCTTCTCGATCAGAAACCAGCAGCGGAAACGACATTGTTTACTCCGAGTCATCGCCCCCGACTGTCTTTTCCATAATTTTTATTTATCTTATTATCAACTTTTTACGTTTTACAATGGCTTAGCTGCCGACTGGGATGGAAATTTGACTTCTAGTCCTTTTAACTTTCTTATTATGGTTCATTTCACTGACATTTTAGGTATTGTTTTTTCTCCTTGGCATTTGCTGATAATTTCAATCAGAACTTCATAATAATAATAATGATAATAATAATATTTATTATTATATATCATATCACTATTAAACGTTTCTTTTGACTTTCTATTAAAATTTATACTTTATCATGTTTCCTGTTGAATTTTTTGAGAAAATGAAAATTGATTTCAAGTATTTCAGCGTTTTTTCTTATATACAAATACACTTGCGTCCAATTTTCTATTTCGTTAATAGGTTCTTTTGATATTTTCCATCTACACTAATGTATACATTTAAGCTATATTTCTTCTTTTTTATCACCCCTTTTTTTAATTTTCTCGTACTTTTATTCTTTTTTAACCCCTTTCCTTGTTTCCTTTTCATTACTTACAGCGTCTCATTGTCCCTGTGTTGACTTCTATTACAAGAGCTATCTTGATATTTTCACAATGTTAGTCATAGTGCCCATGTTTCCACGTCAACTCGTTTGGCGCCTTATCGCCACCGAAAAGTCGTCGTTTGAAAGGAGGAAAGAAGGGATGATGGCAGTCAGGCAAGGGAGGAGCCAGGCGAGCAGAATGGGAGCGAAGAAGGCTGGAGGGTGGCAAAGAGGGAGAGAGCCAAGGGGGAGAAAGGAAGACGAGGAAGGGAGAGCGACAAGAAAAGAGGAGGACTAGACGGAATGTAAGAAGAGCGGGAGGATAGCATGGAGAGGGTGCGATAAAAGACAAGGAGGGTGGGTGTGGGTGGGTAGGAGAGAAAGCAGGGAGGGGTGGAAGGGGCGTGCGTGGTAGGATGACTGGCTGGATGGCTGGGAGAGAAAGTCAGAGGGGCTGGCCGGGGATTGTTTTATTGACAAGTCCCCAGGCGCGTCAACTGCCACGATCGTAAGTCCCATAACTGTGCCGGAGCACAGCGGAGCACAGCTCCAAGCGGGACAAGCTCTAAGCTTCCATCTGAACTATCGACATACATGATAGTGTTCTGCATGTAAGTGAAAATGCTTTTGTAAGAGGAGAAGAGAGAGGAGGATTAAGGAACGAAAGATCGCGCGCGGTCGGCTGCTGGTTGCATGCACATGCTGCCCCAGGATATACCTGGTATTGATCGGAGAAACCACGGGAAACTACTGATTAGCACAGCCGCCCTCTGGAATTCTCCTCTTGTATCTCTTGTAATTCTCCTACTACATTGCAGAGCCTCTGACCGGGAGGTCCTATGTTTGAGTCCCGACAGCGGCAGGATTTTTGACACTACCTTTTCAGGTAGGTCGAATTCAGTCGCTGCCTAGAGGAGAATTCTAGCGGCCGGCTGCTCTGATCGGTAGTTTTCCGTGGTTTATCCGATCCACACCAGGCGAATGCTGGAGCAGTACCCTACCAAACGGGCCACGGACCGCGCGCGATCTATCCTTCCTCATCCTTGTCCTATTCCCTCCCCCTTACACACACACTTACACTAACTTGCACTACACTACCACATATTCCGGGAGACCGGTCGGGAGTTTAGAGCTTGTTCCGGCTGGGGCAGTGCCCCGCTGGTGGGAGGTTGGTTAAAAGGAAACCCTACTAGCCGACGGTAGTCGGCGCCGGATCTCGCCATCCAGCGGGGGAAGACCACCGCCATATCCCGAGAAAAAACATGCACTACACTAACTGGACTAATGACCAAAGCAGTTGACGCGCCCGGAAACACGAAAAAAACAAACCAAACCAATCCTACTGTACCAAGTGCTGAAAATCCACCATCGTACAGCATCGACCCTCGGTCACGGAAGCCGAATTCCCGCTGAGGTATCGCTGCCTGTAGATGTCGTGGTGTCAATGAGGTGTACACTTTGAATGAGGAATCGGAGAGAGTTTAATAGAGGAACGAAAAAGAATGTGAGGCGAAGGGGGAAATGAGCGGATGGTTGTAGAGAGAGAGGTTGTATTGATTAAGTAATTAATTAGTAAGTCCGGGCGCGTCAATTGCTAAGGTCATTAGTCCTGTAAATGTAGTATGTGTGTGTGTTTGCCCCGACGGGTGGCTGTGATCTATCCCCTGAATGGTGAGCTCTGCGCCCATCTACCATCGGCTATCGGTGTTTTCCCCAACCAGGTATCTCCCACCAGCGGAACACTACCCAAGCTGCGACAAGCTCCAAGCTCTCGACAGGTCTCCCAGCAAGTGATGTAGTGTAGTGCATGTAAGCCTGTGTGTGTAAGTGACGGGTGATGATAGGATAAGGAAGAGGAAAGAAATATCGCACGCGGTCCGTGACCCATTTGTTAGGATACTGCTCCGTCATTCACTTGGCATTGATCAAAGCGGCTGGCCGCTATAATTCCTCTCCAAAGAGCGACTGAATTTGACCTAGCTGACAAGCTGTTGTCGAAAATATCTGTCCGGACTCGAAACTGGAATCTCCCGGACGGAAGCACTGCAGTGACATCAGTTGATAACCCTGAGCCACTTCTCCCTGTAAGACAGTGGGTTGGAGAAAGCGGCCTTGAGAGAGGGAGGGAGGGAATGAAGGGAGGAAAACGAACGAGGAATCGGAGATAGTGTAATAGAGGGAAAAAAGAATTGGGGGGAATAGGAAAAAAGAGTGGATGGCTGAAGAAAGAGAGGGAGAATTGTATTGATTAATTAATTAATTAGGGATTCCAGGCGCGTCGACTGGTAAGGTCATTAGTTCTGTAAGTGTAGTATATGTGTTTCTTCCGAGAGGAGGCTGTGATCTCCCCCCCAGACGGTGTGTTCCGGCCACGAACTATCGTCGGCTCTCGGGGTTTTCCCCAATCAAGTATCTTCCACAAACGGGGCACCATCCCAGACGGGACAATCTCTAAGCTCCTGACCGGTCTCCCGACAAATGATATAAAGCAGTGCATGTAAGTGTGTGTATGTAAGGGGTAGGATATGACAAAGATGGGGATGGAAAGCGCTGTCTGTGGCCCGTTTGTTACGGTACTGCTCCGGCATTCGCCTTTTTGATCAGAGAAACCACGAAGAACTATCGATCAGAACAGGCGACCACTATAACTCCCCTCTAGACAGCGACTGAATTCGACCTAGCTGACAAGATAGTGTCGAAAATCTTGCCACCGTCGGGACTCGAACGTAGGACCTTCCGGTCAGAGGCATAGCATTGACATCAATCGGTCCCCTGAGCCACATCTCCCGATAAGAGAAGTTTGAGAAAGAGGCATTGAGAGATGGAGGGAAGGAGAAAGGGCGGGAGGGAGGGAGGGAAGAAGGGGAGTGCGCCTTTAGGTCGCCTTGCGTCTTCCAGGAAGATGGCGATTCCTCCCGCAGTCTTTTGAATATTGTCCTTGGTGTTAGTGAAAAGAGCTGGGGGCGATGGCGGGGAAGGACGAGCAGGATAAGGAAGGAGGAGGAGGGGTGGGGGGCGGGGGAGGAAATTTTTGAAAGAGAAAGGAGCAGCGGAGCAGGAACTGAAGTGCCGAGTCAGCGCCTTCGCGCTGCAGTTGCCGTTTGCCTCACGATGGGGTTTGAAGGAGGCCCGGCCTGCGGTTCCCTGCAGGAAGGCCCGGCTGCGGCCGCGGTGAATGATAAAACGAAACGAGCGGATCCCGCCAGGAAGTGATCTGCGTTCGGAGGAAATTTTAAGGTTGAAATCAGTAGGTCACGGATTTTTGTTTGCAAAGTTTGAAAATTATTTTTACAACATTTAGGTTGAAAAATGTCCATTTTAAAATTTTACACCATGTCCGAGTAAAAAAAGCTAAAATACACATTATTTCACAACTTTGTTCACTGTACTAACTGAAAAACACTAATGATAACCATTGACATGATTCTAAACAGACGCAATAGCTGGATTTTTTTCCGAAGTTTACTTTTACGTAGATGGTTAATATGTACTTGAAGGCAAAGACAGAGGAATGTCGCTCAACGACATCAGGTACGAGGTGCGAACACGAGGCAAATCACCTTCTAGTACCTCGTGACCATAAAAATACGTCTCATATCCAGATTCACATTTCCCATTTTCTAATTCGAGAAGATAATGAAATATGATGTAGTATTGTATACACACACACACACACACACACAGATCAGAGATTCGATTATAGTGAACCTGAACCTCGGCTATAGTGAATGTAGGAAATAAGTCCGGGAAATTAATTTGATCTCGCAGGTAATTAGGCGTGCAGGAGGGCTTTCAGAGAGTGGGACAGTGTTCCAACAGTGCAAGAGGCATTGAAAGGTGCCAAGACTGCATTACAATACTTAGAGACAGAGGACAATGCAGAATTAAGTTGGGGAGAGCACAAGCTCCCAAGAAGGATGTAGGGAAGTTACTAATGAAATATGTACGAAGGGAACAATTGAAAATAATTGACGTTTTTAAGGACAAAAAAAGTGAAACATACCCCTAACTGCTACAATTATTGGGCGATTCGTCGTAACCCGTTTCCAAATTTCTAATAACATGGGCGCCAGGAAAAAGGTTACGATAATATTTAAACTATTATTACTGTGATAAAAAACTGAATATTATCCCGCTAGCTTGGTCGATGGGTCACGTCAGAAATAATCGCTATTGTCTATTAATAGCTGATTACCCGATCTGCCATCTATACAGAATGGCGAGGAATCTGAAAACAGAGATTATTTGATCTAGCTACTTATTAGCTTGAATTGGCCAATGAAAATCATTTTATCTTTCTTTCAAGAGAAACTTAATGTTTATTTCTTATCAATGCAGCAAATTAAAATGAAAAAAATTTACATTCAGAAACTTTCTTAGTCATGACCTGGTTCGAACCTTATACGGCGATTCTGGTCTTCGCGTGTTCTTGATTGGTGCTACCTCGAAGAAACGTCTTCCCTTCTTTTATTTGAAGCTCCGAAATCCCGAAGTCCAATTACCACGAATCCTGTTCTCTTTTTTGAAAACGAACACCGCCGATTCACCGCTTCGCACCACTCAAATATTTGTTCCAGCTCCACTATATTATGTCTGATGCCCGTTCTCACCGTCTAAATATCCAGTGCTTTTATGATTACACAGCAAAACAAATCTCTCAGTTCTATCTTCAGTTTATAGCAAGAAAATATGCAACGTGCGGTATCGTTTGTGAACCGCATACATTTATAAGTTCAAGAATGATTAAGAGTTCACTCGCGAAAGTCTTATTTTTATGCACAGCAAAATACTCGGAACTCGACACGTTCCCCAAATCTTAGAAGTATCACAAGTTCACTTCTGGTTCTGCCACGAAAATATTCAGGGTCCGAATATGTCCCTCAAGTCCGATTCTTGCTCTACCACACGAAAATATTTCAAAGTCTTAACACGTATTGCAGACCCCCGAAATGTTTATAAGTCCTAACATGCACAAATTAATCTATTCGCGAGCGAACTGCTCACCGTCACGTCATGCGACCGAATGAATTTTATCCTCCCTTTTAAAACCCACAATGCCTCGCCTTTCTTTTATTTCGACAAAATGCCCAAACTTCCGTTTTCATAATCAGTCGACGCTTCTTCCACCAATCCACAAATCTCTTATATTTCCTCCTACTCACGCCGCCACCTCCACGGTCAGATGAATGTTTGTTTATCCTGACAACCACGACGTCGTTACTAAGGCCCCATATTGCCTATTATTTGTCCTAACCATTTCGCCCATTTATGACAAATATTCTGTAATAAACCATGTCCCCATATTGGTATGTCACAACTGATATTAAAATGTTAAGTCCGTGCTGCTAATGCCTTTTGCTGAATCTCTATATTAATAAAATTAATCTTTGTGGAGACATTCTATTTAATTTTGACATCATCGGATATAGTGAACCTCTGATATAGTGAACCAAACATGTTAGTCCCCAGAAGTTTACTACAACCGGCGTCGACTGTGTGTGGGTGTATATTGTAATGATTTATAAGCATCAACCAAATAAATATTTCCTTTAAATGAAAAAAATACCTACAAATGAAATAAATTATACCCGAAGAGGCAAATGATGGCAGCGCCGCGCACGAACATTATTTCTAAATTAAATGAATGTGCGGAGGAATGTGAAGCATAACGTGAACATTTGATGAAGCATAATTTTAGGAATCATTTGAAATAACATTCAACAAAATTGGACCAGGGGTTTGCTTAATTCGAGAATTTTAGTAATCGTGCATCTCAGTTTAATAAAAAAGAATATGTAGACGCCATTGTTGCCGAGAAGAAGCAAATTACGAATAGTGTTTTTCATAAATGGTAAGAGAACGCCTAATGGGATCGGGTTAAGATTTGGCAGAACAAAACAGCAAAAATTATAGAAATTTTTTAGAGTAGTCACAATTTTGGAGGATGCCTAGGAGGCGAATCAAAATTAAGTGTTAAAATTGTTATTTAGAAAAGACATGAAACAGGAGACACATTGTCGTGACGTCGTCCCAAGACGACGAGCGGCGAATTGTAATATTTCATTTAAATAAGGCGCTGAGAGGCGAAGAAGACAATATGACAATTATCAGAGAAATTTCGGACATAATATAGAGGCAATGATAAGGCAGGTAAACGTTGATGAAAAGAAGAAATACTTATCGTTATGATGTTCGGCGCATTAAGCGGGTGATCTGCTTTTGTTGGCGAAAACAAACAGATAAGCTGAGGACAACAATGCCCAAGGGGAGAAAGTTTCGAGCAGTGTGTGAACGGGAGGTCCGTGTTAGACGCTGCATTTTTATGATTGTTCGGAATTTATAATTTGAAAAACAGTTTATTTTTATCTTATTGGCGCACTAACTTTATAAAAAACGTGCACATGTATTGGCAAATAGTGGCGAATAATTGGTAAATAGTGGCAATGCGGGATAATAGTTTTTTTGTGATCGCGGCCTGAAGCAGTAGTAGGTGGACATTTTGTATCGTGTTAAATAACACGAATTTTACGCGATCTCGTCTGAATATTGAAGGGAAGTGCAAGCGAAGTTTTGTTTTGTAAAAGGACATAGTGCATCTACGCGCCGTGATTTTAAACATTCAGCGGGAACTTTGTGTTGCGTTTACGCAGAATATTTCACGCTTTTCCCGAATTGTGTAAGCTTCGCGCTGTGAAATGATCCCTGATATGGTGGCTGGAGGTTTGCGGTAATTGTGCACTGAGGGTGTGCAAATTGGTGGCTGGCGATGAACGTGACCTGCGCTGCGTGCCGTGACGCCGAACCAGCAGACAGGGAAGTGACACGATTGATTTATTTTGGTTGCTGCAAAAAACGCATTTCTGTCCAAGATCAAGTCATGGTAAATTGGTACAAATTAAAAGTCAATAAATTGGTATTGCAGAATGCGCATTCGGTCTGAATGAGATTGTTTTTTGTAAAGTTGCAGAGTGAATGTTTTTTCTTTGTTTTATGTCAAGTGAATTGTTTGATGTACGCCATTGAAGGGTAATTTTTTTGGTTATTTGTTCATTGTTGATGTTTTAAGAACGAGAGAATCAGTTAGTCATGATAGAATAAATCAAGATGAACACAATCATGTTTATCGATAAAACCCTATCATTGACGTGTTGTGATTTATGGTAGTTAGACGCTGAACCACGCGCGCGTTGCACGAGTATTACGTTTCGAACCCTGTACAGGGCCCATCAGAAATCCACGACCCCATAAATCTTCAGAATTACGAAAAGTTAGCTAGCAAACGGGCTATTAACGTATTCAATAGAGGGAGGAGACGATTTTGTTACATTGGCGCCCAATATATTAGCGTATATAATAATAGTGGAAGGAGTCAAATTGTTAGATTGACATCCCAACGAGAGGAATAAATGGAATTTGTCACATTAGCAACACAACGCGAGGTGTGAATAGGCTTGGTAATTAATCCGCCACAATATAGTGAAATGTTATTGCTGTTGAAGTAATAGTTAATAGCTACAGAGCAAGATCGAATTCAGCCGCTCAATGTCAAAGCAAATTCAAGTGACCGGCTGCTGTGATCGCTAGTTTTCCATTAATTTTCCGATTAATAACAGGTGAATACTGGAGCAATACCTTAAACGGACCACGGACTCCGCGCGATCTCACCTTCCTCACCTTTGCCCCTTACACACATATTCACTTACTCCAACGTGCACTACCCTCACTTACATGACAGGAGACTATTCGGAAGCTTAGAGTTTGTCCCGATTGGGGCGGTACCTTGCCTGTAGAAAGAGAGAGAGACAGGAGACAGGAGACAGGAGACACCGAGGAGGAGTTGGGAGGGGGAAGGGCCCCGGGAAGGGGGAGGCGTTGTGATGTGGGGGTTGTGGTTGGCGACTGGTGGTTGGGCAAGATGGTTGTTGGCGGTGGTGGTGAGTGATGGTAAGGGAGAGGGTGACGGAGAAAAGGGAGTTGGGGCGGTGGTGGCAGGCGGAATCTATGTTGATGGCGGGGCAGTGGCGGAAGCGGAAGCGGAAGAAGGAACGTGGTGAGGGCTGTGGCGTGGCGAAGCGGAAGGGGTCAGGACAATGACGGAGAGCTGGGGGGGGCGGACGGACTCGGTGGGGGTGATGGTGGTGGTGGTGGTGGTGGTGGTGGTGGTGATGATGGTGCCGGTTATAGTGGCGGCGATGGCGGCGGTGGAGGCGATGGCGTCGATGGCGGCGGTGGTGGTGTCGGTGGCGACGGTGGCGGGGTTGGTGCAGGCTCGGTGGCGTTGGCAGTGATGGGGTGGCGGGGCGGGGACGGGGACTGCAATGACAGCGGTAGTGGTGACGTCTACTCTGTCAGAAACGAGAGTGGTATAAAAGCCGGTTGCTCTCCATTGGAGTGAGGAGGTAGCGATGGAGTGGCGGAGAGGTCGACGACGGCGGCGGCGGTGGCGCCGGAGGAGGCAATTAGCGAGCGGAAGTGGGCGCGAGCCACTTCCGGCGCGGGCGAGGCGAGCGGATTGGGCGGCGGTAATGAGTCGCGCTAGCCGCCGGAGCCCAACCCCAACGACAGTCTTCGCCGACCTCCGCAGAGGGATTTGGCGCTGCCATCGTCCCCTCCTCCCTGCCCTTACCACCACCTCTCAGACCAGTGGTATGACCGGGAGCATCAACTGATGGTACTGCAGCGCCTCTGACTGGGAGGTCCTAGGTTCCCAGTTCCCACGGCGGCAGGATTTTCGACACTAGCTTTTCAGCTAGAATTAAGTCGCTGTCGGGAGGAGAATTCTAGCGGCCAGCTGCTCTGATCGGTAGTTTTCTGTGGTTTCTCCGATCAACACCAGGCGAATGCCGAAGCAGTACCCTACGAAACGGGCCACGGAACGCGCGTGATCTTTCCTTCCTCTTCCTTGTGCTATCTTCTTCCCCTTACACAAACACACTTACACTAACATACACTACACTACCACATATTCCGGGAGCGGTCGGGAGCTTAGAGCTTGTCCCGGGATGGGGCGGTGCCCCGCTGGTGGGAGAGTCCGGGTTAGGGGGAAACCCCACTAGACGACGGTAGGTCGGCGCCGAATCTCGCCATCCTGCGGGGGAAGATCTCCGCCATCTCCGGAGAAAAAACATGCACTACACTAACGGGACTTATGACCGAAGCAGTTGACGCGCCCGGAAACACGAAGAAGAAAAGAAACAGTGGTATGGACCGCACACCGACGTTCCCAACTTCTCTGCGAATGCCTCATGAAAGCCCTCACTGACTGACGGCGGCGAAGGGGGCGCTTAATGTGAAGGGGATGATGAGAGGATGTTGATGAAAGAACACCGATTCAAATAATTGAAGTTCATCAACTCACACATTAGGTCATTACTCATAAAATCAGAATATTACTAATTTTATTTGATGTTTACACATCTATAATAGGATTGAGTGGTGGGTGAAATTCTTTAAGTTGTTTGGTTTTGAAATTATTTTTGGATTGGTTTGTTTTAAAATTTTTTTTTTTTTTAGTACGATGCTGCACATGGATATATATCTTGCTTTTAATTGTCTATTGAGGGCCCTGCACACGAGCGTTGCGTTGACGCGCGGTAGTAACCGCGTCGTAGAATAACACTGTATCTAATGCATAACTGCCACGAGCGTTTTGGCCGTTATTTTCACGCGCGTCAACGCAATGCTCTTGTGACAGAAGTCATAGATCGCCATGAAACGCATGCGAATGTATTCAGAAATTTAGATTGTCACGAATCGAGGCATGAATTGACAGAACACCATGATTTTAAAAAAAGCGCTTATAAGCAGTTATTTTTTTATATCCAAAAAATTATATTTAAGCTAGCTGATAACTAGCGCGTTACCGCGAGTGTATGCTAATTATTAGCAATCATAAAATCGACTTTTGGGCACATTTAATATGACATTTAAGCCAGGAAACAAGTTTTTTCTCATTGATCACGCTTTAAAAATATTTATATAATTGTTAACTGCAAATCTATGTGATAAATGGTATAATATTGACTTCGGCAGTACCAATTATTGAAGTCATTTGCGGGAAAGCTTTATGATTTTGAAAATAATACTGAGCCATTTAATTTACTTGGAACACGTATGTAAAACGCATATAAAGACGAACCAAGTTACGGAGAGAGCACGAACTCTGGGTGGAGAAAGATCTAGAAAAATTACAGATGAGAAATGTACAAAGCAAACAATTGAAATAATTGTTTTTTGAAGGTCAAATGAAATACTGAAATTAACAGTTCGTGCTGTTAATGAATTTTGTTGTAGCTCTATATTAATATAATCAACAGTTAGAGAAATTCTATTTAATTCTGACATCGGATATAGTGAACCTAGGGTATAGTGAATCAAAAATGTGGGTAGCTAGAAGTTTACTATAATCGGACTCGACTGTGCGCTTTGTCAGCGGCCGAGGTCTGACAGCGGGAGGTCTCTTGGCGATAAGGCGGGCTGTGTGTTGACAGTAGTCTTGTCAAAACCACTATGAATTCTGGCGCAGTTCCCTCAGCCGTTCATTCCAAAATCGGAAAACAAAATCTTCACCACAATAGACTAAAGCGGAAACAATTGCGATAGTTCTTCGACCCTCCCTCATCATCATACATCTGATGTGGCTTCGGACATTTAATTCACAAACAATTATTTATTAAATTTACTTAATGTGGCCACGTACTCAATTTATTCATCTATCAATTATGTTTCGTTAACAATGTCATTATTATTCAATGTTCTGTATATGTATCGTACTCATCGTACTGCTGGGGTCCTTTGGGCTAAGAAGAAATAAACTTTGAAATAAGTCGGGGAGCAACTAACTTCTTTACGACAAGCGTCTTCGACATTAACCCGTGATAGTCCGCACGTGTCCGCACCTTGGGTTGAAAGTGAACGCGGTGCTCTTGAAACTTGAATTCAAGTATTTGTCTCTTCTTTCTCACTCTTGACATTTGTCCTGCATGCTCGTTACAGAAAAAACATACATTTTCAGGCTCAGTATCATTGATCATGTTGCAAGTCTTGCATGAAATCAATCAGGGGACCAGCATTATGCTGAATCCGATGTTTATACTCCAGGGTTGATTGTCCTGAAGGAATGGAAGATGGACTGATGATGATAATGAAGGATGAATGGACAGCACACACAAACAAACGTACCCAAACACACCCATGCCCGGCGAGACTCGAACCCGCAATCCTTCCGACCGAGATCGCCACGGCACTACCATCTTAGCGATCTCGGCTATTCGGACTGTTGTTGTTGTTGTTGTTGTTGTTGTTGTTGTTGTTGTTGTTGTTGTTGTTGTTGTTGTTGTTGTTGTTTTATTTTATTATTTTATTATTTTTTGTTGTTTTTTTTGTTTTTATTATTAAGCAGTTTTTGCATTATACCGACTTTCAAGCCACTGCGTTTTATTCCGCTGGCATCTCTTATTTTTCATTGACGTATCGATGAGAGCTTTCCAAGATGTCCTCATCCTTTCTCGTTTTCGTCTTTAAAAGGAATCCACGCCAAGACTATTTTTGGTATTCTGACATTGAGTATACTGGGAATTTCTGTTTTGGATGTGTTGATATCAGTAATTACAGTAAAATCTAAGCTTGAATCGATAGGGAGAAAGCAATTTCGGTGTAGGAGGGATTCCGTTTTATGCTCGGTTGTCCATTTATTGACACTTGTGATATTGATATTTCGGTCCTGAAACTAGTAAGTTACATGGCTTAGTTATAATTAACATTAACATATAACGTTTTGTGGAAGAAATTGTAGAGAAGAGATAATGAGAGCCTCTTCATGTTCTGTCTTGAAGCGTATCTTACTTCGACCTATTTATATTCCAACTGAATATCATATATCAACGTGACTGTCTTTACCGGGAGCGGTAGCTCAGAGCATCAACTGATGTCACTGCAGCGCCTTTGACCGGGAGGTCCTAGGTTCGAGTCCTGACGGCGGCAGGATTTTCGACACTAGCTTCTCGGCTAGGTCGAACTCAGTCGCTGTCTGGAGGAGAATTCTAGCGGCCGGCTGCTCTGATCGGTAGTTTTCCGTTGTTTCTCCGATCAACACCAGGCGAATGCCGGAGCAGTACCCTACCAAACGGGCCACGGACCGCGCGCGATCTTTCCTTCCTCTTCCTTGTACTATCCTCTCCCCTTACACATACACACACACTAACATGCACTACACAACATCATATTCCGGGAGACTGGTCGGGAGCTTAGATCTTGTCCCGGCTGGGGCGTTGCCCCGCTGGTGGGAGAGTCCTGGTTAGGGGGAAACCCCACTAGCGGATGGTAGGTCGGCGCCGGAACTCGCCATTCAGCGGGGAAAAATCACCGCCCTTTCCGGAGATAAACATACACTACACTAACGGGACTAATGACCAAAGCAGTTGACGTGCCCGGAAACACGAATCAATCAATCAATCAAAAAAGTGACTGTCTTTCCCCTACACCCCTTTTCTAACATTAGTTATGTCTAAATTATACAGTCATGATAATTTTATTTTGCAGATCTGATAGGCCGCGTTACAGGAACTCGGCAGCGCAATTTTACGTACGCGATTATTTATAATTTCCGATGTGGAATCTGAAAAACTTCCCTCTATACTCAGAAATAATGAGCTTACTTTGTAAATAACATACGCTATTATATTCTACAAACATTTACACGGATACAGCATATAGCAATTGTTACACAAAATCCAAACCCGAAATAACATCAATAAAATATTACTCATAATCCCTCATTATTGTTTTGCATCTTGCATTTTTCTATCTCCCTCTCTGAATGCATGCAGGACTATTGACTTCTTTCAAAATATTAACATAATTCATAAAATTAAACAGCACTTGATCTTCCTACATTATTTCATTTTTTGGACAGGATTCCCCATTGTTTACTTTCCTGTTGCAGCAGATCGGCACTCTTGACCGTTGCTCCCGATCCGTTCCACCTCCAATCCACAGAAAATGTCCTTTTTTTATACGCGCACTCATATTTCCAAATTTACTTCCGAAAATTCCTTAATAACTAACTAACATTCTTTCTAATTCATCGACAATCATTCGCGTTGACCACTATCGCGTAACAATTACAAGTTCCGACTTCACTTCAACAATAACGAAAAAATCATTCTGCCTCGTTTCTATCTCCAACCATCACCGGATCTACGCCTCGTCTCCTTGTTCGGCTCCGGTCGCGCGCCTGTCGACTGTTTTTAGAACATTGCACACTAGCACCGCAAAACGTTTCTACTGCGCATTTCATTTGATAGCTCGAATATTATCTAAAACCCCATTGGTCACTTGTGTTACACATTTCGTACATCTATTCCATGGTTCTTGTTGAAATATTTTATTAAATTATTTTCATTCCCCCACGAGATTTGTTCACGTGTCCATTATGTTACTTAAAGCTGTTACAATATTGTTTATTTTCCCCGTTGTTGTTTACATGTACATTCTCTTATATTACTGTTGACGTCTTTCAATCTTTCCTGACTCCATTGTTGCTATCGTCATATTTACTTTCGTTTACATTTATCATCACTTGTAACGATCCATTACAGTCTGATTATCAGATGCAGATGCCCCAGAGCGTGTCTCCAGGATACAGAAGTACTATTTTTTATTTTATTTTTTTTTATTTAAGGTTGCATCAACAGCTAGGTCATTAGCGACCAAGAAGTACTACTGTTGTATGTTTGATTATATATGTTGCTACATACTGAGTTGACTGAGTTGGAAAAACGTTTTAATATTCTTCCAAAAAGTGCATTCTTTTATAAATTACATATATAAATAGAAACGAGTACGTAATAAAAGAAATCACCAATAAATGAATATTAAACAATATTCATTGACAATCGCGTGCCACAGGGATACAGAATTTAAAACAGACTTCAGAGCAGATGCATTCATTTCATTACGAGTATCTCGCACCTCTCTGTCAGTTGCAATAAATTCACATGAATTTGGTTTTATAAAATTTATGCGAGGAAACAAAAAACCGTTCCGTTTCCTCATTTAACTTCACGGGCCGGAGAAATATTCCGGTTAAGGCAGGTTTCGGGCTTGTACAGGTTTCGGTTTAGATAGATTTTACTGTATTTTCAATGAAATGCGAAACACTGCAAAAGAAAAAAAATATTGTTGACTTTGGGGATGATTGGCTTCGTGGCTCGCCCCACGGATCCGCTACTGCGTTGGAGCAGTCCGACTCCGGATGTCGCTTAAGTAAACGTATCCTTCGGCCCCCCTCTCAGAGGCAGGGAATCAAACACAGGGCCTGGCGAACAGGATGCCGCGTGGAGCTGCATATATGCACAAGCCCCCCTCTGTCCGCGCCCGGTGACCGGGGGCTAGCAATCAAGTACCTGCCCGGAAGCCCTCGGCGGTCAAATCAAACCGCCCCCACCACGCCTCGCCCCACCCCCGCCCCGCCCCCGCCCCGCCCCTCGGGCACCGATAGCCAACTGTCATTACAAAGCAAAGTGACAGACGGCACTGATTGTAGTGTCTTAAATAAGATTTTCGTTTATTTCAGAAACAAACTAGTCGTGCTACAGAATGGCACAGACTCCCTCGTACTAGATTTGGGAATTCTGATTCCGTGTTGTTGACGTTCTTATGGAAGAAATAAAATATTTTACTTATTTATTAAGAAGTACTGGATAGTTTCCTTATTTGCCGGGTCTAGCTTTTCAACCGTGCCCCATCATTTCATCCGCCATCGACTGCCGACCAAACATCACCTTTTTAAAATTTGCTGAATTTTTCGGTTTCTTCATGACAGAAACGAAAAATTACCTTAAGAATATAATAGCTAAGTAAAATCTTGTCCTACATGGAAATTTTCGTTTAAAAACGTGAAGATTTATGAAAATGGCATTTAAGAGCTACTCTAAATGCGATATTTTAATGTTTTTTTAAAGAAAACTTTCGAATTTTGAAAAAAAGTTGTTAGAAGTTATTTGAAGTGCTTTTACTCACAAATGCAATGTATACATATTGCTGGAAACGTGCATATTAAAGGAATGAAAAATTTTTAAAAAACATTTGTTTAATTTTTCACAAAACAAAATACTTGCAATTAGCACTAACCGTACAAAAAGTTTGAAGAAAAAATTTGGAATCGTTTTCGAGAAATTAACGTTTAAGCGTTTCTGAAAATGCAGGAATTTGAGAGTTTCTCAGACATTTTCACAGAAAACTTGAGAGTTTTCGAAAAATTTTATCGGACACTATTTAAAGCTCATGAACTCATAAATATAGTAATGTGAACAAATTGCCGGTAATATTAATGAGTATTAATGAGTGCGAGTATTGTCAAAATAATGATTTTTTTGTAAAAAGGAAAGAATGGGGCAAAATGGTCTTTATGTCATCTGAGAGAGTACACTTAGCACTATCCCTACCAAAAGTTTAAAGAAAAAATTGGAGCCGTTTTCGAGAAAATTTTTTTTTTTTTAAATTCCCAAATATTGCGCGAAAACTACTAAAAGTTTAAAAAATAAACATGACCTTAATGAAAGAACTAATTACGAACAACAAATTTCATTTAAACAAAAAATATCTATCTTTAATTTTGTAGTCGTAGGAAGACTCAAAATTCAAACTTTTGCAATTTTCGAAAATTCAGTTAATTGTAAAAATCGGACCAATGTCATCTTTATAAGTCTATTTTACTCTACTTTTACAAAAAAATTAAAGAAAAAATTGAAGCCATTTTCGAGAAAATTTTGAAAATGTCCGGGGGAGCTAAGTACCCCCAAATTTAAAGAATGTTTTTCAAAACCTCAAAGCTTCAACTCGAGCCAGTTGGACAGGGAAGAAATGCTATGTATGGATTAGGCGCTAGTGGTGTTCACAGACTAACGGACAGAGAGACGGACGAACGTTTTGCCGTCAATTGATTTTTCCACATCAAGGACCCATAAAACAGGGATTTTGACTACACCACTTGTTAGAGGATTCTTTTTTCTTAATTTAGTAACCGGGTTTATCCACTTTTTCGTTATCAGGGCTCAACAATGATTTTTTTTCTGCCGAAAAATCCGCCGTATTTTGGCGCAACATTACATAATTTTCTCTTCACTACGTACATTACTCCGTATATACGTACGTATACGAGAAAGTAGAAAACCAGCTGCTCACAAAAGCTATTCAAAATCAATCCTTGGCTTCAATGGTTTAGATTATTAAAACCAGTAAAACACAAGGGTTGGAGCAGAAGTCATGGCAACATTTTTTCTTGTTCTAAAAGAAATATTATCCAATCACATAATTTTATTCGACGCGTGAAAGAAATACAGTTCTAGTGTGTGTTGACAACAACAATGATTCTTTGAGTGTCTCAATTAGCGTAGAGAGGCCATGTGAAATCAGTTGACTACCGCTATGTGAGACGAATGTGACCCCGGCCTGCGAGTTTGTGGAGCTATGTGGCACGTGCGGTAATCAAGCAATGGGCGCTACTGGAGTCAAAGAGCGAAAGTGGTATCGAGAAACGCAAACTGGCAGGTCGTCCGGTTCGTTGCTGATGACAGGTTGCTACGCGTCCTTGCGTAAAGGTTTCTGGCTGTTTCGCGACTGTCCGTTTTTTATAATTATTTTATTATATAACGCTATTGACACAAAAAATATAATTTATTTTTCTCAAAGCTTTCATTTCTCTTTAACGCATGCTTTCCTATTAAAAAGAGAAAATTAAACATTTCACGAAAAAGTAATACTTGGATCACACAAGGAATTAGAACATCGTGTAGAAATAAATGTACTCTCTACTTTCTTTCTAAACATCATAACGTATCACCCGGTTTCCACGTCTACTTCTGAGAATATAAAAGAATAGTTCAGGCAAAAATAATGAAAAATAATGAGGATATTTTGAACGCTAGAAACAAAACTAAAGCAATGTGGAAGATCGTTAAAAATTCGACCCCGTCATCACGACATTTCGTAGAGAATGTTGTTTTAAAGGATAATGAAAGAGAAAAAAGAAATCCAGAAAAAGTTGCGAATCTCTTGAACCAACACTTTTCTAGAATTGCGGTTGATCTCATGAAGGGACTAAAACCACAAAATTCAACATTCAACATTATTCTGAATAGGATACATGGTTCATTTTAACAGAACAAACTTTTCCACATGTTTTTGATGTTTATGATCTATTTTAAGGCCCTGAACTATTATTTCTTTACAACTATTTCTTAGAAAGAGGAAACCCCCCTAAACACATCACAAAGAGTAATCTAAATTTGCAAATTGTATGTAAACATGTTTGGGAAATATACTTTTTATTCTGGTGGCATTTATGGATGCTTTGCCTAGATTGTAATGGGATAGTTGTGTAATTGATGACATATTATAGTCAAAATTATGGGATAACTTAGTGATGTGGTGTACGATAGGTTTTATTTGAATTTCTTTATGAAGTTTTCTGTTTGTGATGAACCAGGGAGTATTGGTTATTGTTTGCAGGAATTTATTCTGTATAACTTTTGTTTTATGAATATGGTTTTTTGATGCATTAATCCAGACAGGGCAACCATAGAACATTTGGAGTATAATTATGACTATATATGCGTTTGACCTTTTCGATTATTTCTCTGTAGTTGTTTATTAGTGGCTTTAATTGGATTAGTTTGACTTCTATTTGTTGTGTTTTAATGTTTATATGTTCACATTTATTGTAAACAGGGTAAATGGTAAGGATAGACATATGTAAATATGGCGGCCTAGCAACGTGGACGAGTTGTCAAGGTCAACAAACTTAATTGCTTTGAACCACGGGGCGCGGCTAGTTAATAAAGTAAACTGTTTGGGGATTGACCGAGAAAGCAATGACAGTCTGGGGCGCGGGTAGTTGAATTTGTAAGTAATTGAGGGATTGGCTAGGCATGGAATGACAATGTATTTCGACGGAAGCGGGTCGAATTTTTTCTGGCAAGAAACAGTAGAAAGTATGGACCGAGTTTTGAAGGGCTGAAAGAGTGGAATATGGATGCATTCCGACTTATGCCATGGTGCTGTGCGGATCGTGTGTAGAAAATTGATGTTGGGAGTTTAGGGATTGTGAACGTCTACTTTGGTTGTCGTATGGTTGTCGGACTTAGAATATTGATGTAATGTGCGGAAATTGGAACTTGGAAATATTTCGAGTACAGCAACTAGAATTTAAACTGTGAACTTAAATGAATTTGCCGGCAACAGGACTGGGGGTATTTGAAGCAGATAATAGCTTGCTGAACTTTAATATTTTAAGTATACGCGTAGAAAGAACTGAGAACTTTTCAAAGGAAAATTAATTAAGTCTTATCAACTTGTGAGGCGGTGAGGATCAATGACTTGAGTACACTTGTGCCAGAACGGAAGAAAAGAAGATGGTATTTGGACCTGGAGCAATCGACACGGGGAAAAGTCGAAAATGGTTCTACGCGGCGACATCGGCCAAGAGCGCGCGAAGACGGGTACTGCAATATAAGGTTTGAGACTGGTCATGACCGAAAGTTTCGTATTGTTACCAATGGACATTGAATAAACCTACAAGTTTCTGTGAATAGAAAATATGATTTTCATTTAGCCAATTCCAGCAAATGAGTAGCGAGAAATGTATTTTTGCTTTTCAGATTCCTCGGCCACTCTGTACAGATGGCAGATCGAATAATCGGCTATTAGTAGGCAATAGCGATTATTTTTTATAAGACCCATCGACCCAGTTAGCCGGATATTAATTTATTGGAAATAACAGCTGAAGATTAATTTTAATAATTGAATTAACGTAATCTTTTCCTGGCGCCCATATTCTTATATAAATTTGCAATGGGTTACGTTGAATTAATATTTAATTATATTAGAAGGGCAGAAGAAATATTAAATTTAAAAATTAAAATTAGACAGTTTGTTTTAATGTTCTTCCCAGTTAAGTTTAGTGTCTAAATGCAGACTTAGATATTTGACTGTTTTGTTCTGTGGATTCCAAGGAATGGTGTTATTGTTCAATGTGAGAAGTGGTGGTGTTCAAATTATTTTTAATGAAAATATTTTTGCTGTTGACGTAGATGGGTTTAATTTAATTTTCCATTTATTTGACCAAGAATGGATTTGGTTTAGATGTTGTTGTATTGTGTTTCTTAATGTGTTAAGTTATGTGCTAGAACAAGACAATGCTGCATCATCTGCAAATTGTGTTTTATTGATTGTGTGGATGTAAGGATATCAGTTATGTAAAGATTAAATGAAATAGGTGCCATTGAGGAGCCCTGAGGAAGTCTTGTTTGGATTGGACTTCATATGCTTGTGAAATGTTAAAAAGGTTGAAACAGTATGTTGTTTTCTTTGAAATTCTGAATGGATATGTTCTGTGATTCTTAGTAATTGATGTGTGGTTGATAACTTTTCTGTGAATCCAGAATGATGTCTGGAAATGATATAATTTTTGATGAGGCAATTACTAAGGAATAAGTATATTCCTTGACGTAGGACATGATGAGGGTTAAAAGCCCCCAAAATTATAGCTGATTTACATCATGCTGGGAAGGGCCAAATATCCAGAAAGAGTGCGAGTCACGTTCAATATTAATTTACGATCTTTTCGAGAGAGTTAAAAAAATTAGTAGGACAGCCGCTAGACGAAAAAGTGAACGGTGAAAATTTTCCTTAGCACAGTCAGGTAATTAATAATTAAGTCACGTTTTTTGAGTTTCATGCTTAAGCATGTTTACCCCACTTTGGAACTTCTTTTATTGGTTATTTAAGGACGCATCAACATCTAGGTCATTAGTGACCATTATTGGAGTTAACGTTATGGTAACTACGAAGATGAAACGAAATGGTGATCATAAGGGGTGAAAGGACGAACACAAATTCAATCATGCCCGAGGCGGGACTGCAACCTGCGAACCTTCGGACCGAGATCACTACGGCATTACAGCCTTAGCAATCTCGGCCACCGGACCGACATTTGCAACCTTTGTTCGTCGTAGCAGACCTTATAGCTAGCGGATAATGTGTGCCTTTCCATTTCCTTCAACACCGCCCTTTCATCCTATTTGAAATGTTATCGTGGCTTGAGCATTTGAAACAAATCATCGGCAGCGGCTGGTGTTGAAGAGCATTGGAGAGACAACATTTTAAAACAAAAATATTCATTTCGGCAACTCTCCATTCTCTTCACTAACAGGTCCTGTATTCTTCAGATCACACAGGCCCTTATTTCTGTACTAAAGTAGTAACCTTGATAATTGTAAGGAGTAGAGTTTGCATTTTCCAAAGGGCTAAGATCCCACCTGCATGTAAAGTCGACTAATTTTTACCTGATCCTCGGTATCAGCGGCAGATATTCGCGATTTCGTTTGATTTGTTTTTTTTTTGTGTTTCCGGGCGCGTCAACTGCTTTGGTCATTAGTCCCGTTAGTGAAGTACATGTTTTCTTCTCGGGAGATGGCGGTGATCTTTCCCCGCTGGATGGCGAGATCCGACGCCGACCTACCGTCGGCTAGTGGGGTTTCCCCCTAATCAGGACTCTCCCACCAGCGGGGCACCGCCCCAGCAGGGACAAGCTCTAAGTTCCCGACCGTTCTCCCGAAGTATGTGGTAGTGATGTGCATTTTACTGTAAGTGTGTGTGTAAGGGGGAGAGGACAGGACAAGGAAGAAAAAGGACAGATCGCGCGCGGTCCGTGGCCCGTTTGGTAGGGTACTGCTCCGGCATTCGCCTGGTGTTGATCGGAGAAACCACGGAAAACTACCGATCAGAGCAGCCGGCTGCTAGAATTCTCCTCCAGACAGCGACTGAATTCGACCTAGCTGAAAAGCTAGTGTCGAAAATCCTGCCGCCGTGGGGAGTGGGAACCTAGGACCTCCCGGTCAGAGGCGCTGCAGTGGCATCAGTTGATGCACTGAGCTCCCGCTCCCGGTGCCCGGCATCAGTTGATGCACTGAGCTACCGCTCCCGGTGAGCTCCCGATCAGAGGCGCTGCAGTGGCATCAGTTGATGCACTGAGCTACCGCTCCCGGTGAGCTCCCGATCAGAGACGCTGCAGTGGCATCAGTTGATGCACTGAGCTACCGCTCCCGTGAGCCCCGATCAGAGGCGCTGCAGTGGCATCAGTTGATGCACTGAGCTACCGCTCCCGGTCTCGATCTCGTTAGTCTCCGGCGCCGCCACTTGTGCACATCCGGCCTCCGGCGCGCGCCGCCTGCAGGTGCCCTTCCCGGAATTGTCGGTGTCAGTCCATCATTAGCCCGGGGGCGCACAACAGCACGGATACGCTCAGCAATGCTGCCCTGACACAGCCCACCGATACCTCCCTTGTCACTCCATCGCTCCCTCGCGTCTGCGAACCGCCAACACCCCGGCCCGCCGCCATCCCCATCCACGCTCCTGCACACGCCAGCGGCCACGTCTTCGCCTACGTCTCCAGCCACGCCTCTCTTACACATCCGTCTCTCCGACCACGCGGGACGGAGGGGGTCGGAAGGGATGACGGAGAGGGAACAGAGGGACGGAAAGGAAGTTGGGGGGTGGAGAGAAACGGGGAGAGACGGATAGGGATCGAAAGGAACGAGAGGACGGAAAGGAACGGAGAGCGACAGAAAGAAGCGGAGAGCGACACAAAGAAGCGGAGAGCGACACAAAGAAGCGGAGAGCGACACAAAGAAGCGGAGTGCGACACAAAGAAGCGGAGAGCGACACAAAGAAGCGGAGTGCGACACAAAGGAGCGGAGAGCGACACAAAGAAGCGGAAGCGACACAAAGAAGCGGAGAGCGACACAAAGAAGCGGAGAGCGACACAAAGAAGCGGAGAGCGACACAAAGAAACGGAGAGCGACACAAAGAAACGGAGAGCGACACAAAGAGAAGCGGAGAGCGACACAAAGAAGGGGAGAGGAAAGGGTGGAGGGGGGGGGGTAGTGAGAGATGGAGCATGGGAAGAAATGGATATGGACACAGTAAGAGCGGGTGGGCAATGAAGATAAGAGTCAGAAGCAGCATTGAATATCGGGTGGCAGTATAGATAACAGGAATGGGGGGGGGGGAGGGGGAGGCCGGGGGGGGGGGGGGGGGGGGGGGCGATGGGGGCGAGGGCGATGGGAGTGAATGGGGTTATGAAGGAGACGAGGGCAATGGTGGTGGCGGGGCGATGGGGCGAAGATGGCATGGAGGCAGCGAGGGCGGGGGAGGGGTGCGGGGGTGGAGGTGGAGGGGCGATGGAGGTAGCAGGGTCGATAGGTTCGGAGGGGGCGATGGAGGCAGCGAGGGCAGGGCGAGGGGCGATGGGGTAGCGGGGTGGAGGGGGCGATGGAGGCAGCGCGGGTAATGGGGAGGAAGGAGTGATAAGAGGCAGCGGGGATGATGGAGGAGGAGGGGCGATGGAGGCAGCGAGGGCGATGGGAGTGAATGGGGTTATGAAGGAGACGAGGGCAATGGTGGTGGCGGGGGCGATGGGGCGAAGATGGCCATGGAGGCAGCGAGAGCGATGGGGCGTAGGGCGATGGGGTTAGCGGGGTGTTGGAGGTGGAGGGCGATGGAGGTAGCAGGGTCGATAGGTTCGGAGGGGCGATGGAGGCAGCGAGGGCGATGGGGCGTAGGGGCGATGGGGTTAGCGGGGTGTTGGAGGTGGAGGCGATGGAGGTAGCAGGGCCGATAGGTTCGGAGGGGGCGATGGAGGCAGCGAGGGCGATGGGGCGTAGGGGGCGATGGGGTTAGCGGGGGTGTTGGAGGTGGAGGGGCGATGGAGGTAGCAGGGCCGATAGGTTCGGAGGGGGCGATGGAGGCAGCGCGGGTAATGGGGGAGGAAGGAGTGATAGAGGCAGCGGGGATGATAGAGGGAGGGCGATGGAGGCAGCGAGGGCGATGGGAGTGAATGGGGTTATGAAGGAGACGAGGGCAATGGTGGTGGCGGGGGCGATGGGGCGAAGATGGCCATGGAGGCAGCGAGGGCATGGGGCGGACGGGGGATTGAAGGCAGCGAGAGCGACGGGCAGGGGGGCGGGGTTCAGGGCAATGCCGGTGGTGGGCCCCGACTCCCAGGAACTGCGTTGTGCGTTGGCTCGTTGCTAGGAGACGCGCATCCGATACCGAGGTCTCTTCACCACCAGCTCGAGTTCACAGCCAGTCTTCTCTTTGTCCGCCCTTTGGACCGAATGTCGTGATCATTCCAAACGAAACAAACTTCATTGGAAAATCAGACGGTAGCACCTGGAGGTTTCTCATCCACTCTGAGCCCTGCTGAATTACCCACATCCAACACTCAAACCCGCCTTTCATTCACAACGGTAAATGTGTCACGTTAGGAACCAACGACCTCATGTCTCGACATTAAAATTCTGGAAATTTTGGGGTGGCAGGGGTAAGGTAAGGGATAGGGTGGGTTGGGGTAAGGGTAGGTGACGTGTGTGCCGTGAAGTGGCGGGGTGGAGTGAGGCGCGGCGTGCCTTGGCGGGGCGGTTATCGAGTGGCATGGCCGGGGTCGGTAAGGCGGGGAGTGGTGAATGGAGACGGAGTTTGGAATGAATTTACAATACATAAAATTCATTTGTTTTATCTGCTAGATGAATGTGAAGCGCAGGGTAATTCGAGATGTTCAATAATTATTACTCTCTGATGTTAAAATATTGTTAGTTCCTTAGGAATCAAAAGTTGCTTTCAAGGTCCCCTGTAGAAAAAAAAACATTTGGTATCAAATCTACTTTAATTTTTTATTTATAATATTTTATAAATATTTTATTTTATTTGAAAAAAATATTTTATTTGAACCGCTGTCACTGCGATCCGGAGATCCCCGACTGTGGCAAGATTTTGGACAAAAATCTTGGACATTATACTGCTGATTTTACAGAGCTGCCTCTCAATTACAGTCAAGGCCCGTCACCGCGGTGGCATTATGCCAGGGTTTTCCCGTCTTTCTCCGTCGTGCCCCTAGGTGTATCAAGCATGCTCGCGACCATATCATGTAGTGCTGCAGATGAAGCGTATCAAGCAGCACGACCGAGAAAGACGCAAAATCGTGCCATAATGCCATCGTGGTGACGGGCCTGAGATTGGGAGGCAGTTCTGTAAAAACCGCAGTATAGCTACATAGCAATTCAGACACTGTCTGAAGGAGAATTCTAGCAGGCGACTGCTCTGATCGGCAGTTTTCGTGGTTTCTCCGAAAAACACCAGGAGAATGCTGGAGCAGTATCCCAACAAACGGGCCACGGAACGCGCGAGATCTCTCCTTCCTCTTCCTTGTCCTATCCTCTCCCCTTACACACACACTTACACTAACATGCACGACACTACCACACATGCCGGAAGACCAGTTGATAGTTTAGGGTTCTGACCCGCCTAGAGCAGGCACGGTGGGAGATACCTAGTTAGGGAAAATCTACGCAAGCCGACGTACGTCAGCGCTGGAAGTCTTCATGCAGCGGTTGGATCAGGCCACCTCCACCGAAAAAACATACACTACACTTATACGACTAATGATCTTAGCAGTTGATGCGCCCGGAATCACTAATCGATCAAACCAGAAGCGGTAGCTCAGTGCATCAAATGATGCCACTCCAGCGCCTCTGACCGGGAGGTCCTAGGTTCGAGTCCTGACGGCGGCAGGATTTTCGGCACTGGCTTTTCAGCTAGGTCGAATTCAGTCGCTGTCTGGAGGAGAATTCTTACAGCCGGCTGCTCTGATCGGTAGTTTTCCGTGGTTTCTCCGATCAACACCAGGCGAATGCCGGAGCAGTACCCTACCAAACGCTGTAGATAAGCAGTAGTGGTCCCTTCTTATAATAACAATAACAGATACAAAACAAAGTTGTCAGAACCAAGGACTTAAAACGTTTCTCTGAATACGTTGACGCGCTGAATCCGAATCTGACGCCAGAATTGCGCCAACACCCTCCATTTTTTTAAATTGCAAAAAAGAAGCCACCATGACATTATATTTTTTGTTTTCGGAAATTGCTGTCAGACCCAAAGATTAAACACGTCTCTCTATGTACGTCGGCGAGATAAATACGAATCCCAAGTCAAAATTGCGCCACCACTCTCCAGTTTCTTCATTCGTGAAACACTGGGGAGTGGGAGCGCGATTCTATTTTCGGATTCAGCACATCGACTTACATAGAAAAACATGTGCCAGGTGTTTTGGCCGACAACTTTCTTTTATTTCGTGTGCCTGTGTAATCTCTCTACATCCCCGGTGAGTGTGCCTAGAAGGAGAACGGCGCTCCAGAGCGGCGGGTCCTCTGGCGCCCGGCTTCCGCAGCATGGCCACCAGCGCCAGCCACCCCTCGTGGCTGTTCCCAGTGGCGGCGTCGACGTCGCCGCGGACGCCGCCTGCCCCCATCGATTGTGCGGCGCGGGTATATTTAGAGCCAGCTGCCGCCCCCGCGGCGCCCCGGGCATTGCGCCCCGCCGCCGCCCCCGCGCACGGTCGCACCCCGTTCGCTGCCGACCCGCGCCCCCGACCTGCCGTCTCAGACGCACGCGCCGCAACAACGCCCACCTCGAACGCGGCTCTTGCAGAGGCGTAGGGGTTGCTCCCGACCACCGGCCGGTCCGCACTCCGCTCAGCCGTCAGACCGCTGCCAGTCCGACGCCCAGTCCGACGCCCAGTCCGACGCCCAGTCCGACGCCCAGTCCGACGCCCAGTCCGACGCCCAGTCCGACGCCCAGTCCGCCGCCCAGTCCGCCGCCCAGTCCGCCGCCCAGTCCGCCGCCCAGTCCGCCGCCCAGTCCGCCGCCCAGTCCGCCGCCCAGTCCGCCGCCCAGTCCGCCGCCCAGTCCGCCGCCCAGTCCGCCGCCCAGTCCGCCGCCCAGTCCGACGCCCAGCCCGCCGCCCAGTCCGACGCCCAGCCCGCCGCCCAGCCCGCCGCCCAGTCCGACGCCCAGCCGACGCCCAGTCCGCCCCCCAGTCCGCCGCCCAGCCCGCCCACCAGTCCGCCGCCCAGTCCGCCGCCCAGTCCGACGCCCAGCCCGCCGCCCAGGCCGACGCCCAGTCAGACGCCCAGTCCGACGCCCAGTCCGACGCCCAGCCCGCCGCCCAGTCCGCCGCCCAGTCCGACGCCCAGTCCGACGCCCAGCCCGCCGCCCAGTCCGCCGCCCAGCCGACGCCCAGTCAGACGCCCAGTCAGACGCCCAGACAGACGCCCAGCCGCCGCCCAGCCCGCCGCCCAGTCCGCCGCCCAGTCCGCCGCCCAGCCTGCCGCCCAGTCTGCCGCCCAGTCCGCCGCCCAGTCCGCCGCCCAGTCCGCCGCCCAGCCCGCCGCCCAGTCCGCCGCCCAGTCCGCCGCCCAGTCCGACGCCCAGCCCGCCGCCCAGTCCGCCGCCAGTCCGCCACCCAGTCCGACCCCCAGCTCGCCCATCAGCCCGCCCAAGTGCACGTCCACCGGTCCGCCCATCGGTCCGCCAACCAGCCCCCCAGTCCGACGCCCAGTCCGCCGCCCAGCCCGCCGCCCAGTCCGACACCCAGTCCGACGCCCAGCTCGCCGCCCAGTCCGACGCCCAGTCCGACGCCCAGTCCGCCAGTCAGTCCGCCAATCAGTTCGACCTCCAGCTCGCCCATGCCCGCCCAAGTGCACGTCCACCGGTCCGCCCATCGGTCCGCCCCGGCGTCCACCGTCGTCAACGGATCCATCCACCAGTCTAGCAGTCACCCGAGCGCCCATTAGCCCGCCAAGAACACGCCTACCGCCCTGCCCATCGGTCCGTCCATCGGCCCAGCAATCGGCCCGGCAATCGGTCCGCCCGCCATTTCGCCAAACACTCCGCCCACCAACCCGCCAATCATTCCGCCCACCACCTACCTAACAAACCCTGAACAAGCCCGACAACCACTCCGCCCACCAGCCCGCCAACCAGCCGCCCACAGCCCCCACACCCCCCAACCCCCACACCCCACCCCTCAACAAGCCCGCCAATGACCACTTGACACATCCCCGTCCCAATTCTCCCCTCCGCTTCCACTTCAGCCCTCACATTCCACCCGACTCCCTAAAACGTCGCACATTCCTCTCTTGCTCAAGCGGTACTCACAGAGCGCAACGAAACGGCCACGCTAATCCTCTCGCCAGGATCACGGCAGAACTTCCAACCGTAGACCCCGTTCCACCAACCAGCCAAGATGATCCTGAGTTGATCCATGTCAACTTTCAGTTGATCTCGTTGTAGGTTTCACCACGTAGTAGACTCGAATAAACATGTCTCTCTCGCGACAAATTTGACTCGCAAGTTGATCCGCCTCCGACCAACGGATCAGGACCGGATTACGAGTTATCCTTTGCTTAGCCGATGGTACTGCTCATCTAATGGTTCCGTATCCAGAATATCTTTTAAGTAAATGCTTATAGTAAGGGTTAGATATAGTTTTAGTTTGTTGAGCAGTGAGGTTTCGTTAAAGTTAATGAAATAAGAGTTAACATAATTTTCTGTTGTTCTAAACAGTTTCTGTTTTCTAAACTGATTGTTTATTTCGTGATCAGTTCCGAAAGTGTAGTGCACTTTTTAACACGGGAGGTGACTATGTCGTTCTCACGTTGGATGATGAGATCCGGCACCGACCTAGAGGTCCGCTTGCAAGGTTTGCACATCATGATATCTTCCACCACGGGTCACTGCCCCAGCCTGGAAAAACTCTATTTTAGGCTGACTAAACTCACGATATTTATGTTTGTGTAGTGTATGTATGACTACGTGTGCAAGTAAGAGTTATTATATGACAAAGAAAAGGAAGGAAAGATCACACGAGGTCCGTGGCCCGTTTGTTAGGATTCTCTGGCATTCTCCTGGTTTTGATCGGAGAAACCACGGAAAATTACTGATCAGAGCAGCCAGCCGCTAGAATTCTTCTTCAGACAGCAGCTCAATTCGATGTTGCTGGTGTCGAAAAAGCTGCCACCGTCGTGATTCGAACCCTAGGACCTCCTAGTCAGAGGGTCTGTGGTGACATCAGTTGATGCCATAAGCTATCTCAGTCAGTCACGAGTTTTAGATTAGAATTAATAGGGAATTTACGTATTTAAACGAGATATATTTTTGGATTTAAAAATTTACTTTCCGGTTTAGTGTTTTAAATTAGTAATAACATTAGTATAACTACTGTCTCTTCATTGATCAAATCTGTTGATCAGGATCACGAAGCTTGAGTTAACTATGAAGATTATACTGGTGGGTGAAATCGAGCCCTAGTGAAACACACCAGCACCTCCACAACCTATTCAGTCCAAACCCACCTGCTCTGTGTCGGAGTTAGACAATTTTGGACTTGGGGCAATTTTTAAACGTAGCCCTCTCTCCCGAAATAAAGAAAGTGAAAGTTGTATCAAGAAACTAAAGGTATTTTATTTATTTCAACAAGAAACCAAAATTACAACGTTAAAGCTAGAAAAAGGGTTTTGGAAATAAGTTTCAAATAATTATTTTTAGCGATCAAATTATACAACATCCACGGTGATCTTAAATCGTTAAAAAATGTGTGTTTAGTTGGCTTTAAAAAATTACTAGTTAAACACATGAAATAATCATATGAATTTCAGTGGAACAAATTTTAATGTCAGCATCATTTGCTTCATTTCATTGAGTCCTACAATTATAAAAAAATGACTTATGAAATAAAATACAAGTGAACTATGAATTGAATATTTTATGACATATCGGGCTACTACACCACGAAGTATACAATTATGTTAATTTTCTTGAGTATGAATTTATTTTTCATCAATGACTAAGTAGTCTAGTGGGGCCCCAGGCAATCGCCCGGTCTTGCCATGCCTAGCGCCGGCACTACCTGCTCAAATGTCCCCGATCCTTCAAATGTCCCCACTCCTCAAATGTCCCCGCTCCTCAAATGTCCCCGCTCCTCAAATGTCCCCGCTTCTCGAATATCCCCGCTTCTCGAATGTCCCCGCTCCTCAAATGTCCCCGCTCCTCAAATGTCCCCGCTCCTCAAATGTCCCCGCTCCTCAAATGTCCCCGCTCCTCAAATGTCCCCGCTCCTCAAATGTCCCCGCTCCTCAAATGTCCCCGCTCCTCAAATGTCCCCGCTCCTCAAATGTCCCCGCTCTCAAATCCCAAACCCCTCCTCAAATGTCCCCGCTCCTCAAATGTCCCCGCTCCTCAAATGTCCCCGCTCCTCAAATTTCAAATTTTTTTGTAGCACTGAAGATGGCCGCCATGCGACCGAACAAGCTTTTGAGGGAAATAAAAACCTGAAATGAAATATCATCAATATTCCCTACTGATAGGTTCATAAAAGTAGGATATTTAATCATAAGTATTGTTTATACAAATGCAGCCAATATAAACTAATTATTAATTGTATGAAAGTTTTATTCAAACTCTTAAATGATGCAAATATATTAAATTGAATTTGATTAAGTGTGTTTCTAACACGATTACACATTCGATTATGCAAATGAAATACGCTCTTTAACACACGACTGATGTATAAATGTAATTTTATGGTAATATCCTTACTAACTTTGTAACAACGGTGTAACTACATTTTAAAGTTCTAATATGTACGGGTCACATCCTCGTAACAGCTACTAGAAAATCAGACTGTTTCAACATGCGACAACCCCTCGAAATTTCAACAATCTCATCCAACTCGCTTAATTCGAATTCAAAAATCACACATTTTTATTGTAAATAATTCAACTACAATTTCATGAAAAGTAAGTGCATATTGCAATAACGACCATTTCACCATATTCAAACATTCCACCAGAAGTATTAAAATTAATGATGCAATAACGCCACGTCATTCGTCTTGATTACGCATTCCGCGTACTGCAAATGGCACAGTGCTTTTAGGAGAGGCTCCATAAACGTAATTTATGGAGTCCATGAGCCTATCGATTCCATAAATCAGCTTATCGTCTCGTAACTGTTTCTGAAAGGAACCCCAGTTGTCGCAATTTGAATAATGAATCTGACTCTGAAGTTTTGGTCATTGTTTCAATAGAAATAACTACAATGTGAGAGCTGTAGCTTTAACCTCATTATGCTTTTATTATGCATTATTATTTATGCATAGCATTTTGAATATTGAATCTGACTGAAATTTTGGTCGTTGTTTCAACAGAAATATTTCCAATGTGAGAGTACCACCTTTTACCTAATTAGGCATTATTTAGGATTAGGGTTCCTTCAATAACCAAGTCATGGATTGATTTGATTTTTTCCGTGTTTCCGGGCACGTCAACTGCTTTGGTCATTAGTCCCGTTAGTGTAGTGCATGTTTCTTCTCGGGATATGCGTGGTGATTTTTCCCCGCTGGATGGCGAGATCCGGCGCCGACCTACCGTCGGCTAGTGGGGTTTCCCCCTAACCAGGACTCTCCCACCAATGAGGCACCGCCCCAGCCGGGACAAGCTCTAAACTCCCGATCGGTCTCCCGGAATATGTGGTAGTGTAGTGCATGTTAGTTTAAGTGTGTGTGTAAGAGGAGAGGATAGGACAAGGAATGGGTAGGAAAGATCGCGCGTGGTCAGTGGCCCGTTTCGGTAGGGTACTGCTCCGGCATTAGCCCGGTTTTGATCGGAGAAACCATGGAAAACTACCGATCAGAGCAGCCGGCCGCTAGGATTCTCCTCCAGACAGCGACTGAATTCGACCTAGCTGAAAAGCTAGCGTCGAAAATCCTGTCGCGTCAGGACTCGAACCTAGGACCTCCAGGTCAGAGGCGCTGCAGTGACATCAGTTGATGCACTGAGCTACCGCTCCCGGTCTGTTTATGTTCCGACGTGTCCATAGTGAATGAGCCTTCCCCCTCTCCGGGCGCAGTGCAGCTGGGCCGGCGGCGAAGTGCAAGGGATCCACGAACGATGCACGAACAATAGCCCTTCGATTTGCCTAATGAGACTCGGGCCCTCAAGGGCTCCTGCATTTGACGGCAAGCAAATGCCCTTCAATCTAGTACTCATCGCGCACTTTTTCTTGATACACAGCGGGGACTGCGGGGAAAGGCGGGTTCTCTCTACCTCACGGCAGTGCACTGCTGTCAACTTCAACGACAGAAAACAATATAAAATAATAAAAATAATAATAAAAATTGTAATAGCGCGTCTTGGGCTACATAACAATGAGAAACAAAGCAAGGCTTTTTAAAATTCTGAAGAAATGATTAATAATTATAGAAATTATTGAGTACAAAAAGGAGCACTGAACGCAGAGATTGTTAGGAAGAGAGAGATAGAGAGAACTGAGAATGCCGCATTGTACAGGACGAAGGTGGGCAGCACTGCAAACTAACGCCTGTTTTACACGGTCATGTTTTCATCATTTCCCGTCGGTGCAGACAAGTTATTGAGCAGACTGGATGTAATTTGTACGAAAAAAAATGATGCATGGTTCATTTTTTCGTACAGATTTCATCCAGTTTGACTACGGCGCCCCTAGTGTCACTTTATGGAACTTTCTTCGATTGCGTGCGTTCTCCCGACATAGTATATACGCGGCAGCAGATGCCACAATAACGCCAGCGATTATTGTTTTCCTTTCCATCTCGCAAATAAAACCACAAAACATCACTCATTTTTCTACTCCTTACACTGCGAATTCGCAACTATGATCATTCTTCCCGCTAATTTAATTTGTTTCCGTAAATGCGTTCAATTGTTAAACTTCCAGCGCTTTTTGCGGCGTTTGGAGGAAGTATTTTCATCACGATTACGTACAGACCAGGAATGACCGTGTAGAACGCTGGAATCACGTTCATCCAGTTTCGGTACGCATAGAACCGAACGTCCTTTTTCCATCCATTTCCGTACAGAAAAATCATGAAAAAAGGATGAAAAAATACCGTGTAAAACAGGCTTAAGCCGTGACGTTTCGAGTAGAGCTCATATTTTCTACTGGGCCGTGCTGTGCCAGGCTGAGCTAGAACTAGGAAGCTGGAGAATCCAGATAACGTGCGCGCATATTATTTTACTAAGTGACTATGCCAATTCTTTCGGAAAAAGAGGAAGGGGGAAGGAGAAGAAGAGAGGCGAGAAAGGAAAGGAAAATATGACGAGAAGGGAAAAAAAAATAATGGAGAGGGATGAACAAATAGGAAAAGGGAAGGAGGTAGTGCAGGAGGAATGAATAGTGAGTGTGTTGACTCCAGGCGCGTTGACTAACTACAGATATTATTGTACAGTCCCGGCCACATTATTAGGCCATCTCCAAAAAGAGATGTAAAATGTTCAGTATCCTTTCAGTTTCCATATTTCTTGTCAATTTCATGTTTATTTAACAATTGGAATTCAACACTTACTTGTCGGCCAGTAATATCAAATCCTGACGGGTAACAAGTTCTAAGACCGTCAATAATACAACAAAGTATTAAAGAAACCTAGACATGTATTCCCTGAAAAAGTTTTGTTCCTAGTTAAGTATCATTTAGCATAATTTTATGTAGCATCATTTTAAGTTCATTAGCATTTATTTAAGTTCATTTAGTTCAGTGCGGTCTTAAGTTGGTTTTGTGAAATTAATTGCGATTTATTTCATTCGTGCAATTTTTTCCAAGGATAACTTTTTGCAGTTCTCTCAGAACACATTATTCAGTAACATTTCTGAATGTTGACATGAGAAAGCTCACAAATGAACAAAAAGTTGTAATAATTCAATTTTTAACAAAACTATAATTAAGAACTATAATATAAGTGAAATATCCCGAAAATGTTTTACGATAGGCAATTCGAAGAATAAACGAGAATTTAGAGAAGGGGTAGAAACTTTCTAGATGAAAACAAGATATTCTACTGTTTCTAAGTAACCTTAGAGTGGCCTAATAATGTAACCAGGCACTTTAAGTAGCGAGTATGTTACATCCTGGGAGATGGCAATGTCTTTCCCTCGCTAAAACGTGAGATCCAGCGGTGACTTTCACGCCGTTCTTCCTTCTCCTATCCTCGTCCCTCACTACACCCACTTACACCCACATCCACTACACTAACACTTGTCGGGAGACCAGTGGGGATCTGAGAGCTTGTCCCGGCTGGGAGATACCTGGTTGTGGAAAACCCCGCTAGCCTACGTATAGGTCAGCGCTAGATCTCATCATCCAGCAGGCCATATCCCGAAGAAAAACATGCACTACACGTACGGGGTTAACGAAATTAGCAGCTGACGCGCCCTAAAACAGTCAATCGGAGAAATCACGTAAAGTATTTGAGCCGCGAAACCAACAATGTAATTACCCACTGCGTAATTGCTTTCAAGCGGTGTACATTGTACTTGTCGGCGGATATTGCTGATTGATTGTTAGTGACTCCGGGTGCGTCGACTAAAGAAGTCATTATGAGTAGTGAATGTGTTGTGCATGTTTTTCATCGGGAGGTAGCGATGATCTTCCTCCGCTGGATGGTGAGATCCGGCACCGACCTACCGTCGACTAGCGGGGTTTTCCCCAACCAGGTATTTCCCACCAGCGGGCACCGCCCCAGCCGGGACACGCTCTAAGTTCCCGACCGGTCTCCTGGCAGGTGTGTACTGTATGTTAGCGTGTGTGTAAGGGGTGAGGATAGGACAAGAAAGAGGAAGGTAAAATTGCATGTGGTCCGTGGCCCGTTTGTTAGTACTGCTCCGGCATTCGCCTGGTGTTGAACGGAGAAACCACGGAAAACTACCTATCAGAGCAGCCGACCATTAGAATTTTTCAGACAGTCACCGAACTCGACCTAGCAGACAAGCTAGTGTCGAAAATCCTGCCGCCACGATAGGGAGCAGTCGGGACTCGAACCTAAGATCTCTCGGTCAGAGGCAATGCAGAGACATCAATTGATGGACTGAACCTTTTCTCTCGGAGCGAATATTCTCCTTTCGCGAACTACCCTTATGAGACTATGTCAAAGCGTACAACTGCCCATTTTCTGTTTCTCCGAAATAGATTATCGCAATGCGTACCAATATTAGACCATCATGATTTCTCGGTCGTCTAAATACTGTGGTTATCTACGTGTACGCGTAAAATGATGCATCCTGAATCAGTACACATTTTATAAAATGCTTGAATATTTAGAAAGAGATGTACAATCGGTGAATAAATGGTGATATCTAGAGTTGGTTTCCAGGAAGAAGAGAATGGCTAAAGATCAATATTAATCTACTTTCCGTGCAGTGCTGAAGCAAAAATGTCTTTTAAAGTAACACAAGTAAGTGTAAGAAACACAAGTGACAAAATACGGAGAAGTTTCTGAAACTACTCTCCAATCCTGTCCTGATTAACTCCATGCTTCGGAGAAGGGAACGATTTTATAATGAAAATAAACCGAATGCTGTGCTTGCATTTCTGCGAGGATGGTATATATAGCTGATCAATTTCATTAATTCTTTTATCACAATTTTTGGTGCAATCAGATATGACAATGAATGTGATTTATGAAGTTTAAGAAACAATCACTATCTCACTAGATTATACTTTTCTTCTCAGATAGAAACATGGATAAACTATCTATTTTATTTAATTTATTAATTGATTTGGATAGAGTTAGCTAAAGTACACAAATTCCGTTTAAAAAGCAGTTAGTCACGAAAATACTTTGATTGGATTCTGAATTCTGTCTATTGAAGGAACCACGAAATACGTTTGACGTAGATTTTGTCGCTTTTAGGGTTATTACGAAATTTCAACTATACGCATGTGCCATAATGTTAAATGTGGTCAAAGTCGCATCAGGAAGATTGTAGCTCGATCAATTGCAACAACGCTCGTCTTGATATGTGAAATGAACATGGCGCGCGGTTTATACATGTGACACGTACTAAATGTGTGTTCATTTCGCTAAGTTATTTTGTTCGTAACTTCTGGTTAAATAGCAATCAACACGTGGGTTCCATTCGGGATATTAGAACCGACGATATCTGTGCAATTGAGAGGGTGTCGCTAACACAAGCACGCTGTTCAGAACCATTGTTGACTATACTCGTTCATACTAATTGTTCGTATAATAAAGGGAACAACACAGTTGGGAGGGGGAGTACATTGTGATTGTTAATCATAATTTATAAAGAAGGTGAGTTAGGAAATAATCAGCCATAATTTTTATCCACACGGTATCTGCTACCACCACTGAATTTAATTTATAAAGAAATAAGCACCAGGCGTTTGGGATCAATCGTTAAGTCCCCCGACCAACTAGAAAGCTGGTTAAGATATCATAGTGTGATACGCCCAGAACCCAGGTTTAGCTTTAATGATAGAATTGGTACCCAGCGTTAGTAATACAATCATTGTTTGCAAACTCGAAAGTCAAAGAATTCGCGTTGTTAGGACAATCTATCAATAAAGTGTTGATATGTTTCATTCCATGTTTGATGTCATAGCGCTGTGCAGATGGACATGGCCCCGAGCACATTATATGTAAAAGGTGTAGAGAGGGCATTGGAAGCCGTGATCTTATAGAAGGGCGCAAAGAATCTCTCTCTAAAAAGTTATTGAAGCGAACACACGTAAGCGGTTGGTGAGGTGCGGATGGATTTTCAGCAAAGGCCGAGTATTATTTAAATGATAGTGAGACGGGAAGTTATGATTAGTGTGTTGTTTGAGAGCTTGGTTTTGTATTAACTGTAGTATTAAATTGTAATGGGAAATTTTATTAATGTAGTGGTTGTAATTTCGAATCAAAATAGACTCCGTGTTCTGAGGGGATGTACATTAGGGTAGCTACGTATATGGAAGGATTTTTCAATAAGTAGCTGAATAGTCAGTCGCGAGTAGGAGTTTCATACGAAATACAGATAGGGAAAGATGCGACCGCGTATTAATTTTGTGAGAAATATTAAGTCCCATTAATATCAAATCGTTGAGGACATTCTGGAACATTTTTAATGTAGGCAAGGAAGCGAGAATTGGCATACCAAGGATTCCATGGACAACATTCTGCTAGTCAGCTGTGAAGCCATCTATCAAGATAAGCTTACGAACTCAATTCAAATCCGTACGGTGTTTTAATGTTCTATAGTGATAAAGTAATTCGCATGAGATCAATAGAATTTGTTACATATATAAGAATAATGTTAACTTTTATTGTTGGAAAAGGCTGATTATTTATATTAGTTGCCATTAATCTAATAATTGGTTTCAATCAATAGAACTTCCAGGAATCGTGATTCTATATAGAATTACACATCCACATGCAACAGGTAAGAAATAATTTGTTGTATGTCGAGCCCAGTGTTAAATTGGAAGTAAATTTAATGAATTAGTGTTAACATTGAAATAATTTGTGAGAATAGCAGGGCAACGGTAGAAATAACAATATTAACAATAGCAGTGAAAGTAATCGCCTTCATAGTATTAGATGTTTGCTGTAATAGGATCCGGATTTGGCAATAGTAAAATATAAGAGACGAAAATGGATAATTTCAGAATTGTAAGCTTGAGAAGCAATTTCATTTCTTCACAGTCTGCCTGGATTGACGAGTTTTTCTACCAAGTAGCTGATAATTTCCAAGTATATTTCGGACAATAATGACATGAAAGTCAGATCTTAGGTTCTTATTTTCTGAACCTAACACTTGACTCATAATTCCAAGAAATTAATTGATGGTTAATCAACGTCATAGATGATTTCTCACATTGGTCGTTGCAAATTCATAGAATATTAAAGTATTCTACATCGTAAGCAAAACTCTTTTCGTTGACAGAATTTCATAAACAAATGTTTTAAAATGCAGGAGGAATAATAAAACATAAGTACATCTGGCTACGGTTTAACGAACATCGATCATTCTGCAAAGCACATTAGATAAACAGCAGTAACAATAAACTACAATTCTATTTAACCAATTTCATAAGTATCTCAGTTTTGTTCTTGACATGGTATAATTCTCTCGAAAATAAACAATATTCTCTACAACCTGAGTGGATCTCTATCGGGAGAAAAAGGGTCAAATCGGTATCACAGCTTAGGTCGTGTGTACTGTACTGTTAAATAGTGCGCCGCAGTAAGACTGAACAGTCCCCTATAGAAGTAGCACAGAAGGTTCAACATGAAACCACAAAGTTCATTGCCGAAGTTACCAGAAAAACACTGGCCTTCTGCTTGGCCGTTTTAATCTATAGATTTGAATCATGAAGCATCAGACGAAAGATTGCCTTCTTAAGATTTCATTTAACTAAAGTCTTTAGAAACCTCATTCATCACCAAAAAAAATCCGTTATAACGGAACTTAATTATCACTCAAGTATAATGGTCAACATTCATACATTTGCCTTGAATCTGCGCCAACGAGAGGAAAAATTACAATGCAAACAAACGTGAATACACAAGGAAAACTATATTTGCGCTATGGTGCAAATCATTAACAACGAATGCAGTTAATAAATTGCCTTGAAAGCACAGTATTATGCGCATATTATAAACCACAATAGTGTAAGATTAGGCATTTGTACAAATTCAGTGTAAGCTTTAGTACATATTAACTAAGTATACATTGTTTTCGACCTAACTGCCGGGAGTCACCTAACAGGTTTGTTCTGAAAATGGACACAATGCTTTCAAAAAATACGCGTATTTCTGATTTAATAAACACATATAATAACAAAATACACTCCATTCAGTATACTTTTACAATCTACCTAGTTAAAAGAACTAAAATCTACAGGAACTGAGAACAAGATGAATCAATCTACTCACAACTTGTTAGTCAGCACACGTCGAACCTGAAGAACTGCGAATGGCGTACGGCCAAAACAAAATCAAGTCCTACGTTCTTACAAAAAACACACTTCACACAACCATTTCCCCAACTCATTGAATACAGTTTGAGATACAAATGTCTATCAAATATTTCGCACACAACAAACATTTTAAACCTGATAGGTTGATAAAAATCTTAAGCTGCACAAAGAGCATTTTCTTTTATGAATTTGTTGTTTGCATACACGATCCGAAAATCACTACACACGATGTAAAAATATCAGTGAACTAAGAAAATGCCTACACGATTGAATACTGAAACATTTAGCGCGTGCAAGGCGCCACGAAGTGCTCTGGTCGGTGGTTGAGAAGAGACTGGCAAGTATTTCCTGAGTCAAGCTCCGTCTTTCAGTTCACAGTTCTGTCAAGGTTAAACCCGGAGAGAGCCGGCAGCGAGGTCCATGTAAAGGCCAGTGAATAGGCACATTGGAAGTGATTCATTTGAGAAAGGAGATGGTGATCGAGATGATAAATTATGGTTCTTTTCCCTTATCGTGCCTCACGACAAGGAATCGAATCACTTTCGCGAGAACGTGGAGAAAAACAACACGAACTTGCGAGTGGAATGACGTCGAATATGACCCCATCATTTTAAGGCGCAGTTGATTATTCGCTACGGGTGTCCAAGTTGATGATGAGCAGGGGACAGATTTTAATGAAATGCCATTTTTTTCTTTCCACTTAAGAACAATGCCGTTTAGTTTAGAAATCCACTTTATGGTATGACAAAAGCAAATGGCTCAATTTATTGGTCATTATTTTGCATTTTTTGTCGATTTCAACTGAAATGTCTTTTTTTACCGTTTCCTGTACTTTTTAATCATTGTTTGCTGATTTCATCGATTTTAATGTTATTTTTAATGGTACTTACTTCAAATAATATTTATGAGATGCTACAAATGTTCTTCATATATTTACTCAGTAGCCTATTCGGTTTGTTCGCTCAGAAATTGTTTTGACAGCCATGTGAGTGTGTAATTCTTGTGACGTATATCAGCGCCATTGCCGGTTCGGCTGATTTCGGGATAAATAGACAGTGATTTCCTGGTAAAGAACAGTCCAAACCAAACGTTTGCGAGCTGAGTTTACTGGAACGAATGGAACTCGATTACATCAGTAACGTATCCAGCAGCTTGAGCTGCTGGAGCCACGGACCGCGTGCGATCTTTCCTGCCTGTTCCTTGCGCATCCTCACCCCTTATACACACACTTACACTAACACGCACTACACTACCACAAATACCGGGAGACCGATCGGGAGCTTAGAGCTTGTCCCGGCTGGGGCGGCGCCCCTCTGGTGGGAGATACCTGGTTGGGGGAAACCCACGGGAGTTCGGCACCTGATCTCGTCATCCAGCGGGGGCTGATCACCGCCACCTCACGAGGAAAGAATCACGCATTACACTTACGGGACTAATGATCTCAGTAGTTGACGCGTCCGGAATCACTTACAACCAACCAATCAGACAATATTAATTATCAACTTCATTAATGCCTTTTGTAATCAATGGCATCTTCATTATACTGATCAGTCACGAGTTCATATTCGGCTTACGACCCCCAATAGGCCCTCGATCATCACTGACCCGTTCAAAATTTAATCGATTCCCAGGGGGTCGATATCGACCGCATTAGGAACCCCTGATATAGGCATTTCATAATACTACTTCTTCTGTGTGAGGAGCAGAAACTGGTCCTGGACTTATTTTTCTCTTTCCAGGCATTAGAACTTTTAGGTGGTAATAGAACACATACTTTAAAATTGACAAATTTTATTTTTACACTGACCTATAGCTTGAAGAATAACAAAGAAAATGATGTCTCAACTCTTTTTACGAAAAAGTGGACTTATTTCCCTTTTAAAATCACCGATTCATTTACTATTTATAAACATTTTGCATGTTGGGCAGGGCTCTTTAACCTGTCCTCGTTCACGAATCAACTCCCGAACCGCGAGATCTGAGAACGAGAGCGAAACGGGAAAGTGGCGGGAACGAGGGCATTCCGTTCCGTAGTTAGAATCGCGTGATTGAGCTCGTTTAATTTCGTGTCTAAGGCTTCTTTTAATTTCGTGCGCTTGTGCGAAGTTTGTTTGACCGAAAAGACTAGTAAAAAATGTCTTCAAGAATTCAGTATTATACACAAGGAAAGAAAGAATGTTTAAGAATAACTAGTTGTAATTTGATCGAAGCACATAATTTGATTTCCACACATTCACTTCATTAACATTTTATGAATTTTGTAGCGTATTTTAAAAAAATACTGCAACGAAAACTTAAGAGTGCAATTGGGAACATCAATGATAGTTCCTTTCACCGTTTTGTGAAACCATTTTAATTTTGTATTGCTAGAGAAAACGAGAGAAATGTGTGCAATAAAACAATAATAAAAACACAATGTAATGATTTTACAGGTCGAATTGTTTAGAACAACTGCCAATTATAAGTAGAATCTAACCTATATATCAGATGAATGTACTTACGGTAAACAATGTAATTACTCTTATTCATGCAGTTGGATTAGTAATCATAGCACTGGCCAGAAATTCATATATATTTCAATAGCAACTTTAAAATGTAAATATTTCAATTATACATTTTATTTATGTACATATGTATGTATTTGGCATTTTAGGGTCGGACTAACCCGACTTTTCCCATCAAACGGTATTTTCAGGCCTGGGCACAGGCCTGGTGATTATTTATTATCCACACCTAGGAATAGGAGAAACATGTATCAGGCACGATGCATTCTCATCACGGTATCTAGCATGCTTGGCATCCCAGAGCTTTTTTCTTTTGTCACAGTTACAAAAACTGAGACAAATTGTTGAAGAAAGCTTCTGCTTCATTTTTGTCCCGATCGGGAATCGAAATCAGGACCCCCTCACAGAAAGTTAGCACGCTCTCAATAAGACTCGCGAAGGGCTTTTTTTTAATTGGTTATTTAAGGTCGCATCAACATCTTTGGTCATTAGCGACCACTATTGTTGTCAACGGTATGGTAATTATGTGGATGAAACGATATAATGATGATAAGGGGTGAAAGGACGAACACAAATACAACCATGCCCGAGGCGGGACTCGAACCCGCGACCCTTCGGTCCGAGATCACTACGACACTACTGCCTTAGCGATCTCGGCCACCGAGCCGACTAGGGCTCTTTTTACTTATGCTCTCGATTCAAATTTTGAGAGTTCGCATGTCTATTGACAATATTGAATAAACGTTATTACAAGATTTTCCAAATTTTAATGTTGCATTTTGAAACAGTAGTAATGAAGTATCGGCGAATGCGGATGTCTGGTCACGTCAATGATTGAAGCAGTAATTCCACAAAGCACCGATCGCTTTAGCACTCTGTTTGCCAGGCGATGTGATTTCGCCTCCGCCATAATTCAGACACTGTTCGCAACCCCTTACGTCCAGCCCCATGTGCCCCTACACTAAATAATATACAACATTTTTTCGGAAAGGTAATGCAAAGCGTATCAATTACTATCGGCACGAGCACACAGGAAGTGGGGTTTGCGGCCTTATCATCTGCGGGAGGTCCGGTCAACTCTTTTCATGTGTTATTCAATTTCGCTTGCAATTGCATTTCCGGTGCAGAGCGCATACAGCGGCGGCATGCACTGTACCGGCACACATCAAACGCTTTCGGAGGCCGATGAGGTTCGGCTTTAAAATCGGATTTCCTGCCGTCGAAGCCGCTAATGCTCCCCTGTGATTCGTTTGATGCTGCGTCCAAAAGTGGTGAGCAGCGCTGCAATGTATTGGTTGGTTAGTGATTCCCGGTGCGTCAACAGCTTTGGACATTAGTCCCGTATGTGTAGTGTATGTTTTTCCCTCGCGAGATTACTTTGATCTTCCCCTGCCGGATATCGAGATCCGACGCCGACCTACCGTCGGCGAGCGGGGTTTCCCCCTAATCAGGACTCTCCCACCAGCAGGGCACCGCCCCAGACGGGACAAGCTCTAAGCTCCCAACCGGTCTCCCGATACATGTGGTAGTGTAGTGCATGTTACTTGTTGTGTGTGTGTACCTCAGGGGAGAGGATAGGACAAGGAAAAGGAAGGAAAGATCGCGCGCGGTCCGTGGCCCGTTTGTTAGGGCATTCACCTGGTATTGATAGGACAAACCACGGAAAACTACGGATCAGAGCAGCCGGCCGCTAGAATTCTCCTCCAGACAACGACTGAATTCGACCTAGTTGGAAAGCTAGTGTCGAAAACCCTGCCGCCGTCAGGACTCGAATCTAGACGGCTCAGAGGCGCTGCAGTGACATCAGTTGATGCACTGAGCTACCGCTCGCGGTGCTGCTGCAATGGAGAAAGTGAAATCGCGCAGACGATAGCGAATGGACAAGCACGTGATTCTCGAGACAAATGCATGCGTTGTAGCGGCTGACGTACTGCAGTGCCTCTTTCCGGGACAGGGGTGGATCCAGCCGAACATTTTTTTTTGGGGGGGGAGCATAATAGATTTTCTCTACGACTATAGCAGAATGTATTCATTTCTCCATGTTATCGCATGCAAAACCGATCAAAACCTGACGAATTCCGGTGAATTACCTACTGCAGCAAACGGGCCATGGACTGAACAAAATGAAGAGTGTATGCCCATAAACAAAGATACCTAAGGAGACTTCTTTTTTATTAATCATATATATATATATAACGAATTTAAAAAATGTTTATACCAATCCTATTCTGGAATACAAGTCGGAAATTTTTGTTTAAAATTTCAAAATGGACCCACTCCCACCAAATCCAGCTGGAGGATGTGAACTAGATGAAACAGAGATGTATTTTCTCCCTCGATAATACTGACATTTTATTCCACGAGACGCGTTTCACTAATTAATTCAACGTCTCAATTTAAATAATCTGCTCACTACTATACTAACGGACACGTTATTTAAACTGAAGAGAATCCAAGAGTAGACGATTTTGATCAGATTTGCTAAAGGAAATTTAAGTTACATTGAGTTATCAGTTCAGTTTTAAGGAGAATTTGAGAAGGAAGAAATTTAAGGAGAGTTTTAACAGACAAAATAGTTATATTCATATTAAGTGTGTGAAGTTTCCGTTTTTTTCATGGTCGAGATTGAGATTTTTCGCCGAGACCGTAGGTCGAGGCAAAAGGTCTCAATCGAGACCATGAAAAGGGCGGAAACTTTACACATGAAATATGAACAACATTTTTTCTACAACTGCATAAAAATATAATACAAATAGTTTCGTAAACTTGTATTGGAAAAAGAAGCCTGGTACTCCGGACAATATAGAAATGCATTTGATAAGGCCATGATTAGTTAAGAGTATCTTCGATAACAAAAATGTGTTTATTGCGCTTTGGTGAGAAAGAAAGGGAAAAAAAGACTTTTTTTCACGATAACAAGATAGTTGTCTTGGCAACGATCTTTTTTAATGGCGATTAAAAATGAAGAAGTTCACGTACTGCTAGCGATGCAAAGAAGTTGTCTTTTTTATGCAGTTGTAGAAAAATGTATTTTCACAACATAATTATTCGTTCTTTATCGCCCGAATTAATTTTGCTGCCGAACGCACGCGCATTGCGGCGCTGTCATCGCATTGATCCATGGCTCTCAAGTTCTTCTATGTCGCAATTCAAATGTCCCACCCGCTACACCGGTGAGACTCGCGTTATTTAAGCTGAAGAGAATCGACAAATGGAAGTGTTACGACATGAATGTCTAAATTTTGTGGGAGTTGTATGTAACTCATGAAAAAGAACCGTTGAAAGAAGAATCGTTATGGATCGTCGGTTATCATAGGCGTGGGGTTGTTGAGAGGAGAACTGGGTTGAGTTTGCTAGAGAATGGATGTCGGTGTGTAGACCTCTGGAATATCCATGTGATATCAACTAGATAAAACCCCCTCAGTAGCGATTTGGGGGAAGATTAGATAAAAACCGAAGAGTAGCGAAGCCATGGGGAAGGAAATTCCTAGGTGGAAGCGGAGAAGGTAAAATTGCCGATTGATCTACGATGTATGAATTTATGAACAATATACTTTGTGTTAGAAGTGCTATTTAAACTACTTCAAGAGACAGGACAACCGACCGCGACGTTTGGTGAGTGGTATAAGGGCTGCAGCTGATTTAGTTACTGGCGTAGCAAATGGTCACTGGCCCTTCAAATGCTTGCGCTGTTGCGGAAAAGGAAGGTTAAGAAGATTCGTGACAGTTGATATTTTCAAAATAAATTTTGTAATTAAAATGAATCAAATTGAAGTGCTTGTGATTTTAAAATAACTTATTTATATGATCGTATGACAGACGAACCCCTAAACTGGTTTTACGAATATTACGCGGACCTAAGAGCAGCATGATATCTCTAATACACGACATATTTTTTTCGATTTTGCGGCATGATGTGCATAGCGATGATCAAAATTATCAAATTACATAACGATTAATGTGAAATTTAACAATAGATCTTCCAGGCTTTATTAGTTTTATTCTCCTGGTTTATTAGTTGAAATACTCCCCGATGCTCTAGTGTTTATTTATCATTATTATTAATTAAAATGAATTTTTTGTTCGTTACAAAACATAAACATTTTCAGAACATTATACGGCACAATTGATGACGTATTGGCCGTTTATGGCACGAATAATAGCGTCATCGCACATTGAATCAATCGCAGCGAGAGAATCGTGTGGATGTAGCGGTAAACGGAACAACCGGGCAATCTCGCCCAGGTGGGTCCGCTGCTGTGCTTAGCTCGTCTGCCCATCTCCTCCCCTGTCTCCCTTGGTTCCCCCAGCCATACCGAGGGTCCCAGGTTTGTAGTAAATGCCCATCGTGGTTTATTTATTTTTTATTTTACGTCAAAAAACAGTTAAAACTGCGTATGACGTGCTGTGGGGAAAAGAGAATTGTGTGCACATTTTCAAAATTCTGTAATCCCTACACTAAGTCATATACTACTTGAATTTTGAAAAAAAAAAGAAAAAGAAAAAAAGCTCCCATGTAATAAAATCTATTTGGTTTTGTTGGTTTTGTCTTATAATGTCTTCTCCCCAATGCTATTTGCTCATTTTGGCTTGCTGTACAGCATCCTGGATTTTGGCATGTTTCCTAATTATCTCTATGGTATGGATGGTATTTTGTCTAAGAGCGAAATATTTAACATTTTTCGTTCCATTTTCCTCTGGCATTGTTGTGTCCATTTTATTTGCGTTGCTGTTAAGGACCATGTTTGTTATCCATAAAACAATACAGGCAAGATGCACGAGTCCATTACTACCTTTTTAATTTGGAGGTTTATCTTTTTATTTAGCAAAATGAAAGAACGGCTCCAAAATTTTCTCCATGCTAATTTAGTTCTTCTTCTGCTTTTCTTATCTCCTCTATTTGTAAAAGATATTAGCTGGCCCAGATAAACTAATTCTTGGATGTATTCTATGTTACAGTCGTTCAGCGTTATTGATTTGGGTTCACTGTTACTTATTGCTTTAGATTTCGATAAGTTCATTTGTAAACGGACCTCAGTACATCTTACGTTTAATCGATTAGCATTTCTTTCAGAATTTTAGGCGAGGTAGCAAATAGGGCAATGTCTTCTGCAAAAGTCAGCCGCCGTCCATTGACATTTACATCTGTTTGTTTAGATCAATTTAATTTACGGGAAAACATTTCAAGCAGACTATTAAATAATTTAGGAGGTATTCGGCCCCTGTCTTACTTCTCTCTTAATTCGAAATAATTCTCCTTCATCTGTTCTTACTTGTGCTGGGTCGTGGATATATAGTTGTTTTAAAATGTTAATATTGTAACGAATATTGCGTCATCTGCCGGCACCACCACGAACTACCTGTATGCGCGGATTGCGACATCTGCCGGCGGCCCTTGAACTAGATGGTCCCAGAGTGTTCGCGGCGCGTATCTCAAAGTCTAGAGAATTCTAGACGGCGCCCGCCGGGTATAAATACGTGGCGGTCGGCGACCGCGAGTCAATCTTAAGTCTGAAGTGGAAGCTCAACTGTGCAATGTGTGCATCGCGGTGAATAGCAGTGCAGTGATTGTGCTCAGTGACAACCGGCCGCGCCGTGAACTATGGTTAGTGCAGTGGACTGTGGCTAGTGCATCGAACAGTGGTCAGTGCTTAGGACTGTGCGACAGTGCAAGAGAAGCGAATAGTGAAAATAAATACTCAAGAGAAGTGTAGTGTCGATAAATAACCAAGATAATTGTAGTGTAAATAAATAATCAGGAGAAGTGTATGTAAATAAATAATCAGAAGTGTAGTGTAAATAAATAATCAAGAGAAGTGTGCCATATAAAGAATAATCAAGCGAAGACTATCTGACATAAATTGCTGTCAGTGATTGTGTTAAGAAACAAAATAAACGTTTTTGTTAAAATAATACCAGAGTTTTAATTCACCACCTAGAATCGTAACAATATATTTGCTGGGGACACCTTGATTCTTGAGTGCTTGAAGTATAAAGAAAAATAAATTCTTGAGTGCTTGAGCATTCTACACAGTCGAAGGCCTTCGCAAATTCAACAAATGCTATGTACAATTTTACATTAAATTCTTGTGATTTTTCGATGATCTGATTGTTTGCGGGTGGACTGTAGTGCTGAAGCCTGTTCAAAAACCTGACTGTTCCGGTGGCTGCTGTTCGTCCAGTATATTGGTCATTCTCCTTGTCAGGATTTTAGAAGAGTTTATACATGTTCGACATAAGACTAATTGGCCTATAGATAGTGAGATTGGCTCTGTTATCTTTTTTGTGAATGAGTATTATGGTACTTATGAACCATTGTAAGGGGAGTTCTTCCGATGTTAAATTATGGTTGAGAAAGTTTGACAATTTGTTTGAGTAATTCATCTTTAAGGAGTTCGACAAGAATGCCATCTTCTCCCGGTGTTTTTCCAGTTTTCGTTTCCGAAATTGCCCCACGTACTTGAGATATGATGAATGGTGGAATTTCAGTTTTGGGGGTATATAATTTGTGCTTTCGTAAATGATTCTGTAGTATTGGGTAGCTATTTTATTTATGTTATCCCTGAGGATACCTTCTTATCGTCATATTTTTTAAAGCTAGCATCCAGTGTTTCCCGATTGAAGTTTTTTCTTTTAGTAGTTTAAGAGATTTTATATTTTCCATAATTCTGTGAGTTAAGTCTGTCTGATAGTTTCTACGATCTCTGCGGATCGATCTTTTAACTTTCTTGTTTCGCTCCTTGTACTCATTAACGTGCTCGGGAGTATGCCTTTTGGATCGTAACAGTTTTTTGGTTTATAAACTGTAAAGTATCTTCTCGTAATCTACATTTTTCATTGGGTCTTGAGCAGTCCACAGCTGCATATTTTCCTGCTGACAAGGTACATTGTTCAAGATTGTTGTATTTCTCCTCAGTCCTTTTTGAGTGTGCATTGATTCTTCCCGTTTCTTCTTGATTCTGGTTTCTATTTCGGGTCAGAGAACTTTTTGATATATGTTTTGTTGGAATATTGTGTTGGTATATTCTTCCAATGGTGGTACTTATTCCTATCTTTGCGTATTCTAACATCGCATTTTATACGTCTGTGATCAGATACAAACTTCAACCCTTTTCCAATATTTATAACACTTTGTAGATCACATGTTAGTACATAGTAAATTACGTTTTATGTTGGCCATCTGGTGAAAGCCAAGCCCGTTCATTTTGTAAAAGGCCTAATTGTGGGATCGTAATTAAGATCCATTTAGAAGGAAATTTCATGGGCTTTCAGAATCGTCGCGATTTTCTCGTCGTTCTTTAAACACTCGCTAAAAAATGAAAGAGGATGCAATTAAAGCATATTTTAGGATGCTTAGTCAGAAAAGGATGAGTTAGTTCTTATGAAAAATCATGTAGACTGTAATTATTATCGTGGTTTGAAGGTCTAGGCTACACAATTTCATTAAGATCAAAATAAATCTGTAGATATAAAAAAAAGTGTTTTATGTCATGTATATAACCGTAATATTAGAAGCTTATAAACATAGATTTTAAAATCACAGAGGAACACTTCAATTATATTTATACAGATAAAAACAAATCATCATTTTGTTATTTACAGTTTTAGTGTGTTCTCCCGCAGGTTCGATCGTGCATGATTCGAAAAAGGTGCATTTTAGCCATCAACACCAGATTTTCGAGTCCATACGTCGCCTAGAGTTACGTTGTTTGCACCACAATCTACAAAAGAAGTCCTTTTGTACATAATATTCCATTTTTGGAATTCTGACTCTTTTGAGGACTGTCATTCCTCAGAGGCGCCCAGACAAAACGAGAAGTCTAAGGCAGTAGACACAAGGGGACCCCTTATTTCAAACAAGAGCCCCCTCCCCCAGTCTCCTTTTAAAAATCAAACAAACAGAATTCATGTCTCCAGGCAACAGAAATAACGTAAAGTGATTAATTTGAATTAGAAGTAAATACATTTTTTATGTTTTTAATGAAAACAAATTCGGGAGACGCAATTAATTAACCTCCCATTTCTGAGATGTAGCACGGGTAATCCGAAGCATTGAGAATATCGAATTCTAGGCAGAATTAAATTGATAATTTGATATTATGTGCGATATGGTAGCGGGGGTCTGCATAGTCTTTGTGTTCATGAACGTTTGACAATACAGTGGAATGTTGATAACACGGATTAATTTGGACCTGACCCCTTCCAATTGCCCGTCTTTTCGAAATGACTCAACAAAAAAATAAATGTCTATATTGGTGTTGAGTCTCAGCCCTTTTGGTCTGCCCTTCTGCCTGCCCACTTTCAAAACTTTTAATGCAATAGTACATAATAAAAGGATGTCATTCAAAGAAAATATATACGCAATTACAGTGAAGGTTTTCTGGCATACAACATCGGAGGAGGGAGTTGATGGAAAGAAATACACTCGCAGAATTTGTGTGATTAAATTTATTAATTTCGAATTAGATAACTACTGAAAATTAATAAGAAATATATCAAGTTGAACACTACGAGATTTTACTCAAAGGGTACCCTTGGATAAGATGGTAAAAATTTCCCCTAAACCAAATGACATATGATTGGTTACAGTATAATTCTAACATAAAAATAATATTTTTGAAAGGTTTCTTAGGCCCCGTCTCACCACCCACACCCCTCTACAACCAAAAACGTATTTTTAATTAAAAATTAACACTATTTTAAGTGACTGAAAAAATACCATAAATAAGACAATTTATACTACCAAAAAAATGTTTTCATATTTTCTCAGACAAAATTCAAACACAAAAAATATTTTTGAAAAAAATAACAAAAAAATATTTTTTATTGTGTCTTATAACCATGGAACAGGCTCGAAAAACCCTCAAACGTTCCTCTTAAAACACAAATTGTTGTGAATTTTTTGAGACTTTTTGACATTTTCTTTCTTTTTTTTTTAAAGTGTTTACAATATATATTTCATTGAAAGCTGCGAATTCTCTCAATTTTTGTCCTTTTTTTTACTTTCTACCCACTTTCCTACAGTCTTTGATATACTCTAATTTCCCACTCTTGCATTTAGATCCCCTACAAGAACTTAATATCTTGGATTGTACCTGTCTAATAGTATCTGTATGGTTCTGTAGAATTCCTCCGTTTCTTCCCTGTTTCCTAAAGATGCCTGAAGCTAAAAATGTGTACGTATTTTTGAATTATCCCTAACCAAAACTAGAAAGGATCAGCATACAAGCGAAAAACACAAGTCAAGAGTTCAAGCTTCATAAAAGGGCCGGTATTCGTAAAAAAATTTGCTAAAGTAATTCATAATTCACTCTGATGATTACAGAAGTGAAACGGTGGAATAAAACCATTAATATAGTAAAATGTTTACATGTTCAATTGCAGGCAAAAATACTATTATTTACGCTCATACTGTCTTATTTTATGTGCAATTAATTTATGCCTACAGAACAATATCGTGTACAGTAAAGTACAGCAATAAAAATACCGTACTTACCATAAATCACAGTTTTGCATCTTGTAATTTCTGAGAAATTCTTCCTACATCAATTCCACACAAATGCCTATATTTTTGTCAATATTGTTTTTTATTTGAACATAAAGATCATGAAAAATAAATTACATTACATATAACGTATTTTGTATATGTATTATTTAATGTTCTTCAATCGTTTTAATATAGTAATTAACGAAACGAGTAAATAAAGAGGGGTATAATTGCATGACAGGTACGTTCACGAAAACGAGTGACGAAAGGAGCGAGTTTTCTTATATACCACGAGTGCCCCTTTATCCACATGTTACGTTCAATATTTTTTCGTTCCCATTTAAGAATAATTTAAATTTTGAGAAATTCAAGCACATGTTTACAATTCGAGAAATGTTTTAGATGACGTGATACTGTTTCTGAAAAATATCTATTTTAGAGGGTGTTGCTTTGTCGTATGGAAGAAATGAACATATTGCGAATAAAAATATTAGAAGCAGCTAACAAAGTCATGAACACATTACTTTCCATTGCTTATTTTTTGAATTCTGATTGGTAAGTGCGGAGTTTTAATTTCACGCGTTTTAACAAAGAGATAATCAATGTGTTTTTTAATCGAATGAATGAGCATATATAGTTAACTAAACGAAAAAATATAAAGCTGTGTTCACACTTTAAATAAAAATACAGAGACAGTATTAACTACATGCGACTTTTTTCTTCGCCAAAATGAAATGCGAATTACAGTCGGTAATGTTTATGTCAGAATTATTGACGCTCTACTGCTTTAGAAATTTTACTCACGGTCAGTATTGCGCCTGTTTGGCCTAAGAGACAATTCCGAGCCAACGCGTTTAAAACAACGTTTACAAAGGGCAAAATATACGCATGGGTTTCAATTTTAATATTTCTACTAGATGAATTCAATAATAAGGGTAAATACCACTCAGAATATCTCTTTCTTTAGAAAATAAAATGGAAGACAAAAGTAAACTTACCTTATTCAGCAATGGAAGAATAGTTGCCTGGCTAGGAAAAAAATGATATTGGGACTTGCTTCAAAAAGTTCCCTCCTGTAGTAGTAGGTTCGCTGTATTGCCTCGATATTTGGTGATGACAATACAATGGTTTTATCCAGACATTCTCAATGTCTAATATTTTTTTACTTTCTCGCCCTTACAGGTGCGTAGTGAGAATCCATGTTTTGTGGGTCCTTGATATCTACAAATCGATTGACGGCAAAGCGTGTGTGTCAACATTTTTAAAATTTACACAAAAATTGCATCAAAGTTTTTGATTAAACATTGTCTTCGCATAGCGTAAAGAACACTTTGAAAATGGAACAGGTCTCATTTTCGCTTAAATCAATGAATTATCGAAAATTGCAAAAGTTGAAAAGTATTTCAGCGTCTTCCTTCAACTACAATATTGAAGATAGATTTTTTTCTGAATGAAGTGTTTGGTTCAAAGACAGATCTTGAAATAATGTGATATAAAATTTTTCGAAAATATGGGCACTTTTTTGGTCCCATATTTATTATATGGTTATATTTAATTGAACTCATTATTATGAAATACAATCCAAATATTTGAAAATATGTTCCATTGTTATTCCGTTGAGTTGACAAAGAAGAACCATGTTCAATTGTTTTGTATTCACTTGAATATAATGTAGTATGTGTGCTCAATGTCTTTTGTTTTTCAGAAAAACGCATAAACAACCATCCAAATGTTAAAGAACATGACCATGTGAAAGAGTTGTAAATCAATTCTTCACGAGTATAGTTGAATTTAAAAATAACACTACGCACGAAAATATGCATAATCTTCAATGCCAGTATCCATAATTCAAAGATGTTTTATTTACAAAAATATCACTGCAATCACCCAATAAATTCAATTATAGAAACCATTTTTTGAATTTATCATACTTTGAAATTGCTCTCATTATGTTCTTCCTAGTTTCGGCTCTCGTTATCAAGCTTTTTTTTCTTTTGAAGCAAAGGGAATAAGGTGTGTTAACCTGGAAATATTCAGGTTTCCTCCAGGGTTCTTTTGAAAATTATCAAAAGAAAAAGGCTCTTAATACCTGATTTTACAACGTTCAACATTATTAAAGCTATTATCTAAATTCAATAGGAGCAATAGAAATTATAATGTAGCTACATGATCGGATAGATTAATTTCAAGACACGCATTTCATTTAATTTCAAGACACGCATGTTGGGCAACCCTGGAGAAAACACAAGGCAAAAAGGAAAAGACGAGGAGTCGAGAAATAAAAACAGCACCCTTTTTCAACCATCTTTAATATGCAGCAAGAATAACAGGCTATTCTGCAGGATAGGCGGTAGGCCGCCTAAAGATGAGTATGCATATGTGTATATTGTACAAGGTCTTCTGCCAATCCCAGGGAACGGGATGGGGAAGTTGGGCTGAACGCAAGCGAACTTTCAGCGCTGTTGGACAGGCTCCAGCGCTCACAAGTACTCTACGTCTACTACATTTATTATTTTTATATTATTTTCGCCGTCAGACATTGTCTTTTTATTATACGCGTGCGCTGCTGCCAGCTCTTTAGAAAATAGGGTAGAACGCACGAATAAATTCAGAAGCTTGGACACAGATAAAATCTACTTTGATTATAACCCGGTAAAGTAATTTTCAGCAGAATGTTTTGTTTTCTTCGTATCAAGCATCATGCGTGCAAGTAGCATTCTAGTTTTGCAGTCGCGATTTTTTTTTTCCCTTTTGTGATTGCAAAATATACCGGATAAAAGCCCATGAATTAGTACAAGAGAAGTCTTCGTGGTCGCTTGAGGGCATTATTCCTTGTTATGCAACAAAAGAATATAGATTCCTGAAATCCACGCAGTTAAATCGGCCTCTCAGATGAAAGGTATCATGAGCCGCTCATTGGTATCGGTGGCCCATTTGTGGTGAATGTGTTGGCCGATATTTTGAGTTATGCCACCTCATAACGACCACTCTGCGACAACAACCGAGGCAATTGCATCGTCAGCCCAGCCTCCCAACGCGATCCTAATCCTTCAGCCAGTCGCTTCACTGTCGCCGAAACTTTAGCAACGTCCCAGGGATAAAGCAGTTTTTACAGGAAATGAAAAACAAATCTACAACTGTCGCATAAAAGCGACAATATCCCTCAAATTACTTCATCAATAATTATTAACCAACAAGATCTAGAATGTCTTAATTTAAAACTATAATTGCGAGTAATCTTTATTTTCGTTTCACATGTTTATAACATTCCCTTTTGTTATATTTACCTCCAATAAAATTTAGAATCTACGCGGATATCATTCACACCGAACGTAAACGACCAATGTAGTATCACTGGTCTCGATGTTTGCAGCAGCTTCCCTCACAAGTCGGAGAAGAGGGTCTGAAACTAAAAAGTTTCAGTGCACTCAAACAGATCGCGCCACAACCGACATGAACACTCCGATTGGCCAGCGAGACTCAGCACTGGCCAATCGGGGGTTCACTTGAGCAATGGTGAGAAATGCAGTAATGCTGTGAGCGAACCCACTAACCTTTTACCCCTAAAGTGACGGTTTCTTCAACGTCAGATTGTCGTTCAGCGCAAATTGTTCAGTCTAGAACCCTGCCGATTGCCTACACCCGTTCCTTGACGCTTCCAGGTCGATGACTATCACATTTTTATCGATTGTTAAATATGTACAACGCGATATAACGAGAGAAATATTTAATTATTTTCTCGTATTCGTAACATGCCCTTGGGTTCCAACAGCAACACTAACTCAGATAAACGACACACAAACTGATCATTCAGGAAACAGCAACTCTTAAAAATGCCATTTCACAATAATGAAAATCTAAATGAAGAAACGAACTAGTATTAAACAAACAAAAAGAAAAAGTATAATATAATGTATTACCGCTACTGAACCAAAGAATATTAACGAAAACAAAATTTACTACTGAGACAAATTTTATTGAGACAAACAAAAGGGTACAATACAGAAAATAATGCAACACAAAAATATCGAGAAAAGTACAAATTACACAAAAGCAAAAAATACACATGAATACTAAATATATGAATACAATGAGTAATGCCTTGGAATGATTAACTTAAAAAATACTGCTACAACCCCCAAACAAACAGATCCGGACGTATCTCCAAACAAAAGCTAATCGGTTCTATTGAACTCTGTAAATCAATTATGAATTACACCACTCTACGTACCTCCTTAACACATTACACACAATTCATTTGGGGAGAATCTACACTTTCTGAGCCAGCATCAATACTCTTTGGAATGAAAGTTACATTAAATAAGTAGAAAAAACGCAAACGCAAAAACATAAAAAAAAATTTACAAATAAATGAAAATGTTGGACCGGATGTGACGAATGCGTCGTTTCCTGTTGGCGGAAATGGGGAGGGGAGGGGGTCGGCGACTGGCGGGCAAACATGGCGGCCGACCGCCGTGAGAACGAACCTTCATTTGTTTTTGTCATAAACATGTTTATGTGTATATATAGTTATGTATTTATATATTTCATTTAACCTTTATACACACGGTTGCCCTAGCTTGGCGAGAGCGCCCGTTTCTTTTAGAACTATCCCTACCTGACGTCCTTCATTCCAAGCGACGCGAACCTACGCGTCGCAGGCCGCCAGAGAAAAAGGAAAAACGGAAACAAACGAACAACGATTCAAAACGGAAACAAAACGTGTGATCAGTTCAAGCATCCATCACTTCATCACAATTCTCAATGTATATCACTGTACAGAAGTATAGAGGATTGACTACTCTCCATACCGCTACTTAGTTTTAGGCCAGCCTCCCATGAAAGACGAAAACGAGTCGCGAACGCCGCCATTTTCTCTTCCACTCTACGTTGAGCGCTAGACCCCGCAGTCAAGGAAAGAATATGTTTTTTTTTCTCTTATCTGTAGTATATTTCATAGACTCATTTTATTTTATGTATATACTTTACACGAGGACAGACTGAAAAGTCCACGCGTTTACAAGGAGCGTGCAGTGAACCGATCTCCGCCGGCCTATCACGATCATTATTTTAAATACTCCATTGAAATCAGTATCCACGTCAACTTTTTTTTTTTTTTTTGCTCAGAAAAGTTTGACTTGGCATCATTTTTCTGTTCTCAGCCTCCCCTCCTGCAAGTACATTTTTTTTCAGACTGTATATTTTTTATACTTTTTTGTCGTTTTGCGTTTTTAACTCCTCCGCCTCGCCGTTCGCTCTGCTAGCTACTGGTCTAATGTTTTGAGAATACGTAGTAGTAGAGTAGTAGAGTAGTATAAGAAGGTAGTAGTAGTAGTAGTAGTAAGTAGAATGTAGATTTCCGCGAGCGAAAAAATAAACTTCCTACCACGGGATGCGAGCGCGCGAGAGAGACAGGGAGTGGGCCGGAGAGCCGGTGAGAGAGAGAGAGAGGGGCGGGCAGGGACGGACCTCCGTCCCGGCGCCGCGTGCCCCGCCCCCCGCCGCCCCCCGCGTCCACCCCCGCCGCCGCGCGCCGCCGCGCTCCCGCCTAGTGCAGGGGCAGGCAGAACATGTGTTGCAGGATGCCCCCGCGGGAGCTTTGCCTGGCGGGTGGGCCTGGGGGCGGGGCCTCGTCCGGAGACACGTCCGCATAGTCCTGGTAGCCTTCCTCCGACGCTTCCTCCGACGCCTCCTCCTCTTCCTCCTCCTCCTCCTCCTCCTCTTCCTCCTCGTCGTCGTCGTCGTCCTCGTCGTCCTCGCAGTCCTCCTCGTCGTCGGCGCAGCTGTCCTCGGAGCAGCTGCCGCGCGGGCGGGGGCGTGGTCGCGGGCGCGGGCGCGGCCGCGCGGGGCGGCGGCGGCGGGGCGTGCCGTCCGCCACCGCCCCGCCCCCGGCTCCGCGTCCAGCGCCTCCACGCCGGCGTGGTGGTGGTGATGGTGGTGGTGGTGGAGGTGCGGGAGGTGGTGGTGGAGGTGGTGTTGTTGTGGTGGGGCGGGCCGTTGCTGCTGCTGCCTCCGCCGCCGCCGCCGCCGCTGCCAGCGCGAGGTGCCGACACGAAGCCCTCGAGGGGGAGACGCCGGCCCGCCCCCGCTCCGCCGCTTCCCCCGCCGTCACACGCAGTCCTCCAGCGACATCAGCAGCGGGTTCACGTACTCGAAGCCCTCGAACTCCGTCTGGTCGATCTTCTCGATCACCCGCCTGCGGACACACGCACAACGCCACCGTGAGCAAAGCACACACAACACAACCAACACTCTTTCAACACTCTGCAGCACAGCGAGCGGCAAGCTGTTGGGAAGAAAATACACACGCTTCGACTACGATAAAAGTTTGTCTGTGGAACAACTAGTTTCAATTGAGCTATAATTTTGTCAAACGAGTTGTCATCGAACAAGATAATTTCGTCAAAGGAATATTCACTATCAACTAAGATATAATGTTGTCAAAGAAATATCTACCATCTACTAAGATAATTTTGTCAAGGAGCATCTAATATCGACTAAGATATAAGTTTGTTAAAGGAACATCTAGCAATTTATCCACCTCTCATACCTTGAATGAAATCCGAATTGGAGAAAAGAATTAGAAAACTCACCGTTCACGATGAAATTTAGTTTACCAGTGATAGACAATTGTCGTAGTCTACAACATAATTTATATTTCCATTATGTACAGTACGAAGTAAATGAACGATTAATCAACTTATTAGCAGATTGTTGTTTCAAACGTGTTAGCGGATGTTTCAGAATATTACATGCCTCACAAAACATTGCATAATTCTTTGTAATTTAAGTTCCATAAATATTACAAATTCATTTATGAGAAAATCGTCAATTCGTTCTTTAATGTTCTTGAGCGTTATTTTCGTAGTCAAAAAAGTCTCCCAGACCTCCGCGAAAGTTTTGGCGCAGAAAAGAATCTAGTGAGCATAACGGGGATTTCAAAAGAAAGTAACCCTCAATAACACGGTCGTTACTTTTTAGATCTACATCTTGCATTACATTTAAAATGTGAAAAATGAAAATGTGTTCAAAATAATTGAATACTATCAACGTGCCACAGTAATTTCAAAGATTTTTAGTTTTCTTTACACCGAACAACCTTAATTTTGAAAATTACAGTTCTAGCTCACGTTTCGAAGCTCCAGCTCCGATGAAAACTGCTTGTTTCATCTTGAATATTATGAGCTGGAAACAGTCTTCGAATCTTTTCTCGGAATCAATTTAGAAAGACCAAAAAGTGACATAATTAACTTCTGCTGCCAACAGTTCTTCTTCTATACTTAAAAAAAAAACGTTAAAAAAGAAATATTTCTTTCGTATGTGAGAGAATTCCTTTTCATGAGAAAGTCGCTTGTTGGTGCATCTTGCTTAAGAATCCCCATCAAATCCCTTTGCCAAGACAACGGGTCCATACGTTTTACGGTTTAAGACATCAATCTCCGAGAACGATGTGTGCTTTGAACACTCATTTTCTATTTACAGTCTGGGTCAGGATCCTCATTAATCAAGAGAAGTAAATAAATCTTTCTGAACGGTATTCGTACTTCTTTGAAGATGCCTATTTCAAGAACAAAAAAGTTAAAGTTCACTGCTGAGAAGGCACATGCACCTAGTTTGCATCTCGTACCCTCGCAACGAATTTTCCGTTGCATGTTGTTCACCCAACCGAATCATAATTACACAAAACACACGAAACAGTTTCATTCCATGAAGCTACTTCATTATCTCAGCGATTATAAAAAGACGATAAGAAACAAGAATAAAGTAAACAATGAAAAGAAAAGAGAAAGTAAAATATACATTTTTGTCGATGAGAACACGGACGATTCATTAATATAATGTCCGGTAATAGTGTTTACGATGAAGTCTCAAAACCCTGCTCATCTAAAAGAACAATAAGAGAAATGGTGCAAATTCCCTCAAACTCTTTTATTCAGAATTCACAAAATGTGTGTACAATAAATCGGACTTTTAGAAAATGCAAATAATAGTACAATTTCATCTCTAAGGTTGCGGAGCTGTAGATGTATTACCAATTGAAAATTCTAAAAGTGTGGTTCTCTTGCGAGGCATAAAGGAAGCGTCTACTTCCTAGCAAAGCCGAGTGGCGCTATACTTCGGTAAAATTAGACTTTAAAAAAGCCTTATCTGCGGAGTAAAATCGTCTTGAGCTGAATTTTCACTGAGACCATTGTTTCGACGTTTTATAAACAGGATGAAAAGTTTGAATCGATGTCTCGTGTGCGTCCCAAAATATTAGAGGTCAAAGGTCACTAAAATAGTTTTTTAGCAAATATCCTAGTTCTTATTCATGTTGAATAACCTTGTTAGAAGAGTGTCACCATACAATGAGTACTTACACCCACATACAATTCTTACAAAGCAACGATCAACTGCTGACCCGCCATTGGCGCCGTATGCGTGTAGCGGAATCGGCCTTGAAGAACATAAAGTGTCTTCAATAACGTATTCGTGGCGAGTACGTTGAACGACGAAGCTCTATACTTCGATTTATTTATAATGTCACTTGATGTACGTCAGCTGTTACGTTGTCAGCCAATCGGGAGCGTGAATGTCACTATAGTGGTTCTAGCTTCCGATTGGATGACACCAGCTGATTAAACCTCAACTGTCATTACAAAGGAATCGAAGTATAGACCCGTTATAGCTGATTGAGGGAATACATTTAGTAAAATTTCAGCGTGCGTAGTTAACACTTTTTTTTAACGAGCATCAGCTAGAGTTTATCAAGGCAGAAGAGGCTCGGCCAGATATCTCTTGCACTATATCCGCACTTATCCAATGACCATCATGATTATTCGAAAATCGGAGCGTTATGCAGTCATTTGATAGATGAATAGAGTGCAATTATCCCCTCTTTGCACCTTCCAGAGCCTACGGACAACGCCTCCCTGAGCTCTCAGCTGGTAAGTATTAGAGGAAAAGATACAACAAGGAAGAGGAGGACCTGTTTGTTAAGGTACTGCTCCGGTTTCGCCTGGTGTTGATCGGAGAAACCACGAAAAATTACCGATCAAAGCAGCCGACCACTAGAAGTCTCCTCCAGCCAGCGGCGGAATTCGACCCAGCTGTTTAGCTGTCGAACATCCTGCCACCGACAGGAACCCTACAAGTAATCGAACCCTTGAACCTCCGGGTGAGACGCACAACTGACATTTTTGAGGCCCTGAGTCACCTACGCCGGAATTTATTTCGGTAGTAGACGACTATATTCGGATAGAGGGGACGTTGCGGCCTATAGGCTGTTATGACGCAAACTCTATCCCAGCTCATACAACTTATCGGGATACGATGATTCGATTTGCATTTTCATCGTATCATTCTATTCATCGATTCAATATTTTTATGGAATCGTCCCCCAGTTCTAGCTTCGTAGAAACATCGCACCGCTCTCGCGAAGTGAAGTGAAGTGGAGTGGAGTGGAGTGGAGTGAAGCGGAGTGGAGTGGAGAGTAGTGGAGTGGAGTGGAGGGAGTGGAGCGGAGTGAAGTGGAGTGGAGTGGAGTGGCGTGGAGGTGAGAGGAGGGGAGCGGAGGGAGGAGGGAGGAAGGGGGGAGGGAGGAGGAAGGGAGGGAGGGAGGAGGGGGGGAGGGAGGGAGGGAGTGGCGTGGCGTGGCGTGGCGTGGCGTGGCGTGGCGTGGAGTGGAGGGAGCGGAGCGGAGCAGAGAGGAGTGGAGTGGAGTGTTGGGCCTCGTGAGGCAAATGACGTCAAATGTCGCTTCGACGCTCGCAGTCTGCCACCAGAGCCAAACAACCCACCCCCTCCACCCGGCTCCTCTCGTGACGCAGGCAGAACTAGCGCTGCGGCGGCGTTTCGCTGGGGCCAGGGGTGGCCAAGATTGGCTCGGCGATGCGGGGCCTTGGATCATCGACCAAGTCTGCCTGCCGAAAGCCTTCTCTCGCCATGAATACATTCACCGTGAATTTATAGCGATTGATATCTCGTATCTCATTTAGACCATCATAACTAGAGAAAAGATTCTTATGTAATTACATTTTTTTGGTCTTTCTACGTTCAGTTTTCCAAATCGAGCTTTTAACGAATCAGAGCAATCCTAGAAGCAGAAATCTGCTAGAAGTGATAAACACCAGCGAGTTTGTGGCGTATGCCGAGTTCGACTGTTTCCGTCGATTCCCTGATCACTTCCAGAGCTAGTGCCAAAGCAGACCCTATTCAACGGGTCACAGAGCACGCGCTATTTTCCTTTCATCTTCAATTCGAATAGTGACGTCTTGAAGCAGAAGTCGTATGGTCAGTCAGTTTCGTATGGTCTCCTCATAACTGTGATAGACCGCATGTTTGAGAGAGGCTTACCGATAAAGTATTATTCTCTCAATAACACCTCCATCATTACTCGGACGGAAGAAGCCGAAGAGGAGGAGGAACAAGAATGCAAATAAAAATCCTGAGAAAGGTATCGGCAAACTATCTTTGTGAACGGAAAAGGAAGAAGATAAAACCTAAGCCATCTCATTCGCCTACGCTCTCTATGAATATTGCACTTATCTTCACTGTCATTATCATCAGGGGTGTCCACGGCGCAGTCTGCGAGAGGGATCCGATACAAAAAAGCAAAAATATACTCTTTGTACACATTTCTACCGAGAACTTTTTCTAGAAATTCCGCGGTTCATTGCTCGGCTGAGCTCCACGCGTTGCAACCGTTGAGTAGTTCAACGAAGGTCACTGAACTTGCCACACGGAGCAAAGCTGTGAGCCCCAGTGTACAGAAAAGGTTTGTGATCTTCGGTTAACGCATGCATTTAACAATTTCCTTTTGGGACTAGGAGTTCCATGCACGTCCAAATACGATTTATTTGCAATTGGAATTACAATGGAATATTTTGCCGGCTACGACCGAGAAGAACATTGCTAGGCTCTCAGGTCGTGGGTCCAAAACCAGTTGGTACGAGGGTTGGAAAATGAACGAAAGAAGACATGATATTTTTAGCTTCATCTATGAGGGATTTTCAAATTGAGGCATGCGAAAGGCTTGTAAACGGTATGTGACTTGGACAAGGTTATTGAAAGATTTCAAGGAGAAACTAACCAACTAGCTGGAAAATTCCTTACGTTTTCTACGAGTTTCCTGTGATTAATTCAATATAGTTTAAAATGACTCAATAATTTAGAAAGATAATATTTTAATCTTATCATGTTGAGACATTTCGTTGTAATAATGTCGGGCTCATTAAACTATTCTTCATGTGTCACAGGGACAAGCTTTGTAAATTCGAGAACGATTTATTTTTAAAAGAGTATTCTGCATATCTTATTTGCACAGTGCAATCTCACTGCGGGCTCTCTAGTTAAATATCGCCAACATCCCGCCAGCTTCGTAGCACACGAAGAAAATATTTCTCAAGGCCAAAGTGTCTGACAGTGAGGTATGACATTGCGCGCAAAAAGAAATTTAAACCGACAGAGAATTAATTCGCTCCCCTGACAGCGGTTGGCTGCGTGCTGGCTCTTGAAACGCTAGACTCGAGCCCGTGGCAAGGCTTGGCTGGCGGAGGCAGCGGGGCGGCGGAGGGGGCGTAGGCGGCGGTGGCGGCTGCAGCAGCGCGTGAGCTCTGCTTGTTTGCCTTGTCGCTCGGGGAGGGGAGGAAAAGGAGGGGAATGACGCGCCATTCGCGAGCAGCAACAGCGCAGGCGTTAAGGCAGGTCACGGATTTGGACGTGCGACGGAAAGACGCAGAAAAAGAGTGGGACGAGAAGGGGAAACAAGGACAGAGGATGGAGAGGCGGAATAGAGGGAACGAGTGCAAAAAGAGATGGAGAGGGAAGGGAGAGAGGGGAGAAGGAAAACACAAAAGGAGAGGAGTGGAGAAGAGAAAGGGAAAAAAGGGTTTAGGACTTTTTTTAATTAAAAAAATAAATCTCCACTGCACGAAGATAAAAAGAAAATGATGAGGAGGGAAAAGAAGAACCGAGGGGCATATGGACGTAGTACGTTATAAAATTTATAAAAATAGACGATACATATGCACGGCACGATGATAGAAAGAAAATACACACAGAATAAACGAGAATGAAACAATAGCACCAGGCTAAGCCGAATGACGATGAGATGAATTGAGAAGAAAAAAAGCGCAAACGCAGGGTGGACCGAGGAGAGGAGGGGAAAGAAGATCCGAGGAACATATCGACGTACACGATACATGCGTACGCATAGAGGAGACGAAGGTCACCGCGGATCGCAATAAATTCTTGTCATCAGAAAAGGCCAGCAGGTAGGCAAACAAGGCGAGGTCCTCAGCAGAGACAAACCAGCCGTGATCATTCGATTGTCAGGGCATGTCAATAGCTATGGACGCAATTCCCGTTAGTGTAGTCAATGTTTCCCGGGAGGGGGCGGTGTTTGTTATAATTCTGAATATCAAGATCTGGCGCCGACCTACACGTCGGTTTGCAGGGTTCCTGTCATCCAGGTATCTCTCACCATCGAGGTACCGCCCCAGCCAGGACACACCAGGACCAAGATTCGGACTGGTCTCATCCCGTATAAGGTAGTGTAGTTTATGTGTGTAGTGTGTAAGTAACGGGTGAGTAGAGGCAGGAAGGGAAGATCGAGCGCCGTCCATTGCGTGTTTTTAAGGGTGCTGCTCCGGCATTCATCTGGTGTTGATCGGAGAAACCACAGCAATACTACCGAACTAGCCACTAGAACTCTCCTCCAGGCAGCGACAGAACTCGACCTAGCTAGCGTCGAAAATCCTGCGCTCGTCGAAAGCGGAACCCTAGGACCTCCGGGTCATAGGCAGTGTAGCGATGCCCTGAGCCACCTCTTTCGTTGGTGAGCGAGGCGCGTGGGAGGACGAGCGGCGCCGCCTGCGTAAGCAACGGCGGCCACGCGGCATCCGCGTGAACGGCGCGCGTGCAAGCGAGAGGCCGGCGGCGGGGGCGGCGGCGGCGCGCGTGGCAACGCGGCGGCGGAGGTGCGCAACGGGGGCGGGGATGGTAAGGGCGGCGGAGGCAGGGGCCGTGGAAGTGACGGGCACCGAGGATTGATGATTGATTGTTAGTAATTCCGCGAGCGTCAACTACTCATTTGTCCCGTAAGTGTGGTGCATGTTTCTTTTTACTTAAGAGGTGGCGATGATCTTCCCTCACTGGATGAGGAGGTACGGCCACGACCTACCGTCCGCTAGCAGGGTTTCCCCAACCAGGTATCTCCCACCAACGGGTCACCGCTCCGGCCGGGCCAAGCTCTAACCTCCCAAACAGTCTCCCGGCATGTGTGGTAGTTAATGTGGCATGTTAATGTAAGGGGTGATGATAGGACAAGCAAGAGGAAGGAAAGATCGCGCGCGGTCCGTGACCCGTTTGTTAGGATACTGCTCCCGCATTCGCCTGGTGTTGATCGCAGAAACCACGGAAAACTACCGATCGGAGCAGCCGGCCGTAGCATTCTCTTGCAGACAGCGACTGAACTCGACCTAGCCGACAAGCTAGTGTCGAAATTCCTCGATCGAGACTCGAACCTAGGATCTCCCGGTCAGAGGCACTGCAGTGACAACACGATGCCCTGAGCCACCTCTCCCGGTGGCGCCGAGGTAGCAGCAGGTACGCTGAGAGATGGAGGCTACGAACGAAGGAGAGTGGGGGCCGGTACGTACGTCGGCGGGCGTCGGGGGGCGGCAGCGGGGATGGGGGGCTGGAGGGTGCGTGGGTGACGAGGTGCGGCCGAGCCGGCAGACGAGAGCAACGTCTCAAAGGTTGAGGTAGGACGTCGTTGTTTACGCGCCGTCGAAGAGAAGAAGAAAAACAGAAGTTTTTACGAGAGAACGTCACACATGCAGATACAAGAACTCAAACAATAGCGAAAAGAGGAAACCGCCTCACGTGGAAGTGTGGGGGAAAAAAAAAAATTGAAGGATGTTTGAAGAAGAAGAAATGGAGAAGACGAGCAGAACATTAAATCGGTGAGTAAATAGGAAATGCTGATGATAGCGAGCTTCAGTGTGCAGGTGGTGGGGGTGAGAGACAATGTGGGAAGTAAACTGGGAAGGAGGAATGGGGAGAGGAGTAGCGGTGCGGGGCGGCGCGGAACGTGGCTGAGCTGGAATAAGCGTGTCGTGGAGGATTCTCACGGGAATAGCGTAGTGGGAAAGAGCATGGAGAGGAGGAACGCGGTGGGAGAAGACGGGGAGGAGCGTGGGGGCGTGGGGGAGGAGCGTGACGGGGAGGAGCGTGGCGGGAGGAGTGTGACGGGAAGAAGCGTGGCGTGAAGTAGCACGGCGAGGAAGAGCGTGGCGGGAGAAGCGTGACGGGGAGGGGCGTGGCGAGGAAGAGTGTGAAGGGGAGGAGCGTGGCGAGGAAGAGTGTGAAGGGGAGGAGCGTGGCGAGGAAGAGCGTGAAGGGGAGGAGCGTGACGGGGAGGAGCGTGACGGGAGGAGTGGAAGGGGGGAGGGGGGGGACGGGGGGGGGGGCGGGGAGAACGAGGCGGAGAGGATCGGATCGGCGTGGGGCTGGCATGGGTGGGGCCTGGGCCGCCGCGGGGCGGGCGCTGACGCCGCGCCGCGCCGCGCCGCGCCGGCCGGGTGCAACGCCTCGCAGCTTGGCGTAGGTCGCCGCCGCCAGAGCAGGCTCCACTTCCCACGCGGCCGCGCGCGCAGACGGGTGCACGTCGCACATGGCAGGGAGCCCCCACCCCGCCCCGCCCCCCCCCGCCCCGCCCCGCCGCGCGCCGCCTTCTGGCAAATGTTTGCTCCTCGATAAACCTCGCGAGCGCTGTGCACACATCCTTATTACCCCGGGCGCGCGAGGGCGCGCAGCTGCACCGCCCGCGATGCACCGACGCCCACTCGCCGACCTCGCGCGCCTCGCGTGAAAATCTCTTCGCTGCACAGGCACTGTGCTCAATCACCCGGTCAACTTATTGCAGTAGCTTTATACTTAGAGTAAAACAGAGGTTCCTTCAAGGTCAGGAGCTGTCAGCCAATCGCGAGCATAGTTATAACTAAATTTGTTGGTGTTGAATCTCTTGATTGGATGACAACGTTCCCTCTGTATTCAGCTCGTGACCTTGAAGAGTCACACTGTTTTAATCGAAGTATATATGTCCATACAGCTGTAATTTGTTTTTTACAATGCTGGCCCCCTTTCTTTAAAATACCACACAAGGCCCCCACACACTTACAGAAACATGCACTACACTACCACATATTCCGGGAGACTGGGCGGGTGCTTAGAGCTTGTCCCGGGTGGGGCGGTGCCCCGCTGAGTGGGAGAGTCCTGGTTGAGGGAAACCCCACAAGCCGACGGTAGATCGGCGCCGGATCTCGCCATCCAGCGGGGGAAGATCACCGCCATCTCCCGAGGAAAAATACGCACTACACTTACGGGACTAATGACCTAAGCTGTTGACGCGCCCGGAATCACCAACTATAAATTCATCATGGTCTGACACAACGTTTATACAGATATTGATTGAATTTATGTGTCGTTCCAACTGCACAAGGGCCTTAATAGTGGCTTAGAAAACCCAAGTTCCTGGATTCATTCTCGTTTTCACGAGTTCGTGTCGGGCAGTTTTCAGTGAGTGTTCAACGGGAGAAAAAATTCTCGGAGGGCCATGTTACAGTTGTGGCATGTAAAGAACTCTTGGCTCAATGCCCAGCGAGATTAAATCCTCCGTCATTTCCTCTTCTAAATAAATCCCATATCCGCTCAGCCAGAGATATCGCAATAGACGGATAAAATGACTGTGGCCGTTTGTTTTGACGATCTCTGGCTGCGAATATGAGTCAAAAACAATTGCAAGCGTTGCACAGACACCAACCAAATTTGGAAACGGCCAACATTTCAGTTCATGACAAATACACAGGATCCTAAGGTCCTAGTGTTAGATAAGAAAAATGTTTTGAATCGGCTTGAAAATAATCTAAATCAGTACCAAAATAATATAATTTATACAGAAACCGGCTACATAGTTAATAGTTATTAAATAAAAGGCATCTCCCCATAAACTCTTACTACAAAAAAAAGTTAATTTCAAAAGATTCATGTTCAATTACAAGTTACTAAGCTCGATAAAACTGAAACCAGTGTACACGTCAGTCACATGACGATGCATGTAAAACAAACAGTTGTGTACACTCCGGCGTGAAGCGGTTACTCGGTACAACACACAGACAAATACATTGCGATTAGATAAGCACGAACGTACATGTACCCATACCCATCGGCACAGGCCCAGAGGTTCGATGACGCCAGAGAGAAGGTCGTTCACCAAGGTGACTATCTCGGAGGAAGTCAGGATGACCAACAATATAATCTGAATTTTCCTCATTCTGCTTACACATTGTCTGGTGAAATTGTCTTGATATTATTGTATCTAATCTTTTTCGTTTATTAATTTATTTATCTACAATTGTACTACTTAAACTAAAGTACTACTACTAATACAATTTCCTGTTTAAACGAGACCTTAAATCAATGGAAACAATATATCTGGAGGGGTAGGTTTTTGTTAAGTGATCCCGAACTATTTGGAGCCAGATACATAATTCGGACGATGCCTGAAAGCAGTATAAACTAACCACCCTCGTAATAAATAGGAAGAGCACGCTGAGTATAAGGGCCCGTATCCATCCATTTCAGGAGACAGAGAGAAGAAATTTGGTAAGTACGCTCACAATCGTTTGGACAAGACCAGCAGGCACCAGCGTGACGAGCTCTCGAAGTCACGTTTTGCAGGGGCTCCTTACGCGAATGTAGGCACAAAATATGATTCATTAAGTGAATACAGAACATTGTTGGCTCTTCCCCTTTTCTCTTTGATATTTTGCCCGCCTCTTCGGTGTCCCGGCAAAAAAGTAACATAGCAACAAAATGGTAGAGGACGCTGCAATACTAAAAGTACACCAATGAACTAAGTATAATTCATAAACGTCACGAGGGTAACTTAATAAAACAGTTGAGAGACGACCGCGATTCGCAGAGCGGAGCAAACATTATTATTAGATCGTTTAAAATTGCGAGAAGAGAAAATTGCACAAACGACCAAACCCATTTACTCCCCTTTTTGGGTGAAAATGTTTGGCGAGGGTTCAAAACAATATTTAACCATTCTTTAAGTGCAATATGCAAATTTTGAAGTATTTATGGCATAAATAAGGAAAATATTGGTTTGTTGGATAGTATCTGCGATCACTGAGAGAAATTACATTATTTTTCTCTCCATGAAATTTGATTGTCTGGACTTACCGAGTTTTAGATTTCCCTGACACAACAATTCACGCTCAAAAAATAAAATAACCAAGTCGAGACCGTACCTTATCCCACTTTCCCCTTCCCCTTCCTTTCCATCCCACATTGGCCTCCTTCAGAGCAGCCATTTGATCGCGTGATTCACACCGCCACGAGTCTACGTCCGCGGGCCCCGAAATAGTCTCGGCGAACAACACTTCCTTGAGCGCCGGATAAACGGCGTCGCGTCGTCTTGGCGCCCAAACACGCGTCATTAGCGGCTCATGATGAACTCGCCAAGCGGAGGGCGTGGGCGCGGGCGAGCTAAACCTAGACCCACAGTTGGAGGCACCCAGCAAAGGGAGGAGGGTCGTTCCCCGATGCTGACCTTTCGTCGCGATAGCCAAGACTCATCGAATCTTTCGGAAGGTTCTATATTTCTTATGCGGAGGATTTTAATGAAATGTCATTTTTTCCCATTTCATTTTAGAACAATACCGTTTAGTATAGAAATTTATTTTGTGTTATGACAAAAGGAAATTACCCATTTCATGCAATCATTATTTGGCATTTTTTGTCGACTTCGACTAATAAGTCTTTTTTTTTACCTTTTTTCGTCATTTTTAATGCATTTTGTGCTTATTTAATCGATCTTGTCATTTTTAATGGCACTTGCTTCAAATAATATTTACTAGACGCAACAAACTTTCTTCAAAGAATTACCCAGTAGCCAATTCTGAAGAGCCTGTAAAAATGTCATATCTATTCATACGCCACCTTTTTGTGGTATCGATATCGGTTACATGTCGCTGAATTAACTTTTATTAATATAGAATGAGATTATCAGGGCTGACGACACGTCATCTTTTCATTGCTACATTCTACACGTGGTTAACTTGCGAATGATTGTTTAGCATGACACATTGGTGTTATAAATATATAATTATTAGGTCATTTTATGACATTTTTGTTTTGTTATTTTTCAATTTCATAGGTCTTTTTTACCCTTACGTCATTGCTTTTGTCATTTTTACGCAAAATATTTCATTTTCGTGTTTTTTTCTAAGTAAAAGTTACATGAATTTACAATGGCACACTCAAACAAACTTTTCATTGTATAACCAGTTCATGTACATAATACTTATGTTCATTCATATATATATATTATTTGTAGTTTTTTTCTTCAAATAATCAGTAAAATAACGCGGTCTGCTGCCTTCAAATGGTATTTTACCTCTTTTCCAGATGATCGAAGCTTAAGATTACATTTCCCCAAAATATAAAGACTTTATTTACAATTGTAAAATTAATTAAATAAGTTATTATATTCATAGAAATTTTTCAGTATTTAAAAAAAAAAGGTCTTTCCTCCCTTATTCTTGTCATTTTATAGGTCATCAGAATCCGAGCCCTGTTTATTATGGTGCCAGTGATAAGTATTTGTTTCGGGGCGCGACATCTACTCAGATTGTAAGTGTAGTGTATGTTGTATCCCGGAACGTGGCTGTTTCCCCTCCCGCTGGAACGCGATATTCAGCGCCACCTACACAACGGCAGGCGGTGTTTTCTCTCCCTTCCAGATCTCTCCCCCGACATAGGCCCATCCGAGACAATCTCTAACAGTAAGCTCCTGACATCCCGCTGGCAGGGTCGTTGGTTCCATCATTTAGCTGATGTACAAAATTTCGCCGTCGACGGGACTGGAACATAGATAGGATCTCCCGGACGACGATTATTCAAGTCGAGTATGTACTCACTCAAACCATTGTGGCGAGTATTTTCGTTTTTTTCATATCTTCGAACTGCGCCATTCTACAACTTTTCAAAATGTAATAAAAATGTAATTTACATCCTTCTAAATGTGGCAAGTGTTTTGAAAATTCGCTACCAAGATAATTCAAGCAACAGCAGCAGAATTTTGAGCTCAGGATGGATGCATCGAAACATCTTACAACGAGACTTCGATAAAAACACCAGTTCTCGAGAAAACAGTAAGCAAATATTAGAACTTCAGTTCACGGAGACCTTCGAGCGTAGTTTCGCACACAGTCCGATAATTTTCACGACTTCGCTGTTCGACTGAAGGTTGATTCAGGCGAGAGTTGCGCAGTTCTCGCAGATAGCGATCGGCGCAGGTGCATATGTATGTACCACTTTGTTTGAGTGGAGAAATGGCGGACTCGAGTACAGCAAACAAAACGAAGAATGACGTAACAATGCAAATGAAATGGGAAAAAGACATCTGGATAAGTAAATTCAATTAATTCATTTAATTTTTCTTGTTTTAATATCCAATGCAAAAGTTCACAAAGGAGTAGAGCTTGACTACGGTCAATACACGTTAGAAATTCTCACGATATTCTTAAGTTTATGATGAGCCAACCATAGATGTAATTTGTAACACTAATACATTGTATATTTACTTAACATTACGTTCTTCATGGGCAGCAAAACTAACTCCACTCGAAATACGAAGTTTTGAGATAAACGTTTAGGAAATTTTCGCTAGCGATTGAAGTACATGTAACACACACATGCTTAATAGTTGGAGTAAATGCTATACAGTACTTGGCTCTTGTAAAGGTTGTATAGTACTTTTGTTTATTATTATTATTATTATTATTATTATTATTATTATTATTATTATTATTGAAATATGAAATGATGGGCGTAACTCACTCTTCGCATTATTCAAAAGTATTTGTGCCAATATTGCAGCCATGAACTAACTCCACTATGTGACTAGCATATATTTTAGAAGTCCAAAATTAGCAACACTGAGAGGTATCGGGAGGGAAGGGGGGGGCAGGCGGGACGGAGCGGAGGGGGGAGGGGGGGGGGGGGGGCGGGACAAGGAAGAAGCGGGGCGAAGCACGTGGGTAGGGCGGGGGGGGGGGCGAAGCGGGGGGGGGGACGCGTGGCATCGCAAGTGAGGAAGCGGGGTGGTTCGGTCGGCACGTGGGGAAGCGGAGCAGGGCGCGGTAGTGAGGAGGGGGCGATGGCGCAGGTCGGCGCGGGGCAGGTGAGGATGCGGAGCGGGTGCAGCCGGAACGTAGAGGAAGGGGTGCGCGGTAGGTGAGGAAGCGCGGGGAGCGGCGTTGGGCGGGCGTGGCATGTGAGGAAGCGGAGCGCGTGGGGCTGGGCGCGAGGGAACAGGGAGGGGCACGGAGCGAGGCGGGGCATTGCAGGTGAGGTTGCAGGGTGGTTTGGTCGGCATGGTGGAAAGTGGGGCAGGGCGCGGTAGATGAGGAAGCGGGGCGGATCGGCGCAGGTCGGCGCGCGGCAGGTGAGGATGCGGAGCGCGAGCGGGTGCGGTCGGAACGTAGAGGAAGCGGGGCGCGGTAGGGAGGAAGGGGGCGTTGGGCGGGGCGTGGCATGTGAGGAAGCGGAGCGCGTGGGGCTGGGCGCGAGCGGGACAGGGAGGGGCACGGAGCGAGGCGGGGCATTCCAGGTGAGGGAGCGGGGTGGTTTGGTCGGCATGGTGGAAAGTGGGGCAGGGCGCGGCAGGTGAGGATGCGGAGCTGGGGAGGGCGGAACGCGAGCGGGTGCGGCCGGGACGTAGAGGAAGCGGGGCGCGATAGGTGACGAAGTGGCGGATCATCGTTGGGCGGAGTGCGTGGGGCTGGGCGCGAGCGGGTTCTGTCGGGTCGTGGAGTGAGCGGGGCGGGGTGCGGTGGGAGGGCGGGGCCGGGGCCGGAAGCGGCGTACGCGCGGCGCCGCCGCCACCGCCGCCGCCGCGCGGGCGGGACTTTGCGGCGCCGCCGCGCCGGGGTCTATTCTCGACCGCCGTCTCCGCGCGTCTCGTGGCAGGGGGCGGTGCAGCCGCCAGGGCCGGAGTGCAGGTGGGCCGCCGCGGGAGGGACGGACGCCCCACGGCGACGCCTCACCCCAACAGGTCGTTGGCCCGCACTCGCACGCGCAGCAAGCAAACACCAATTTCATGACCAACTCATTCACCGAGCGGAGTGGCTCAGGGCGCAGCGGGGCTTTCGTGGTTTCCCTCGGTCAGCCAGGCGAATGCTGGGATGGTTCTACTAAAAGACCACGACCGAGAAACCTGCGTCAATAGTCAAATTCGTTATCTACGTGGAGTCACGAATGCGAAGCGAATTTGAGACATCGCGTGTACCTGGTTGGGTGACCGACTAGAGACTCCGGGATCTAACGCCCTTTACGGCACACATGGTGGATTAAATGCAAATATAACCAACCCATTCACATGCCCTAACAGCCAAGGACTCCGGCTCCAAATAAGGCGTGAGTGAGTGATCATCAATTACCGGAGCGTCAACGTATAAGGTTATTATTCCCGTAAGTGTAGTGCATGCTATATGATGCGGTCGAGTTTCGCCATGCTGGAAAAAGAGATACGGCGCGACATACATGTTGGCTCGTGCGATTTTCTCCATTCGGCACAAGCTCTAAATCCCAGGTAGGTGTGGTAATGCAAGGTAATATAAAGTATAAATCGGAGCACTCCGTGATAGTTGATGAGAAAAAGGCCAAGAATCTCACATATGATTGAATATCGCTAATTATATTATTATTATCTGCTCAATAACCCAATTTGTGCAGTATGTCACGAAATGCATCCAGTGGAATGAAATAATGAATCGTGAATCGTTCAGAAATATTAATATCTAAAATCCATTACGTATTGTAGTGATTCCTACACTGTACATCACAATGTGTGAAATTTCTTTGAAGAGGTGCCCGGAGGCAGGTTTCGCGATAGTGCGGAATAGAACAACTTAATGGATCTGTGACAACTTGGCAGCAACGCACGAAATGCCCGTTGAGACAAGCCGTTGTTCCATGAGCTGACACGCGCCTGAGCGGTTGCACCTTGCAAACGCTCCCTCTTACCCCACCCCCCGTCCAGCTGCGGTCCGAATTGCGTAATACGTGGGCAAAAATATATTCCTTCAATACAATGTTCTATGGGTACACGAAGTATGGAATAAAGACAGAAGACAGCAGCAAAGTGTGATTGAAGAATTACAACAGAGCCAAAAATAAAAAAAAGTCACACAAATCGGGTGTTCCACAAGATCCTTAATTGGCAAAATTTTAATTTTAATAACGCCTCAGCTTTAGCTTCCTAAGTTCAAATTTCGATAGCGGCGAATCAACCCTCCCACTAGTCACTTCTACCACCACCCACCCTGCTGAGAAGCCAAATCGAAGTCGACAATAGCCTAGATAGGAATTCAAGAGATCAGCTGCCCTGCTCTTTAGAACTCATTCGACTAATTCCTCGCGGATGCCGGAGAATTATATTGAACAATGGGATGCGGAGCGTGCACGATTCTACTTCCGTACCTAGAACCACAAATTTGCATTAGAAGTTAATGTAGGATAACAACAGTTGGAAATGAAACTGAACCAACAGACGTCCGTCACTGTTTGGCAATACCAGAAATATCTCTTGTTTAACAAATGTGTAAATTTTTGTAAGTAAACAATATGATTTTACAAGTAAAAAAGTAATATTGCTTCCTGCAACCTTCACTTAAAAGTATTTACAACAAATATGAAAGTACTAAATTTAGTATAAGTAAGAAATATAGCTGATGAACAATTAGTAACAGAAAAATGCATTTTTTTAATATCCACAAATACTGGTAAGTGTAGATCTGAAAACCAGATGAATTTCTGTCCGATCAACCTATCTAAAATCTCTCATTTTGCGAACATTTTAATCAACTACAGATACGAAAACAAGACGGTAGGGAACACGAAAAATTGATGTGTTTCTTAACATACGTGCTCTAATGTTTAAAAATAAATTTGTCCGCTTTTCCATCATCAAAACCACTGTGCGTTGCGACCAAGAGAACAGCTTGGAAACGGCTGGTCCAGAATAGAACGACCGCACGAACCAAACGAACGTGTGGGAATCGCCGCGGATCCGGTGAACTATGAACGGCATGCAACTCTAAATATTCTCTACACTTAAATATTATACCCAGACAAAGCTGACCTTCTGAATTTCCTGACTTTTCTACGTCAAATATAACAAAACGTGTCGCGATGGATGAAGTAAGATGTCTGCATCACAAATTTAATAAAAAACACAATAATTACATCATGAAATACTGAAGAATGTTAAAACGGAAGATGCATTACCTCAACTATTATAAAACCCAATACTATTTTGTGCACTCTGAATGAACTTGGCTGACGCTTTTTTTTTCATTCAGTTTTTTTTCCTCATAACTATTTTTAAAATCTTGTTGAGTAATTTTCGCCGATTTTCACAACGCAATTTGGCAACTTCACGGGACTCGAAAAGTATCAATTTCCTCTGTAAGATTATTTTCTCAGCAAATAACCAGTGAAAACTACCATCTACAATATCAAAAACCAGAGACATTCAAATAAGACAATTTCATACCAGAAAATTCTTAACGTGAACAACAACCGTAAAACTTATGAACAAATAGATTTATTTTCATAATGATAAATTTTGATTGAATTTTCCCTAAAACGAACCTAATTACCCGACTTTTCAACGATTGTCCAGGATATCAATTACTCTACCTGGTTCTCCAGACCTGTCATCTAAATTGTAGCTCTTTACAACCTTACTAATGTTTTTCGATTCAATGTAGATATTCGGGCGCTACGTTGCCAAATCAGTTTGCCAAACGATATTAAGAACGATACAAAAGAAAAAACTGACGACAGTGAGATATTTCGGAAATAATGCTTGCACTTGCAAATCAGATAAAGCAGACTACTTTTGAGTATTCAGCTTTTCTCACCTAAGTGACTTCTCCTTCACAGAACATTCATAACTTGGCAATGGAAGATCCTAGGAACTAGATATTGCAGAGGAAATAGTGCCAAATGATGTACCGCTTAATTTCGGAGACGTCGTGTTTTTATGAGATCATTTAAACACATTTTTGAAAACTATAAGCGTGCTCTGAAACGCTGCCAAATATTCAAGAAACTGTCTGTGAAAGCTTGTTTTGCGGCACAGGGAGATTTGTTTGTGTTCACAAGCTATGAGAGAAGAGCAAAACGGCTAACGTCGTGAATGCTACTTCACGTACTTCGTCCTTAACGACGCGCATTCCCAATTAGAAACGTACGGGGGAAAATGGAGTCGTACGTGAAACTCAGCTTAAAAGTTTTAAAGAAATATCGCTCGTGGATTGCAACACTGCCACAACTCGAAAAATAGGAATGCTGAGTCATGACACTCATTTTAAAACATTTTTTAATTGTTATTATTACGAGAACTTGTAAGAAGCCTTTTAGTAATTCTTACCTATTAATGCACCAGTTACTAAGCCCGTAGTACCCGGAATTCAACCGAAACTCAAACCTTTAAACACGTTCTCGAAACTTCATTTTTTTATTGTGTCAATAATGCAGCCCTGCACGGTAATTCTCTTCGAAACTCAACCCTGGAAATGTCGAAATACTCACTAAACCGAAATTTCTTCTGTAGATATTCCTGCCTAGAGCATTTCTGCACGTGCGAATTGGCAAATTACTTGGGCCTCCGGAAGGCGTTAAAAAGTGAACAATTACTTGTAAGGCACGCCCCTGGGTGAAGAAAGGCCATCTTCGCGTACGGAGTAGTCTCAACGAATCCTAAGATAAAGCTAGGGAAAGTTTTCTTCTCCGGTTTCTTTGATTTGAATATTTAAGTGTGTTGAAATCGTAAACGAGGCTATTAGAAATATATTTGTTATTGGCAGGGAGACATGAACCTCTCCAGGCAGTGACACAAACCCCTCTCAATTTGCATGCTGTGGGCATTGCCTCGGACCGCCGGGTGTGGAATCACTGCTCCTCCACAACTGGGTCCCGTTGCGTTCGACCTGCGACAATTCGCGTCGCAACCAGCAGAGGACATGAAACTTTCAAGGATGTACTGGTTTAAACGGTTCAGGGTATCAACAGATGTCAGTACAGAGACTCACTGGGAGGTCCCAGGGTCCGAATCCCGATCGTGGCAGAATTTTTGGCACTAGGTACATAGCAAGGTCGAGTTCAGTCATTGTGTGGAGAATTCTAGCGGCCGGGTGAACTGATCGGTAGACTTTACGTGGTTTCTCCGATCAGCAGCAGGCGAATGCCGGAGCAGTACCCTCACAAACGGACAACGGACTGCGCGCCATCTTTCCTTCCCTTCCTTGTCCTATCCTCACCCCTTACTTACACAAACTTCCAGTGTACAACCACCCTTGTGAGACTTAAGAGCTTGCCCGGCTGGGGCAGTCTCATGTTGGAAGGCGATACCTGGTCGTGGAAAACCCCGCAAGCCAACGAGTAGGTCGGCACCGGACCTCGCCATCTTGTGGGAAGGAAAATCTCCGCCGGCTCCCTCGATAAAAAAAACCAACATGGATTATACATACGGAACTAATAACTTGGTACTATCTCGGAACGCCGGATTTGGAATCACCGATCCGGCGAAGCCGCGTCGCGTTGCGTCCGACCTTGGAGTCGCCGCGCGGGGCGTCAAAACGCGTCGTCACGACGGCAACCTTGCGCGCGCGCGGGACGCGAGGTGGCGATGGTGGCGGTGGAACTTTCCGCCGGCGGCTGACGCCTCGCAGACGCCGCGTCTGCCGCGGCCGGCCGCCTGGCGTCGCTCGCCCGCTCGCGCGCACGCGTGCGTTTTACGTAACGACAGCGGCGTAGCTAGGGGAGCAGGGGGCGGCATCGCTGCGGGGGACACCAGTTATAAAATTGTCTAATTCGAATTATATAATTTTAATGATTTATTCAAAAATTTATATGTATAAATTAATACTTATACACACTGGGAGCGGTAGCTCAGTGCATCAATTGAAGTCACTGCATCTAAGTCACGGCTGCCCAAAAGGGTGATGTAGATCCACTGTGTAGGTCAGTCGCGGACACATGGGTTGTCAACGAATCACAGTCAATTCTTCAACCTCAGTTTTGGGAAGAATATACTTCGATTAAAACATTACGTCACACTTGGTCAGTTGTGACGGTCATGCAATCGGGAGCTTGAATGTCACCATAGTGATATCACACTGCACAGACTTTCAAACTTCCGATTGGAAGATAGCGTCATAGCTGACTAAGTGTCAACGGACTTGATGTTTTAATCGAAGTATAGGTTCGTCATCCGTTGCGGCAGGTCGCGCACAGAGGTGATGTGGAAAGTGAAGACAGGCGAGAAAGTGACCTTGTCGATACCTACAGTACTTTCCTGCCCACAGTGCCCTGAATCCAGTTCATTTGGAAAGCCCGACCTTAATCATCAAAAATAGTTGGGGAAATTAACGTACGAGTAACAACTGTATTTGCATGATTCACCGATATTCGTATGTAGACGTTCAGAAAAAAAAATCTGTTTTATCTCATCTCGCAGAACGTGTATCAATATAACAACAAACCCCACGCTGGCTCTGCACCCACACCCACCCAGGCGTGGAGACGCGCCGCCGCCGCGCCGTGCAAGCCGCACGGAGGCGGAGTGTGGCGCAATCGCGGGCGCGGGCGGTGGGGGCGGAGAAGGTTGGCGTAGGTCGTGGCAACCGCTCCCCGCGTGCCGGGGGCCACGCCAGCCCGCGCCAGCCGCCGCCAATAACGATGCAGGTGAACAGCGAAGGTGAAGGCGATGGCAGCAGCGCTGAAGGTGGCGACGGCAGTGGTGGCGGCGGCGGCGGCGCAGTGGTGGTGGTGATGATGGTAGCATCAATGGTGGTGGTGATGATGGCAAATATAACCAAAACATCGATACATTGTGTTTCGATACATCGCTAAAGGGGTTTTGATGTTGAAAACATCGACGAGTAAACATCGATGTTTTAACTATAAACTAATAAACCTGCTATTTTCCTATCCATTTTTAATTACAGTACGTAAAAGGGATATTTTATTGTTTAGTTACCAGCATATTAGTAGTATGTAAAAATTATTATCGAATGTAAAGAATAAAATTAACAATAAAGAACATCGTGTTTTCCTATCGATTTCGTGTTGTCATGCTATGACAGACCTGGCGATAACATACATTCATAACCCGCGCAGCTCCCAGAGTTCCTCAGGTTGCACGGGCGAAATGTGCAACGTGATAAAGAGGATGACGCAAAACGATATTGCTGTGGATTGCTGCTATTCTACAACGTGCTTAAACCCCTTTATTAAAAAAAGAATAAAACGTTCAAAATTTTTTAAAAAATCGATGATTTTGCAACCAAATATCGATGTTAATACATCGATGTTTCTGGTGGAAAACATAGATTTTTTTTGCCATCCCTAGGTGGAGGCGGTGTTGATGGCGACCGCGGCGGCAGTGGTGGCGGTAGTGACGGCGGACGTGATGGCAGCGGCGGTGGCAGCAGCGACGGAGGAGGCGGCGGCGGTGTAGGTGGGGTCGGCGACGCCTGTCGCTTCGTCTGCGCACCTGTCTGCTAACAAAGCGCGAATGCACGAGCTCGCTTCCTCCGCCAATCCGCCTGCGCTCACGTGCCCAACTGCTGCACTGGGGCCGCGGTTGCCAGTTACTTCCCCCATTCGTAGCGTGCAGACCCCTCCTCCAACAAAAAGAGCATTTTAGGGTCTAGAACTGATGCACAGTGTTAGATACCAGGCGAATTTTTCTCCCCAATGATAAATGGAATATTGTCCAAATGCAACTGAGAATCTCCAACACAGCTTCAAATTTTAACGAGGTGGACAAGCAGTACCCTAACAAACGGGTCACGGCCCGCGCGCGATCTTTCCTTCCTCTTCCTAGTCCTATCCTCGCCCCTTACACATACACACTCACATACAGTGCACTACCACACATGTCGGGAACTTAGAGCTTGCTCCGGCTGGGTCAGTGACCCGTTGGTGGGAGATACCTGGTTGGGGAAATCCCTGTGAACCGACGTAAGTCGGCGCCGGACCTCGCTATCCAACAGAGGAGATCAACATCACCTCCCGCTATACCAAAAAAAATTCACTACACTTACGGATCTAATGACCTTAGCCGTTGACGCTCCAGAAACCACTATTCAATCAATCAAATCCATACGAAAACGTCAAGGATTTGAGCCCCAAACCCAGTCAGATGCAGTCTAACATCCTACCCACAACACCACGAGTCGCCTACGAATTCAGAAGGCCGTTTATTTTATTATCTTCTTATGCGCGAACATGTCGCGGAGTGCCAATGGTTCCGCATAGCCTCGTTCTCTCCCCCCCACCTCACGCACCACCCCCACGCCGCACGTGGCGCCAGCACTTTATTTTCGGCCGTTTGTTTACAGGTACGTCTTGTCCTGCCGGGATAATACCGCGGCGCGATTACACGCGTGCGCAAACGCGACGCTGTCAGCGCGCCAGCCGCGAGTTGTTGACTGGCCGGCGGAGCGCCCGAAATAATAGACTCGTTCTGCCGGCTGAACGCGGACGCTCTTTCCACGCGTAACTGCGGTCGGTTTTATGCGCTTCTAAACGCCGGGTCGCGCGGAAAAAAACCCGCAAAAATTTACGAAGTCTTTAAAAAAAAATAATAAAAGAAATGCTGATATAAACAGTTAACGGTTTTGAAAGTGACAGTGAGGAACAGTGAGAAACAGTGAAAGGGTTTTAAAAAGAAAGGGTGTTGGAATAACAGAAAGGAGATAAAGATAAGCATGAAGAGGAATACGAATGGTACCTCACTGAATGATAAACAATAGTAGCACTGTCACATTAATGACAGAGTCATTCAATGTAGGCACGACCACTTATTTCAATGAGTATTTTAATAATAAAATATCGGATTAAGAATAGTGTGAATTGCTTTTTTACACACACAATAATCCTTTTGTAGTAACGGAGTAATGAATCTACATCTGTCCTTAGCGCACTAGACCCCTTGAAAGTACAAGGTACAAAGTGCGAATAAAACTTTTTAACATGAAACTTCAATTGAAATGATTGAAGGCGTTGTCATTGTCAACAATAGTATTGATAGACAATAGACGTTGTGTCTACTATTGTTGACAATGACAACGCCTCCAATCATTTCAATTATGTAAATGTCAACTACACCTCACCACTGAATCAATAATGAAACTTCAAGCTGGAGGTGCTACGCTTAGTGTACATAACATTAACTCCCTTATAAGTACGTAAATAATCTACCATGTTGAGAATATATTACATTTATAATAAAAATTATAAAAATTCTTCAAATCATGTGAATACCAACAATGAATTCAATGCATCCGCCGATTATTAAGATTAGTGTTTTTTTCTATTATATGTAGTCGAGGCACTTTCATACATTGTGAATGAATAAGAATCAGTGAAATTAATCATTTAAAAATTAATATAATCATTTAATTCGAACCCACAAGATTTACAAATCAATATTGTACTCACTTTTACTGTTTTAATGAATATTGAAAACTTAAGCAAAAGTCAATTCAATATTATAAAACGTTCGGTATCATTTACCTAGTATCACTTTCATAGCACGCACGTACAGCGCCTATGCCTTACCACCGCGGTTGCTCCGTTCACGTCGAACACGGCCGGCCGTCTGCGGCAGGACTCTGCCGAGGAGCGAGCCGAAAATGGAATTTTCGACTTAACGCATTCAGGTGGCGAAACGCAATTTTGCAAAAAGTCAATTTTCTACCCGAAATCGCAGGTAAACTCGTTCGGTGACGACGGCGGCGGCGGAGGCAACAGCTGCCGGCAGAAGACCGGAAAACCGAGCGAACATCAGGTTGGAGCAAGGCCTGCCCACACGACGCACGGGCCGGGAGAGGTGGCTCAGTGCACCAACTGCCAATGCCAATGCCAGTGCCAACTGCCACCAACTACAGTGCCTTCGACCGGGAGGTCCTAGGCTTCCACACCAGTCGTTGGTAGAATTTTTAACACTAGCTTCTGAGCTAGGTCGAATTCAATCGCAGTCTAGAGGCAAATTCTAGCGGCAGGCTCCTCTGATCGGTAGTTTTCCGTGGTTTCTCGGATCAACACCACGAGAATGCCGGAGCAGTACCCTAGCAAACGGGCCATGGACCTAGCGCGATCTTTCCTTCCTTTTCCTTGTCATATCCACTCCCCTTACACACTTACACTAGCATGCACTACACTACCACATATGCCCGGAGTCAGGTCATGAGCTTAGAGCTCGTCTCGGCTGGGACGATGCCCCGCTGGTGAGAGAGACTTGGTTGGAGGAAACCCCGCTAGCCGACGGTAGGTCGGCGCCGGATCGCGCCACACTGCGGGGGAAAGTCACCGTCACTTCCCGAGGAAAAAACCATGCACAACACAGAACTGTCAAAGCACTCGCGTGCAATTGCGCATAAGATACAGTGTTATTCTGCGACGCGCGTTACTTATCGCGCGTCAACGCAACGCTCGTGTGCACGGGCTCTCACTCCTCACTAGCGCCAAACGGTGGGCAGGAAGGGGTGTGACTACGAGAGACGGATGGATGAAAATTAGTCGATGAGTATAGGATATTAGGCACAGAAACAAAGTCTCACTCGCGACAAGAGAACATCGTTACATGGCGGCAGAACGAAGCCGCGTTGAACACAATCTGCAAACAACACCTGCAGAAACACTCACGGCCGTCACAACAAACAATGGGACCGCCTCCCGCCACCACGCGTTAATTGGCCGCGGCCAACAGCAAGGCGCTGATGTACAAACACCAAGCGGTGTTGCGGCGCAAAACCTCGCGGCTGGGGGCGCCGTGCGGGGTCGAACTCAGGACTCAGGGCAGCGCACTCTGGGGCCGGAGTGCGGTAGAAAGTGAACAAAAATATTACCCTTTGTAAGAGGTTTTGCAAATGTAATATCCCTTGTTCATATACACATTCTCTCGCATGATTGATTGATTGACTTTTTCGTGTTCCCGGGCACGTCAATAGCTCTGGTCATTAGTCCCGTTAGTGTAGTTCATGTTTTTTCTTAGGAGATGGCGGTGATCTTCCCCCGCTGGATGGCGACATCCGGCGCCGACCTACCGTCGGCTAGTGGGGCTTCCCCCTAACCAGGACTCTCCCACCAGTGGGGCACCGCCCCAGCCGGGACAAGCTCTAAGCTCCCGACCGGTCTCCCGGAATATGTGGTAGTGTAGTACATGTTAGTTTAGTAAGTGTGTGTGTAAAGGAGAAGATAGGACAAGGAAGAGGAAGGAAAGATCGCGCGCGGTCTGTGGCTCGTTTGGTAGGGTACTGCTCCGGCAATCGCCTGGTGTTGATCGGAGAAACCACGGAAAACTACCGATCAGAGCAGCCGGCCATTAGAATTCTAGCTGAAAAGCTAGTGTCGAAAATCCTGCCGCCGTCAAGACTCGAACCTAGGACCTCCCGGTCAGAGGCGCTGCAGTGTAGCTCGCATGTGTTGTCAGAATAAAAGCTACCATCTTCAAGGGCGGCTTAGGGCATCAATTGTTATCACTGCAGTGCCTCTGATCGGGGGTCCCAGAGTACCCGTACAGACGGGGACAGGATTTTCCAAACGAAATAGATAGCGAGGTCGCATTCAGCCGGTATCTGGAGTGAATTATTTTCGCGCTTTCTCCGCTCGACACCACGCGGATGCCGCAGCAGTACCTTAACAAAGCGGTCACGGACCGCGGGCGATCATTCCTTCCTCTTTATTGTCCTATCCTCACCCCTACTTAAACACACACATACATGCACAACACTACCACACATGTCGAAGGGCCAGTCGGGAAGTTAGGGCCCCGTTAGGTTGTCCCGTCTGGGACGGTGATTCGCTAGTGGGAGATACCCAGTTGGGGAAAACCCCCTTGGCATATAGGTCGTCACCGGAAATTGCCATCCAGTGTGGGAAGATCACCGCCACTTTCCGCGAAAAAAACCTGCCCTACACTTATGGGAATAATGACCTTAGCAGTTGACGTGCACTCGCCGATTGATCAATCAAACTAGAGAGTGTAGGAGGGGAAAGGGATCGACAACGATAACTTTGTTGTCAACAAACACGTGGTATGGAATCTCATACAAAGAAGTTACATGAGTGACATTTACCTCTGACTGGAAGGCAACTTATCTTACGGCTGTTGGATGGTTCTGACGCGGTCTAAGAGATTTCCTATTTCGTATCGAATTCATAATTTTGATAACTTCAAGTGCACCCGTTTGTGCCTCCACACACTCTGCAACGTGTCTGGTTCCTGACACTGTGTTCGTGGACTGCAATAGTGGCACTGCTCGAAAAATCAAGTGTTGAAATAAATGTGTTTGAAGTTTTCCACCGAAGTGTTACACTTCGGTTGTGTAACGGATAGTATATCGGATTGTTACACCCAAGTTCGCGGGTTCAAATCTGATCGAAGCTGTCGACTTTAAGGGCGAAAAGTCCTTCGTACGCCATCCTTTGGAGGTGAAGTGAAGCCGGTTGTCTCATGTTATAGATTTACTGAATTTGAAATAATCTCAAGTCTAATGATTTCCCAGCCAGATGGTGAAAGAAGCGTAGCGGAATTTGCGTGGTCAGGCGTAATGGCCTGTGCCTCGCCACGGAAAATAAGGCATCATTGATTGATTGGTTGGTTGATTGGTAAAATACTGTACTGTAAGATATGCAGGAAGGAAGGAGGATATGCTGCCGGAAGGTAGACCAATCTGCAATTCTCGAGAGGGCATTGACAAAAAATTCGTATTTTTTGAGTTGCGCTACTATTGCAGCTCACGAGCGACTTGATTGCAAACAGAAGCGATGCGTTCTAAGACCTTAAAAAAGTTTGATGCCCATGGATCTCACGTTATAATCCGCAAGCCGCAGTCTACAAAATTAGTTTTTCTGGACACTGAAACCGACTATCATGATGTTGAAATTTGAAATAATTTGTCATTGATTGAATGTCACTCGTTGGCCGTCATACAGAAGTTCGAAATTCGAGTGACGAGTATGATTGGTGAATTCCCACATTTTATTGTGCTTTGTGACTTTATTGGATGTAGCAATATGGAATGTTTGAATGTGAGTTCGTTACGTAATGTGAATATGATTTAGTTACATCCAAATCATGAGCTAATTACTCGAAGAATGTTCAAAATTGAAAAGGTTATGTATGGGGTGAATTTTTGATTTCATTTAATTAAGCAACATTGCTTTAGTGGGAGGTATGAGGGCAAAGTGAAAATAATTAAATTATAGTCGGATCGAATAATAACAGAATAATAGCATACTACTAATATTCCGGTATTCATGATATGTGATATTTTGTTCGTATTCCATGACAATTAATTCATAGCCACCTATATGACAAAGAATCGAAGCTAACGAACGAAAATAAGAAATTAGCGGAGTTAAAAAATTTAGGAAACGTGAGTCATACCTCGACCTGTAGAGTTTTCCAACATTTCAAATGATATTCACTTTTAAAACGATAATTTATAAAGAATTTTTTAACAATTTTTTTAAACGCGAAAAACAGTGCATCGTCATTGGATCCAAAAAAGGACTCAACTGTCACTAAGGTCATTGTAGAAGTCTATGTGAGTCACCGTACTACAAAGAAACTAGGAGCAAAATGGATATACACAGACGATTGGTGGAAGGTGAGTTAAAGGATGGAACATTGGAGAAATAGGCAAAAATATGGTAAGTTACGTGACCCTAGTTGACTGAAAATAAATGAACAAGAAAACGAAATTTAGCTTCTGCCCCGAGAGGCCTTAAGGTCAGGTTCCCACAGTGACGGACTTTGGACACCAACTTAAGACGACTCCACACATTCGGCATTCGCCGAGCAGTGAGCTAGTACTCGCCCAATCCCGAGCAGCTGACGTGTTCGGCAGATGTTCGCTCCCTTGACTCCACACATTCGGCATTCGCCGAGCAGCGTGCTAGCGCTCGCCCAATCCCGAGCAGCTGACGTGTTCGGCAAATGTTCGCTCCCTTGGCTCCATACATTCGGCATTCGCCGAGCAGTGAGCTAGTACTCGCCCACTCCCGAGCAGCTGACGTGTTCGGCAAATGTTCGCTCCGTTTGATGTATCCAAAAGACCGACACGCGGTGGGTAGGGCGAACCCCGAATGTTGATCACTCGGCAAATAGCAAGCAACTCATCCACACTACTCGGGATTCGGCGACCGGTTGCTCGGTGTTCGCCGCCTTTACGTCCACATCCACATCGCGCGGATGAAATTGTAGAGACCAAGTAATCTGATCGGTTTCCTTCGGTTAATCCCGGAGCAGAGGAACCTTACACAACTGGTCATTGTCTGCGCGCGGTCCTCCCATTCTCATTAGGTTACTCTGAAACTCTTTACAAATTAATCTGATGTCACAGAGTTGGCGGGAGTTGAAAGGAAACTGCCACGAATGTATTCCGTAGTCTTGGGTACGAGTAGAACAAGTACCGTTTGTGTACAGTTTTGTAAGTCACTAAATGTAGATATAGTGCTTTTCTTAGCAGACTTCACCTCGATACATAAATTTTCTAACAATTATGAAATAGACATTGTTTGTGAGAAATATTGTAATGGGAACGTAATGGGTAGAAATGAGGGAAAAATTGCATTTTAGGGTTTAAGCAACTACTGAGAAATGTGCACTGGAAAATCAAATACAGAACCCATCAGTTCGTTAAAAAAATCCGCACGTTTCGTAGTTATCTAAACAGTAACGGAGAAAAGATAAAAAAGTATGTAAAAAGTATTGAAAAAAGCAGTTTAAAACGTGAAAAATATTTCCTTTTGTATGTCATGACAGAGGACCGGTCGGAGATCAGAATTTCTTCCGACTGCGAGCAGTGACACGCTGGGGGATAGCAGGAGAAAAGATGAAGAAATGTAGGACGACACCGGATCTTCCGTTCCAGCGTAGGAGAAGACCAGCCAACTGTAGGAACATAATACTTACAACATTTACCGGAATAATGACCAAAGTTCGTGACGCGCTCGGAATCATCAACTAACTGTCGTGAGGCGACATGCCCCTCTCGTCGCCGGGAGCGGTGGCTCAGTGCATCAAATGATGTCACTGCAGTGCCTCTGACCGGGAGGTCCTAGATTCGAGTCCCGACGGCGGCGGCAGGATTTTCAACACTACCTATATTGCTAAATCGAATTCAGCCACTGTACGCAGGAGAATTCTAGCGGTCGGCTGCTCTGATCGGTAGTTTTTTGGGGCTTCTCCGATTAACACCAGGCGAATGTCGGAACAGTACCCTAACAAACAGCTAGCTGACCGTGCGTGATCTTTGCTTCCTCTTCCTTATCCTATTCTTAGCCCTTACTTAAAACATACACTAACACGCACTACACTACCACACACGCCGGGAGACCGGTTGAGATCTTGGAGCTAGTCCCGGCTGGGGCGGTGCCCCGCTGGCGGGAGATACCTGGTCGGGGTAAACCCCGCTAGTCGACGGTAGGTCGGCGCTGGATCTCGCCATCCACCGGGGAAGACCAGCGCCACCTCTCGAGCAAACGCATGTAATACACTTACAGGACAAAAGACCCTAGTAGTTGACGCGCCCGGAATCACAATCACTCAACCAACCAACCAACCCTCTCGTTGCTCCTCTTATATCTTGACCGCACGACTTGCAGGAGGGTACTGCTGCGGCTCCACGCCACCCTTTCTTCAGGCCATGCCATTGCACAGGTGAGTGCGTGGACTACATCTAAGCGTGTTCATTTTCCCTCCGTAGTATCCCGGCCCAACCGCGACATAACCGTATCATCTATCCCTGATTGTTGTACATCGCACAGTTTTTGAAAAACCAAGAATGCTGCCCGCTCTCCGAGCGTCGGTGCACCAACGCGCTAAAGAGGCCGCAGAAACATTAGTCGGCGGCTGCGGCGGACAACGCGCGCATCGTTGGCCCAGGTCGCTGACAAGCGGGGCGGGGCGGGCCGGCGCTGGGAGCGCGCCAGTGGCCCAGGCGGCCAGCTACAGGGCGACTCGCAATCGGGGCCTCGGGGCAATTGGGGTCACTCTCAGTCTAGCGGCAACGCTCTTAGTTATGAACCTAAAGCCTGTTTTACACGGTCAGTATTTCATCCTTTTTTGATCATTTTTCTGTACAGAAAGTGGATGGAAAAAGCACGTTCGCTACTATGCGTAACGAAACTGGATGAACGTCACTCCACCATTTTATACGGTCATTTCTGGTCAGTACGCTGTCTGTACGTAATCGTGATGAAAATACTTCCTCTGAACGCCGCAAAATGCGCTGGAAGTCTAACAAGTGAACATGGAATTTACGGAAACAAATGAAATTAGCGGGAAGAATAATCATAGTTACGAATTCGCAGTGTAAGGAGTAGAAAGACGAGTGAGGTATTGTGGTTTTATTTGCGAGATGGAAAGGAAAACAATAATCGCTACGGCGGCAGCTAGCATTATTGTGGCATCTGCTGCCGCGAAGAAAGTTCCATAAAGTGACACTAGGGGCGCCGTAGTCAAACTGGATAAAATTGGACGGAAAAATGAAGCATGCATCATTTTTTCGTACAAATTACATCCAGTCTGCTCAGTAACTTGTCGGTACCGACGGGAAATGATGAAAACATGCTTAAGAGTATTGAGAGATTTTATTAACAAGGGACCGCTGCGGGTCATAACTGCGGGTTATATTAATTTGATTTGATTTTTTCGTGTTTCCGGGCACGTCAACTGCTTTGGTCATTAGTCCCGTTAGTGTAGTGTATGTTTTTCTCGGGATATGCGCGGTGATCTCTTTCCCCGCTGGATGGTGAGATCCGGCGCCGACCTACCGTCGGCTGGTGGGGTTTCCCCTAACCAGGACTCTCCCACCAGCGGGACACAGCCCCAGCCGGGACAAGCTCTAAGCTCCCGACCGGCCTCACGGAGTATGTGGTAGTGTAGTGCATGTGAGTGTAAGTGTGTGTGTTTAAGGGAAGAGGATAGGACAAGGAAGAGGAAGGGCAGATCGCGCGCGGTCCGTGGCCCGTTTGGTAGGGTACTGCTCCGGCGTTCGCCTGGTGTTGATCGGAGAAAGCACGGAAAACTACCGATCAGAGCAGCCGGCCGCTAGAATTCTCCTCCAGGCAGCGATTGTTGGGCAGTTGATGCACTGAGCTACCGTTCCCGGTGCGGGTTATATTCATGCACTCAATCGGTTGTTTAGTTAGCTCATTAGTAAAACATCATCTCTTGCAATGACATCGCTCTATGTGACATTTATTTGTTTCCCGACCAGTCAAACTGGACCTTCTCAGAGTAACTCCTCTATATCGGTGTATATATGTACGTAGCTATATCTTGGGTTCTAAAGAGAACCTATGTTTAGGGCTCGTTTTCCTATGATTTCCCCAATGGCTGCGGCCAGCTCGTCCTTCAAATGCGGTCGCCATGCAACTTCCGAGTTCCCATACTCCATCATCCTAATGTGGTGTATGACTCTATCTATAGGGTGATAATGATAACTCAAAGACAGAAAGAAAAACTGCTGTTGGTACAACAGCATATAAACTAATCGTATTAATTACGTAAGTGTGTAATATGCCTAGTGCATTTTTCCCTATACTAACACATTATGCCCATCCCTTGGAACATTTCTTACCAAACGTAGCGCTTGAGGAACGAATGGCTAATTATTTCGGACAACTTGAGCCAAGAGTAATCGAGAGCTAAAGTTAACACAGATGCGAAGTGGTTCGTTCAAGGTTGCTGAGAACTAAGTTTGTAGGATACCAAATTGCGCATCATGACGTGTTTCGGTGAGAAGATAAATCTAAAGCACCTTGATCATGAACGCAGAAGATTTTATACTTGTTAATATAAGTAACTGTACATTTGTTTTTATACTTGTAATATTGTTGTACTTTTGTACATGGAAACTTACATACATGTTGTACTTTTGTACATGGAAACTTACGTACATGTTGTACTTTTGTACATGGAAACTTACGTACATGTTGTACTTTTATACATGGAAACTTACGTACATGTTGTACTTTTGTACATGGAAGCACCGAAAAAACTGAAATCCGTATACATTCACCAAAAACTATCAATGAGCGAATAAACACTATAGAATTATGGATGAGAGGCGCGAGTAATCGAACTTGAACAGCGTTTTTCCAACGATGCCAATGACGCCCAATTTCGTGTGGTTACGAACTGGAGAAACTCCCTTCCATTTTAAATGTCATTCTATCAAAACGTGTATTGTAATCGGCGTTTCGCGCTATTCTTAAGGGATTCTAGTTTCAGTCAGGAACCTTTAATGTCTGAAAGAACTGGAATATCAATCGGTGCTCGTCTTCCGATTTTGGCCTCCTGTCACAGGCTACAAACAGTCACCAGGGCCACGCCCAAACATGTCAAAAACACAATAATCTTTCAAGCAACATCCACACACCAGTCGGCTCTTCACGACCATCCTGTAGTTACTGCAGCAGCGGCAGTCTATGCGTCTAGACGTTCTCTAGTTGGCAAGAGGCGGAAAAGTCGGAACGCAAATACCCGATCGTAAAACGTCTTATTTTCTACGCGTCACCTCGTGCAATCCGGGTCGCCGAGTGTAAATAACGGCCGAGTGGTTCACAGCGGCGGAGCGGGTGGGCGCGCTCGCCGACTCGGGCCACCCGACGCCGAGGCCGCGAACTAGAAAAAGAGAGGGTGGGCGGATTACTCTCGCACCAAATGCCACTCTCGGAGGCGGTCGCACGGACAGAGCGCCAACGCGAGAAGGTAAGAAAAGGACTAGGGATGCGACACCGATGACAGAACATCGATGCTCAGAATTAAATACATCAATGTTAATAAAATATCGTCCCAAAACCGTACATGTTATTAAATTTCCATGTGTTTAAAACTGGATTTATAACTATGGAAGTTGAGTGTGGGAGATTTAATTTGAAAGTGGTCTCCTTTAATTTTTAATTGAGACTAAAAAGTCCAAAACTCATTAGGATAATTTAAAAAAACGTCTGAATCGATAATTAAAAAAAAAGGGTTTCTTTATTGACGAGTTTATTTTTCACCCTTGTTCACTGGGTCTGAAGAATATTCAATTTATAGATATCTGAAAATTAATAATACAGAATTTTGTTACGGTTCCTTTTTACATCGACGATACACCGATGATTTTATAAACACGCCGATGTAAAGTAAATAACGGCATCGCAGTTTCGTCCCTAAAAATAACTAAACGTCGTTGCAAAATATCACATTTAAATCTATTATTAGTGACGGTTGTGGTATTCTAGAAACAATATTGCAACTTGTCTGCTAGTAACATTTCAGACATCTATTGCAAAACGTTTTTCAACTAATTAAATGACAGCACAAAATGACAATTTCCTAACATCTAATACACGAATTTAAAATCAAATTGATCTTAGTGATACATTACAGGTAACCATTTTTTTTATCACCGCTGCGTATATACTCGTGAACGACGTTGTAGAAAACATTTTTTTCACGAGCAGACAGACTTGAGTTTGACCTCAAACGGATTTGATTGAACAGAAAATCCTTTATCTTTTTCAGGGAACTCCAAACTTGTATTTGCATCAAAACCTTGGGATCGATTTTTTTGCAAAACTACGTAACTTTATACGAGCAAGTAATAAGATAATCCAGAGTCCATTTATTAAACGATTTTCTTAAAATTTCTGTACATTTTTCTTGTTGAATATGAAATGAATAACACACAATGACATAATCTTTTTCGCTCTCCGCTGTCAATACAGTTCACGTCAGGCTACCGCCCATTACAATTTTTTCTACATCATGGAATCGAGAATGTGTCATAAGAAGCTGGATGATCAACGCATTACTCTACCCCGTCTGTCCAGACAGGGCAGACTATACGCAGAACTCTACGCGGAAACCACGGAAGCCAGTGTTCACGACAGCTGACCTCAGTCAGTCTCACTCAGGCAGTCGCTGGCTTGCACCCAGATGTTTAAGCTCGTGTTGAAAATAAGCCATCATCGGAACTCGAACTTCGGACCTTGCTGTCTTCAAAGCTTCAGTCGCGGTTTACTGGCACTTATGTACACAGAAGAATAACAGTCCTATTGGAACGAAGTAAACAGAAGAAACAAAATGTAGAAAACGCGATTTCAGTCCACCTACGCAGTTCCCTACGTGGATCCTTTAATGACACCAGTTGCCACTATTCTGGTCAGTATTTTGGACTGAAGCAACGCAAATGTTATTTTGAAACGCATACCATTCGTTTTATTTAGTTTTGGACGAGTGGTGACTTCTCGAGTAAATTCTGAAAAGAATCATGAAGTGCATTACATAACCCGCCGAGAATAAAAACAAGTGCAGTAGGTTTAACGAAACCTCATTTCTATGCTAATGGGCGCTTGTAAATCTATCTTTACAATTAGGGTAATCAAGACAAAAATAGGATGGAATTTTTCCACTTGTCGTGCTCATTATACACATTGTCATACTTTAGCGTTTTGTTTCTTGAATTCGACCTCCAGTCGACACACTGTTTCTCGAGGAGAAGGCTGATGCCAATTATCTCTAGCTTCCTCCCAACAGAAAAACAACAATAACTTGTCATCGATCCGTATTACAAACATCGAAAGAGGAGGCCTAAAAGTGTGACTAACGATATTAAAAAAAATAGTTTTTACTTATTCTAGGTTTCTAAAAAAAGATCAAAAAAAAAAAAAGAAGTTTGTTTTACCGCGAGATATTTTTTTTGGACGAGCAAAGAATGAATACCAATATTTTTTCAGGACACTTCTTTAAAGCCATTCAAATTAATTTCAGAGCCATTTGCTCAACAAGTTCATTCCTCCAGACAGTTGAATTGCAAACTATTTTTTCCCGTTATTTTCGTTTAGAATGTTCTATTCGAATGACATAAAAGTGTGAGGCAGTCACACAGATACCAGTCTTCCTGTGGTAGTTTCCAGATATAATACTCTCCGGACTCTGTGTTGATCATTATTTCCAAAGCAGTCATTGGAAGTATCTATAGATGTAGTATATATTATTATCTATAGAAGCAGTATATAGCTAGTATCTATTATCATATAATAGATGTGACCACCCCATTTTTTATAAAAATAATTAATAATATGCCACTTAAAGGGGAAGAGAGAGCGAGAGAGAGAGAAAGAGAGAGAGAGAGAGGGAGGGAGAAAGAGAGAGAAAGGAGAGTGAGAGATTGTGAGAGTGAGAGTGTGAGAGTGAGTGGGTGAGAGAGTGTGAGGAAGTGAGAGAGTGTGAGTGAGTGAGTGCAGTGAGGTGAGTGAGTGAGTGAGTGAGTGAGTGAGTGAGTGAGTGAGTGAGTGAGTGAGTGAGTGTGTGTGTGTGTGTGTGTGTGTGTGTGTGTGTGGAGAGAGAGAGAGAGAGAGAGAGAGAGAGAGAGAGAGAGAGAGAGAGAGAGAGAGGTGTAAACAGAATGCATCTCCTGGCACCCGTTTTTCAAGGAACGCACACGTCCGCGTGGGTGTGAAGCAAAAAGAAAAGTGAGCAGAAACTGCGACGCGCGGCCTAGGTCTAACCGGCGCGTCGCCACTGATTCATTTCAGCCTGGGCGACGTGTGAGGGGGCGGGAGGTCGATGCTCCCTTGAGCCAGCCTCTCGCCCCTCACTTAGCGTGAGGGCGCGGGCGTCGGTGGAGGGGCGTGGTCCTGCGATCGCGCCACATCAGTCGTTCACTTTACGGAGTGCTCATTCCTTCGAGGTAGCCCGCACTATCTGTCTTACGGCGTGCAACAACCTCTCCCCCCACGGACAGAACTGTCTAATTCATACAATTAATCACGTAGTACAGTCGACTCTAGTTAGAGTGAAGTCGGATATAGTGAACCCTCGGTTAGAGTGAACTTGTCACAGGTCCCGTTGCACTTACACTACAAATAAGCATAAGAAGATTCGGAAATTAATTCTCTCCTGGAAAAGAATACATTGCTTCAGTGCCACAAATTTCAACACTAGGCAGCTTGCAAAAAATATTGTCGGCCAAAGTCATAATTGAAGAAGTTTCTCCTGAGGTGAAGGTAGCGGACTCGGAATGGGCCTCTACTGATATCCATCATCGGATATAGAGAACCTACGATATAGTGAACCAAAAATGTTAGTCCCCAGAAGTTCAAACTAACCGGAGTCAATTGTAGATTGAACTGTACGATATGGTACATTTTGAAATAACAAAGTGCTTTGTCACGTTCACTGAACTGTTCACTAAACTGTAAATTGAATGACTGAAAAAACCTAAAATATTACTTAAAGAGAGATCAGATATGTAAAAAAAACTAATTTTAATTCATGACAAGACCACTTGAAGTACTGACAATTAGTATTTATATTATTATTATTATTATTATAAAATTTGCAATTAAACTATTAAAAATCAACAATTATTAATACAATATAATTATTTCTGATTGAAGTTCAATGACATATGAATACTGCGCATTCAAACATTACGTTTTTACCTACAAGTATTTCCCCCAAACTGGACATTTTTTCGTTTTTCTCCCCAAATATATTAATAAATAAATAATAATAAATAATAATGACTTTATTTATGTGGCGAGACTCGGGCCATCAGGCCCGCTCTTCCGCCTAACCACGTATATTCGGATTATAATCCCAGATTCATATAACTGGGCTTCGGAAAATCTTGGAAATCAACTTCAGAATCCATCTCAAAAAAAAAACAGGCACAAATTAGATGTTTATTTCATTATAACACTAATTAATGCCCATTTAACACTTTTAGTACTTACAGTAGTAGTAAAAATTAGGCTATACTCATTCATTAACTTAATAAAATTAACAGTGGTAATTATATTACTGAAATTAAATAAGCAATTAATAAGTAACGATCAGATCTAAATAAGTGTTGTTTCTTACAGTAAAATAATAACGTATGTTTTACAATACTTTATATTTCCTAGGCAAAACTGTATAGATGAGAATGCTAAAAAAGTGTATTCACTAGTAGACAAAACAAGAACAAACTTTTCCTGGTTTAAACGCTTCGTTAGCATTCGTACCTCCCATTTTCTAAACGAGCCCTGCGACAATGGGAGAGCATCCATCCGCATTGTTGGTCTGACCAGGCGGGGGCGTAGGCAGAGGGCGCGGGCGAGAGCGGCGGTGCACTTCGCAGATGAGCCCCGCTGCATCGGCGGAGGTGCCACTGCCATTCCCGTAATGGAGCACCGCCCGGGCGTTGCACGGGAGCGGAGCAGGCAAGGGCATCAGGGCGAGAGGCGGCTGCGGCGCCGAGGGGGCGGCGCCCGCGGCGCGCGACGGCGGATGGGAGGCGATGGACAGAGGACTGGCGGTGGGGGGTGCGCGGGGGGGCGCGATGGTTGTGATTCTTGGGGTCATGGCGATGGTTGTGATTGCTTGGGGTCATGGCGATGGTTGTGATTGCTTGGGGTCATGGCGATGGTTGTGATTGCTTGGGGTCATGGCGATGGTTGTGATTGCTTGGGGTCATGGCGATGGTTGTGATTGCTTGGGGTCATGGCGATGGTTGTGATTGCTTGGGGTCATGGCGATGGTTGTGATTGCTTGGGGTCATGGCGATGGTTGTGATTGCTTGGGGTCATGGCGGTGGTTGTGATTGCTTGGGGTCATGGCGATGGTTGTGATTGCTTGGGGTCATGGCGATGGTTGTGATTGCTTGGGGTCATGGCGACGGTTGTGATTGCTTGGGGTCATGGCGGTGGTTGTGATTGCTTGGGGTCATGGCGGTGGTTGTGATTGCTTGGGGTCATGGCGGTGGTTGTGATTGCTTGGGGTCATGGCGGTGGTTGTGATTGCTTGGGGTCATGGCGGTGGTTGTGATTGCTTGGGGTCATGGCGACGGTTGTGATTGCTTGGGGTCATGGCGGTGGGTGTGATTGCGTGGGGTCATGGCGGTGGTTGTGATTGCTTGTGGTCATGGCGGTGGTTGTGATTGCTTGGGGTCATGGCGATGGTTGTGATTGCTTGGGGTCATGGCGATGGTTGTGATTGCTTGTGATCGTGGCGGTGATTATGTGTATGGTCGTGGCGGTGGTTATGATGTGTGTGGTCGTGGAGATGTTGCAATTACTTCTGGTCCTGGCGGTGGTTGTAAGTGCTTCTGGTCGCGGCGGTGGTAGTGATTGCTTGTGATCGGGGCGGGGATTGCGATTGCTTTATGACCGTGGTTGCGATATTTGTGGTGACGGTAGTGACTCAGATACACATGGTTTTGAAACTTGTGGTTGATAATTTATTTACTGACGTTTAGGGGACCTTCAACGACCAAGTCATTGAGGATCTTGAGCAGATCACCAGAATAACGACGGAGCAAAGGGAGGCAGGCGACGCGGAAGAGCCCTGAGAAAACTTGCCGCGAGCTCGCTCTCTCCAGAACACATATCACATGAATTGATCAGGCATCGAAATTGAGCTCTTGAGGTGGAATGCATATGCGTTAGCTAATATGTAACCAGTCCGATTACGGCGATAGTGGTGGTTTTGATAATGGGAGCAGCAAGGGTTGCGGCGGTAATTAGGTGCAAACAACCATATATTGTAAATCCATTGATTTGTACGTGCACTTACAATGTGAGGTCACACAGACCTTTAATACTACTTACAATCGCTCCGCGATATAGTCGCTACCGGTCTTCAAACACCAAAGTAAGTGGCAAAGCATATCAAATGTGAAGATCTGGGCAGCTGAATGCCGAGTAAGATATTCCCAAGCGACGGTAGTGGCGACAGAGAGCACGGCGCACCCAGCCCCAGCGGTTGACTTGGGCAGGGTAGGGGGGAGGAGGGCGAGGGCGAGGGCGAGGGCGAGGGCGAGGGCGAGGGCGAGGGCGAAGGGCGAGGGCGAGGGCGAGGGCGAGGGCGAGGGCGAGGGCGAGGGCGAGGGCGAGGGCGAGGGCGAGGGCGAGGGCGAGGGCGAGGGCGAGGGCGAGGGCGAGGGCGAGGCGAGGGCGAGGCGAGGCGAGGCGAAGCAAGGTGGGGCGTGGCGTGACGGGACGTAGCGAGGGGGAGCCTGGCTGGGACAAACGCAGTGCGACGAGGTGGACACGGGGATGGCACAGTGTCATAGCGGACAGCGCCCGGGCAGGGTAAAGTGAGGCGGGGCGAGGCGGGGGCCGAGAGGCGGGGTGGGAGCTCGCTCGCAAATGAGATGCGGGGCGAGAGCCCAAGCAGCGCAGCCCAGCTGGCGACTAACATGAATGGAGCCTCTCTCTCTCCGGGGGCTTCTGCTCACAACGAGTCTCAGTCCGTCGTGTCGTTCCGATTTCAATTGGAAGGAGAATTGGAGCGAAGGGAATTGCTACAGAAGAGCCAGGGAAGAGAGTGGATGAATCTCACTCCATTCATTTCACTAACAACGTCATAATACTAAACTACAATAGTTTATGTGCGAGAAAAATCTAATATTTGAATGTGAGAATACAAAAGGGTTTAGGATGCGCGCGAACGACGAGAGAGAGAGAGAGAGAGAGAGAGAGAGAGAGAGAGAGAAAGACGGAAAGAGAGAGAAAGAAGGAAAGAGAGATGTGCAGAAAGGCAAAAGCAAACGGTTTGAAGAGTGAAGGTTATCTGATACTAGGCTGTACACAATGAAATACAAGGGCAAGAGCAAATTCCTTAAAGAAGAAAGAGTGGTTGATTACAGGAGACTCGGAATGAACTTATCGATGGGAACAGGAAGAGGTGGTGAAAGACGGAAATGAATGAAATACCAAAGAAAGGAGTGAGAAAAGCAAGTGTAAACAGAAATAGGCAGAAAAGTAATAAACATTCGTGAGGCAACCCAACAACAGCCTAAAAATATTATGATCGAACGCCAACGGTACGAACGAAAGCGAAACCGATTACAGCAATGAAAAATTCTCCTCCAGACAACGGTTACATTCGACCAAGCAACGAAGCCAGTGCCAAAAATCCGTCGAGACTCGAAAACTAGGACCTCCATCTCAACAACGCTTCGCGCGCAACGATGTTGACGCTGCGCTATCGCTGCCGGTTCAACGCGGTACATCTCAGTCATCAAAAGCTAGCAGCGCCCAAAGCCCAAATTCAACCAAACCATATCCAAAAATGAAAGACTATTAAAGGCGAAAACTGTTTCTCCATATACGGCCCTGATTTTTGGAAAATATGGACAGAAACAATTTTTCCATACAGCCTAAAATTGTTCATTAATTTTGGATACGGTTTCATATTTTTTCTGACGTTTTTGAGTTTTCGTGACCATTAGCTCATAAGAATATGTGTTAACTGTTTCTCTTTTTACAGCCCTGGTTGTTGGAAACGAGGGGCTGGAACATTCTTTCCCTAGAGCCTAAAATTAGCTTTAATTTTGGATGCATATTCGTTGTCTTGCAATTAGGGGAAATTGTATTTTCTAGATGGGAGCTTAAGACTAAAGGTAGCAGCGCCGATGATTTTGGAAAATTCTAGTCTAAAATTCGGGTATAGAGCATTTAATTAGCCATTAATTTTGAATATGGTTTGGTTCGCTAGCTCTCGATGCCTTACATCTCGCGTTGAAGCAGCAGCAGTAGCTGCATCGCGCACAACGCTCGCCTATTCAAAGCGACGCGTAAAAACCGTCGGCAGGCGCAAACACTGGGAAACTGCGCAGGCGCAGGCGCAGGCGCTGGCGCGGGCGCGGAGCAGGCGCTGGCGCCGGCTGTGGCGGTGGCGAGGGCGACGGCCGCGTGCGAGTGCAGTTCCCCACACACACACACACACGCGCACACACACACACACGCACACACACACACACGCGCACACACACACACACGCCACACACACACACGCGACACACACACACACGCACACACACACACGCACACACACACACACGCACACACACGCACACACACAGCGCACACACACACACCGCGCACACACACACACACAGCGCGCACACACACACACGCGCACACACACACACACGCGCACACACACACACGCGCGCACACACACACACGCGCGCCACACACACACACACACACACACACACGCCACACACACACACACACACACACACACACACACACACACACACATACACACACACACGGAGTCTTTTTCTGCGCCTGCGCACAGGCCACCGTCCCACAGCCGCTGCTTCGCGCGGACGAAGGAAGTGATGTTTTCAAAACATCGATGTTTTTATGGAATCATGGATGGATTGAACATCGATTTATTGAATCCCGTGTTTTTACTTTGTCGCCTTTACGAAGGTAATTCGTAAATAGAGAATGTTATGTAATCGTGCGCCGGAAAACTTTGAATTTTCCGCAGAAAAAACTCTTATTGTCGGGCCCTGGTAACGAAAAAGTGGATAAATCCAGTTGCTAAACACAGAAAAAATTTTCTCTAACACGCGGTGTAACCAGAATCCATTTTTTGTGGATCCTTGGTATCGGAAAATGGATTGATGGGAAAAAGGCCGTCTGTCCTAACGGTGGCCAACGCTAGGGCCTAAACCGTTCAGTTGATTTCCTCAAAATCGATATTCCCCAATGGATTTGAATAAACTTAGGTTTGGGGGGCATTTTTGGATTTCTAAAAAATTTCACCAAATTTGTGATCAAACTTTGTCTTCGCTTAGCGTAAAGGACGCTTAAGTGATCTCATCCCAGATTTTTTGACAATTGTGCAGTGTAAACCATTTTGGGCGTCTTCCTAAACCTAATATTCAAGAGATATTTTCTTTAATGAAATAGGTTTCTTAAAAATAGATCTTTAAATACGATCATTTTTTCGAAAATATGATGACTTTTCGTGAAATTTGGCGCAAAATATAAGATTTAAAAAAATGACATTTTTTCTCAAAAAAACTTCCAATTTTTCTCTTTAAATGCCTCGGATAGAAGAGAGGATGCTTAAAAGAATGGTGCGGGTCTCAGTTTTGTTGAACTCTCTCAATTTTCGAGAATTGCAAATTTAGAAATAATGCGAGAAAGTTTTCAACCCTGGGCAAAAGCAAGTATTCCGCCAATTTTGTTCTAATCAGACATTTATCTCTTATCCGCTCAGTCAGGGCACGATGGAAGTAACTGGTAGAATGACGGAGATCGTAGTTGTATCGGTTCCTGGCGGCGGACACAGAAGTGAATACTGTGGTTGGCACTGTTCTGCAAGTATTGTTAAATTCGAAAATGCGAATCATCTCACACATCCAAACATTAATTGCGATGCTTTTGATCGTTCAGACAACATCCGAAAACTTGTGGTTTCTCGATTTCAGAGGGTTCTAAAAGAATGTAAGATTTATATGAAATAAAATCGAACATTTTATTCATATTCTTGATCAAATATGACTGGTAATCGTTGCACTTAAGCTTCCTTACATGAGAAGCCCTCCATCAATTGTCTGATGATGACCGGGCAATGTATTCTTAAAAAGCAAGGGTGATACTTGACATAACCTCAATATAATTCACTGGAGAACAATGGGAGAGCCAGACTTTCCATTCTACACCAAGGCCAAGTCTGCTGTAATAATAGTTCCTCGGAATGTCAGTCTAGGGTCATCAAACTTGCTATATCGTCTATCTACCGAAGCACCCTCGGACAATTTACTTGCACGGTATTACGAATCTAAGATACGTGAGGTTTACCTTGGAACCGAATTCTTACTTGTTGGCTGCAAACGAAAAGGTTAGAAGCTGGGCATTTTTAAAATTGGATCTGCGCCTGAACTATTTAGGGCCCATTTTGTTCCAGACAAGAGACCTTGCCTTAACCAATACACGTTCGAAATTTGAACGTAAATGTAATCAATATAATGTAAGTAGAATGTAAACAAGGCAAAACTACACAAACAATTTAAAACGCACATAAAAACACACGTACTTTGTAGAGGGTAAAACGCAACATTTTTAGAGGAAAAGTCAATATGTGAGTTCTGTCCATTTCTTTCTGAACACCAGGCTCGAAACGAGTTGTCAACATTGAGGGGCTCCTATAACCCCTGCAGATGAAAGACGGTACGCAGTGCCTCGAAACCAAAGCAAAAGGGAAAGCAAGATAAACCAAACCGCGGAAGGCAGGCATGGTGGTGGGAATTATAGCGTATGTGTGATAGGGATCATTAAATTTGAATGTACTATTGAAGAAGTTAAATAAAGCTTAGGACTGCATTGAGACAAAAGTATTTAATATTTCAAAGGTATATTCTCTTTAGACAAAAAAAAGATATATTAGCGAACTTACATTTCAACATAAACAAAATTATTTTCAACTGTTTGAGAATATACCTTCAACCACCTTATGTAAATCAACGTTCTTCGCAAAACAAATTAAGTTTTTTCTAATTATTTTAACTTCATATTATACTAAATATTTCCCTGTTGGGTGTATCAAGTTTCGATTTTGAAATTGTGACTAAACATTAGAAAAAATACGTTTTACATTACATATCTTCTATCTTTGTGGAAATTTAAATACATATTGGATAATTTAATTCCTACGTAATATTCAACACCCTTCCTACAACGAACGTAGGTCTTTTGTTTGAAATTTTAGACTTTCCAACGAAAGTCATTTATCATTTTGATGTCATAGAGTACATCAAGAACATTAGTCATTATAACACTCGTTGGCATCTCAAATCTAGGCACATAAGACCGCGACTCTCTTCGCACAGTCAGGAAAGACAAGTGACCATGCACAGAGCAGAAATCGAAACCGCGATCTTTCGGATCTCGGACCCGAATGTGTACCCTTAACTGATCGTTTGATTCATTGATGAGCAATTCCGGGAGCGTCAACCGCTAAGACCAGACCATTAGTCCCATAAGAGCAGTGCATGTTTTCATAACGAGCGTTGGCGGTGATCTTCTCACGCAGGATGGTGAGAACCGGTCCGAGCCAATCGTCTTGCAAAGTTTTCCTCAACCAGGTCTCTCAGACCAGCGAGGCACCGCCCCAGCGTGGACAAGCTCAGCTTTCCACTTGCCTCCCGACATCAGTGATAGAGCAGTGCGTCAGCATCGCAGAGGAAGAGGAAGGAAAAACCGCGAGCAGTCCGTAGTCCTTTTGTTAGGGTAGTGTTGCGGCATTCACCTGCGTTGGTACGAAAACCCACCGATCAGATAACCCGTCCGCTAAAATTCTCTCCAGACAGCGGCTGAATTCAACCTCGCTATGTAGCCAGTTTCGAAAACCTTACCACCGTCAGGAGTGAAACCCCAAGACCTCACAGCCAGACACAATACAGTACATCAATTGGTGCTCTGAGCCACCTAAGCTGGTGAACGAGTACGCATTTCACTCCACCCACATATTCCGGAAGACCGGTCGGGAACTTAGAGCTTGTTCCGGCTGGGGCGGTGCCCCGCTGGTGGGAGAGTCCTGGTTAGGGGGAAACCCCACTAGCCGACGGTAGGTCGGCGCCGGATCTCGCCATCCGACGGAGGTAAGATCACCGCCGTCTCCCGAAAAAAAGCATGCACTACACTAACGGGACTAATGACCGAAACAGTTGACGCGCCCGGAAACACGAAAAAAATCAATCAGTCAATCAATCCACCCTCGTCATCCACATCCTCTACGCACAGTGTATTTTAGTAGCAATATTTTTTTCCCTCGGACATCTTTGACCGCGCCCCACTGTGAAGGCAGAGGCGGACCTCGGTGGCTGTGCACACACGGGCAGCGGCGACGAGGCGGGCGACGAGGCGGGCGGGCGTGGGCGAGGGCGCGGACGCGAGCGAAATCCTTCACGGTGCGGCCACCGCCGCCGCCGCCGCCCAAGCGCAAATCGGCAGCGGCGGCGATGAAATCTCCAAGCGGAGGCGGCCGCTGCTCTGAAATATCCGCACGTCCCGCAGGAAGCGGAAAGGCGCAAAGGGCGACTGAGGGGGCGTGTCGACCCGAAAAGACGCGCTGGCGGGGCGTTGGGGCGGGAAGGGGGAGGGAACGGTCAATCGTGGACGCTCGGGCAGATGGAAACGGAGGAGGAGGAGGCTGCAACCAGGGGTGGTCTGGCTGGGGCGGGGGGGGATGGCCAGGCCGGGGATGGTGCTGATGTGGGGAAGGGCGCGGGGTGAGGTGAGGCGGGGCGTACAGGCACTTGAGGAGCGGGGAGAGTAGAGCGTCGCAGACGACTTGAGGGCGGGGTGTATGAGATTAGCGAGCTTGTTCGGGAAGGGGAAGGGGGCGGAGAGAGGCGGGGCGGGACAGGTTGTGTAGACCGGGGTAGCTGGCGGGGCGGGGTAGGGTGGGTGGGGCGGGAGTACAGGCAAGTCATGGTGGGGAGAAGCAGCGTACGTATGAAAACGCGTAGGCAGACGGGAAGGGGGAAAACCGGGGGGGGGCGTCCGGGGGGACGATCTGCGTGGGACGTACGCGTGTGGTCACGCTCGGTCGGCGAGAGGCCGGCGCAGTCGCTGGCGTGGGTGGACGTCGGAGCGCACCGGGAGCGGCGAGTCGAGTGGCAGGCTGCGCGAGTGAAGGCTTTGCGGGAGAGAGCGGCGAACGAGGGCTAGGCGAGGGAAGAGCTGCTGCTGGGGCGGTTAGCCGAAGGGGTTGGTACGTTGAGAGCGCGCAGTCGAGTACGGTAACGAATGCGGCTGACTCACCGGGAGGTTCTAGAGTTGGAGTTCCGACGGTGGTGGCAGGATTTTCGTCACTACCTTCATAGTCAAATTCAGCCGCCGAATGGAGGACAATTCTAGCGGCCGACTGCTCTCATTGGTACTTTTCAGTGGTTTCTCCAACTCAACATGAGGCGAATGCCGGACCAGTACCGTAACAAACGGCTCGGGACCGTGCGCGACATTTCCTTCCTCTTCCTTATCGCATCATCATCCTTTTCTTACACAAACTCTAACATATATGCCCTACACTACCACGTTTGTTGGGAGACCAGTCTGGAGCTTAGAAATTGTCCTGACTGGTGCGGTGCTACGCTGGTGGGAGAAAGCTGGCTGGGGAAAATCCCGTTAGCAGCCGTGAAGATGCTCCGCGCCGGATGTCGCCAACCAGCAGGAGGAGATCACCTCCACCTCCCGCGATAAAAAGACATTAACAACACGTACGAGAGTAACGGCCTGAGAAGTTGACGCGCCCGAAATCACTAATCAACAAACGCGGCTGATACAGGCAAAGAAGGCAAGTGGGCGTGGCTGGGACATGAGACGTTGAGTGACGAGGCTGTGTCAAGTGGCGCTGGAACACAGCGCCAGCGCGCGAGGAGCCAACGGAATTTAACTGCAACCACGCGAGGGGCGGAGTGGATGGGAAGCGGGCGGCTCGAGAGTCGGCATGCGCGCCGTTTAGAGCGATGGGTTTCGGGGAGTTTGATTTCCGCCGCACCTTGATGAGTGGCGTACGAGGCTGAAGCAAGGAAAGAAGTCCTGCTCGGGCAGGTGGAGATTGCGCGGGGGCGGTCACTCTAAAGGGCTACGAGCCTCGTGGGCGGCGCAGTGGCGGGCAAGCAATACACGCGCGCTTTGGGAACGCTTTGGCGCAAGTGCCGGCGCGAGAGACGCGTACGTCGCGGCGAGTGGCCACGCGGGGCGGCGAGAGGGTGGACCGAGGGTTGTTTGACGCGGTCGGGGGGGGGGACGGAGTGTGGAACGGATGGAAACGGTGGGAGGCGACGCGTTTAAGTTGGGCTAAAGGCGCGGGGTGAGGTCAGCAAAGCGATGGTGGAAGATTGTGAAGTGAGATGTAGGAACAGCAGTACGCGACTTTGACGTATGTGCGCCCTAGGCTGTCAGATGTTTCAGCGCCTTTTTAATTTGCTTTTTTAAAACATTAAAGCTATTTATTATATTTTGAATAAAAAATTGTTGTACGATATTTGTAACCGATGCAAATATAGTGTACGCATAAATGAGTATACGTGTAAGTGTGAATAATTCTCACCACAAAATTGATTGAAGAAATATACAATATTTTTGTATTCATTTGTCTGTATACATCAATGGATATACATTTGATTAATTAACACTTCCTTTTGTTACAAATATGAAAAGAAATATTTATATAAAAAACATTCAAAAGTTCACCATATGAAATTTTGAATCTGCTGAAATTTGTTCGCCTCCAAAAATTGCGTGCCCCAGGCTGCAGCCTACTCAGTCTGTTCGGTAATCTGGCAGACGTAGCTTGGAAGGATGGCGGATTGCGAAGCGGTGGAGGAAAGGGGGTTGGAAGGGGCGTGGTGCATTGCGGGGCTGAGGGTGGCAGGGAGCGACACGGCTGCATGGGGTCGGTGGGGGGCGGCAAGGCTGGATTGAGTGACGCGGAGCGGCGGAGGTGGTGGCCACGGAGCGGGGTGGTGTGAGGCGGGGACCGTTGCGGGGCTAGACGGAGTGCGGCGGCGAGGAGTGAGTGGCAAAGGGCAGGATGCGGGACGGCAATGTCTACGTGTAGTTGGGAGGGGGACAGTTTCCGAGTGGGAGAGAGGTCAGAAGGTTCGGAGAACGTCGCCAAAGTAAATGGGAGAGAGAAAGAGCAGCAATGTAACGACTGATCCAAAGGATGGAAGACGCGACCAGCTCCGAACGCTTCAAAAGAAACCTGTTTGCGTGGTTGGGTTGGTGGATAGCAACTGTCACAAACGAGGGACCACGTAAGCTGTTAAGCTTAGTTCTCTGAAGTCAAGGAAGTAACGACAGATCAAAACAACCCCGATTACGAGAATTACGGTGCACAACGTACACGAGATGACAGGAAAAAAGGAAAGAGGGGTGTACGGTAAGGGATCGAAAGAGAAAACACCAAAAGCTTGGAAGTAAATACAAATAGCGCAAGATGAAATATCTCAATTTTAAGTCCCGTCGTCAGATCTTCAAGCAGAACAATATTACGTTTTCTTGACACGAATTACAGTGATTTATCCACATCACGGTAGCCGAGATTAAAGTAACATCTTCATGCCCCCTTTTGGGATTTTTCCACTCTCGAATCGACAAGAATAAAAAAAATATTGAGGATTGCAAACGTGAAGAAAGAAAAAAAAGCTTTAAAACATCAAAGAACGTTGTATGAAGTCACAGTGGACTGCGATCTCTACGGCTACCTGAAGTAAAACAGCGGTAATCTCTGGTGCTGATGGCAAAAAAAAGCACAGACTCAAAACTCACTCTCTGTCAGGTAAAACAGCTACGGCATAAAAGTTGAAGAGCGCGGAACGCTATACTATACTTGGGTTTTCTTAACGTGGCGCGCCGGAGGGACTTGTCTTCACGATGTAATACGGCACGGCTTTTCGCGTCTTTCTCGGTAGTGCCGCTAGATGTCGCTTGATCTGTAGCACTGCTTGATACGGTCGCCATCATGCGACATCCGGCAGCAGGACCGAGAAAGACGCGAAAAGCGGTGCCATATTCCATCATGAAGATAAGTCTCTCAGGTGCCACGTTAGGAAAACCCAACTATATTTACCGCTACTTTAAATACTTGAGAGTGCGGAACACTATGTTTATATACCGGAACTTTATTTTCTGTGTTTCAGAGCTCGAAAAACTATACATAGTACACATGCTGAAAATGGTGGTTCATGGTTAATCTCGTCAGAAAAACCGGACGAGGACTAGTAGTGCGTGCCACTATCCAGACCTAATTTTTAATTATGTTTTATTTGTTATATTGAAGTAAAAATTTGCCTTGTCTTCTTATAAACAATATAATATTCCACCCAACTAATTCCTTCAGAATAGTCCTATTCACCTCAACTATTTACGCACATATCAAACCGCCATTTTATTCACATCACTGATGATGTATTTTGTGATGCAAGAACAATAAAAAAAATCGTCCACAGCGACAAATCCTCCATACACTTTCCGACAATACAAATAAGCGTACACTGGCACTGCGGGTTGTCGATACCAAACGTGGAAGAACCGTTTAGAGGCGAATTGCTTTTCAGTGCAACATTCAAGCCGTCATTTTAATCGTGACACTGATGATGTAGTTTGTCCTACACGGACCACACAAACGCGGAAGACATCTTCTAATCCGTGTTCTTCACTTCAGGAAGAAAGTAATTCCCAAACACCAACACAAAAACCTTTCCGAAGACCTTAACGAGTTATACAAACAATCCATGTCTGCAAAAGTTCCACGTCAACGTGGAAGACCCTGAGGAAACGCTGGCGAGGGTGACGGTCGTGGGCGTGGGGAAGGCTGGGGCGAGCAAGGGGCGACAGAGGAGCGCGAGCGGGCGAGCGAGCAGTTTTCCGGCCGGAGGCGGCAGGCAGGGGGCGGCCGGCTGATGCAGTTAGGGGCTAATGGCGTTGGGCGATAATCTAATCGCCCGGCCGGCCGGTCGGTCGGTCGGCCGGCCGGCGCGGGGCGCTGCTTCCCTACCAGCGCCCTTGCGCGCCCTCGCCTGCTCCTCCCTCCCGCCCCGCCACGCCCCCTCCCTTACCGCCTTCCGCTCGCAGAAAACGCCTCGCGTTTACCGCTCCCTCGTAGGGTCGGATGCAAGGCCCGCGGGAATCGAGGTGGGGGCTTAAGAGCGTCACTGCCCCTCTGTACGGTTAAAACGTGCTACGATATATCGTAACATTATTTACAATTCTTTTTTGTTATCAACGAGGCCATTACGCCTAAGCGAATTTACAATTCCTTTGTAATGCCATACGATACTTTTTTGAAATAAACCATTATTTTAATGAAAAAGTTAAACATTGCTCATATTGTGCTGTAAGAGTCATTCTTCAGCGCCTATAAGCGATAGCCTATAAGTGTTTTCTCATGCGCGACCCAGTCGGTGATTCAGCCGATTCTTCAATAAAATATACAATTCTGCTGACCCAGAAGCAAGCAACTGATATTTGATTCCAGTAGATTTTGCGTGAAATATTTACTTCATTGGTGCGTCCATTATTTCTCGAAATTCTCAATATTACCAATTCTTATATGCCCTAATAAGGATTCATTATAGATACGGATAAAGATGTCCTAATAGGTACGAAAGAAACCTTGCGTTTTTAAAAAACAAATTAAAATCTTTATTTAATAAATGTAATAGAATGAAATGAAATAAAGAAGACCATGATCAAACTCTCTTTTCGAAAGAAACCCTTATGTTTGTTGGGAAACACTTTTCGTTTATGGTAAATTATTTCTTTATCGTTTTGTAAAATAAACGAAACACGTTTTCATGTTTACGCACGTGGAAAATTCAAAACATTTGTAAGATTACTAAATATTTATATAGTAGGGATCTACTACGTATCACTATGTAAATATGTTTATAGTAGTAAACAACTACGAATTACTACGTACAAATTTTACGCTTTAGGTCATAATTTTAAGAGTATCAGCGAGGACTCGTTTACCACAGTGGCCCTGCCGTCTGCCACGAGTTTCCTTGAGCCCTTCCTCCGCTATGTCTTCCACATACAGTTCACGGCAGTAACAGGTTGGAGCAAGAACTCCCAAAGCAAGTTAACCCGCTTGGGCGGAAAGAGTTTGCGTCTTCGCAAGCGGGAAACATTATGAACTGCTACAAGCACACAAAATAAACAGCGCGCACACCTAGAGAGAATATTAACGCGGTGGCAGGGCGTTTGCGTAAACGATATCTTTCTTCGAGTTTTCATGTGAATACACATACGTTTCTGCTCCCAAAGTTTATTCGGGAAATGCGAAAACTTGTTGCCTTACCGCATGCTTTTATTATACGCTTGTACTAACAAAACGTTCTGTACTTGCTCATGAATTATAAAAATAAACTAAATTCATGCTTGAAAAAAAATTTGTTAGAGAGAACCACGTTCAGCTGAATAATTCGTTGTAATCCATTTTCAATGGATCGCTTCTAATTGCCAGCAGTTAATTTAATGAATTTGTCACGATTTTTCACAAGGAATTCAAGATCATACATCAACGTATTGGGACAACATGGTCTGTCTACAACCTGTGTTCCTAACTAAAGGTAGCAGCAGAGACAAATAAAAATAGTATTATACGCGGAGATTCCGGCTAGATTCCAGATATTCATAGCAGCTAGCAAAAAGACAAACGTTGCGAGGCGCTGCTGTGGAATTTTCTTTCGTTATTTTCAAATCTCCTCTCCTCCCAAAACCATTTTTTGATATGACCTTCGGGTGGACTCAAGTTGTCTATTTTGCATAGTCCGGAACATCCTGCAGAGCAGAGCCGCTCTAATGCAAATGCCACCCGCGGAATGACTCAACAAGCGGCGGGCCACACCGGTTATCCGAAGATAAGAGCTGGGCGATGAGGGGCGCCCATGTGGGCAACCCTGCTCTGGCGATTGGAGTCCAGAAAGAGCAAATCTCTGGCCGCCAGCTCGTGGAGGAGGGCGGGACCGTCTCTTGTAGGTAGCGCTGGCCGTGTGCAGAGACTCGACAAACAGAGGGCACGCAACTGAATGTCCCTTTACCTTTTCCAACGCAATATATTGATTTTTTAAAAAGGGTTTTTTTGTTGTTTTTAAAAAAAAAAATTATTAAAATGTCCCCCTAATTGAATCTGGCACCAAACGTGACTCGAATCACATTTCGTTTTTCTTTTTTACCGAATGGCTCGCCATCAGTAGTCTGCCTCTGACCGGGAGGCCCTAGGTTCGAGTTCCGACGCCGACAGGATTTTCGACTCTACCTAGATAGCTAAATCGAATTCAGCCGCCGTCTGGAGGAGAATCCTAGCGGTCGGTTGCTCTGATCGGTAGTTTTCTGTAGTTTCTCCAATCATCACCAGGCGAATGCCGGAATAGCACCCTAACAAACGGGATAAGGACCGCGCGCGATATTTCTTTCCTCTTCCTTGTCCTAACTTTTCCCCTTACTAACAAACACTGAACTATACTGCTGCAAATGCCTCTCAACTCAAATGCCTGCAACTCACATGCACTATACTGCTGCAAATGCCGGGAGACCAGTCGGAAGCTTACTTAAGAGTTCGTCCCTGCTGGGGTGGTACCACGCTGGTCGGAGTTGGAAAACCCCGCTAGCGGACGGGCGTGTCGGCGCCGGATCTCACCATCCAGCCGGGGAGACCACTACCAACTCCCGAGGAAGAAACACGCACAACACGTAAGGGAAGAATGACCACAGCCATTGACGCGCCCGGTATCGCTAATCAATCAATTTTTTTTCGCGATGTACGGAACACCTTTAGAGCCGGCGACAGTGCGCGGTGGGTGGGACCTTCTTTCTTAGGTAGCGCTGGCCACGTGCAATGCCGCGAGAAATCGAGGGCACCTAACTGAATAAAGACCCTTCACCCTTTGCAATACGGTATTTTGATTTTCAAAGCAGTTCTTTTTTTAATTCCATTAAATAGTCCCTTCGGGATAGATGTCCAACTTGCAAGGCCACAAGGGTAACAACTAAAACCTTTAATATGGTTGCGAGCCATATCTTCATTACTCGGACGTTCAACGCGTGATCTCGTATTGCTGATCTCGGCAGTTTGCCCGGCTGCTCTAAAACGGGGGGCGGGGGGTGGACCATGCGTGATATGATTCATGCTTTACCATGCAAAACACAATGAAAAACATCAGGATGATTTTGAATTTATTAGAAAAAATTCCTTCAACTCAACCTATTTTGTATTAAGGGGGTGTTGACACCGACAGGGCACGTGCATTAGATGCAACATTCTCGCCCGACTTGGATGCAAGAGATACTTTCACGTTTATCTAATAACATTTCGCGAGACATAATAAATAGCAGAACGAGCCACCAGCTGGACAGTTCTTCTCTACGGGTTTTCTGGCATCAAATTTGACTCAAAAGACATTATTTTTTTCGCGAAGTACGGAACATCCTGTAGAGCCGGCGCCATCGCGCGGAGGAGGGGCGGGGCCTTCTTTCTCAGGTGGCGCTGGCCGTGTGCGGCGACGCGAGAAATTGAGGGCATGTAACTGAATAACACCCCTTCACCTTTTCCAGTTAAAAAAATGCTTCTTTAATTTCATAGTCCCTCAAGGGGATTTCTGACACCAAACTTAAATCATTCACAAAAAAAAATCACATTCTTTCTCCGCGAGATCCGGAACATCCTATAGAGCCGGCACTCGCGCGGGGAGGTGGGCGGGGACCTTCTTCGTCAGGTGGCGCTGGCCGTGTGCGGCGACGCGAGAAATAGAGGGCACGTAACTGAATAACACCCCTTCACCCTTTCCAGTAAAAAAAAAAACAAAAACGCTACTTTAATTTCATAGTCCCTCACGGGGATTTCTGACACCAAACTTAAATCAATCACAAAAAAAAAATCACATTCTTTCTCCGCGAGATCCGGAACATCCTATAGAGCCGGCACTCGCGCGGGGAGGTGGGCGGGGACCTTCTTCGTCAGGTGGCGCTGGCCGTGTGCGGCGACGCGAGAAATAGAGGGCACGTAACTGAATAACACCCCTTCACCCTTTTCCAGTTAAAAAAAAACAAAAACGCTACTTTAATTTCCAGTCCCTCACGGGATTTCTGACACAAACTTAAATCAATCACAAAAAAAAATCACATTCTTTCTCCGCGAGATCCGGAACATCCTATAGAGCCGGCACTCGCGCGGGGAGGTGGGCGGGGACCTTCTTCGTCAGGTGGCGCTGGCCGTGTGCGGCGACGCGAGAAATAGAGGGCACGTAACTGAATAACACCCCTTCACCCTTTCCAGTAAAAAAAACAAAAACGCTACTTTAATTTCATAGTCCCTCACGGGGATTTCTGACACCAAACTTAAATCAATCACAAAAAAAAATCACATTCTTTCTCCGCGAGATCCGGAACATCCTATAGAGCCGGCACTCGCGCGGGGAGGTGGGCGGGGACCTTCTTCGTCAGGTGGCGCTGGCCGTGTGCGGCGACGCGAGAAATAGAGGGCACGTAACTGAATAACACCCCTTCACCCTTTCCAGTAAAAAAAAAACAAAAACGCTACTTTAATTTCATAGTCCCTCACGGGGATTTCTGACACCAAACTTAAATCAATCACAAAAAAAAATCACATTCTTTCCCGCGAGATCCGGAACATCCTTAGGCCGCACTCGCGCGGGGAGGTGGCGGGGCCTTCTTCGTCAGGTGGCGTGGCCGTGTGCGGCGACGCGAGAAACGGCGCGGCGCGGCGCGGCGCGCGCGGTCGGCGTGGGAATTGCCCCTTCGTCCTTTCGCCTGCAGCAGCCCCGGCGGCAGCGCCTGGCGGGGCCAGCACGGGGCCTGGACTGTCCGGGGCGTCACACGCGCACTTTGCATGTTAAGCGACGGGGCTGCTCGACGGGCGCGGCGCGACGGCCAGGCTAGTGGGTCCGAACCGCGTACGAACGGATGAGGCAGGTATTTTTTGTTTGTTATTTTGTTTCCATGCGTGTCAGAGACTGTATTAGACATGCATTGATTGATTGATTATTGATTCTGAGCGCGTCAACTACGGAGGTCGTTAATCCCGTAAGTATAGTACATTTTTCATCAGGATGTGGCAGTGATCATCCCCCAATGGATGGCGAGATCCGGCGCCGACCTACCGTCGGCTAGTGGGGTTTCCCCCTAACCACGACTCTCCCACCAGCGCCCCCCCCAAGGACAAGCTCTAAGCTCCCGACTGATCTCCCGGAATATGTGGTAGTGTAGTGCATGTTTGTGTAAGTATGTGTGTAAAGGGAGAGGATAGGACAAGAAAGAGGAAGGATAGATAGCGCGCGGCCCGTGGCCCGTTTGATAGGGTACTGCTCCGGCATTCGCCTGGTGTTGATCGGAGAAACCACGGAAAACTACCGATCAGAGCAGCCGGGCGCTAGAATTCTCCTCCAGACAGCGACTGAATTCGACCTAGCTGAAAAGCTAGTGTCGAAAATCCTGCCGCTGTGGGGAGTGGGAACCTAGGACCTCCCGGTCAGAGGCGCAGCACTGACATCAGTTGACGCACTGAGCACCGCTAGTTGTAATTTGACGAGTGCAACAGCCAATAATAAGAGGAAACTATATTTTTACCAGGATAAAAATTACGCTTTTATAACCCGTATTGTTTCTGCATGTGTCAAACACGTGCGTTTAGGAGCACTGTGCGTCGGGCGTCAAGCGGCGCCCAGCGCCGCGCCATCAGCCTCGTTAATTTCGAGACACGCTCTCGGCCGCGCCGCGCGGCGCCGTTCCTTTTCGCGCGGCGAGAGCGCGCGCGGGAGCACGAGCGCGCCGCGGGACCAGCCATTCCGCGCTCTCTAAATTGAGAGGCCTCCCCCCTCCCCGCACGCTCTCTCACGTGACAAGTCGCGAGAAATTGCGTTACGACAATTAGGGTGACAACCTACTCCACGGCGGCGTCGGCCTACACGGGGATAGTCGCGCGTGGCAAAACGCAGCAGGTATCGTTCGCAGCTCGTGGTTGGCTGTGCCTCTTCAAGTTTACTGAGATACATTTCAGCAGTTGATTGATTGATTCATTGATTGATTTTTTCGTGTTTCCGGGCGCGTCAACTGCTGTGGTCATTAGTCCCGTTAGTGTAGCGCATGTTTTTTTCTCGGAAGAATGCGGTGATCTTCCCCCACTGGATGGCGAGATTCGGCGCCAACCTACCGTCGGCTAGTGGGGTTTCCCTCAACCAGGACTCTCCCATCAGTCGGGACAAGCTATAAGCTCCCGACCAGTCTCCCGGAATATGTGGTAGTGTAGTGCATGTTAGTGTAAGTGCGTGTGTAAGAGGAGAGGACAGGACAAAGAAGAGGAAGGACAGATCGCGCGCGGTCCGTGGCCCGTTTGGTAAGGTATTGTTCCGGCATTCGCCTGGTGTTGATCGGAGAAACCACGGAAAACTACCGATCAGAGCAGCCGGCCGCTAAAATTCTCCTCCAGACAGCGACTGAATTCGACTTAGCTGAAAAGCTAGTGCCGAACATCCTGCCGCCGTCAGGACTCGAACCTAGGATCTCCCGGTCAGAGGCACTGCAGTGACATCAGTTGATGCACTGAGCTACCGCTCCCGGTTTGAGCAGTTGAAATAAACGTTCTGCCCTGTTCGTACTTTTACAACCGTCATTAATAGTAAAATAAATATTGACACATAAAAAATAAAGATTATTATTAAAAATAATAATTTACACGTTTCGGTCTGTTGCACCTATCCATAAGTATGCATATTATTGAAATGTATAAAAACTCAAATAAAAAAATAAATAAAAAATACAGCTTATTTGATCCTCCTTTGTAAATATTAACTAGTAATACTTCATGTTTAAGAACTGCCTGCCTTCGAGCATTCATGGTAGGGCTTCTCTCTACTCACTAGGCGTTTCCTTTTGCTCTCAGACCCCGGCTGCCTAACATTCCAGATGTGTCAACTCGTAGACCCAAGAATTTAGCTGTCAATTAACTTGATACAATCCGATGGTAATTCTGAGATTTGGATTATTGTAGATTTCAATTCTGAAGATGATGATGGGTTTTATTGGAGAGCTTCTTTAATAGGCATGTACGAAATTCCTAAGTGTTTTGATTTAAAGAAAAAAACAATTAAAATAAAATGTAACAATTATTTTCGGCAGCTTCCCTGAAACATTATTATTTCTGTGATTCCAGAAGGTAAAATTTTCGGAGGCATCGACCGAATCGTACGATTTCAAACATAATTGGTCTATCACTCCGTTTAAAATAAATAATAGCTCCCCCCCCAGCAACAACAATAACAACAATAGGAAAATGCAGTAAACAGTATTTGTTCCTAGCCTTCTTGTCATCAATTCAATATGAAAAATTTATGAAAAATAATTTATTACAAATAAAATGCATACCTATTTTGTAATATTTGTATGTTTTTATCTAATAATAAGAAATGTGGACTAATATAATCATGCAATCCAATATTGTAAAACTAGACTAATTCAAGAACTGAAATACACCCAAATATAAGAATTTCCCCCAATTTTTGCAGTTTTTAAAAACAAATCTTACAGAGTCCCTTCATTTCCACTCAGCGCCAACCAATTTTATCTACAACGATCAGGGCTTGACTTCTGGCGGAACGCGACACAATAGTGTTCCGATACCTCGGAAACGAAATAGAAAAAGAAAGTAGAGGACAAATACTTAGATACTTCGATTTTGGGTTCGGCCAAATTTCGTAAACTCAAAATTAAATAATCTTCTATACAACTGTATCATTTCTACGAATGAAATAAAATTATTAGTGAAAAACGATTTAATATCATTATACTCTCTTTTTATTTACTATTTATTATTATTATTATTATTATTATTATTATTATTATTATTATTGTGATTAATTGTGTTTTTTAGTCAAGACAGCTCTTTACGAGCTAAAGCCTATCAGCGGCAAGCCTATCCCGTCCTTGCGGCCATGCGTTGAGGGGGACGTGTGGTTAGCACATTGCGATCCCTACGCCGTATCTTTGGTCTTCTGAACCTGAGAAGTGAGTTTTCTCGTCACACAGCAACGGATACTGGGACATAGCAAGGAAATCGCACAGATAATTTTTGTTCCGACCGGGAATCGAACCCGAGGTTGTGCCGTGGAAAGCGAGCACGCCAGCCAAGAAGCCACAATTAAGGATTATATTTATTAAATTATATGATAAAATATTACAATTTTATTAAATTAATTTGTGACTCATCTTTTCTGGGATCTAAAAATTTTATAAATCAAGCCCTGACTACGACTACTACTTCCCACGACCGAGCCTTTTCAGGTTCTCCGGACGATCGCACCGTGCAGTATCTTCACCGTCAAACGCCACTCAGCAAGACTCGGTGACCGGCGCAGGGTCTGGCAGGGGCCCGGACTTGGGCTAATCGTTGCAGGTCACGCACCCCGCCTCGCCCTTTCATCACGGGCAAAGGGCGTCACCCGCGGGGATGAAAATCGAAGCCCCCCACCCCTCCTCGCCTACTCCCCAGCCACCCCCTCACACGCCGTCTGTAATTGCATTTCCCGGGATTTATTGGGAAATTTCACCCTTTGGCTCCGTCACTAACAGCGCATGATCACAGAGACATACCGCTGACGTACAGCGCGACCCGCCTTGAAACCCATGCGCAAGAGGGGGACGCAGTTGGAATAAAAGAGCCTTGTCATCAGCGTAAAATACGTATTCAGGTAGCGTTTGGCCTGAATTGTGTACTCACACTGCGGTTCTGATTCTTTGTTTCTCGGTGTTTTGTGCTAGCGAGCGGTATTTTAAATGTAACTTAAGAATTCAAATCGCTGGGAAATGTGGTGTGTCGGAAAGAATATCCACAACTTCCATGCAGATGTTACAATGCCTAGCATTAAGAACAGTTTCCAGAAATTAACGTTTCTCTACTGCAATTTATTCGAACGTGCATACAGTTGAAATACGAAAATTATTCATTCGCAAGAATAGTCTTTTCCCTTTAAAACAGCTCTCAGAAATGCCCACCTACCGCAAACCTAATGCATACTATCGTCCTGCAGTATCATTTTCAAATCCGCAAGGTGTTCTTCAACGAGAGAATTTTCGAGAACAACCCAGCAAGTCTTCAAAAAATAAGAATTTATTCCTCGTGATATAATTTATGGCAACCACATGTTATGCTCTGTACTAAAAATAAGAGGTTTAACTATGGCAAATATACATGATTTTTCCTGATGAAACACGGCAATGCATTCATTATTTCGCGCAGAACTCTGTACAGTCATTTATTGAGTACGGTTTCTGATGCCTACAATAGCGGCCTGCAGTGAAATGATAATCAATAAAATCAAACAACTGTAATTACACGAGCAGCAAACGATATTGTTCGCGACATCTTGCGACATTACAAAAGGCGTTACAATGAAGATAGTCGTGAAGATAGAAGACACGTAAAGTGCAAGTGCAGAATATCATAATTGCCTTCAATACGGTTAACATCTAGATAAAACTACAAATTGATTGCCATTTCTCGATTTCCACCAAACAGGTTTCTGCTCGTTGTCGTCGGCTTGCTTACTTGCTTACTTCTGCGACAAAAATATCTGGCGACGCAGCCTTACATGACATGCTAACATCATCCACATTCTTATTTTAATGGACGTGGAGAATGCTTTCCAGCACTATCACATAACACCACTCATTACCCAAAAGTGAATTGTCAGATAGCAACCACGTCACCAGAGCATGCTCACACATTGCCACAATGACAAAAAGCTTTGAACCCATTAATCTCAAAAATGGAATTTTCGAGATAAGCCCCTATTACAGCTAGTATTACCCTAAATATTTACTGCAAGGATACAAGCGAGTTGCGTGATTCTACACAATAATCAACGCGTCGACGACCTCTGGCGGCCATTTGGAAGATTGCAGTCCGCGCTGTCAGACCAAAGCGACAGGCAGAACCAAATCCGTAAAAGGATTTCAAACAAAAGGACAAATATCACAATGAAAACGTGTAACATATGAACTGCCATATTTTATGGCAATGAAAAAGCTTTAAAATGGTTAAAAATAAACAATTTTCAATGGGACTCTTAATTTAATAAGAATTTAAATTTTTAAAAAAAAATATTAAATAGGCGTTGTCCGATCATAAGTTTACAAACATATTTATTTAAAAAAATCACATTAAAGGTCCCAAAAAACTCAAAATTATGAAATTAGAATCCGTGATGTCTGTAAGGAGGGCAACAACATCGTAATGTGTCCAGCTCCCAATCCGCTGAAAAATACTGCCAGTAAGTCCGTCTCCGAAAAATGTTTAAAGGGGGGTCTATTGAAATAATTTACGGTTTATTTTCAAAAACGATTTCATTTATCAAAACAATATTTACGTATAGTTTTGTTTATAACTGAATACCTAACACGAAAGGAATATGAAAATAAAACATTTAAAAGTTGTTTTATAAAACTTTTTACAGTAACTGCTGTTCCTATTAAAAAATATTAAATTTAAACTAAAACAACCATTAAAATATTATGTTAAACAGACGTTAATTGCTAATAAAAGTAAATACATTCACAAAAAACATTAGAAGCATATTTTTAATTGTTTAGAATATTTTCGACATATCGTATATTTACAAGGAGGAGAGGCCTCCCTGAGAACCAGCCAAAGGATAGTAGCTCCTGCAATTTTCAAAACAATTAAGCGGCCATTCGGGGGACAGCAGGACGTTTGATTCACTTTGCGGAGACACAACGAAATCGCCAGTTTCATACAGCCCAATTTTCATCGTTTCGCATGCGCATTTCCGTCAACGGTGTGGATCGGGCCTTCTGGTTCGGAAATTAACACAAAACATCCTCGAGTCCTGTAAACGCAATATATCCAACGCATTTTACACCAAAACGGACATAACTTCACTTGCTTCGCAACTACCACTCAGGCATTTCGTTTTAATTCATTAAGCCCATTTCACCCCTGTCCCATTTATCCGTATGCTTTCGCCGTTTGTCAAAAACGTACTCGCGGGCGGGCCGGGCCGCGCGGCGCCGCGGCGTCACCGTCGGGACACGAAGAGCCCCACGCGAGTGGCCGCTAACGCCCCTGCGTCACGCCCCAGGCGCCGCGACGGCGATGGAGACGGCGACGGCGATGGCGACGGCGATGGCGACGGCGACAGCGACGGCGAGGGCGAGGGCGAGGGCGAGGGCGAGGGCGAGGGCGAGGGCGAGGGCGAGGGCGAGGGCGAGGGCGAGGGCGAGGGCGAGGGCGAGGGCGAGGGCGAGGCGACGGGATGGCGACGGGAGGCGAGGCGACGGCGACGGCGACGGCGATGGCGACGGCGATGGCAGCGACGGCGATGGCGAAGGCGACGGCGAGGCGATGGCGACGGCGACGGCGACGGCGATGGCGATGGCGATGGCGACGGCGACGGCGACGGCGACGGCGACGGCGACGGCGACGCCCGAGTCCACGACGCTTGGCGACGCTCGTGCGTCGAAACGTTTGTTGCGATATCGCCAACTAAACATCGATCTTTCTTTTTTTTTTTAACACATTTATTAATTTTAGGTGGATTACATCGTTCAGTACAATTACTTTACAAGTGTATTTTGAGACTTATTCTAGTTCAAATATATACGCTAACTTAATCTATACAACGATCTATACACCGCCCCAGCCGGGACCAGATCTAGGCTCCCGAAACGTGTAGTAGTGTAGAGCATGTAAGAGTACGTGCTTGTACGAAAGGTGTGAGGGATAGAACAAAGAAGAGGAAGAAATGATCGCGCGCGGTTCGTGGCCCGTTGTTAGGATACTGTTCCGACATTTGCCTGGTATTGATCGGAGAAACCACGGAAAACTACCAATCAAGACAGCAATCTGGCGGCTAGAATTCTTCTTCAGACAGCAAATCAGTTCGACCTAGTTCACAAACTAGTGTCGAAAATCCTGCCACCACCGCGACTCGAATCCTAAAACCTCCCGGTCAGAGGCACACAGTGACATCAAGACGGCTCCACACATTCGTCATTCGCCGAGCAGTGATCTAGAGCTCGCCCAATCCCGAGCAGCTGTCGTGTTCGGCGAATGTTCGCTCCCTTTGATGTGTCCAAAAGACCGACACGCGGTGGGTAGGGCGAACCCCGAATGTTCGTCACTCGGCAAATAGCAAGCAACTCATCCACACTACTCGGGATCCGGCGAGCGGTTGCCTGATGTTCGCCGAATGTGTGGAGCCGCCTTCAGGTGATGCCCTGAGCCAACTCTCCCGGCTTCACCCTCGGCACGAAAGCAGCGTCCAAGGCCATCGGGGCGGGTGCACGCCCCTCTACGCAGGTCGCTAGCGAGCGCGCGCGCTGGCGGGCGGGCGGGGGAGCCTTTCGGCGGCCCCTGCGAGGGAAGAGTTGGGGGGGGGGAGAGGGGGGGGGCCGGCGGGGCGTGGGGCGACGCGCGCGCGGCCAGTGGCGGGCGAGGGAGGCGCCGCGGGTGGGGGCGTGGGACGATCGTCTGCGACTACTCTCCTTCGACCGCTTCCACGAGGCGTCGCTTTCACACAAAGCGAGGGCGATCGACCTTAAAGTAACGTTTTTTGGAAAATTGGCTGAATACATAAAATACATTCAGAATTTTTTGAAGTACACCTCTATTTTTTTATAGACACACCAGCTTTTGAATAAATATTTAAAACCATTCATGTTCACATTTTTAATTAAATTATTAAAAATTATTAATAATTATATTAATAATTAATTATATATAATTAATAAATATTATTAAAAAATTATAATATAATTAAAAATAGTTCATTCAAAATTCAAGTCTGTCTATCAAAACTGTACTTCAAAAAAAACCCTGACCTTAAAGTAAACTCCGCTATGTACAAACCCAAAAAGGCCCATAATTAGTTGTCAATAGTAAGTATTAGTTGTAAATACTTACTAGTTTCAAGTTAATATTAGGTGGTATATAAATACATAGGTGGTTCCATAAGTTCCCGGCCTGACTGGGGTATCGCTCATCGATAAGAAAACCTTCTCAGCAGTTTATAGTATTTAATTGTAAAGCTACAAGTTTGCAGCCGACATCTCTCTCAGTTTTGTAAAGAAAGATTCTTGAGTCGGATGCGGTGCGGTGAAATCTAACGGTATTTACCTTCGTCACGTCAATGCATCTGTGCTATTCCGAGTACAAATAATGTTGTGGCGGACTAAGAATTCAAGGAGTTAGACCACTCACTACAGCTCAGATTCGGCATCCAGAGACGTCTACCACTTACCGAAACTGAAGGAAAATCTTCGGGGAAGAAAAGTTTCTGACGAATATACGACATTTTGGCGTGTCGTTAAGCGTCAACACAGTTGGTACATACCTTGTTCTTTCATATGTATATATCATTTTCCATCTGTGCTTGTGTTCACACACACACACACACACACACACACACACACACACACACACACACAATGTTAAGACTTATGCTCCAACCCTCGTATAATTATAATATATTAAGAAATGTGTTATGTTCTCTGCGGAACTAGGTTTAATTTTTGTTCGAATCCGCGAAATCAAAAAGAAATATAATCTGAATCATATTTAGTTTTTCAGTCCTATACTTCTTGAAGGGTACGCCTCCCGCAGGGACTCGCCGCTTAGGGGCGGAGCGATCGCAGCGACGCAACATGGCGCCGATATGGGTGCCAGCGAGCCTTCGGGAGTGGGCTATTCGAACAGAGGGGGTGGGGGGGGGATCGGTGTCGCAACTGAGGGAGCGAGGGTGGGGGCGATCAAGGCGGGGGGGTGCGGGGCGAGTTTCGCGGAACGCCCGGACGCCGCGTGGGCGACCCGCTGACCGGTCGTGACCCCGACCAGTGCCGTCCGGCCCGGCCCGACCCGACGCAGGCAGGGTCCTCGGAATTAAAAAAAAATATTGAGCAGTCCGACAGGCGCCGGCCAGGTCACTCGCTCTCTCGACCAATCGTCGTCGCCGTCGCCGGCGTCCCGTCACCCGCCGCGGCAAGGTCAAGTTTCCCTCCACCGCCGACAATTTGCAGAATAATTGACTGATTAGTGATTTCAGGCGCGTCAACTGCTAAGGTCATTAGTCCCGTAAGTGCAGTGCATTTTTCCCTGGAGAGGTGGCAGTGATCTCCCTCCCCCCGCCAGATGGAAGGGGCCCCGACGCCGCGCAACATTCGGCTAGAGGGATTCTCTCCAACCAGATATCGTCCTCCAGCGGTGCTCCGCCCCGGCCGGGACAACCTCTAGGCTCGTGAAAGGTTTCCCGGCTTAGTAAAGTGGTCGTGTAGAGCACGCCGGTGTAAATATGTGTACGTAAGAGGTAAGGATATGACAAGAAAGAGGAATGAAAGATCGCGCACGGTCTGTAGCCCGTTTGTTAGTGTACTGCTCCGACATTCGCCCGGTGTTGATCGGAAACCACGGCAAACTACCGATCAGAGCAGCCGGCAGCTAGAATTCTCCTCCAGACAGCGATAGAGCTGGACCTAGCTATCTAGCTAGTGTCGAAAATCCTGCCACCGTCCGTCGGGTCTCGATTTAATGTACTCGACATGAATTTTAATGTACTTTGTACATTAAAGGGAGATGAATATACCCTACATTGAATTTAATGCTTAAATTAAAATCAATGTAATTAATGTACGTCTGTTAACTTCTGTACATTAAATTTAATGCACGCGTACATTAAAATTAATTTACGTACATTAAAATTACTTTCATGTACTTTTACATTAAAAGTAACGCAGAAATCTCTGACAGCGTACAGACCACTGATATGGGTGTGGGCTCTTCGGCTTCAAAACCACAAATCCCACTTCAAATCCCGCTGGAGGTGGTGCGAAGGGTTGAAAATCCCTTGTCGTCTTGTCGCGTAACTCTGGCAAGAATCAAATTCTTTGAAATTTACAGTCCCAATCTGACTTGTATTCGCTCTCCCAGAAACTAACCAAATTAACGGATGTGTCAACCTTTTACTTTCTTGCCTAACTTCGTAGCTACACAGACGATAGAAAGTATTGTAATCGCTGATTTTTTGACAGAAAAACTCATATTGTGAGGTCCTCTCATCGAAGAAATCAATGAATCTTGCTTCTAAAACTAGTAAATTAATTCCAAAAATCCATAAATTATATAACGAGAATTCGCTTATGGCAAAACGTCTGCCCGTCCATGTGTCAACACTAGAACTTAAACCGTTCAGACGATTGTCTCCGAATTAGGCATTCCCCAACCCATCTGGCAGAAATCGATGCTCTGGAAGTTTGGAACGGATATTTTGATTTCAGGGGTAAGAAGGGTAATAATTTTAAATAAAGCACTTAAATTTTCAAAATTTTCTCAAATGTGGCTCCAATTTTTTTATTAAACTTTTTCCTCGGATAGAGGATACGACGCTTAAAAATGGGGCAGGTCTCATTTTCGTTGAAGTCCTCGAAATTTCTAAACTAACAAAAGTTAGAATTAATGCGAGAAAGTACGTGCTGTTGTAGCACCACTAGTTTCAATGTTGTTGTTTCAATGTTCTGGTCTTTATTTAAAACGTTTATATTTTTGGAAAAGTTTACATATTCAGCACCTATAAATCGAATTTAGGATATCAATTTCATAAGGATTCATTAAAAAATGCTTCCTTTCATTTTGTAAAATAGTCCCATCTTCTCAATATTTTCTCGAACCACCTTTACTTCCTCTGGTATCTAGTGGCACAACTGAACATTACTTATGATTGGATGAGGCACTTCGCATCAATTGTACAGGGAAAGAATTGTCCAGAAATGCATACACATTTCATAATTGCGAATAACATGAGGGACATTCATATAATCAGACCCAAGGTCTGAAGAGGCCCTAAGAATGACAGGGTCCGCTAAAACATTCCAAATCTAAGCATGTACTATAATAAAAATGTTTACGAAAATAAAGTAGGTCCTCAATCCGTTAAAACAACACGCTAATGTTTAAATATTATGAACTGAAAATGTTTTTTATTGGTGGGTCCCATTCAGTGAGAACCCTACGCACGTGCACGAGTATGAATCTACCGCGTAATGTACAAGACATACAAAGGGGACTCGGCATGGGCAGACATCAGTAAAAGATTACAGAAACCTGATTATAAAAGCAGAGGAGACCATCCCTGGAAAATACGATGTAGAAAGCAAAGAACTGATGTAGGCAAGTTCTCCTTTGTGAATGTACTGTAGTAGATTGGAACAAACTACCTGCAAAAGCACTAGAGACTCTTCCTTCTAATGTAGTGAAATTTAAAAATATACTTAATTCTATGTAGGTCATCATTAATAATACTGGGACTTTTATCATTATTATTATTATTATTATTATTATTATTATTATTATTATTATTATTATTATTTTATTAGTTTCATTATTATAATCGTTTGTATTATTAATAATATGGTCATGTCTCTTATACAGTGAAGTGAAGTGTAGTGTGGTGGGGGCACAGGAGGGGAGGGGAGTGCAGTGTAGTGCAGCGCAGTGAAATGAAGTGAAGTGAAGTGTTAGAAAAGCTACAAGTCAACATACAGATAACTTAAAATTAATTATAACTAGGATATAAATCTAATTCTAATTGTAATTATATTTGTAAATATTCGTAATAGTTTTGTAATGGTATATCTAGTTGTAATAATGTTTGCCACCGAGCATTAGCTCAAAGCGAACTTTAATAAATCTATCTATCTACCCCTGCGTATAAACGGGAGCGAATGAAAAACGCGACTACGTCTAGTGATTCTGTAGATAGTCTGGCAGGTTATTCTTCAAGAACCTATCTAACTGCCTACATCAATCTCGATGTACTCAACATCTCAAACCCACGCCACGTAACTCAGATTCCGTAACGCCTTATACTGAAGGCCATCTTGGCGATCCTTTTCTGTACAACGGTCACAAAACGAACTTTTCTTTTGCTATCAGACCTTGCAATCCGCAAATAAAGCCATGAACGTGCATAGCATATGAAACAGGTACACTACATCTCATTTGAAATGTTGCCACCCAGTTGATTCTATTATCTTATTTTAATATCAACTACAGGTAGGTATGGTACAGTTATTTCTGAAATAAGCAGTAACTCATCTGCTCAACCAATCGAGCACTGCCATAAGATGTTACATTACCAATATCTTATTTTATCTACTTTGTAAAAAAAATCTCTACACTATAACTTTCATTTTATTTAATATATTAATCTCGTGAATAACGGACAATTCATAACGAATTGTGACGAACTGTTAAGAGTTAACCGCTTTTCTATAATTCTTAATATGAAAATGATCTCAGTTTGCCATTGGGCATTTAATCAAAGTGCATTGTAAAGTGGATGTCAACGGTCAACGAAGACGCCACAAATTTAAAAAAGTCTCGTTCAGCCCCTATTTAGCCTATTCAAAAGCTCAAGGAAAAACGTTATGCGGGGGCAACACCCTACCTTTCAAACAGAAACAGAATTGACGCTACGGTGACCACCAATAACGTCATGTGTGTTTCCACGAAAAACAAATAATTGGTCAGTTATCTTCCTGCTCGCTATATCTGAGGAACACGAACGTGCTTTCCCATGGAAACGCCTACTACAACCACCACGTAACAATCTCATTTTCCAGGGGGTTATTTGAAATGAATTATAGGATTTATTTTACATGCGGTTAATGTTAAATATTACGATGATGTAAAAAGTCAGTTTCTACACGTAGTCGTACGTAACATTTTACATTCATTAATCCCGAAGTTGGATTAAAGTGTATTTAACATATGGCGGATTCCAAAACTTCAATGGAAAAATACTCAATATCATTATGGTCCTACGCAATGATGTGGGAAAATGAAAAGTATTATCAGTGAAAATTTCACTGATTCACCATGTCGAATACATCTAAATATTAAATAGTGCTACTCTATAAATAAATAATGAATGAATACCTATTTTACGTGGCGAGTGACTCAGGCCATGAGGCCTGGTCTTCCGTCTGACCACGCAAATGTCGTTACGCTTCTTTCACCTACTGGGGGAGAAAGAAGGTATTACTTCTTTCTAACTTCTAAGGGCGACGAAACAGGCAATTTGAATTTAGCTCAGAGGCTTCATTTAGGCTTGAGGATCTTTTTACATGCAGTAAATCTACTAACAAGGGACAGCCGGCTTTACTTCCCTCCGAAGAAAGGCGTACGAAGGATTTTTTCGCCCTTAAAAATCCACGGCTTCGACCGGGTTTGAACCCGCGAACTTGGGTATAACATCCCGTTACACCATCGCCGCCGATGACAAATAATGGTAATACCTGTGTAGAGATATCAAAGCAAACTGAGCACGAGATGATAATCAATGAACCAATAAATAATAAATATATTCAATATTGTTGTGCGGTACACCCAAGACACCATGCCATGTCATGTCATCTGTATCAATACATTGGAATTTGGACTGTGAAACAACATTTCAGTGTAAGATTCCGGCTGCTTTATCACGATTAATGTTGCATTATTTTCCATGTCAGAATGTAAGTTCAGACCATCAAAAGTGATGGATGATAACTGACGAGTCCAAAACGAGATTAGAACTGTGAAGGTTGTCAGATCATACGAGCATTGCTTCTTACTTAACATAACACGCTTCAAACTGCATGCATACGAAGAAGAGGTGACATGAAGAAACCCGAACAATCTAATATAATGTCATTCTCATTTATTGCAATCCTGTAAAATACCTAAATAACCAGTTTAATGTATTCGAGAACATATATGTGTATACTCAGCCATATTATTTTATTTCATCAACACGTCAGAACGGAATTCAAGGGTTTAAATATTTTAAATCTTTGTATATTTTTTAAATACAAGAATGTCCAACAATAACTTTATTACACCAAGCCAAATACGAGTGTCTTTATCTGAGGAATTTTCCTTTCCCAATAAATTATCGTGCACATACAAGGAACGGGGCGTCTTTGCTTTTAGGGATCAACATACCTTTTAAAGCAGTTTAATACAGTGCACGTATTATATATTGTACAATACAGGTTATTATCACTTTTTCTTCCTACAAGAGAAATCCAATAATGCGTTTCAAAAATGTTTTAATCCAATAATGCGTTTTAAAAACAGCTACCATAGACTACTCTTCGATTAAAACAGTAAATCTTTTTAAGACAGAAGCTGAAAAAAGAGGGGGTTACTGTCATCCAATCGAGAGCTTCAGAACCAAACATTTTAAGTCGCAACAGCTCGCGATAGGATGACAATGTCCCGCTCCCCTGCCACCTCGTGATCATGAAACGGTTCAAGAGATTTATTCGAAGTATAGCCTATAGACAACTTAAGTTAATCAAAGGTGTGGAAGAGGAATACGAGAAACACGCTGACGTACACGTTGTCGCTGTTGCCCCAGAGGACTTACGGAATCACTACCCAGAGGTTGGTTGCTTGGTTAGTGATTCCGTGCACGTCAATTATCCACGTCCGGGTCGTTAGTTCCGTGAGTGTTGTGCATGTTTTTTTCCTCGGGAGATGGCGGTGATCTTCCCCCGCTGGATGGCGAGATCCGGCGCCGACCTACCGTCGGCTAGTGGGGTTTCTCCCTAACCAGGACTCTCCCACCAGCGGGGCACCGCCCCAGCCGGGACAAGCTCTAAGTCCCCAACATTGCCAAAGCTCTCAACTATCCCCACATCTTATGATAGTATGCAATAATTTCTTACGGGGTGCTAAGCTAACGAAGTTTGGACCCGCATTAATTAAAACTCAAAAACAGACACCGAAATGAGGAAAATAAAATTATAACCTTTGTAATGAACACAATCAATAGAGCAATATATACATATATAACAAAATAGTTTTCACATTTCTTTATGTGCGAATTTAAAAAAATGCATTTCCTTTGATTTAACTTTGAGTTTAAAACGTGAATTGATTTTATTAATTTTTAAATCGTACATAAAAATAGTTAAAATAATTTTTACATATTTACAAAATAATGAAACATATCGTTTAAAAAATTTGGGCGGGCGGTAGGATGGGCGGGCGAGGGCGGGCGGGCGGGGGGCGGGCGGGCGGACGGACGGACGGACGGACGGACGGACGGACGGACGGACGGACGGACGGACGGACGGCGGAGGCGGAGGGGGCACGGTTGGCGGGCGGACGGCGGGCGGTGGACGGCGGCGGTTGGGCGGCGGTTGGGCGGGCTGTGGGTCTTCGCCCTGGCGGTTAGCAACCGCCGGCGCGGCGTCAGCCCGTCCCCGCGTCCCGTCCTCACCTCTCTCGTCGGCCGGGGCGAGACACGCCTCACCTGGCGCCCCACAAACAACCGACACGCGATCCGTCCGCCGCCAGCCCTCTCGCCGCGGCAAACAAGCTGCCGGAGCGACGACCGCGGACGAGAGCCTATGGAGCGACACACACACACACGCATACACACACACACACGCACGTAGACGGGGTGAAGAGGACGTTACCGATAATACCTAACAATCAAATCGATCAACACAGCAGAGACTTTCTCATATTTACGCGGCATCCACATATGGCGGTAATGTGGCGGGAATCCGCCATTTCGTTCCACATTATACTACAGAAACTAGCAGAGGACCAACGCAGTACACACTTTCTCGTATTCGACCCCGGTGGATGGCATCTCAGGAAGGAGATTTCGCCTTAACAATTTTCGAGAAAATTTTGAAAATGGTTTTGGGGATTCATGTAGAGAATGATGAGAAGATTCATGAAGAGAATATAAATTGCAGGGCATCATGTTCGTCGGAACGTTTTACGGGCTAGCGTTGAACATAGACGGGCAACCGTCCGAATGAACGGACCGACGTCTTGCCGTCAATCGATTTTTCGGAATCAAGGACCCACAAAACATGGATTGCCACCTCAGAACATGTTTGAAGTAATTTACTACACATAGAAACAAGATTTATTCACTTTTGCGGTATCGGGGCTTCGGCATACGAGTTTTTATAACGAAAAATCGTCACTTTTCGCTGCACCACTGCAAAATCTCTCTTCACCATGTGCTTCTCCGTACACCAGGCGAATGGCGGAACAGTACCCTAACCAATGGACCACGCGCCAGCTCCCTTTCTCTTCCTTGCCTTTATCTTATCTCTTACTAACGCACACTTACACTACCTCACTCAGGAACTTAAGAGCTTGTCACGACTCTCCATACTATGGGACATTCCAGGTAGGAAAAAAAAAAAAAAAAACACCACCACCAGCAAGCCGACGTGTAGGTTGGCGCCGGATCTCAATATCGAGCGGGAGAAGATCACTGCTATTTCCCGCGATAAAAACGCGCTCTACGCTCATGAGACTAATGACCTTAGCAGCTGACGCGCCCGGAACCACTAATCAATCAATTAATCAATCTCTTCACCACGTAAGTACGTAGTAGGCGAGAAAAACATAAACCAAAACGTTTCGCTATTTACCATTTTTGATCGCCGTTCGACCAGACACCCCCATAAAACCGACGAAAGCATTCACCCCGACGCCGCTCAATGTGCGGTGTCAGCCTCGAGGCGCCAAAGGCAGCAGAGTAAAAAGCAAGAAAAAGCGGCAATGGCGGGGCGGGGGCCACGCGTGCGGGAGGCAATTAATCCCCGGCGCTGTTTACGGAAGGCCGCCTGGCGGCGACGCATTCGCTTGGCACGGCCCCGCCCCGCCCCCTCGGCAGCGCGTGGGATACGCACGGCGGAAACGGGCGCTGCTTTCATCTATTCCTTTTTACTTTCTCCTATACGGATATACGAGAGTAAGACGTATAGGAGTAGAGAGAAAGTTATGTAATGCTGCGGAAAATCGATTTCGAGATTTCAACGGAAATACAGGTTTTGGGGTTCCCTGATACCGAAAAAGTGTTTTTTTTTTTTTTTTTTTTTTCTCCAAAACGTCCGACCGTCTGTGAACTACTAGCGCCTAAGCCACACGTACGATCTTTTCCAAATTGAAGAAATCCCTGTCCATCTAGCTCTAGTTACTTTTTTGCTACTGCTACCGCGGTTAGTTCCGCGCAGAAAGTTATGTAATGCTGCGAGAAATAAAAAACTACGATTTTTCGGCAGATTGGTTGGTTGTTAGTGATTCCGGGCGCATCAACTTCTGAGATCATTACTCCAGTAGTGCATGTTTTTCCCACGTGAGGTCGCAGTGATCTTTTCTCCCGCTGGATGGCGAGATCCGACGCGCGACCTACCATCCGGCTAGCGAGGATTCCCCCAACCGGGTATCTATCAGCGAGGCACCTCCCTAGCCGGGACAAGCTCTAAGCTCCCGGCCGATCTCCCAGCATGTGAGGTAGTGTAGTGCATCTTAGTGTAAATGTGAGTAAGGGGTGAGGATAGGACAAGGAAGAGGAAGGAAAGATCGCGCGCGGTCCGTGGCCCGTTTGTTAGAATACTGTCCGGCATTCACCTGGTGTTGATCGGAGAAGCCACGGAAAACTACCGATCAGAGCAGCCGACCGCTTGAATTCTCCTTCAGACAGCGACTGAATTCGACCTAGCTGACAGACTTGTATCGAAAATCTTGCCAATGTCGAGACTCGAACCTAGGAGACGTCTGGTCAGAGGCCCTGCAATGATATCAGTTGATGCACTGTACCGCCTCTGCGGGTAAATTTTCGGCAGAAAAACACTTACAACGCGCCTTTGTAACAAAAAAGAACAAATTCAGTTGCTAAATTTAGAAAAAAGTCCTTTAACACGTGGTGTAACGAGGTATCTCCCACCAGCGTACCGGGAGCTGTAGCTCAGTGCATCAACTGATGTCACTGCTGCGCCTCTGACTGGGAGGTCCTAGGTTCGAGTCCTGACGGCGGCAGGATTTTCGACACTAGCTTTTCAGCTAAATTGAATTCAGTCGCTGTCTGGAGGAGAATTCTAACGGCCGGCTGCTCGGATTGGAGTTTTCCGTGTTTTTTCCGATCAACCCGGAACGGAGCAGTACCCTACGAAACGGGCCAGGGACCGCGCGCGATTTATCCTTCCTATTCCTTGTCCTATCCTCTCCCTTTACACACACACTTACACTAACATGCACCACACTATCACATATTCCGGGAGACAGGTCGGGAGCTTAGAGCTTGTGCCGACTGGGGCGGTGCCTGCTGGTGGGAGAGTCCTGGTTAGGGCGAAACCCCACTAGCCGACGGTAGATCGGCGCCGGATCTCGCCATCCAGCAGGGGAAGATCACCGCCATCTCCCGCGAAAAAAACATGCACTACACTAACGGGACTAATGACCAAAGCAGTTGACGCGCCCGGAAACACGAAAAAATCAATCAATCAAACCCACCAGCGTAGCTCCGTCCCATTCGGGACGAGCTCTTAGCTCCCGACCGGTTTCCCCGCAGGTAGTGTAGTGCATGCAAGTGTGCAAGGAAGAGGAAAGATCGCACTCGTTTGTTAGGATATCGCTCCGGTTAGGGTGCTGCCCGGTGTTGACGGAGAAACCACGGAAAGTCACTAATCAGAACAGCCGGCCGCTAGAATTCTACTCCGGACAGCGCCTGAATTCGAGCATACAGGTGGATACTGCGGCCCGCTCCGTGCTGTCGCACAGGCCCTTCCCGCGAGGCAGCAGCTGCACGTGGCGATATACAGCAGCGAGCCCTCCGCTCGCCCTTTCCCAAGGCCGATGAATTTTTCAAAGCTGCACTTAAGCCGTGGATTATTTAACGCGTTTCACAAAGGATTAATATAATGCGCGCGCTGGCTTTTGCACATTCATTACCTAATGACAGTACTGCCACAACATTATTGCCTCTCTTAACCCGGAATTGACTCCTAATGTATAGAAACAACAGAAAGGGTCGTCTATTCATAAGTTTCAAAAATGATATACACATCACAAGTAACTATCGAATACTGTTTTTAAAAAGAATATATTTCATCAAACAAGCTTTAAGTGTTCTGATACACAGCCAACACGGCTCTATCTACTGAGAGTAATACGAAAATAAGTCTAAATATTCGATGAATAGTGAAGTCGATGAACAATTAAAATGGGGACGTTCATCAAGTGCTAGCAAAGTAACGCTTGTTTAAGGACAAGGAGTTCTAAACGACTAACAAGTGATATTGCTTTACACAGAATTTATTAACAATATATATTAAAGATCAATTCCAAAACCAGACATTTATACAATTTGTTTGTGAGAAATTTTGATGGCTATTTTTCTCTTAAATCGGTTTCTACTTATGGCACACAAAATAGAGGAAACTAATCTTCGTTACGTCTGTAGATTCATATTAATAAAAAAGAATGCCCGGTTTAGCCCACGAACGTCTCGTAATCACTCGTAATACCTCCTGAAAGTATCAATTCCCTTGTATTTAAATCACCGACACCCCTTAAATGGTGCCTTACCGGAAAAACATCTGTAATTTATAACGATGCAACCGACGAGCAATGCTGCCAAATGCGTTTCAGAAACAGGTGTACGCCTGCGGGGCAAACGGCTGGGAAGCCCCGCTCCGACGCCATTCCACGCATCGGCCTACCCCGCAGAGGCAGTCGGGGAGGCTGGCACTTGGCGCCGCAGCGAGGCCAAGGGTGATGTGCGTCTGGCGACGCAGCCCTGGCACTGCTCGGAATGCAGGTGGACGCACACACGCGTGCGCCGGGGTTCAGAATAAGAGTCGGGCTCACGTAACGCCTATTACTGCACACCGGGAGCGGTAGCTCAGTGCATCAACTGATGTCACTGCAGCGCCTCTGACCGGGAGGTCCTAGGTTCCCACTCGCCGCGGCGGCAAGATTTTCGACACTAGCTTTTCAGCTAAGTCGAATTCAGTCGCTGTCTGGAGGAGATTTCTAGCGGCCGGCTGCTCTGATCGGTAGTTTTCCGTGGTTACTCCGATTATCACCAGGCGAATGCCGGAGCAGTACCCTACCAAACGGGCCACGGACCGCGCGCGATCTGTCCTTCCCCTTCCTTATCATATCCTCTCCCCTTACACACACACACTAACATGCACTACACTACCACATTCCGGGAGACCAGTCGGGAGCTTAGAGCTTGTCCCGGCTGGGGCGGTGCCCCGCTGGTGGGAGAGTCCTGGTTAGGGGGAAACTCCGCTAGCCGACGGTAAGTCGGTGCCGGATCTCGCCATCCAGCGGGGGAAATCACCGCCATCTCCCGAGAAAAAACATGCAGTACACTAATGGGAGTAATGACCTGAGCAGTTGACGCGCCTGGAAACACGAAAAAATCAATCAATCAAACCCATTACTGCACATTTGTTTTTAACTAACTAGAATTTAATTTCCAATAATACGCTTCCACAATACTGTTTAGGACAATGATTATTTTGTCGTCAGGACTATTTTATCAATTCAGCACCTCGTTTTTGGACGCAAAATATTTTTTATTAAACGGGAGCGAGCATTTATGGTTATTATATTTTCTGTCAGCAACGTCCGTGCTATTATTGATTCTTAATTCAACTAATACTAGTGAAGGAATGGAGGTACATACTCCGGTATTCAAGCAACCGGGCGCGTATACAATCAGAATAACCGCTCACGTGATTGAACCGGAGTATAATGATTCGATGTGGATTTGAATGAAATGTCATTATTTTCTTTTCACTGTAGAACAATTCTTTTTAGTAAAGACATTAATTTCGTGCTATGAAAATGGAAATGACTCATTTTTATATTTTTTTTTTTTCATTTTTCGTCGATTTGGTCTAATAAGAGTCGTTTTAAACCGTATCCGGTCATTTTTAAAGCAATTTCTGGCTGATTTAATCAATTTTAATATATTTTTAATGGTACTTGCTTCAAATAATATTTACGATATCAAACTAAAATTTTGCACAGAATTCCAGTGAGGCCTATTCAATTTTTTCGCTCAGAAATTGTAATGCCAACCGTTTGTAACGCCTATCAATGCCATTGTTGGTTCGGCCGATTTCGGGATAACTAGAAAAAGAGATTTCCTGGTAAAGAACAGTCTAAAACCAAAAGGTTTGCATGCTGAATTCACATGAACGAATGGAAGAAACCTCGATTACATTAGGAACAAATTATTAAGTTTGAGTTGTTCATCTGACCTGGTTTTGAACAAACATTTTACGTCATTTTCCTTTGATTTTTTCGTAATTTTAAAAACCATTTTTTAATATTTTTTGGGTCGTGTTTTAGGACATAAAAATCCGCCCCCTAGTAATGATGTGGAGCAAGGCGCGTTCTCCATTTGCGCTTGACCTTGGGCCATCGCCGCCTCGTCCACGGGGCTGGGCAGAGGGCCTCCCGAACGCAGGGCCGCCCTGGCGCCGCGCCCATCGACCCACAGCCGGCGGCGGGCGACGCACGGGCGCACGCGACAGGGCCGCTTCCGAGAACTTCGCCACCCGCACCACGCCACGCCGTCCCGTTTCGTCCCGTCCCGTTCCGTCTCGCTTCGCCTCATCTCGTCCGTCTGGACCGGTAGCGTTTAGCTCATTGCCGCTGCGTCCGCAGCGACTCTGACTGCGAGGGTCGGGGTTCGAGTCCCGATTGTGCGATTTTTTTGACGCTAGCTTTGATTCAGCCGTTGTTTGGAGGAGAAATCTACTGCCCGGTACGTTCAGTTTGGTAGTTTTCCGTAGATTCTCCGATCAATAACAGGCAACTGCCGGAGTAGTAGCCTAATAAAAGGGCCATGGATCGCGCATGATCTTTCATTTCTCCTCCTCGTCTCTCATTCTCTCTCTCTCTCTCTCTCTCTCTCTCTCTCTCTCTCTCTCTCTCTCTCTCTCACACACACACACACACACGCGCACCCTAACATGTACTATACTATTACATGTCTGAAGCGCATTTCGGAGCTTAGGGCCAGTCCCGACTGGGGGCGGTGTCCTGCAGAGTACTTGGAGTGGGGAAATAAACGGAAACAGTCCCAACAGAAACTGCATTACCATGTAACAAATCATTCCTGGTTAGTCCGTCGCCAACCAAAGAACACTAGTGAAGGTCTCACACATTTTTTTACACAGAGCCAGAAGAAAACATTTAGTAAATTAGCGAATTTCCATACTTCCATAAGTTTCCATAAGTTCTATAAATACGAGAATTTGGTATTTTAAATTTAATGTTCGTTGATTTACGTACCATATTTCACACACATTTATTTTTTACTAAATTATTCATATCTCTCAAAAATTTAAGGGGCAGAAAATAAAAGTGTTTTAAGCGGAGTCATTTGGGAAGAGAGGAGATTCTTTCTAGAAACGTCTTCTGGAGTTACATCAACGCGCAACTCGGCGACTCTCTTCACACACGAGTCATGCCAGACTCCGTCAAGAGCCAGGACCGCCGTGTAATTTATAGTGTAAGCAAAGAGAAGTTCGAGTAAACAGACATACCGTTCCAAAAGGTCTCTTATAAGGCAAGTCGACGTATCTAATATGTTGAATTTTTATTTATAGAAGTAGGGATATGTACACGCACAATTTTGTTGGTTCTGCTTCTTCAAGAACTCCGCACATGTCACCACTGCTCCATAGCTTAGAAAATCCTGTTGTAGGAACAACGTAACGGCATATTTTTCGCCTATCCCCTCACGCGACAACGCCTACATGCATGCAAGCAAACAAACACACACACACACACACACACACAAAGGACTGCCCGTCTCCCCACAGGACGATTTTTACCAATCGACGATGTCCTCACCACAGTATCCCTGTGGAGGCGGGAATTGTTTTTTATAGGTCGAATCCATGGGAGTTTTTTTGTTTTTTTTCTCCCTTTCAAAATTCAAAATGTATTGCTTGTTTATCCTTGAAAATAGATTTTATTGCATGGGAGTTTTTTTTCTCCCTTTCAAAAATTCAAAATTTAAGTAGTATATGACTAAGTGTAGGGATCACAGAATTTTGAAAATGTGCACACAATTCACTTTTCCCCATAGCACGTCATACGCAGTTTTTAACTGTTTTTTTGACGTAAAATAAAAATAAAAATAAAAAATAAATAAATAAAAAATCCATTACGGCACTGCGTTGCGGCTAACGCAGGGAGGGGGGCATTGTCTAAAATAACTAAAAAATTTAATTTAATATAATTGTTCCGTTAAAATACCTACACTCTGGCATGTCTAACTTCCAGTAAGATGAATTCTTGACTAATCACTAAGAATTTTTTCCCGTTTTTGATAGTCGAACTTTTTTTTTCTCTATTTTCACCCATCATTCACGCCAATCGAGCCACCGACAGCAACGTGGCGACGGCCGGACGAGCGGAGAATTGATTAAGGAAGGCGGCAGGCGCGCTGGCATCGCAATGAAGGCGCCGTGCGTTGTGCAAGTGTCAACTCCGCGGCTCAGGCGTGGAGAAAAAAGGACGAGCCGGAGCCGAGCGCGGCGGCGCCGGAGTAAGCAATCGTGGCAACGTCGACGGCGAAGGGTCGGTTGGGAACGAAGACAAGCTTTACTATTAAATCAATATTTCTTCTTGATTGTCAATATATGTTTAGAAATAAAAGTATCCAAAGTTTTTTATGACAATCATTTATTCAGTAATTTCACCCCAGGGTGAAAATTTCACCCCATTTCAGGGTGAAATTACTGAATAAATGATTGTCATAAAAAACTTTGGATACTTTTATTTGTAAGGTGTACTATTGTTGTCATAATAATAATATTAATACTAATAATAATTATTATTTGCCTAAATTCAAACTAAAATTGGGGGGAAGGGGGGGGAGGGCGGGCGGGCAGCAAAGGGCCCGCGGGGGGAGGGGGGGGGGGGACGAGGGGGGGGGACGGGGACTAACAGAGAAGAGCGGGGCGAGGCGGGAGAGGTGGGGCAGAGCCAGAGGAGAGCGCGACGGAGCTCGGCGTGGCGGGGCAGGGCAGGGCGGTGCAGCGCAAAGAGCGGGGTGAGGCCAAACGGAGAGGATCAGAGCGGGGCGGGGCAGGTCGAGGCGGGGAGAGGCAGGGCGGGGAGGAGAAGAGCAGAGCGGTTCGGTGGGACGGGACGGGGTGGACGGAGGCGTGGCGTGGCGGGGCGGGGCGGGGCGGGAGGCGCACGCGGCGGTAGAGGTGACCCCGGGCGCGGCCATCTGGCTTGCTAATGGGCGCGGTTCGATTCTCCGCATCAGCATAGGCGGCGCCCGCGAAGCAGCGCAGGCGGAAACCGCCACTTCCGGCGCGCGCTCGCATCGCGCGCCCACGGTTCGCGCGCGAGCGGCCGCCGCGCCGGCCACACAGCAGCGGTGACAAATTCCCATCTTCAAAATTTTTCTACAACTTAAAATATGGGGGATTATAATGGGGGGATAAATATGGGGGATAATGATAACTGAGGGAACATAGGGATGATAAAGAGCGATGTTTTTAAAACATTAATTTCCAGCATTACTATTCGAGCTGCATTCCATCGATAATTTCCAGCAGAAACATCGATATATTCTTGTTTGTTCAATGTTTTTTTCAGATCGATATATTTTTCCAGAAACATCGATTTTATTAACAAAAAAATGTATGCTATATCTTTTTCGATGGTTTTGTACGTGGTAAAATCATTAAACTCCATTTTGAACCTTGACAGTGTAGAATACTGATAGAAAATTAAGGCGGCACACAGTGCCTCAAGGTAGAATACACTTTAAACTAATATTTACATATTTAGATACAGACGTTTTACTTCGATTATTTATGAACGAAAGTGAATAAATGGTATAATAGCAAAACATGATGCCCTTTATTTTTCATTGCAACTAGCCCGCTAGTATCAGTCATGCTGTGTGTTGGTGTGGTGAGGGTGATGTTGTGTCCCTCATTGCATGTGAGGTGCCGGAGATGGAGGATGGTGCAGTGAATGGGTTGAGTTGTTCTTGATGTTGCAAGCCCTGAGGATGGAAATAAAAGTTTCCGAAACGTTGGCAAACAACTAGTGAAAAATGTTCCTGACCAAGCCCTGTTAACCTGTTTTCAAATCCTTTGTTACCTTGAATAAATAACAGCAGAAAAATGAATACTGAATTCACGTACAAAACGGTTTCTTAAAGCAACAAAACAAGGAAATAATTCGTTGCTGCTGAACAATGTTCTTTGAAAAATAAATTCTGAGGACGTGAAATTTTAAGGACTGCAGATCACGATTGGACACTTCAATGAGGGGATCATCCTAGAAGTACTTTTTCAATATTCAATAAATGAAATCAAGGGAGTAGCAAAAGCCACTCGAGGAAAACAAGTACATCTTGTTTGATTGGAGGCATGTGTTGATCAGGTCACAATCGTGGTGTCAAAACTTCACAAATTTGTTTTCCTACGGACATTTCAAAACGTTTGCGATCATCGCGTCACCAAAATCCGTATTGAACAGGAACTCATTCAACTTAACCTGTCCACCATACGCAGTGCTAAAAATACGCTAAGCTACATTGACACAGCAGAGGTAAACTTGTCAAACTAAACGTTGTTGAGAGTGAATTCGTTCGTTTCTGGAGAGGACGTAAAAGTGAGTGACATATTGGCACTATAATCCATAAAGCAATGTCGTCACCTGGACTGTCCAGATAACATAATGTCATACCCAGCAATAAAGTTTAAATTAAAATAACATTGTACGTATCAAAAACACCATTTAAGACTCGACTCGTCATCGAAGTCTCTCGCGTAATATATCTTTTTAAGCCGCAAACAGGAATGTGCGTGGGCACTACCGATCAGAGTAGCCGGCCGCTAGAATTGTGTTCCACCCAGTGACTGAATTCGACCCAGCTAGTCTCCAAAATACACCACCAACGGCACTGGAACACTACGAATAGTGATCCAGATATAATGTGTGGAAACTGATATATTCGTGAGTACTCTCGATAGGAGAAGCAGGCTACTACAATTTTGCTCCACCCAGTGACTGAATTCGACCCAGATAGTCTCCAAAATACCCACAACGGCACCCAGTGACTGAATTCGACCCAGCGAAGCAGCTAGTATCGAAAATTCGCCACCGACGGAACTCGAACCCCAGAGCTCCCAGATAAATGCCGCTCACCAGAGTAGCGGCTGAGCTATCGCATCTGCCGAAACAGATACAGCGCCCCCACGGGAGCGGTCGCGTGGCGCAACTCGCCGCGAGTGAGAGCCCGGAGGGCAGCGGTGCAGCGCCCACGTCGGCTTGCGCGCATAAACCCCGGCGAGTGGCTGCGGGGGAACACAGCCGAATCGGGCTCAACGCCGGGGATTACGCTCGTTTCGGCACACGGCGGCGGCGGCAGCGGCGGCGGGGGCGGCGGGGGCGGGGGGCGGCGGGGGCGGCGGGGGCGGCGGTGGCGGCGGCAGCAGCTCGGCGCGCCGGGAGCCAAGCCGAGAAGTGAAGTGCGGCCTATCAGACGAACGTGCAACCCGCCGCCCCCGGGGATTGCGGGCAGGGCGTGAACAGGAGCGGGGGCCCGGGGTTGGGGGGCGAGGACAGGGCTGTATAGATGCGGTGGCAAAGGGTGAGGGCAGAAGGAAAACGACGCCGGGGAAAAAAGGGCCGGAAGGAAGGGGGGGTCAGAGGCGGAGAAGGAGAAGACACGGCTGTACACATACGGTTGCAGGGGTGGGGAAAAAAAGGTGCAGAAGCAAACACGTGTACGGATGGGAGGATGCGACGATGATGGCGTTAGCCAAAGCGGGTGCAGACACGGAGGCGGCGCAGAAGGAGAGTACAATGGCGAAGGTCGTGAAGAAGGTGTTGGTAAGGCAGGAACGGAATTAGGAAAGGCAGGGATGGAGACTACGGCGGACATTTTGGGCACGCAAGTGTGAGTAGGGACGATAGATATTGGCAAAGTTGGGGGCGGGGTTGAAATGTTGGCTTGTGAGGAGGTTGATGGGTGGCACGGCGGGGTGGAGGGGAAGGAGTTTGCACGAATGGGAATGTAGGCAAGGATGGATGGAATGTTAGTGCATGGTTTTCTTCCGGAGGAGACGGTGGTCTTCACTCTCTGGATGGCGAGATCTAGCGCCGATCTAGCGTCGGCCAGCGGAGTTTTCCCCTACCAGGTATCAGGCATGTAAGTGTGTGTGTAAGGGTGAAGATAGGACAAGGAATGGGAACGAAAGATCGCGAGTGGTCCGTTGCCCATTTGTTAGGGTATTGCTCAGGCATTCACCTGGTGTTTATCGGACAAACCACGGAAAATTACAGATCAGAGCAGCCGGCCGCTAGAATTCCCCTCCAGACAGCCACTGAATTCGACCTAGCTGGGTAGCTAGTGTGGAAAATGCTGCCACCGTCGGGACTCGACTTCCCGGTCCCAGGCACAGCAGTGCCATCAGGTGATGCAATGAGCCACCTCTGCCGGTATAAGGATGGAACCGGGGCGCAGCCAAGGTGGCCGCAGAGATTGGCACAAGGAGGGGCGGAGGCGGGGCCGAACCGGGTACTACGGCTCCGATCCAGAGACGAATGCGAAGGCACAGGCGAAAGGGATTGGCAAAGGCAAGACCAACCAAACCAAGGGTGTGGGACGGGACGGGGCGGGGCCTGGCGGGGCGGAACCGGACAGGGTGAGGCGAGGCGGGGCAGAGTGGGTCGGGACGGGGCGGAGTAGAGTGGAACGGGGTGGGGGCGGGACGGGCAGGACGGGGCGGGACAGGGCGGGACGGGCGGGACGGAGCGGGGCGGGAGAGTTGGCGAGGCCGGAGGCGGCAAGAGTCATTATGAGGATTTAGCGACACGGCGACCGATGCCCGTAAATCGCCGAGCGCCCGAGGCGCCAAGGGCGGCGGCAGGGCCGGGGGCGGAGGAGGCTTCATCCCTTGAATTACGCGCGCGGACGGTGCATGTGATTACCCGCACGCGGCGCCGCGCCGGCGCTGCCAACCGCGCCGCGCCAAATGCACTATTTGCTCGTGCCGTGCGTTCTGCGCGCAAGTTTTCATGGTCCTCCAGCCCTCGTTCAGTCCCATATGGCAGGTCGGAAACGTGAGCTCCACTCGGTACGCCATATTTCAATTTGCAGCGTTTGGTTGTCTGCCCTTACTACGTGTGCTGCCTAGTTTTCACTGACCCTGCCTCTCTTACAAACTGTGCGAACACTTACTGAGAGTTCTTTGCTATACAATGTTTCGGGTAGGAAATAGCGACAGCAGCCTTTCTCTTTATTGAAAGCAATTACTAATTTATGTACATAATTATTACTTTTAAAATCTTAAATAACTTGCGTTTTGTGACCCAGTGCTTTCTAGTTCAAGATAAGGCATTACACCGAGCTTTCTGTCGGAAAGGTTGACAGCACTGCATCTGTCGTAAAGTAGCCGGACTCGCGATTACGTGTCAAGAAAACGTACGGAGACGGACAATGTACTACTACTTAAGAAAACATGTAGCGAGACGTGGGCCGGAAGCAGTGCTCTAGGAAACAGATTTACCCAACAAACGACAGCATCTTAGCTTTACAAGAAAAGAATCTACGAAAAGACAGGTTCATACTCACGACTTTCATAGTATCTTAATACTATCTGATTAAAGAAAACGAGAAATTGGAACATATTTCAGAGACAGATGTTTTGTATAATACTGAAAAAGCAGTATTATAGCAAAGTTAATATTTCTATTCTGACATCGTAATATTGATTTTACAGTGGGTGCGAAATCTTATGTACGAGTAGTAGCCAGTCTGCAACTGCTTCGTAGATCGAAAGTCCTAGCTTCTCGTATCAATGCCAGATTTTCGACAACTACTAAGCTCCCCTCCTCTGCGTCGACCGTTCATTCCCACACAACACATCCTACAGAAGTTATAGAGAAATTACTCAAAGAAGGGGACCGCTTTGACAGCCACGGCGTAGCAACTGTTGGCAACAAAACTGCAGGTCATATTCACGTGTTCAATTCGTCAACGCGTTCGTCTGCAGATGGATGCAATGCAAAAGGATTCGACAAGTCTTCCTGCAAAGCCATCACGTAGGTAGAGCAGCAGGCCGGAGTTATATTACAATTAGGGCTATCGCCAGCCACGGGAAAACCCAACTAATATATAATAAATTATATATATATATATATATATATATATATATATATATCTTTTATCTCATCGCAAGTCCATACATTTAATTCGATTAGTTGTATGTTGAATTTGAAGTACTTTACGCACTTGACTTCTTTCAACCTATTAAGAAACACGCACGAGCAGCCACTGACCAGAAAGCGCGCGGATATCAGACCGAATCCCACGAGTTATAGAGCCACAAAGAGTGTTAATTACACACAAATAATTATTTCCGAAATTCGAAAATGAATCAAAACAATAAAGAGTACAAGCATGCGGCTGGATATTAAATTCTTCCTTGCATTCAAATTACAACACGTTCACTATATTCCTCCACACGGGTATTAAAGAACCTCTACCACGAATTCTGGACTTTCAATGGCTGGGCTTCACTACATTTAAAGCGAAGGAGAACTTACAACATATAGCTGGAAGTCGTTGGCCGGCAATTAAGGGTTATCGAGACGCTAAAGCTGCCAACCAAAACTTAAGCTACGCACAGCGGAAGATTATTTTCTACGCGATTTAGCTGTAGAACTTGCGCCGTCTTGACATGTTTTAGTCGGCGACGCCGAAGGAAATTACGCAACTGAAAGATGTCCCGCGTTTCCGAGTCCCTTAACCCTGCGGGCGTTGCATAACAAGCTTTCTAGCTAAACGAGACCGACACTGTAAGCACATCGGGTGCTCCCCTTACGCGAACCGAACGACGCCCGAGCATGCGAAAGCAGCGAAAGGTGGGGGTGGGTGGGGGAAGGCCAAGGTTACGCAACCTACCGCGCAGTTCGAAGCGTCAGCAAATTTCCCCCGAGTTCGGACGCGGCGCCGGCGACAGCGAGAGCGGTGGTGGTGGTGGTGGTGGTGGTGGTGGTGGTGGTGGCGGCGGCGGTGGTGGAGGTGGTGTTGGTGGTGGTGGTTGTGGTGGTGGTGGTGGTGGTGGTGGTGGTGGTGGTGGTGGGGTGGGGTGGCGGTGGTGGGGTGGGTGGCGGGGGGGGTGGGGTGAGGTGGTGGTGGTGGTGGTGGTGGTGGTGGTTGTGGTGGAGGTGGTGGTGGTAGGTGACCGGTGGAGAAAGCAGTGGTGGTGGAGGCGGGGTCGGAGGAAGAGAATGTAATCGAAGGCAGCGGCAGTGTTCGGAGAGGAAGTGGCGCTGGGGGTGGATGAGGAATGATTGATTGATAACTCATTCCGGGCCATAAAGTGCGGAGGTCATTAGTTTCGTAAATGTAGTGCACATTTTGCTGCGGGAGGTGTCGGTAATCTTCCCTCAGCGAGATCCGGCGCAGACTTACCCGTCGGCTTCTGGCGTTTTCCCTAACCAGGAATATCCCCCTCTACAGCCGGAACATACACTAAACATCCGACTGCTCTCCCGGCATGTGGGGTAGTGTAGTGCATGTTAGTATGAGTGTAAGGGGAGAGGATAGAACAAGGAAGAGGAAGAAAAGATCGCGGACGGTCCGTGCCCCGTTCGTTAGGGTACTGCTCCGGCATTCGCCTGGTGTTGATCGGAGAAACCACGGATCAGAACAATCGGCAGACAGCGACTCAACTCGATCCAGCTATGTAGTTAACGCCGAAAATTCTGCCTCCGTCGGGAGCATAACCCTAGGACCTCCCGGTTAGAAGCACTGCAGTGACATCAATTGATGCCCTGAGCCACCTAAACCGGCGTAGACCCTGAAGGGAGCGGAGGAGGAGTTGGGCGCAAAGACGGAGGTGGAGGTGAAGGCAGTGGCTGTGGTGTTGGCAAGGGGGCTAGTGGTGGCGCGTGCACGTGTGGGTGGGTGGGTGTGTGGGTGAGTGGCGGGGCGCCGCAAGGCCAAGGCCAGCGGAGGTGCAGCGGCGAGCGAGGCCGCGGGGCACGTGGGTGCCTGAGTCACCGTGGAAAAGCCGCCGCCTCGGCTGCCGCAACGCGGCGGCGCGTCTGCGAGGGCCACGGCACAGTGGGCCCAAAACGCGCCACGTGCGGCCCATACACTTTTCACCATAAGAGGATGCGAGACGTATCCTTATGTCGTTCTTACGAAGTGCACGCTTTCGATATCGAAATTGATTGATTGATTGATTAGTGATTCCGAGGGCGTCAACTGCTAAGGCCGTTCATCCTGTAAGTGTAGTGCATGCCTCAACGTGAGAAGTAGGTGTGATCTTCCCCTGCTGGATGGTGAGTACCGGTACCAACCTACACGTTGGCTGGCGGAGTTTCCTCTAGGAAGATATCTTCCCCTAGCGGGGCACCGCCCCAGCCGGGTCAACCCCACACTCCTATCTCGTCTTCCGGCATGTATGGTACTAATATCTAGTGTACAGGAAGAGGTGAAGAGGAAGACAGGGAAGAGGAAGGAAAGATCGCCCGTGGTCTGCGGCCCGTTTGTGAGGGTACTGCTCCGGCATTCGCTCGGTGTTGATAGGAGAAACCACAGAGAAATACCGATCAGATCAACAGGCCACTAGACTTATCTTCCACACAATTCCACTGAATTGGACCTACCTTTGTAGCTATAGTGAGATTTTTTCTAACCGTACGTCTGGCACATATCAGCTATTAACGTTTCATCCAATTAGAAGCTTGAACGTCACGATAGTGACAACATTCTTGCTATTGCTGGGACTCGCACCCTGGGACCTCCCGGTCAGAGGCACATCAGTGCCATCAGTTGATGCCCTGAGCCACCCCAGCCGTTGACAAAGCCTGTCGCTCTGCTCCATTGCGAGGTGCAACTGCGCCATGCGCCGTTCGTCGTCGTCGTGGGCTTCGCTGCAGTGTCCTTGCACGCACACAACACGCGCTTGCTCATCGCCATTGTCTGCCGCTCGCGACTGTCACGATGCGGGACGGAGCGGGTGGTGGCGGGAGGGGGGAGGGAAGGGGAGGGGGATCGGAGACGCTGAGCTCACGTGTTTCTCCTCCGCTGCTGCAACTGTTTCAACCCGCAACGCAATTAATGGAACACTCCCTACGCGTGGGGCCTTGCGGAACGGATGCTGAAAAGTACAATCACTATCCTATTTTAACTACGTACTATATACCAATTTAAACAGTTTGGTCTCGATTTAACCATCGTGGCATCTGTGGTGGAAAAAAGTGGGGTTGCGGCAAGTGGGCGATTTAAACATAATGGTACATCACTATCACGAGCTAGAAATGGAGGCGGGGCATTTGTCATTCAATAACAAGCTTCGTTACGACTTAAATGTTTGGTATTGAAGCTCCTGATTGGATGATAATGTCCCGTTCTCCTTCCATCTCGTGACCTTGAAGTGCCATTATGTTTAAATCGGAGTATATCACTCACATATTCCCCGGAAAAATCCTGCCGCGAACCCACTTCTTCCGCAACTGATGCCACGTGGAACGAGCGGAAAAGGACCCCGGTCTTAGCGCTGTAAAGTTAACTTTCCGACCGATGTGCCACAACTCACCGAAAAAGATCGGAATGGACCGATTGCGGGTGTCAACGTGGTGAATAGATAGTTGCAAAAATGCAGCCCTGAGAAAGGGTGTCCACGCTATATTTCGAAATAACCTCTGCCCATTAGACTGTACGATGGATATGGAGAAGGTATGTATGCAAAGAAGGAAACAACATGACAGTCTATCAATTATATGTTTGTACTACTTCAACACATCCTAACTTTGTGAGAACCACTAATATACTCCGAATTCCGGTAAAAGAAAATGAGTTGATACAGGCAATTACCTCACATTATTTTTACTCGTAGATCTCAAGTCATTACTTTAGCTGTAGATAAGCAAACACACAGTTTCCCTTTCTCCATGTTTCGTACTGTTAATTTCCCTATACGCAAGTAGCCTACTTGAAAGCATCATCAATTAGGAATTATTCAAGTCAGACTCTCCACACTTTTTCTACTCATTATTTCAATTATTCTTTTTCCTTTTAGCAGTTTAACCATCCGCTCTCTAAGGTCTCGGATTCATATCAGCTGTTTATCTTTCCTTCAATGTTTGGAGAAGAAGTCCAAGAAAACGCCGTGAGATAGCTGCACAAGTCAAAGGAGCTACCAACATCATTTGCCTGGTTAGACACAACTTCTTTATTTCGCAGCAGTGGGCCATACCAGGTTGCTGATCATGGACGAGTTATTTTCAACTGTTAATACACGCCAACAGTTATTTCGAAAACCGTTACTGAAGAAAAGCAGATAAGCCTATCTCTACTGCAAACGAACGCATTGACGAATTGGGTGCATGGACATAATCTGTAGTAATGATGCCAAGCAGTAGCTGACAAACCAGTCCCTTCTTAAAGAAATATCTCTAACAAGATATAACTGGCTTCTGCTGAAGAGAAATGTTCTAAGAAAGAGAGACATAAAAAGTAACGAACAATTGATTAGTTAGCTCAAATGGCTTTTCCTTTGCGCCATGTTTGCGTAAAATTTGTTAAAAGAGGTTTTCTTCTTCAAAGCCCAAATCAAAAGTAAAAATGATTTATCGGAAGTATTTATCCAGAACAGAATCCGAAAGGCTACGCTCACTCTAGCAGACAGCTACGAGCTCAGGCATTTCCTAGGGTTGAATTAGCTTAAACGTGTTTAATCTCACGAATGAGTTTGCGTCATTCAGACATGGGACAAGGCGCTACGTGATCAAATTTCCTATTACACTAAGCACATTTTAATTCGCGAAAATTAAATTATGCATTACGGAAACTTCGCTACATCGGAAATCAATTATTTTTCTTTTTACCGCTAGCATAATGTGAGATGGCAATGTCAGGTCATACAGAAGAATTGATCACAAATACAATGCTATTTATGTAGATTATATGTGTGACTTGTTTTCTGCCATCACTAATTTCCAACTGACGCCGGGATATTATGAAGTTGTGCTTCAGTGATGGTTTCGGTCAACCAGCCCTGCATCAGAGCGTGACCACATAAAATTTCGTCATCGAATCACAGAAAAAGAAGTATAATAATCATATTAAAAAAATACTACCAGTAATTTGAAAGCAAATATTTTGTGAGTAAGGCAATCACTTTCAATTTTAGTCCGATATAACAATGATATGATTATCTAAATCTCCGTAGCATTTCTAAAATACACACTTATTAGTTCAAATTCGCTTCCAATCGCATGGCCACCAAACCCGTAATTTTTGTAGAGAAAAATTAATTGAAAATTGATATCATCTTAATGAAATCAAAACTAAACTTCATTACGACTTAATTACGACTTAATTTCTTTGCTCCAGGAACAAAATATAATTTTAAAACATTAACTTGTTTCTCGTAATTTATTCCCGGCAATCATTTAAATAGAATCGTGCATTGATACGAAGCATTACCTGTTCTTAGAATCATAACAATTTTCCACAGAAAATATTTTAAATTATTCGAGAGAAAGAGAGAGAGAGAAAGAGAGAGAGACAGAAAGAGAGAGAGAAAGAGAGAAAGAAAGAGAGAGAAAGAGAGAGAAAGAAAGAGAGAGAAAGAAAGAGAGAGAGAGAGAGTGTAAGGGGAGATGTTGGGACAAGGATGAGGTAGGAAAGATCGCCCACAGTTCATCACCCGTTTGTTAAAATACTGCACCAGCATGCGTTTGCTATTCGAAGAAATCCCCAAAAAATACCGATTAGAGCTGCCGGCCGCCAGAATTCTTTCCAGACAATGACTGAATTCCACCTATTTAGTGTCGAAAAGCAGCCACCGACGGTACTTGGATTTTTTAACGTGGCATTGAGGGTATTATCTTCAAGATGGAATATAATCTTATCTTGCGGCAGGACTAAGAAAGACGCAAAAAGTCGTGCCTTATTCCATCTTGAAGATAATACCCTCAGATGCCACGTTAAAAAACCGAAGTATAGCACCTGCAATGGTAGCAGTTGATGTTTTGAGCTTTCTCAGCCGGTCTCGCTGCGAGATAAGCGCGTAGTTTGTTTTCGGACTTTACACGCGACTACGATTTTTACCCGCTTGAACGCAGAAAACCCAACGGGATACTCGCAAATGGCCGAGATTCTTTAAGAAGAATCGTCGCTGAAATCTTTTGGAAACCGATGGAGTCAACTATGACAGGCCGCACCGCCTCGGGCTCTCCAATTACGCTCCAATCAGCGTCCGGGGGAGCTTGAGGCATTAGTGAATCCCCTTCCTGGAAAACGGGCGCTCCCCCAATCTCACTCGAGTAGGGCAGGACGGGGCGCATTATGGCGTTGGATGGGGCAGAGCACGGGGGAGGAAGGTAGGGCCCTGAGGGCGAGATGGGGTGAATCGGCTCGAGGAGGACAGGACGGAGAAGGGAGGAGGGAGACGGGGCGGCGTGGAAACAGGCAGAGTAGGGAAAGGAAGGGTAGGGCAGGGAAGGGTACAGCAGGGCAGGGAAGGGCAGGGCAGGGCAGGGCCAGGGCAGGGCAGGGCAGGGCAGGGGGGCTGTGAGAGGGATGGCGAGGCGGGCCGAAGCTATGCCAAGTGGGGGTGGGCGGGGCCGGCCGCCGCTGCGGGCATCTGGTGAGGACTCGTGCACCTCTGAGGACTCGTGCTAATAGCACAGACGGAGGCAGCACGGGCGGCGAGTAGTACCTGATCTGAGGTTGATGTAATCTATACCAGTTACATTAAGCACTAGCTCAAAAAAAAAAAAATACATTGATCGAGCATTACTTTATCACATTCAAGTACTAGATAATTGACGTAACTGCTTTGTCTGGGTTCTGTTTAAATATACTTCACACAACACCAAATAAGGCGAAAAACACGAAGTATTATCAAATTCACATTTTTTTTAAAGAAGAAATACTTTAATCTGTTAATATCAAGCTGAATTGCTCCCCGTTGCTTCGCTTTTAATTTTTTTTTATCTCTTGTACAGGAGTACTTCTCTGCACGCTCTCGGTTCACTAGTTTTATATTTCGATTTTAACAATGGGTAAGCTCCGTTTGGCTCCATATACTCCCAAGTAATTTTGTATTTTTATGGTAAAAAGAAACACACAATTTGGGTAACATTTTGAATCGCAACTACGCTATATTTGATTCCTGTCGCACCGAAGTATTACAGCCAAATTTAGAAGCAAAAATTCAAGTGATACTATTTTTTTCTGACATTACGATTGTATACAACTTCAATTTCATATAATAGGTTACTGAATGAATTTGCATTCTATATGCTTTACAGTCTACATTCAAGTGTTCGTCGTCCGGGAAACCCCAGGTTAGAATTACGACAGAGGGTCATTTTGAGCACAAAAATGTGCGTTGTATGACACCACTTTCTGAATGAAAATGTTAGAGGGCGCCTGCTCTGGTCAGTACTTACAATAGGAAAATGCGGTTTAATGTTCGTACTCCTACTCATTGTTCCTTGTCCACGATGACTTTCAATGCAACAGTACTTCTTTCTCAGTGTACAACAGTAATACAACTATTTTACTTTCCGTAAAATGCAACTCGAAAGTGGACCTTCCCAGGGAATCCCATGATTGGTTTTCCAGTCCGTGGAAACTTTTAGGGGAATTCATAAAGTTCTACCTCTCGCATTTTAATTTGGCTGCACCATTTCTCCCATTATCTAAGAAACTATTCAATCTACTGCTGTGCAATTTTAAGAGCAGATTGGTGGAAGTTTTTTAAAGTAAATTTGAGACGATTTACATCTTTTGAATACTTCTGGATTTTACAGCATACTTGAAGTAGAAGTCAACATTTTTACATTATTTTTCTGCATTTTGTTCTTCAGAAATACTGAAGTATTAAACTTACTGTACTCTATTTGGTAACACATATTTATTATTACTCAATTGACTTCCTAAAAAAATTAAAAATCATCATTTGAGTAGTTTCGAAGATAATGGGACAAGTATGTTCAAAAATGTAATTTTTCATAAATCAGCGTCGAAGTTAATCCTCCTATGAAATCAGTCACCTCGTCTTGGTAACAAGTAAGCAAAACAGGTTTCCCTTGTCAATAGTCATACAAGATAAAGTTTTGCAATACAAACAACTTTAAAGAATGAAATTTTCTCTATAATTTAGTGAAAATATCAGTCTTTTAGACAAATTTGTTCAACAGATAGAACGTAAATGAAATATCTGTAACCAAAGTGGCTGCAATTCTGACATATGCAAATGAAGAAAGAAAGTACAAAAATATGTTAAAACAGTGCATTTAAAAATGATGCGTAAGTCATTTTATTCCGAAAACTCTACATGTCTAGAAAATGTTAAAATCGCCAAAATGCCAAAAATTCAGATTTTTCCTTTTTGTTTCCCCTTAATGCAGGTAGAACTGGGTTTTATATTGAACGACACATCTCCCGCGGACTTTCTTTTTCGCACGTTGTCCCTACCCGAGAGCCGAGATTACATTTGTATTCTCCCTTCCCCCCGCCGCTCGATACCAACGACGGCCATGACAATACACAAAGGGCTCTCGCAAATGCGTTCGCGTGCAGCGGGCGACCTTGAGTGCAGGTGCAAGTGCATGTGCATCTTCCGCTTCCTGCGAGGGAGTGGAGTTTCCGGGTTCCCCCTTTTTCCGGGCCCTCTTTCCACCCCCACTCCTGCGGCGAACCGCTGCGAGGCCTTGGCCGCCCCCTTCCCCCCTCCAACCACGACGGAGGGGAAGGCCAGTGGTGCTTGTGCTACAATGCAAACCTTTCAGGGCCCCTGGGGCATATACATTTTAAAAGGAAAAAAAAAAAGTAATTCTTTCTGATCGACATACATTGCCTTTTAGAGACGATTACAAATGGGAATAAAATAATTTTTAAATATTTTAGAAGCAAGCAACTCTATTTTGTGGCACTGTACTTTTTCATAGGCAATGTTATGTTTTTCAAATGTAAAAAAAAAAATAATGAGTTTGTTTTAATGAATTCTAATGAGAACATTTTATACGATAAGTCATTATCACATTTAGATTCGGATTTTCTATACCTTCCATATTCGTATATTAGACCTGCCAACGATCAGGATTGAGGCCCAGAAATTGCCCGGGACACCGCCGGCGCCACTTCTTTCCCTCAGCCAGTCCCTCTGAAGCCAAAAAGCTGAGATTGTACCATTTCATTCAGATGCTGAACGTCCAATGGTACAAACTTCAGCTCATCCCAGTTGTCTTTCAGCAAAAGATTTCAACTGTTTCCCTAACTAGAAGACATACAATGTACATTTTAAAAAAAATTGATAGATCTTTAGGTAATCTTTGGATAGGTACTTTACATGAAGCGACCCCGACAATTTCAAAATTTTCTAAAAACTGGCTCTAATTTTTTTCTTTAATTTGCTGTGAGAATACAATAAAATACACGTATAAAGGTGGTATAGGTCCGATTTACACGGTTAACTCTGAATTTTCGAAAATTGCAAAAGTATGAATTTTTTCGGCGTCTTCCTACAACTATAAAATTGAAGAAAGCGATTTTTCCTTCAAATACAATTTGTTTATAAATAATTCTTTCATAAAGGTCACGTACATTTGTTTGAAAATTTTAGTAGTTTTTGTGCAATACTTGCAATTTAAAAAATGTAACATCCCGCCATAACAGCCGTTGCCGCGTCTAGCGCGGAACTTTCGGCGCCGCACCCGATGCGGATGTTCCGCGTCGGTGTGTGGGGGCCTTAATACTTCATCAGCAGACCATTTCCTTCACGAGAAATAACAAAAGCACTGGGAGAGGTAGCTCAGTGCATCAACTGATACCACTGCAGCGCCTCTGACCGGGAGGTCCTAGGTTCGAGTCCTGACGGCGAGAAGATTTTCGACACTAACTTTTCAGCTAGGTCGAATACAGTCCCTGTCTCGAGGTGATTTCTAGCGGCCGGCTGCTCTGATCTGTAGTTTTCCGTGGTTTCTCCGACCAACACCAGGCGAATGCCGGAGCAGTACCCTACAAAACGGGCCACGGACCGCGCACGATCTGTCCCTCCCCTTCCTTGTCCTATCCTCTCCCCTACCACATACTACCTTCATGTCTCCCTTACCATCAAGCATGGATAATGAAAACAGGGCCCAAACCTGGGATCTTCGTTAGGTGAAAAAAACGATTAATCCGACACTAAAATGCCAAATACAAATGTATAAAAGATGCAAATTGTTGAGGCTGATTTCCTTGTGAACATGTTCGGTGGGAGTGCGGAGAGTTATACTCCAACTTGAACATAGTGGCACTTCCAGGTCACGCTCTGGAAGGATAGGGAGGACACTGTCATCCAATCAGGGGCTTCGTTACGACTTAAAAGTTTGGTATTGGAGCTCGCGTTTGGATGACTGCTCTTACAGCTCATGACCTTGAAGTGCCGCTGTTTAAATCGGAGTATATTTTTCGTCGCGAATCGCCTTCATTGTGGCACTTTCTCGCCTGGCCCTGGCCCTCCCCCTCCTCCCCCGCGTGGCCTGTGGCGTCGTAGCGAGGCGCGGTTCCTCCGCGGCGCTCCGCAGGCTTCGGGAAAACAAAAGTTGCGCGCGGCTTTTTTCTTGTGGGTGGGAGGCCCACAGCTGGCGCTCTCCCGACCGCACACTTGCCTCTCGCCGGGAAACGGAGAGGCGGATAGGAGGGCGGAAGGGAGAGGAGGAGAGCGAGGTGGAAGGAGTAGGGGAGAGAGTGGGGTGGTAACGGGGCCGTGCCGGGAGCGGGGTGTGGCGGGGCAGGAGGGAGGGGGCGGGGCTTTGGGCCGGGCCGGGGCGGGGAAGGGGGACTGGGGCGCGACCGGGCCGGGGCGCGGCGGGGTGCGGCGGGTGGGGCGGGGGGGGGGGCCCGGAGGGAGGCAGGACGGGGCGCGGCAGGGAGGGGTACGTCGGAGAAACGCTTCAGTCCGACTTCATGGTGAGGCAGGGCGACGACGGGTCGGTCTTTCGCAAAGTTTTTTGCGGATGTTCGCATACAGCAACCCTTGTAACTTCTAGTAGTGTCACACAAGTTTTAGACGACCAAGTACAGCAAACTAAGACATGGCTGTGCAATTTTCCAGTCCGGTGATTGGTGACTTAAAAAAATAAATCGTATTAATTGGTCGAATATTGCCCTGCAATATTTTTCATTCGTAAAAAATGTGAATTTTACGAAATATGTTAACTATCCAGTCCCAATAATAGTACGAGAAGAGTGAGACCTAAGTACTATCAATAGGTCTTCTTTTGTAGAATAAAGCACTACATCGAATACTTGCCCATAAAACGGATCTAATCACTCAATATTATCCACACTGGTTCAGTGCCTGAATTGCATAAAACACAAAGATATGAAGTCACTTGTTCGTATGGAGCATGACGTAGATATTTTACAGTTTAAAAGAATATAAAGTGTCAAAACTTCCCACTGAACCGCCCTCGTTTGATTGTTACCTCTTTCATAATTCTCAACTCCACCACCTATAAAAAAAAGTGACGAGTATACTTAAAACTTGACATAGACTGTTATACCTCCGAGTTTCGACAAGATCTAGAATGAAGACCAAAATATCCACATCATATCCGCAGTTCTATCGCAAAGCATCTCCTTCGCTAATATTACAACGTGCCGTCACCGGATAGTCCCACTCGAAACACTGACAATCCCGCGCGTATTCGGGAGGCATCAAAGGGAGGAAGTAGACAAAATGAGCTCGACGGGCACCGAGGCGTGAGTTTCTTCAGTCTTCTTTCCGCAGCGGAGTCTCGTCCGCGCGATGAGACACAGGGTTTTCCGAAGCGGAGTCGCCAAAACGGAAGTTGAGGAATTCGCTACGACCGGGACGTGATGGCATCATATCTTTTCAAGTTCCTTCAGGGACCGTTCGCACATGGTGCCTTCTTTCAACGAAAGTTTCATCTTTTATATTCGGGATTAAAACAATGTGTTCTTAATGGGCGAGTAAGAGTGTTTTGCGCTCTTGGTGGTAAAGGTTCATAGGAAGATAGTGTAACGAATTACAAACGGATCTCTCTAAAGGGAGGAAGACAGGTGCTGTTGAGGGATTAGACACACGCCGTTAGGGTGTCGCAAGCGGGCGGAGGCTAGAAAAGCCCTGAACGCAGGTGTACAATATTCCAGAAGTAGTATTTTGAGAACTTGTCGGAATTTAGTTAACTAACAGCAGCCAGGTCGAGTGGCGGAACCGCGTGCCATCGTGGCGATCACGTGATGTCGGTTGCCGCGCGTACGCGAGTATGACGTCGCGAGTCACGTGGGCTGAGAGTATAGAACTCAGAACGCGAGTGGCGAGGGTGGGGCTTGAGTAGAGTGGGAGACCTCGTGCGGATACACAAACGTACGCCCAGGGTGGTGCGCTGACGAGCAATGCTTCTGGTGCAGGTGTATGCCAGGGAGCCGTAGTGGAATATCAATTCCACTTGTGACAGTGATCACGTGGTTGTACGCTGTGTGCGTAGGTCTTTGATAAGTCTTCGAGCGCGAGTGGCGGGGGTGGGTCTTGAGCAGAGTGGGAGGCTTCGTGCGGATGCAGAAAACCTACGCCCAGGGTGGTGCGTTGACGAGCCATGTTCCTGGTGCAGGTGTATGCCAGGAAGCCGTAGTGGAATATCAATTCCACTTGTGACAGTGGTCATGGGGTGGTACGCAGTGTGCGTAGGTCTTTGATAAGTGGCGAGGGCCATCAGTCAAGCAATTAATTGCAGATAGGGATCGCGCATGCAATCGGGGGACAGTCTACCAGAGTTGTTTATAGATATTTTAATTTATTATTGTTTGCAAATAACATCGTAAATAAATCTGTGTAAATACAAAGTTCGGCTCTTGTGTGAGATTTGTTGTGGAATTCCCGTGACGTCACCACAGGTTTAGTTAGGATTTCACGCTTACCCGGCCACAGTATCGATTTCGGTCGCGTCGATGACAGTGGTCTCGTACGTGTAGTGCATATTACATCCCGGAAGACTGTCGTTTCTTCGCATCTGAAACGAGAGATCCGGTACCGACCTAAAGGTCGTCTTGCGGGGTTTCGCAGAAACAGACTTGCTGGGATATTATAGACGTTTTTTGCAAAAAAAATGTGGGTGTAGTACAATATAAAATTTTTAGAGTTTTAATACATTTTATTTACACGTATTTTGAATTACAATTGAATTTTCAAATTATTATTATTATTATTATTATTATTATTATTATTATTATTATTATTATTTGTTTTCGGTCGCGAATCGGTCGTCTTGGACCACGCATATATGCACTTCCACGGACTCAGTATCATTTATCATGTTGCAAGTCTTGCACGAAATCAATCAGGGGGAATCAGCATTAGGTTGAATCTTAATTTTACACTCCATGGTTGGTAGTCCTGGGGGATGGATGGAATGATGATGATAATGAAGGATGAATGAACGGCAAACACAAACAAACATACACAAACACACCCATACCCGAGGCGGGACTCGAACTCACGATCCATCCGTGCAAGATCGCTACGGCATTACTGCCTTAGCGATCTCGCTTATCCGGACGGGATATTTTTTTTATTATTATTATTTTATTATTATTATTATTATTATTATTTTACATTTATGATATGATATTAAAACGCTTTGTCTGGTTTACGCCAACTTCGTCGCCGGTGGATGTATTAATGGTTAAAGTTTCCTGAGGTAAACGCAGGCTGAAACTAGATTTGATCCCCGAGAGTCTTCAGCGCTCAGCATGGGCCCCGTTCGCCGCTGGCGTCTGGTTTACGTTCCCTCGCCTGGGGGCTAGCCAAGGCGGAGGCAGGCGCTGGGGAGGAGCGGCGTAATTATTATGCCCTTCTGGGAAGTGCTATCGCCTTGGCTATAGACGGAAGCCATATTCATTGTGTATGGCGCACCTCTCCACTTCACTGCCGTCGATTCACATCCGTTCTGCAGCACCACCACCGCTACTGACGCCCATTCCCTCCGTCCCGTCTCCTCCTTGCCTCCCCTCGCTTTTGCCATTATCATCGCCTCAATGTCCGAAACAAACACATATTTTTAAAACTGGTTTAGAAACCTCCAACAACAATGTGTACATGGGGGATTTAACTTGATATCCATCATATTTATAAATTTACAAATCGGGGTTAAGTGGCAAACCGAAATCAAAATATGATCAGAACATTAACAAAACCTATTATATGACTGCACTTGTAGGATGGCTTATGAGCAGCGTACTAGCTTCCCGTCGTGTGATCCCAGGTTCGATTCCCGATCGAGGCAAAAAAAAGAGTTGAAGCTTTTCTTTAAAATTGTCCCAGTTACTGTAGATGTGTTACGAAGAAATTTTCAGGCAGGTGGGTCTTGCTAGTTACGGTGAAGAGAATACGTGATGTCGCCTCATGTCTCTCTTACGCCACCAGCGTGCGAATAAACTAAGCCCAGGCATGGGGGACACCGTTAGTTAGTTAATGCCTTATTTTACGTGGCGAGACTCGGTCCATCAGGCCCGCTCTTCCGTCTAACCACGCAAATTTCGCTATGCTCCTTTCATCACGTAGCGGAGAAAGGAGGTATTATCTTGGGCGACGAAAGAGGCGGATCTCAATTTTGCTCAGAGGCTTCTTTTAGGCTTGAGGATCTTTTACATGCAGTAAATCTACTACATGGGACAGACGGCTTTACTTTCCCTCCGAAAGAAAGCGTACGAAGGATTTTCTCGTCCTTAAAAATTCACGGCTGCGATCGGGTTTGAACCCGCAAACTCGGGTACCACAGTCCGGTTCGCTGTCCCTTATACCACCGAATCCGCCAGCTATCCGGCAAAGTCGGACAGTTGACTTGAAAAGGCAAATGCATACATACGTTATCTGATTGGATATTTAAGAAATAATAAAGTACATTTATGCACGAAACTTTGTATTGTTTTTCACCTTGGACCTGAAAGAATGTTCGGTTTCTTGGTATCTGGAAATCATTATTTTTCCTATTATAATCTTTTTTAATTAAAAAAAAATAGAACATGGACCACGTAAAACCTCCATGCTACAAATCATCGGTTTCATCCCAAAGATGTTACATGCTTCGATGTTTTAATGCTCGAAAACATCGATATTGATGTGACCTCCCTACCCCCGCCGCCTTCTCCCGGCCCTTACCATTGCCACGTCCTCCGTGACCGCCTCCACCACCGGCCCACATTACACCACACCGCTCGCCCGCGACCTTTACGAGGGCGTGGGCGTCGCAGCTGCAGTAGGGCCGCGCCGGGTTTACGGCGGCGCCCGCCAGGGGCGACGAGAAGGGGGAGGGGCAGCTGGGGCAACTTGCTCCAGAACCCGTCTTAATTGGAACGTCGAAAAACATTTCATTCAAAATAAATAAAACACGTATTCATCTCTAGTCCAAATTTGACGCAATAAGTTACTTCTGATGTGAGAAGAAACGAATTCTGTTTATGAATTTGGGGAGGAGGGAATATTTTATTTGAAATGAGGGGCCCCTTTGGACCAACTGGCCCAGGTCCATGGTTTTCACTGGGCGACAGTAGCTCCTCACTCATGGCCGAGAAGCTTACGGTTGCTAGATGATCTGGACCTTCACGTCAAGGTGTGCGGACCAAAGCGTGCCCGAATACCACGTCCACTTCTTGTATTGAAGGACGTTGGGGAGCATAGTGCAGAGACATTTCTGGGCAATGATTGTTGTAAACGGATCTTAATGTTTTAAGGGATTCGCGGTGGTTGAGTTTAGCCCTCCAAGCTATAATTAAAAAGTAAAAAACAAACATGCCAACTCATTTCGCCCAGCTACATTGTCGCTTCGCACATCCCGCATCGCCGCCTCTACTGCGCCTGCTCTACGGTCATTAGTCCTGTAAGCGTAGTGCACGTTTTATCGCTGCAAGTGGCGGTCTCTTACCCTGGCGTCGACCTACCCGTCGGTTTGCGAGTTTCTTCCTCCAATTAAAACTCTCCTACCAGCGGGCACCGCCCTAGCCGGGACAAGCGCTAAGCTGGCAATTGGTTTCCCATCACGTGTGCTAGTGCGGTGAATGCGAGTGTAAGTGCGTATACGTAAGGAGGAAAGGACAAGGAAGAAGAAAGAAAGATAGTTCGCAGACCGTGGCTTCTTTGTTAGAGTACTGCTCCGGCATTCGCCTGGTATTGATCGGAGAAACCACGTAAAACTACCGATCCGCGCAGCTGGCCGCAGACAGCAAGTGAATTCGACCCAACCATCCAGCTAGCGCCGAAAATCCTGCCCACTGTCAGGATCCAAAACCTCGGACCTCCCAGCCAGTGGCGGTGCCGCGACACCATTTGATGCCCTGAGCCACCTAAACCGGTGACGACAGCGGCGGCGGGAGACGCTTTAGCCTATGAACACCTGCGCGCGTTATGCACTCCGGCCCGGACAAAAAAAGTATCGGAAAGCCGTTGGGGCACAGGAGACGAGCGTGTTCTCTCGATATAGCGACCGGGCGTATGCGCGTGATGCTGCGCTCAGCCGCGGCTCCTCGGCTCTTAGGCACGCTCGGGGGACGGGGGGGGGGGCAACCGCGCGACAAGAAGGGCATCGTCCGCCGTTACTCATTGTTTATAGAGCCATTGTCTTTCGCAAACGGCCGACGGGAACATGTTCCTCATTATCTTTCACGTGTACGGTTTATTTGTGCCAACACTCACGTGACCTTTGCTTTTTTTAACCGTACCCCCGTGTAAAGATACCCCCATAAATTATTCGCGTACTTTAAATTTATCGTCGAGCTACCTTTCATCCATCCAAAACGAGACACCCTGTCGTTCTTGTACTACAGCGTACGTAAAATATAGGTGAATGGTGTCTTGACAATATTTCTTGTATGGTCTCGTGAACTTTTATATTACATAATAAACCGTTCTTCAGTAAACCACTTTCACTTATCGAATAATTTACCAATGTCGAATTAAAATAATTTTAGTAATACATACCTTAAGTATGTACACAATGGCAATCTGCCTTTCATGAGAAGTTTTCTAGACATATACAATGCCTATTTTGGAGAAACAGCCAATGCATCACATCAAATAGCATTAAAGGTCATTAAAATAAAAGTGTACTTTACGTTCACAAAGTAATATGAAATGTTCGAAGTATTTCATTGGACGAACCTCTCTCCTTAGAGGGAGGGAACTTCCTATAATTTGCGATACGTTTTGCCTGGCTAGTGTAAACATTCGTGTTATGCAAGTGTTTTCAATCTAATGATTTTATCGAAGCAAACAGACAGATTTGGCACTGAAGAGTCCTACTGATACCCTATGAAGATTAACTTCTTAACTTGCACTCCCACATCGATGATGATTATTAGAGATTCCGGGCGCGTCAACTGACACAGGGCATTAGTCGCGTAAGTGTAGTTGATATTTTTGTTGCTCTGGAGGTAGCGGTACCCCCTTCGATGAAACCGCGTCTTTTCGACGATTGTGTCAAAGTACCATATTTGTTGGTCCCGCCTGCTTAACCTCATGTTCCCGAGTTTCAGCTCTGTTGCTCATCAGCCTCGTATATATTTAGTAGCCCTCACCTCTCCTTCCTTCTGCTCTGCACAGGGTGGGGGAAAGAACCCCTCATTTGATACGCGATCACTAAACTCTAGCGCACAGATTGTTTGTGCCGCGTTTATATGTAAAGATTCTACCACAAGTCAACAGCCGATGTATTCGGTATTGAAAACCCCCACAAATTCACAATAGAGACCAACAATTTTATGTGCACAGCCTTCGACGCGGCGTCGCCTGGACAGCCGAGATCATTTACATGACTCTGGCCGCGGAAGCCTACGACTTCAATTTTACGTGCATTCCTACTTTGATTCTGTCTTTACTACTTCTCACAACTCCTATGATTCCTACTTCTCGCCTTGACGTTTGTGCCGAGGTGCCATAATTTTCGAACGCGTGCGTAACTTCCAGTTCCCGAGGTTTAGCTATCGCGGCAGGCCATCTGCCTCGTATATCTATAATGGCCCTCCCCACTCTCCTTTGCACAACCGGATAGGGGAGGGGGCCCTCCTATGATACGCGATCCGTAGCTACATTCTCACACACAGAATGTTTGTGCGGGGTTTGAAATGATTCCACCAAAAGCCAACGGTGGATACATTCAGTTTCGAAATCTCACACAAAATCACAAAACAGACCATGCATGTACACTGTTTCCCCGCTTTTTTCTCTTTACTACTTCTCATATGTACTTTTGATTCTACTTCTCGCCTTGACGTTAGAGCGAATTTTTGAACGCGTGAGTAATCTCCAGGTTTAGCTATCTCGCCAATCCATCTACCTCGTATATCTTTAATGGCCCTCTCCTCGCCTCCCCGCTCTCCTTTGTACTGCCGTGGGAGGGGGCCCTCCTATGAAAGGCGATCGGTAGTGCTTCGCTACATACTCAAAACACAATGTTTGTGCTATGTTTGTATGCAAGTATTCCACCAAAAATAACAGTGGATACATTCAGTTTTGAAAACAACCACAAATTTACAAACGATACCAAGCATTCCCACTTTGGTACTTTCTTTACCACATCTCATATCTACCTTTGATCCTCCTTCTCGGTTTCACGTTTAAGCGAAACTACCACAATTTTTAAAGGCATAGGCAACCTCCAGTTCCCGGGGTTTAGCTATCTCGCCAGCCCATCTGCCTCGTATATCTTTAATGGCCGTCTCCTCGCCTCCCCACTCTCCTTTGCACTGCCGTGGGAGGGGGCCCTCCTATGATACGCGATCGGTGGCGCCTCGCTACATTAGGCGCGCACAGAGCCAGCGGCGGTGCGAGCACAGAGGGCGCGGGCGGAGAGTATGGGGGGGCGGGGGGGCGGGCAAAGGCCTCAATGACCCGGCAGCGGCGGCGGCCGACGCCGCCGGGAGGTGCAGGGCGAGGGGAGGGAGAACAGAGGGCCGCGAATATTGCAACGGGGGGGATGGGGTGATACGCACGGTAGGGCGAAGGAGCGTAGCTGGGCGAGGAAATCGGGGAGTAGTGCGGGAGCGGGGGTAGAGGCGAGCGCAATGCTCTTTGCTGTGTGGCGAGTAAGAGGTACGCGAGGGGGAAGTGGAGTTTTCTGAGAGGAAACTGAGGACTCCAAGACCTATAGATTGGTTTGGTTTTTTTTTCGTGTTTCCGGGCGCGTCAACTGCTTTCGTCATTAGACCCGTTAGTGTAGTGCATGTTTTTTCTCAGGAGACGGCGGTGATCTTCCCCCGCTGGATGGCGAGATCCGGCACCGATCTACCGTCGGTTAGTGGGGTTTCCCCTAACCAGGACTCTCCCACCAGCGGGGCACCGCCCCAGCCGGGACAAGCTCTAAGCTCCCGACCGGTCTCCCGAAATAAGTGGTAGTGTAGTGCATGTTAGTGTAAGTGTGTGTGTGTGTGTGTGTGTGTGTGTGTGTGTGTGTGTGTGTGAGGAGAGGATAGGACAAGGAAGAGGAAGGACAGATCGCGCGCGGTCCGTGGCGCGTTTTAGGGTACTGCTCCGGCATTCGCCTGGTGTTGATGGGAGAAACCACGGAAAACTACCGATCAGAGCAGCCGGCCGCTAGAATTCTCCTCCAGGCAGCGATTGAAATCGATCTAGCTGAAAAGCTAGTATCGAAAATCCTGCCGCCGTCAGGACTCCAACCTAGGACCTCCCGTTCAGAGGCGCTGCAGTGGCATCAGTTGATACACTGAGCTACCGCTTCCGGTTCAAGACGTATAGAGAGAGATTACTATAAGAAAGGACAGCTTTGGCATCTATTACTTGCAACGTAACTGGAAGTTATGTCTATGCACTCAACTCGCGAATGATTTCGTTTACAGTTCGCCCATTTGTAAATGGCTTCATCATTAACTCTTGCGTTGACATCGTTCATTTGTTTCTCGACATGTTAATCTAGTTCGTACTTAGAGTAACTCCTCTCTAGAAGCAGCAATGATTGAGAGAGGTTCGTTACACAACTGGTAACAAAGTCTACAATGGCGACAAAGGTGGAGGTGGTCGTTGCGGGGAAGGTGATGATGGTAGTGAGAATGGTGACGGTTACGGTAGTCTTGGTGATGGGAAGTGTGGGAGTAGGGGGTTGGGGGAATTTTATGGTACCAGTATAAGGTGTGTGGAGGCATGATTGCGTTGGTAGGTACTATTCATGGAAAAGATGGTAGCAGTAAAAAGGTGGTAGTAGTAGAGAGTGAATATGACATTTGAGATTGTGTTAACGAAGGTAAAATCTGTATTTGGGAACAGCAACAGAGCATGGAATAGTCACATACAAGTGATTCCACTCTCATCAGCGAATGCGCAGAAGACAGCTACGGCAATCACCAACTCCACATACTGCAACGACGTATGGAGTGCAGGCGTGGTGACACTAAAGGAGCAGCGACGCGGGGAAGCATAATGTCGCTGCAGCTAGGCGGTTTGAGACACGCCTCCAATGGTCTCTGAGACAATGTTTGCTGGGGCGGGAAGCCCGAGTGAAAAGGAAGGCGAAACAGGGGTGGGAGGTTCGTCGGAGATACGTGTCGGTCGCCTCAATGTCGGGGTCGACGGAGGAAGCTAGCAACTTGAGAGGCGGTCAGAAGCGGGGCCATGGATGGCGGCGTAACAATAGACGGCAACGTGAGAGAGAGAGAGAGAGAGAGAGAGAGAGAGAGAGGAGAAGAGCAGACAGAAGACAGAGAGAGAGAGCTATGGAGAGCAAGATTGAGAAAAAGAGAGAGAGGAGAGAGATAGAAAGAGAGAGAGGGAGAGAAAGAGCGGAGAAAGACAGAGAGCTAGGGAGGGCAAGGTAGAGAGAGAGAGAGAGAGAGAGAGAGAGAGACAACGAGAAGAGAGAACAAGATAGAGAGAGAGAGGGGGATGGATTACCTGGAGAGGCGCCGCTAGCGGCGTTTGCCAGCGGCCAGGGCGGGGTTAAGGGGAAAGGCGCGTAAATGAGGGAGATATTGGTATAAGGGTGGCAGCTACGGGCGGATTAGCTAACAGAACGCCAGATCTTGTAGGAACAGGGCCGCCACGAGGAAGAGGTGACGCTGAGGAGAGTGTGGCACTGCCTTGATGTAGAGCACAGCGACGTAGATTCATGAAAAGGCCAGCGGCAGGGTTACGTTTCAGTACGTCGAGATATGGTCGGTAAGTAGAGGGAAGGGAGAATCAAGTTTTAGTTCAGACAAACGTTATTTATTATAATGATTAGGAGACTTTTCAGGAACTAATAAGCACAGCCGGTTGTAGACAACTGCCTACAACGCCGATTATTTGCAGAATTCTTGAAAACACAAGGAACAGAGATATGGCGAAGATAGCGACTTTACTAAGGGCAAGACGTTAAAACCGTGATGAGTAGCGAAGTATAGGGAATGTTTATTTATTTATTGATTTATTCAGTCATTTATTGGATGACAGGGACCCATCAAGTACTGGCCAACAGTTTCAAGAGACACTAGACTTCTAAAGAGAACAATTTCTGTGTGCATTGGAAATTAATAATAACACTATGCATTCGCTCTAGGCAGGGGCCCAGTCGAGGGTCAATCAGTTGACCGTTGGGGTACCACGCTTTTGTTTCGCACAGTCGCGTACCCTAGGGATTCATGATAAGGCTTCTTAGAAGGTCGCCTCGATCTACACAACATTTATGGAAATTTCAACTCTCTCTCTCTCTCTCTCTCTCTCTCTCTCTTATATATATATATATATATATATATATATATATATATATATATATATCTTATCGGGCAATGGTTAAATGTGTCACGGAAACCGGGAGAACCCTGAGAAAATCCACCGCGTACCTGCTTTGTCCACAACAAAATGTACAAGGATCGACCGGGATTTGAACCCTGGAACCCAGAGGAGGCAGGTGAACGGTCAGACCGCTACACTACGCTTCGCCCACCAGAGAAGCGAATAACGACGACACGGGGCAGCGGTCCACAGCGACGGCAGATCGCGCGTGCAGCAGCAGCCCTTAGCTGGGCCGGAGGGCGCGGCCCTTTGGCGCCGCGCCGAAGCGGCGACTGGATCCCCATGAAAGGGACACGCCCCCTTGCCTTCGATCTCGAGGCCGCAGATACCTCTGGTTCATGATTCACAGCGCACCGACCTGCCCCCTCCCCCCGTGATGGACACGTGGAGGGCACCTCCCCTCTCAGGTGGAGAGATAGCGATCGCCCAGGCGGGGTGACTCCGTCCACAGTGCACATGCACTCCCTCCGAATAGCCTCCGAAGCTGCAATGGCACGTTTTCAGAAAGGGCTACCACGATAACCCACGCAACACACATGTAATGCATTTTCCGACGTAATGCATATTAATAAATATATTTAGCGATGATTATTCTCCAATGACCCATCATTGCTTATATTTTATTGCGTTTTAGCATTTATAGGTCGACATCATTAATACAACTATAATTGTTGTTGTTTTTACGCGGGCTGCCTTATGTCCGTAGGTCCATAATTGAAAGAAAAAATGCCTGGAGCATGCGTAATATAGGCCAGCTGTGTAGTAAAATTTGCACAACTGGCGATTCCGCAGAGCAAGTACAGTTCCTCAAGCAATAAGCTCGTAGAATGCATGTTCCAGACATACTTTCGTTTTAGGACACAATAATACTACGCGATTCAACCGTCATTACGACATTGCATTTCATTTTTTATTTTTTCATTTAAAAGACCTGAGAATTACAAAAATCGAGAAAAATTCTAAGTTTCTAATCGAAAACATTCATATCGTTAAAGAGACCAGGTACTTCGCTATAAAAGTATTCGAAAAAATAATGCTTTTGGAGAAAGTGAATAAATAACACAGTTTAAAAATACTAACAATTGTTAGTAATGAAGGTTTAAATATAAAAGAGCACTCCCCTATTATATGTACACGTAATCTGACCGTACCAAGAATATTTCATACGGGGATCAGCAGTTAATATATGCATTGCAGATTAGCAGCACAGCCTGGTTCCGTAGGAATTCATTAGTCAATACACGCAGAATAACAATCGCAAATGCCGTAATACACGAAACCGCGGTGACGCGTAATGGATTTATGAATCGCAAGGTTTGCATATTACTAAAATGCCAACGTCGGCAACAATTCACGGTATTAGTGCCCAGAATGGACAGTGCAGGTGGCGAATTCTGGTTTTAAGCGGCTTCTATCCGTCCCCCCGCAAAAGTAGCTATGCGAACGCGTGTTTGTTGTAATGACGGTGAATATCGAATACTTGTAGTCGCGTGGTATCACGGAATGTACTGCACGGTGGTTCGTAATTAGACTAATAACCTTTGGCGTTCGCTGCAAATTATTTCGCTTGTGTCGCCCCTGGCCGTGAGCTCGATTTTGTGTGTGCTCTGGGGCGAGTGCGTATAGTGTGCTTCTATACGGTCAATCGTCGACTTTTAGCTGTATCGAATCAAAGGAAGTTTGTCCTTCGCTTTAATTCGTGAGATGGATGAAACTGTTAACGGTTTTCCCCCCTCACGACTATGTCACTCAGAGTTAACATGCTCTACTGTTGCTTTAAAAATCTTGTAGAAATAGTTCATAAAATAAACGAAATTTTCGTAAAAAGATGGGAATCGCACTGCACATTGAAAACAGGTCCAATACTATCCAGGGACTTTTTACCACACCGATCAATGTTGTTCTTATTCTAAAAAGCAATCAAAAGAATTACAGAGAATGTCCTCAAAATTAAAAATTAATACAGACTCACATGAAATGTAAAAATTAATTACATGAAATTCCAGGCAAAAGTGTTTGTTTATCAAATGCTACAGAATTTGGCCAATGTAATCCACAATAAAGCAACTAATATTGCATATGTGCCATATAAAATAACTTTCTGGTGACAATAGTACATTATTTTAAATTGAACAATAGGAAAACAAAACTGTTTAATCATTTTAATGTTTGAATATATACGAGGGCAATACGTGACGCTGTTAAATTAAATCATTCTCAGTTTTTACTGAAACTGTACACAAAAAGCATTGAAATTATTTCAATATCAATATTGACAAAAATTTTACCGAAGTATTTTTCTACAAAACAAATTTATGAAGTAGAAACATACCTCAGAAACGTTATTTTCTGTAGTCAAAAACCGAAGTCTTCATTAAATAACTTAAATAAATTAAAACTGAAGTAAAATTTCAGACATTGCCAGCAACGATTGCTCTTAAGAAACAATAAAATATGCCGTCAAACCTACCCAGAAAAAATATATTCGTAACTAATTGTTCGCCACGGCGCAGACTTTACGCGGCGGCGGGAGGGGGGTTCATTTTAAAGTGGTCTCGTGTATTAATTCGTAATTGAGATTTAAGTGACGAAACAAAGTCACATTATCGATTTAACAACGCTCGGATTATCTAATGAGGATTGCTGCGATCGAAATCGATGTTTTTAAAACATCGATCTTTCCTCCACAAACATCAACACATGAACATCAATATTTTGCTTTCGATGTTTCCTTCACATCGATATTTTGTAGCAAAAACATCGATGTATTTTTATTTTTTTTAATAAAGGGGTTTAAGCATGTTGTAGAGTAGTAGCAATCCACATCAATCTCGTTGATTTGTGTCATCCTCTTTATCACGCTGCACATTTCGCCTGTGCAGGAAGTTTGAGAGCTGCTCGTGTTATGAAAGTATATTATCGCCAGGTGTGTCATTGCCTGAATCGATAGTGAAACACGAAATCAAGCAAAACATGATGTTATTATTGTTAATTAATATTTACAGTCGATAAAATTTTACATACTAATAACGTGTTGGTACCCAAAAATAAAATACATCCTTTTACTAGTTTAAAATGGATAGGAAAATAGTATGTTTATCAGTCTATAATTAAAACATCGATGTTTTCTCGTCGATATTTTTGCATCAACATCTAAATCCTTTTAGCGACGTATCGAAACATCGATGTATTGGTAACATTTGCCACCACTAGGCATCGGAGGTAGCGGTATCGGCCGTTGCTTCCTGATTGATCGGAACTACACATTCTTTTATTTCAACCCCACCTACACTTGAAATTGCATCTACAGAATGGCCACTAAATATAAATAAATTTAATGAAGAATGTCTCATCTGGTATTGTGGTCCCCAAGCAGCGCGTGCTATGCGACGGAGGGTGGGGTCTAAAGGGCCGGTGGTCAAGGGGCGTAATAATGTCTGGAGAGCCCTCCAACTTGACCAAGAACGCGCGGCTCTCTCTCTGAAGACACTCTCCAGGCTATAAGCCTCCTCAGGCAGGTACTACATTGCTACACCTCAGAGGGGGCGGAGCCACAGGCGGCGTCAGGGTGAGGTACGCACCTTGACTGGTCGATTCGTACGAAATTCTGTGGATGGCCCAGGGATCTCCCGTTTTCCCCCTGCCTTTCAGTAATATTGCTCAATCATCATTCCTGTATCTTCATAATTACCAATCCATAAAGTCATTCATCCATTTCAGGTATGTCCACAAGGCTTAGGCATAAATAATAGAAAACCACATTCTACATGAAATAATAAATTTTTAATTTTATTCCCACACATTCCAGATTTTCACGATGACTAGTCTTCAGCTTAGCTACAGTAGAGGGTAGCGACTCTAGTTAAGTCTTGCACCGAAGAGTGTGGCCATCTATAATCGCACTGTATCAGAGATAATGACAATTATACATTGTTTGGAACTTCGCATTACTTACACTCGTATATTCATTAATGGTACAAGGGGTATTTATTTTTCTGTAAGGGAGGTGCCAAATAACGAAACTTCGAGATACGACTGAATTCGCCTTATCGAGGTTGAAGTTGTTGAGGTTCGATTGGAGTTCGAATCACCGAATTTCTAGTGACCGAGTTCGAGTATTCGAGAAATTGGAGTGCAAGTAATTGGTTTTTGAGCGCTTGAGGTTCGAGTGCTCGATGTTAAAGTACGGCATGAATTCTCAGGGAAATGACACAATGAGCACAATTCCACATCTTCCTTGCCGTCGTCCGATCTCCCTATCACATTTGCATTGCGATGTAACGATGAGTAATGAGCAAGGACATTGAAAATGTGGTAGAATGAAAGGCAGGGGACACAGGAGAACTTGGGGAACCTGCTACAAATCCGCTTTGTCCACCACAATTCGCACTTAGACCGCCCAGTGAGTGGACTTCACCATTCCAGCAGTGAAAGGCGAGCAGCTGGACCGCTATAGTACGATGTTCAAGTGCTCCAGGCTGATGTGGCCGGTACTCAAATAGTAACATTACAGAATTTGTGTACATTCCCTTCTGAGAGGTTAAGCAGTCAGGACTTTTGAACTACATAGACGACTGAAGCACTGGTTTGACACAAAAACCTGAATTGGTAAGTAAAAACGATTTTAAGTGGCAAAAAGTTCATGTGAATAGTACGCAATGTTTATGCCCAAAAGTCCTTATTGTATATAACAACGATGTGAATGTAGAGGCAAAATTATATTAAAGTAGTTTTTAAGAAGTCAGTTATAAACCTTTAAAGTCATTGAGAGTTAATGGAAAAGGCGCAGAAGAAAATTAAAATAGCAGTTTGTAAATGCTAATTGATTTTAATTGTGGGATTGTGTGAAACCTGAGACAGTATAAAATCTGCTCATCATTGGTGCGTTCAAACGCAAGGTAGGTCCATTGGATGTCATGCCGGGGACCGCGACAATGTATTTATTTATTCATTCTGGGACAGCGAAAACGTATTTATTCTGAGCGCGTTACGGCACTAGTCTCGTATGTGTAGTGTGTGTTATATCCCTGGAGGTGGTGGTGTTCCTCCCTCGCTTGAACGTGACATCACGCGCCCACCTACAAGTCGGTTGAATGAGTGATTGTTAGTGACTCCAGGCACGTCAAAATAACGAGGTCATTTGTCCCGTAAGTGTGGTCTAGGCTTTCCCTCGGGATGGCAGTGATCGTCCCCCAATAGATGGCAAGATACGGCGACTCCAGATATCTCCCACCAGCGGGGCACCGCCCCACCAGGCAGAAGTTCTAAGTTCCCGGCCGCTCTTCCGGCATGTGTGATAGTGTAGTGCATGCTAAGGTGTGTGTGTAAGAGGTGAGGATAGGACGAGGAAGAGGAAAGAAAGATCGAGCCCGGTCCGTGACCCGTTTGTTGGGTATTGCTCCGGCATTCACCTGGTGTTTCTAGGTGGAACGACGGAAAACTACCGATCAGAGCAGCCGGCCTCGAGAATTCTTCTCCAGGCGACAGAATTTGATCTAGCTATAAAACTAGTGTTGAAAATCCTGCTACCGTCGGGACTCGAATCATAGGACCCCCGGTCAGTGGCGTTGCAGTGACATCAATTTCGCCCGGTATTAATCGGAGATAAACCACGGAAAATTACCGAATTTCTCCAGCAGACACTTGAATCCAACCCAGCTTTTACCACTGGTGACGAAAACCCGTCACTGTCGGGATTCGAACTCGAGGTCTTCCAGCGCAACGGAGTTGTCTCGGAGCCATCGCGGGCGCTGACAGCGACAGCGGCCGCGGGCGGATCGCCAGGAGGCGGCGGCGGACAATGGGCTTCTGAGAAGGGCGGGCGCGGGCGCGGGCGCCAGCGATCGGATGGCAGCAGGGAGGTCGGGAGGGGAGGGAGGACGGGTGGTAGGAAGGGGGCCGTCGCCCCGGAGATGCCAGCTCGCCCCGTGAGGTATCGATGCACACGCCCCCGCGTCCTCCCCATCCCCCAGCCGGTCGCCTCCCCCCCGGTCGCCTCTCCTCAGAACCCCGCCCTCTGCGCTGTGCGACACACAATAGGCGGCCGGCACGGGTTCCGTCGGCAAAGCGTGTCACTCGGCGCCTGCGAGCCGGCGTGCCGCAGATGCCGAAGGGCGACTGGACAAATACGCGGCAGCTTTGCATGGAGCGGATTACTTTCTCACGTGGGGGATACGTGGATTTGGGATCACAAAATGGGACAGGGGAAGGGAAGGAAGGACAAAATGCCCAAGGGGGCAACGGAAAGGGGCAAAGAAAAATGAGACAAGGGGGACAAAAGGAGGGACAAAGAGAAAGAAAGGCAAACAAGGGGCAAATTTATCCAAAGATATATGAGCACTGGTAAATCTAAACCCCAGAGTCCGCTAAAATAGTTTAATAGACTCTCAAGAATTTTAACGGCCGTTACTGTGGACGCGTTCTTAATATGTTATTTAGATGGTTGGTTGCTAAGAAGCCAAGCACTGTTTACCGACGTAAAAAACCACACACAAACACAATAATACACATGGTAACAATTTTGCTCATGGCGTCCGCAATTCATAAACTCGATTTAACGATATTCCGGCTTTTAATCCCAAAACAAATGTCTGTTTTGTCCAGGAACTGTATTTGATCGATTTTTTTCGTGTTTTTTGTCATTAGTCCCGTAAGTGTAGTGCAAGTTCTTATTTCTCGGGAGACGGCAGTGATCTTTCCCCGCTGGAAGGCGAGATCCGGCGCCAACCTACCGTCGGCTACTGGGGTTTCCCCCTAACCAGGACTCTCCCATCAGCGGGGCACCGCCCCAGCTGGGACAAGCTCTAAGCTCCCGACCGGTCCCCCGGAATATGTGGTAGTGTAGTGCATGTTAGTGTAAGTGTGTGCGTAAAGGGAAAGGATAGGACAAGAAAGAGGAAGAACAGATCGCGCGCGGTCCGTGGCCCGTTTGGTAGGGTACTGCTCGGGCATTCGCCTGGAGTTGTTCGGAGAAACCACGGAAAACTACCGATCAGAGCAGCCGGCCGCTATAATTCTCCTCCAGACAGCGACTGAATTCGACCTAGCTGAAAAGCTAATGTCGAAAAACCTGCCGCAGTCAGGACCCGAACCTTACACCTCCCGGTCAGAGGCACTACAGTGAAATTCCAGGAGCTGTAGTTTTTGTGTTACAATTAAGAGGTGATAATTTACAAATTCATTCTCCAACAGATGGACGAGACGGACTTCATTGACAAAGCGTGTAATTCGGAGCCTGCGCTCCAGCGCGGCGTGCTGAATATGCCGAAGGGCGACTGGACCAATGCTTAGCAGTTCACATGGAGCGGATTACTTTCTTACATGGGGACTGCGTGGATATTGGGTTACCACGCGACACAAGAGAGGCAAATAAAAAAAATGTTATTAGGTTGAGCGGTGGTAATCTTTCGGATGTTTGCCGATCAATTTAAAATAGAATTACACTTGGAAACTATTTTGCTTACCGCGTTCGGAATTCATAAACTGGATCTAGTTATTTTTGTGCTTTTAATTTTAAAAAATGTCTGTTTGGACTAGCAGCTGTAGTTTTTGTGTTACAATTAAAGATTAAGAAGTGATAATTTACAAATTCATCTTCCTATATGTTATTATGCATACTGTTGGAAAAATACAACTTTTTCTAAATCATCGAAGAAAGGCAGCGCTGTCAATGAAGAATGGCAAAGCCAACTGTCAAATAATTTTATATTAAATCACACTGTTTTGAATACTATATTATTTGCTGATGACCAGGTCATTATCTCTTCCTCGGAATCCGATTTACAACTCGCTCTGTTCAAATTGCAAAAGATAATAAAGAATTACAATTTAGAGATATCCGTCTCGAAATCGAAGGTGATGGTTTTCCAAGGAAAGCATCCTCTCTTCGTTCAATTTTTTTTCTAGACTATTGAACAAGTCCACACATTTAATTTTCTGGACTGTTTTTGTTTTTTCTTAAATGACATAGATCAAGAACAAAAGTTATACAAATTTCAATATATTTGTGGAACAATTAAAAGGATTTTAAAAACAAAGTAAGAAGAGACACAATGTTAAGACTTTATAAATCTTTGGCAGTTCCAGTCTTAATGTACGGTAGTGAGAACTGGGCATGGAACAGAGCATAGAACGGAGAATTCAATCTTCAGAAATTCGCTTCCTGAGAAGTGTAGCTGGAGATTCTCTGGCAGACCACGTTTCAACTGTGGAGATAAGGTCCACCCTAAAAATTTTCAATTTATGTGACAAAATCAAAGACTACAAATGCCAACGGGCGCATCATATCAATAGAATGCAGAAAATCTAGATTAACACAAATAGTATATAACTATAAACCCTTCGGATGTCGGGATGTAGGACGCACAAGATGGCAGGATGACCTGAGTTGGAATAGGCCTTCAGTGACTTACCATGAAGAAGAAGAATATACGTAAGAAAGCAATTAAACCGAACAATTTTCCGGGTTGCTCTCTTTCCCGTCGGTGCAGGAAGAATGGGATTGACGTCAATGCTATGTATGAATTGGGACAACAGTTTATAGGATGAGCACTTAACTCGCAGTTTATGCTGCTCAGTCAATCAATGGGGATCGAACACGTCAACCATGAACAAGAGAACACTGTTCGATATCTGCCTCAAATCTGATTACATTAAAAATCTCTTATCTTGTGTATCACGATTTATTTTAAAATGCATTAATTATGAAAAATGTAGGATTTCATTATACATTTACAGCAGAACGTTGTACTGTGAAATATTTCGTGCACATAATTTTGACACCATTTTTACAGACAGCAAAAGCAAACGATAGCTCTCTCAGCACTTGTTTACACGAATTCAATTGATGTGGAATGCATTTAATTTGGTCTCTAAAACATTGATTTTGCAACCACATTGTTTATATTTTTAATAACAGACAATCTGGTTTAAACGTGATCCTTTCAATTAATTTGTTCATTCTATATTTTGCTTTGTTATTTTGGCTTTTACATAAAATCCTCTGCGTACATGTTAAAACAATTCAGCTATACCGACAGCAACAAACGAACAAAAACCTTAATACATGCCAATTCAACTTTCATAGAGATATATTCTCAAGAAGGAAGAACTCCTACCGGTTCCGTCCCAAACTCTCAACAATCTTCAGATACCAATGTTCCCCTTTAGACATCACACAGTTTTGACAAAGCACCCACAATAAACTTCATACCCTGCAGACGGGGTAGAAAAACCCCCCCGCCCAGGCCCGCGCGCGCGCGAGCGCCGCCCGAGGCAGCCGCGCGGACCCTACGCTGGCAGGCGGGGGCGGCACCAGCGCAGGCCCCACAGCGGACGCAAGGCTACAGACAGATTGCTATAAGAAGGCACGGCTTTGACAGCTGCTGCTCGGCCACTGCTGCCAATATAACGCCCAGCCACTCATTTTGTCAGTGCGTTCTTTTACCTTTTAGCTCATCTCTAAATGACTTCATCACCGGGGAAAGGATTTTTATGCTCTAAAAAGACTTGAAATATGCTTTCAAAAATATGCATCTACGACCTAAAAATTTTGAAAAGTGCACTTAAATATGCGATTGAAATTAACAATATTTAATTTCCTGCGGAAACCTTTTTTGATAAAATCCAGGAGAACATGCTTGGGATGAAAACGTAATATAACCTTCGCGGGAAAAATAATTGAAGTCACCTTAGAGAAGAACATTGTATGACTTATTGTATTTCTTCTGAGTGATTTAAAAAATATGTTTCATAGAAATGACCTACATTTGTACTTTTTCATCTATTGAAAAAAAAAAAAATGCAAACTGTCACAAGCTCTTTCGAATTAATGAACGCTCTCAAAAAATATATTCTATGTAAAAATGAAAAGTATTTGAAATAAGTCTTTCTTTTAACGAAATACAAAGCCCATAATTACAGGAATAAGCACCAACAGGAAAAATCGGCCAAAAAATGCACCAATATATTAATATAGAAAGAATCACATTCTAACCAAATGTCAAAAAATTTCACTTAGCTATGCACTGAAGCAACGGAAAAAATATGCAAAATCATAAGAAACCGCTCCCCAGAGATTACTATAAGACGGGACCGCTTTGACAGCTTGGCCACTGCTGGCAATATAACTGCAAGTTACGTTCATGTACTCATTTTATCAGTGCTTTCTTTCACCCTGTAGCTCATTTGTAAATGGCATCATCACCATCTCTTGCAATGCCATCTTCTTGCTTCACCCTCATTGGTTTCCCGACCTGTCAAAGAGGTCCTGTAACTCCTCTACAACACTCCACGACGCAAGGTCATGGGTGGGCAGCTTCGCCGCACCGATTTTTGCTCGTTGTGGACAGCACCAAATACGTCACGAACCACGTGACTACAACACGGACACTTCGTTTGAAAAGCCACGTCAGATATCGCTGGCCGACATGCGACATGGCAAGCGAGCTGTGCCAGTAAGGAACATTTTCAAAGTAGCAGAAAGTGACTATTTTCACCGAGAACCAACCAAAAATAACACACGATGATAATGTAGTTGAAATAATAGATGCAATATTTCAAAAAATGCTTCCTATATCTGTTTCAATGACTTGTACCAAGGTGAAGATTGTTATTTGGTGTCTGGCAGCATTTATAATCCCTGTTTATGTGTGACGCAAACTGGTGTATGAAGCTCATTGGCCGAAGCCGGAGAGTCCACGCAACACAATATCCATTCCATTGTATCATGTAATATTCGATTCACAGTTCCAATAGTACCTATCTTGGTTAGCAGTAAATCGCCCTCTGTATTATAACACACTAAGGTAAGAAAATGGTATACATCATGTAAAACAAATACAATAAAAAACGTCATAAAAGCTTCTAAATGTGTTCCTCTTGGGGAGAAAATTACCTATCAGTTCTCCAGCAAACATATTTAAGATAGATAGATCCCCATGCAGCTCAGAACATACACAGACTACTACACATCTTTTTCATAGTGTATTAACTCGGAAACGAGACGGATCCAACAAATATCTTCATTTTTGAGTCAAGGAGTTCATGCTCTGGACGGTTTCCCAAAGTAATATACTTTCTCTTCGTAAGAGCTTTCTTTTGTTTTGCACAAACATTTTGTTTAAATACTACACTATGATGTTTTCCACAACATGTAACGAAAGTTTACAATTTGAGAGGGAATATTGTGAGTCTATTGTAAATTGAAAACAAGACGGCTCTACAACGGATCGCAAAATAGAACTTTCTTCTATTTAAAAGGCAACCTAAGGAATCAAAGGGTTGGTGCTAACGATGGTGGAACTCCAAATAGCTATGGCATTATCATTTATTATTGTAATTGGCTCAAATTTTAATACAATACAATAACTTTCTTTCATTTGATTTTACAGTCCATTGTATTTCATTAAACATTTTTATTTTACGCACCGCTACAGTCCTCTGGTAGAATATATTAGGAACCGCTCTGAGCGACAGACAAAAAATAACGGCACCTACCAACATACTTAAAATTATTTATTTTCCGCGTTTGTGTTGTACTAATCTTTACCAAACTTTGGAAGGATACTGTGAAAATCCTGAAGAAGAACCTGTGAACATTTCGTACCTATTCATACACTACTTTTTGTGGTATCGATTTCGGTTACAAGTCGTTCAATTTACTTTTATTAGTATAGAGTTTAACTTTTACAAAACTGTAATTACGGGAATTTTTCATTTGCAAAGAAAACATCGACAATTCAAAGCAGCGACCACAAAACATGGATGTAAACAAAACATCGGCTTCAATACATCGACAGTGCAAAGAAAACATGGGCATCGATGTCGCAGCAGGACCTCTCGGGGCGACAGTAACAGAGGCGAGTGGCGTCGACCCCATCTCCCCAAGACGCCCATCAACGGGGAGGGCGGTGACAAGCGCGCGACCGCGGGCAAAGTGACGGCGACCGAGCTGACGGCAGCGGCGGCAACCGCAATTGCACACGCGGCGGAGGCGGGGCCGGCGGCGGCGTTAGGGCAGTGGCGGCGGCGGCGGCTTTGCGGAGGCGGCGCGGCGTTGGCGGCAGCGGTGGTGGCGGCGGCGGCGTTGGTGGCAGTGGTGGCGGCGGCAGCGGGGGCGGCGGCCGTTGCGGAGGCGGTGGCGGTGGCGGCGGCGGCGGTGGTGGCGGCGGCGTTGGCGGCAGTGGTGGCGGAGGCGGCAGTGGTGGCGGCGGTGGCGTTGGCGGCGGCGTCAGTCGCAAAGGCAACCGCAGCGACGCGTGTTTGTGAACACACGTCACGCTGCACACGGCGCTAGCGGAGTGAGCGCTCCGGACTCAATGCGGAGGGAAGAGGCACTGAAGCGGAGACGGTGGGTTCGTAATGAGGATGCTAAATTAACGTGAGGAATTGTATCAAAGGGAATGTTAAGAATTAAAAATTGGGATGTAATATTTAAGAAATCCGCAGGCAATGGGCTTTTAATTTTTTTTTAGAATTAGCGATTATACATTATTGCTACAGCGGGATGATACTTTCAGTCGCGGAAACGATCGGCACTGGTTACCTAATGCCACTGTTATGAAGCTGATAATGACATTAACAAATGCAAAGAATGGAGCGCATGATGAGGACGAGGCTTTCTCGCAGTGGCAAAGGTACTTGCAGAAACAACAGTTTGTTCAGGTGAAACGATTGACCAAGGGAGTGGGACGGCATATTTGGCGCGAAGCATAGGACGGGGGGGTGAGGTGAGCCAGAGCACGAGAAGGGGGTAGGGTAGGGCAGCGAGGGAAATGGAAGAGCACGGGAGTGGAGTAGAAAGGTAAGGGCAGGGACTGAGGGATGAAGGCAAGGGGGTGCGAAGGCGCAGTGGGTCGCGTCAGATCAAAGTGGTGGGGACATGGGTGAGGTACGAAGAACGGTGTGTGGCGGGGAGCGAAGAATGGCGTGGGGCAAGAGAAGCGTGGCAGGGTTGAGGCAGTCTCGGTGGGGTGGAACTGGCTGAGTCTCATCGGGTGGGTCGGGTAGGGTAATCGGGAGAGAGGATCCGTTGAGTCGAGTCGAGTCGAGTCGAGTCGAGTCGAGTCGAGTCGAGTCGAGTCGAGTCGAGTCGAGTCGAGTCGAGTCGAGTCGGGTCGGGTCGGGTCGGGTCGGGTCGGGTCGGGTCGGGCCGGGTCGGGTCGGGCGGGTTGGGTTGGGTCGGCGGAGAGAGATGATGTACGTGGAAGAGGTGCAAAACGAGATAGAGTCCGTTTAAGCAGAGCGGAACAAAGATGGGCGGGGCGGCGGTCCAGACGTGAAGCTGTGCGGGATGGAGCTGGTTTGATAGGGTAGTGTCGGGTCAAGTTAGGTCGTATCGGGTAGTCGGGGGGGGGAGAGGATCCGGGGATTCGAGTCGGATCGGGTCGGGCGGAGAGAGGCGCAAAACGAGACGGAGCCCGTCAAAGCAGAGCGGAACAATGATGGGCGGGGCGGCGGGTCAGACGTGCATTTGTGCGGAATGGAGCTGGTCGGGTCGGGCGGGTCGGGTCGGGTCGGGAGGGAGGATCAGGGGACTAGGGTTCGATCGGGCGGAGCGGAGTCGCACGAGAGCGGCAGAGGGGGACGGGACGGCGTGTTGACCACTCGGGCGCGCCGCCAGCGTTTGTTTATTCATTCATCCCACCGCACACAATGGAAGCGCCATAAACACGCTTTCGTTCACAGCCCCCGGAGAGACCGCCACACACATTTTTTCCCTTTCGCCACAGGGACGCGCGACTTGGGAGTTGCCGCGAGGCGGATGCTACAGCGGACGGTCTGCGAGCGATCCGAATCCATTCCGAAGACAAACTGTTTTACGTTGCAATTCGTCTGATTGGCAATGCAAACTAAACGCGGCCCGATTTCATCAACAGTCCAGTGTGACTGCTTTGCAGAACATGCCCTACTGGTTTCGATGCTGAGTTCCTCGACAGGCTCGCTTCTCATTCAGCTACGCTATATCTCAACTTCGGTTTAGAAGACGAAACAAATGACCGCGACACCTTACCTTTTGAATAAATACAGAGGCGCGCCCAGGATTTTTCTCGGGGGGGGAGGGAGGGGCGGCTATTGGTACAGTCTCTAGCCGATTTCATGTTTTCTTTATGATGAATATTAATTGTATTTTTACTTGTCTTATAGTTGAAATTTATAACGCAAACCATTGATATAACGAATTACTTTCGCTAGTATAGAAAATGAGAAAAAGGTATATTTATTTTAATGTGGATTATGAGTTTCCATGTGTGTGTGTGTGTGTGTGTGTGTGTGTGTGTGTGTGTGTGTGTGTGTATGAAAGGGGGGCTGAATCCCCATGAGCCCCGTGAATAATATGAACTACTATTCTCTCTTTCTGTCATATCATGAAACGTTACCACTTCAACACACTGACAAAAATTAAACTTAGGTATATTTTTAATGAAACACTAATTTTAAAAAAGGAATTTTAATCATACTTTTTCCAGTAACTTTCCGCGTGCAGACGAGACAGACATGATCATTATGCTTGCAATATATTTTTATTAGCGAAACACAAATTAAAAAAACATGAACATGAAAATACCCCGCTCCCGGAGGAAAGGCTAAGCTAGTGAATCTATTTATTCAAAACCTTTGCCATCCCCATTAGAGAGTGTGGGCACCCTCGTACGTTAAAGCACTATCGATCACCTGCGCATGCGCAGTTCGAACATCACTTTTTGTACATCTGCGCATGCGCAGAAGATTGATAGTGTTGTCCGCTAAGGCGGACACAAACTCTGTTCCCGACGCGAACCCGTCCCTCGCTCGGCTCGGGTCTACACTTGGGTTTTCGTATCGTGGCGGATGACATTACATCATTTTTACACCTCCTGCTTTATAAAATGAAACTTTATAACAGTGATAAGCACATGTTGAGGTCATGTGCCCCGTTGAGACGGACGTTCGTGAATTAATTAATAATACTCATTTTATAAGGCGGGAAGTGTAAAAATGACCTAATGTCATCCACCACGTAACGAAAACCCAAGCCTAGGCCCGAGCCGGGGCTGCGGCGGGAGCAGCGCCTGCTGTTGCTAGGCGCCGCTTGCTCGAGGCCGCGCATGTGTTTGGCCGCTCCTCGTCCATCATCTGCCCGACGCCGGCGCCGCGGCGCAGTGACGCCGTTGCACTGGAGAAGACGTCGCTGTCTGCCCGGTTCACCTCTCCACTTACACGCCATCACAGGCAGGCTCGCTCGCCTACCCTCTCTCGCTTTGATGGATTCATTACTGTCCTGGCGCGTCAACTGATACGGGGGGGACTGATCCCGTAAGTGTAGTGTATTTTTATCGCGGGAGGTGACGATGATTTCCTTGGATGGCGATATCCGGTGTCGACCTACACCGTCGACTTGCGGGATTTCCCAACCAGGTATCTCGCACCTGCCGGGCCCCGCCCCAGCTGGGACGAGCTCTAAGCTCCCGACTGGTCTCTTTGACAGTGTAGTGCATGTTAGTGTGTGTGTGTGAAGGGGTGAAGATAGGACAAGGAAGAGGAAATATCGCTCGCGGTCCGGGGCGCGTTTGTTAGGGTACTGCGCCGGTATTCGCATGGTATTGATCGGAGAAACGACGGAAAACTAACGATCAGAGCAGCCGGCCACTACAATTATCCCCCAGACAGCGATTGAATTCGACCTAGCTTATGTAGCTATGACGTTTGCAACGCTCGTGAAAAGTTTCTTTATTATATATTAAGCTAATTTTGGGGTTTTATAGTGCTTTCATCTTATAAGGTCATGGAATCCCACGAGTGTTGATCGAATAGGTAGATGATAGCGATGATGAAGATAAGAAGAATGATGGAGGAGAAATGGTAGCATGAGTGCCAGGGGAAACAGGAGGACCATTACACCGAGCGTCCCATCTTCATAAACCATTGGTGCACAAGAAAGAGACAATAAAAAATGATTGTTTCCATCCTTCGCAAACTCGGAACAAATACAATACTTCCGTAGCCGATGCCACGAGAATAAGGTAAAAATAAATTCCCAATTAACAACTTTCTGTTTTGTCTCAAGAAATATCATTCAACCATTCATTAGCAATTCAGAAAGAATTTTATTCATATCATGAATCAAAATCACAGAATTTCCGCTTTCTCTTCTCCAACATTTTCCAACAACTAGTATGTTGCAATATTCAAGGTCCGTATTAAAGTTTTATAATCGAGAGATTTCCATAGCGTTTACAGCTCCAGAATGGCGCAAGTTTATTTCCTAGATGAAACCCTTCCCCCCACACAAAATTTTCTGGTTTCTCGTGAAACCTTCTGAAACAGTACAGTTGAACTTCCACGAAGTCAAAATCCAACTTGTTGGACTGCTGGAGAGCACCGCATGAAAACACAACTCGACGTCGATTCAAAGCAAGCTGTAAAAACAGACGTCTGGTTTCATTGCCCCTTTCTTCTGTATTCTGTGAAAGTTGTCTCTTTTGTACTCCAGCTATAGTTTGTAGGGCAAAGGATTCTTTTTTATGCCCTATCGTTCACTTCCGGGACTGATTTCAGATGTTGCTGCATTTCCTCGACACCTTGCACAGGGACAGGGCACTAAAACCGCGAATCGATATCTTCTGAATTCGACTCTCGAAAGCCGGCAGCACTCGTAAACTCAGGAATGTCCTTCAGTCTTTGAATGGGGTTCGTTTTATTTCTGTCCTCACGTGAAAGTACTAGAATCGGAAATAGTTCGAAAGAACTCGTTCTACTGAGAATGGTAGCAAAAGCGTAATTACTGCCAACAACATGAAAAAATTTCAATCTTTTATCGTATCAAGGAGTTTGTAGATTACGGTATTGTAGCAAAAAAGTCCGAGTAAGTAACTAAAAACATGAAGTCAAATACTGAAAGAAAAGTAATACTACTTGTACGTCTACTAGAGAACATCTTACAAGTAAAACTAATCAAAAGCCTGCAAAACCTTATAACTTTAATGTTTCCTCGATATGAATGATACGACAATCCTCTTATTTACTGAATAAGAAATGAGAAAGGTGATATGATAGATTTTTAAGGAAACTGAACATAAAAAAAATTTCTTCTAGAAATTTGGTTGTAATATATTCATTACTTTTCAATTCTTTTAGTGCCTAAACGTAAAGTAAAATGAGTTCAGACTAAGTGTTGCCGGCATTCAGATTGAAATTTAATTTCTCCTTATTTCTCCATTTTCCTCCGAAATATCAAATACGGTTATGCGTCATTTTTTGTCACTTAGAACCATTTTCATTCTGAATCTTGTTTTTAGATATACAAGCACAAACAAAATATAACTACGTTGAAATAGAATAAGACAAGATAATTTATGTATTTAATATTAAACCACATTTTCCAAATAAAATAATTATTCTTGACTTTCAACGAATCAATACAAATGATGTCGTCATATGACTTCGTGATACATCGAACGTGTGTGTGTGTGTGTGTGTGTGTTTGTATATATATATATATATATATATATATATATATATATATATATATATATATATATATATACACACACACACACTCACATATACCAACGAAATAATACAGAAAAGTCGCCGTGCAAATATTGTGCATACGGTGCCCACGTAAAACGAAGTACAGGTATTCCTTCTGGAGAGACAAAAAAAGAAACGTTGGACAGCGATATCATCTCGACGATATTTTCCGAAAAAGCGACCCGCCTTCGCTCACCGACGACGCTTCCCGTGCAGATCTGAGGCGATTTCTCTCGCTTCCGTTGGACGCTCGTTTCAGCCTTACGCCAGGCGCCCGCGGTCAGCGCAAAGGATTTCCTGGACGAAGGCTCGTCCCGCCCCGCCCCCCTCGTTCCTCCCATTACTACCTTTGCTTCCCCGAACCACTCCGACACTCACCCCTTCTACTTCCCCCCCTCCCCCACACCACTCTACTTCTACTTGGCCCCGCTTCTCTCCGCCATCATCTACTCTACCCCTTTCTACTTGGCCCCGCTTCTCTCTCCGCCATCACCCACTCTATCCCTTTCTACTTGGACCCGCTTCTCTCCGCCACCCCACTCTCCTCCTACTTTTCTCCGTCACCGTCCCTTCTACCTCTTTCTAATTAGCCCCTCTTCCCTTCCCACGTTCCACTCTCCTTCCGCCACCATTCCTATCTACCACCTTCAATTCGCCAGGCTTCTCTCCGCCACCATCCACTCTACCTTCTTTTTTTTTGTCCCGCTCTCTCCACCCTATTCCCTTCCACTCCACCTCTCTATCCCCTCCCATCGCTCCACCCTGCCCACAAGGGCCTTGTTTATCCCTTCGATTGTCGGGTAAAACCATTGGCGGCGCGGCACGGCGCCGGCAGGAGGCGAGCGCCTGGTCTTTGTTGTGCGACAGGCGGACAGGCGGGCAGGTGTGTCCAGGAAGTGGTGCTTTGCAGGGGGGCTCAGAGGGCGGGAAGCGGGCTGAGCCGAAAATCGGGAGCCGAGCGGCCGCCCGTAGTCGCGACGCGACGAGATGTGACAAGACGCGACGACGACGACGCTTCGAAGGAAACAAATAACAAGAGTCCGCGCGCGAGGAAAAGAATTCTGGGGCGTCAAGACGGGCTTTGTGAGCGCGCCCGGACACTCGCTTGCGATTCAGCCAGGCGGACACGGAGGGTTTTCTGAGCTTTGAAAATATCTACGCTCTTCTGACCGAACGCGGAGAAGCCCTCACACAATTATTAGCACATAAAATGACCGGCAAATTATTACCGCTGTGAAAATTGCAATAAAATGTACGGTTTACACATCAGCGACATCAAAAACAAAACAAGAAACAGTCTTTGAACTAACCATATCCCTGAATATTCTCTAGAATGAGCATATTAATCGCCTACTTTGGACATTAACACGCACAAACTCTACGAAATTGATTCGACGGCTGGCCCAATCAAGGAAGTTGAACGAAAGATTTGTCCCCGCAACTCTGGAGCGACGAAGAATATATTTCTGGAAGGAAACACTGACACACAAACAGAATTGCCTCAAGAGGTGCCCTCGCATAAAAAAAAAGAGATATTTCTGAGAAATTTTGGTGCTGAAAGGCTTCTTGAATTTCCACCCTTCTCCGTGACATTATTTTTGTCTCTCTCACGCTAATCTTTTCGAGGAGCCTCCACGATTTCTCGGATCGCGAGAAGCCCAACACAGGCTCCGACAGGCGACCAAGAACAAAATCTTTAGGTGAAGCTGTATGAAAAGATAGCGTCTTGAGAGGTTTTGCAATTTCCCAGGTGTATCCAAACACGGTTTGAGACTGACGGTGGTAACAAAATGCCCAGGCAATACTTTGAAGAATAAATGTCGATTATCAAGGAGCTTTTTATTTTAATATTCACATAAAAGATGAATTCTTATCAATTGACGGAAAACTGCTATTTCGAAATAAAACATGAGATAAAGATATTGATTGATAAATTGTCATTAATGTTATCATCAACCATCCGTCACCAACGTTATACTTTCTCAGGTCACATCAAATATTGTCCATCCTATATAATGATAATGTTTTCTTGAAGAAAATGTTTTTCATTAAACAGGTTCATTGGAAGGGAAAGAAATCAAGAAGAATAAAAGAGGGAGAAAGTCGTGAATGTTGATCGAGTATGAGAATGAAATGAAAGAAACAAAATCAACGACGTTAGTCCGGGAGAGAGCGAAAATAAATAATGTAAATGGAGGAGAAAAAAACAAAAAATGTCTGAAAACTGAGAGACAGTGGGTTAGAGCTTGACGTCTCCAGACACCAATTAAGTTTACCACACAAGCCCGAACTCTCTTTGGATGATTACAACGGCAGACACAATTTTTAAAAAAAGGTCAGAACCTTTATACTCTATGTATGTCGTTTCTCTAAGTATGTCAACGCGCTGAATCCGAATCTGAATCCGCAGGTTGTTGTCAGACCCAAAGACTTGACACATGTTTTTCTATGCGTGTTGATGCGATGAATTCGAATCCGAAGTCAGAATTCCGTCCCCACACTCCACTTTCTTTCAATTAAAAAAAAAGACAAGAAATTGTAAATTGCACTGTGTGTTTTCGCGATTTAAAAACTAACTTGAAAGAGGTGGCGCAATTCCGGCTTCGAATTCGGATTCAGCGCGTCGACATTTGTAGATAAACATGTATGCAATCTTTGGGTCTGTCAACTTTTTTTTATTTTGTGTGCCTGTGTTATTGTAACGTAACGGGTTACCGTTGTCAGTTATTTTCTCCTTGCAACGGAAGATATATTATAGAAGACCCTAAATAAACAAGCAGAACGAGGTCGTGGAGACTATTTCGAAAGAGTCTCAGATCCACGAGAATTTGCAAATGTATGCAAGTTACGCTAGATATTTTAGTAGTAATAACTTTATAGTGGTTAAGAAGTGATAACCAGTGAACTCTAAGACAGAAGTTTTGAAAATAAATTGTAATTTTTTGTTATCGAGAAAACCTTATTTTCTCAAGGAAGAAACAATAGCTTTGAAGTCGATTATACGGAACTGTGACATTTTGGTTGAGACGTTCAATTTTTCCACAGAGTACTTTTTTTCCCGACAGAAATGGTTGACATCCCATATATAAAACGCGAGCCAACAATTTTGGTACGCAACAAATACAGCATCATTTTAAGAAAATTTTATTGATTTTTTGGCAATGTGGTCATCAAAATTCGTCCCCTATTTATGACCCAACTTACTCTTGAAGTATTTACATTAGTCTGTTTCAGTATGTACTCTTCACATACTACTTTCGACCGTCCCTATTACTGCTTTTACCGCCCCTATTCCTGGTTTTGACGCCCCTATTACTACTTTTGACCGCCCCTATTGCTGCTTTTGACCGCCACTATTACTACTTTTGACCGCCCCTATTCCTGCTTTTGACCGCCACTATTACTACTTTTGACCGCCCCTATTCCTGCTTTTGACCGCCGCTACTACTACTTTCGACCGCCCCTAGTCGCGATGCGGCCGCAGCGGCAAAATCGGAGGGCAAAAGCAAATCGGGGGTGGCGGAGGCGGCGCGGCGCCCTGCGGGGACCGAGGGTCGCGACGGCGCTGGCGGAGGGGGTGGGGGCGGCGAACGCTGCCGAGTTTACGAGATGGAAAGCGAAGCGCCGGGCAGATATTATGCCGATCCCGCCCTGCCCCCGCCCCCGCTCGGCCCACGCAGCGCCTCACGAGAAGGGAGGACTTCATGAAAACACGGCGAGGGCGACGCGATAGCCGTAGTGACGAGTAGGGAAAGGGGCAACAGGGAGGGGAGGGGATACCATCGAGCAGCGGGGAGGGTGTACTTTGGGGGGCAGAAGGGATAGGGGGGGGGTAAGGCATCGAAGGGAAAGCAGGAATAGGGAAGGGAAAGCGTCGGGCAGCAGAGAGGAGATAGCGTGTGTGGTAGTGTAGTGCATGTAAAAGTGTGTGTGTGTGTGTGTGTAAGTAAGTAAGTAAGTAAGTAAGTAAGTAAGTAAGAGGTGCGGAGTACTGTGCTTCGCCCGGTGTTGATCAGAGAAACTACAGAAAACTACCAGTCAGATCAGCCGGGCGCTAGAATTCTTCTCGAGACTCCGGCTGAATTCGACCTGCCTATTTAGCAAGTGTTGAAAATCTGCCTCTGCCACGACTCGAACCCTCGGACCTCCCGGTCGTAACCTCTGCACAATCAGCGTCGATGCTGTCTGAACTGATTCAGCCGCTACGGTGGAGTTTGTACACCGATGTAAGAGTAAGATGGCGGAGAAAAGAGTAAGATGAGAAAAGAGAAGAAGAAATAGAAGTGAAGAAACAATAAGAAAGAAAGTCATGCAATGTAATGTACCTAACGTAAAATATAACGTACACGACTTTTTTTTTAGAAATGAAGGTGCAGCTGAAACCATGGAATAGCACGTTCAACTGCAGAGGAGAAAAACCATCTCGAACGGGCGTCATTCTTTGTTGTTGTTTTTTCACGTCTCGACGACCACCCTTTCCTCCCAGCGCCGAGAAAGAAGCCCTTCTTCAACCCAGGCCAAACGGCGCCTGCGCACATAGGAGATTACTCAGGAGGGCGGATCGGCGAATCGACAACAGAAGCATATTGTTTTTGGCGTCTTAAAAATTACCTGAGAGGCATTATAAGGCATCCCTCCGCTTTTGGACTTGAAGGACATCGAGTTGGGTCGAGAGTTTGTTTGTTTTTCTGCCCTCGTTATTTTAATGCGCGCTGGTCAATAAAATGCTCTGCGTCGCCTTTTTGTATTTTCCGAAAAGGCTTGTGGTTGCCGAGAAAACAGTTCTTATAGAAAACCTCTAAGATTTTGAGATAGTGATAATGTTAATTCAAGAAGTGGGTTCAGTTCTATTGATATTAGCAAACTTAGTAATTATTAGTCCACTGTTGTTCCATTTTGTGTAAATCTTTAATATTCAATATTAGTAAGTCCTAAGTAGGGAACAATAAGGATCCGAAACGTTAGCAAGCTAGACTCCTAGAATTAATAATTATTGAAAACCCAGAAACACAGTACACGGAAAGAAGATTAAGAGAACGGGAAATCAGACGAAGAAGCTACAATGCAACAATCGCTTCATAAAATAAATGTATCCTTGTCAAGAGAACATCTCAAAATGGAAATGAAATTTAAACAAATAATATTTGGTATAAAATCTCTTTTGTATGTCACAAATGGAGTTGGAGTCATAAGTGCTGCGAATACTGTGTAGAGTTAAGATTGATTGCTTCTAGAATACACGAATGAAGTTGTATCGAACGTGTTATTAAAAATTTCTAAATAGTCATAACAGGTCAACTAAAAGTACCATTTTCGTAATAGAAAAGGCTATTCCTACATGTTTCAACATTTCGAAATCGTCCTACACTTATTTGGAGTCCAATGGGCCTAGCCAGTCACTGAAAATAATCCGATAATTATGGACTCAAGAATTCGGCTTGACGATTAAAAAACGTATTTCTGCAGTGAATAATATGTGTCGAGAATTGCACCGGTTTTTTTATTCTCATTGGCTGCTACTGCACTTACAATGAAATTTGATTATAATATGGAATGACAAAGATCAAGAATCAGCCTGGAGTCGAATGGTTTGAAAAGAAAGCCTTTGATTGCAAAGCTTGAGGTTGAACGGTGTAATCATGGAACAGAAGTCGTCTTTCCGAGAATGTTTATTAAATTATTTTACGTCAAAAACAGTTAAAAACTATGTGTGACGTGCTACGGGGAGAAGTGAATTCTGTGCACGTTTTCAAAATTCTGTGATCCCTACCTGCATATGCCTCGTCAACTTTGGTGAAGACACTCTAGTGAATTCAGAAATTTTAGAATTTGGTTTTCGAGTCTGTTGATGATAGGTGCGCTAATATAATATTCACGACACTCGTACAATATATTTGAACAAAGAAAAACAAATAATTTATGGGACAACTGGAATATGTCGGTTTTCGTTGTAGAGACTTCCGGGGCATCTGAATTGCTTCGAGTTATAGGTTATTTCCATTGGGAGTAACAAGAGTTTGCATTCTACCAAAATCAAGAGAAATGAAAAAAAAAAAAGTGCCTCTTATGGAGGCATTCGAGTTTGAGTTATCGAAGTTTGACTGTAGATTCTAAGAAAAATATAACGACCAAAAAGACCAGAGGGAAGTCACAGGTCGACGGATATAATCCGTACACTCACTTAGTCGTCCACGAATAAAAAAAAAAAAATGTCGACACAGGAATAGAAGTTATATCATCTCGTTTGTGAGAGCCGGTATCTGGAGACACTCTTTGAAAGGTCGGAGCGCTCACAACATTCAAATCTTCACCAATCTCGACGCTCGGAAACTCCCGAAAGCAAACAGTCCGATTGATCTCGAGGAAGACGCCACGCCAGGGCTCAGTCCGCGCAAAATCCACCCCACTGTGCGGCCCCTTCAACTCGGCTGGGCGCCGCGTGGGCTCATTCATTACTGGCGCTTTGGCCCCAGCCCGCACGCCCGCGTCTTTTCCGGCCTCTCCGCGGAGGGCGGGAGGGGGCGGGAAGAGGAGGGGGGGGCCGATAAGGGGAGCAGAGGAGGCCGTAAGGAAGGGTGGGGGGAGGGCAAGATGGGCTGAGAGGGAAGTAAACGATACGGCTACAACGGGGGGCGTGGACGCTTCGGCGGGGGCGATGGTGACAGTGGGATTCGTTTATTGATTGATTAGAGATTCGTAATGCGTAAACTGCACTCATTAGTCGTCATTATTCTGCGCTTCAATAGTCCCGTGAGTGCAGTGCATGTTTTATAATGGGAAACTGTGTTCTTCCCCATCTTGATGACGAGATCCGGTGCCGACCTATACGTCACCTTGCAGGGTTTATCCAACCAAATATATCCCACCAGCGGAGCACCGTTCGCCTGGTGCCAATCGGAGTGAGCACGGGAAAACTACCGAACAAAGCAGAGCTATAATTCTCCTCCTGACAGTGTTACTGTCTTACGAACTCGACCTACCTATGCAGCTAATGACAAAAATCCGCGCCATCGTCGGGACTCGAACCCTACGACGTCCCAGTTAGAGGCACTACAGTGACATCAGTTGAAGTCCTGAGCTACCTCGGCCGGTGTGACGATGGGGGGCGACAGTTCTGATAATGACGGCGGTGGTGATGAAAGGTCTATGTGTCGTGAGGACAGTGGGAGCAGCGGGTAAAACGGAAAACTTGTTAAGACCGGTGGACGAAAATACTGGCGGGATTCGGAATGGGGGCGAAATCACGAGTCGGTGAAACGAGAGCGTCCGCATCAGCATGGGCAGTGGAGAACGCCGCGACGCGAGACCAGTCATCGCGGGCAGACGGTATGAAGCAGATGAAATGAGAGACAACGTGGGCAGCGGCGGAGGCGTGGCCCCGTCGGTCGGCAGGAGACCGCCCGCTCGCCCTCCCTCAAAAGCTTCTCGATCTCGCCGAGGCGGCGCGGCTGCGCGGGCGTCCGTCCTTCCGGTTGCCAATTTCCGGAAAAGATGAAAATACTCAGCCGCTGCCGCCTCCGCGGTCGCTCCCGCTGCCTCTTTGTTATCAGTGGGGACGCCAAATAAACGACTTCTACCTTCTTCCGCTCCCCGAAGTGACACAAAGCTCCGCAGACGCAGGAGGCGGAGTCGGGGAGAGGGAGGGATCGAGGAGCAGGTGGAGAGAGAGGAGGGACGGAGAGGGAGAGGGGGAAAGTATTGCTTCGTTCCGCGAAGTCGTGGGTGGCTGGAGGATGAGATCTGAGCAGGGGAGCGTAGAGGGAGGTCAACCGCCACAGGTGGCATCGGCAGTCTGCGCTTCGTGATGGGTCGCACAGATTAATACACTCTCCCTCGACACACCGTGGTTCTCAAGCGGAGCTTTCTCGGCGAGCGAAAAGAGAGAGAAATTGATGACAAAAACTAAGATAATTTTGTCGTCTTGTTTCTTACTTTACGTCACCCCAACATACTGGTTTAACATATTCAGATCACGTGTATCATATAGTTTATGTTGTAATATATTTAAAGTGATTCTAGTTTTTGCACTGTCTAGTTTTAACACTGGCGTCTGCGCTTCGTGATGGGTCGCACAGATTAATACACTCTCCCTCGACACACCGTGGTTCTCAAGCGGAGCTTCTCGGCGAGCGAAAAGAGAGAGAAATTGATGACAAAAACCAAGACAATTTTGTCATCTTGTTTCTTACTTTATGTCACCACAACATAATGGTTTAACATATTCAGATCACGTGTATTATATAGTTTATGTTGTAATATATTTCAAGTGATTCTATTTTTTGCTCTGTCTTGTTTTAATAATGGCGTCTGCAGTTCGTGATGGGTTGCAGAGATTAATACTCTCCCTCAATATACCATGGTTCTCAAACGAAGCTTCTCGGCGAGTAGAAAGGGCGAAATTGATGACAAAAACTAAGACATTTTTGTCATCTTGTTTCTTACTCTACGTCACTTCAACAGATTGGTTTAACCCATTCAGATCACGTGTCTCGTATAGTTTTTGTGGTTTACTGTTGTAAGACATTTCAAGTGATTCTATTTTTTGCATTGTCTTGTTTTAATAATGGTTTTTCAAAGTTAGAGCTAAGTTCCATCACCATTGATTTTTAAATAATTTTTTAATTAGTAATTAAAATTATTTAAAAACTTATCTTTTCAAAATGAATGTACTTCCTCCAATTATACAGTGAATAGTGGTGCTCAAAAAGTGATGCACACAATTGAAAATCTCGGGAAAAAATAGTCCAAACTTAAGAAAATGGAGTTAATGATGCCTCTATGTAGTGTAAACATTTACTCATTAGAGGACAATATCGACTCGGCCTAAAATGCATTAGTCCCCCCCCCAAAAAAAAATCGAAAAAAATCGAAAAAAATCGAAAAAAAAAATAGGTGAGCTAGGAAGATGGACGGTTTTTTCTCATGCCCCAAAAGTTGGACTTTCTGTGAAACATTTAATTACACAAGTTCATTCTCTAATCAACGTTGCACGTACGTATTCACAAAACTGTCTGCCAAAGCTGATCGCATGCTCTGCACATGACATCAGCACTTGAATTGCGGTGGAAAGTTGCCACCGGAACTACGCACGTGCATTCGAATTTCACGCTCGAGACTTCATGACGCCGATACTCATACATGCGCATCACGGTGTTCGAAGCCCTTTGCATAAACAATTAACTTACACAGCCAACATTCTGATTTGCGAATGTTTCGTTACTTTATTTACTGCAATTTCTCAATGCTCCGAAATATCAGGAAATAACGCACAACTAATTCGTAGTAGCTAAAATGCAATTCACTACATATTTTGGAATGTTGCAAAACCCACATTCGAGCGAGATGAGAGATTTTTTAAATAAGTTAGATTTTCTAGAGAGAAAATAAATCAACAAATGACGCACACTGTCTTTGAAGCACTTTCATCTTATGTCCAGTGGTGTGAAGTGTATTCTCGATAATTTTAAGCTGAAACGTCATGTGCTGGAATTATGGTGAATACAGTATATATATATATATATATATATATATATATATATATATATATATATATATATGTAAACGTAAAAATATAATCCCATTAACTCTCAATGTCATTTATTTTTAAGGTCTTTTTAACGCCCGTCATCCTATACCGTCTTGTGAAAAAATAATAAGATGAAGAGGAGGAGAAAGAGAAGGAGGACGATAGGTAGGAACAGAATAAAGGTAAAGAGAAGAAAAGAGGGGATAAGAAGTGGAAGGAGAAGAGGAGGGGTAGAGGACGAGGCACATATTGAATTCGGCCCTCCTCCACATCCGTTTTCTTTCTCTTCCTTCCTCCTCCTCTGTCCTTTCCCACGTTGCTAGTATCGAAAACAACACGCCGTCGGGACTCGAACTCTAGGACCTCCCAGTTCAAGGCAAACACGTCGCCACTGAGCTACGGCAGGCGGCTGACGCGCGGCCGCCGAGGGGGCGGGGGCGGTGCAGTTCACACGGCCGTGCTCGGCAGGGGGTGTGGCGGCTGCATGGCGTGGCGTGGCTGGAGCCGCCAGCCGTGAAATGAGCTGGCCCCAGGGGCTCGGCGCGGCGCGGCGCGGCGCGGCGCGGCGCGGCGCGGCGCCCCGTGGCAGGCGGTGGGGCGACGCGGGATTGGATCCCGACGCTTTCGGGCGCGGAGCCGCACTTCGCCCCGCCCGGCGCCCGGCAGCCCCCACGGCCCAACGCAAAACCCGTGAATCGTTTTCTCACGTTCCCCACTCACACGCAGGAGATCGTGTTTACCGGAAAATGTTTATGTGGGGGTTTCGTTGCGGAGGATACGATCTTCAAGGGAGCAGGTAACTCGCAGGACAAAATACAATTAATAATTCCTAGAAAGTGTTAACGCCCAATAAAATATATAAAAAAATTAAAATATACAAATATAAATTACATTTTTATTTGAAGATAAAATAAGAATAATCCAATTTACATATATTATAAAGTAGCGGCTTCGGTAGTTTTTATTGATTGATTTTTTCATGTTTCCGGGCGCGTCAACTGCTTTGGTCATTAGTCACGTTCGTGTAGTGCATGATTTTTTCGGGGGAGATGGCGGTGATCTTCCCCCGCTGAATGGCGAGATCCGGCGCCGACCTACCGTCGGCTAGTGGGGCTTCCCCCTAACCAGGACTCTCCCACCAGCAGGGCACCACCCCAGCCTGGACTAGCTCTAAGCTCCCGACCGGTTTCCCGGAATATGTAGTAGTGTAGTGCATGTTAGTGTAAGTGTGTGTGTGTAAGGATAGGACCAGGAAGAGGAAGGACAGATCGCGCGCGGTCCGTGGACAGTTTGATAGAGTACTGCTCCGGCATTCGCCTGGTGTTGATCGGAGAAACCACGGAATCAGAGCAGCCGGCCGCTAGAATTCTCCTCCAGACAGCGACTGAATTCGACCTGGCTGAAAAGCTAGTGTCGAAAATCCTGCCGCCGTCAGGACTCGAACCTAGGACCTCCCGGTCAGAGGCGCTGCAGTGACATCAGTTGATGCACCGAGCTACCGCTCCCGGTGGCTTCGGCAGTAGAACGGTTATTGTATCGGGCTGTTGCAGTATGAAACATGATGAAAGCCAAGGATTTTTTAAGGGCGAAAGAATCCTTCGTTCGCCTTCCTTCAGAGGGGAAGTAAAGATGACGGTCCCGTGATGTAGATTTACGGATGTAAAATATCCTGAAGCCTAAAACAAACCTCTAAGCTACATTCAAATCGTCTGTTTAGTCGGCAATGTAATACCTTCTTTCTCTCTAGATAGTGAAAGGAGCGTAGCGAAACATATTTAGAGCCTCGAATCTCTTTGAACCTTGGCCTGTAAGAAATCAGCTCTCAATTCATAACTTGCGCTAACTAATCTGGACTGTAACCAACATTTATTTCAAGTGACCGGGCATTGCAACATGACGTTTTTGGATTCATCCCCTTTGCGAGCAATGGGATTCTCTTCATCATAAGCAAAATTCAAATATACTAACAACAATATTAGTTTAAAATATACCGACAGGAGGCAAAACAAAACATAATCATATCAGTAATGGTATTTACTCTGATCTTATATTTTTTTCTCATAAACGAACACAAAAGCATTGAACAAAAGGAGATGTAAAAGTTGGCAAAAACACCTCTAGCTATATATCCCAACTTTACAAGACCGCGCTTCTCCGATTCATTATAGGTTTAATATTAATTAATTGTCAGCCTCTGGTCGAAAAAAATCCAACTTCTGCTTTGGCGAAACTTTTTCCCAGAAAAAAAAAGACGCTTTGTGCAGACGACCGACGACAGCTTGCTTTGTAACTCGAAGGCCGAATTGGGTCAACATCCACGGTCAGGTCAACACAACTAGAGTGAGATCCATAACATCGGATGACGAGCAAAAGGATGCGGAGAACTCTCTGGTATTCGCCGTAGGTAACCTGGAAACGAGGTGTGGAGCGTGGCGGGGGCAAGGGGTGCGGTGGGACACGGGAGTTGGGGCGGTGGCGGAGCGGGGAGGATCGAGGGGGGGGGGAAGAGCGGGATTGGCGGGCGGGCGGGGGGGGGGGGGGGGGGGGGGGGAGAGGAGGAGAGAAGGTAGAGTTTGATGAATCTGGGTGGAGCAGGAGGGTTCGGGGTTGAGAAGAGGATGAGTGGCACAAGACGGGAGATGGGGAGGTCGGATGCGCTGCTAGGCTATGTGTGCGAATGATGGGAAGGGAGGAACAAGAAGGCATTTGGAGGTGGGTCGGATGAGCGAGGAAGTGAACCCTGGGAAATGAGGGTGGGGAATGGGGGCGGGGTCAAGGGAGATGAGTTGACAGAATAGATGATGTTATGGAGTAGGGTAAGAATACATGTGCGATGGGATGCGGTAGCCGGTCCGGGTGGTGGAAGGAGTACAAAAGATGAGTGGCGAGTGCAAACTGGGAAGAGGATTGATTGATTGGTTTCCGGTTACGTCAATAGCTAAGGTCATTAGTTCCTTTAGTTTGAGAAATATTTTATCCCTGGAGGAGGTAAAGATTCCTTCCCCGCTAAACAGTGTGTTCCGACGCTGTCCTACACGTCAACTTACGGGGAATTCTTCCCCCAATGTATATCCTACAGTGACGCACCGCCCCACCCGGGGTAAGTTCCACACTCCTGAGTGGTCTTCTGATATGTGTGGTAGTGAAGTGTATGTAAGTAAGAGGAAATAATCGGCCAAGGAAGAGGAAGGGAAGATCGCGCGCGTCCCATGGCCCGTTTGTTAGGGTACTGCTCCGTATTGTCCGGTGTTGATAGGAGAACTCACGGATGTACTGTTCAGATCAAAGGAGCGCTAGAATTCTCCTCCAGACAGCGACTCAATTCATCTACAGCACAGCTATGTCGCAAACCTGCACTGTCAGGACTCGAACCTACGGTGACAGTCGCTCCAAAGAGAGCGGCAATACTGAGCTATCGCAGTCGTTGGAACGAGAGCGAGACAGGCCGAGGTGGAGTGGAGTGGAGTGGGGTGCGGTGCGGTGCGGGCGGAGCGAACATGGCGGCGAGGCGAAGGGGCGTGTTCCTGGGCCGTCGTAATTGAACGATCAGCGCCTGGGTTTCAGCGGCGAAAGCCTTGGGGAAGCACAGGGGCAGGAGCACGGGCGGGCGGCTTTATCCGCACGAGACACAGCGCAGCCCAGGAGCAGCGCCCCGAGTGAACAGGGCCCAGCCAAGGGTTGCGGGAGACGAATTTGGGCGGGACCGACTACACTTGATCTCTGGCGATTACCTCGTCCCTCTATCCCAAAGATAGGCAGCATTATGTCCCATTAACGAAGGCAATTATGAAAGAAAAGAAGCCAATGCCATGACCGCAGAGGTGAATCTAGGTATTCAGGCGCTCATGGTAAGGTATAGAATTTGCGCCCTTGACAGGGTACTACGTCAAATTACAAATTGTAATTTTTGAATAATAATAATAATAATAATAATAATAATAATAATTACAACAATAATAATATATTTACTACTTTGGGAAAGATCCCAGTGGCAGCTCTCCGTAAGTACATTTAAGATTACATTCAAGTTTTGTCAAGTTTACAATTAAAACACTTTGGACACATTATGACTTATACTAAATGAATCCAAAATTAGAATCTTAGCTACAATGAATACAAAATTAACTCTAGTGTAACATGTGTACAATTATTAATATCAGTAACTTACGGTTTGATAATTTATTTTTAAATTTTCCCACACTCTGAGGTAAAGTCTCTAGCAATACTGCAGGTAATTCGTTCCAGTTTGTTATTGTCCGGTTAACGAAAGAAAATTGCATAAACCTGTTTTTTGCCTTCTTCCCATAATTTTAGCAGGTGTTAAAACAAATAACAACATAGTGCCCCTTGCGAGGGGTGCCCATGGCAGATGCCATGTAAGGCATACGTAGATACTCTACGGTTTCGTTGGTGGTTACGTTTAACATAAGCGTTTCGGACCATTATACCCGTTTCGCGGGTTCAATCACGATTGGAGCAGTGGATGTTTTGCGGCGCGAAAAAGCCAGTTGTACGCGTTCCGTCGGTTGGTTGTCCCATGTTGTAGATTTACTACGCGTAAGAGTTCTTCAAGCCTAAAAGAAGCCTCTGAGCTAAATTCAAATTGTCTCTTTCGTCGCCTGAGTGATTCCTTCTTTCGCTGCTAGATGGCAAAAGGACCCCAACGAAATTTGCGCGGTCAGGTTGAAGAACAGGCCTGATAGCCTGAGCCTCGGCACGAAAAATAAAGCAGAACTAAAGGATTTTGTTCAACAGAAGTCACTTGCGTGGGGCATATTTCCAGGCCCTTTGTAAGATTCGTATTTGATCACCTCACTAGCGTAGGAGACAATTCATCAATGCACCCGCACTCTACGCTTCTTACCGAGTCTAACGATGCCTTTCGCTACAGGGATGTGACACATGACCTACGTACACTCGGTCCTCTTCAAACAGATGGCTAAGTTTCCCGTTAAATGTTCCCCCATACGAGCATAAAGTACACCAAACAATTACAATAGACGAATTAGAAACTTGAAATTCGTTTTCTAGTCACGTGACATGGTACCATGGTACGTTGTGACCAATTGCCAAGATCAGAGAAGTCAAACTATTCGACGAATACGAAATAGCAACTAATAATATTAATGACACAGGATGTCTGGTGATTTGCGTTTGGCACAAGTCTTATGTTGTCAGTGTTACAAAGGCTGGATTGAATCTTCTTAGGTGATTCTAGGTTTCAATTAAAACCAATGAGTCGGGTTCTTTTCACATTCCTAATGCCGGGATTGTTAAACTCACCCTCAAATTAAACTCACAGTACATACTCGTACGTGTCCGTGGCTTCCTGTGTGAAGATGAACTGTCATGCTCGATCTTTGGCACGACCGCCGCCACCCGAACCATCCTCATCCATTCCCGGTGTTTCTGGGGGCGTCAATTGCTAAGGTCATTAGTCCCGTTAGTGTAGTGCATGCCTTTTCCTTGGGAGGTAGCGGGGATCTTCCCGGCTGGATGGTGAGATCCGGCGCCGACCTACCATAACCTAGTGGAGTTTTCTCTAACCAGGTATCTCCCACCAGCGGGCCACCGCTCCAGGCCAGACAAGCTCTAAGCTCCCGACCGGTCTCCCGGCGTGTGTGGTAGTGTAGTGCATGTTAGTGTGTCAAATATGGGGTAGAATAGGGCAAGGAAGAAGGAAAGATCGTGCGCAATTCGTGGCCAGTTTGGTAGGGTACTGCTCTGACATTCTCCTGGTACTGATCGTAGAAACCACGAAAAACTACCTATCAGAGCGGCCGGCCACTAGAATTCTCCCCAGACAGCGGTTGAATTCGACCTAGCTGACACGCTAAGGTCGAAAACCCTGCCGCCGTCGGGGTTCGAACACTAGGACTTCCCAGTCAGAGTCGCTGGAGAGGCAGCGGCAAGGCGTCTGAGGTATATTCAGCCGGTGTGTCCCCGCCGTGGTACCCTGGCTCGGGTTGCCAGCGTCCCTTTCTCGCCGCTGCTACCGCGCTGGTTCCCGTTCCCGGGCAATTGCGCGCTCGCCGGCCCGTTCCCGAGAGAGAGTGCACGCGAGCGAGCGAGCGAGCGAGGCAGGGGCGGGGCGTGGCAGGGCCGGGGCGTGGCGGGGAGGCAGACGGGCACTCGGGACTCGCGGCGCAACACGGAGCAGCCCGGCGTTCCTTCGCTGCTCGTAAAGCCACGGCTCCGGCTAATACCCCTGCGCCCCGCCCCGCCCCGCCCCCTCGCTTCAATTATCCTTCCTCCCCGCCACGCCCTCCTAGAGCGCTCTCTGCATCGACCGCCTTCATCTCCCGAGCGCCCCCCTTTCTTACGTCGCTCGTCTCGCTCGAGGCCTCTGCGATGGCGCGAGAATAATCGCGGGTTGCTATTTTTTTGTATTTTTTTTCTTTTCGTTCCAACCGAGCACATGCCTCCATCGGGGTGTAACACGCACGGTGTCTGTAAATGCGGTGCCTGTTGCAGGTTCTTAAGTGTATAATGCTACGGTGTACATGGTACAGAAATATAACACGCGAAACATTAAACAATCCCACCAATGCACAGAGGGCAACTCCATTCCCAGCTGGATAATTTTCAATTATGCACACACAGAATCTTGTTTTTACGTCTTCCCTGATAATCGGTACTTCCTGAACTGTGTCGCTTCCGTTCTAGCCAGATTCTGTAACGCGGAATATATTTCCTGTGTCAACATTAACATATCTGATTACCCCTTTTCTTGACACCCCCCCCGTCCTACCGCGTCGTCAGAATTGAATTTTATTAACCCCACTGTTTCCATCCAATGGTGCTATGAAATGGAAGCACAGCTGCTTCATCGGGCACATTTTTAGAACACTTAACACTTTAAGATGAGAAATACTTTTCTTAGCATTCCACCTCGAAAAAAATTTACTCGTTTTGACATCAAGCGTTTTGGGAATAAAATGAGTGAAAGGATCCTATCATAAAAAATGAATTCCTGGAACTTCCCTATAATGGGCATCATCAGTTTCTAAGGAACTAGTTCCTAGCAATTCCAGTACGTTGCGCAGAAATCCTACAGAAGAACTAAAATAGGCAGTAAGCCTTTTTAAAGTCTATTTCATACAATTTTCATTTGCACTTAATACTTTCAGCTCAAAACTACTTCTCTTGTTTCTGGCCCTTCCAACTTTACTCCCACACCTCGCACTCACCATTCGCCCTTCCTGCAGACTTTACTACTCTCCCTCACCCCTCCCACTCCTCCGCCTCAAGCGGGTCGCACCACCACATACGACGCCCTCATAAAAACTCAACAGCCGGTAGTTGGTAGTTACGAAACAATTAAAACGTGGTTAAGTTTTTAGGCGTGTGGTCTGCTATATAGCGCAGTAACATTTCTAATTACAGGATACGATGGGGAAAGAAATAATACGAAATATAAAATATAAATTAAACTTAGAAGCACTCTGAATACCACACCGTGAAGAAAAAAATTGGAAAAAGCAGTGATGAGGGAAAAGAGCGTAGCACTTTCAATGTCAATAATATTTCTTATCTCTTCCTGCATGGTTTATATGACATTGCAGACAGTGTGTGCTAGGAACACGGCGAAGGGCGGGCAAACTTTTCAGGCGGGCTTTTTCTGCAGTGACAGCCATGATTGATTGATTAGTGATTTCGGGCGCGTCAACGGCTAAGGTCATTAGTCCCGTAAGTATAGCACATTTTTTCCTCGGAAAGTGGTCTTCCCCCGCTGGATGGCGAGATTCAGCGCCGACCTACCGTTGGCTAACGGAATTTTCCCCAACCGTGTATCTCTCACCAGCGAGGCACAGTCCCAGCCGGGACAAGCTCTAAGCTCCCGACAGGTCTCTCAACAAGTGTGGTAGTGTAGTGCATGTTAGTGTACGTGTGCGTAAGTAAGGGATGTGGATAGGACAAGGAAGAGGAAGGAATGATCGCGCGCGGTCCGTGGCCCAATTGTTACGGTACTGCTCCAGCATTCGCCTGGTGTTGATCTCAGAAAGCACGAAAAACTATCGAACAGAGCAGCCGGCTGCTAGAATTTTCATCCAGAAAGAAACTGAATTCGACCTAGCTTACAAGCTAGTATCACCAATCCTCCCACCATCGGGACTCGAACCTAGGATCTTCCGGTCAGAGAAATTGCAGTGAAATCAGTTGATGCCCTGAGCCACCTCTCCTGGTAGTTACGGCCAGCGGCATTCGAGAACGTACCATCGCCACTGTTTAAAAGTTTTGAAAGCTCAACAAATTATAATTGTATTCACAATGATACTCTATCGGGGAAGAACATACTCACTGCAATACGCAGTGAAGAAATGTTACGGCTGGATAAAAACGCTCAACATTTTGTAACCATTGCACATCAAGGAAGATGAGAAACTCAGCTGACTCAAAGGATGAAGCGTCTTTGATTAATCTGAATACCTAGATATTTACCAAAATATTGGAGTACAAATTTTTTATCTTAAAATGTATACGTGCAATTTATTGTGTTATGTACGATTTTATATGCTGTATATTCTGGAGAATTATGAAAAGTGTTGATGAGGCAAACAATTCTTTTAAAACGGGTCCATGAAAGAAACAGGTTGGAAATCCCTGGTCTAAGCTCTCCCCTTAAATTACGGCTAGGCCTCCACGTGCCCTCCAGTTTCCGCGCCCCGTCTCCCCTCCCACAAAACCCCCCGGTGCCCGGCCCGGCCCACCCCTTCCAGTCAGAGTGTACGGGCGTGTTCCACAGCCCCAAAGGCACTCGGGCGGCACGGTGCTTCCGGGTCGCGCCGCCAGGCAGCGCTGCGGTGCGGTCCAGACAGCCACCGTCGAGAGTTGGGAGACTCCCGGGGCAGAGAGTTACTGGGCCCGCTCCGCCACTACGTTAACATCCGCATGGGAGAGTCGCGAAAACTGAGGGCGTTCTCCGCGCATAGGCCCGCAAGTTCGGCAATAATTTACAATAGCAGTTTCTCTTAACAGCGTTGCGAAAATGTTTTGTGTACTGCCAGGGCCCGGCGCCCCGTGCTGTAGAGGCCTTCTACCGTTGGAGTAAGGGTACGACCCTTGTCCGACCAGATTGGATACTGCGCAGCAGTACTGCTCTGAGCAAGGCCGCAATACGTGGGCAGAAACGTCATCCTCCACCACACAGACGCGGCTCGTCCCGGATAGCCAACAACATACACTCTCCGGCCGTGAAAGCCTACGCAATCGAACCAATTGGAATTTGTGGGAACAAAGTGGGCAGATTTACTCGTTTCCTCTGCCACTGATTCCACCACATTCACGATCATTACTGATATAATCATTATCATCATTATTGCATTTTAACAAAAGCGAATTACCGGGAAGACCTGAGGACGGTTATCTCAAAATAATAAACGAAAAACACATATTCAACTATTTTAAAAAGAAATTGGCACGCGTTTTCTTTCTCAAAGTAAACCTAGTAACATCTATTTCATTGAAGTCTCTTCTTTGGACGATGAAGTCACGTCGATGAAGAGAGCAAGAACTGACAAACTATCTTCAGCCACTGTACTCGTACTGGACAGAAAATATTTAATTATTTTCAGATTTGTTAAAGAATGTTTTGCCTCACTCGCGTACGTACCGGTCCTGCAAACTCGCACGTACAGAAAATAAAACCTTTTGAACAAAAGATTGGCGTGTTTCGATTCTTATCGGTGATGATGCCTGTTGCGAGACTTGCGTACTATCTTGCCCCGCCATTCACCTGGTGTTGATCGGAGAAACCACGGAAAACGACAGATCGGAGCAGCCGACCTCTAGAATTCTCCTTCAGACAGTTACTGAATCCGACCTAGCTAAGTAGCTATTGGTCGAAAAGCTTGCCATCGTGGGGAGTCGAACCGTAAAACCTCCCGGTCAGAGGCCCTGCAGTGACATCAGTTGATACCCTGAGCCATCTAAGTCAGAAAACCTTTCACTCGGATAAGCGATATCACACACTCGCAATAAAATAAATAAATTATAAAAAACCTCCTTCGCGACCTGCCGTCTCCAACGCCATTCAGCGATCGCTGCTTCACTACGCCTCGCCGGGCTCGCAGTTCCGGAGAGGTCGACTTCTGGGAAATGGAGGTAAGTCGCCCGCAGCCTCGGCGGCTGAGAGGTGTTCGTAGAAAGCTCCGAGGGCTCGTCAGCCCTATCCGCTTTCGCCCATACGCAGGGCACTAGTCATTAACACCAGGCTTTCACCCAAACACTTCTCTCTATTGGGATTGGCCGCTGGGAATGATTTCATTTTCGTGAGATAATAGGCTTCCGCGGCCTGAATCATTAGCTACTTGGCTGTCCGACGGCGTCTCGTGGACAGCCAAGTAGTAATTGATTTCATTTTCGTTCGTCGGACATCACAATAATTCGTGATAGTCAGAAATGTTCTTTCACACATAACTACTTTGTTTTTACATTGACGGATAAGACAAAATGGTCGCAAAATAATAGACCTCGTATTAATTCGTGTAAGGCACGCCATCGGTTACTTTCCCATTTGAAGGAGGAAGTCATAGCTAAATTATTATTTCTTGTATCGTAAACGAAAGTTCCAGATGGCATTTCACATTTCGGCCAAGGATGGTAGAAACTTGTTGGATTTCGCAAACAAAAATTAAAGAGCTGACGATATTTAACAAGAGAAAGTAATGTTACTGCCACCATTACTTACACAGCAAATTTACCGCAAAATCACAAATATATCACCTGGCATATAATTACGTGCAAGAAACATAAAATTGAGTTAAAGAATAGTCGATATCACTGAGTGCTCAGAGGAACACTGCAAAATACGCTTTCTAATTTCTATTCCTCCGAAAGACACTAGAGAACAGACCACATAGTGGTCCCAACTCAACATACGAACAGGAATGGTCCTAACAAAGATACAGAGAAATTAAAAAAAAACTTCTTTCTATCACTTCCAAGAAACAATTAATATTTATATCAGGGATCAGTACAAAGTTACATTATCCCGTTTTCGACTTTCGCCGCAACGTCTTTAATTCTCTTTCGACCTAGAGACCATCGTCCACCTTCTTCCAACATCTCCCCATCGTCACGGTCTTGTACAGCGGTCTCTAGCGGGCCGCTCATTAATTCCGCATGGTGGATCATAGCGCAAATGCACTGAGGATGGGGAGGGGGGGTCTCCTTCACAGCGTGCGATTCCGACGTATCTGGCGGCGCGGGCGAGCACAAAGAGCGGGCCGGCGAGGCCGGGGAAGGCTGCCAGGTGTGCCCGATGATTAGGGCCCTATCCGACGCCGCCATAGCATATTTTTAGCCGCCGTCTCAGCAAGAGCCACTCAATGGGACCGTTGGGTGGTGGGCGGCCATGTAGTGGTGGAGGTGGGTGGTGGTCAGTATATGGTGACGGTGCTAGGTAGCGATGTAGAGGGAATTGTGGTAATGGGGTGTGTGATGGAGGCGGAGGCGGTGAATTTGCTGGTGGTGGGAGTAGTGTATGGTGATGGGGCGGGGATGGTGGGTCAAGGGAGTGTGGTGATGATGGGGTAATGGTGGCGGCAAGTGTACGCGATATGGTGGATGCGGTGTAGGTACGTGTACGGTGATGGTGCCGGAGCGGTGGTGGTGGGATGGGGGTGATGGTGATGGAGGTGATGAGGCGGAGGCATCGGGTTTTGTGCCGAGTAATGGTGATGACGTGGTCTTGGTGGTGGTGGTGGATCGGGTAGTGTTGGTGGCAGTAAGTGTATGATGATGGTGACGGAGGCAGCGGTGTTTCGAGGAGGGGGCGGGCGGTTGGGGGAGGTGGGGTGTGGGAGATAGGGGCGGGGTGTGTGTGTGTCGCGCGACAGACACGGTTAGGTGAGAAATGGCTGGCGGGCGGCGCGAAGCACTGGCGACCCGTCAACAGCGACAGTGAACTGACAGCGATGACGACTTCGGCGTGGCCGGCGGGCAATGGTTGGGTGGGAATGACGGTGAATCGCCGGTGACAACGTGCAGCCTGCAGTCCACGAGTAACGGTGGGAGGTTACAAAGCAGTGACAGTTTACTGAAGAGGTGACAGCGATAAAGATGCAAGTGGCAGAATAGCGAACTCGCCATTTTTTAAAACTAAATTCGTCGATTACAGCACAAATGTTCTCTCACGTTTTTTTTATTTTCATTTTCTTAATTTCGAGTGTCCACAGAATAAAAACTAAGAAAACTATATACAATTATACCACATCACATATTAATTTAAAACTTTCCCGCTAACTCTCGAGGCTTTAACCATCCGTCGTTGAGGGCGCGATATTTGCTTCAGAGCGCTACGCAATATTTCTCTACTGCAGAGGGGTTTGACGGATCGATGCAGCAGAGGGACGGTGCAGATGCTTGCGCACCGCGGGAGACTTGACCTTGCAGTTGGCGCGAAGAGCGATGGCCGGCGGCCTGGGAGCGCGCGGGGCTCATGCATAGGCGACGAGGCGCGATCGCAGGACCGCCACGCGGGCGCCGACGTCGGCTCCACCGGGGGGCAGTGGGTGCAGACACTTCAGGCCGCCGATGTTTCCAAACATCAATGCTCAAAACATAACATTGCTGTTTAAATTTAAGTTGGATTTTTACGTTGAATCATCCACGTTTAAAGTCAATCATCGAAGGTCAAAGTCAATCATCGAAGGTCAAAGTCAATCATCGAAGGTCAAAGTCAATCATCGAAGGTCAAAGTCAATCATCGAAGGTCAAAGTCAATCATCGAAGGTCAAAGTCAATCATCGAAGGTCAAAGTCAATCATCGAAGGTCAAAGTCAATCATCGAAGGTCAAAGTCAATCATCGAAGGTCAAAGTCAATCATCGAAGGTCAAAGTCAATCATCGAAGTAAAGTCAATCATCGAGTCAAAAATCATCGATGCTCAAAGTTAAGCATTGATGTACATAGTTAAACATTGATGTTCAAAGTTAAATATCGAAGTTGAAAGTTAGACCTAGACGACCTCGGGTGTGAATAATCATGTTCTCTACTTGTGAACTGCAAGATGGAACGGGCCATAATATTCGTAGTTGCTTTCGATGCGGCGAGCGACTATATTTTGAGTTTTAGGTGGATGGATTAAGATGCTAGAGTTTTATGATACTTTGAGTGATTTATCATAATGTACTCGTAGTTAAGTTGATTCTTCAAAATTCGAAGATGTATTGTACAGGAAAACGAGGCTTGAGATATTGATATACTGAAATCATGGAATGATTTTTTGGTGAGATGGAACTTGAAATTACATATTATATACTAAATTATATTTAGATTTTCCCTACTTCTGATATCTTACAATATTGCTTTTGCTACCGAAAGAAATGTGACCTTTCCCACACCACACAAATAGCAATCTTTTGTTTACAAAGAAGAGTAGGAAAAAAGTTATTGTTAATACACTGCACGTGTTTGAATTCCATACTTACAGGAATCCAGGGTTCGGAATGGTTTTAAGGGCAGAACACAGTAAAAATTACTGTAGTGAGTGATTATAAATAGAAGAGAAAACATCGAGAGGAAAATGTTCTAGATTTCCTCAACTTATTTTTCAACTGTTTTATTTCGAACTTCGCCAAATGAACAAAACCAGTACATATCTAAATATGTTCAAATCAGTCAGCCAACTGAATAAAAGAATACCTTGTAGGGTTGGGGCAAACCAGAAACTCAGCGGAGTCGAATAATAATAACCATGAATTCCACGAAAGGGTACTTCGCCCTTCTGCTGCGGTATTCATTTTCCCAGAATCCATTCTCTGGAGATCCACTACAAATTCCCAGAATTTGTGGAGTACGCCTGAAACCAGCTCTTAAGGGACGTTGCTTTCCGCGCAGTGAACCACTTCAAACATACTCATCACAAGAATAATATTACGAGAGCAAGACACAAATATATTAATATCAACGAGCCGGCGGTGCTAGCCGAGTTACTACGCTCCGTGAAGTCACGAAGGTTAAGCGAATTCGAGACTCGTGGGTTCCTAGTAGGGTGACCGGCTAGGAACCCCGGGATATAACGGCGTCGAGACCCTGCCCGAAGGGATAAAAGGCACTGACCGACTGGTACGTATGATCGTATGATAATCGTCGTCATCATCATCATCATCTCTTGGGTATTGGCGTGACATCTCATAAAGTCGTACTCCATGGCTTATGTTTACCAATGAATTATTTACCGGAGGATCTTATAGTTGTGATGTATGGTAAGAGCAACGACTCCCTTTAAGAGATTTTCATAACCTATGATAACACCATCTCAATTTCTATCCAGTTTCAGTATACTGAGCGCGCACGCCTGAAATATTCTATAAAAGGAAACCTGGCCAATGAGAACATTCCCAATATCACCAAGAAAATAACTCCAGGTCCCTCGATCTGCACTTTTAGATCGTTGGCAACATTAGCGAGTACTTTTCCAGCCACACGAATTAAATTCAGGCTTACAAATCCACAGAACCTCGTTTATATTTTGCGAGAAATTAATTAGAGGAAGTTTTTACACGTACAATTTAACTACCACGGTGATACTTGTTTAGGAAATGCACAGCGACCGAGTTCAACTCGTACGAGAAAATCCTCGGGATAACCAACAAAACGAAACTATCTCTGAGCCCCCGATCTGCACTTTCAGATCTTCGGTAAGTCACAACACCGAACTCGGATAGGATTCACCCCACACGAAACAGACCGGGCGATGAAGTAGTGATAAACCGCTGCACGTACACATTAAGACAATTGAGCGTCGCTACTCAGGACGCAGGCGCAAGAACCTTGAAATATTTCATTGAGTGATTCCGGACGTGTCAACTGCTACGGTCATTAGTCACGTAAGTGTACTGCGTGTTTTAATCGCAGGAGGTGAGTGTGATCTTTCGCTAGATGGCGAGATTTGGCGCCGTCCTACCAGTCGGCTTGGGGATTTTCCCAAATCAGGTATCTCGTACCAATGGGGCACCGCCCCAACCAGGGCAAAGCTCTAAGCTCCCGTCATGTGTGGTAGTGTAGTGCATGTTAGTGCAAGTGTGGGTGTGTAAGGGGTGAGGACAGGACAAGGAAGAGGAAGAGGAAGGAAGGATAGTGCGCGGTCCGTAGTCCGTTTGTTAGGGTACTACTCCGGCACTCGCCTGGCGTTGATCAGAGAAACCACGGAAAACTACCCGATCGGAGCAGCCGGCCGCTAGAATAGCGGTTGGAAATCGACCTAACTCTAACTAGCGCTGAAAATTCCGCCACCGTCGGGAGTGGAACCCTAGTACCTCCCAGTCAGGGGCACCGCAGTGACATCGGAACCTTGAAGCGCTCGAAGGAAGGGGGAAGCTGTGGGTGGTGAACCCCTCCCGGGCACGCACAAAGGCCGCGGCGCGGCGCAGCGCCACCCAGCGTCTTTGTTCCGGACGCACCTCCGACGCTGCCCCCCCCCCACCCCACGCCCACCCTCCGCCCACATTAACGGCCGATAAATACCGGGGTAATGGCGGCCGCGCGGCGCCGAGTGGCGGCCCCTCGCGCGCGTAAAGCGAGGCCGCAGCGCTTCATTTTCAAAACGCGCGCGCGCTGGGCCCGCTCCCTCATCTGCGGCGGACGAAAGCCTTGAAGCCACGGCAAATATATAATAGAGAGAGATTGCTATAAGAAGGGACCAAGCTTCTGTGCTTGGCCACTGCTGTTACCGTAACTTGTCAGTGCGTTCGTTTATATTTAGCTCAATTGTAAATGGCTTTGTTGCTATCTCCTGCAATAACCGCCCTGGATGAAGTTCATTTGTCTCTCGACCTATCAATTCGGTCCCTTCGTAGAGTAACCCTTCCAGAGATATTATAATAAGAAGGGACCGCTTTGACAGATTCTGCTCGACCACTGCTGTCAACGTAATTGCAGATTATGTCCATTCACTCCTTTTGTCAGTGCGTTCGTTTACAGATAACTCATTTGTAAATGGCTTCATACTTGTATCTTGCAATGTACTCGCCCCGCTTTCTTTCTCAAACTGTCAAATTAGTCCCTTCGTAGATTAAGTCCTCTATAATAGAAGGCTCATGCACAGCGCCAGTTGTGAATCACTGCATCGCATTCGTTATGAATCTAAGTTTGTGCCTATGCGCATGCGCGAAAAAACTTTACGATCATATATATCTTACTTGCCAAACAGCCGGCGTTGCCCGGTCATTCTTCATATGCAATCCTTATGATCCTTCAAACGATCAATTTTGTATAAATCATAGTGCTTAAGATTTTTATTTCTAATGTAATTGGTACAAATCTTAATAAAATAATATTTTTTTCTTTCATTTTATTTCAGTACATTGCCATTAATTTTTTTTTAGACTAAAGAACTTCTACTGGCCTCTTGCGAAACTATTAGGTATCAGTTCTGCTGCAGCGCTACTCCTCTGGCGCACCGCTACTGGCCTCTCGCGGAATATATTAAGAACCTGTCTCGTAGCGACAAGCGAAAAAAAATTGATTGTGGTGCATCTACAAACATTTTATTTTTTTTTTTTTGGGTTGAGTTAGTCTTTACCAACCTTTGCAAAGACACTCGACAATCCTGAAGAAGAACCTGTAATAATTTCGTATCTATTCACACGATACGTTTTGTGGTATTGGTTACATGTCGTTGAATCCACTTTCATTAGCATAGATTTCAAAAACGTGTTATGTAACCATCCCTTTTCTGGGTGAATTACTCAATCTACCTCAGCAAATAAGATGTTGACTGAAGTCCCCGATGAGTGCATGTGTAATTTACATGTTATACATTTACAATACTGCATAAATATTTATTTATATATTTTTTGAAATGTCCAAATCAAACACAATCTGACAGAGCCGTAACCAGTTCTGGTGGAACCATGGAAGCAAAGTCGCATCTTTCATGGGTAATGTTTGATTGTGCACTTGAATTCGCACTTGCGTTTTCCAATGTGTTTTCATTTCTTCTTCTTCCTCTTCTTTTTCTTCTTCTTGCGAGTTGTCTACAGCACCTGTGGCCGTCTCTCGCATACAAATCTCCATGCCTCTCTATAATTCCAATCGTCTTCTTCAAGGCCTCTTTTCTGCATGTCCTTCATAACATGCTTTTGACATTCTTCTCTGGGTCTACCTCATTTTCTTCTGTCTAAGGGGAGCCACTCAGAGATCTTTCTGGGCCATCTCTCATAACTGAGCCTTTTCACGTGACCAAACCATTTTAATCTTCGTGTTTCCATTTCCTCTAAAATTGATTTCTGTATTTGCATTCTTTTCAAAATTTCATCATTTCTTACATGGTCCATTTTAAACACTCTACAACTTCTTCTCATGAAATCCATTTTGAAGGCTTTTTAATTTGTCCTTTTCTCGTTTTCTTATTTCCCACGTTTCTGATCCATACAGCACTACATTTGGTACGAAGGTTTCAAACAGCCTTTTTTTATTTGATCTGGATATTTCATTTCCCCAAAGTAGAGAGTTTAACTTTCGAGTGGCTTGTCTCCCTTGCGTGATCTTTGCGATAGTATCTTCTTTGGAGTCTCCTTCTTTACTGATGATTCCTCCTAAATATTTAAATTCCTCACATGCTTCCATCTGCTCTCCACTTATTGGTATGCTGCAACCAGCATTTTCTCCTACCACCAGATATTTTGTTTTGGAAAAATTGATCATCAGTCCAGCTTTCTCGTACGTTTCCTTCAGTTTTCGTTACACTTGTCAACTGGTATGTCATTTTTAGAATGATGGCAACGGTAATCGTAGTGAACATGGCAGGGTAAGGTAAGCACGAGCGGGATCTGGCGAAGCAGGAAGGGACGAGGAGAGTGGAAAGAGGAGGGTGGATTATGACATTTCAACGCACGGCAAATCAATGCGGGGATACACCATAGACAGAATTCATTCCTTTTCCGGATGAATAGATTAATATAATATATAAATATCCGGGCAAGTAAAACTGAATTGGGTTTTATATTCCCCATGCGGTTTAATCGCAGAACAATGTGTCTTCGCACACATCATGACACCCCTGCCCTTGGTTGTTGGAATATCTGACAAATGTATTGAACAATTTGAAGTTACAATTGCATTGCGAGTACTCCTCAGTTCTGTCTTTGGTGTTTTTTAAGTCGAAAATTTGCTTTTTAGACTCTTTCTGTGTTTATTGAAGCTTAATGTTTGCACATGAGACACTCGTATTTTAGTATATGCACTTTTCTGATATTTGTGACACAGAATTTTGGACTGGCTCAACTACGTTTTGAAATAGCCAGACGTCCTGTGTGTAGTGTTTTGGCAGAAAGGCGATTGGTGGCAGTTTCAACTGCCCGACAAATGAAGTACTTACATGACATTGCAATGTAATATTGCAAATCGACAATATAATTAACATATAGAACGGGTACATCTATATCGATTACATCTTCAAAACAAACTATTTTTAAAACATTCTAATATTCATCATAAGCTCTTCTAATAATTCGTACATCTACAATTTGAAACTCCAAGTTACTTCGTCACAGAAGTCATAATAATAACTTTGTGACCTTGAAACGTGATGAAACATGGAAATTTCTAAATCCTAACGCAAAAAAGAATTAGCCAGTAATTTTTCTGTATCTTCGTGAAGGTTCGTGGGGTCAATAAATGAAAACAGGGAAAAATGAAAGCAAATGGCAATTCGCAGTAATCATTCACAACTTCCATACTCAACCCAAAGCAACGGTATATTTGTTTTGGACGAACCTACGTCCAACACATTTCCGATGAACAAATAAATCGTAAGATATTTTATTCCTGCAGAAAAAAATCACTTCTTCTACAGTCCAGTTTGACTGGTTCGGTCGCGAAAGTTTGCGTAATTCCCGGCTCGGGGAGTCCAGAGAGAAAAAAAAAAAGCAACCGGCGATGCAAACTTTGCAGTGCTCGCATAACACGGAAACTTTCTTGACTGAATGTGCTCTATCAAACACAAACCGTGCAAGAAGGAAGACCAACTTACCAAGTTCGCATTTTGTCCGCATAAAGTCGTCGTTTGGCGCACTGCGACGCCGCCGGCCACGTTTTCGTTTTGACGAGCGACGAATTTCGTATCCTCCCCTCCCTTCCCCTCCTCGTCAGACTCCCCCTCTCCGCGTCTTCGCGGCGCCGGGCCGCGCGCTCCGCCCATCAAATATTTAACTGCGGTTTAAAACCTCAAATCTCCGAAGGGCCAATCATATTTTAGGAGGTTTGTAAAGGCGACAGGCGACTGTTTAAGCGTCCTGGCGGAAGCTTTATGGCTTTCTAAAAACGAACAAAGGAAGATCGGGTTCTCTCTCGCGGTGGTGGCGGGAGACAAGAGAGTGGGAGCAGGGGGCAGAGAGGGGCGGAGCAGGGGAAAGGGGGAAGGGAGGAACACAGAGCTTGAGAAAATTTTTGGTCTAGCGTCTCGGAGAGCTCAAGGACGGGATATGAAATATGGAGAACATTCGGAGAAGTACTCGGTATACGATTCGAGAATAAAACGATAGAGGACTTGAAACACTTCAGCGCATAAATATTCAATTTGGTGCACAGAAGAAAAGGAAGGAAGTGTGGCGTAAAATGATCAAACTATAGAGTTATTGTGCAACACACCGGCAGGCGTCCTTCACAGATAAGGCGAAATGGGTTTCAAGCAAACGGGTAGTAAGAAATCCTCTCAAAGCGCGTAACGAAAATAAGGAATCAGGACGAATACTGTGCTTGGAGATTAAAATCTTGTTAAGCGAAAAAATAAATGGACGTAATTTTACAAAATAATTCAATGAGATTTATTTATTTTTTTACGTCAAAAAAAGTTAAAAACTGCGTATGAGTGCTTCCGAATAACTTTGTTTTATTAATTATTTTCCATAAACTGCAACATTTACGAGTTTGTAAAACGGGTTCAACAATCGCTCTAACTGCACTACTCAAAGAGAAAATTTACAAAAAGCCAACAATAACCATCAATTATTCTATTACATAAACTTATATTTTCACCATTGAGGTGGCACTTCGTAATACAATGATGGGTGCGGAGAAGTCTAAGAGACGATTGTCTGGACTATAAATTTATTTGTAGTCTGCAAATGCTTTCAACATAAGTGAATCAGGCGAAGAAAATACACATTCAAGTTCTCAAACGTTTACCGAACAAAACAATGTTTTCATAAATTTGACAACAAATTGGATTGCAAATCACAATCATCCTACCAAAACTTCACAAGAGCAGAGAGATCATTTCTTACAAAAAAGGAATGATGTTCCCTTCACTGCGACATGTATTCCTCCAACGGTTCATTCATAAATTATCAATCTGCGAGTTACAATATTACATCGTTCGATATATCGATTGCTCCTTATGCGTATTGCGGGACTCTAAGTTCGAAGGAACTCGCAAATTGTCGATATCCACCATACTTCACTCAGAATGTCAAACCCGAAAGCCGTCCTTCTCAAAAGATAAATAATAACGTACCAAAAATCCATACAGAAACGTCGAAAATCGCATTCTGATGCTTCACAAAAAACACCACAAATAAAACAGCCTTTGACAAATTCTCAGTCCATCAAGAAAACATTTATTCAAGGGTCGATATAGTTAGTATCGACCTAGAGCGTCCCTCGATGCTGCAGTCCTGGAGCCTTCTTCACACAAAAAAAATCTCTGAAAACTCTTTGGGGGCTAAGGTACACACAATACCAAAACGAGGATGCCAGCTGTCATAAAAAAATACATTCGAGAAAGAGCACATTTTGTCTCCTTAATTGGAAAACCTTGTTAGAACTCCCAACTTCAATCTCGTTTCTAACATCGTCAGTTGTCAAGGGGTCCTGTTTTGAAAACTTCTTTCGTGAAAGGCCGAATAACAATGTCAACAAACGCACGCCGTATGATACACAAACACGAATTCTTTCAATTTCAGGACCTCGTTTTGAAAAAAAAAAAATGTTTGGGAATTTGAAAGGTCTTCCAATTAAGAGAACGATGTACACATATATACGAAATATGCAGGTACAAAATACACAAATCATTAACAGTATATAAGCATTCAACGAGCATTCGGATGAACCTCTACTAATGAATAAAAGGGAGAGATTCCAAATTCAAAAGCATGCGGGTTCATTTTGCATACTAATTACTTGCAAAAAGGGAATGGCAGCTTACTCAGCGTGGAACTGTACATACACGAATGTCTACAGTCTACAATTTCTCATTCACTCTTCCTAAGCAACAATGCTAACGCAATGCCTACCGAGCTAGCAGTACTTTGGTATGTTAGCGCCACATTCAAAATCATTTGCACTTATCTGCTTCAATACGCTTTATCAAACTAACGAAATATCTTATTCTTGAGGCGGAATGCAACAGAAAAATCATCAGACACATTCTTAACCAATTAATATGGTTTTCTAAACGTTTGCGTTTCTAGTTACCAAAATAATTGCAAACTATCTCTCAATTGTCATTATTTGCACATGTTTATAAATGTTCCTACATAGCAATGCAGTGATGCCAACTAATTAATATATTCCAAGATTAAAAAAATACACGATGGCAAATTATAGTAGGTATGCAACAGTATAATTCAAAGCCAAGTTATTCAACCAAAGCTCTGAACCTTACTTGTTGGTGCAATGAAATTATATAAGACTATTTTTAAAATCATTTTGAGAATACGTATATTTTCTTAATTCTGATCCAGCTCCCATAAAATAAACTCATTTTGCATAACAAATTTCTGTTTTGACATCGGAGAAAAACACTATCAAATTTTCTTTCATTTTCACCGGTTATTATGAAAAAAAATTATTGCCAAAAACTGATACACTGTTCTGATTACCCCGTGGATGGGTTCCCATGCCTCTTCACTTATTTTTTATTTAAAGTTTTTGTTGTACCTGATAGCAAATTATATTTTATGTGTGTCGTTCGATAGAAAATGTATAGCCCATTTATCAAATTAAGGGAATTAATTGTTCCTATATCTACTTACTATTAAAATGTATTTCCCCTTCTTACCCTTTCTACATTTTTAAAGAGGGGGGGCACTTTTTGTTATCCTCGAGGGATCCAAGGACTCATAACCCAGCTCTACGCGACCACGTAAACCTGTACGTCAGCCTATCGCCGAGACTTGCCCCGTACACCTGTACGTCAGCGTGTTTGCGCATACGCCTATCCGTCAGCCTGTTGCAGAGGTTTGTCGCGTACGTCAGCGTGTTTGTCGCCTATGTCTATACAACGCGTACGCCTGTACGTCAGTGTGTCGCATAGGCTTGTCGCGTACGCCCGGCAGCGGTTTGATTCGCGAAAACCCTTTCCCGTGTCATTGCCGCGCCCTGCCAGGCCGTCACGGCAGTACGGCGCGTCGCGACGGTAACGCTGCCGGACGGAGTTCGTGAGGCGGGCGGGCGGGCAGGCGCACGGACTACACGGCTTCGCACTCGGCGCGCGGCCGCGTCGCTGTCGTCAACCAGTCACACGCCCGCACCGCGCGTCACCTCCACCGCCATCTGGCCCAGGGGGGCGGAACTAACGGGCCTGCGGGACACTACCCACGCCGAGGGACCCCAAGGTGCGTGCGTGCGTGTGATAAATAGGGGCGGATTTTAATGAAATGTCTTTTTTTCTTTTCACTTTATAACAATGCCGTTTAGTATAGAAATTCATTTTATGTTATGACAAAACGAAATGACTCATTTTCATACGTCACTTTTTTTTTGCATTTTTTATTGATTTCGGCTAATACGTAATTTTGTAACCTTTTCCGTCATTTTAATGCTTTTTTCTCGGGTTTCATCGATTTTAATGTCATTTTAATGGTACTCGCTTCAAACGATATTTACGACATGCAACAAATGTTCTCCACAAAATTCATGAATACCCATACCTGGTAGGGTATTCCTTTTTGTTCGCTCAGAAGTTGTAATGTCAGCCATTGTGAGTACGTAATATAAGGTTTCTGAGTCGCCTGTCAACGTCATTGGCGGTTCAACCGATTTCGGGAATAACTAAAGACAGAGATTTTCTGGTAAAACACAGTCCAAACGAAACGTTTGAAAGCTGAGTTCACCTGAACGAAAAGAAGAAGCCTCGATTACATCAGTCATACAACAGCTTAAGTTATTCATCTGAACTGGTTTTGATAACATTTTTTTCGTAATGTTTCTTTGCTTTCCGAACATTTTACGAGCATTTTATTGATATTTTTGGCGGTGTTTTAGGTCATCAAAATCCGCGCCCTAGTGTTTAAACTTCCCAGCAAAATTTAGAAGTCTCAAAAGCACATTGTCTAGGAAATACACTACCGAAAAAATATGGGATATTAAGAAATCTAGATACATGTGTTTCAGAATAAATGTTACAAATTTCTTGGTTACGTAGGAGGGGGGAATCCAAGAGGATAACTTTTTGTCAATGAACGTGTGGTGGGAAATGTATAATGAAGTTACACATGTCACATATGCCCCAAATTGGTAAGCAACTCATCACACAAATAGAACTGATACTATCTCCTTTGGTCAAACAATGCAATTCCCTACTTTCAGAAAAGGAGTGTTATAAAAACCCATTAAACATAACTTCTAAAAATAACAAGAATACAGGTATTGGTAGAAAAACGCGTCGCATCTTTTGCAAGGAATTGGTAGATAAAACATTTGGAGCACTCGATTTTTGTTTGTTTTTAAATTGGACGTCAATATTGTTCCATGTGCTAAACCACCGACGACACCCGAGTTTGTCCACTCTCACTGCCAACGCTACCGCGAGCGAGGTCACCCGCGAGGGGGTGAGGTGAAACTGGACCGGCCTGGGCGGGGAGTAAGGGATCAGAGCGAACTAGAGCGAGGAGGGGGCGGCGTGGATGGCGGCTGAGCGGGGCCAAGCTGGGAAAAGGGTCGAGGCAGGGTGGATCGGGGCGGAGGGGTGGATGGGGTGGAGCGGGAGAGAAGGCAGGGCAGGGCAGGGCAGGGCAGGGCAGGGCAGGGCAGGGCAGGGCAGGGCAGGGCAGGGCAGGGCAGGGCAGGGCGGCATGGCAGGGCTGGGGACAAGGGGGCCCGGGGAGTGACGGGACACAGCAGTGCAGGAAAATGGGAACCAGCGGACGGGACACGGCGGGGCGGAGCAGGACGAGGAGGACCGCGGTGGGCAGGGCGTAACGAGGGCGGGCGGGTTGGGACGTGGCGGAGCAGGGCTCATAATCAAAAAATTCCAACGCTGCGGCGCGGACAGAGGCATGCGCGCAAACAAAGCGAATTAGGCTCATATTGGGCGCGCCACCGCCCCGCTGCGGTCGGCCTACCTTTTGTCCCATTCAGACAGACGTCCGCGAAAAATTCGGCCTGATTTCGAGCTTCGAATACCGAATTGACGGCGAATTATGTGATCCGGTTAAAATCTCTTCGTCCGAACTCTTTCATAAAGATCACATGGTTTGTTGCGTAATAAGTAGTTACAATGAGCATATTCTGCAATTGTTTTCGAGAATCAGTGTCCGAAATAATAGGTATTTTCTGGGTCTGTTTTAAGACGAACAATGTTTTCTTTGCCCATTTTAAGCAGTTTCTCTAACGCTTCCTTTTAAAAATATTTTCCCAACAAAATGAACAATAATGTCGTTTCCGCAAGAACTATATAATAAGCCAAATATAAATAATAATAATAAGAGGAAGAAGAAAAACAAAAAGAACCACCGTCTTTATCATAGGCAAACTTATTTTCCCCTCATTGGATCCTTTGTTTTAGCATCATCACTGTTAGTCATAATTTGCTTATCTTTCTCCCTCCCGACAATCATGCTTTCACGAACACTATGTGACACAGAATGTCATTAGCATCGATCTCAACATTAAAAACATCACTCGACCTTCAAATCGAACAGAAGCTCGAAACATTTACAAATCAACCGGTTTCATTTTCCCATTTTCCGAAATTTCTTCCCGACGACGAAAGGGTTCTCGCTAAGCAACGACCAGCAAAAAGAGACACGCGCCAGAAACAAAAGAAGGGAGCCTCTGTCCTCGAACGTCTAGCTCCTCCCACCCGCCGGCAACAATCGGCCGTTCCATGGGGCCCTGGAATTTTTTCTCGTGGAAATAGATTCTCTTCTCGGTGCGTAATCCCGTTCGTTCGGATAAAGAATTTCGTTCGGGAACAAGGAGACGGGAATGTAAGAAAGGGAATGAGGAGCTGGGTGTTACCAGATGCGATTCCGTATTAAAGGATATATTCAATATCCTTTTATCCTCCGTCACTTGTTCTATGTCTTCTTGTAATTGATAACAGTGCAATACACCCTTGCCAATACAAACTATTCTTATTTAACGTTATTACCGAACAGAGAGGTACATCCGTGTAATTGAAACGCGTAGAATATCAAGTAATTCGTTTAATTTCGCAAACAGTTGCAGATTCTATAGGCTGTGAAAAGGTGGGGATGAGTCGAGAAGCGTCGAACCAGGAAAAATATAATAGAAGATTTCAAGAATCTCATCCTGTAAATTACGCCGTAAGAAACGTTTCTCTGATGCCTTTGGCCTCAATATTTTAGTTTTTAAGGTCTTAAAACGCTTCTTTAAGGAGTTATTTAACGATATACATTCAAAGACGTAGCCTTATGTTGCGGGTTGCATTTATTATGAATATTTAGATGCGTTTTCTTCAAACACATCAATCATGTTTTTAAATTCGAAGTGAAATTCGTCACGTCTCCGTGAAATTTTGTTTCTATAGAGACCTCATTTAAAAAGATCGGTGGCTTGTGAGAGTCGTAAAAAGTATTATACTACTGAAATAATAAAGGAGACGATGTATTACTGTAACGTATGGGGATGTGTCATATGTGTAACTTTTCCTGAACTCTATGAGCGTTTTAGACAAACTTGATAGCAAGAAATATTCGCGCGTGTGGAATAAAAACTATTTACATCGACAATTAGGCTAAAATACCCATGTATTTGATGAATAATTTCGTAAAAGTATGTAGTCAGAAGGATTTCACGTGTCCTTACTTTGGGGATGGAGAAACACACGACCCACCTGAAGAAGAAAAAGGTACGAGTCATAAAGTTGTTATAGTTTTTAAAAAAATATTTCTTATCTGTTTTAGAAATGTAACCAAAAGCTAGTGCGCGATGTTAAATCATAGTAAAAATGGTCGTTAATTGAATAGTCAATAAAAGATATTTCAGAACTGACACATACTCATTTTGAAAACTCGTGTTTCTTTTCACGACACTAAACAATGATTTCACTTTAACCTTCATTACGCTGATTCCATTAATCCGCCGCAGATAATTCTCCACATTGACGTGTACACACACGAAACAAAATCCATTCCTAAATACGATGTTTACAAAAATCGTAAACAAAGTGAAAAACGAAATGGAAGATTACACTTATCTACCAGATTCTTCCGCTATTTTTCCATCTTCCCCTTCTTCTTGCGACAGTATACACTCCACTTGCGCGAGCGACACTCAATGACCTTGCCTGTCGAAATGTCTACGTCAAAAAAAACTTTTAATGATCGCGACTTTGCTCATCGCCGCCACTGGTTCACGGGCACGAAGCCATAATTAAAGCGGGTGATTCATGGGATGTGGGGACAGATATAGGACACATCCTCCCGCAATGACTACCATCCTCATGCGAGTTTCGTGATGGCGAAACATCAGTCAAGGACAACTTCTTTTCCTGATTTCCCAATGAACTATGTCTGGTGAATATTTCATTCCTCGTTCAATTATAAAACACACAAGAATAAGTTTTATTTGGCTGATAGTCTACATGGCCGAAGGTAATTATGTGGCGTCAATGGGTGACGAGATATAAATGAAAGACTAATTAAACTAAATTAGAATTAACTAAAGAACATTTTTTTCATTACAGTGAAATAAACCACACATCTTCATAGGTGCATGTAATCCCTTCCGTTTCTAAAGTATAAATACCTCTTCGGAAGTAAAAATCTAGGCCACCATCGTAAACTGTGTTCAAATATTGCTGTTTCCTGATATTGCAGATATAAACTACGGAGTTATATATCAGAGTTTGGCAACACGTTTTCTTGGCATCAAACGAAAAGATTTTTTGTGAAGAATGAAGCTTAAGGTCAGATACACCATCGTACAATTAACTTCTTGCTGTTTCTCAATGAGAAATAGCCGGGGACGCGAAACATATAGCTATTTTTTTTTTAACGTAAAGCGCTAAATTGTGGAACGTCAAGTTAAAAATTGACTGGTTTCAAGGTCTTTAATACACGACAGTCTGCTAGTTAGATTATCACACGTGTACTTTCTTAAAGTTTTATTTCAGCAAATAAGCTCGATGGGTTATTAATAACTCTCCTTTTCTTCTTTGGCAAAGCCAAAACGTAATTAAATATTTGAAATCAAACCCCAGATAAATCAGCAATAAAAGGTCGGTGGAAGGAAAGGATGCTATTTCACAAATTAGTTTTAAAAGTACTTTTGAATAACTAAAGAGTTATTGGGGGCATAAAGGTTCTACTACGTCAATAGACATTTGTACACAAACAAATTTAGAAATAAGTCGGGAGGAAAATTGTCTACGTAATGTAATTCCTGACATTACAATACAAAGTAACTGTGCATTGGGTTACAGTGTATCTGAAAAGATAGAGAAGGATACCAGTATATTTTCATGGATATCTTTTTAAAATAATTTCATGAATTTGGTGGTCATGAACTAACTCCCTTCAATGTTGTTAGCTACAGGAAAGGAAACCAACAGAAAGGGATAATACAATAACAAAACTAAGTAGCACGAATTTCTAGATTTATTGAAAAAATATAAAAATCAAAACGGAAAAATAACAACAAATATTTCCTTAAATTCTGTCGAAAAAAGTTCTTCTCAACCACTATATTCTGGATCATCTCAGTAATCCGAGTACAGTTAAACAGATTTTTCTTTCAGATTCTGCCGATTTGTAGGAAAAGAAAAAAAACGGATCGAAATAAACAAATTTTGCTTTGGAAGAAAAATATCACATCCGTTCCTGAAAATCGTATTATTCTTTCCTCCATTCTTCCGAAATGTTACATCGTACGTACAAATACACTTGTTTTTCTTTGAACGATTCAAGTACAGTATCCATCGGCCAATGTTTCGGTGTATTTATTTGTCGTAAAAATAAAAATATTTTATGGAAGCTCTTTAGCTAACAATTTAATTTGCAATTCAGTACTCTATGGCAAATGTGTCACAATATTGGTCACAACTAAAGATACAAGTAACTCAATCATAAGATATAAAATAAATGGGAAAATCCTCCTTTCTATTCTACTATAATTCAAATCTTGATTTCATGTTCGGAATCCCACACTTTTTCATTCATTATCTCTCAAATCAATACTACGGAACGTAGGGCACTATCAGATACTAAAATCCAGAAATAACCATCTCTGCCTGAGCTTTCTTGATGGCAGATCACAAGGCATTACCGGAGACAAACTCCTAGGACACTTGCTATTGGCCGCTGGGCAGAAGGGAAGCACCAAGAAATTTAGCTAAAAAATATACAATACGATTTACAAAAAAATTCAAATCAAAGGAATGATTAGAAATAGTTGGCATCAAACTGCAAATGCTCATGTACGACGCAGCAAACTTTTCTAATTATTAGTCATGATTACGACCCGATAAGACGTCATTATTTTTCATGATCATGATTCTTTTTTATCATGTTCATGATACATAAACTATTTGAATGTGTACTAGATTACGTTGACCCGATAACATTGAACTCTGACAAACCCGATTGACGTGGTCATTTCCCCGGAGAGAAAATTTCTAAATATAAAACAGACAGTAATTCAGGTATAGTTCCATTGCGTGTTTCTTGCTCTGGACAAGTAGCAATGGTTACAAAGTTCACCGCATGACATGGTCGAAAGTATTGTTCCGTCGAAACAGCTTGGACCTGTTTTCTGATTAATAATTTCGTCAGGAAACCCCATTTCAATATCACGATCAGAACGTCTACCTTTTGCAATGGCTGCAGACACTTTTTCACATGAAAAACTTAAACCATCTCCTCTCCGCGACGATTCCATGATATTCAGGATTTAAGGACGATTATCTCAACAATATATTACATGAACAGGACATTCAAATTCTCGAACGTCGGGCTCTTCAAATTAAAAAATATATGAGATTCAAAAGCTAAAATGTTGAGCTCTTTTGAACTCTGTTGACTTTCAAATATTTATCTAAAACTAAAAAAAATTAATATAAGCTCGTTTCTAATCCGATATTTAACATTCCTGTAAACTTAAAACACACAACAGAACATACAATAATAACACATAAAAGTAATTTTTATTTAGCACACTTGAGGACTAGATCATATTTAACAAAAGTGAAATCTACCTATTCCGTAACTCAAATAATTCTTTCACTATCGTCCAAACTTGTCAGATTTCCTTCTAATGTATTAGTCAAAAATAACTGTTATTGCATGAAGGGGTCGATATTTAGGACCACGCTAGAATTCATTCTAGTATTGGAGAAAATTCTGAATTCGTCTCACTTGTGGGAAAAACACTGGAATCTCGATATCTAGAATCGGACGGGGAAAAATGTAAAATTATCGAATATTCCGACTTATGAGTTGTTAATCATCACATGTATTGGGAAGGTGAAAAAGAATTAAATAAATTCGAGAAATTTTTATTCGAGATATGGATGAATTCGAGATATCGTGTTTCGAGATATGGATGAATTCGAGATATCGTGTTTCGAGATAGGGATGAATTCGAAATATCGTGTTTGAAATATGGATAAATTTGAGAAATTGTGGAATCCGAAATATAGAAAATCGTCGGATTTGAGATATCGAGTTTCCACTGGAGTATCTGCATCCACAGGTAGCGATCCGGATCTTGCATACCGGCACCGCTCCCGCCCCACCCCCCTCGTTTTCAGAGCCCGTTTACAGGTCCACGCCCTTTCCGATGGGACGCCACAGTCAGTGCGTTCGTGGCAGGGGGGTTACTCACGCGTCATCGGGCGTCAGATGCACCGGCTCGTCCGTGAACTCGGGCGGGAAGTTGGCCAGGTCGCGGTCGGACTCCAGGCGCGGCTTGTACGGAGGGGGCACTTGCTTCTGCTCAAGCTGCGAAACCAGGCAACAGATGCACTCCGCGCTCGCCCCACGGACGGAGAAAGGGGGCGGGGCGGGGACAACAGTACCCGCCGGCACACACACACGCACACACATACACGCACCTACAGTCTGCTACTGGCCTACGGCATCTAACTGCAAACGGCTATAAAGAAAAATGTTAGCAAGGTAGTAAAAAAAAAAAGTAGAATACAAAAAAGAAGCATCGGCAGCAGCGACAGCAGCAAAAGACGTAACAAAATACAAGGGTAGCAAGTAGTACGTCACACTACCGCTTGCGACTGCCGTTCGAGTCGTCACTACGGGAAGCGTCGAGCAGGCAAGGCTAGTCTGCTACGAGCAAGAGAAGGGGGGCGAGGGAGTCAAACCATCTAAGGTGATGCTTGGGGGCGAACCACAGCACAGAACGAGAGTCAGCGGGAGAATCCCGGCCGGTCCCTCACCTGCGCCCACGCCCACACCCGCCCTCAGAAGCCTCGGCGTTTTCATGTGAGGGAAATGTGTTCCTTGTTTATCATTCGTATGTGCCAGAGATGAGATGCATGAGTTTAGTGTGTGAGGATAAAAATGATGGCTTTACGTTTTTATGACTCATGTGTGATATTATATCTCATCAATAAAAGAACTTTGTGAAAGTATTGTGGAAGTTATCAGGTAGCGTTTTATGAAAGATCATTTCAGTAACTTCACTGAATTATTTGTACACAACTTTATCTAGCAATATTATATTCCAGAGTACGTCAATTTAGACTAACTCATCTCTATTGTAACTCGCGAGAAATTTATTACATGTCAAAAACTTGTTTGTATAAATTAATAATCACACGATTTCAGCAAATCAGCAAGAATGGCAATATTATAATCTTACTTTCACGAATTGCGAAAATTCTTGTGCACGTACCTCCAAATCACGCCTCTTATTACTAATCAACATCAATAAACTCGTTGCGCCATTTCTTCGCGATTTGTAGCTACTTTGAAACTAACCATAAAACAACTGACTTAATGGACGCACTTCAAAGGTTTCTAACGCCCGACACTTACATGAAGAGGAACTTGCTACTGAATGCCTCAAACTAAAGTATCAATACATCACCATAATACACAAGTGGTTTCACTCCGATTTAATGCATCTTCTGAACATACGACAGGTGTCGGAATCCTCTTTACACAATTTCGACATAGTTTTATAAACGTCTCAAGCAGTTTGCCCCTGCTTACAGAGGTAACTCATCTCCTAAATAATGAAAATGAGCACTGAGATTCGACAACGCGTGCCCGTGCACGTAGAGATAAATGGCACGTGTTTGAGAGGACTTTCATGTTCCATTACTACTCGAGATGTTAGCGAAGTAGTCAGACCCGTAGACAGCAATATTCATTCATTATAACAGCAGAATTCCCTTTGCGTGATTCTTTATCAAAAAGGATGTATAGTAAATGCGCGTAATTTACTGTATCTTACGCAACATTCCACTCATACCGTCGATGTCATATTCTTTAGAAACTCTTTATACGTCCCCTTCAGCTCTCTCAAGGCCCAATTTCTATTTGTAAAGTCTATAACAGTCCTGTAAATAATTTTGATTCTATTTTTCGTTCAGTTTCTATTAATACCAGGGTAACTCCCACATTTTCTTTGCTTCTAGGCAATAATATAATTTATGCATCAATGGCGTTATAAGGTTTCTAATGATCGAGTGGCGACAAAATCCCGTGGTCCATTGGGCCATCAAAATCGGATACAATTTTATTTGTTACTTGAGACAACACTGAATTTTTAAGCCTCACGTAAATATTATGGATCAAACTGTAACCACAACTTTTTGTGTTCAATCGAAGTGTACTGTTTCTGTACATCATAAAAAAGTAATTGAAGCTTAACTCTAACTTCCTCTACAAGCGTGTAGCAAGAACGGTCTTATTCTCCAAAATCTGGACAAAATTTCCCTCGATATGAAAACAGATATGCAACTTTATATGCGTCAGTATAGTTTCAGTGAAACAAAAAGGCCTAAAAATATAAGAACTTAACGATACAATGAAATTTAAAGCGAGCGCTTCATTGTTTCAAGCATTTCAACCTTAAAGCCCACCTGTTGATGGATGTATCTGCGAAAATGTCGCCATGGCGACCTACATGCTGTTCCTGAAGCCTGTTCTCACTTGCAAAATCGTTTATTTTAGAAAAAATGACGTAGGTTATATTGAGCGGAGCCTTTTCAACGGAAGTGAAATTCAAAATTATAAACATACTCCACTATCAAGATCATCCAATCGTTTTACTTGGCCACATAAACAAAATACACAATTCTCAGTTTGAAATTCGTCGTGTTTTCTTTGAACAATATCAATCTTGTTATTCAGTACCTCCCAAATTAGTTTTAATTTTAATTCTTACGATTGCTGCTCAATTAAATACTCTGTGGGCAATTAATTCAAGTTGATACTACCCATGCTAACTGAGAAATACGAAATTAAAACGGAAAATAAACCCTAGTTAAACAGGATAGAATACTGCTGCGAAAAATAAGTTCTCTGCGATGTAATTTCGGTATTTTGAACACCCGCAACTTCAAAACTTTCCACAATAAGCTATAATTTTTAATTCCATTATTTTGTCTCGTTTCTATTTTGCGTAGATGAAATAATCTCCCTTTCCTATCATCTCACATACTTTTAATCAGTAATACACACATATACAGGTGTCTCAGAATAAACGTTACAAACTTCTAGAGCCTGCCCAGGGATCGATAATGATCTATTTTCGCCAATGAACACGAGGTGGCATATGCCATTTAACTAAGTTACACACGCGGTATTTGTCCTTGTTACTTGAGAAGAGAAACTTAAGAAGAGAAAGTATTGTAATCCTGCGCCGGAAAACGGAGAATTTTCTATATAAAAACTCTTAATGTTAAGCCCTGGTAACGAAACAGTGGATAAATCTTGTGCACTAGGCAACTCATTATGCACCGTTGTTCGGAAAGTCCTGTTCTGACGGAGTCAACGAGATTTCTTTTACCTACCGAACATCTGCGCGACATGGGTTGACTAACAAGCAGGAAAAATTATACATACGTAACTTCGTTATATGAAATATCTCACCACATGATCATTGCCAAAAATATTTCTCTACAAGACATAGAAATTTGTAACATTTATTCTTTTATATATATATATATATATATATATATATATATATATATATATATATATATATTAAAAGTGTTTAAAAATATTTGAGATGACAGGAAAGAAATATTATTTTATGCACAAACTCCAAAAATAAAACAACGAAATAATGGAATGAAACATTGGAGCTTGTTGCGGAAATGCTTATTCTGACACGCCTCTTCTGATAGCATGCCAAGATGATTTTGAATGATGCCAAGTTGTCATTGAAACTGATTGTGTATTGCATTGAGTGTTTTTGAATGTGGTGTGTGTGAGAGAGAGAGAGATGCTGTTTAATATATGCGGTGAGGCCGGTCATCTTGTGACGTGATGCAAAGTTCTGTGACGTGGTGTGACGTGGCGGGCGTGGGCTCGAGTGAGGGAGGGGGCGAGGGCTTGGGCGAGGGGAGGGGGGACGGGGGCCCCGGCACTTACGGGTCGTCGGGCGAGAGCTGGACCGGCTCCAGCGTGAACTGCGGATCGAAATTGTCGATGTCCACCTCAGACTCCAGCTGCGGGTGGAAAGGGGGTGGGATTTGCTTCCGGTGCAGCTGAGAACAACAACACAGCCGCACGCTTTTGGGGAGCGCTCCCCACCCGCGCGTCAGCCCCGCTCTCCCACCCGCCTCCCGCTCCCACCCACAACCCCTCCCACCTAGCCAGAGGGTGGGCCTCCATGACGTCATCTTGGCTGTCCGGGAGACTAGTGTTTTACGACAAATAGCGTAAGTATGCGGATGCGGATGATGTTACTCTGAGAAGGGACCAGTTTGAGACTATTTTTCCACGAACAGCGGAAGCACGTGGATTCAGAGAGTTTACTCCACGACGGGACCAGCTTGAGACTAGTAATTTTTCGACAAACAGCGGAAGTATTGGATACAGAGAAGTTACTCTGAGAAGGGACCAGCTTGACAGGTCGCGAAACAAATTCACATCATATCGACGATGACAATGCAACAGGTGTGTCGAAGCCATTTACAAGTGAAACAATTGCTAACGAATAAATTGACGAACTGAGCGCATGGACGTAATCTGCAGTACTGTTGCCAAGCAGTAGTGTCAAACCAGTCCCTTCCAGAATAATCACTCTATAACTACAGGTGTATCAGAATGAAAACTTCTACGGTTTAGAGAATGTCGAAAATGACCACTTTTTGCCAATGAACACATCGTAGGAAGTTGAAAATAAGGGAGTTGAATGAGTTTGTACGTATGCCAACTACTTCTGATTTTTAGGCAACCTCTATGCACAGATGTTCGGCGGGTTACATTCCACACAGTGAAGGAGATTTCTTGTACCTGCCGAACACCTGTGCATAAGAGGTGCCTAAAATCAGAGGCAATTGCTTATATACAAATGCGTACTATGCCGTATTCCAATAGGATAGGCAAAAAGTTATCATTTTCAATCCCTCTAATGTCTTTAAATTTCAATAAATATAAGACACATGTATAAATACTTTGGTAATAGTTATACGAAGGAAGTGAGTCATAATAATCCGCATCTGTATTTTGGTTTGCATTAGAAATTTTGCGTTATCTGGACTCAAAGATGTTTTGCGTTAGTTGAAGAGACTTCACTGTTGACTTGGCAATGTGCGAGTGAAACTAGTCACATTGGCGATTTTTTTGGCATGCTGACTACCAATAAACTTGACATGTTCATTTTTTTTTTTTTTGCATCGCCGCCAACTACACGCGTTCATTGCACATGAGGTCCATTTACTTCGGCAGTTTGTAAAATAAATAAATACTTGCTACCGGGACGCGATTTAACTGCCCTGCATACTAACAAGTAGCGCTCCAAGCCCGTCTTGTGCCGGTTGTAAATCTGTCTCCACCGCAATGTTCTTCGTTCTGAGAACAACGACGAAGGTAGCAGCAGCAACAGATTTGCAAATGGCGCGAGTCAGGCTCGTCTGTGGATGTCTAGCTTTAGGTCGTCTTCACGTTTCCGCCGGTAGAATGGGACGTTCATCCAGGTTCATGTGAAGTTCGCAACATAACGGTCGAAAAGTTGTTGCCTTGCCCAGAACACAGCGACTCCCGAACAGCCAATTCCCTTTTGACTCAGACTCATTTTATTTCGGCCGCAGAAGCCATCAACCGCTTTTGTCAATATTTTTCAGTCATGAAGGTTTAAAACCAGATTGTTTTTTCTTTAAATACAACTAGCAATCGCGAACTCAAGGAAACCAAACCTACTTTCAAAAAATCACTTGAATTTTTACAAAATATTTCGATTTCTTTATTTTAAATTGAAAAAACATTGAATCTGATATTTGGGGGTGAAAAAGTGAATTAAAAAGTGAAAGTTTTGCTTCATTTCTTTGTAAAATTAATTTTACAGAGCTTTTTCATATTTATTCTTATATTTTTTGCATTATTATTTTGTGAATGCATTAACATTTTTCACGTGACAATTTATGCAGGATAAATGCATTGGTTTTAGGAACTTCTGTTACACCCTACTGATTTCCCAATTTTAAAAAGTACTGGAATTGATTCTAGGGCTGAATTACAAAATATTTAATGGGCTTCTCTAATGTGACATGAACAGAAAATATTATTCAGAAACCCACTTTATAGTTTGGTGGTGATTATAAAAAATGTAAGAAAACTATTTTTTTACTGCCCTATGATAGTGTATTTAACCCACAAAACAGCAGAAACAATTCCACAGAAATCTTGAAACCAGAGGAAGCACCACCTTGTCATATGCTGAAATGATACACATCAAACAATATGCACAACACATATGATCTACACAGTTTCACAACAAGAACCTCTGTGTCTTCTGGAGGTTCCTGCTTAGGAGCAAAATTCATTACTTTTGCAACAGGCAGCCTCATGCATTCACACACCAACAATTTACACAAAAAACAACACAACAAATTCAGGTTCTCACTAAGCTGGAATGAACTGACACTTGCCCTAGCACTCAAAAGTACCTTTTAGATTTTATAAACCAATTTTTGTGTACTATAAAGTAAATTTTCAAAAGAAATGATATAATTTTTCAAATAGGGATAATATGTTAAAACAAAAAAAAATGTTATGTATAAACACATTTCTGGCAGATGTGTTGGATTCCTTTAACACCAATACAAATTTCCAAAATTGTGAAAAAAATAACACTTTCCTAAGAAGCTTTGTTATCGGTCTCCCTCTTGCCAAATTTGGATGAAGAAAACTCCAGCATCCTTGTATATCCATAAGATCTTAAGTAATATGTGGAAATAATTTTTGAAAACTAAACAGTATTGGTATAATTTCTTGGAATCCAAAAAACATTTTGACATAACATATTTGAAACAAATACAATGACATTTAAGTCTGACGTCTGGTGACTATTAAATTCCACACATTTCAAACTGCAAATTTTTCTTTCTTTCATTTTTTGCATTCTTATTCTTGACTAAAATAAAAGTACATATTTGGAAACGGCACTCCTTTCTTTTCAACTCAGTGAGAACTTGAATGGATACAGAACACAGCTGGGCAGTAGTCCACTCAGTGCCAGCAGTGGAGATGCAAATTCAACATTTGACCTACTATAAACACAAACTCAATAATGTACAAACAATAATTAAGAACATATCATCAGTTTCTTGGTAAAAATGACCAAGTCCAAAAATCAAGTGTCGGAAAAATGCCTTTAAAGGTTTAATGATTCTCTGTAAAATCAGGGTACTTGCACTGATGTAAATAATTATTTATTTTGAAAGTATGTATTCTAAGTTAATAGTTTTTAATATTATTTTGATATTTTGTTAATTAATGGATAAATTAACTTCATTTTCTGAGAAAAGAGGACTTGGTTTCCTTTGCCAAGAAACCACTGACATATGCCTTATATTTACAATGAGCTAAATAATGAAAATTATCTAATATACAAATTCTCAAACTAACACTATGACTGGAGGTGTTTGACAGAAAAAAATCTTAAACCTATGAAGAAGAAACTAAAGAGTCAAGCATTAAAATAAACTTCAATTTTCCTTACAAATAAAAAGAACAATTTTTTTAGTAAACAATTATTTGAAAACCCAAGAAATCTGAATTCTCTTATTTCAAAAACTGAAAATGCCAAAAAAGAAACAAATAGTGAATAATTGATGACATTTTCCTTACAAGAGAAGCTGATGTCACAGAATTAACATTGATTCCACAACATTATGAACATCATAATTCATGACAAAAAAATCCTGATATTCAACTGTTTTTAAATAATCATCTCTCTCATCATGCCTGGCATTTTATATATAATCTAAAGCAGGAAGGAATGGGAACGAAATAAATAAGGAAACATCTTTTGTAGAACATGCCTACAACACACTCATAAACTGCCAGCCATACTGTCTGTGGCCACTGCTACTGGTGGTAGCACTTGTGTTGTTTTATAACAGCTAATGGGTGCAAGGTCGTAAACCTGCATTCCACAATGGCTCCCACTGGCAACACCTTTGTTCTGCATGCTAATGAAACAGAATACAGACCTGCATGCACTTTTTATGGCTTCTATACATCATTACCTGTTGTGCATATCAATGGCTTCCTCCTTCCACATATTCACAGAGGTTTGAATAAATCTTGGTGGAAATACAGAGAATGTAATATGGAAGTTTTATTTCACAAAAGTGAATTCTTGTGCAGAAAGCTACATCAAAAGGAAACAAAACCCCCAAGACATCTTTTAAGAAAACTTAAACTTGCTTTTGTCCCTATTCATACTCCACGACTTTCTCATCCAACGGAAAGACATACTTAAAAAGTTAGCATAGTAACAGCAAAATTTCTACAAATCAATTCACTGTTAAAAGGCTTCTTAAATTCAATCCCATGAAATTAAAGTTCCCTTAAGATTTTTTTCTAAATGTTCAAAGGTAGACTCAAATAAAAAAAAAAAAAAAGAACAAACGAACTACATTACATAATAAAACTGTTCTCAAAAAGTGTTCCAAAAGGTATTCAATGTCCCTTGATATATTGTCTCTTCCTGCTCTTAGGAACCTAAAGAAGTTTGATTCACAGGCCTGATATACTGCTGTATTAAATAATAGGATGAAAGAGAGATTGCAAACTTGAGAAGAGTCAAAATTTTAAATAAATGCTGAAACATTGAAAGCAATATTTTCAAACATCTACTGTACTTAAAAAACGTAATTCCTCCAAAAGAAAACACCCCTAAGAATCCCTGAATAATAAAAATTAAAAAGAGAATATTCTGTTTAACTTACTTCTGATATGATAAAGAATGATGATGATGATGATGATGACGATGATGATAATAATAATAATGATAATAATAATAACAATGATGATGATGATAATAATAATAATAATAATAATAATAATAATAATAATAATAATAAAAATAAAAATCTGAATTTTTTGTAATTATTACCTCCAGGAGTGCCCAGAGAAAACCAGGGAAAAACAAAAAATTCCCTCCGTCCCCAATTCATAAAGAGAATTCATTTGTCCATTTGTCAGAAATAACTTATAATTAAATTTGGATTAGTGATAAATATATTCTTCATTTCTTTTAATGAATAAATTTTCGGGGTCGGTTTTCCCCCTTCTCCACAGGCACAATCAATATGATCTCCAATACTAATTATACTTGTTATTGTCATTAACTGTATCATTTAATCTTGCCTCTACAAAATATTTTTACATGATAAATGAACATTAAAAAAATTACATTTGATTTGTAAAAAATTATAAAGTAACCAATTAAAAATATTTTCATGAAAGTTTTGATACAATGCAAATTAAACCAATTGCTTCTTTTGTGCATTGTGATTTAAATTTTTAACATTAAATAAAAAAATTCTGTATACTAGGTTTGTAGTTTATAATGATAACAGTAAGTTATGGCTATTAAAGAATCCAGAAAACTACATCACAGTTCTTTTTTTAGATAACTCTGAATCAGCCTAGGAGACCTTGCACTATGCAAGATTCACCAACACATTAACTTGTGTGAACAGCAGCATTTTGTAGTGATATATAACTGCATTTTACTTAAATTTACGAACCGAACATATGCAGTTGCCAAGTGCATCCTCGTTGGGGACCACATAAACATCTGGCAGCTATTTGCAGTGATGAATACAAATGGGCACAAGTGCACACTTGGCTAGACAATGGTAATGAAATTACCAAATTATCCTAACAGGCACAGAACTAATTATAGCTTTCTTGGGAGAACTGTTAATTTTGCTTCATGATTTCATAATTATTTGATCAAAAAAATACTTCAATTTTAATTTTGTAATGATAAATTAAAAGTAGATTTATATCTTGCTCTCAAATATTTTAATTATGAATGGTATAATATTTATGTATATTATAATATTTATTTGCTTGCTTCCTTTTATTCAAGAAAGAACCAATTTATTAATGTAGTTTCACACACACATTATTATTTTTAAAAAAATCATCATGAAGAAACTAAGCAGACCAAGACTGAGCAAAGAAAAGATAAGAAAAGAAAAGTAGAGTGGATTTTTCATTTCAAGAAAGTACAACATCAATCAAATGTCTAGCCAATATTGAGAAATTCCTCAAGAATAAAAAAAGCAATACTTCCAAGATTCCTCACGAAATTCTTAAGTTATATCAGGTAATCAACTCTCCCTTTACATGCCAACTGTGGGGATGAAAAGCAAGCTTGGGGAGAAGCAAGGGGTGGTATATTAATTCACCCTTACTTTACACCCCTCTTAAACAAACCCAAGCAGAGAGTCTAAATTAAATTCTTCATTAAAAAATATGACCATCTATCTCCTCCAGCAGGTAAAGCTGTGTAATGAACTAATAAACCCTAAGAGCTCGGCAAATGATGATCCTTGCCATTTCGGTCTTCGTTCATCTTTCTCTTTCCCCTCTCTTGCCTGTCTTGCTCTACTACTACCCAATTTCTCTGCATTCTCAACTTCGCAGCTCACACTTAACCATGTAACATCCAGAGTATAGTCTCCCCTATGGTTCTCCTCTTGTCTAAAAAGTAATGGTAGCCTCATGAAATACAAATGTGCCGTTTTATGAAATATGTATAAAGAAGAAGTTTTAAAAAATAGTCAATAAGAAATTCTTGTCTCATTCACTAGAAGGATATGAATTCACACAGAGATCTTGTGGAATGTAGGGTCTTGTGCCAACCCAGACAGCTGGCAGCCACGAGAAAGCAATAAGGCAGAATTTATGAGGGAGAGGATATGGGCAGAGAGAAAGAGGAATACCAAAGCAGAAGAGCAATGCAATGCCAAGACATCTCATGAAAGTGAAAGATAAAAAAAAAAGCACAACAAAGAAAATTACACAACTGAGATAAACACAAGATATTAAAAAATATGACTGAAAAGATTAAAGTGTAATGAAAATGCTGGTAATTGAGAATGTTATCAAGGGAACTAAACCATAGTGTGTTATCAAAATTAATGATCTCTCTTTATTCACACAATAGCATTTGGTATTTGTGATGTGAACTCATTACTTCCAGTAAAACAGAAACATCTCTTTCCTTCTGATGTCAAAATAAAAATACAGAGCTATTTGAAGGGAAAAAAATAAATAAAAAAAAATAAATATATTAGAAAGAGTAAATTTGGATGGGAGGCACAGTATGGAAAAAACTGTTGGAAAAAATTAAACACACCAAGAAAAAAATGCACAAACAAGACATATAAATATCTTAATCTTCAAAATTGCTTGGTGGCTGCTCAACACGTTACAGAAGGTGGCATGTTTTGGCAGAAAGATTCACAGCAAGAATGAAGTCAAGACTAAGGCATGTGGGAAATGGAAGCAGTGACACAGATGCCAACTCTTCAAAGTGGCCTCACTGGTAGAACTATATATCTGCCACAGATCAAGATGAACAGCAACAGTAAAGAAACTCTTTGCAGCAATATGTTGCACGGATACGACATCTGGAAGCAGCTCATGTCCCAGTTTCTGAACCAATCCTCCCAGAATTCTGACACTTCACTTTAACTCTTTCAAAACAACAAGATCTATAACACTAAACAGAATATGACTTGTTGACAATACATTTCTCCATTATGTATGTAAGTGAAATTATATTTCACAGAAAAACAAGATACAAGAGATTTATTAAAATAAGAAAAAAAAGAGGAGAGAAATGAAACATAAGAGTAGAACACTACATCATTATCAAGAAATGTTTCTGCAAGTAGCAAGTAGATTAAAACAATCGAAGAGATATACTATTAAAGTACATTCAGAAACACATTTTCTTTACATAAAACACCAAATTAAAACTATTCTAGGGGTAAAAAGTTTATGAAAATACATTATGCATATTTGAGACAAGAACAACATCAATGAAGTGAAAAAACAAAAATAAAAATAATTAAATACACGACCACCAGCTTTGAGAATAAAAACGACACCAACAACAACAAAAACAATATAAAAACAATTAATATATGTAAGTTTTAAAAACAATCAAATCATTCACATAATGTTATTTTAACACTACAAAAAACTAACTTAGCTCTAAAACGCAGTAAAAAAAACAACTTAAAAAGACAAATATATCAGAAGTAATCACACAATAAAAAGAGATACTGTAATAAATTAAATGCAGGTTAGTTGCTTTCTCTATTGAGAGAATGAATACTCACCAATTCCCAGTCAATGCTCTTGAAAAATGGGTGGTTGACAATGTCAAGGAAGCCAGTGTCCCGGTGGCAACCTAGTCGATCCGCCGGGTTCTTGTTAAGGAAGCCCTTAAGCACAGAGGCCGCCTTCACTGACAACGACCGGGGGATACGGATCGTTTTCTCCAGGATCACTACATGATAAAAATTTGTATTACTTCAAAAGAACACACCGACAACACTAGGTCACATTTCCCACATCAATCTCATTAGTTGGGATGCACGAAGTGAATTTGACAGAGGGGGAAATTTCCTTTAATCTAGTGGATTGATACTTCTTTAATTCAGTACACAAACAGACACTATACACGAGACCAAAATATCTGTACACACCTCTATTAAGAAATTAAAAAAGGAAGTTGTGATAAATATATAAATAAATAAAAATAAATAAATAAATAAATAAAAAAATAAATGAAGTATCTGTACACGTCTGTGCAAACTTGCATAAATACATTTCACAAGAGTCAGAGATCTGGAAGTTGTGATGACCGCAAACAATGATGTCACCAAATATTTTAAAGCTCCACATGCTAGATTATGACTTACAAATTTTTCAAATTGCTCATGTGCAAGGCTTCTGTGCAAACTTGCATAAATACATTTCACAAGAGTCAGAGATCTGCTGCCCATTACATCTTACAGAGCAGACTTTAAAGCACTCTTTTGTTGCCACCCATGTGACGAGAAAATGTTTGCCTTTTCTTTCTCTACCAATAGTACCTCCGGTAGTGGGTCCTACTAGTCGCTTCTGAAGAGATAAGCCCGTCTTCTGCAAGGTTGCAAAAAGTAAGTCTGGCCAGAGGTGAGGGCCCCTAGATCAGAGTGGCGGCCATGCACCAGCACAGCATTACAACAAAGGATTACACCACCGATTAAAATAGTTTCTAATGTGCCAGTTTTGTTGAGCTCTCCTGCTGTTAGTTGAGGTAGAAGTAGAGCCAGAAGTATAGATTTATTATTTTGTTAGAAAAACTAAAACCTCAAATCTGTAGTTTGTTAATCAATACAAATAAGTTTACCGAAACTTGAGAGCAAACATGTTTATTTTCAAATGTTATAGCCTTGATTTGATACTTTTATTCATCTATTTATTTTATTCAACTATTTATGGTTAAAAGGCAGGGAAGTGTTGACAGAGCTAAAGAAAATGTACGCAGATTGTACTTTTCCCCCACACGCAACCTACAATTTTTACTGTTCTTTGAAAAAATAAATAAAATCAAATTAGGTAATTGGGTAAAGAATCTATACACCACTTCTTGGATGATAATGCCTTTTGGATTGTGATTTGGATTTTGCATAAGCCTTTTATATTTTCTTGTTTTCCATGTGATAGTAGATGTAGTGCTCCCTTTTTGGTGTGGGTATGTCTGGACACCCTCTCAGCAGATTCACTCACTGTTTAACACCAGCTGTACTTTTAACAACACAATCAAAATATGATTGAATGAAAGAATTAATGAGAACACATTTAATTAAGCTGTTAATAATGTTCTTTCTATTTGTTTTTGAAGATTTAGAATATTCATTTTTATTTCATTGCTTAGTTATTGTCTCTTCCAACAAAATACATTGCTATGCTCTGTTGTGCCCTAGCCTGCTCAAACCCACCCTACTCCTTGCCACGTTCATGCTCTGTGTGCCTTGCCTGAGTCCAATAACACCCACCTTATCATCAATGTGTGTATGGTGTCAACATTTAAAAAAAATATTTTTTCATATTATAATTATTTATAATTTGAAATTATTTATAAATAATGTTTTTCATATTCATATTATATTTAAATAACTTACACAAAAATGTAAACTACATGTGTATACATTAGGGACTTCCAGCTTTCAAATGACACTGAAAATTTAACTCTGCTCAGGAGCCTGGTCTTCCTTTAGAAACCATTGATGACAGTACTAAATTAATTAATCAACTTTCTTGTCAAGTTTTGCACATAGTTCTTAATGCAAATGTTAATAACACGAGTTAAATGGAAAATATCATGGGATTACCCTTGTATGGCCACAATATGTACCTATGCATTTTCCATGATTTTCATTGCATTTTTTTTAAACAATTACAAAAAAAAATTAAAATTAAAAATTTTTTCTCAAAGTACTTCCATAATAACACATTTTGGGTGAATATCTGTAATCTGAAAGAATAATCTTGAAATAATTACAGCACTGAAATTATCCAGCAACATAATTTGATTCATTACAGAAAATAATCTATTTTACACTTTAGAGATATACGTGCAAATCAAAATTTACTAAAATGTGAAAACAGAATCAATAGAAGCAAGTAATTCTACTATTGACTCTTGTTTGAGATTCAGTAAATTCTACTTTCAATTGATAAACAACATTACGCTCAGAGCTATCACACCGGTATTCTGACATTGTTCTTCAAAAACAGACACATTAATATTATTTTTTCCAATAACTTATTTTCTATCACACTGGCTTTCAAAATCTGAGCTCTCATGTTCTTTCCCAGGTAGGGACAGTAAAAAATTTCAAGAGCTTAGAGAAATATACATTGTGACACATTTTCCAGCACTCTCTTCACCTTTTAATGAAATTCTTATATCAAAATAAAAGCAATATTCAATTATCACAATAGAAAAGTAATCCGTACCTTGGAAGAGGTAGTCTTCTGTGTTCTGGTCAGGGTTTTCAGATGCTCCAGCAATGTCAAATGGACTGCGTCCTGCCAGCATCTCGTAGAGTAAAACTCCTAGGGCCCACCAATCAACACTGCAACAAATAATTGCTGAATGAGTACATATGGAAGTTCAATTTCTAGCATCTGCAAATGTCACCAAAAATGGCTTTTCAATGATTTTGTACACCATCTCACTCATCGGTATGTATATTATTGAAACAAAATACACAGTTATTATTTGTAAAGAATATTCACGGATGAATACAGCTCATATGATTGGAAGGTCACAGTTTGACTTTTGGGTGGAGATTCTGGGATATTTTCTGACTTCCTATCATTTTTGTACAAAATAGCTTCTAAATTTACTATCTCATTTTCCATATAGAATAGCTTCTGGATCTACACAACAAGCTATTGCACATTTATCAAAATATTGTGGGTTACAATAGATATTTTTGATGCTAGTGTTGTTTTGGGTCAATGTTACCCATGGCAATAATTTCTGGCATTACCACCCCTTTCCTCCTTCTAGCTATCATTTTTTGAACCAATAACACGACCTATTCTAAGGAATATTATAATTACAATGTATCTTGCTCAAACGGTCACCTCGATTAAGCGGTCATCTCGGCCATTTTCTCATACAATGCGGGTACGCTCAACAATTGAAGGTAATGCACAGTAAAGCAGCAAAGAGTCGTAATTGAGGATCTATCGGTCAGAAGGAGATAGATGAAAAGAAATGAGTTCGTTATTATGTACATGCATTTGGTAAAAGTTGGTTAAAGTATAGAAAATATTTTTAGTTTTCTTTAAATTGTTTAGCTATAGTAGTAAATGATTTTCAATATAACAAGACATTTTATAATCAACCAATTGATTATAAAATGTCTAAATATTACCTCTTTTGAGTGGTCACCACTCGGTCCCTTGGAAGGGTGGCAGAGATTATTATTGATTCGTATCTCTCTGCAATGAGATGCATTGTCAGATTACTTTGAACAATGAGATCTAGTATTGCCTATTTCTCTGGGAATAAATCCTTTCAGATAACAACTAAGATTTTAATACATTTCCATTATGAAATGATTACACTCTATTGGAACTGTCAATGACTCAGAGCACGCAACATACACAAACCTGAAGGTCATTCGTGTACTTCATCTCACAGCCTTATTCTAAAGTATCTATTGGATGATAATTGTATCTTCAAGTGAAACATTTATTGAGAGTTCAGGTCACTGATGACAGAAAATGAGTTTCTCAAGTAAGAGAATGAGTGATGCCATAGATGTGATTGACACTAACCAAGAGGAGGCAAGTGACCCTAGATTCCTTGCTTAAGTTGTACTATGCAGTTCAAGGAAATTAAAATATTTTAAGAAAAACACACTATTTTTTATAGCAATTTAAACAGTAATTAGACATAATGTGCTTCCTTTCACCTCATTATCTTGATTAAGTGGACCCTTCTCTTAACGGTCAAATTTCTCTGGAACCAATTGTAACTGCTAAAGATCCGTTACACAGGGCGTAATTTTCCTCTTAAATGTACATTTTGAATTCAATTATTGAATAAAATTAAAATAAAAAATATTTATATCTGTGCTTTGATTCTGCAGCACACCCTAGGTTACTAGGGGAGCTTGTCCTGCCTGTCCATCTCATCACAAATCCTCTGGCTGACTTCCATTCAACAATTATTTCTTCAACTCTCAATAGTTAACTTTATGATTTTACCTTTTCAAACTCACATGCAAACTACCAAGGTAGGGGACATACTCTGCTAGCTTTAATGCAAACAGGATTTATTTAGTGAAACCGTTTTTGTAAATTTTGTCTATTTCAAAAATACTTAGTATGTTAAGGTAGTGAACAAAATTAGAGGAAAAGAGAAAGTACAGTAAGTAAAAAGTTATAAGAGACAAATTACAAAATTGAAGCAAACATTTTTAATACCATTCTTTTTTGAAAATATAGGCCCTCCCTCACATATAAGCCTCCGGTAAATTTATTTGATGAAATTTTCAGAAAACTTTGTTAGGTATGTTATTTATGGCAACAGTGTAGTTTAAAAATTGCTAATTCCCCATAATTTTCATTGCCAGCAAGTCCTAAGAAAATTTCAGGCAGAATGTTGGAAATGAAATAATTTATCCAATTGTAACAGTGTTTGGAAAATAAAAAAAGACAATTTTTAAAAAAGTTAACATTTCAAATTACTAAAAATGAAAATAAAAAGGTCTCTCATAAATCTTTCAGGACACTCTGAAACTGTCTAGTACTAAATACCTGCAGCTTTTAAGTGCTACTTCCAATTTATCAATGTGTTTCTGGTTTCATCGTAATTGATTCATTGAATTAAATAATTTATGTAATGTACTAGTCTTCTGTCAGTGTTTGCCACCCGAATCTGATTATTAGATATAGATTGTTGACTTAAGTTTGGGTTGCAATGTACTATGGATTTAGCACGGAGTGGAATCACAATAAATATTGATGTAAAACCTGTCTATATAATACTGGAATACGAATCATTTTCTACACCTGTGCATCCTAACCATGAAGACATTTTATAAATATCTGGTGATTTTCTTTTTCGATTATATAGTTTTTTGTTCGTTTGTAAGCAATATTAACAGGATACTTTACAGAAAATAAAATTTAAAGATAATGGAAAAAATCCCAAAAAGAAGAAAGTTGGAATACAAAAACCCATCAATCTAAGAGAAATAATGTTAAGAACCAATAGGAAACTGTTTCTTTTGATGTTCACTACAAAAAGGTTTCAAGCCAGGACAATAAAGAACAGGAAACTTTTTTTCTTGGTTGCTTTTTAACTACTAGGTCATCGACCACTTTGATAGTTTTACATTTGGGTAACTGTAGGGGGAACTTGGCATGTAAGAACAACTCAAACACACACAAACATCCAACTCTGAGACAGGATTCAAACCCATGACCCTTCAAGCTGAGGCTAGTACGGCCAGAAAGTACAGTCTGAGCGACCTCTGCTATCCAGATTGGCAACAGTAAAGTTTCTTTCCACGTACAAACACAAAATCCCATTCTCATTTCATGATGTGATGGATCTTCTAAGGATTATTTGATGCCAAAATATTGTTAAAACACAATTTAAATTTATTAGTTCCTTTGTAGTTTTCCCCAGGCTGGTTTCTCTTGAAGAGGCATTTTGCTAACTGACACTGGTAGTGTCTGGGCACTCTAAGGCCAGGGACTCAGCAATACATAACAAAAAGGTTATGAAGGTGAGACCATTAACACATGGTTAGCATTATAGGGTTAAACTAACATTTTCATTGAACTGGGAGATATATACTCAAATTTTCTTAGAAAGCAATAAACTCAATATGTACAGGTTTCTCATCAGATTCATAAGATGCACAACACATTCTCAGAGTTTGACATAATTTGTGTGGTTTTGAAGATCTTGATTAGCATTTTTAAAATCACTAAATGCAATAAAGTTGCAGGTGATTTATTATTTCAAAGAAAAGATATGGCTAACGCTAACAGAACAACCTTTCTTTATAATAACTCTTTCCTAATCAATACTATTTTTGGTACCAAATACATTTGAACGTAATGTGATAATATTTTAATTTTTTAAAATTTATTTAATGTCAAAAACAAAAAAATATTGTATGATAATCAGAAGGGGAGAAGTGCAATCTATGCACACTTTCTTGATAATGAATAGTACTACTACATTTTTGGGTTCAAAAGAAATGAACGCTGTTTGTGCTACATTCATTGAACATACTATCTTATCCAAGATGATCCTAATGGCCTCCTAGAAATTTTTATTTTGCTTCGAACATTGATGTTTCAAAACATCAATGGTTTTTGGTCAATGTATTTTTAACATTGATGTTCTGTGATTGATGACGCACCAGTAAACCTTTCCTACTCTAAACAATATTAAGTTTAGGAGTTAGAAATTAGAATAAGGAAGCAACAAGCATTTTTGGCAATATTTGCTACAAATATTTGCACCTGTCAGTTAAAACCTATTTCTGCAAAGGCAAACAAGCTACAGATTAGTCTCGTTTATTTTTTCATGCCTCACATGAAGGAATCAATTTACTGCCGTGAGAACATATTCTCCCTCATATGTCGCACTCTGTCTTCTCCACCATGTTCTGTCCACCCACTCATCTGGGTGTGATCTGTCATTCCCTGTTTAGCTCAACCCTGCCTCATCCTGCTGTGCCTGGCTCCATTCTAAACCCCATGTCCCTGCAATCTGTAATGCTTAGATGATCACAGATTGCAGAAACTGAATGAATAAAAACACTATTTCAACCCTTCAATAAATGAATTTAACGAAAATTCCTTTCTCAATGATTACATCAAATTGTAGCAGGCATCTAAATTCTCCTCTTGAAATCAATTCGAGTAATGTGGAATCAAATTGATCATGAAGTCAAGTTGCATTCTTTAACATTAAATAGTGGAAATGTGTAATAATCATGGAGTGGAGTGCTGTGTTCTTATGAGAGATTACCTACATGACAATAACGAGAAAAAAAACGACACCTTTTTAGACAATCACTACTAAAAGTGTCTCTTTCAGGGCTTGCATAAATGTATGCTAAAGTTCAATTTTTAGCACTACTGCTAAAAGTGAGATAATGCTCAAGTATTGTGATGATTCTGTGAATGCAACACAGAAAACAAAATACTTTCGTCTGACCAGAAGGATCAAAAAGGATGAAAAAGACAAAAAGTATATAAAATGGCAAAAGGATAAAAAGTACAAAAAGAATGGGAAAAACCAAAAAGGCCAAAAGGACAAAAAGTTAGTGAGGCTGTCTAAAAAATAGCATATGACACACATGGTAAAAGTGATTTATTTTGTTCATAGTGATAAATACCCTTTCTTTTTGATATTTAATACTACTAAATCTTGATAATATTACAACAATTATACAATATTATTAAGACAATTATTCCTCTGCTATTATCAATATTGTTATTTCTTCGTTGCCCTACTATGCTCTAAATTCTTTAATGTTCAATATTATTTTCACATTCAATTTTAATCATGGGTTTCGACACAAAACATTTGACTCCTTCCCTGTTACATGTGGATGTATAATTCTATACAGAATCAAGATTCCTGGAAGTTTTATCAAATAAAACCAATTATTGAATAATTGGCGACTACTATAAATTATTCTTTTCTCTTCTCAAAAAATAAAAATTTAACATTTATTCAGACCTTTTTACAAATTCTAATGACCTCATTAATGAAATGATCAACTTTCTTCTCTGTACAAACATTTAGGTCCCATACGGCTTTGAATAAAGTTTGTAAGCTCAGTGCAATGACTTCTTGAATGAATCGACTGGATGTCCGTGGGATGTTCTTTATATCCCTATTATTACGTTCCTGCCTATCATTAGAATTTCCCTTTGAAACACAGTCTATTTGAAATCACATCACAAATTACAATAACAAAAATTACCATCATAGTTGAATGTGAATAATTACTTTGATTTCTTACTCTGCACAATGCCAAGCTATCAAAACAAGTCACAAGTTACCCACCTCACTATCATTTAACTAATACCCCAGCTTATGCTTAAAAATATTCGCTGCACTAGTTGCTTTCGATGCATTCAGTTTGGTAGCTTTTTAGAGAGTACTCATTTTCACCTTCTCACAGAATCACGACTTCCAATGCTCTCCCCACACCTTTCACATGTAATGTCTCTGGGACCGTGTCTCCCCAAATGAACAGCGCCATAACACCAAGCATGGAATATTGCAATTTGATAATTAGTTGCCCTAACAATGTATATTCTTTGATTCCTGAGCCTGCATACAATTCCATTATTACTAATGCTTGATGCGATTTTCCCATTCAAATTAAACCCAGGGTTCCTGGCTTATCACCATAGAATTTTGTTCATTGGCCTATCAGTCTCATTTCACACAACCTTTCCTACTTGCAAAATGAAAGGTCACTTTGACCACTTCACAATAAGTCACCGAAGTTGCAATCAACATGTGAAGTCATTTGACTGAAAAGTCGGTTAGTCCCCGAACTACAAACTAAAATACAGATTGTCCAATTTGGGGCAGCACTCATCATGCTTTTGCTTCTTGAAGCTAAGGCTAGATACTCCCAGCTCTTAGTCGACAGTTGGGACTTGGAGGGTGTGGTACAAAAAATTTGAACATCAAATTCAAAGGTATGAGAAAATTCATCAGTCACTCCACACTGTGACAATGTTCCATCGATAGACACCACTCATGGAAGCCTATGAACTCGGGTATCAAAACATTTTTTCAGATAACCTTCTAATGGTTATTCTCACCTGTAATTATATTAGATAAACTTAATTAAACAAATAATTTTGTCAAAGAACAAATTTCAAAAGTACTATCACAAAAACATTTCAACAGGAATTGATGAATTATTAGAAAGTGTGTAATATGTTTAAGTAAGAGTTATTTTACTAACTACTATAAAGTACATAGCTGCAAAGAGAACCAGTGTATGATTCCATAACTAATTCTCTTAAATGAATTTGCTTGCAGTATTCTCTTCATCCATTAATAGAATCTTTCAAAATGTCATAAGTTTAGGGCATTTCATGACACACTTATCATATTTTCTTGCATTAAATCCTGACGTAAAAACATCAACCTGACTAAACCATCACTAACCTGTTCAGAAGAGTTTGATTTCAATCTCTTAATAACTGTTGCAGATTCCTGTCTATTCTTGTCTTACTCCGCTGCCTGACTAAGCATCATCTTTCTCTGGATTCAATTTTTTATATAATATTAAAAATTCAGAGGTATGAGGTATACTTCACATTCTCACCCTCCAATAATATAAGTCTTCCCATTATCTTTAAATATCACTGGTCTATTACTGTGAGAGGATCTTGCTTCCTCTTGAATAGTGTTCACATAAATTTCACAATGCCGGTTCACGTGAACTGAGCCAACAGACCCTTTGTCTCTACCCTTTGTGACCTTCAATTGCTTTTGCTCTTTCTTGCCTTTTACTCATGCCTTCCTTCAGCTGTTATAATTGCTACCTAACAGCTCTTTGCTCTCAATCCATCTTTCTGATGAGCCCTGCATTGGACTTCTCCATTTTATGAGGACAGCCTCCTGATTTACAAATCTGATTCCTGGATTGTCCCTGAATAATGTAGAATTAGTAGACAACTCTTAATTTTTATTCCTTTATAGTAAGATTAGCAGAATTTTTCAGTGAATCCAGGGATACTAATAGACTGAAGTTGGAATGATAGTTTAAAGGGTAGTCTGTCACCATTTCCACAACAATACGTCACTATTTCCGAAACAATTACATAAATGTAAGTGAAGAGGTACCTTTGTTCAGTTACCTAATTTACAAGTTAATTAACTCTCCTGGATCCAATGAAAAAAAATACGCTAACCTTACTATAAAGGAATTGTAATTAAGAGGGATCTACTAATTATTTTTATCACAGTTTAAGTCAATGCATACCTGAAGCCATAGTCTTCACCCCTCAGAATCTCAGGGGCAATGTAGTTAGGGGTGCCACAGAAGGTTGATGTGGTGTCGCCTGGTCGGATGCCTTCTTTACACATGCCATAGTCTGTCAGTTTGATATGGCCTTCGTGGTCCAGGAGCACATTATCCAGCTTGAGGTCTCGTAGATTTCGTCAGAGAAATCAATCATTGCCAAGATTAATACACTGAATCATAAAAAATTACATAATAAATTTTACTTTTTTTAAAATTTTAAACAATTCCGGTGCATTATGCAAAATTTTGTGCAAGTCAAATGTCTTAAACACAAACTAGTGTATTAATTAAAATCTCACATTTTTTATGAATTACTTCCAGTTGTGTGCATCTCCCGACTGTCACAAATTTCATAATTAAATGAAAGAAATTAACATATCACCCTAAGTTTACACATGTAAATCTCCAGCAACCAATAATTACAGAAATCTCACTTTTAAGATGTCATTGCACCATAGAATGTACATCAAATTGAAGAGGAGATGTAAAGTTCAAGTCTGCTAAAAGAAAAATGATGAATAATTTCCTTCATATTTCAGAGTGTGAGTCACATAAGTTTCTTCATAAACATTACGTTACTTGCTAAACTATTCTAAATTGAATTAATAGTCATCAGTTTAGAATGAATGCTAATGAGAAGGCTGTGGATAATTCACTGCAATAAGAAAATGAAGTGATCTGGAGTAAAGGAAAGATTTATTGAATCGCTCCGACAAGTCATTTAGAGACTTACATTAAAAAAAAAAATGTAATTGACAAGAGATGAAATTGGAATCAATGGGCAAAGGTACTCTGTGGAAGAATAAAAGGGAAAATGACAGAATTCAAGGAAGTTGAAAACAATATTTAAAATAATTTAAAAGCTGTACAAATAAAGTAGGAAAAAAACAGAATATAGAGTAAAAGAGGGAAAAGAAAAAAGAAAAAGAGGGAAAAGACAGGAAAAAAGGAAGAGAAAAATTAGAATGGCAAGTACGAATAATAACATGACTAGGAATGAGAAACACAGAAGGTAAGACGAAAAACACAACAGATGGAAGTAGAAGAAAATAAAAAAAGATGGAGCAGAAAAAGTTGAAACAGGAGGGAAACAAGTCTGAAAAATGTGAAAATGAAGAGAGAAAAAGCAGAGGAGTGATGGCAGAAGTAGAGAGTGAAGCCAAAAGAGAAAGAGGAGGAGCGGGGAAAAAAGGAAAGAGGAATTGAAGGGAGGAAAGGAAGAAGAAAGAATATGAAGGGCAAAGGATGGGGGGGCGAGGGAGGAGAGTGGATGAAAGACGAGAGGGAGGAGAGAGGAGGCAGGAGAGAGAGAGAGGGGGAAGGATGAGAGGAAGAGGGAGAAAAGAGGGGGGAAGGGCAGGAGCAGGAGCAGACGGCGGAGGTCGAGGCATTGAAGGAATGGAAAGAAACGAAGATTGATGAGGCAGAAGGCGGCAACGACAAAGGTGGGGAAGGAAGAGGAAGAGCAGAGGGAGGAGGGAAGGAAGGTTTGGGGGGGGGGGGGGGGGGGAGAGGGCGGTGAGAGGGGGGGGGGGGGGGGGGGGGGGGCGGGAGCAGGGGCGCGGCTCACCCTTGTCGTGGAGGAAGTTGAGCGCGAGCGAGATCTCGGCGGCGTAGAAGCGCGCGTGCTCCTCGGGCAGGCGGCGCTGGCGCTGCATGTGGAACATGAGGTCCCCGCCGCGCACGAACTCGATCACGAAGAACAGGCGCGAGGGCGTCTGGAAGCACGAGTGCAGACCCACCAGGAACGGGTGGTTCGACGCCGTCTCGAACACGTGCTTCTCCGTCTGCACCCAGTCGATGTCCTGCAACACCGCACGCCCGCAAGCCCCGTTACACTCACGGGCTCCTTACTGATCTTAGTGTGTGAATGAGGTAGCGGAGATTCCTTCCTTGTTGAATGGCGAGATTCGGGACTCATCTACTCGGCATGCGTGGCATTCCCCTTCCAGTTATCTCGTAGCAGCGGGGAACTTCCCCAAGCCGGTGCAAGCCCTAAGTTCCCGACTGGTCTCCCGTAATCTGATTGATTGATTGATTTTTTCGTATTTCAGGGAGCGTCAACTGCTTCGGTCATTAGTCCCGTTAGTGTAGTGCATGCTTTTCTCGGGAGATGGCGGTGATCTTCCCCGCTGCATGGCGAGATCCGGCGCCGATCTACCGTCGGCTAGTGGGGTTTCCCCCTAACCAGGACTCTCCCACCAGCGGGGCACCGCCCCAGCCGGGACAAGCTCTAAGCTCCCAACCGATCTCCCGGAATGTGTGGTAGTGTAGTGCATGTTAGTGTGTGTGTGCAAGGGGAAAGGATAGGACAAGGAAGAGGAAGGACAGATCGCGCGCGATCTGTGGCCCGTTTGTTAGGGTACTGCTCCGGCATTCGCCTGGTGTCGATCGGAGAAACCACGGAAAACTACCGATCAGAGCAGCCGCCGCTAGAATTCTCATCCAGACAGCGACTGAATTCGACCTACTGAAAAGCCAGTGTCGAAAATCCTCCACCGTCAGGACTCGAACCTAGGACCTCCCGGTCAGAGGCGCTGCAGTGACATCAATTGATGCACTGAGCTACCGCTCCCGGTGAATGTACTTCAAGATCTTCACCTTCAGGGCCAGTTTAGTGTTGCTAGGCCACGCAGTATAGCGACCCAAGCGTGTGTGTTTGTGGGTGTGGGATTACTCACCTCGTCGTCAGTGACGAGCGCCTTCTTGATGACCTTCATGGCGTAGATGCGCCGCGTCTTACGCAGCTCCACCATGAGCACCTTCGCGTAGCTGCCGCGTCCGATCACTCGGATGAGCTCGAAGTCCGCCAGGGAATACTGGCGCTGGCCGGACTCGAGCGCCTCCTCGCCTGCGCACACCGCGCTCACAGCTCACAGCACACGCACACACAGGCGGCACACCCGCTCGAGGAATGCTCACAGCTCACAGCACACGCACACACAGGCGGCACACCTGCTAGAGAATCTCACAGCTCACAGCACACGCACACACAGGCGGCACACCTGCTCGAGGAATCCTCACAGCTCACAGCACACGCACACACAGGCGGCACACCTGCTCGAGGAATGCTCACAGCTCGCATACTAACATCACACCCGCTACTAGGGCGGCTTGAGGGAGGATACACCGCGCTCACAGCTCACACACATCACACATGCTGCTCGGGAGGAAAGGATTCACCGCGCTTTCAGCTCACACACATCACACATGCTGCTAGGGAGGAAAGGATTCGCAGCGTTTTCAGCTCACACACATCACACATGCTGCTAGGGAGGAAAGGATTCGCAGCGTTTTCAGCTCACACACATCACACATGCTGCTCGGGAGGAAAGGATTCACCGCACTTTCAGCTCACACACATCACACATGCTGCTAGGGAGGAAAGGATTCGCAGCGTTTTCAGCTCACACACATCACACATGCTGCTAGGGAGGAAAGGATTCGCAGCGTTTTCAGCTCACACACATCACACATGCTGCTAGGGAGGAAAGAATTCACAGCGTTTTCAGCTCACACACATCACACATGCTGTTAGGGAGGAAAGGATTCACAGCGTTTTCAGCTCACACACATCACACATGCTGCTAGGGAGGAAAGGATTCACCGCGCTTTCAGCTCACACACATCACATATGCTGCTAGGGAGGAAAGGATTCACAGCGTTTTCAGCTCACACACATCACACATGCTGTAGAACGGCTTGAGGAAAGCACATGCTGCGATCGCAACTCTAAGCGCGCAGATTCACAGCATTCAACTGCAGACGGGGGACTGCAAAGCATGCACACCACGCTTACAACTTTCAACGCCTTTTAATCTTGGAGAGCTTTCAGCTGCTTTTGGTGGCCTTCATGCATACAATTCTCAACCCAAACTCACACCGAACTCCGATATATACTGAAGTCCGGCGTCGGTAGCCGGACTGCTTAACCACTCTCCGTGAAGTCACGGAGGTTAAGTAGCTTGCGACATCTAGGGTTTCTCGATGGGTGAGTATGGAAACCCTATACACTAATGGCGCCGAGCCTTTGAACGATAAGGATAAAAGGCAATGAGGTTACGACAAAATTATTACGTTTAAGGAAAATTACTCCGTGTTTAATGACGTCTACGTTCAAGGAGAATTACTCTGTACTCAATGTCGAAAGCTTCGAATATTGTCAAGAGAATAACAATGAACGCTCGTCATGATAGACTAAAAATATGTATAGTTCCACTTGAAAAACACTAAGTCACCTCAATGTCTCTTAAAATACAAGTGATAAAATAAAAATGAATACATGTATTAATTAGCCCCATTCCCCCCTGCTCTTTCGCGAAAACTGAATTGCAATAACTTCCCCCGTTCAAAAATTACAGGAGGTGCTACAGGTACGTGACTCATTCTGTATATCGGTGAAGTAGGAACAAAGGTACTACAAAAGCGAGGTTGACTTCATTTGAAATCTAGGCATTTTCTCTTTCAACAGTTCACACTCCTTTCTCACACCTCACAACACTTAAGGTAGAAACTCAAAGCTCTTAACTGCAGTTGAACTTCGACAATCCACACCACGCTCACATTCTCAAAGCTCACAGGGTAACGGGTGGTAAGGTGAAAGAAGGGAACATTTTCTCTCGGCGTTTTTGCCAGGAAGCAAAATTTACAAAACAACAACTCAGTATTATATCTTTATGACACTGATCTGATGGTAAGATATAGTTCGCACTGAACAAATAACCCAAGTTGATGCCCTTTCGTACTACGTTCAATGACACAGCAATCATAGGCAGTGCGCAGCAACAAACAACTGGAATACGTGTAATTGACGTGGTTGAATTTTTAATTCCCGCGCGCCTTCAAGCAAATAGCATTTATGGTTAAGGTTTTAAATTTCTACGGTAGTTTCAATTTTGCATTCCAACGGCAATCACATAGGTGTGTGTGGAACGCCGGGAGAAGGGATACTATTTACGAACAGGTTAAAAATACCATTCAAATTCTACTAGGCCGATTCTCATTCACACTGAACCACTAATAAATAATAACTAATAACCACTAATAGGTGGGACGTTTCCTGCATTATTATAAATAATTTGTGAGGGTCTATGAGGAAACAATAAATCGTAACACCCAGACACCTGAATTTCAAAGTGCCACGATTCTTTACTCTTCCAAATGTTCTTTGAAAGAGGAAATGTGGAGATTTTAGATAGTACATCTTCTGAAGTGGTGCATCCCTTTTGATGACGTTAAGAACTTTCGTAAATTTTGAAAACTAAGAATTCAAAAATTAAACAAAACATAATGTAGATCAAAAGGTCGATTGATGTTTCTGAAGGTATAAGTACCATCATTTATACGGCAAACCGAATATCAATAACTAAAATTAACATGTGTTTACAAGATTGTTAACATTTTTCACAGCCACTTGAATACCGATTCGCGCTTTCCAATACAAAACACAAATATGATAATTATTGATTTTGCTTACCTACTTGTAACAGATACGAAGTAGTTCTACTTGAAGAAATACTCAACATTTAGACGTTTTAAACATGTTATGATATTTCCAGTGAAGAGCAGTTATGTATCAAAATTGTAGCTTCTAGTACCATCGATAGTAAAGATATTATCGTAATTTGTTAACTCTGTGTTGTTGGGAGTCACTTTCCATCATTGTGGACGAACAAACAAGTGACGAATACACAACGCAATGTTATTACTTGAAAAGAACCTGGATCAAGTAATGTGTGATTTTCACTTTCACTGTACGCACATTAATGTAAATATTTATTTGCTATAACATTTCTTTTACTTTTTACTACCACAAGAAAGTCTTATTTAAGACAACACGCTGTTCAAACTTAAAAATACATGCACAAACACACTAACTTGGCATTACACTGACGAAAAATTGGCATACGGTAATATTCAAAGTAAACGTGTAACATCTACTCTTGTTTACACAGATCAGGGGTTCCCTAGTCTGCATTTCTTATTCACTTAAGATAAAGTTCTTTTTCTGAAAGAGAACAGCTCAAAATATAAACAAAACTCACGGCAGGGATTAATTTAAGAGTATCTCGTTTAAACGTACCGTAGAATTTAAAAAAAAATGTTAATTCTGTGTTTGTGTTAATTCTGTGTCTGTGCTTGATCGAAACGCATTTCATGAATATGGAAACAAATCGACATGCCATTCAATTGTGTCGGTTGGGGCATTCCCCATACATCACCGAAAATCCCAATGAGACTTGTGTAGAACGAACCACTCACGTTACGTGAGGAGGAGAATGCACAGTACGTTGTCTTAAAAGTGCTTCGGTCACGCACGTTTGACATTCAGCCGCTGCACAAAGAAACACGACTACCGGCTCAAAGCTGCCGCTTTGCGATATTGGTTTGAGAAAGCGGAAGCGGAAAGTTCACGCAAAAACAAGAAACGCAGAGGAATAAATAATCCAGCGCGGAGGGAACAAGTCTGCATTAAACATTTACGGAACGCGTATCCCGTTTTATTAAAGTGAAGTCGGAAACCTGAGAAACTTTATGCATCCACGTTTCGTAGAAAAAATACTTAAGACATGTCTTAAAATAAATCTTTTAGCATAACCCAAATTATAATAAAGCAAACACAAACCTTATTATTCATTATCTAAAAGCTGTCTACTGAAACAAATAGTTTCCGATTTTCTGCAAACTTTTTTATTCGGGAAGCATTGTATTACGATTACGTAATTAATTCAGCCTTTCCAAATCATCTTCGTGATTGTTAGGAGTTTTACCATCACAGGTTGACTTGCCTGAGCGTCCGGTATCAAAACTATCAACAATTTCTTTTCTAAGAACGACGATAAAATGTAAGACAGAATTTCATGTCGTTTAACGAAACACTTCTTTACGTTAAATCCTTTTTTTACCAATAAAGTGTTTCATTTTTTTCAAAATTATAGTGCACAACACTTCCCTATGTTCCAAATAATGCTCCTTACTTATCCTTCCTTCTCAAAATTACACTGCTCCCCTCTTCGGCTTCATAACTGTGGCCTAACTCGGCTACATAAACTGTAAATTCGTCCAGATCTTTCCCTAGATTTTGCATCCTTGCTTCAGTTGCAGCTTGAAGCTTTTAAAATTAAGTGTTTGATGTTTTTTAAGAAACCAATAAAAACTTGGATTCAAATTATCCGAATATCACGTTTAAAATTACAATCAAGTATAAATGTTTAATACAGGTCTCAATACGAATTATAAGGTGAACAAACTTTTCCTCGGATTACACAATCTTTCGAATTACAGAACGTCGACTAAGCCAAAGTTCACTATCATGATATCAATGTAAGGTTTCAAAAGAGAAAACCGAGATCTCAAAGTCCAGAAGAAGGACCGGAGAGAGAAAGAAAAAGAGGGCTGGGAAAACCGGTGGGTGACAACACTGATTCTCAAAATCTGGTAGGGGTACCACCAAAAGGATGTGGAAGGTTTGAAAGGGGAACGTGGGCAACTTCCTTGATTAGATTTAAAGGAGACATGAATCCAAAGAGTGGAAAATTCCTTGAGCTTTCTTCCGCGTTCTTGTAATTACAGTGCACTGAAACGAACTGCAGTAGAACCCTTGTTAACCCGGACTACTTCGGAAAAAAGTTGTATAGCTTAGTAAACGAATTGTTTTACAAACAATAAATAGCTATTCTCAGTAGGTATACTACTCGAATTCACTTGCAAGCGGTCGAATTCGTTGCCCTCACCCCGCCTGCCATCCCTCTCCTTTCCCTCCCCCCGCCACCAATAGTGGACCGCCTGAGAGGGGAGGAAGTGGCTCTGGCGACGCCCTTGACATTCTCAGGGACACCGACTACTTTGTACCAATTTCGTATATTGTGAATAAGCCGGCCTGGATCGCCGCGGACCGTTAAGGATGAAGGGCCGTAGCTACCCCGACTCGAAGGGTCGCGGGTTCGAAACCCGCCGGGGATGGACGGTTGTGTGTACGTGTTGTCCTTACGAGTCGTGTACCCTCTAGTTACCCCAATGTAAACAATCAGAGTGGTCGTTACATGACCTAGTGGTTAAAAACCGACAAATTGGTCCGGGTTCCGAGGTTCTACACTGCACACCGTCGCAAGGTCGGAGAGTCGCTCGAGATGCGAAGATGGGACAGGGCTGCCTGGGCTCGCCCCAGTGCAAAAGCGCAACGTGCGGGTTGACGCGCGAGGCTCGGGGCGGGGCGGGGCGGGGCGGGGCGGGGCGGGGCGGGGCGGGGGGTGACACAGGTGTGGCGAAAGCCGCCTGAGCGGGTGGCGGACGCCGTGCATTGTCGGCGCGACACAAACGCCGCAGAGGGGGGTTGCTGTGTCAACGGGGCTGCCGGGGGCGGAATGAGGGAGGGGGAGCGAGAAGGAAAATGGCGGTAGGGAAAGGGAAAATGGGGGGAGGGGTTAGAGAGGGGGAGGGTTAAGGGCGGCGGGGAGGGCGGGAGAAGGCAGGGCAGGGCGGGGGACATGAGGGGGGCGGGCGGGGGCGATAGGCGCGGGGGACAAAGCGGAGCGCGCCGCAGCAGTAACATGACGCGGGCGGGGACGGCGAGGGAGACACCCACATACCACCTGCCCTCCCCCTCTGCAACTTCGTGTATGCAACACACGACACTGGCATTGCTTTCGCTTTCTTAACATGTTACTACGCAGGGAAGTCTTTACCTAGGTTATTCAATTTATTACGTCTTTGATTAGTTACTTGTTCATGATGGACCTTGCCTCCTGTACAGACACAAGTAGGGTAAAAAAAGGTACCTCGGTTACATGAAAAATAAAAGGGCTACAAGCTGTGTCATTTCCGCATAGACAGGTGGCCGAAGCCAATTAGTTAGTTCTTTTTATGCATTAAGAATAATAATAAATCCTTTATCATTAAGTTCCAAGAAGTACGACTCGACTCCACAACTGACCAAAAACATAACTAATAATAAAAATAAAGTTGCACAATTAATAAAAACATAATGGCGAAAGAAATAAAAAATAAATACATTTTAAACCATTGCGACAAGTGCTCCATTGTTTTAATAATCCTTATATTCACGGTTCTTTACATATATTAGTATTTTTTGCTTTAAACATTAGTAAAATACATTTTAAACCATTGCGACAAGTGCTCCATTGTTTTAATAATCCTTATATTCACGGTTCTTTACATATATTAGTATTTTTGCTTCAAACATTAGTAAAAGTGTTATTTAAATATTACAATTATTTTCGAGTTTGATAAAAAACTTCTTTAAATTTCCGAACATTTTGAGTACGCTAGAGGGTTTTAAAAACATTTTCGTGACTGGAAAGTTCCATATTGCAAATGAAAATCAGGTAAACACATGAATGAGATTAGATGCAAAGATAGCAATGCGAGCGCTTCGTATTCAAATGGCTGTGATTATACCGCAATCTCACATCACAACAAACATCGAATAATGGAAACCTATCACAAAGTAAACATTCTCTTCTAATTTATAGAACGTGCATTATGAATGCAATATATAGCCGTAACATGGATACAAAATAACATTAGATGGACGCAAAAGAACATTAAAGTAAATCCACACACGCACGCACGCGCGCACACACACACACACACACACACACACACACACACACACACACACACACACACAGAACAGTCCATTGGGATCTGTAGTAAATACCAGTGTAGATAAGAATCCAATTGTTTATCATTTTCTTTATACGCGATGTCGATAAAGTAATCAAGGATATGAAATTTGAAGGAAATGCTATGCCATTAACAAAACAAATTACTTCGAATGCTTGGGAGAAATTTAGAGTATGTACGGTATACTTACAATCTTGATTCTTATCTACAAATCTTAAAAATTAAAGATAGCACTTATGCACTGTTGTTCAACTGGCTAGAAAATGTATGTGTTAATATTAAAATTAACGTTTAAGTAATTTAATTTCACCACAAAAAACAATGATGAAACCTGTGGTGACAAACAGTGCATCGACACACACCGACAAACACCTTACCAACACGACACCCCACGACACAACACGATCCCGTCACGGCACAACCCAACATTGGACGCGACACCAGTAGCAGGCATAGGGAGAATGTTGCGATATTTTCGATTCATCGTTACCACAACTATTGTATTGATATCGAACAATTACAATACCCTCCTTTCTTCTTGTTCTCACCCTTCAAATGGCTATTCTAGTAAATAGTATAGTTGTAGGGACAATAAAGACTAGAACCCTCTAATTTGAATTGGCAAAATAAAGGACATTTATGAAAAATCCATTGGTGTGAATTATGATAAGATATTTATTGAAAATATATTGAGAAGTTTTTGAATATGAATTTAGGAAATGCGTATTATTTAGTTGAAATCGAGTAGCGACACAATCGATGGAAAAAAATCTAAGAAGTAATACTTGATGTTCCATAATCTTGACATACTTTGTGGTATCGATACAAAAGAACGTATAGAATCGAATATCGCAACATTCTCAAGCAAAGGGTGAGGGATGAAGGGAGGACGGCAAGAGGTCCAGGAAAGGGCGACTAGAAAAGGTGCCGCCCTATCTCGGGGCGACGAAATCCGAACAAACGACCGCAGCGCACTCGAGGCATAAAGCGGGCGCGATCCTTACTAATGGGATTCCGGAGGCCCAAGTCAAACGCGCGAGTTTATAATTCTAACGAATAGCGCCTCCGAAACCGCGGGAGAGAGCAACGCCGTGAGTGGCATAATTCCCGGATTTAATAACGTGGCCACATAATGAAGAGGCGGAAGAGCAATTATGGAGAGGCGTGCGCGCAGTAGTACTTCGTTTAAGGCAACGAAGAGAAATCGCGGGATTTATTTCGGCTTGGCACCTGCAGGCTCATTTAAACGAATACGGTTACAGTACAGGTTTTAGTCTGATCCCCGGAGATACGGTGCACGGTTTTGTTACAAAACTGTTTCTGGCAGAGAACGTTGAACTTTTGTGTTGAAGATTGTTGGATTACATATCGCTAAGCCGTGCGAACTGCGAATTGGACTATCAACATTCATTTTGAACAAAACTACCTTAAGCCGTATTTGGTATAGAAGTCCATGATTTTCACGTGAGTTGAAAAATATTATCGGTCGTTAGCTTAGTATATCCTCGATCCGCCTCCATAATATCTGAAATCTAAAGTGCCGCCTCTTTCGCCTCCATAATATCAGAAATCTACGTTGATTCTTATCTGAATCAGTTTTTTTATCTGAATCAGCACCAAAGAGAAGGAATAGCTCAAATTTTACGGAGAATTCGGATTCAATCATGGAGAAAGAGGATTAAGTTTGAGAAAATTAAAAATACGAGGTCATAAAACAGTGAAATGTTGGACGGACATACTGAAACAACGAATAAAAACAAGACGGACGGGAGCAAAAAAAGAATGGGTTAAAAGAACACTTGTAAGAATAAAGAAGGAAGAAAGCGACTGGAAGAAAGAGGGAAAAATGAACATAGGGAAGAATGATCGACCCAAGAAGACGCACGGATAAGGAACAAACACCGAATGGCCAAACAATCATTAGGCCACAAACCCCGAGCGAGCGAAACACGAACAAAAAGCTTGGGGGAGGAGCCATTCACGTGAATCAGCGGTCGCCAACTGATGGTTTTTCGAGACAATTCTGTGGTGCAGTGTCACAATTCCGTAAATAGGGCCACAAATTCATTATATTTAGATAAGTGGGAAGGAATATCACACTGAAAAGAAAAGCCAAATAACCTAAAATATTCTGTAAGGTTAAACTAACTTAAAAAATTTCGTAAGAATTAAACCATTTTAAAGGGTTCAAATGGAACAAGCACCTACAATTTTGTTATAAGCTAATGGTTTTCATAATTTTTCCTATATTATATTTTGCTTTTTTATGTTAATAAAGTGGACATTTTCTGAACATTATAAATTCAATTCAATTACCTTTTACATGCAGAATATCTACAACAAGGGACATCCAGTTTATTTCCCCTCCAAAGGAAGACGTACTAAGGATTTTTAGGCCTTTAAAAACCCACAATTTCGATGAGGTTCGAACCCGCAAACTTGGGAATAAGAACCCGATAGCACCAAAGCCACATTTTAAAAATGTATTTTTCTTTTCAAAAAATTCATAACTGTGACCCGCAGGATTTAGAATATCTATTTAGGGGATCCATAAGAACCGAAACCAGGGTGGCCACCCTTTTTCTGACACACATTTCTCGGACTATTCCTAGTTTTTCCAGAGAAAAAAAAATGATCCAAGAAGTGACCACCCTGAAAATGTCGACGACTGCTGACACAAAGTGAAGAAGGCGGTGGCGGTGGCGGCGGCACACGGCACACACAAGCGGGGCCCGCCCGGCCCACACCGAGCGCTGTGGCTGTGCGGCGTCGCCGACCTGCGGGGCGTCATCGGGGGCGTCGTGCGCGACGGGCACCACGGCGGCGGGGGCGTCGTGCTCGGCGAGGGGTCAAGGTTGCGGCGCGGGCCGGCGGCGCGGGGCGCGCGACTCACTCTTGGAAGGGTCCTCCACCGGCACCGACTCCGCGCTCAGGTCCAGCGGCGGCTCCGGGAACTCCTTCAGGTCCGGCAGCTCCGTCGGCGTGCCTGCGCAGCCGCGCGCGCCGCCCGTCACCACACGCACCGCAGCCACCCAGACACTTTGCTCCCCTCACCCACCCTTCCCCCTTCTGCTCATCTATCAATCACTCACTCCCCTCCCTGCCTATCCAACCCTGCTAAGCAACTTGACTCATTTATGCACTTACACGATCAGTCCATCAGTTTCCCCTCATTACCCAACACTTCCTACTCATCCTGTCAACCCGTTCACCTATTCACTTTTCACTCGCAAACACTCATCACAGTCCTCTGTACCCACTCACCTCTCACCCGTACATCCATCCATCTGCTCATCTTCAACCTACTTACCAACCTACCACTCCATCTATTTACACGTACATACTCACCATTCACAGACCATTAGTCTTACAACCACTCACTACCATCCCCTCTTCCCCACTTACCATCCAATCCACCTTAATCTACTTACCCACCTACATACTCCCTCATCTCTTTATGTATTCACTACCTACTATTCGTACAGTCTTTCCAACCAATTCACAATGCAATTTGATCATCTATCAACTACTATCCCATACCCATTCCCTCAACTATTACATTCCCACCCAGCCCATCATTCTTCATCTCACTCACTAAACAACCCTTCTACTCGGCTATCAATCCACGCTCCTATTCACTTTTCTACTCATATAGCCACTCACTCGCATAGTTCTTATTTGAGTCTATCTAGGAATACGTGTTTTTATGAACTCCTCCTAACATTTCCCCCCTCTTTCATCGTCTCTGCCACGTAAACATGAATGGTCAATTCACTCGGAAATATCAATGGTGCTGCCAACGTTCAAACTGCATTCCGCGCAAACCTTAAATCTCGCAAACTTAAAAGATGCACGTGACGTAACATTTACTCGGAACTACTAATTGATAAAATCAGAAACCGCGCTTGCATCATCAATGTTCATTTGGGACGAACCTACCCCATTCCCATTCTCTCAACATGCAGAATATCATCGCCACAAGGTCAAGCGTCCCAGAGCGAATGTGCATCGGTGGGCCCATTGGTGCGTTGGCATCATTCATGTTCACTTGGTGACGACCATACTCCCACCCCTTTCCCTTAACGAGGGGAATATCATTGGACACGCAAGGCCAAAGCTTCTCAGAAGGGTGTATCAGCTGGCACGCCCGCTGGTGCTCTGACACTATTCACATTTACTCGTTGACGACGTTACTTCCATCCTTGTTCCCTCACAAGAAAGAACCCATCCGTCAGGCGAGGCCAACCGACCTAGAGCAAAGGATGGTGTATTAGCTGATATGCCCAATAGTACTTTGGCACCATTCACATTTACTCGTCGCCGACCATTCTCCCACCCCCGTTTCCTCCACAAGAAAGAACACCGTCAGTCAGGCGAGGCCAACACGACCCAGAGCGGAGGATGGTGTATTAGCTGGTAGATAGTACTTTGGTACCATTCACATTTACTCGTCGCCGACCATTCTCCCACCCCCGTTTCCTCCACAAGAAAGAACCCTAACGACCAGACGAGGCCAACGCGACCCAGAGCACGGTGGAGAGCGTGTCCGTTGGTGCACTCACTGATGGTGGGCGTCTCGCCGTTGGGCTCTTCGCGCACCAGCGGCTCGGCCACGTGCTCCGAGGAGCAGGGCTTCTGCACCAGCTTGTGGCACTTCTTGTGCACCAGCAGCTTACTGGATCCTTGAAGCCTTGAAGATGAAACTGATTTGATTAATTCGGTCGAAGACAGTAAAAAAAAGCCAACTGTATGGGGGAGAAGATTATCTGCGCACGTTTTCTTGGGCTCCAGAATCCCTTCCTAACATTCTAACTGTAAAACGTTGAAAGATGAATAGAAGTTTCAAAAATAAAAGAAACAAAATAAATAATAAAATTGATAAAATCGCGAGATTAGAAACATTTGAAAAACTAGATATTTTCGTTCCCGAGTTAAAGAAAACTTATTTGCAAATTTGATTTTTCTGCATTGCTAACAAAATGGTAACTCACTCCCAGCTCTAGTCCTACCACTACAAGCAAACAGAAAGCTCTACAAAACGTGTGCTAGTGAGCTACATTTATTCCAAAGTAAAACAAGGTGCCATCTCAGCATTATCTGAAGGGATAAGGGAAACTGGACAAAAGTCTGATCGACATGGGTGCCAGTGACACAGAAGCTGAAGTACATTACCTGTTACAGGGATATTAGATATTTTTTTAAATATACAATTCAAATGTAAACTAATGGACTATATATCATTTTTTTAAAAATAAATCTTATTTTTCTTTTTTATGATCAGTATCATCTTAAATTGTATGGAAATTGTTAGGCAGCAAAAACTATTTTAGTTTTAACTTAAATTTGTGTACTGAATTTAATTGTTTAATGTCATCTGGCAATGCGTTGTAAAGTAACGTATATGTTTGTGGATTTGCAGTACACCCTCGTGTACTGCATGTTACAGTACACCGGCGTTTCAGTTTAGTGTTACATCTTATCAACAAATATTACAAAAACTGGTATTTTGGTAAACTGGTAAACAGTTATTACAAATGACTGAAGAAGTAAGGGAAACATGGAACCAAACCTTACCTATAATATTTTTCACAGGGAAAACAAAGTTTCAGTTCAATGTGTCTTAATTTCTATGTACACTTCAGTTTCCTGTCTACACATACACACACACGCCTACGCCCACGCGCACGCGCACGCGCACGCGCGCACACACACACACACACACACACACACACACACTGTAGTTCTATGAGCACGTTTATTCAGCATTGCGATCATAATGCTTGTTTTTAGTTTGAGACATTCTAAGACCTTTGGTTTGGATTTATGAAATGAGGTTGGGCATTATCTTCTCCCAACCCCTTCAATTTATAGCTTAGAGCCACTAATACTTAATAATTACAAATCAAAACTACAGAAAATCATGCAAGCCTTTATGTTTACACGTGGAAGTTTGGTGCAATAGGTAAATGGGTGTACATTATAAACCATTTAATTATTATTACTATTATTAGTATTATATTATTATTATTATTATTATTAAATACAATGGTTGAGTGTGTACAGTCTATGTGTAGTTCTTCTGTTGTAGTACATTCACACTGTAATTAGGTTAGCTTACGATGTCACCTTGACAATCAGTCAATTGTAGTAATTTATTATTATTATTATTATTATTATTATTATTATTGTTATTATTATTATTGTTATTATTCTTATGAATTGAGAGTTTGTTTGGAAGAACGTAGAAACCCACCATTAAAGAATTACGAAAACAGTTAGAGAAATCTGTGATACATCTATATTTACAATCCTAGGGTATGTTTGAGGAGAGAAAGTTGTTAAGTGATTCTTAAAATCAAGTCATCAAACAATTGGAGTTTTAGCATTTCTTGAATTATTATTATTATTATTAATGTTATTATTAATAATGACAACTATTATTAATATTTATTGAAGCATTGCGGCTGCCCAATTACAGATTGCAATGGTCTTGTCAAAAAATAAAAATGGAAATAAAAAAAAAAAAAGCGCCGCGCGCGTTTGGTCCCTCTTCAGACCTCACTACGCGTCGCGATACTCACTCGGTTGAACCGCTTCGCCTGGAAGATGTGTCCATTGACGCGGTAGAGCTTGCGCCAGCGCCGGGCGCCGCGTCGGTAGATGCTACCTGCAACAGGCACACAGCCGCCGTCAGCCACACACACACACACACACACAACAGATCCACCGACATTGGTTACACACGCTAACGGAACGTAAGACACAAACTCCTGACACATTCAAGTTTTCGATATACTCCCAATTTTCTACAGAGTAGCATCAATTTATTTTCGTAGCGTACCACCATATTAGTGATAAAATATTGCAAGAATCAAAAGAAAATAACTTATGAATACGGCATAGTATGTTGACAAATATAAACAATTATTTACTCTTCAATTAACATTAATTTGGCTGTTTTTGCGTTTGTGGTAACCAGTATCTCAAAATAAAATGCTCTACAATTCCACACATTGAAATGTCATCAAGATCATACAGACAACAAAGGAATCGGGAGTCACGCACAAAAAGAAACAAAGGGACTCAATTTGAAACAAATTTATTCATATCAGTGTAACCTAACCGAATCTTTGAGAGATGCTTTTCTCATTTTTTTGATCATTCAATCAACAAACCAGAGATCGTTCAGTATATGAGTGAAAATAATTTTCATTGTAAATAAAATGTACCAGAGCGGTGAGAAGGGAATCATTCGTTGTTTTTTTTTGTGACCAGATGTATATGCAAAATTTATAATAAACTTTCTATATCCTACAAATTGTTCAATTGTAGTTGAAAACATTTCTACTATGTTTAGGTTATTCGAATCCAAATTTTGCCCACTACCTTCTTCCGTGACTATCTTGGAAGCGAAACGAAATATCCTTTAAATGTTGATTAAAGCGTCTTATCAAAATTCATAAATATATCGTGCAACTTGAAGTGAAGAATGATGCGCGGGAGATATTCTAATTACAAAATACTAACACTTTCACAGACAAAACATGGCATTGAGATTATCCAATTAGTATATTAACACTGTTATAATGGGGTTCAAACAACTGTCGGGCAAAAATGCATCATTTACACTTCCAAACAACACTAATGTTAAGGAAAAACAATTTTCCTTTTTTAAATTCAGGTGCTAGTTTTTGCTTTATATAGTTCTACATCGACATTTTGACTGCTTATCCAGGTGACATTTTTCGACCAAAACGTAGGTTCGTGGTAAAGCGACTATAACGTGGTAAATCCAATTATTTTGAACTCCGTAATTGAAAATTTGATCCATTTTGTTCTAAGAGGTCATATCAGTAGTTATAATATTTTCAGTTATTTCTTTTAAATGATGAGATTGTCATATGTGGGCGCAATTTTTGAACATTTATTATAAAAACAACTGCGCTTTCTAAGAATGCCAAGAATAGTTCATAGACAGTTATCGACACAAGTGAAATTAAAAACAAATGTTAAATTCTTATTTATTAGGAAAATATCAAGAAGCAGATATAATCTCACATATTTATGAACAAAATTGAGGAAATGATAGTACATTATTTTAAGACCCTTGGAAAAAAAAGTACGGTGAAAAGTATGGAATCAGAGTAGAGTAAAATAGGAACCAATTAAAAAACTCAGACTTTACCACTTCAAATTTGCCACCACACAAAGAAGACTAACATAGAAACTATCACAATTACTTCTATTATATAAATCCTCGCTCCAACTTCCTTCCGCAGAAGTTGGCAACCCTGCGGAGCGTCCTCCGCCCAGCTCTCTAATCACTGACCGCGACGACCGCGTCGTCGAGCGAAAGGTCAAGCGAGAGATCGAACGCGCGACCGCGTCTCCAGACAGGACCGACATCGACACTGACCTCCTCCCCCCCCCACGGTCGACCAACGGCCTTCGTCATGCTCGCAGTTAAACTGATTATTTCATATTCCCGGACGTGTCAACTGCTATGGTCATCAGTCCCGTAAATGCAGTGTATGTTTGATCACGGGAGGTGGCGGTGGTCTTCCCCTGCTGGATGGCAATAACGGCGCTGATCTACCCGTCGGCTTGTAGGATTTTCCCTAAGAAGGTATCACCCGGCGGGGCACCACTCCAGCCGGGACAAGCTCAAAGCACCCGACCGGTCTCCCGGCATTTATGGGTAATGTAGTGTATATAACTGCAAATATGGGTAAGTAAGGGTGAGGATGTCAAGGAAGGTAAAGGAAAGATTGCGTGCTCGTTTATTAGGTTACTGCTCCGGCATTCGCCTCGGAATGATCGCGAACGCACGGAAAACTACCAACCTGAGCAGCCGTCCGCGAGAATTTTCCTCCAGACGAAGGCTGAACCTAGCTATAAAACTAGAATCGAAAACCCTGCCACCGCCGGGACTCGAACCCTAGGACGTACCGGTCAGAGGCACTGCAGTGACACCAATTGATGCCCTGAGCCACCTCCGCCGGTTCGCCGTTAAAGTCGACGCGTAAAAAACAAACGAAAACGCAGCGCCGGAGGACGCCGGATCCTTCGAACCCATAATGGAACAGGATATGGGCTATCGTAAAATCTGACAACACAACACTCGCACCACACGCCCCCTTTCTCTAACCGGACCATAACGTAAATTTCGGGTTAACGTTTTATTGCGGCGAGAAGGACATCAACGAGCTTTTTAACGTCCGCATATCGGGAGCGCAAGAGAACCCGAGAAAGCTACTAAAAATATTCTCCCCAGAGGAAGAAAATGGTTCCGAAAATAATATTTCATAGTTTTAGCGCGGACTTTATTTTGTTTTGATAATTCCCCTAAAGAATGGACAGTAAAAACCAGGCATAAATATATCCTGCTTTGGACTACGCTCGTTGCTTGAAACGAAAATCGAGCTCGCTTAGTACGTTGGAAGCAATCTACTATTGTTGATAAGGGATACTTAAAATTCATTCTATCACCAGACATCGTTAAACTACGTGTGCAAACGAGATATTACACTACCAAGGTGTAACGTAGATGAACGGGAGGGATCAAATTGTACTGGAAATCGAACGAAAACATTAATCTTGTAACACATTCGTGCTCGGCAATATAAAACGTTTTAGAGGCAATCGCAGATAACAGAACAATGCTACAGAAGAGGATTCCACTAGCTCCTAGGCTTCAATAAAGTACGAAGAATTTTTTATTTACGAAACAGTGCAGTGAATTTTAATGCAAATACCAAAGTAGAGACGTTGCCAATGTACTTTCGAGCCGACAAATAATGGTCCATAAAATATGCATAAATACCTGCGGTTATTATCCATGAAAGCCACAATACTCGATACTAGAGCAACGTTTCTATCTATGTGAACCCTACAAATACATAAAATATGCTGAATATCTCTGATTAGTTTCTTCGCATGAACAAGTAAATACAATAATCGAAGGAAATGAAACAGAAACATACAACAAACTAAATATAAAGAAAACAACTATCCTACCATTATTATTGCCATTGTATTCGTTTTTAATCAACGTTAGTTTCTAAAAGAGCAGTAATGATTTGACTTACTTTAAATACGTGAACACGAAATACACGACATTTATAAAATGTTATACGATACTCATTTATGATTCACCGATCGTCTTAAAAGAATATCTTCCGATTTTGCAATACAAGGTTGTGGAGGAGTCATAAAAATATAGTAATTCATTTTTTACGTTGTATCTCTATATTATTCATAGTTAACACATTCATCACAAAAGATCGAGTTTAAAGTTGTTTCTCTTGACAAATCTGTGATGACAAACGCTTTATTTTTTCGCTAAATAGTTGGGCATGTTAATACGGACGTGAAAGAACAAAATGGAAAGGCGAATAGAAACTATGAACGACCAAACATCGGCAGTAAATATCAACGCACAGACCACAAGGGTGTACTGCCGCAAGGAATGAATTTCGTCCTCATGGGCATCAATTACCCAAGCTAAACCCGACTGGTCGAGTGCAACGGCATGCGAACCACCCTCGTAAAAAACTACCCCATACATAAGACCTGCGCCGCCGTGCATGTAAAGCGAGCGGAGGGCGGGGCGGGCGTACCCCAGGGACCCCACTGGTGGACGCTCAATTCTGCGCGCTCGTGGGCCAGCAGCGGCCCAGCGAAGGAGGCCGAGCGCTGGTGGGCGCCGGCAGAGGAGGACGCGAAGGGGTAGGTCGGTAGGTGAGAGGAGAACCAGAGCTGGACGAGTGGTAGACGAGCGGTGGATAGCGACAGCTGGACGAGGAATGGATGAGCTGCAAATGAGTGAAAGAGCGAGAGGTAGATGAGCGGCTAGCGAGAGGTGGACGACCGATGGGCGAGGGATGGACAAGCAGCGGGGCGGGAGGGCGGAAGAGGGAGAGGAAGGGAAGTGGAGGCGATGACGATCGCAAACGACGGACCGAAGTGGTGATCGGTAAGAGGTGGGGGGCGAGATGCGTTGGCGGCAGCAGGACACGACGTGTGCGCGGCAGGCAGGCGCGGGGAGGTGGGTGGCGGTATGGGAGAACGGGAGGCGGACAGTGGCGGGGAGGGCAGGGCAGGGGGCGGGGGCGGCGGGGGGGGGGGGGGAACCTGGGGGGGGGGGGGGAGGCAATGAAAGGCAGCTGAGGGGAGGGAGCGGGCTGCGGGCGGGCGACCGGTGTGCAGCGGATGGGGGGCAGGGGGTGGGTAGGGGGTGGGAAAGGGGTGGGCAGGGGGGGGCAGGAGGTGGGCAGCGAGGGGGCAGCAGGTGGAGTCAGCGAGAGTGGGCAGCGGGCGGGTAGCAGGCGGCCGATGGCGAGGGCTTGCGGCGGTGAGTTGTGGACTAGAGCGCTTCTCCCCGCCCGGCCCCGCCCCGCCCGCAGGCCGCGACCGCGGCGGTCGCGTGGGCGCTGATGGACGGCTCCGCGCCTGCAAGCGGCCCCGATCGCCCCCTCCCGGGCGGGGCGTCGCTGCGATAAAGCGATCCTAGGGAAACGCTGGCAGGTCTTGCTGCGATACTGTGTTTATATCCCAATTTATTTCAGAACTGAATGAGAAAGCAATCAGAAAGAACAAGTCCTAACAGCCAGGAAGGATACGAACCGCAGCCATGGAAGTTACGAAAGAAAAAAAAAAAGACATTGGAGAAAACAGGAAAATAAACGGACGAGAAAAGATCGAGCCATAAAGTCATCTGAGTTGATTTATGTGACGAACTTTTATGATTTCAATTTCATAATATTCTGTCATCCCTATGGAATGAAACCATCAGTGTCTTAAGATTTTGACTTAACGATTTTACGATCACAACTGTTTTCTCTGCATTCATTTCGTGAGTAATTAAACTATACTTTATAAGGCTTTCTCCCGCAAGTTTAGCCATCCTTCGTACTTACGAATGCGTTAAACTGCACCATTAAATAGAAAATATCGAAAGATATGTCCAGATAATTTAAAGTTAACATTTCGATTCTGGACATCATACGGTTTGTAATTAATTGCAATGGACCAAAAGAGACTTTTGTTTTGAAAGTCGGTTTTGTTGATCTTGTTTTATTTTACAATTAGATTCAATAACTTTAAACTGAAGTTTTGACCCTAAACATTAAGATTTTTTTCAAATAGCGGAATCTCGGAGTGTGGAACCATGTAGAGTTAATTTAAATAGATCAAAAATAAATGTTTAAGTTAAAATTTAAATGAAAATCACAATTGTGAAGAGTCTGCTTCTAACATGGTGAAGCAGTCGGCTTCTAACACTCTTAATCGAAAAATCTTTATTTTTAATCCGATTAACTCTACATGGTTCCACACTCCAAGAGCCAGCTATTTGAAAAAGACTCCAATATTTAGGTTCGAAACGTAAATGTAAAGAGTAAATGAATCTAATTGCGTGTTAAATAAAACAAGGTCAGCATAATCCATGTTAAAAGAGATTTAATAGACGTTAACCTGTACCTACACATTTTGTTTTATTTCGTATTTCATTAGACGGCCAAAGCACAGGATCCTGCTCCTATTTATTTTATTTATTCCTTGAAATTTAAGTTTTGCATTTGTAAACAAAATTTACTATAATATATTTTAGAAACAACACTAATGCGAAATGCTGTCGTTTACTAACGCATTTTAATATCTGAAAAGTAAAAAAAAAATATCATATACCCCTAAACAGCAAAATGTTCAAGTTTCGAATTATACCCATTTACTCCATGAAAAATTTAACTTTTGATTCGTTTTAACAGCAGAAAATACATTTGTGTCGATTCAGTGATTTACCCGATTGTAAAAATATATTATGCATAATGTACTACTTGTAATTAAAGTTACGGTTAAGGAGTCCCACAAAGCACTCACCGTGAGTGATGCATCATTAATTCACGATATATAAGATAACACTCCCTCTTTAGAGTACTTAAACTTATAGTTGACACACTTTCAGGAACATTAAGACCCTGAAATTTATGAAAGTATAATTCGTTTCTTCCAAAATGTTAGCTTTATTCCTTAAAATGCAATGAAACTCCCATTTCAATTAACCTCATTCAGGTTTACGCCAGACCAGTTCAAGGCGAGTTTCGCTTGGCAGCATTAAGTTAATAATACAATATAATTATAGAATTTTAACGGATATAAACGTCACAGAAAATTATGTCACTCAAAAATATATTACAGAATATTACGACGATTCTTCCGAACACAAAGCAGTACTCTAAAAATAAATAAAACCTTCAATTGGATTCAGTTGTTTATATCTTATATCAGTACAGAATGAGATCTTACAAAAGGTGCATTCAACAGAACATCATTATCATAAGAAGTTAAAATAATAAAGTATTGTAATAGACTTGTAACGGAAAGTAAACGTATATTACGGAAAATTAAGTTTGATAATAAACTGATAAAGAAATAATTACAGAAATAAGGTTTCATCTGAAAATAGACCAACACAGTCCAACAAGGCGGATTCTGCAGAACTTTATTCATTAACATAGAAGCTGTGCTACAATAGTATATTGTCGAACCGAATTAGAGTAGTTAAGTGAATTTCGCATTTTGGGTCGATTTTCCGACTTGCCTGCTAGCTAACGAGGACCCCCACGCCTAGGTCTAGTTTAATCCCCATGCGTGCGGGGTAAGAGAGGCATTTGGCGAACATGATTTATTCCCTTTGTCGTAACTAGCAAACTCCGCCTGTCAAGAACATTTCTTCGTCACACAGCTACAGAAACTGAACAGATTTTAAAGGATAGCTACATCTCTATTTTCACCCCGACCGGGAATCGAACCCTGGTTAGTACGCTGTCCATGAACCAAGCCCTAGGACATAGTTCAACGAAAATACATATTTTATGTATGTTTATTTGTGGATCTGTCTTACAGGATAGCAGACAAAACGTAATAATACAGTAAAACCTGTCAAAGACGGTCCTGACAGTTCCTTAAAAACAATTCGTCCTGGCGGGTTTCCGTCTTTTAGATTTATTAGCGATTCCGGGCGCATCAACTGCTAGTCCTGTAAGTGTAGTGATGTGCTCGGGAGGTGGTGGTGATCTTCCCCCGCTGGATAGAGTCATCAGACGCTGACTTCCGTCGGCTAGCGGGGTTTTCCCCAACCATGTGTCCCCCACCAGCGGGGCACCCCCTCCCCAGCCGGGACAAACTCTAAGCTCCTGGCATGCATTTTGTTGTAGTGCTTGTTAGTGTACGCGTGTGTAAGAAAGAGGTGAGGAGAGGAAGAGGAAGGAAAGATCGTGCGCGTCCCGTGTCCCGTTTGTTAGGGTACTGCTCCGGCGTTCGCCTGGTGTTGATCAGAGAAACCACGGAAAACTACCGATCAGAGCAGCCGGCCGCTAGAATTCTCCTCCAGACAGCGACTGAATTCGACCTAGCTGGAGAGCTAGTGTCGAAAATCGTGCCGCTGTCAGGACTCGAACCTAGGACCTCCCGGTCAGAGGCGCTGCAGTGACATCAGTTGATGCACTGAGCTAAGGCTCCCGGTTTATTATTATTATTATTACTACTACTATTATTATTATTATTATTATTATTATTATTATTATTATTATTATTATCATTACAAAACTGCATTCAGCCTTCGCCTCCATTCCCATCATCGTGTGTGAATCCTCCATGCGCACAAACGCACTCCACGGGGAACAAACGCTCCCGCCGCAAGTGTTGCGCTCCCAGGACGTCCGCGAGCCGCTTCGCGTGCGCACCCCACCCCCACTCCTCCCTCTCGCAGTGGCCAGGCTCGCGTGCCACGCGCCGCCGCCGCCTGCATCCCCAATGAGCCATGCGTCAGCCCGCGCCGCCCAGCCCCGCCCCGCCCCACGCGGCGCACATGGGGGTAGGCCACGGTGCACCGGCGGCGGTGCGTGCACGCGGGAAAAATGGCTTTATTTATATTTTCCCCTTCACGGACTGTTCGTAGTTGTTTGCGTAACTTGGCGGACAAACAGCAAATAACCAACCGAACCTTATTTGTTTTATTTATTAATTGATTAGTGATTAAAAGTTCGTCAACTGTTAAAGTAATTAGTCCCGTAAGTGTAGTGATTTTTTATAGCGGGAGGTGGCGGTGATATTCCCCCACTGGATGGCGAGATCTGGCGGCGACCTACACGCCAGCTAGCAAGGTTTTCCGCGGCTGCCGCCTGCGTTTATTTACCAAGGGTGTATAAACACAGTCTTGGTAAACAAACGCTATCACTATCACAATCGTTGTTTAAACATATGCATACTAAACGCTCGTGAAAGCTCCTTTCCCCAATCTATACGTTAATGACTGTATCATACAGCGTGACCAACTTGGGAGGCAACCAACGGGATGGACTTCTTTACTTATTTAGTTAATTTTTGCTTTTGCTGAGGGAGCCCCTAGTGGTCTCATCTTTTCTTGTTTATATGACGCATGTTCTTATTCGAAAAATCCTTCTGTTTCGGCCGGTTTACGAACTTGGAGAAAACACGCTGGCACACTATCCGTTAGTTTCAAATATATTTCAATGTATTCAGAAAATAATATTCTGAGTATTTTAATTACTAATAATGTAATTCATAAAGAAGAAAAAAACGAATGCCACCAAGCTGATAAATAAGTGTCAACGCGCCATTTGAATGAGCAAAAGAAAAATGATTAAAACACGAAGGTCGTTTTAATGTTTCTGTATTGGATAATGTTATGTATTTTACGAACAAAATCCCAATAATTCAGAGAATTCTAATCGTTTCCATGTCGTTTCCCATAATTAGTCCGATTTATGTGTAGAAATTTCCATTACGTTCGCCCATTTTGATTTTCCGTTAGCAAGTAAAAAATTACTTTTGTAAATCATTCTCATACTACACAAATAAAGCAGCGAAGATTGACACGTTGATTTAGAAATGGGGTTCTTAATTAAACACATATTGCATGAATCATTTGTTCTAAAAATCCACATCATGATCGCCAAAATATTACAATAAGAACTCAGAATACACATCAACATACAACACTACATCGACAGGAAATAAAGATTAGTTCCCTATTTTACTCCCGACTTACCGAATGAAATCGAAAGAGTGCAAAAGTAGCATTCTCAATTTCATTCTCCTATTTCCTGACTGTACATCGCCATCACGAAGTCAGCCAGCCGACGCACCGCTGCCGTTCAACCCCAAGCACCCCGCCCGTTCCCCCGCCCACGCCCCCAGCCTACCTCCCAGCGGGACGCAGTTCCCCTCCCCTCCCACCCTTCCGGAGCACGCATCGACCAGGAAATCTCGATTTACGGTCTGCACTATTTATAGAGCGACACAGGTTCTCGCTTTGCGCCGCGGCGGGGGACGCCAGGGCAGGGTGGGGAGGGGGTGGGGTGGGGTGGGGAATGGGCGGTTGCATCATTTACCGGCTGTCGAGCCGTCGCGAAGCTAGCGGGGCGACGGGTGAGAGAAAGGGGGGAGGGGGCACGATGGCGAAACAAGAGGCCCCAGTGACAGCGAGGGCGGGGAGGGGATGAAGGTAGAGGATAGGGGAAATGAGGGAGGGGGAGGAATACTCGACGATGTGAGGGAAAAAAAGTAGTACAACCTCGAGATCCTTCCAAGAAAGAAAAATCAGGGTCTGCCTCAAAAGTTTCGCCTGGTGATATTGTGTGAAGACTAACGCAGGTAAGGGCTCTGCCGTTGTTTATACGTTAATCATACGTTTTACCAAATCGATCAGAATTACCGAATCGATCAGAATAGACGTGCGATAACGGAATATAGTTTTATTCTGGTATTACGCGATTTCAACAAGCATTTATCGTTCAAGTTACTTCAGTGTTTCGTTACTTAAGAAATTTTCTGATATTTAGAGGTGTATTAAAACGGAAGCAATCCATGTGCTTATGAGTCCCGCACGACTGGGAACCCCAACAATTCTTTTTAACAAAATATTGTTTGAGCTCATAAAATTAAAATAAAATCTTACATTGTGAAAGAAAAAGCAATGTTTTCATTTTCATATTAATTTTGAATTCATTCAATATTTAAATGTTATTACGGGGTCCCATAGTTTGGTCATGTCCAGGGTCCCTTAAACATTAATCCAGCGTAGACAAATTGAGCCTCTTGAACAGTTTAGTCCATGAATATTTTTCTATGTCACTATTTTTTGCAATAATGGGAGAATGAAACGTGAATATATTATTTCGATTGTATTTTCAAATTATGCACGTCGTTGAATGAGATTCATTTGAAATGTGCAAGATATTGAATTATCCGCGAACGCTTTATGCACTGCTGGAATTCCCATACGAGTTGTATTGGCCAGAGCCGCATAGTAGAGCAAGTTGTTTCCGGAGTTCGGAATTCATTTTAAGTGTGTTCGAAGCAATCATACAAAATTACTGTAGGCGGCTCGCAATAAAGGATAAATTGTCTTTAAAGTACATACACATACAGAAAACCGTGAGATGAAATTCGGGGAAATCAATATAACTTTTATCAGTGAGATAAAAATTTTCTCTTGTACCGCATTAAGACCGTTTGTCAAACGCGAGAGCAAATATATTTTGAAGTTCTTAAATACATTTCTGGCCTGAGAAAAAAAATCGAAAACAATATTCTATTCAATTCATTAGCTACGTTAGCTGCAATATTACGACAAATCAGTGTTCAGAAGTTGGCTTCTTTTGTAGATAAATTAGAGTAAGGTATGTTTTAGGAGAAATGTACGTATAGAACTGAAATATATCTAAACATCGACTTATCAAAACGTAAAAGTATGCAAGTTGCTTAACAGCAAACAATAAATGTTATTATTGACATAAAATGATTCAAAGGGGATGCTACATTGTAATGATAGAATTTATTAAAATACTTTCGAGAGTAATATAAAAACAGAACGCATAAATGATAACATTTATTGCTTTCTATAAAAGAGCTACTCTTACTGTTTGAAAAAACTTGCCACTTTAATCAACTTGCACTTCAACTCTGTACTTATACATAATCTAAAATCAAATCCTTCATTGTGGTTTTCTCATTTACCAGACCTTTCCTCAATTTGCGAAAGCCTACAAGGGCCGTGAGCACCCCTACAATGGACACCCACTCATAAGGCTGTTGTGATGGATGCCTTTGCGAGAGGCGGCACATCACCGGGAGCTATTCACCACGGCAAGGCCTCGTCTCCCGCAGTACCCGCAATACCCCGGCCGACCGCCCACCAAGCCACGAGCCTCATAGTTCGCCCCCACGCACGCCCCGCCGCCCGTTCCACACAAGCCGTCCGCCCCCGCCCGTCCCCCTTCCCCCCGCCCCCCCCCTGCCCGTCCCGCCTTCCGCCCCGCGACCCGTTCTCCCAGCATTTCGGCCGCCGCCCGTCCCGCTGCCCACTCGCCCAGCCTTCCGCCCGCCCCATCGTACCAATCGGTAGCCTAGAACTTATTCCGGCTGGGGAGATGCCCCGCTGGTGGGAGATACTGCTTGGGGGAAACCCGCGTGTGTCGACGTGTAGTTCGGCGCCAGATCTTGCCATCCAAGGATGAAGATCACCGCCACCTCCCGTACTAAAAATATGCATGACACTGACGGGACTAATGACAATAACAGTTGACGCGTCCGGAAACACTAGCCGATCAACTCCACCGTCTGTCCCACTGCGCCGTCCGCCCTTCCGTGGGTCTCGCCGTCTGTCCCACCCCGCCGTCCGTCTGGCCGTACGCCTCCTCTCCGCTGCTACTTCACATCGCCGTTCACTCCACCTAACAACCCATCTCACAGCACCCCCACCCCGCCGCGGGCGGACGGTCATTACTCCATCACAGCCACAGAGTCTACAGCCCCACCCACCTCTCACCGGACCCCTCGGTCTCTGAGCCGAACCCTCCACCACCACCACCACCACCCCGGCGCCGCCGCCACAGCCGACCGAAGCAGCAATTTCACGGCGACCGGAGGCTCCCGGGCGGGCGGCGCGCCGCAAACAATGGGGACAAAGGCCACACCTATTCCTGGCGGCTTCCAGCGCGTGACCCCTCTGAATTCGGACGCGGGGCGGTCCCACGCCGCGCCCGCTCCTTGGAACGGCTCATGGCCGTGTACGACACGCACTTGCGAGCGGGTACGTGATGGGATTTCGCGAGGCGTGCGATTTGTGAGCATGTCTCTTTCATCGCACGTACGGGTGCCGTGTGGTCTTGTTGGTATTTTCCGAAAACAAACGGCCGCTAAAAACAAGAAACACTCATTGATTCGGGCGCGTCAACTGCTAAGGTCATTAAATGTAGTGTTTTTCCGAGGTGGCGGTGATCTTTCCCGCTGGATGGTGAGATTCGGCGCCAACCTACTGTCGGCTAGCAGGATTTTCCCCAAACAGGTATCTCCCACCAGCGGAGAGTCGCCCCAGCCGGGACAAGCTCTAAGCTCCCGTCAGAACTCCCGGCATGTGTGATAGAGTAGTGCATGTAAGTGTGTAAGAAGGGGTGAGGATAGAACCAAGAAGGGAAAGGATCATGCGCGGTCCGTTGCCCGTTTGTTAGGGTACCGCTGCAACATTCGGCTGGTATTGATCGGAAAACCTCGAAAAGCACTGATCAGAGCAGCCGGCTGCTAGAATTCACACCTGACAGCAACTAAATTCGACCTTTTCTTCGATTATTTTTTAACACGGCGCTTGACGTAAATCAATTATTAGTGTCATCCAATTGGGAGCTTGCACGTCATCACTGTGATGTCACTGTGGTAACGTATAAGATCCCGATTGGATGACAGCGTCAACGCCTGATTGACGGCAAGCACCACGTTAAAAAATGTCGAAGTATAGCTATTTAGCTAGAGTCGAAAAATCCTGCCACCGTCGGAAATCGTACCTAGGACCTCCAGGCCACAGGCACTGCAGTGACATCAGTTGATGTGAGCCACCTCTCCCGGTACAAGAAACACAGAAACCCCCTTATTAGCAAAAAACAGTATGGTTTTGGTGAAGAATACATGGTCCGTACGTTAGTCATAATTAGATAATTTATACATAAATTGACGATAATAATAAAAGTATTAGGAAATTTGTTTTATTGTATATTGTACATATTAGCTCTCTTAATTATAAAGTTTTACAACGAAATGCAATCATAGTACAGTTATTCCATTTGATCACAAAGGAAATTGTTACAGAAAAGAGCTTTGGTTTCTTGTTTCCAAATGAATCTAGAAAACGTGTATTAAATTTCTGGCCAAAATCAATGACAAGAAATTATCATTGATAAACGACATTTAAAATGGCCAATGTATCCTTCGTCGAATCTATAAAACATTCGTTCCACGCGTTTCATTTATGAGTGAGATGATTTCGCAAACCCATAAATGAAGGTAATTAATTAAAACACGGACGTTGTCCTGCATCTGACACTGACTCACAGCTGCCAGTTCGAAAAGTCCAATCCACGTGACGATTCACATGACAAGGAAATAGCGAATGATATTTTAGAGAAATTCACACTCATATGATTTCCATTTTGTTAGAGAACAATTACGTTGACTGTGTATACAACGTGTACTGTGTAAAGACTGTGTATGTACGTTGACCCAACTTTGAATAACACTTTGAATTTATATTTGTAATAAATCAAATTACCCATGTCTTTTGTATTCCTTCGTGAGGCAAAACTACAATTATCGTGTATTACAGACAAATTACCTACCTACACAAGGAACTGATCAATCTCATTAGTGTTTTTAAGAAAAGTTATTAGCTCTTCTACGAAATTGACTTTAACGCACTTCAAGAATTTTAATTAAAACTACGCATACCACTTCATTAATTAACTTTTCAATTTTTGTAGTTTCCCTTGAGCGATACGGTTTGAAAGCCCAAATGACAGAAAACCATAACTAATAACATAACATAGTTGCGTCAAATGAACAACTAAAGTGGCGAGATCCCCCGCAAAAAATTAATTACTGAAATATTTTTTACGTTCATTCTCCCTCAGCACAAATGCCACCAGAAAACATCACAGAATCATGTCTCTAGTAGCACAAAATTACCCTGTAAACTGAACAACCCACTTTCCAGATCCATAAAAAATAAGCTTAATAATTAACTTTATTATAAACCACTTCTTTACACCCAGCAGACCTGTTTCAGAAATAGCGTTGGTTGCACCTACCACCATACATCAGAATCTTGGTAGCCACCACGCCAGAAAAAGCGGTCTAGTGACCACCGACTAGAGATCCCCCGCAAAACAAAGCGCGCGCTTAATTTACGGGAGGCCGGGCTGGCGTCTCGCGCGGCGTAATGGCCGCGGGGCATTCTGGCCGAAACGACCCCGTCCGTCATGCGCAGCGCGAGGCGAGGCGAGGCGGCACACCCATCGCGGTGACGCGAAGCGGGGAAAAAGAGGGCGGGCCAGGCCGGAGCCATTGCAGCGGGGTGGAGGTGGAGTTGGGATGGGAAAAGTGGGGTGGTGCAGGGCGGGAGTGGCGGGCGGGCAGGGGCGGGACGAGGCGGGGCTGGGCACGCAGAGGCGGGGCGGGCAGGGACGAGGCGGGAAGGGGCGAGGCGGGCAGGGGCGAGGCGGGACGAGGCGGGCAGGGGCGAGGCGGGACGAGGCGGGCAGGGGCGGGGCGGGGCGAGGCGAGGCGAGGCGAAGCGAGGCGAGGCGAGGCGGGCGGGGCGGGCAGGCAGAGGCGGGGCGGGGCGGGCAGGGGCAAGGCGGGCAGGGGGAGGCGGGACGGGCGGATCCACGTGGTGCTGGGAGGGTAAGGGTGTGGTGGGGTAGGGGGGAAGAAGGACAGGGGTACGGCAGGGACAGGGGCGGCAAGGCACAAGGGCAGAGCGGTAAGCCAAGCAGATTGGGACACTACGGATCGAGGCGGGGAAGAGCCGGGAGAGGAGGCGTGGCAATGCAGGCGGGCCAAACTTAGGAGTAGTGGGAAAGAGGGCGGATAATGTTACGGAGAAAGTGCAGGGAGGGGAAGAGAAAGGAGAAGTTTTGGGCTGTGGGGTGTATGGGCTGGGCGGGTAAGAGCAGAATGGAATGGACGGAAGAGGAAGGGTACATTGGAGTGTTGAACGGACGGGGCAGAGTGGGAAAACGACGAACGTGGTGGGATTGGGAGAGGGGCTTGATAGGATGGGACCTGGCGGGGAGAGACGGGTGGGATGGGATGTGATGGGGCGATGGAGTGGGCGGGGAGGTTCGTTCGGGGGCGTGACAGGATGATGTGGGGGTGGGGGCGGGGCGGTCGTCAGGTTCCGGGATTAGTCAGCGCCGAGGCGTGCCAGGCGAGCCCGCCGGCCCTTGCTCGTTTCTAATAAAAGAAATCTCCCGTGATATATCCGCGGGATTTGCCCCCACCCCGAGCGGGTCCACGCTTTCAAACCGCAGCAATGGCGCGCGAGACCGGCCTCCACAACAGTCCGTTCACGGTCCAACGACGGCTTCCTCCTTCACAAACAGACGCGCCCCTTCCACTCAACCACGCGGATGTCTGAAAACTGTATTGGGTACTAGACCGTGAAACGTAGCATGTAATATGTAAATTGTTATAGAACATAGCATTAAATACTGGCCTGTAGCACCAAAGTGCTGCTCAACATTATCACAGAAAAGTATTTTTTTTAGAAAGTATGTACATGCTCAAACACAACAAATAAAATCATCGAATAACTTAACCGCAAATTAAATATTTTTAACAACAAATCTTTAGGAATATTGTACTTTAATATTATTTATTTATAACAAAAATCTTCACGAACACTGGAATAATATAGTATATTTATTCAGAACAATTGTTCTTTACATAACCAGAAATTAAAAAAAAAAAGTTGCTGTCGCTCCATAACGGAACACGTGAATAGCAAATATTTAGCGGCGGTCGGCCTCTCCCTTGAAACTTGGTCTCACAAGACGTCAGCTATGCTGGAAGGAGTAAAGGACTGAGTACGAGGATCCAGTCGATTGTGCAGTGTATGGAGAACAGGTTAAGTAACACAATAAAATATTAGCACTTTTCAATCAAAACTGAAACAGTTTTACTATTTTTGGATACCCCCGATTTTTGGATTTCCCCGAGTTCTGGACATCTAACAAAACCTTAGCCATCACTCACATTAAGTTTGCGCAGTTTTCTTTCAATTTCTGCTGCCATTGGAAATTAGTAATATACATGAGTGAAATATTAATGAAACACAATACATATAAGTGAAATATTAATTTCCCCCCTTCAGCAGCTGCCTATATTCTACCTCTTTATCCTGAATTTTCACGATACATTTTGTGGGAAAAAGAAAATTGAAAATATGTTCCGAAATCATGAAGTATGTGAGCAAGACTCATAAAATTCCTCGTTATTTCCGCAGAAACCACCAACAGAAATGTGGTGATATCATCTGTTCGAATGCTATGTCTTCACGTTATTTAAGACCATCCCTCAATATTTTCCACAAACTTTGATGTGAAATTTACAATTCAATTGAAAAATAATAAAACTGTTTCGCTGCTCTTGCTGCCTAAAAATAATTAACAATATAGTTCAATCCCAAATAAACGCCCGAGAAGAAAAATTGATTGCCATTCTATTATCTCTCGTTATATCAATAATAATTTACGTAGTACAGCAACTTAGACCAAAATTAAAACACTCTTAACCGACGTCGAGTCAGATTTCTGCTCCGACAATTTAAAGATTGAAGCAAACGACAAGTACAATTTAAAACTAGGAAGCAAGCAAATGGACATCTCATTGAGCTCTATACATGAGAGCAATGGTATCTGTGATCACCCGCAAATTTACATTGACTACCTTAATTAGGGAAGCGGCTCGTCCAAAACGGTTTGGTTTTAATTTGTTTGAAGTTGCTACCTGTTAATTGTGTATTTACCACTGGATCGGTGGTTTACACACAAAACTGAATTCACATTGTCCATATTCCGGGAAATTTTAAGCGATACTTTACTGAGTGTCTATAATTAGTGATGTAATCGATATTTCATATCCATTGCGCAAATTTACGCTTCGGGTAAATAGCTTTCTATCATCGTTTTGAACGATAAAATAACGGAACTTCTGAATTTATTTAAATCAGATGTTATAATTTTTAAAAAAGGACTATTTATATTCTCATAACTTATCGTAAAAAATTTCAATATCTAACATAAATTTGCACACAACAGACCTTCTCACATAATATAAAATTGAATTGATAAAAATTAAATAACAAATATCCCGTATTGGATTATGTTCTGATCGACTTGGTGATCTGATCACACTTTTTGGAAAGGAAAAATTAAATATAGAAGATCTCCGACCAATAACATAACAGCGCTAATAGAACTTAATCGAGACCTGTATGCAAAGTTACAGTTCAAAAGAACCTAAAACTGAATTTTACAACGAAAATTCGAGTTCGTTTTGTTGAAGCGATTTCAATACTTTCCTTCCTATACTATAGTATACGGAGGAAAAGTAAAATTGCACAAAAAAGTAGACAACAAAAAATATATTTTTAAATCCTTTCTAAGTGGTTACACATCGTACGAAACCCAATCCAAATGTCACTGCCCTAGCATCAGTAATTACGATTTCGCATCGGTACGTTAGCCAGTACGAATTTTCATTTCATTAACCATTTACCTACATTTATTTTATAAGGAACACGAGTTTGTCTATTTTTTGCATCAGTTTATTATAAATTATGCTTCAATGTATTAAAGACCACTACATTATTACATACACTTCACTATTTACATAACCGCCTTGATAAACTGCATCGAACTCCTTAACTACCGACGTTTCGGCGATCTGCTGTCTTCTACATCTAACATTTACCTACATTTAACGCAATACGAGACATACTGCCCAATATTGGCTAGGAACGCCACTGGCGAAACCCATTATCAGCAGTTTCACTGAAGCTAATCAATCCTGATTTGCCAGTGTTCAAATTATATATTAATTAATACATAATTCGACATTATTTCACACCATGTGCCACAATAGTTTTATATTTTATTGTATACACTACAACAAGATGTTTGTCCTTTAAATTAAGTCCGTCCAATATGTTAACTTATATCTGTCCCATTGCTGCCTATGTGAGATCAACTAAGATTTCGCTAGGTCCGATAAAATAAAATGAGTTACGGTCAAATAACTCACATTATAATACATGATATTCGACAGTCATTAACACTTCAGCTATAGGTAAGCAAAAACACTGTTTCTTCGGATTATATTTGGCATTCGTCACTTCACTATGCACAAGTTGCATATTTGAAAGAATATTTGCAATCTGAACGCGAATCACTTTCATTTTAGTAATATTCTATATTCAATACACATTCGCTACACATTATATGAATGACTATTCATCCCTGGCAGTTCATCCAGTCTCGTTCATATCAGCTGCTTCTCTATCCAAACATGTTAAGGAAAGTAGTACAAGGAAGCGCCGTAAGGTAGCTGCACAAACTTTACGGTGCTACCAACGTTATGCGTTTTGCGTGGTTTAACTCTTAGCAGTCGCTACAACAGATACGGATATAACTCTTAGCAGTCGGCCATGTTAGGTTGCTGGCCATGAACTTGTTATTTTCCAACTGTTATTAATAACAGCTATTACGAGTCAGCTGTTTTTGTGATAACAGCTATTGAAGAAAAGCTGTTAAGCCCATCGCTAGTTTGCAGCGAGGTGGGAACACGGCTTCCCGGCGGAGGAGCCGCCGGGGCCTCCCGCCCCCCCAGCCTCCCCCCGCTCCGCTTAGTCCCTGCGTCGCCTCCTCTGGGTTCCGTCACCCCTGTCCCCCCTGCCCTGCCAGCCCCGCGTCGATCTCCCGCCGCTGCGTTCCGTTCCCACCGTCATCAAGACCAGCCCGCTCCGCCCGCCAAGCCATTCCCCCCTGCCCCTCCCCCTCCACGCTCATTCTGCCCCTCCCTGCATCGTCTTCTCGCTTTTCGCGGTGCCCCTCCTTTCCCTTCACCCCCCCCCCATTCCTTTTTCCTTCCTTCCTTCCCCCCCAAGTCCCCTCCTTGTGCAATGCTTCGACCCTTCCCCACGCTCGCCCCACCCCTACCCTTCTCGCTCCTCCCCTCCCCGCCACCCTGTCCGCTTCCTTCGCCTTGCCCCTGCACCACCTCGCGTTTACTGGTATTCCGCTCCCCTGCACTGCCGTGCTCCGATTCTCCTGTCGCCGCGTTCCGATCTTCACATTCAGCCACGACCCGTTTGTTCCATTCCGTCCGGTCTCGTTCCTGGACAGTCCTGATGCCTCTTCCTCTACAGGCGCCACCCAGCTCCCGGCATGTACGTCCCTGTTGCGTCCTTCTCCCTGCGCAATATTCCGGTCCGTCCCCACGCCATCACGCTCGCCCCACTCCTACCATTCTCCGTGCCGACCCGACTCGTCTCTACACTACCCCGCTACTCCACCCTCGCCAACCCCCCTCGTTCCCTGCGTAGCCCCGCCCCGCCACCGCGCCCACCCCGCTCTACCCTAACCTGCATCACACATTGAGCCAGGAACCGCCGAATCCTGGCCGCGTCTCCCCTATCAAAATTAACGCGTTTCTAGGGTGAAATGGACGGAAATGAAATAAATTGTTTCAAAAATTCACGCAAAACTGTAAGATCATAAATTATTCAACAGAAGTACGTATTTTTATTTTATACGGTGGGATATTTTGTGCGATTTTTCCTGCAATTTCATCTTCACAGCGTAAACTAGTTTCACTTTCTTGTTCTCGTAAGACAAGAACAAATTTATCCTGATCCATAATTCATATACATAATTCATCTCCTTGTACCCATTACACACCACCACGTCCCGCTCTACTCATTCCTCCCCGCCCCGCCCCGCTCTTGCTTTGGATTGAGCCACTGTTGCCGCCGCCACCACGAGGAATCGCTGTTAGGGATGCAACACTTATGTCGAAGTTTATAAAACATCGATATTTTCTATACAAATATGGATGTATTTAACATCAATTTATTGAAGCCAATGTTTTTTTAACATCAATGTTTTGAGTTCGATGTTTTCACGTGGTTGATATTTTATTATTTTTTAATTAAAAATATAATAAAAAATACAATAATTTTCACGTATCCATAAAAGAGACATACAGACCACAACAACCAAGAAAGGAAAATAAGTTAGTCGATATTTTGTTAACAAGGGCGGTTTTTATTTTTGTATTATTCGATAAGGTAATAATGTTTGTTAATTTTTCTGCAATTTCAATGACATTTTGTCAGCTAAACATAATCAATTACATGTAAATAAACACAACCACCGTGACACGAAATCGTCCCCTCCTGTACGTGAACAATGATGTTATAAGTTACTAAAATAGTTTTACAAACAACGATAGTTTTGTACCGACGTATCTTGAACATGAAAATCGATGTTTCGAAACATCGCTATCTAACGATATTGTCCAAAAAGTGACTTCTGTTTAATTGAAGGATTCACAGCGATTTAAAAAAATGTTTGATGCATCCTGCAGACTTTGATGGCCCACATGATTCCAAAGAAAACATTTGTTTCCAATAAAGAAATAATATCAATGATGATTATAACTGTCTGATAAAGATTTTTTACGGAAGTACAGTTAGAATGCCACAGGGAGATTTTTCCCATAACATTAACTTTATAAACGAGATCCTGGCAATATCTTGCCTTCCGTATTTCTCATCAGAATGTTTCTGCGTCGGTGACATTCATTTTAAAAGAAACTCACAAGAAAAGCTAAACTTATTTAATTTTTATTTCCTCCTCAATCCATTACGGAGAGAAAGAAACAAACAAAAAAGTATGAATGCCTCGAGCACTTTATGCGCCAGCTCCAGAAACTATAATTTGACGACGAAATACGAAGAACGCATGCAAGAAAATATGAAACCTTTCTGAAATGTAAAGTTTGCAAAGCAAATATAAATACGCTGTTAGAAGCCACTTTTCTTTCTAGTTCCCGAGGCAATCAAATATCAGAATGCATCACAAAAAATCAAAAATGACTTTTCCTCTTGGTGCTGCAGATGAAAACAATATCAACATCGTGTAACATAAATAGTACATTTTAGAGCAAGGTTTCCCAAGGCGGTCGGTATCGACCCCATGGGGATCCATGAAACTTTGGAGGGGTCCGTGATGATCAAGTGGTCGATTGGGGTCTACAGCCGAATATGAAACGGCGACTGATAGGTGTAATCAAAGTCCCATTTACATTGGCAATGAATAAAACAAATCGCATTCCATGCTTATTTTCTCCATTTCACCGACATCGTTCTGCAACAATTTAGATTTAAAACTCTCAATTCCAAGTTTATTGCAGATGGGAGCCCTAATTCGACATTCTACCCCAGAAACCAAGCTACGCAGCTACTTAGGATATTTAGAAAACCCAACTAATAATTATTCACTATACTATATTGCCTAATATTCCCTTGAAGATGCACTTGATAAGTGTTAAGACCAGTTAAGAAACACTCAATATTTTGTATCCATTGCACACCAATAAATATTAGAAACGCAGCTACTTAAAAGTGGAAGGATATATAATTTTTGAAAATCTAAATATTGGTTTGCGAATTGAATATCTTTAATACTTTTGTGCAATTCTTTGTGTTATGAATGCCGTATACATCATAGATAACAACACAAGGGAGTCGATGGAGCAATCAATTCTTGTAAAAGGAATTAATTAAAGAAAGGGATTGGTAATTCCTGTTTTAGAGTATTACCTGGTTTAGAGCGAAGTCGAGTCACGAACAAATTAATAGAACACTAAAACAATGGTTATATACATGTGCACGACTTTTCTTTTCTTAAATTGAAACTCGTTCACCATTATTACGTCATACGTAGAATGTATTATTGAAAAAAGTCTCAAACTTATTCCCAAAAATGATAATATGTTAAATGAAAATATAACGGTACCTCAAATATGAACATCTTGGAAATCAAGAGAGCAATGAATTAACTTTATTTATTTTTATTTTATTTATTTTACGTCAAAAAAAAAGTTATAACTGCTTATGACGTGCTATGAGGAAAAGTAAATTGTGTGCACATTTTCAAAATTCTGCACTAAGTCAAATACTACTTAAATTTTGGCAACACTAAGACTTGGCCTCTTGAATTCTAAAACTTACGCATCGCCATAGGCAGAATAAAACAAGAAGGATGATCACATTACTCGAAATTACTTTCAAGAGTTTGAATTTTTGTCCTGTGATACAACTTTCCGAGCTCAGAATAAATGCAACGCATTGAGAAACACGCATGCAGTGAAAAATTATGTCTCATTACAGAGGTTTCCAATTCTCAAGGTTGATAATATGTTTATGGCAATCATTAGTCTAAAAAAATACGATATTTATTCATTGGATTATAATAATGCCATGCTCATCATCTTGGATTATACTCATGCTATGCTGAAACTGCTTCTCCTTCACAATAATACTACATCTCCGGAATCTCCGAAACATATCGTGCTCCAGTTTGTGCCGTATACCATGCCGAATCCACCCTATAATGCGATGAACGAATCATGAAATGTAGAGTTACATCTCCAAAATTTCATGAACTTTTTCACTTGTTATTTTGTTGTTATTGCGGACCACTTTGTCCCAAATTTCGTGGTTAATATTATAACTATACTGAAGGAATTCATGATTCAGTGGTAGAGAAGTTTTGTGGAATCCATTATAAAGGTTCTGTGTGTGTGTGTGTGTGTGTGTGTGTGTGTATGTGTATGTGTAGAGGGGGGTGTTCTTTGGAAAGGCGGTAAGGCCCATGACAGAAAAGATTTTCTTCTTTCAACTTCTTTTCTGGAGAAAAGGAAGCTAATTTAGAAGTGTGCAAATTTTTCCAGAGTTCACTTTAATATTGTATGTTATACTGGCTTCCAGGCTTTTTATTTTGCCGTCATGAAATTACATCACGAAACAGGGTACCCTACAAGAAAGACTAAGTATTTGTTGGTTACCAATATATTCAAAGATAAATAGAATGTTTTAATATTTTTCGTAAATTAACTTCCTCTTAAATACCCCAGAGTCTTCGTGAAAGGACTATTACTACTAAAATATGGCAAAAATAGGTATTATTGTAGAGGATCGTCTTCTGGCGTATACAATGTCAACCTGACGGTGAGCGTTTCTTCAACTGTTGACTACGGATTTTTCGATTTTGATATTGATATCAAGTAATGTTTTTCAATTATTTTTTTACTCACAGAATAGACCAACAAAACGGAATATTTGTCGCGAAAGATATTTAATGCATACTTGCAATACCATAAGCGTTAAAATTTAAAAAATCCAAAAAAGTACTTAATTATATACTAATTAATTTAATGATTTATTTCCCCTTTCTTGCACAATTGCGAGATAATTCCCTACAAAACGAGAAACATTTCAACACAATAAGAGAAACACTATAAATATGCAAAATATTGTATACACGACACCCTCCTTGTAATAATATATACAAGTAATTTCATCTGGTCACAAAAATACTACACACATTGGGAAATATATTTACGATAAAAATGTATGGAAGTATAATCAACTACTAAGAGGCTGAAAATCTCACCGCTCTGGTACCCGGCTCCATGATCTTTACAGTTCTTCCCTTCACAGGTCACATCTTCTTACCTGTCCAGTGCCATCTTGGAAATCTCTGCTTCGTAATTGAACAACAAAATTCATAATCACATCGAGATAATGTTTACAGATCTATTGTGTAATTATATGTCTAATTTATATTTACTCTTATTTGAGTACAAATTCCTCATTTAACTTAATAATAATGTCGCATTCCTCTAAATGTATTACTCTCAACGCCGAATACTAAATGTTTCGATTTCGTAAATGTTTGAAGTAAAAACACATCATGGCTGTGAACACGATAGAAATTTATTTCCTTTTCCAGAGAGGAATTTGGTATATTCCTAAAATATGAAATAAATCTTTTCAATCCTCAATTTATTACACTTCAATTAATGCTGCATTAGAACAAAAGCACTTTCTACGAAATGAAAACATTAAAAACGAGTCAGTTCTGAACGGTTACAAAATAAAAACGTCTACATGAACTTAAAGTAAGGCTAAAATCGCGGCCATTTACCTTCCATCTGCGATATGAAAACATCGTTTTTACGTTTATGAACACAAACAAAATGAATACAAACGCAGCGTTTTACCTCTAGTTAAAACATTGGATTTTTCAATTAGCATAGGAAAATGTCGGTCGTTTTTAAAAAGACCGTTACCTCGAAACACGAAACACAATGCGCAGAGCTCCATCTTTTCAGGAGGGGGATGAGTTCCTGTGTTCATTTTTGCGTAATAATACAGATAACAGAAATTAATGAAGCATCGATTGTAAGACGCCATTGCGCAAAATGACGAAGCATCCTGCAACCCAAGTGCAGCACATTTCTTTTGCTTGTAAAGAAAGCTCTAAAGCTTGTAAATTTACGGAACCAATAAAACCACTCCTTTTCGAAGGCACCGTCTTTCAACATAGGGAAAGACGCATTATTGCTTGGAATTACAAGCACCATTCTTGATGAAAAAGGTCCTTCTTATTGTATTTTTATTTTACCTTTCTGAAACTACCAGAACACATATCTGAATGAATCACACAATACGCAAGAGATTTCCAAAAAGGCCACTGGGTGTACTTCGCAAAGCGCGGTCACGAACACAAAAACAACACCGACACAAAACACACACGACACCAAACACGTAAAAAACAGTGAACAGCCAAACATGTAGCAAAAGACAGAAAAAATAATAGAAGAAAGAGAGAGAGAGAGAGACAGACAGAGCGAAAGGTGCAGCCAGTGCAGAAGGAGTCGGCGGCAGCCGCAACCGACCTGCCGGCAGACGAATGCAGCGTTAGTAAATGCACACGCACGACGCACACAGGCACAGCGACGCGCGAGCGGCCACGCAAGGGGGCGTGGTCGCGATAGGAAAAGCAGAGCCCATAGATAGAAGAAATAAAAGAGGTCATCTTAGTCAACATATCATGATATGTTGACGAAGATGACCTCTTTTATTTCTTCTTATAAGAACGTCAACAACACCAAATCAGAATTCCCACAATCCATAGATAGAGACAGTCGCGCATTCCTTTGCGTCGCCGGTTCCGCCATTTTATACCCACTTGCCAGTGGGGTTCAAACTGGATGTGTGTTGGGAATCATCAATCTATCCACAACCAGCATTAATGTAGCGCGCCAGGAAAGTCTTTCCGCAGTTCCAACTTGCTCGTGAGAGTGCTTGCAACAGCAATTATGTTGGTAGCCAGAGCTCAGCTTGTGACAAAAGAAAACGTAAATTGGGCTCACGCCAGAATCATAATAGATGCTGGAACTGCTGTGCCCTTCAATTGTTTCCCAGTGAGTTAGTTGCTACCAACATAAATGCAAATTTTAATAGAAGACCCTGATTCGACTCGATGCGGAAAGACTTTCCTGGCGCACTGTACCTTAAATTCTCAGTTACACCTGAGATAGTTATAATTTTTGAATGCTGCCTGATCGAGTGGGAGAATATTAATTAAATGGCGGTTGTTGCGCTACACACTGTACCTAAGGACTCTACGGAAAAGATGTAGGCATAGAGGGCCAGACGCTCAAGATGGACACGAAACACTTCACGTCTGTTATGCGAAGGCTTCCGCGGCTAGAGCCAATGGAGTGTAGTTACGCCAACAGGCATCGCCTCCTAGGCAGTGTTGTCAACATTTCTGGCTGCACACTACGACTTTGAAGACAAACGCATAAGCCCTCCTGGCGGCCGAAATGTTGGAAGCACTGCTTTCAACACAGCGTGCCTCCAGAGCCGAAGATGAAATCAAGGTTGCCAAAAAGACAGCGTTCTCTGCGGTCTAGCCAACGTTCCGGACGTCATACTTCGATCTTGAAGACGACACTGTTTGCAATGCGACGTCTCGAGGATCGAAGATGAAGTCATGTCAGTGTTGCCAACGTTTCGGTCACCATAGGACCCACAGGGTTAATGCATACAACCACATTGCATTTCAATTGCTGTACAGCCAAAACTTTATCTTTGCACCCACAAGACTTGATAGGGGCGTTACGAAAGGAATGTTCTGTAAAACGACTAGGTTTCTGGTAATTTTGATGTGGCGTTTTCGTTCTCGGTTGTGTAGACACTGTCACATCCTGGGCTGATTAGGCGAACCAAGTGACAAACTAACCTATAACGTATTGCCGACTGCACAGCCAACAGTAACGACTTAGCTCGCGAAAGCAAAATCTTTTTTTGACGGAGTTTCGCGAAACATTTTACACGTCTCACTTAGGTACTCTGACAATATTCCAAACGAACTCAAGAGTACTTCTAATCCCCAAACGGACTGGATCAAAGGTGTGTATCCACGTGTTTAACCAATGAGCCTTAATCAATCAATTATTTATTTTGCTCCAATATATGAGCTGCTGAGAGGTCGAGGGGTACAAATCATTTACCTTTAATATTACAGGATATCATTTTTTCCGTCTTCTGAGTCATTTGATTCCGTATAGGCTCTCCGCACAGTGCTGCTATTAAGCGACCTCAACGAAAGTTAGATGTATGCCACTTTCCTTGTGATGTAGGTCACCCAGTACTATCCTAATATGGAATAAGTAAAAAAATAGGTAATTTAGTGATTTTTATCACTCTACCTCTCAACAGCTCGCAATCGAGAGTCGCGGACGCTCTCTACGAGAATGGAAAACGCCACAATCGAAAGGTTACGACTTTTAAACGGCCTCGCAGTTCAACACTTGAATGGCGGAGAGGTGCAATGACGAATTTCGAACATTCAACAGTTAAGAAGACGTGTCCATCTTGAGAGACGCGAGTAGATAAAGACAGAGACAGAAGGGTGCTGCGCAGCAATGCGGGTGAGACGCGCTGTCCTCCGCGGTGCAGTGCGCACAGACGGAGAGAGAGAGAGAGAGAGAAAGAGAGAGAGACAGAGACAGAGAGAGAGGACCGGAGAGGAAAATAATGATATAGACCCAGAAAAGAGAAAATGAAATGTGTGGGTATATTGCGATAGTAAAATACATATTGGACATAGGTGGCAGAGGGTGGCAAGTCATTGCACAGGACTAGGGAGGCTTTCTGTATTTTGGAAACGAGGTATAAAAAAATGGCAGAAAACGTTTTCTTTTCTGAAATAACACACACAAAAAAATATTTTGAAACTTCGCAAACAGACGCAAAAGTTTGGTATGTTTATACTTCAGTTTAGGCCCCAAAAAATGGACCGAATAAAGAAATACAAGTATAACATTTATCTGTAAAAATTATTGCAAGTATTGAGGAATTATATTCTTGATAAATAATAAACGATACGTTTGGGAACCGGAAATAAATACATAGAAAGAACTTGCATCAAAATTCCTTCGTAAACATTTCACATAATTATTCAAAATGTTTGCATCACGTGAAAAATTAAGTAAACAACACAATTTTTACTCCCAATTAAAAAGACAATAATACACACGGATATAAAGTAGACTCTTGTGTGCACGGGAAGCGCAATTACCAAAGGGCGTATCCACCCCCGAAAAATGTCAACCGAAAACACCTCCACACGTAAAGAAAGAGATTTTTTCAGCCCGAAACCGCGAAAGCAAAACCACACACCGGAAGAGCCCGGAAAGAACATTCGAAGACGAGCCGCCGCCCCGAACCCCGGTGCACTTGGGTTAACAAGAGGCGGCGGCCTCCCGGCTTCTCACGGGCTATTGGCTTTTATCCGCTTTCATTTTCCAATAACAGAACCCGCCTTCTTCTCTGCCCCTGCCCGTCTTTTTCAGCCCCCGCCCCCCGCGTATCGGCGAGGTGGCACCAGATGGCTCTGCCAGCCGGCCGACACGGCTGCGTTTCTGAGCGCCCCGCCTTCCCGTTATGAGAGATATACATTTATACTTCGGAGGTAGAAAAATCTCTGGGGGAAAGTTCCACTCCAAAGAAAAAATGGATGTTTAATTATTCAGCTGTCTTAGATGTTTGAAAAAAATGACGTTGAAATTAATGAACAATCAATAACCAAGGACCTATCAGATTAAAGTCGAAAATCTTCCTCTGAAAGTTTCTGTGCGAGTTACACTTTACCACATCCCACAAAGTATTTGTTCAATATTTGTGTTGGAGATTCGACTGCAACAATTCAGAGCGATGATTTAGAACCCAAATCAAAGACCCCATAGAATCCTTCGTCGGACCATGGAAGACACATGGGTGTGGATCGTAACATAGCCGTTCCCACTTCACCTGTCTCCCACCCATTAGGAGAAAGCAAGTCCCAAACATCCCAAACGCTAAATCCAGTTCTGCTGCTGTTTCAGCCAGGAGGCTGCCTTTGCAATGGCTTCGGACACCAGAACTTGCTAACGCGCCCGTCGCCGAGGGGGAACGGAAGAGCGTGGTGGCAGAACGGCGAACACACAGAGGCAGGACAAGGTCATGGAGCGGCAAGACGAGGCGAGGCGCGGGGGCGGAGACGGAGTGAGACACGGCGGTTGGGGTCAGCGGCAGAGCGAGGAGACGTAGAAGCAGAAGACGCAGAGAGAAACACAGAAAGGACGGGGAAGGAGCGGAAGCGGGATGGGGGACGCAAAGGAGGGGGAGTGCGATAAAGGACAGGGATCGACCGGGGCACGGTGCTGAATGACGGGACAAGGTAAGGTTTGGGGTGTGATTTTTTTTTTGGGGGGGGGGAGCAGTGCTAGAAACCGGAGCTGGAAAGCAAAGCTAGGAAGCGGGGCTGGGGTTCGGAATTCCAAGAGACGGGCCTGAGAATTGGGGCGAGGGGGGGGTCTGTGCTGGCGGCCCGGCCGGGATTGAAAAAGGGGTTGGGTCCGAGAGGTTGGGCTGGAATTGGGAGGTGGGGCAGGGGCTGGGACTGGGACTGGGGGGAGTTGGGGGGTCGGGGTTGGGGGAAAGGGGAAGTTGAAAGGGAGGCGGTGCTGGGGCTGGGGGGTAGGGAAACGAGCTGGGACTGGAACGCGTCACGAACTGGGAGGTGGGCAGGCAGGCGGAGTTGGGGGGAGGGGGCAGGAGACGTGGTGCCAGGCGGGGAGGTTGGCGGAGAGGGAAACTTCTGGAAGAAACTTAATCGAGTTGTGTTCACCGAAGTCCCGTTTCCGCCTCACTCGGTCTTTTTGCTCGCTCCAAGAACTTTCGCCGCTTATTGTAAGGCGTCGGCTCCGGAGTGAGAGGGGGCGCCAGAGATGTGAACGCTAGGAGCAATAATCGTCCGTAGTCGAGTTACGCTGTTTCGTCTTCTCTCATATCCACGAAGTGGCGCTGGTAAGCGGAACAGTACAACAGGCAAAGATAACGTACGACTCCGTGTCAAGTCTTCGGTTTGACAACGACGCGAAGTTAACATTTGATTCACCATTCTACGTTACTTCGAAGATAGTACTGAATAGAGTTATGGGCTGTTTCGTTTACGCTTTGATATAAAGACAAGAATATAAAATCGGCAAGTGTACTCTTATTGCTCCTTTTATTCAGGTAGTATGCCGCAAAAATTGGGTGAATGTCTGAGGGTGAATATTCGTCGATGTGTAGGAATGGGATTTGAGAAAAAATAATAAACGTGGGAAATACATAAAAACAAAATAACGAAATGGAAACAAAATTTTCTCAGTTGAAATACGTTCGTAGCTCTTTCAAAGTTCACATTAAAGCATTTGAATTTTTGTTTTAACATCTTTTTTTCTACCATATTCCGATTTCAATGTTTCAAACTCTGACAATGTTACACACATTGTGTGTTCCCACAAGTAATTTTCACGAAAAAATTAGAGAAAAAATACAAAAGTAAAACGAACTACGTACGGTTTCAGAATGCATGACCATTCTGAACTGTTCGATATTAAAAAAAACACATGCTGCTTCTTTTCATGATTTATATTTCACCGTTTGTAAAAAGGGTAAAATACATATTTCCAAAGAAAATTTGAAAAATAAAGAATGAATAAATCAGTCACAAATAGAACGTGAATAATAATTAATAACATTGCCAACGATTTGTATGGTTCATTAAACACATACCGATTGCTCATTGATCGAAATGCTAATGGAGGAGATAACGAGAGTATTCTATTACGAATAAGAGTTTGGTTACAAAAAGCAAAGTTTAGTGCATCAGCGAGCTTTGCAAATCAGCTAATATACTCAACACGTGTCACGATGCAAAAATCACATGTCGGTCGTGATGAAAAAAGTTGAATTTACGTTTAAATCCAGATTTCGCTTGTCAACGCAGCTGAATAACACAAGAGGACAAATGCTCCGACCTGGACAAAACATCAAGAGCAACAGCGGCGGTTTTCAGGTGAAATAATTGACCACGGTTTTACGTAAAACCGCTTTTCAGGTGTGCTCTCATTCCGCCATTTGAAAATGTTAAAAGTTCAGCAACGTTAAAAACAAGCGCGGCTGACTAGGTCGCAGTATCTCCCAAAGAGTTTGAACTCTGGTATTAGATAATAAACAGTTCTACAGAGAATTTCGCTTTGAAGCAAGAATGCACCAATGATTTCAAAATTAATTTGTGACAGGCAGAGCTTCAGTGTTTGCATTTGCTGTCAAATAATTAAAATTGAATAACTTATCATTGGACAGTTCACTACTCTGATACGTTGTTTGATGAATATATTAATCATACAAAAACAAATAAATAATAATTGGTTGAAATTTAAAAACAAAAAATGAATAATAATATATAGAATTAAGACAACTCATAACTTAACTAAAAGAAAAAAAAGAAAGAAAGAAAGAAAGAAAGAAAGAAAGAAAAGAGGTTTTACTTTCATGTTATAAGAAAAAAAAATCCCCTCTCCTGAAAATAATTCGTAAGAACTTTTTTTTCTTGGAACATTATTAAAACAGTATTATAATGCACTTTCCAAAAGAACCCACAGGAAAGCAAGTCACCGATACTTCAAAAGAGGTAAAACACGCGTGGATCATTGCATGGGAGTTTTCCCATCTCCACAACTCTCAAACGTTTTCCTATAAAAGAAGGACCACCACCACCTCCTCCTCCTCCTCTAAAACGTTTCATTTTTAGCGCGCGCAAGTGCTCACTTCTACTTCCCCCGCTTTATTACGCTTTCGGTCGCGCATACGTCAAAAAAGCACAAAGGAGCAGCAGCGACGGCGGCGGCGGCGGCGTCACCAGCGAGACAAGCCAGCCAACCTCTTATTGGAAACCGAAGGCCGGAGAAGGGTAATAACCCCGACGAAAGACAAGGCCCTCTGCGAAAGACCGCCCTCTCCCCGCCACCACCTACCCTCCCTCCCGCTGGTTCTCTTTATTCACAATCCTCCGATATTTATCAACAACCCGCTTCCATTTCCTTCCCGTAATAGAACGCCACTCCCCGTATGCAAATCCAGGCTCGGAGGCGTTATGCGAGAAAGGTAGCGGGCGGGTTCCATGCAGTGCCGCAAGCAACGTTAAGTGACGGCCCGGTTCTGGGGAGATGCAATGCAAATGCACGAGCCTTTTAGTTCTAGATGCAAGTTCTCACGACAGAGATCAGCTGAAACGAAGTTTTCTCGCATTTATTGTTTCCTTTCTCGAGAATGCCTTCGTAATAGTGTTTGAATTGTACGCGCAGAAATACAGAACGAACGCGCCGTGAAATAAAAATCGTATCTGTCATTAAGTACAACAGCCATACAATTTATTGCTTCTGAATATTGATATAGAATTTCTGCTTAATTTTCCTGCAAAGTACTTCGTTCAGAATCTTAGCTCGCATGAATTGACAGGACACAATGTAAACAAAAATTCTAGCTAGAGGGTGAGACTAATTTCACCCAGCGAATATAACTACCGCTCTTCAACTTCTGCACACTAATGATAGTTATGTTTGTTTTCTTATTTTGTTCTCGTACGAACGAAATGACGAACATTATACATAAAGTAGTGCTCGTTTAATATCCCCATTCGCCGTTACTTTTCACTTTTTGTAGACAGAAATTACACAAATCGAACGACGTTAACAAGAATAAATATTCTTTCTATATAGTCGCTAACAACCACAAATGTCGATGCGACTTCAAATAAACGTTAAAAAATAAATGATTCATTAAAATGGGCTAACCTCAATGAATTAGGTTGCTATCCAACAAAAGTTCATGATTTCAAAGATTTTAAATAACATAATCAAAAATGTAAATAATATTCCAATAAAAATACACACACTAGAATACTCTATTCGCCGACGAAAATCGCGTTAAAATATTAAAAATACACATACTTTTGTCAGGAGCAATTTTCGAAACTTTCTTATTACAAACTCATGTGCACGAAAATGATACTGTTCTGTAGATTTAGGTAACTTTAAAGCAACGGTAATGGAACACGCAAGACATTATACTTCGCTTTCTATTTTAAAGACGTTGATCGCGGAACTTGCTTCCTGCTAACGTGAAACTAGATCTTTTTACATCACGCGATAAGTAGGAACTTTTCACCAAAATGAAGCACGTTTTAGCACGCTACATATCCGTTCTGCACTTCAAATGGCATTTTCGTAGTTCAATCTATCTTTGTCATTAAGGAACTTGATCTACCCCACATTGACGCAAGGAGTAACTCTAATTATATACGGAACGGAGTGAGGAAGGTTACTGAAACTACCCAGATCACACGCAAGCTCTCAATAATTTACTACCCCCCAATCAAAATTCAAAGCAACGTGACTTCACAAAAAATGATTTATTTTTAATTAAGGGATGTATTTATACGTAAATTACTTAAATTTTTTAACGAGTCACTTTAGTGACTACTTAAAAAAATTACGTATTTTTTAAGTGGATATCTATTTCTGTTTACTAAACGCTCCACTTTTCAATTTACTCCATGTTCCATGAACGTAACATTTATTTCTTCTTATTACTTGTTCTAAAATAACTTTGAACATTAAGACTTCACTTGTAACTCGCTTACATTGATGTTTCATAACACTTCCCGCTTTTTTATTCGATTACCGTATTAAGTTCATACTACAACGTGATATTTTTCAGGATCTTCATTTAGTCATCGTTCCACCCGTAGTCTCATCCCTCACATTCTCCTCTGAAGAAGAAATGTTGCAAATATACACATAATTTTGATAGTAGCCCGATTTCAAGATTTGTCCTTTTATTTTAACTCTTAATATTTAATTTGCAATCTCCTATCCTTCATCAACAATATTTCGCATTAATTACTTCTCCTTTTAAATTCACTTCGGTTCATAGAGCGAGAATATTCAACGATAGGAAGTACTAATATCAATATGACTTTAGCCATAAAAACAAAACATTTTCATACAAACTTAATAGCGAACGTGAAACTAGAACTTTAAAATTTACGAAAATTAGAACTAGAAAAAATGTAAATAAAAATCGAATCATTAATATAATTTTATCCAATATTATAAAAAAAATTCGGAATATGTTTCCGAAATGTCAGGCGCAATAGTAAAGTATCTCTTGTGTTGGGGAAAACAAAATGTCGAGAATGCTTAAAAGGTGGATCTGAAGGAGAAAGGTGTCGAAAAAGTCAAAAGAAGAACAAGGTGGAGAAAATAGAGATGGTGGAGAGAGAGAGAGAGAGAGAGAGAGAGAGAGAGAGAGAGAGAGAGAGAGAGAGATGGAGAAAGAGCGAGGCAATGGGCGGGGCGAGAGGAGGACAGTAAAGGTTGACAAGGCAGCTACCAGCGGCGAATCCAGAAAGAAAGAACAGTTCCACAACTGGGACTGATCATTTCACTATTCTTTTTCACACAAAGATACAATACGTTAGTTAATCAGTGTCTTCAGAAAGAAAGTGGATATCCAAAATATGTTTCATTCAAAACTTCATCAGGAGAATACCTTGCACTGATACTATTTAAATTAAAACTCAGTTGGTACGATAATTTGAAGAATGTGAATGATAGCAGGATTTTTTTGGGGTTCACGGTCCTTCGCTTCCTTAACCACTAAAAGTGATTAGCTATTGCACACATATTTCTAATGTCTAATGAGCTCTAAACAGTAGTGAAATCCAAGGGAATCGTGAGTCATTTTGTAGCAATTTCGCAACGTGATGTTTGAACTCCGACTTACATCATGGTAGTCAATTATTCAACTTGTAAAATGAAAGTAGTTAATGGAACTTCCAAATTGTATTTTAAACGAACAAAAGGAAAAAGTGGATAGACAAGTCACACTGAAAAATGTTCTAAATTTCAGAGGGAAAAAAGTAACCATTATGTAACATACCATTTGAGCGACGTTAAATAAATTTTTCCTCCGTTAAATATCGTGTTACCCTGATAAGTTTCGCGCAAGTGAATAAAACATGAATCAATGAAATGCCCACTTTCTACAGTCTTGACCACATTGCAAATACTATTGTCAGATTCAGACTCACTATTCACATTTTTTACAAGCCAAAGAGAATTTCGAAACGATTCTCATTAGAATTCTTCTGCAGTTCATTTATCGTTGCTAATAGTTTTTCTATAACTCGGGAACGAAAATGTCTGGTTTCTCAAATATTGATAATCTCCCGCTTTTATAAATTTTATTATTATTATTATTATTATTATTATTATTATTATTATTATTTTATTATTATTATTATTATTATTTTAACTTTCAATTATTTATCGTTAAAATGTTGGAATAGGATTCTGGTACTCCAGAAAACGTGTGCAAATATTCTTCTCCCCCATGTCATATACAGTTTTTACGGTTTATTTTTGACCAAATAAATCGAAAGCTGTGTTCCTGTGTGTAAGTTCTGGATTCGCCCCCGGGCAAAGCATGCCTTCCGTCACCTTCCACGCTGTCCTCCCCGTACTTACGATCTTCGCCCTGGCAAGGCATCCCGGGCGCGGTCGGGGCATTGGGGAAAACTGGAACAGACAAGAAAAACTCTTTTACTTCTACTTCCGGCGTACGCTTTTCTTTTCCTCCACCAAGAGAAGCCACCGTCACCATCACCATGCCCACAACCATCACCAATCACCACCATCGCCATGCAGGCGTCTGCAGTTGGCCGTGTTGCGCTTGATGGCGCCGAAGTCTGGAGTGGAGCCGATGCTGCTGCTGCTACCTGGCGTAGTCGCGTCGAAACAACGCTGAGGCTGGACACCGCTGAAGCGAAATATCAATGAAATGAAAACGCCAGTTTCCGCTTTACTCAGGGGTGCCCATACACGCCGGACATAATTTTCCCCCACACTAAACAAATCGATGATGAAAGCCTTTTTTTTTTAATTATTGGAAGCACAACATATACAAAATGAACGTAAATTACTATTAATCGCTTCTTGGCAAAAATAACCTGTCGGTTGAAAAGTCCCAAAGAAAAATGTGTGTACGAAGCAAATACTATTCTGAATTAAGAGAAATACGATGTTTTAACGAGAGATAGAGTACTCAAATTAAATAAAAAAGGAAAAAAGAATAACTAAATTACAATATTTATAGTTGAAGTATTTATTATGTGACGGATCAGGATGAACTACGTCAAATTAATACGAAAATTATTAACGATTAACATGGGTCACTTTTCAAGATAGTTATTTAATAAACTTAGTTTACGTCAGAGATATTTCTTTCACATTTTCTTTATTTATTTTTTATTTACTTTTTGAGCTTTCTCATTTAAACTATTCTATTAGCAACGAACACTAAACTAAAATTATGAAAAAAGAAACAAGTATACTACGAGTACAACACCGCTATTCACCTAGAGCACGAATGACCCATTTTCAGTGACAACTTGGTTGAGGTATATCAAATAAATTGAAATTCTATCTTTAAATAAGTCTGTAGAAATTTCAGAAAGATCATTTTTGTTTTCACGGACAGTGTTTGGGCACCCCGACTTCATCTCTGCGAGGCCGTTGACGACGCTGCTAAAAACCTCCAACGGCGAGAACAATGGGGGATGAATACAACTCACGAGTGAGAATGCGCGACAACAGAGGAACAAACGAGGGAAGAAATTGAAGACAATAGGACGTGCGAGCGGAGGAATCTGCTGGTAGGCGACGAAAAGTTACGTAGTAAACATAGTCGGTGAACCGTTAAGTACAACGGAATACGATAAGATTTCCATAAACCTTTGTATGAATGAAGAGTTCCATAGTAGTTATTTCCCACAACAACAACAACAAAATTATATAAAAATAAATGTTTTGTTATCGAGAAAAATCTTTTGTCCAATCAAACGATGAAACGAAATAGCTAAGGTAAAACGTAATTACTTTACAGTGCAGAAATATATTCACAAGAAGTGAATCATACTCAACATTTTATTAGCGTACTACATCAAGTGCAAATGCATACATACATTATATCCAACATAACAAAGAAATACGCGTACATTTAGAAACGTTTTTGATACGCATTTCAAGACGAATTCGTCAACACCGCAAAAGAAATAACCCGCACTTGAAAGCAGCTGGCTCATTATGAACGCAGCATCGTTTGCACTGCTTTTGAAAACACGGAAACCGAGGAAGAAAAGTTTGAAACCACGAGAAACAAGTGCGATTACAAAAGGGAACTGCGAGTTTTTACAACAAAGGACTCCTCACAAACTGCAGCAGTAGCTGAGCCAACTCGTACACCAGCGTTGATTCCACGGACCGCCTCAAACAAACCCGGAGTCGGGAGCGAACTAAATGCAAACAGATATTCAACGCTTGTTTCTCAAGTATGCAAAACCACAGAAACGAGAAATTACGAAAAAAAGAGAGCTAATTAAATTATGTCACATGCAGACCTGCCCCCTTCGTGGAAATATAAAGACTCTGAGAAACTGCTGTGAACTGAAGAAAGTAAATAAAACAAAAGAAAATAGAATTTCGTCGCCTCGCTCTGGAACGCACTAGGAACTTAAATGGCTTTAGAAATGTGTTACTTTGCACTAGCGTTATTCTTTAAACACCTGAAAAGACTTTATGACGAAAATGAAGAAAAAATCTTATTCATTCAAACTAGTTTGTAACTGAAGTTTCGTAAACCATGAAATCTAAGGTTAAGTATAGACAGTGGCAGGCTGAACAGTCAAATTGTTATTGATTCAGTGGTGGGGTGTAGTTGACATTTACATGATTGGAATGATTGAAGGCGTTGTCATTCGATGTCAGGCGTTGTCAAATGATTGAAGGCGATGGCTTAGCCATCGAAAGCTGCTATTTGTAAAATAAATAATATTGTTGACAATGACAACGCCTTCAATCATTCCAATAATGAACAGTCAAATGTGACCGCCGTTGAGACGAGAATACTAGAAGCCAGTTTCCTCTGATCGGTCACTTCCCTTACCAACTGCAGCTGTAACCTAATTGAACGGGGCACGGACTGTGAGCGATCTTTCCTTCCCCCTCCACCCTTAGCATCGAGCGATATGCTCTTGTGGAAATATATCAGGTACGTTTAAAATAATATTACTCTTTTACCTGAGTTTTAAAATTTGTATTTGTATCATATCTGAATTTAAACATTGTTACACGTAGGATTAGATATTAACAAAGTCATAACAAAATTCATTATTTCAACCGATATACCCTTTTCCACTTCCAAAAACTGTGTATGATTTGTAACATAACTCATGAACCGTTAAACATTTTTTTATGATTACCTTTTAAGATTGTTATTTGGATTATACTTTAGTGCCTGAACCTGAATTTGCAGATTGCTAAGGGATATGAATTAGAACTTTTAAAAATCATTGATAACAATATCGATCAGGGCCATTTATTATTGCTAATGTGCATTTTCTATAATCTCCATTGTCCTGTCCCTTGTACCATTCAATATCGCCCCGGGATATTTTTGGCGGAAGCAAGCTGCTGATAGATATGTCAAAAAATTCAACTAAAATGAATTCTCAAAAGAGACTCTACACAAAATATTAAGCATCATACCAACCAAGCAATTAAAGACGTAGAAGATAAAGTCTTTCTATCCAGTAGATATTTCAACATACTAAATGAAGAGTGGAACACATGATGAATTTCTTACAACCAAAGTCATCCAAGAATATCGCACGATCTAACACAGCCAATCCATAGAGTGCACATTCCACAACAAATACGGCGCTTTTATATTTTAAAAAATGCTTTTGTTTTTATTGTATTAATGAATACTGTAACATTTATAACATTTATGTAGATTACCATTCGCTAAATACATAAATCCTCTTAAGACCCATGTTCCATTAGAGAGAAAATATTTGACAAGCTTAAAAGATCCAGGAGGCAGCGGCTACATGCGAATTCTGCGACATTATTTGATTGTTGATGGGATAAACGAAGTAATATAAAAATAATTCAAACTACTATATGTTCAATTACACTTTAAAATTTTTATTTAGGTGTGTGTATTTTTTGCCGAAGTACACAAAATGTGTCTAACAAAATGTGTGTTTACGTTTAACAGTTTCTAGACTTGTCAAAAATGTTTTTGACTAATGATGAAAACTGGGGTGGCGAGTGATAAAGAACCAAACTAAAAGTAGCAAAGGAACGTATAAGTTACCTACTTCCACACGCTTGTTATCTACGTACATAAAAGATTATTAGTCAACACCCTAGTAGTTATTCCCGCCAACTTCATTCAAAACTGAACAGCAACCCGTCTACATTTTTAATTCCTATTCCTTCCGCGACAGTTAACATGCCACGAAAATGGATTACACCCTACTCACGAATGAACACGACACCCCCAGAACGAAACAAGAACATACACATTTTCATCCTTTTTGTACTCGCTACGAAAACCGCACGACGCGAATTCACAAAGCGACAGTACACGAAGCAAACACCATTCTCAATAATGCCACTTCACTCTATGCTTTTTGAAGCCTTTTCTGGAGGGCGGCCGACGCAAAGAATAGCAGGCGTTCCGCTCGACAGCGGAGCAAATCAACATAACAATGACAGAACGCTTCGAGCTGTCGATATTATCTCAAGGCGCGCGAGGACATTATGGCAACAAGGCAACTATGCAAACAACGCCACGCTGTGCTCTTGAGAGCAGGGTCGATACGTCGAAATGATGAAAGAACCGAAGTTCCGTCGGAGAGGAAATGGAACGCTGTCGCTTTCGGGTCGGAATTTTCTTTTCGGGGAGCCGGGAATCGATTGGGTTCACGCGATTTGCCACTGGTCATTCCGTCTCCCTCACTTCGTAAGGACTGTGGAGACAGCAGGTATTGGTGTGAAGGCCATCAAGTTAAGTATGTTTTGACATTACTGGTTCCGTGAAACATCAGCACACTTACAATGGTACGTTGTCAAATACGGTGACTAACAGGGCACAAATGTATGAATTCGAGAGGTACTATATTTCATTTGCATTGTACTTACGAGTGTTCAAAATGTTCTGAACATGTATAAATACAAGAGAATGGCTAAGCAAAACCATATCACGTGAAATGGAGACACGATCGAATCATGGATTACGATGTAATCGTGTATTCATTGATTTCGCGTATTGACTTCCCTCTGAAGAATACGTTTTCCAGATTTTGTTTCTTTTTTTTCTTAAAACACTTAACAGCAATGGTTGATTTTTATACCACAAAACCAAGCGTAAACATATCCATCCTAGAGACAAAATATATAGCTAATTTATATCTCCTCCTTTTGAATCATTCGGAAGCGTAGCAGCGACCACCAAATTTGAAAGGTAAAGAACTGAGAATGTCAATTAGGAAAGCGGAACTTTTTTCGATTTAAAAATTATGATTGGATTCACATCGCTGAAATCAACTAAACAACCACAACTACATTAACCCTTTTACAGAACTTCGCTCACTCTCGAGAAGAAAATTGCGAAAGAGGATGTCGTCCTAATTCCTCCAGTTTGACAAAATTCCACAGCAAGAGAACTTCGATTCCTGTTAATGAAGCGATGGCCGAAGTACGGAATATGAATAAAGCAAGAACGAAACATATAATCAAGGCTTTTCATTACTTTCCGCATTGGAGATTTAGTGGAATTTGACTTAGTTATTAACGTAATTAAGCCGACAAGCAGAAAATTATCAACCGTGTTTATTATTTTTGTTATCGGTCGAGAGTCGTTCATTTTTTTCGTAACACCATCTCCCTATAAAAATGAGTGATGTTACAACAGCACATACTTTCTCGCATTATTTCTAAATTTGCAATTTTCGAAAATTCTGAGAGTTAAACGAAAATCAGAACCGCACCATTCTTTTAATCATACCTTCTTCTATGCGGGGGGAAACGAGTAAAGAAAAAATTGGAGCCCTTTTTGGAAAACAATGTGAATTTTTTTTAAAATCCCTATATTTGGGGCAAATTACACGAATACTACACATATTTTCAAAAAATTGAACATAAACTTTTTAGAGATCCGTCTTTAAGAGACATATTTCAATAAGGAAAAAATCTCTATCTTCAATATTTACAGTGGTAGGTAGACGCCCAAACAAATGCACTTCTGTAATTTTCAAAAAATCTGGAATTTCAACGAACATGAGACATGCACCATTCTCCTGAGCGTTTCTTAAACTCTCCAAAGACAAAGTTTGATAAAAAATGTGATGATATTTTTTGAGAAAATTTTGAAATTGAATGTTTTGGAGATTTCAAGTAAAGTACCCTCTACAATAAACATATCCGCTTCAAAATCGTAAAGCCTCGACTTCATTCAGATCCATTGAAATTTCTATATTAAGTAGAAAATTGACTGAACGGTTTGGACACTAGCGTTCACCACAGACGGACGGACAGACGTTTTGCCGTCAATCGATATTTCTGTATCAACCCACAAAACATGGATTATAAACCTGACCTACACACTGAATTTATCCAAGTTTTGGTCACCAGGGCTCGGCAATAAGAGATTTTCTGCCCCAAATTCGCCGTGTTCCGGTGCACGATTACGTAACTATCTCTTCTTACGAAGCAAGGTCGAGCAAGTAAAAATCATAAAAATTAAGGACGTGGATTCTTGGCTGTGGAGCGTTCTGCCCTCCAGCTGGAAGCCCAAGGGCTTCGCGGCCTACCTAGGCGGAGAGGGACGGCCGGCATCGAGCAGGCGCGCCAGCCGTGCACCGCAGCCCCGCTGCTTCAGGGTAATATCGGCGTAATGCGGGGGTGTCATCAGCAGTAAGGGTGAAACGTCAGGGGGGCAGACGCTTAATGTAACCGCTATAACAATGTAACGCGGCAGTAAAGTGTGAGACACGGCGGGGAGGCGCGGGGTGGGGACGCGGCGCAGTACGCCACGCTGTAGGATAAATAGAGGGTGGAGAGAGAGGGAGAGAGAGAGAGAGAGAGAGAGAGAGAGAGAGAGAGAGAGAGAGACAGACAGACAGACAGACAGACAGACAGAGAGAGTAGCAACTGAGAGGAAGCAATGGTACGAAGTGGTAGTAGAGATGGAAGTAAAAAGAGTAACGAAATAAAACATAAGCAAACTCAATCCCTTTATCAATATTTATGAAGATAGCAATTCGGAAATGTATTGTTCGGAATTAATTTTAGGTAAATACAACAAGTTACAATATACTACACAGAGTGGCTGAAGTGTCGCCATCTTTGCAGCAAATTGAAGCCATGGTTTTTGCAGTCAAAGCAGCGCCCTCTGGAGAAACAGAGTACTCTAATATTCCATAAGGCGCTGGTTAAGGCCGGGTGGGCGCGGGCCGCGCGTAATATAAATCCTCCTGCTCTGTGTTCTCACGACCAAAATGTGATCATTTAGAAACGACATCACAATTCACAATATGTAAGGGGAACGAATTGAGAAACTTTAAAAAGACGTTGCTTCCAGCATAGGTTATTGTCATTAGAATGGAAGCTATTGAAATTATTTGTACACAGCATAACGCCCAAAAGTGAATGTTATTGCAATAAGAAGCAAACGCGCATTGCAATAAAGCGACAAACTTGAAATATGATTTATTTGTGATTTGATGACTTCTATTTTAACAGTTCTATGCCGGACATACGAAGTGATTGTGAATATTATTATTATTCTAACCACTAATATAATTTAAAATAAAGATACACGCAAAATATGACAATATATAAATAAGATCTGATGCAAACAACACGTCGATTCAGTAGAACAGTTCTACACGCCACTATCAGAACCTCTCATGTTTTGACTGCAAAACACATGGGGACCTTAGTTTGGCGAGCGTCCACCAAGAGCGCTGAAAGCATAGGGTCAGGGAATCTATGTAGGATATTCTAGCTCGTTGGGTAAATATCAACTTCCACTGTCAAAAAAAGGGGGGGGGGAAGGGTGGTTCTCACAAATAGTTCTCAAATGGTTCTCAAAAATAGCGTGAAACTTGATTAGGCCTGAACCCCTTTTCTTTTGCAACCTGTAGTTGTAACGATATATTTCAATATATCGGGCTACTGTACTGGCTTAATTATGAATTTCAACACAACTATTTCTAATTCATTATATTACATTATAATGAATCTCGAATATTTTAGGAATTACTAATGATTAAAGAAAGTTTACAGGGCTGTGTGCGAAGCCGACTCTCAACATTTTAAAAATACGACTGATAGCTCTTCCTGTCTTTGACAGAAAAAAGAATTTGAATGATTACGCAACAAGCTACCATTTAGGCGTTTGCAAGATATTTTTTTTACAACAATTTTCTGCTCGTTTGGAACTAATTCACAAGACCAACGTCAGAGGAGCAAAAAATACGAAACTTCAGTAAGTGGATCTAAGTTTACTCTTCAGCATAAACTTTCCACGTTAAGAATTAATGAACCGTTTATGTGACAAACATATTGCAATAAGCACACATCATTTGCTAGATAAAGAAACATGATTTAGTAACAAAAGTCGAAAAATTGACAAAGAGAATGTAACGTAGATTGCGAACTCAACATCGTAAGAAAAAAAGGAGCTAGATTTAGAGCAGAAAGAAACGTTTCTTGTCAGACTGATTGCCGTAATCCGTGAAGTCCGTTTCTTTAGCAGGTTCCAAGGAAGGAACCCTCTTTCTAAGGAAGCAGAAGAAAAAGGAAAGAATACGATATTGGGAGAACACAGTCTAGACAGTAAAAATCTTGTCTTACAAGTTCCGTTGAAAACCATTGCTGGAAACACGAAGAAACCCAAGAAACTCGAAAATTGGAGAAGAGAAAAGAAAACGTAAACTGTTGTTGCGAGCTGTTTTTTTGTTTTGTTTTTTGTTTTAAATATTTCATCAGGATAGTATGAAACTCTTCCATTCAATGCCTATTGTTTTCTAATGGTGCTGTGCTTTACGAGTTTGATTCCATACACCATTACATTATTTCGGACATTTGTAGTTCGTTCACAAACAAGCCAATTTTGGAATGTGCATTATTCAAACCACACGAGGAAAGTATAGCAATGTACAGCAGGAAATGAATCGCCGTTCTAGTCAAAATCATTTTACTCATTCATTCAGGGCTCGATCGCGTGTTAGCGCAAAGGGCCATATGCCACCTTCCACTTCAATAAGTAACCCAAATGACAGGATGAAGGCTACGTAATTATTCAGAAGTTGCTCTGTGAGAAGGAAGTGACGAGGTGAGGAGAGAATTTACGAAAAGCAAGGGGTCGAAATGTGACAGGACGAGAACGTTCAGAATGGGCGGAAAGGAATGATGCAGCTCGGGATAGGGTGGGACTCAACAAAAAAATATGAACTTCATAAAAGGCAAATAAATTGTCAGACATGAGACTGAAAGAATAAAGCATTTTGAGAAGACATAAGTAGGATGCATGGGAATAATAATAAGAATAATACGGTCATTTATGTAGAAACGGAATACCGCAATACTTTTTTTCCGAAATGGACGAGGACAATATAAAGACGCAACTAAATGTCATGCTAGCAACACGAACATGGAAGTCGTCGAAATGCCAGAATAAGACAAGAAAAAAGGGAACTACGTGACCCTCCTATACGTGTGTTGGCAAAGCGCATTCTTTAACATTAGATATTAGTACCGACAGCGGAAACCCCCATTTATAAGCCCATACGGTGTATGCTAGCGACGCACTCTGTTCAAGGGTAGCCACTGTTGCTAGCACAAGAACAGCATCCAAGGCAGAACGCTCACAGAAACAAGAAGAACGTCCAGCGGCCACGTACACTCGGCACTTCAACGAAAGGGGCGGAGGAAAAGGGAGGGAGAGGAAGTGAGAATTCTCGCGGTGGCGGCGCCCTCAAGCCTCGGAATTTGCACTTGCGGGGCCCCCCCCCCCCCCCCCCTGCCCAAGGGCGGCGCAATTTGTCCCCCCGGGGGGGGGGGGGGGGGGGGGGCGGGGCGGCGTCGGAGTGGGGGGAGGCGAAGCCGGGGGGGCTGGCCAAGCAGAATGGAGCGGAGCGCGGGAGGATGGAGTGAGGACGGCACGGAGCGAAGCGGGGCTGGGTAATGCGGGGCGGGGACGAGGTGACGGGCGGGGGGTCTTAACTGGGTACAGGGGGGGCAGGAAAGACGAAGCGGTGAGGCGGGCGGGGGGCGGAGGGAAGGGGGGAGTGGAGCGGGTCGAAGCGGTGTGGGTCGGAGCAGAATTGGGTTGAGTGGAGCGGATCGACGCGAGACGAGACGAGGGGGGGGGGGAAAGGGGGCGGAGGAAGGGAAGGAGGGAACGGGGGACGAGGTGTGGCGGAGCGGACTTTTGCACAGCGGAGGGGGAGGCGTGGAGCGGGCCAAGGCAGTGAGAGGCGGGGGGGAGCGGAATTGGGTACAGAGGGGGTGGGAAGCGGGGACGGACCGTTGGCGCAGGGGGAAGGGAAAGGGAGGGGTTCAGGTTGAGACGCACGCGCCGCAGTGTGATGCAGTGCGCCAAAGGGGGGCGCCACCCCACTCAGGTTCATGGACATCGCGTTCTCGTCGCCGTTACGACACCGGCCTCGTACTTCCCACTTCTCCGTGATGCGAATAACTGTTCCAGCGTTGCATGCAGTATTTCTCGAAGATAATATTTCTCGTGGCGACAAACGAACTAGGTAGCTTCATGCTCTACAGTAATCCACAAATACGACAGTATGCCCGTTATAGTACGCGAGTTTTGCTGACTGTCAAATTTAAAAAAAGATGATTACAAAAAATCTGAATAGCTTATGTATCACTTCCACATATTTTTTATCACGTGTTGGTGATTGAAGATTCGGAAGAAAAAGTACGAAAAAAACAAACAAACAATTATTTCTCAGAATTATACCTGAAAAGCTAACCATCATATCATTCAACAGGATAAATGTACTACACACTTTCTAAATATCCTACAGAAAATATTTAACAGTAAATCCTTGAACACTAACGAGATACGGCATTCTCTAAGGGAATGATTCAATGGAAATTGAACTCCCCCGGACGCACATTCCGATTTCAATAATATGTCACTGAAGAATTCTCATTGTGTAAAACATCCTCTCACAACCCCCAAAGTTTGTCGAAAATCCAGCTGAATAAAGTAAAACTTTGATTTCTTAAACAAAGATATGTTTGAGAACGTTTCATATGTTGCACTTTAACACAATGATTGGGGAAAAACATAAATAACTGCAAAATCATCAACTTGTTTCCGGGACATCGCGATCCCTTTGTAACTCTTTAATCAAGCTTCTTGCTTAAGGTACATTCTTGCGAACACGTTTCCTTTCTCTAGAAAATATGACCTTACCCACTCCCGTCCAAAGAAAGTACCATCATTTGTTCATAAGTTGCGCTCATCAGTCAAACTACCTACAAAATTATTAAGACCATAGGAGAACATTTAGAGCGTGTAACTAATATACAGCGTTCACAAGTGCTGATGGCAAGAAAAAGTAAATATCTACAACGTATAAAAGAAGCATTGAGAATAATGCTATAACCCCTTGGACTTCCAATTTGTCTCAATCACAAGTGAATACTATTGTTGTTACTGAAATAAATTTCAGACTTCTATTACAAATATCTCAAAATCGGGAATGGGCATTAATATTAATTAATAATAATCGAACCCCATGTGTCAATTAATATGCGACTTCAATTTTACGATCACGATAAACAGCATGATAGCACACGTATACTGTTCTCAAACATGGACTGCACCTCTAACTCTCCCAAGAAAGTTTCCAATATGAATAAAGAATAGATACGGTTTAAGAACAAATGGTGCCTATTAACAAACGGAGATGTGACTATTTTGTTTTTCAACTTGACTTTGCAAAAAATCAGGCGTCTCGACCCCCAGTAAACGTAACGATTTTTTTTTATTACATTCAATCGTAATTGAATTTATCCACCAAAACCTTGTTACAGAATTTTTCGTTTTACATTCCCTCCGCAACAAAAGACAATCGATTTTTTTGTGAAAAATTTAAAGGCCTCACAAAGTGCTAATAATTTCCATACAACTATTTTTAAACTATCTAAAAGTCTATTTCCGCCGTAATAGCGCACATAAAAGCCTCAGCGCAGCGGGGCACGTGTGCCACAACACTAAACGAAATTGCTCTCCGGCAAGAGATCACAGAGGAACGAGCTTCGGTGAAGCGCACCCGCTCGCCGGGCTGACGCATATCGTCCCGACCACACGCTCGCCGCCAACGCGCTTACGCACGTACGCACACTTGTGGCAGGCGCGTGGCGTGACGGGGGCGGCGGCGATGGCGGTGCGAGGGTAGGAGCGGGGGCGGGGCGGGACGGGGCGGGGCGGGGCGGCGGCGGCAGGGGCGGAGACTGGGCGGGGCGGGGCAAGGACGGGGCGGGGGCGGGGGCGGGGCGGAGCGGAGGCGGGGCGGGAGCGGACCGGAGTGGGGGCGGGGCGGGGATAGGCCGGTGACGGCGTCCGGCGCGGGGGCGGGAGCGGGGCGGAGGCGGGGATGAGGGCGGCGGTGGCGGTGGCAGGGCCCCGGGGCGCGGCGAAATAGACCGGGCGTTTAAGTGAGCGAACCCGGGGCTCCGGGCACATCAAAGGGCCCAACGTCGCCGCTTCTCTGAGCTCTTTCAGCGCGACTCCGTGCGACAGCGGCGGTCTCTGAACGATCCAGGCCACTTCCTAGTGGCGCCCCACTGCTGGCGAAAGACCATCCGGCAGCGACACCCGATACTCGATTCTGGAGCTGGTATTTTCATTCAATCGGCACACAGTTTGATACCAGCTATTTAGAATCTACGAAAACAATAAGTGAACACTCATGAAATAATATTATTATTTCTCAACATTTAAGAATTCGTTCCGAAATTAACCAAATGCGATCTGACTTTCTTTATCTGATCGTCCGAACTCATCTCGGCGTCAGTTAAGTGATAAAGTTGAGGAAACTCGAAAAAGACGCGTACCTAAAATAATGAAGAATGCTGGAATCAGTGATGAGAAGAATGGATGGTGGAATGAGGACCAATGTGAGGAGCAGCCGCTTGGCAAACCTGCTACAAGGCCTTCCCCACCTCACGTAGCAGCTGAGGCGACTGCCAACAGAGATCATCCAAGCGGCGAAAGGAACCGCGCAAGGCCCAAAACAACGCTCGACCGCGCGACAGGCATTGCATGCACCGGTTGGCAGAGCGACGGGGCAACGCTGCGCTTGGTGGCAGCGGAGGAGGAGGAGACTGATGGAATGGAGGGGCGGGAGAGAAGAAGAGAAAGGAGGAAGGGGGGAGGGGAGAAGGGGGGGAAGCTGGGAGGGGGGGAGGCGAGGAAGCGGGGAAAGAGCGGAGGCGAGGAGGCGGGGAAGAGCGGAGGCGAGGAGGAGAGGAAGCGGGGAAAGAGCGGAGGCGAGGAGGCGGGGAAGAGCGGAGGCGAGGAGGCGGGGAAGAGCGGAGGCGAGGAGGAGAGGAAGCGGGGAAGAGCGGAGGCGAGGCGGAGGGAGGCGGGGAAGAGCGGAGGCGAGGAGGCGGGGAAGAGCGGAGGCGAGGAGGAGAGGAAGCGGGGAAGAGCGGAGGCGAGGAGGCGGGGAAGAGCGGAGGCGAGGAGGAGAGGAAGCGGGGAAGAGCGGAGGCGAGGAGGAGAGGAAGCGGGGAAGATCGCCACGGCGCACGATGGTGCATTTCCCCAAAATCCTGGCCAAAACCTCAAAAATGAAATCGCGTTTACTGAACTTTTGCAAATACTACGACACTGTATACTTGGGGCATCTGTTTCAGCACACTTCGTGCCTCTGAGTCGATTCCCCTGGCACCAGTAGTTGCCAGAGCCCGATATCACCGAAGGGAGAAATGTACCCTTGTGAAAGTTTGCTCTTCCTTTCCGGTTCTTCGGACACCGTATATGAATTTTCTCTGGCAGAGGGCATGAGATGGCATTAATACTATGCTTCTTTATGCCAAATCTTATCAATTAATATGTAAGTAATCCCTAAAGTCATTTTGTGAATTGATAAAATTTAACCAAGTTTCTTTAGAAAAATAAATATAAATATTTCACAGAATTAAGCAGTGCATTATTCTGATATTATGTTCGCAGCTCCCTTACATTGTAAAGATAATCCACAATAATTTTGATCTTCTTAGAAAACACACTATAGCACTCAGAGGTTTTGGCCAGGACATCGCCAAAATCATGCACAATGCACAATCAGCAAAATGCGGCGATGAGGAGTGTGTAAGAAAGGGGTGGGAGTGCGTGCAGACTGGCTGAGACTTGGGGTGAAGTGGAGGCGAAGCGTGAAAGCGGGGTACAGAAGTTTGGGGCTGGAGAGGAGGAAGGGGGGATGAGCGGAGGAGTTTAGTAGAGGGTGAAATGGGGATCGGACCGGAACGGAACACTGTTAGGGGCGCGATGCCAGGGGAAACGGAGGCGGAGAGGCATGGAAGAGATAAATCTGGGGCCAAGGTGGGAACGAGCTGAAGAGGTTGGTAGAAGATAACAGTGAAAGGGCAGTGAGATTGATTATTTCAAGTTTCTAGGCACGTCAATTGATATGGTCATTAGCATTGTTAGTGCAGTAAATGTTTTATTCTGGGCGCGGTTCCTTCCCGATGGTAGATTCTGCGCCGACTTACACGTCTGCTTGCGGGGATTTTTCCGTCTCTGTATCTTCCCAAACGAGGCACTGACCGAGCCGAAACCAGCTCTAAGATCCCGACCGGTCTCCCGCCAACTGTGTTAATGTAGTGTGCGAATGTGCGTGTGCGTGTGTGTGTGTGTGTGTGTGTGTGTGAGAGAGAGAGAGAGAGAGAGAGAAGAGAGAGAGAAAGAGAAGATAGGACAAGGATGAAGAAGGAAAGATTGCGGGCGGTCCATGTCTCATATATTACATTACCGCTCCAACATTTACCTGATATTCACACAAGAAACCAGAGAACTTTTCCATATAGTGCAGATAGCTGCTAGAATTCTCCAGCAGCTCCTGAATTCAACCAGCTACATAGCTCGAATGAAAAATCCGTCAGGACTGGAACCCCTCCCGGTCAGAACCGCAGCATCAACGCCGGGCTGCGACCTCAACCCAGCCGGTACGTCAGCGGGGAACACCACAGGCGTGGCGAGGCGTGGCGAGGGTGGTGCGGAGGACGGTCTCAGGCACAACGGGCGGTGGCAGTGCTGCTCGCCCGGCCCCGCCCCTTCCGCGCATCAGCACCCGTGGGCGGCGGCCCTTTGACGAGACGGCGGCCCTCAACGGCGCCGACGCTGGAGGCAGACGGCAGGCAGGTCGGCGTGAAATCGTCCCCGGGCACGCACAACGCGCGGCAAAGCGACGGGACAAATGGACACGCGCCCGCTCCTAACGACCGAAAAATAGACGTTTGGCGGGGGGCGAAGGCGAGAGAGGTTTCGGCTAAACACACCAACGTCATCAGCAGGGTTCGCGGGGAACACGCGTTACGATTTCACTTCTGCATGACGGATTCTACTCGAATCAAGAGCGTTTGGTCTGGCCTGTGGTCAACGTATCCGTCTACATAAACACGGATGCTACTCTGTTTGGAACCTTTTCAGGACGGAATAATATGGCTTTCAAAACATAATGCAACCAATTAGAAATACTTATCGAATAAAATAAAGAAAAGTTTTCTTGTAACAAATTCAAGCTAGTAATATTTATTTTCAAGAATGATATCCAAAATGTTACATAGAGAGTATAAATACCTACGATAATAAATTATTAAGCACATTGCAAAACATACTTAATCATTATTTTCGCGTGGACTCTATGTGAAAATGTGAGCGATAAATACTGTTGATTAGAGCCAATACTCATATCCTTACTGCAATACTTTCTGTATTAAATAATCATGCAAGTTTACAAAGAGGACCCTACAAGAAATTTCCATTTGGGTAACCGGAGTAGATGATTGAGTGTACAAGTCTTCGCCTATGCACCATGGCACTAGGGAGATAGTGAAAACTAAGCAATTTAGAAAACGTTCACTCTCCTACACGTTTCTGAACTGTTGGTAATGAATCCGAAGAAGAAGAAGAAGAAGAAGAGTACAGAAAATTTATTAAACGACTGAAAAATAATACTTTTTTTTCAATTTTTTTACTTGAATTTTAGTCCTTTTTTTAATACAATTTCGTTGTCTATACAATACACAAATAATGAAATTCTTTTTAAAAAACGTGAAGAATATTTTTCCAAATTAAATTATAAATACAAACTTCGTATCGGTTGATTACTCGTCCTGATATGTTGATTCGGTTGATTGATTGTCCTACCCCGCAGTGTAACACCACGGTACATTCGTTTTCATTTACCCATTCATTCCCTAGAGATAGGCTATTTTCATCAAGAGCATTCCGGCTTTGACGACAGAGATCGCCCTGAGCAGACGGGGGTTCCCCACAGGCTGGGCGACCGCACGGGGCTCGCCACCACTCCACCGCAACAGCCCCTCACCGGCCCCGGGCCGCACGCGCTCAATCCCGCTGAACACACGCCCCGGGCGCCAGGGGGCCGTCCACGCAACCCGCACGTCACCCGCGCCGCGCGGGGCTGCAGCCTCTGACGTCACGGCGCGGGGCAGGGAAGAGCGGCTGGGAGCCCCGTTGATCTATTCCCAGACGTGCAAGGATAGGAGAGTAAGCACAAACAGCACGCGAGGTAATTGAGGGTAACGTACTAGATTGAAACAGAACTGGAGATTCAAATTTTATTCAGAAAATGCAATGATTTTGATACAAAAAGAGAGTGTACTGAAAATTATGACTTCTTCCATTGTTCAATAATTATTGTAATTTGCATGCATTCTTCCCGAATTTGTTGTTTCAACAATGGGAGTTTTCACTCCACTAGTTGTAACTAAAGTTACTGTTTTCCATTTCAAAGGACAAGTCGTCGAGGTGCAAGTTCAGGCCAATGATTTATAATAAAGTGATTAACATTTTTACAATTTTATCAGAATTGTGACATGGGTTCTTGATCCTGGGAGATTATTCCATTCATCACATATATTCCAGAATTTCGACATCTTGATAATGGGCTAGAGTCGTGGATTTTACAATTCTTTCAACATATGAAACTTGATTTATCTGTTGTCAAATAACTCAATTTCATCATACTTGTAGTGTTCCGAATTCGTCGTCGTTCAGTATCAACCGTATTTGCTAGTGTCTTTTTTTGGCTTCAACTTAATACTCAACTGACCTCAACTACCTTAAAACCAAAACTTTGATACAAATATCTGTCGTTTTCTCGGACAATGGTCTGCAATTTTAATCTTTCTAACACCGCAAAATGATATATATTCAAACTATTTATTTTATCCCTTGAATAATATGCATTCCATAATACGCAAAACAATTTTACTAATTAATTTCCATATTAATGAAATATCTTACGTTTAATCATTAGTTTATATTACGATTTATTGCCAATTACAACCGTTTCCAGCTAAACGTTATATTGAAACAGATGTTTGATATTTAGTTTCACACGGATGAATTGCCCTGCTCTCATCCCTTTCCGTAACAGCGCATTGCGACACATGTTCTCCTGCTCTCGAGCGGCCCTCCGTCCGTCCGACCCCCACTTCACCCCGCGCGAACAGCCGGTTAGGACGTCTCCGACACGATAATGAGACGGCTGAGCGAGAAGCCGCTGGGGCGGGCACGGCGCAGGCAGGAGCCAGTGGAAGGGGTGGGGGGTGGGAGGAGGGCTGCCGCCGCCACAGGGGCGTGGTCGCACGATCAATGCCCGCTGCCGCCGCCGCCGCCGCCGCCGCCACGTGCCAGGCGGCGGGCAACGCGACGCAAACAAAAAACATCGCTGGCACTCGCACCCGCAGCCACGCGTCGGGTGGGAGGCGTGAACATTCCTGGAATACGTTGCACGAGTTGTCCGCAACTTTCTTTTTCTACCTCTCCTCCTGTTTTCGTCCGTCGCCCGGGACGTCATCTCTTCTCCAATCCGTTTTCATCCCCCACCTCCTTTTTCATCGCTTCTCTATATCCTTTTTTATTCCTCCTTTATCTTTTTTTCATCCTTCCTTCATCTCCTTTTACATCCCTCCCTCACCTAATTTTTTTCGTCCCTCTTCACCTTATTATCTCTTCCCTCTCCACATTATTTTCTCTTCTTTCTCCACTTTTTTCTCTTCCCCTACCCTTTTTTCTGTAATTTTGTGAAACTGTAATTATTGAAATTGTTAATTCACGAAAGTGGTATGGCGGAAGAGCAAGCCTCAAGGCCTCAGCCTCGCCACAAATAAGGACAATTATTATTATTATTATTATTATTATTATTATTATTATTATTATTATTATTATTATTATTATTATACTTTACGTCCTACTTCATTTATTCTTTATTTTATCGTCTCTTGCTGCTGCGTTTCCAACGATCGTCCTCCTATCTTTGCCTCAATCTCCCAATATATCATCTTCGTCTAGGAATGCAGCTGTAGCTATTTGAAGTTTGTTATGTTATCTCTATCTTATATGTTAGTATGGATTTTATCGACATCTATTACTAGGCGTCGCCCTTGTGAGACGTGAAATGTGAGAAAAGCGATATACATCCTAGGATTAAAGTCTACTTTATTGTGATAAATTCGCATATGAATTTTTGATACTTCAAAAACAATGTAAAAACCATGTTTCTAATAATGTTTGCTACTGTTCGCACCTCAGACAAAATCGTCCAGGACGTTTTTCTCCACCAAAAGTGTTTCAGTTAAAACAAAACATTCAACATATTTAAGCAAAATACACAATGGTTAAGAATATATCTGTTTTAAAATTCAAAAGTACTTTCTTCAGCACACACGTTCATTCAAGAAGTGAGCACTCCGTCACTTATTTAATGTATATATTATTTGAAGAAAGGAGCTCGAAAATCCTCAATTCCAACAGAAATGACGCTCGAGTCCTTTACTGGAACAGTCGGGAAAAGATTTGAAAAGGAGAAAATGGAACAAACAATCCAGAAGTAGGCTGAACAAAGAGAGAAATCTGAAAAAAAAAAGACACAAAGTGTGACAGTCCCCTTTGTTCACGCCAGGAAAATTTAGTGGATTTGATATTAATGCCGTAATACTATGCAAACACGGCACTTGAATGCAAAAGGATCTGCATGATTTACGTCGCGTTTTTATCCAATTTCATACGTGCTATACCACACAGTGCAGAATCCACCAGCGGCTGCCGCATTGTGCGAAACAATCGGTAAAGGGGAAAGTGTCATGAGACTTTTACATCAAAATGACAATCAATGTCTCGTAAGTACCGTGCAATGCCTGGATATGGCTTTTCATTCTTAAAATTATATTGTTCTTTGATTTTTACACTATGAGTATAGTACTCAAGCGTTTAAGTTTAAAAGAGTGAACAGCAAATTTGTTCTTAAATATTGCATTTATTCCTTGCCTAATGGCAATTTTACGATTTCAAGGAAATAATACTGTATGATAACTACAAACACAGCAATCATATCGTACAATGCATTAACATATTATTTTCTTTTACATTTCGTAGCCATCTCAACGAGATTTGAACGTCATATTCCCACAATGATCATCCGAAACATTCTGGTTCCTTCCCACTGAGCTTGAACAAAAACAATGAACATTCGCAAAACGATTCCAATCGACGGGATATAAATGTAGTTCTGAGTAGATGGGCGTATTAACGACCGCCCTTCTAATTGTCCAAACCTCTCGGTCGATCCTTATCTTCCACTGCCGAACTTCTAATGAAACGCCCCAGTGTGGAAGCAAGTGGATCGCGCCCCTTGAAGAGCGTGGAATTCCAATTCCAAGCGGTAGTTCTGACCGGGAGCAGCATCCAAAGCCCTCCAGAGATGCTTCCAGGGGGAATCGCAGCGGAATGGCTTTACGGCCGGGAAGCAACCGGCGGGCAGCAGCAATGGTGGTAGCGATGGCGAGGGGACTGGCGGTGGCGGTTCAGGCGGGAGGCGCAATGTTGCCAGATTGAGAACATTTACCCTCCCTCCAAAAAAAAACCCTTGTGAAGAGCAAATGGGGGCTAGGTGGAAAATTCGAAGAAATTTAAAATAAAGAAAACGATAAAACTTTTTTTTCTTAAGTATTTCTGGTAGATGAAGGTATCAACAAATAGTCACTTTATTTGTAATGTTCTACAATGCGACATAATTTTATAATTTGCAAGGTAGAAATTCGTAGAGGAATCCATTGATTTACAAATGTGCTTTTTTCACTTAGTTTTTCACATTTTATTTAAATGATTATTGAACAGGAATTTGAATTTAGTGAAATTATTAATCGTCATATAAATAAAGTTTTCTTCCTGAACTGCCGCCTTGTGGGGAAAATATCAGACGTCAAGCACTCATGCACCTAGCAGAATTCTACCATTTGGGGGAATTATTCGCAATGCAACTGGCAACACTGCGGCGACGATGCCAGCGGCGGGGGACAGCCGGGTGCGGCGGCGCGGAACCATAAAGCGACGGGAGGAATGGTGTGGGCGACGAGTAGCGTGGATGTAGGACGGAAACACAGCAACGGAGGTATTCGCCCAGCATTGAAATGAGGTGGCGCAAGAGACAGTGTCAGTCGGGCTGAGACGGTCCTCATCTGTTCATAAACAAGTATCTGTTGTTGTCTGAGAAGTGCTGAAAAGCTGCATAACACGAAGAAAGGCAGAGGATGAAATTTCGTCGGCAGTTATTTAAAGTGAAGCGAATTAAGAGCCTTGAAGAGCAACAGTGCTAAGGTAGAATTACGCAATGAGGTGGTGTGCCAGGGATATGAGGCATAGCGACATTATCAGTGCTGCTTTACTAAAGAAAACGAGTATGCTATTTAAGTAGCACCTGTCATTTAAAATCCCATCCTTCTGTGTTTCTCTTTTAAGATGATTGAATACTGGATGCATAACGATTGTAAAGATGGTTAAAGAATGAATGGCGGCGAGACGTTTTAAAAACTGATGGAAAAACCTTCCGTCCACTAGTTAAAACTGTCAAAACTTCCCCAGGGATTATTGTCCCATTCAGCTATTGCAACAAGCACGCCGTTCGCGATTCTAGGAGGCAAGTCCCTCGATCCAGACCGAAGAGCAGCGAAAATTTACTGCGTGTGGGCGCAAGCGAGCTAGTGGGCCAGTCAGACCCGCCGCGGGGCGCGTTTATGTGGTCTCATTGGGGGTGACCATCGCAAACGGGGGGGGCCGGGGGGGAAAAAAGCTGGCGAAGACGAAGCGAGCGGGAATGGAGACAATGTTTGGTTGCGGGAAGAAGAAGCGAAAGGCAGAAGCGGGCAAAACAGGTGTAATGAAACGGAGCAGACGGAAGTGGATAATATCAGGCGGAAGTGAAAGAGTAGAGATCAGGCGGGGACACAGAGGAGTAGGTAAGAGCGGGGGAGGAAAATGTGGAGGAGGAGGAAGAGGCGCGAGAAAAAGGGGGAACGGGGAGGAGCAGGTGGGAAGGGGGGAAAAGCAAGAAAGGAGAAGATAGGAAAGGGGCATGAAGAAACGGAGAACAGCGGGGAGGAGCAGACGGACACGGAGCGGAAAGGAGGCGCATGCGAGCCCCAGCAAACAAAACGAACGCGGGAACATGCGAGCGTCCAGGTGCAGGGCGAGGCAGCGGGAGCGGGACACGCCCACCCCGCGGGGCGCCTGCGTGGCCGCGCGCGGCGGCGGCCGCCTGGGGCCGATAGGCGCGCGCCCAGATTTAGCGCCGCCGTTACGGAGATTTATCCGTGCGCGCGCGCTGACTGCGAGGGAACTGCCCGCCGACCTACGGCTATCGGCTCTGCCTACTGCGCCGACATTCAAAGCCTCCCCAACGGCTTCTTCTCCATCAGGCATTTATCAACTTACACAGGTGCCTCGGATGAAATGTTACAAATTTCTACGGCTCCTAAGGTGTCGAAGATGATCACTTTGCGCAAATGAACATGTGGTGAGAAATCACTTCGAACAGAGTAATACGTGCTGTTTGCCCTGATTTGTGGCATGGGTGTTTGTCGTGCAGAGCTGGTTAGCAGACTCATGAAAAAACCTTTTCATCAGAACACGTTCCAACTGAAGTCCATTGTCTTTGTTCCTTAAAGTCGTCTAATTCTACCAAAGTCAACAATGAACTCTTAAATTTTCTCGCATCATTTCCTAAATCAAAACAACGTTGATTTTCTAGTTAATGTTCAGGACACGTTTGTTTAAAAAAGACAACTAACAGATGTGTAGTGCCTAACCAATGTTCCACAGAATTTGGGGAAGAAATGTTAATGAACGAATGCCATTGCACTCGTTATGCTACTACAACACTAAGAATAAACAAAGAATACAGAGTAAAATAAAAAACAACAACAAAACTTAAAAGTTGGTTGCCTCTTAGCATTATAAACTTCTAAGAGTTATAAGGAGCGGAGAGGAGTTTGCTTTAATAAGTTAATTGAGAATGAAGCACAACAATTCATTCAAAAGTCAAAAGTCTGTACTGCGCAAACGTAACACATTGCGAAAGGCATACCTCCACCCAAAAAAGTCATAACTATAACAACGCAAGTCTCATATTATCGAATCGGCCCAACACTATATCTGTGAACAAACCCGCATGTGTTGCACAAGTTAGAGCAAAGTATTCCTTGGCGCGCGAGGCGCGGAGGCGCGTGTGTTAAGCAACAAACGCGGCGAAATCCACAACGGAATCCCACCGCGAAGGACAGTTCCGGCCCCGGGCGACGGCGCTTCGGATTGCCAGGCCGCACGCGTCTTTCCCGTAATTCCGACGAAATTGAAAACGGCCACGCAACATTTTTGCCGCCTTCCACTTTTTTTTCTCTCCGTCTCCCTCGTCGTCTACTTCTTCTCCTCCCGCGTTCGCGCCTCGGTCCGGACCGCGCGCACAGCGTAAATATGAACTTCCTGTGCGAAGCGCGGGCGTTGCGGGCTCCGAACACAAAGGACGATGCGTGCGAGGGACGGGGCGGGGGAGGGACGGGGCGGGGGAGGGACGGGGCGGGGAAGGAAGCGGGGAGAGTGTGATGAGATGGGAGGTGGGGTGGCAGTGATCTCGCGAGCGAGCACGCGCCTTCTTTGCTCGCGTTACGTGCGCGGAAACCTTAACGACAAAGGGTAGAGGGGCGTTGGTTCGGCGAGCACGTGAACGGGGCGGGGGCGGGAGGCTAACGGCGAGGGAGGAGGGGGGGGGGAACCGGCGGACAGCGTTCGGACGGGATGACGTGCTGAAAATGGAGGGGCGGGGCAGGGCATGGCGGGACAGAGTAAAATGGGATAAAATGAGTGGAGCGAAATGGCCGAATTGGGCGGGGTGACGCAGCGATAGCGGGTCCGGAAAGGGAAGAGAAAATGTTAGAAAGGACCAGCCAGGGCGGGGAAATGCTGGATGAGGTGTGGCAGCACAGAGTGGGTATGATTGATTGATTATGTCGTGTTTCCGAGCGCGTCAACGGCTTTGGTCATTAGTCCCGTTAGTGTAGTGCATGTTTTTTTCTCGGGAGATGGCGGTGATCTTCCCCCGCTGGATGGCGAGATCCAGCACCGACCTACCGCAGGCTAGTGGGGTTTCCCCCTCACCAGGACTCTCCCACCAGCGGGGCACCGCCCCAGCCGGGAGACGCTCAAAGCTCCCAACCGACCTCCCGGAATATGAGGTAGTGTAGTGCATGTTTGTGTAAGTGTGTTAGTAAGGGAAGAAGATAGGACAACGAAGAGGAAGGACAGATCGCACGCGGTCCGTGGCCCGTTTGGTTGGGTACTGCTCCGGATTCGCCTGGTGTTGATCGGAGAAACCACGGAAAACTACCGATCAGAGTAGCCGGTCACTAGAATTCTCCTCCAGACAGCGACGCTGCATTCGACCTAGCTGAAAAGCTAGTGTGGAAAATCCTGCCGCCGTTGGAATTGGGAACCTAGGACCTCCCGGTCAGAGGCGCTGCAGTGACATCAGTTGATGCACTGAGCTACTGCTCCCGGTAGAGTGGGAATGCAATAACAGGAGTGCGGTATGGCCGCACAGAGGCGGTAGGGCAGGGTAGAGTAGGGAGGGTATGGCATGAAAGGACGATCGTGGTATGGGAGGGCGACTGTACCACGCCAGGGGAGAGCTCCAGGAGAACAAGCCATGGAGCGACAGATCCAGACAGAAAAGGCTACATCAGAGCGGGACGGGGTAGGGCGGGGTGGGCGGGGCGGGGAACGGCGAACGAGCGGGCAAGCCGGCAGGAAAGAGGGCCCACCCCCACGCACGGTGCTAGGGGTGGGAACGGTGCGATTTTTTACCGGCGCGGCCGACGCCCCGCGCATGCTAAACGGCCCCTCCGCGCGCGAGTCCGCTCGGCGGCGGCTGCGCGGGAGGCAGCTATGAGCAGGTGAGCCACGCAGAGAAGAGAGAGCGGGGGGTGAGATAGCTAGCGCGGGCAGACCCAAGCAACGGAGTGGATCACGCGCAAGGGTGCACTGCGGGAGAAAAACTGAAAGACGGAAAGTCGTAGGCTTCCGCGGCCGGAGTCATGTGAATGATCTTACCTGTCCGGGTGACGCCGCGTCGAAGGCTGTGTTGCCGACGTTTCGACCATCTTTCCACGGTCTTCTTCAGGGCAGACCAGCCCTGAGGAAGACCACGAAAAGATGATCGAAACGTGACGCCGCGTCGAAGGCTGTGTTGCCGACGTTGGCTGGTCTGCCCTGAAGAAGACCACGAAAAGATCGTCGAAACGTCGGCAACACAGCCTTCGACGCGGCGTCACCCGGACAGCCAAGATCATTCACTGAAAGACGGGAATTTCACGAAGCGCGATGACTCACCACGGAGAAACAGAGAGAGCGAATAAGTGTAAACTTTGTCGTCTGTATGTGTCTACCACTGAAAACGCGGAAACATTTTCTTCAATAAGCGAAGAGAATGTGCTGAATATAAAATTATTCATTGTCATTCCATTAGCAATATGAAATAAATTTCGTAAACAATTCAACAAAACATATAACACCCACACTATTCACAATGAATCTAAAAGACTATGCAAACCTCATTAAAAATTAATGTCAATTCTGCGCATACTCATGACAGGTTAGTATTCGTTAAGATAAGCCAAATGAATGGTATTTACATCTCTTGGAGCATATTCGTGCAGTTAATATTATTTCACGTTTGCAAATATTGGTTTGTCGTACTTCTCAATAATCAAATCAATTAATGGAATATATCCCCGTACGTCGGCGAATATGTTTACTAAATTCTGAGACTGCTTGATAGAAGCAAAAACAGTTTGGAACATATTATTAATCTCAGCTCGTTTGTTTCAAGCTCTCAACAATATCATCTCATTATTTCCTCATTCGTTATCAATGTTTGGCAAAAGTAATACGAACAAAACAAACAAAAAGAGTGCACATATGAGAGATCGCCAACGATAGCAACCGCTAAACATAATCTAGTGATGATATATTCGTAAATTCCCTTTCGTACCAAATCCTCCACCTTCTCCCAAACGCGTGCGCGAACCCCGTGTAACCCAGGTTCTATCATGACTGGCGACCGTTTCCCTCATTCTCCTCACTTTCGCGGCTTCAAGCACCGCAGGCAGCGATCGGCCAACCTCGTCACGCCGCCGCCGCAGCGCTGCGCCGCTACCACACGCGGTCGCGCATGCAGAGCAGCCTCCCCCCCCGTTACTTCCTTCCCTCCCCTCCCCTTTCCCCTTCCGGCTACGCGACGCGCCCGGCATGCAGCACAGCTGACACCGCGGCGATCGCAAAGGCCCGCCTTGCGTTGGGAGGATTGCGGAGAGGAAAGGAAACGTAGGCAGATATCCAATCTTCTTGCGCATTTTTCTGAATATATTACATTAAATGAATGTTTGTTTGTTAGTGCCTCTGGGCGTGCTAATTTAATTAGTTTAGTAATTGTAGTACATGGTTTTATCTTTAGGTAGGTGGTGATCTTCTCACGCTGGACTGCAAGATCCGGCGCTGTGCTGTTTTCCACGTCCAGGTATCTATCAAAAGCGGAGCATCGCCCCGGCCAGATCAAGGTCTAAGCTTCCGACTGGTTTCCTCACATGTGTGGTAATGTGGTGCAAGTAAGTGCATCTATAAGTAACGTGTGAGAAAAGAACAAGAAGACAAGGGAAGATCGCAGCGATGTGCCGCTAGAGCACAGCACTCGGTCGGGCATGCAGGTCAGTCTTCGCCTTCCCCCCACTTCCTTCCCCTTCCCTTCCCTTCCGGCAACGGGACGCGTTCAACATGCACGGCAACTGACACCGCGGTGATCGCGAAGGTCTGCTTCACGTTAGTATGCTTCACTGCGTAGGGAGGCATAGGGGAAAGGAAACGCACGCAAATATCGAATTTTGTTGCGGATTTTTTAAAGATATTAGAATCACACTGAAAACATCTCTATGCGTAAAATTATATAGCTTCGCGCTGGACTTACTTACGTTAGGTTTGTTAATCAGTTACGTTTGTGACACCTGTGAGCACCTCTACGATCCGCTGGAACTAGGTGTATTAATTGTTACGGAAATCACCAATCACAGTCTCGAAGTGCATGAAAACAAAATTTCGGTCGCTAGGACGTGTCTGATTCAAGAGTGAAGTGCATTTTTTTTCCATCGGGAGGTGGCGGTGATCTTCCCCCGCTGGATGGCGAGATCCGGCGCCGACCTGCCGTCGACAAATGGGGTTCTCTCCACCCAGGTATCTTCCACCAGCGGGGCACCGCCCCCTTCGGGACAAACTCTAAGCTCCCGACCGGTCTCCCGGCATGTGTATTGGTGTAGTGCATTTTTGTGTAAGTGTGTGTAAGTAAGGGGTGAGGATAGGAAGAGGAAGAAAGATCGCGCGCAGTCCGTGCACCGTGGTTAGGATACTGCTCAGGCATTCGCCTGGTGTTGATCGGAGAAACCACGGAAAACTACCTATCAGAGCAGCCGGCCGCTAGAATTCTCCTCCAGACAGCGACTGAATTCGACCAAGCAAGTGTCGAAAATCTTGCCACTGTCGGGACTCGAACCTAGACCCTATCGGTCTGAGGCCCTACAGTGACATCAGTTGATGCACTGAGCCAGCTCTCGCGGTGTGACTCTTGTACGTGAAGTGAGAATGGCCTTAGTTTTTCACGTCCGCACGCGAACTACTGGCCACCGCCCTTCCTTACGAAGGAACCTTTAGCGGTATATCAGAAAAAGGAGCGCTCGCAAGCTGCTAAGAGGCGTCTACGGCCTAAGGCTGACGGCCTGCGTTGGTCTTAGTGCGGGTTTGCCACGATCTCTAGCGCCATCGGTGCTCATTCGTCTCTTTTATTGCCACTGACGGCGGAAGCCCACAACACACACACACACACACACACAAACACACACACACACACACACAAACACACACACACACATGGAACTAAAGTATAAACGAATGGGCACAGCTTCCGGGTTTATCCGTGGCCTTTGTGGACCAGGAGAGGATGGAGGATTCTGGAAGGCTTTTCGTGGCAAAGAAATCTCTGTTACAGCGATAGACTAGTTTGGTTTCGTAAAAGCGGTTCTTAAATATACGGTGCGTTTGATCCGTTTTCATTCATACGACAGATAAAAGTTTCGATACTGACCCGATTACCGATAAAATATACAGCAGAAGCACGTCAGAATGGTTTGTGCAGCTAATAAATAAAGCAGATGCTACTTAATTAGGCATGGGAACGAAAGAAAGAAAAAACTACTCCATATTCAGGTTCTGTCTCTTTAACAATGCATCAAAGAAAACCTGACTCCCTCAAAGCGCTGACGATAAAAGAAAATGCCAATGATGAGTAATTTTCCTCAAGAAAATACTTATTATTCCCGATTTCAAAAGAAGATTCATTCCTTCTAGGAGGGGAATATGATGATGAAGGAAGAGTCGACGAAAGTTACTCGGTTAATAAATAAAATCTCGTTCGAGAGCGCATATTTAATCCTTGATTTGTTTATGTATAACAATAAACTATCATCCCAATACTATTATTCTTTTCAGATCTTTCCTTCCACAAACGATCGAACGAATATCACACACACACACACACACACACACACACACAGACAGAGAAAAAAACAAAAGAAAAAAAGAAAAAGAAAAAAAGAAAAAGAAAACACCTTATCTACCATACGTTTTTCGCCTCCCAGATACAACTGCGTACATTCGCATTTCGACAGACAGCTCAGAACGCAAACGTTTCAGTCACCGCACCGCGCTCAGCGCAGGCGGCGAATTTTCACTCCGACACCGCTTCTAACATCGTTACCGGGCGCCTGCCCGACCGGCAAGCGCGCACACACTGAGCGTGACGAAGAAAAATGCGCCACCACGCCGACGAGCTTTCGTAAAAACCACGCGCGACTCCGTTGCCTGTCGCGATATTGGACGCGCACCGACGAACCACCGCACGCGCGTTGCAACGAAAAAAAAAAAAAAGTCAGCGACGGTTGTACGCACCTGCCGCGTATCAAGCCCAACGCCTAACCCGCGACGCGTGTATAACGTATTGCACAATATCTGGACCTGGTGTTCTAAAAATTTACTCAGTGCTCAAAATTTCACGATTTTTATTTATTTTTTTCTTGATACTGCTCGAAGGTCTACAGCGACATATTTTCCTTCCCTTATAATCCTACCCACTTTCCATTTATTTTCGTAGTGTATTATTGCATGTTTTTGGTTTTCAAACATCTTCTCTGTTCCTGGCCTTTGGCACAACAGCCCGCTAAGGGCCTTGGCCGACCAGCGCGTGGTGACCCAGCCTCTAGTCCATGGAATAAGGTGTTCGTGCGGTTAGCACGAAGACATCCCTTCACCGTATGGTGTCTGGTCCTCGTAACATTAGGGTGGGCTTTCTCATCATCACACAGCAATAGATACTGGGGCATCTGTAAGGAATACCACAGATATAATTTGCCTAGGCCGGGAATCGAACCCGGGGTTGCGCCGTGGAAAGCGAGCACGCTAACCAACGGACCCTCGAGGGAGGCCAAACGGCTTCCCTGTTTGGAATAATCGAACTGAATGTACCATCGCCTTTGGAAAGCGCCATATGAGCACATCTGCTGCATCCCGTAGCAACATAGTTTGCCTGTCGAGATACTGAGCGGAGCAGAACTCACCATCTCACTGGGCACGGAACGCAAATAAAAAAAAAAAAAAAGCGAAAAAAAAGTTAACAGAAAAATAATCGGTGACGGGTGCATCTCCAACCCAGCGCCTAGTCCGCTCCGCATATATAACTTATTGCACAAGCGAAGCGAAACTTCTACACCAGATGTTCTCAAAATATACTCTAAGTGTTTAAAATTTCATGATTTTTCAATTTTTCTTAATACTTGGCGACTTTCATATAATTTCACCTGCATTCAAAGTATTTGTTGTGATTTATTCCATACTTTCAATTTTCAAATAGCATTCCTAATCGGAACAATTGAACCGAATCGTGACATCGCATTGGGAAAGCGCCACACGAGCACATCTGGCAGCATCTCGTAGCAACATCGTTGCCTGTCGGGTGCTGGACGGGCCAGGCGGCCAGAACCATCTCATTTGCGCGGAACGAAAATTAAAAAAGGAAGAAATAAAAAAAAAATAAAAATAAAAATAAAAAAGGTGCGGTAACGCTAGCATGCACCTGCCGCATTTCCAGCTCAACGCTTGGTCTAGCGTACTGATACAGCGAATGGCACGAACGAAACGAAACTTCTAGTCCAGCGGCTCTACAGTTGTGCATCGCGATGATCTGAATCTGCTCTGTATTTATGGCTTCGCGGCGTCCCGCGAAATTTCGCTAATAAATCGTTAGGTTCGATAACAAAATATCTTTCATTCTTATCATTGATTTTATCGTAAATTACCGAGTTTTTAATGCAGCCTACGGATTTTTACGTTTCTGCTTAATGTTTCTGCGTTTTACTGAATTCAAAATATAGAAAAGGTTCCAAAATTATATAGGTTTATAAAAAGTCAACGAGGCTTCAAAACAGAAAAACTTATTTAGACGCGCCGCATTAAGATAAATAAGATGGACGTAAAATTTATATTACAAATCTCCAATGCACAGAAACATTGAAAAAAAAACAACAATAACAACAACTAAGCATATCCAATAATGTCAGTTTGGGTTTCGTTAAATACCCAGGAACTTAAGAAAAATACAAAAACCTGACTGTGGTGACGGTAAGCATTTAGGTCTGTCATATTTCTGAACTGCATGTAATCGTAACCCAGTATTAATGTACATTGCGACTGGCCACACACCTTAAAGTTTGGGATTGCTAGCGTGCATTCTCAACCACTTCAGTGCATCATACCGTTGATATCAATGTAAGGCTTCATGTTGTAAAGAAAAATGAACAAATACCCTGGATTCATAATTCTTAATTTATCATTCAGGTTGCACGATGGCAACTATCTGGAACGATCATAAATTTATCTTCACTCACACCAAGAGCGCATGTTATGGTCAAGATTACGATAACATCAGATCACTTGGTATTACTAACCCAATAATCACGGACTGTTTCTCTAATTGACTGTGCTAACAAACGTCTTCACAAATCAAAGTGAAACAACTAAATAGAACATAACCTAGTGATATGTAGTGGAAGTTATCTTTTCTTTGAACGCATCTTGCGAAAGCTCAGTTATATATTCTTAAACCGCATGCCTTGCTCTTAAGAAATTAATTGTTCTTACATACGGTAGTCAATACATTCCAAAATGTCGATGTATGTGGGTCTTTTAAAACCTCTAAACGAATAAAATTACTTACACAGATGCTATCTTTTGAAAAGAGGTTTTTGGAATTTGATGACCAGAAACATTTTAGAAAATTAAAATCGCAGAGCATAAATATTTAGTTAGGTTTACATCAGAACTGTTCGTTCACCACAAAATTAGTAATGTGTACTATTTCAAGTGCATCAAAGCATACTACGCCTACGCACTTACGTATAAATTGAGTACCACCAATATATATCAAAATATTTACATCGTACGTAAACGCAGCAAAGTCAATTACGGTTTTACACCATTACGATAATAACTACAGTAATAAAAACCGGATATTTCAAAAGAACACAAAATTCGACCTCACTTAATTCAATAGCTGTCGCTGAGTCATCTCCGCGGAATAAAACCACCCGCTAGAAACTCAACAGAAAAAAAAATTAAAAAAAGTATCCGACCACTTCTTCCTTTTCAACGGCACCGCAGCAGCCTTCGCGAAACCCAATGCTAAATGGAGCCGCTTGCCGAAAAAGCAATTAGCGCCCGGGAAAATATGGAAGCTACTAAAACTCCGGTAATAAAAGTCGATTAATCCAAGGCTCATTTGGGGCGAGTGCAGAGCGCTACCCGAGACGACGGCGAGGACGAGGACGATGCGAGCTTTCAGCGCGTCCTCCCCCCTCCCCCCCCCCGCCCGCTGCCTGTCGCCGCCGGAGAGAGCGGGAGAGAGGACTCGCAAACCCCGAAGCCATTAGCAAGTTCCAACAGACCGCGGATTCCGAAAATGGTAAAAAGAATGCGATGAACCGCGCAGCTCCCGTAATGCACATCAACGGGTCAACGGGAATGACAAACGAACTTGACTTTTCAATCATATTGTTCGCTGTTCGAGCCCACGGAATTTCTGGGTCCCTCATTTGCTGTAGGTCGGCGTCTATTGAATCATTTTAATGTAATAGAAATGTCCTAACGTAATGTGAAAAAAAGGTTCCTGCATGAAATGAATTTAACTCCAAATTCATAAGGAAAAACTGAAACCCCAAGGCTTACTTTCCCGTCTCATCACTACCTTTTGAATTTTCCCACACCAAGGAAATAATACCTGAATTGAGCCATCAATATTTTAGGTAACAGTTTACAGTATATGAAATTACGGTGAAAACCAGAACAGGTTGGAGCCTAATACTTGTTAGTAGAAGAAGACGTTCACATAAATGTTGGAAGACTCTAAGACATTAATTCTCATTGTGAAAAAGTCGCTTATAGTGACGAATGAACAGTCTGTATTACTTAGAAGTGAATCACCGACGAAACTACGTATTAACACCAACCTTTACAATTATCTAAGAATGTAAATGGTCTTTACATTCTGCCTCTCGAAATAATATCTAATTATTATTGTAACCCAGACGAAGACCGAATTAAAGCGGTCGAAACATCAGCAATGTAAAGTTTTAACTGACCTAAACTCAAGAACCACACGACAAACAATAAACTTCTGACTACAAAGCAGCAATGGCCCGCCGCTAACACATCCAACTCCATGACAATACATTCCGGAAAAGAGACGTCGACCCAATTCTCGCTCCGCCTGCCCTCGCCGAGCGTCCCGCGCCACCAGGCGTTCCGCAGGGAGGAATCGCCGGCCGCCGCCGGCCATTCGTTGCCGGTCGACGCAAGCGGCGGAAAAAGCGCTGCGCGCCCGCACGGCAACTGTTTCCACCGCTGGGGCGCGGAGAGGGGGCCAAAGGGGGAGAAGGCGAAGCGGCAAAACACACGGGGCGACGTGAGCGGCCCCGAGGAGCCCCGGAATAAGCGGCAACGGGACGCCGCAAGTGCTAATGAAAAATTGAAAGGTTGCGGAGTACAGCATCATCCACACAAAAACGTATTCTAGTCATTTAGTGGAGAGGTTACAAAACAATGACAACTATTGGTAAACCAAAAGTATTAAATTGAACTATTTGAGTATTACACAAATAAATTATTCAGAATGAGCAATTTATGTAAAAAATAAAATTTAAAAAAACACACAATTTTGGGGGTGGTGTGTTACGTCACAGCCTTTCAATTATTAAAGCTCTATAGATCATTCCTCATTCTCAAATATCAACACAGGTCAACATCAAACACCTTGACACAGTTCTAACTTGAATTTAGAATTAAACCTCAGTAAAAAATTAAGAGCCACCACATGCTCTCACTTTACGAAAGATTCATCAAGCAATTGCCGCACCTTTCATGATTTAATATATTAGTTTTATTCAAATAAAAGAAATCATTTTCGCACACCGTAACTTCTTCAGCGTTACTTAATGAGTGATCTAGTAAATTAAAGTAATACTCAGAAGTGTCTTACGATGTTTAATACAAGTTTTGTAATCGAAAAAGTACGTCATCATCGTTATATGACTACTTGTGGAAGAAAGTCAGAACATAATCCACTTTATTCATACATTTCATATGGATCAACCATCATTTGAACCCCGCTATTCAAGAGGAGAATAACTAACGTCGTGGTCGCTTTGTTATGGATCGCTTCGTATCCTCATCTACTGGAACGCAACGTCCTCTACTCCAGAAAACAGCGTCCGAGTCAATACCCCTTTTCCCCTCCTTCGTCCGGCAGGGCGGCGCGGCGCCACAAAACTTCTCCACTGGAGAGCTCGCGAGGGCACTCGCCGGCGACGAAAAAGAACACGAGGAAGTCTCAGGATCGGAAACCCATCTTTCGGATTTCGCTCATAATAGGAAGACGGACATGCAGAAATTTACGACAAAATGAAGGCCATTCTACCAAAGTAGTGGAACTCACTGACAAATCTCACTAGAACTAATTTCTCTCCAATGATTTCCTTCGCAAATTTCAACCTATTTCTAACTGCATCCAATTTCCCTATCCTTAGAAACAATTCTAATATTGTAACGAACTTGTCTTGTTACTTCAATCATGAGCTTTAAATGAAAAATAAAATGAGGGCTATTATTTAGTTTTTCTTATCAACTCTGAACTTCGTGTATCACATCCTAACACGCAAGTATATAGGGGTGTGACAGCATTTCTGGTCTTCACATCTTGCCTCTCAACTTCACAGGGCGGAGGGATGTTCTGAAGAAGAGCAATCAAAAAGTAAAATTTCAGTTAGCAATTCGTCTAAAAATAAGTTCTCAATCGCCCACTTCTAACATATTTGTTCACCAAGAAATTTTAAAAACTATTATCCAACAATTTAAATAACTGGCTTCGAGCATCTCATTATTTGCACCGAGTCGCCAAATTGGACAAGAAATATACAGATTTTTCGAATTTTCTTCCACAACATTGCACATAATTACATCCTACCTCATCACATCACTCCCTGTTTATTAATTTACCCACTTCTCCCACTGCACTCCCAAGAAACCGCCGGCGCAAGATGTACGCGCACACCCAAACAACACCCCGCGAAACACGCTCTCACGATAACTTGCTTAACTTGACGTAGCGGCTCTGGACGCGAGGCAAGAGTCTACGTCACAAGCGGCGCGCAAACTCCGCCTCCCCCCACCCCGCCCCGCCCCCCCCCCACCTCTTCCTTTTCCGTCGGGCGTGAGTCTGTGTTTCCTCGCCGCTAAACATCTCGAGCCGCGAGCGAGCGGGGAAGTCGAATAAACAGGAACGCGAGTCTGGTGGCGGCGAGGGGGGCGTGGCTCGAATGGGGTGGGGGAGGGGCGGGCGTCGCCGAGAAGTTGGGCAGCGAGCGGCTCTCGACGTCACAATGCCGCTGCGGATGGCGCCGGCCCGCCCGCTCGCGAGCGCAAAGTTTTTAAGGCGGGTGGGAGAGGGGACAGGGGAGGGGCGGCCCGCCTCGCTCGCCCTTCCCATCTCATCTCCGCATCCGCGCGAGGGACACTGGCCCCTTCCGCTTCGTGCGAGGTTGCTCCGGCTATTTTTGCGACGGTGTAGTGTGGAAACGGAGAGCGTCCGTTTGGTCGAAAGGGATTGGAAATCGATAGCCCGTTTATGGAGAAATACATTTTCACTAGAATCCAACTCTTTCGAAAAAAACAAATATTTTGAAGGTAGTAGCATATAAAGAAGTATTTAAAAAACAAATTATCCTTGCCAGCTATTACTTACATATTTACTGTCAGCTTTCTACGCACATTTCCTGGTCGATTCTTAAATATACACACTCATGAAATATTAGGTTTTATCACGAAAAGGGAGAGAATTATGAATTTTACGGATATGAATGAGGGTTTGTAGGCAAGAACATTGTAACACACAATTTACAAATTATAAGAACAGTTATGAACAGTGCCTGAGAAATCTCTGGTGCATCGAAAGTGTTGGTCTTGGGATATGATTCTCGAGAGAATAAAGCCCTTTTAAAATTTCGTTCTTAAAACAAAATTTTAAACAACGTTAAATTTTTGCTTCGTTTATTATTGACGGTAGCATCGCTGTGTCTGAAAACGAGTCTCATGCGTTTTACCAGGTTCTTGCCCACAACCAATTGACAACATCGGGAACCCATTGTTTGCACATGAAATTGAATAACAATCACCTATTTCGATTCACATCGCCACATTTCTCACACTTAAAGATTGGATAAAGGTATTCGAGCCATAAAGTAGCATTTCTTCCTGACAATGTTGAATGCGACTGCTTCCGAGTACCTGACACCACTCTTTGGAAACGCGGAAGACTTGATAATGCTGGGCGGTGAGAGGACGTTATGTTGTTGTTTCTTTAAACAAAGAACAGGGCCTTCCACTCAAGTCGCGCCTTCGAGGCTGAGGCACAACCTTGGCACCGTCCGATTCCACGCGACGCCCGATCCGTGCCAGCGCTTCCGCGGCCGCCCGGTCGCTCGTTCTGTTTAGGGGACAGCGGCCAACTTGGACGCGCCGTAGAGGCCGGAAAAAGGTGGCGCGAGTGGGCGGCGAAGGATGAGGTGAATGTGAAAATGCGACGGAATACGAGGACGGATAAGGACAGGCACGGGTGGACGAGGGTGGGAGTGGGCAAGGGCTAGAGGGAGGGAGGGCGAGGGGGGGGGGCGGGACGGCAGGGCGCGGGCGGGAGGAAGACATTCGGGAAATGGCGAGAAGGGCAGTGGTTATGCGGCGTGGGAAGGAAGGGCAGAACTGCAAGGACGAATGTAGTAACCGTGAGCGAGAAGAGCTTACAACTGCCAAAGAAAATAAAAAAAAAAAAAAACTGACTATGCAAAGGGTCTGGTAAAACGGCGAAGACAGCGAAGTAAAGATGTAACTGTACAGACGGGATGGCACTTCCCAACGAAATCCTCTGGCCCAAAAGGGCCCACAGTAATGAAACCTGATCGCAACGGACGGCGCATCACGCATGGAGCAGGACGCGTATACGGCTACGCACCAACGCCGCGAAATTGCACTCTGAATGCAGGCGGTGGTAAAGAGAACGAAGAGTCCGCGAGGGCACGTCCAAATGGGCGCGATCGCAGCGCCGCGGTGGCCTCTACGACGACGGGGCGGAACCAGCGCTCCGGACAACGTGTCGAGCGGGGGCGAGTGGCTGGATGGCAAGAAGGGCTGCGCGGGGGCGGAGGCGGGGGCAGTCGCCACCGCAGCGCAGCTTCGACTCGAAAAGTTTTAACACACACACACATCTAGCCGTTCGTGGCGCCGTCCAGTCGCAATCGCCTCCTCGCGGAATGCCGCTCTTTCTTTTGTGGGCGGTGACGGTAGCGGTGGCGATGGTGGGGGAGGCGGCACATGAGCGGGGCAACGGGGTCGTGACTGCTGGTGTCGGCAGCGCGGTTGGCGAGTGGGTGGCGGGGGGAGTGGGGTGGCGGAAGGTCGGCGACGAGGGCGGTGGAGAGGGCGGCGGCGAGGGAGCCAGCAAGAGAGGGACGAGGCTGGCGGCGAGGGCGGCGGAGAGGGTGGCGACGAGGGCGATGGAGATGGCAGTGGGGAGGGCGGCGGCGAGGGGGCCGGCGGGGGGGGGGGGGCGACCGGGGGCGGGGGGGGGAGGGCTTAGGCTGTGGCGACGTTGATACCGGGGACGGGGGGGGTGGGCGGTGGCTGCCGGGCCAACAGAGAAGAGGGCGGCGAAGCGCAACGCGCGAGAGCGACGGTCGACGCAGCGAAGTGGCCCCGAGTGGAACGGCCTCTGGGGGGGGCACACGTGTGGAATGGCCTGGCGCCGACTCTCCGGCCACGTCGTCGCAATCATCGCTCTCACTCACTCCCTTCGGAGACGGGCATCGTTAAATACAAACAACAGATGGGACTCTGGATTGGTGACTGGACTCGCAGAATAAGGGGGTTAGTGCAAGAAAACAGAGAGAGGGGCAATAACTGGCATGGAAAGTAAAGTCCATATAGGTGTTAGAGCAAAACCACCTGCCAACTTTCGTAAGTGCGTAACACTTTCTCAAGACTATCGTTTCTCTCTAAAATATCCCGACAACAATGTTTCGCAAGAACGATAGAAGTACTGGACAAAACACAACCAATTATCGATCGTGCTCGCAGGTTTGCTTTCGCAATCGGTCGGTCGCGCGCGGGCTCCTTATCTGCCTGTGAAATCAATACACAGGTTCTTGTCAACGATCGACTCTATTTGTACAGTTCATTCTAGGCTGCATCGCTGGAGCGTTGTCTGTGCGCTGTTTGCTGATAGTTTCTGTCTGTTCGCTCTACAGCGCTCTTACACCGGAGCGAATAATTTAATTTAATATTAAAAATTATTGAAACACATTTTTAAAACATCACGTCCATGCTAGCGTAGTTTCAATTAACAACTACGCACAGATTTTCAACAAGTCTTGTGCTATCGTATTTTTATCCAGTGTTCGTCGTTAATCAATAGTTTGCACGCACACTTCAGTTTCCTCCTCTGAATATAAACTTTTCGTTAAACATATTTAGAAACGCTTGAGCGATAAATGGTATCTGTTCTTGGATTATTTTAACCTGGCCAATCACACTTCATCAGCTGTTATGGTGTCATCCAATCGAGAGCTAAAACGTCATCACAGTGACATCACTGTGCTGACGTTTAAGCTTCCGATAGGACGAAACCGTAACAACTGATCAGCTATCATCAGCCAGGTTACAGGAACCCATGTATAGAGATTCGGTAACGTCTCTAGCATTCGCTATCCATCACTAGCTATTCGTTCGCTGACACGCGCATCAAGATAACAGGCCTACTATCGCTATCGTTCGTTCTCGATAACGGCTGTAACGGAACTAGCATTCTCGCACGCAGATCTCGTCGCCGAGAATGTTCGTTTCTGAGTTTTCATTGTCCATCTTCAGGAACAATAACATGGAAGTTATACAGTTTCTACGGACTGTTATTTTCTTTCCTTTTTCCCCACTTCAAATTGTGGCCAATTGGAAAGTTAATTTTGGGAAGCGAAATTTAGAAGGTTAATTCGTCCCACGAGTGCTAGGATCAGAATTGCTAGCTTTGCATAGGAATGAACATAAGCAAGGGAGGACCACACTGTTGTAGCTATTGTAACGACTGGAGTAGAGAGAGAGAGGAAGAACGATAAAGAGTAAAGAGGGAGACGGAGAAGGAAGAAGGGGAAAAAAAAATGGGCAAAGGAAGGAGAGGAACAAGAAGAGGGAGAAGGGAAAAGAGAGTTAGAGATGCAGGATGGAAGAAAAGTGGAACAAAAGAAAGAAGCGAGGAACGGCGGGAAGAAAAGCAACAAGAGTTAGAGAGGAACGAAGAGCAGGAAGGAAGGTGGAACAGCCAACAGAAAGAAGCGAGGAACCCCGAGAAGAAAAGTAAGAGGCCAAGCCGTCCCGAACCGACACCGCATGCCTGCGAGAAATCCTCAGCGGACGAGACGAGCGGGGCGTGGCCTGACGACGCAGGGCGGGGCGTGGCGGGGGCGTGGCGGGGATGGCCGCGGGGGCCCCCAGCGCAACTTCCCCGCCGCGGGCGCCGGGCCAAGCGTGGGGGGAGCGGGGCAGGGGGGCGGAGGTCCCGAAGGTGGCGGCGGCGCCGGGGGCCGCTGACAGACGCCACTTGTCACTCGCTGCGGCTGCGCCGGCGCCCCGCGAGCGCAAGGCCACGACGGCGCGGATGATAGGGAAGACGAGCAAACGGATTTGCATAATTACCTGCTACTTCGGGGGAGAACGGTGAATGTAATAAACAGAAAACTTCCAGAACTTCGTACGCAAGAATATGTGCAAAGAACCTAACGGTAGGTATAACTGACCTATTTACGGTTTAACATCCGGTGTCTGAAAAGTACTACAATGTACATAAAACGAATATAATTACATTAAGACACTTTAAAGTAAGAAGACCACTCCTCAAAAAATGCAACGCGCCTCACAAATATATTTCATATCTATTTTACTTCACTATTTGTTTACTAAATGTATTTACACATTAACGAGCAGGCCCAAATGCTTCAGCAGGTTAAATGTATGAACAACGCGTGTTCAAGTAATCATTTTATAAATTTACGGAGCTACGTCGGGTGGGGCAATGAGGGATAGGCGGCGCGAAGCAGACCGGGGTTGAGTGGATCCACTCATGTTTCCGGGCACGTCAACTGCTATGGTCATAAGTCTCCCGTGCTTTGTGAATTTCATTTCTCTGGAGCTCGCGCAGTTCCTTATTGCTGAAACGAGACATGCGGCGGAATGTTTTCCCTCTCGATATCTCACTTCAAACTCCACACAGCGATTGAATTCGACCTAGCTATTAAACTACTGTCGAAAATCCGCCTTCGTTAGGTCATCAATCCTGGACTCTCGCGGACAACGATGCAAAACGCTGCCGTCGACCTGTCGTAAGAAGTGGAAAAATGGGGGGGGGGGAAGCCGGTAAAACAGGAGAGGACGAGGAAGGGCAAGGGGGGGGGGGAAGCGGAGACGGGGGGGGGGGTGGAGGGGAAGGGAGGGGCAGAGAGGGGCAGGGCGGAGCACGGCGGGGCGGGAAAGGCGGAGCGCGGTGGAGCAGGGAGGGGCGGGGCAGAGCGGAGCACGGGGAGCAGGGAGGGGCGGGGCAGGCGGGGGAGGGCGGAGCTGGTCGGGGCTGGTTGGGGCAGGGAAGGGTTAGGGCGGGGCGGGGCGGGGGGAGGGGGGGCGGGAGGCGCCACCCTCTCCCAAGAGGGAGCGACGCCCCGCCGAGGACCCCGTGAGGGCGGTCACGTCTCGCGCAAACGGCGCTAACGGCGCGACGCTCGCGCGTGATGCCGACCGCCCCCCCACGCTCCTCCGCGCCAACGCCCCTCCCAATGGCCCCAGGGGTAACGGTGGGAGGCACCACCGAGAGGTGTTAAAACGAAAGAAGGGGAGAGACAGGGGAGGGGAGAGGGAGAAAGGGGGAGAGAGAGGGGGAGGTGAGAAAAAGAGAGAATGTGAGAAAGAGAGAGAATGTGAGAGAGAGAATGTGAGAAAGAGAAAGAATGTGAGAAAGAGAGAGAATGTGAGAAAGAGAGAGAATGTGAGAAAGAGAGAGAATGTGAGAAAGAGAGAGAAAATGAGAAAAAAAAGAATGTGACAGAGAGAATGTGAGAAAAAGAGAGAGGGAGAAAGAAAGAAAGAAAGAGAATGTGAGAAAAGAGAAAGGGAGAGAATGTGATAAAACAGAGAGGAAGAAAGAAAAGAGAAAGAAAGAGGGAGAAAGAGAAAGAAAGAGGGAGAAAGAGAAAGAAAGAAAGAAGGAGAAAGAGAAAGAAAGAGGGAGAAAGAGAAAGAAAGAGGGAGAAAGAGAAAGAAAGAGAAAGAAAGAGGGAGAAAGAGAACGAGAGATGGTCAAAGCGGATGTAAAAAGTGTGGTTTACAGGACACTTTTTGTTAATGCAATCAGACTCATTCCACCAATAAACAAGCCATTTTTAGCATTCCTTCCAAAAGTGTGTTATTCCATTCAGTAGACTCAAAATAAAATCAAATTAAACGGTTTTAAATCCTCTACATGCCATTTAGCTTCCTAGAGAAAAATGAAACTTGTACCTAATCTGGGAGCTGACAATCATGCTAATCAACATACATTTCATTTGTAAAATTTCAACAGTGTTCCCTGGGACATTTTCTGCACGATCGTTTTTTAGCTCAAATTAAACAATGGTTTTCAAGAATTTTACTTCTTTAAAAAACAATATTTACCTGCCTAGTAAAATGTGAGTTTTAAGATCATTTGACGATGATCTTCGTTGTTGAAACGGCCTTACGCCTAAATCAACACCGACTCCACAACCTGTCCCTGTCGTAAGTTCCACTTGTAGGGCCCTTCCCCTCCCCGTCACGTTGCGTCGCGCCTCGTCCCTCCGTTGCCCCCGAGGCTCCTGCGAGCAGCGGTACGTCTCCAGTGAATCGCTTGGGACAAGGGTTCTGCCGCGGAAGGCGAGGTGCATCGCAGTAAACTGCAAGTGAAAACAGGCAGTGGCGTCGGAAGAATAAGGTAACTGGTAGTTCGTGGTGGGGGTGTTCGTACTTGCGTTTTAGCATTAACGATTTCAACGTGATGGAAGTTGAGACAAACATGCGTAATAACACATGTGTAACTAGAATACGTCAAAAACTCATATGAACGTGCTCTACATATTCAGAGTCAATAAACGCCTTTTGGTAAGATTGGTAGGTTTCTGAGATATCTTTACAAATTAATGCACGCAATGAATTCCAATTCAGAGACACAATAAATGAACCAATACCTGTATTCTCATAATGCAGCATTGGAATGATTGAGTGTATAGAGATTTTGATACACATTTTCTTGAATGTTAATGAAATATTCCGAGGATACCCTCTATACGCTGATATGTTCTTCAGCTCTTCAAACATCACATTAAACATTTGGAAAGAATAAAAATTACGTACAACAATAGGGAATTGTCTTTCAAGAAACAACTAATTCCGATCAATCTGGGTCACTTTACTCAAAAAATTGATGATCCGCTTTCAGTTTGTGAGATTGCAAAACTGTTTGGAACTTTATGGCGATAAGTATGAGCGAAACATACATGTCTGCGTGTGATGGAGTTTGCGACGTGTCTCAGATTTACAACATGATTTCCGACTAGGTACCGTCATCCTCGAGTTAGTTTGTAGGTTTATGAAGACGCGCTAGTTTTTCGTCCACGCACGACAACATTAATTATTTCAGAGATTCATTTCGATTTGACGTCTGAATTTTACACGAGACTGCACTTTACAATTAAAGAACACTCCGCGCATCGACAAAGCAGCGTTGAGGGCACCGCCCACCTCCAAAGAAAGCGCACCGTATCACGTGACTCGCTCGCCCCTGGGGGAAGCCCCTGTCGCAACGTCGCAGTCGAGGGAGGCTTTCAGGCCCAGCCCGCCGCAGGGGAAGGCCAGCCAGCCAGCCAGCCAGCCGCCTGTGCACACGGACGTGTGCATACGCGCACGTGTGTGAGTGGAGTAAAGAACAGGTGCCCCCCAGAGGGGATGCGTGGGAGAGGGCCCATCGCAGGTGCGTGCACGCTAATTACCCGGGCTGGCACGCGCACAAAAGCTGCACGGGAAGGGAGGGTCGGGGAAACGGGAAGGGAGAGTCGGTGCATAGCGTCCATGGGGAGAATGAAAGCAGCCAGAGCGCGCGCGCGCGCGCGAGCGAGAGAGAGAGAGAGAGAGAGAGAGAGAGAGAGAGAGAGAGAGAGAGAGAGAAAGATGGCGCGAACGCTAAAACCGGAAGAGATAACTCAGCGACAATGCTGTTGTCCCCACAGCATCGTCGATCTACGACTTGAGTCCCAACGGTGACGGAATTTTAACACCTTAAAAAATACACTCTCTCAATAAGCGCTCCAATTTTTTTCCACCGTTAGAAAAAGGAACGTTTGAAAAATGGTGCAAGTGCCCGTTTTGTGGAACTCTCGGAACTTCCGAAAATTGCCAATTTAGAAATAATGCGAGAAAATATACGCTGATGTACCACCAGTAGTTCCTAATGGATATCCTGTGATTGCCGGAGCAGTACCACCTTAACAAACAGGTTCTTGGCAATGCACATCTTCTCTCCAGTAAATTTTGCAAAAGAAATACAATGAAGCCTTTCTTTGTCCTTTCTTACACCAACTCTGTCGGAAAACATCCTGAAACTCTACGAGTTCACACTGACCAAACAGCGAATCAATAAATACGTCCATAGCAATGTCCATCCCCGTGTAATTTACCTCGCGGATTCATTTGCGCTTCCGAGGAACCCACGCCGCCTGATGAGCGCGTCACCGCACCGCCCGCCCCACGCTGTATATTAGCACAACGGGGAGACGGGGGTGAATTAAGGTAGGCAGCTAGGCTGGCAGGCGGAGGCAGGACGTCGGCGAGGCGCCGCGCCCGGGAGCGAAAGCCAGGGGCGCCGTCAGCGTCAGCGCCGGCGCCTGCAGGGGACTTACGCTCGAGGAGAAGGCAGGCGGCGTCCCGGGGCTGGGACGGAGGCGGGGGAAACAAGGGGTGAAACGAGCCGTCGGGAATGGGCCGGGCGGGGGGCGGGGCCGGGCCGGTGATGGGGAGACGTAATGAAGACGCGGAACGTCTGGAACGTAACGGGGTGGAAACGACGCAGCCACAAAGCGGCCAGAAAAAGGGGAAGGGGCCATCTAGGATAGGCAAGTCGAGAAAAGGCACGAATCCTGATGGAGAGGAACAAAAGGGATGAGACGAGGACGGGAAAGGACAGACCCTGTTACTGCAGTACCTCTCACTGGGAGGTCTTAGGTTTGAGACCCGACTGTGGCAGGATATTCGACACTAACTTGAGAGCTACGTTCTGACGCTAACTAGCGACCGGCTGCTGTGATCGGTAGTTTTCCGTGGATTCTCCGATAAAAACCAGGCTAATGCCGGAGCAGTACCCTACTAAACGGGCCACGGATGGCGCACGATCTTTCCTTCCACCCTCACCTTTACTTACACACACGCACACATACATTCACTACACTACCACACATGACGAGAGAACGGACGGGAGCATAGATCATGTCCAGGCTGGAGCGGTGCCCTGCTGGTGAGAGATATCTGGTCAAGGAAAAATCCGCTAGCCGACGGTAGGTCGGCGCCATCCAGCGGGGGAAGATCACCGTTACTTCCGGAGAGAAAAAAACATGCACTACACTTACTAGTGATCTAAGACGTTGACGCGCCTTCAATCACTAATGAATCAAAAAAGGAAAAACACTACGAGCCAAATATGTTGAACGTAAATGCGAGGCAAAAACACGGGGAGACCACACGAGAAACTGGCCGTCCGTCGGCGGCAGAGCCGGCCGGTGCTTCGGTCGCGGAGAGGCGTGGCGCCGCAGATACGCAGTGGGGCGGGGGGACAGCGGGGCGCATTGTAGCGGAACGCCCACGGGAGCCAGCCTGCGGGCGCGAAGGGAGCCCGCGGGCGGCGGAGTGGGGAGCGGAGGGCCGGAGCGACGCACAATGCGGACCCGCCGCGCGCCAACACGACGCCATGAAATATGCAGCAGGCGGCGCCACCACCTTCCAGCGCCAAGACGCCGCCGCCACTCACAGTGACGCGGAGGGCGGTTGGTGTTGGTGGTGGCGGCGGCAGCCAAGCAGGGGCAGCGGCGCTGGCAGAGCCGAGAGCTGACAACGAACAGACGGAGGGGAGGGCAGAGAGGCTTGGGCGCAGGCGGTGGATGGGTGGTAGAGTGCGGGAGGCCTGGGTAGAGAGCGTGGGAGCGGAGGGCTGGGCGACATGACATGGGCGGGGAGAGGGGTGTGTGTGTGAGGGTGGGAGGGATGGGGGGGGGAAGGGAGAATGAGGAGCGAGACGTGGGTGTACGCTCCGAGGCCCGGACGACAGCAAGGCGGAGTGAGAAGGGAGGAGGGCTTAGCACGGGGACGTGCGCGGAAAGACGGGGGCGCAGGTGGGAGGGCTGACAGGATTCTCCATGACAAAGGCGCTGTGATCGCGACGCGGCGACGCGGGTGGGCTGCGGGCATATCGCTCCGTCATCCGCAACAGCAGCGGAAGTAATATGCGACGGAACATCCACCACAAATCCGAGTTGAAGTAAAACGATGAAAAAGGGCGATATTGGACTTCATTACAATATTCGCGCAAAGTATATTTACATATAATGAAATCATGGAACATTCTATCTCGGAAATAATAATAATAATAATAATAATAATAATAATAATAATAATAATAATAATAATAATAACATCAGTGGCAAGTGTCGCCTATGTAAGAAGGCCACCGAATCTATCCAACATATCTGCAGTGGATGCTCTCAGTTGGCACAAACAGATTATTTACGTCATAATAATGTAGCCAAAATCATCCACCAAGCTCTTGCTAAAAGATCGGATCTGATAAAGGAAAGCCTGCCATACTACAAATATCTACCAGAACAAGTTTTGTCTAATGAGAGAACAAAAATCTTGTGGGATACTCCCATTGTTACAGATAGAACAGTGGAAGCAAATAAGCCTGATATTCGACAAAACTACTCGTAGGGCAATAATAATTGATATCGCAGTCCCACTGGATCATAATCTGCTGACAACTATTGCAGAAAAGAGGAGAAAATATCAGCCACTCTCAGTTGAGCTGAAAAACTTGTACAAACTAATAGAGGTAGATATTGTACCCGTGGTTATTTCAACTAATGGGCTTGTGGCTGAAGATTGGAGGATTGTGAAAGAAAAACTCCATCTAAATGAGTGGCACCTCAGAACCATGCAGAAGGCCGTGTTGCTGGCAACCACCAACATAGTGCGCAAGGTTCTCTCCCTAAATCATTGAAGCGGAACCTGGTGCCTGGAGCAAGAACTTCTCACCATCTGTCTCACCATATGTGTTGACGTTCTGTCCTTGAGTTATACTTGAAAACTCCGGAAGAGCGTGAAATTTTGAAATATGAAATAATAATAATAATAATAATAATAATAATAATAATAATAATAATAATAATAATAATGCCGATGCTAATAACATTCGAACAGGAAAATGCCTCAATACGAAAGATCATCAATTCAAGGCTGGACTCGAGCAGGTGAGCTTGTTATTTCCCGAATTCTAATGATTCTTCTTCAAATTCTCTCATTTTTCTCAGGCTTTTCCAGAGCAATGAATTTCCCCACAGTTTTCCCGATTTTCCAGAAAGTTGCCACCCTAATTTGGCATACGTACTCAGAATTGATACGAAAATTAACTGTGCTCTTTGCAATTTCAAAAACACACGACAAAAATAGATTTCACACGATGTGAAGTAATATGAAATAACATTTCAAAAAAGTGAAGAGGGGCCCTAAGCACATCATTAGTCCGTTTATGAATTAATCTCCACCTTTTCTCTCCGTTGTGGAGAGAGGGGTCACGGAGGCTGGGTAACGTTAAGAGAGAGAGAGAGAGAGAGAAGAGAGAGAGAGAGAGAGAGATCAAGGCGACAGTGCAGGCTGGAAACTCAGCAACGCAGGCTGTGGTACGGGCGGGAGACGCGGGCGCGAGCGCGGACGTAGGCGTGGGCGAGGGCGGGGGCGTGGGCGGATTGCTAGCGGGGCGCGAGCGCAGGCACGGGCGGGGTCGTGGGTGATGGCGCGGGAGGGTTGGAGAGCGGGGACGTGGAAGAGGGCAGGGGCGAGGGAGGGGGAAGGGGGGGGTGGGGCTCGGGTGTGGGCGTGGCAAGCCATTAAGCGGAGGAGGTGCAAGAGGAGGAGGAAGCAGCCGCGAAAGGTCGCGCTCCGGAGATCACAGAGCGCGCGTTGCGAAAGGAACGCCCCCGCGTCACAAGCGATTGCCATTCCACTTCAACGCCAGCGGTCCTCGCAACAACCTGCCTGAGAAACTGTGACCACTTCTGCTCTCGAAAAACCCCTGAGGTGGGGTGGGGTAATTGCGAACCATTTTCAGCAAAATTCAACTGTCGGTTTCTAGTGGCTCTACATTAACTAAAAATTAGAATTTAAAAAAATTATCATTTAGATCTATCTATCATTAGATTCTGGATTGTAAATCGCCTTCCGGACGTTTAAAAAAAAAGATTTTTTAAATGGTTTTATCACAGTTTTTTGAAACAACCTCAAGAACACATGTTCCCCGGAGCAAATGTGTACAAAAGATCAGTTCAAGACGAACAAACCCCAAAAGGATTGGGAGGGGGGAGCAGTCAAGACACTTTTTTGCTTCCAAAGTTTCTTCTTCACGTCCGTACAATTGAAAATCACTAGGGAAATCTAGCTATCACATTCCCAGACCTTTTTTAAATGAGTACACATTTACCCCACTCCACCATACAGCATTGCGGCATCAATGAACCAACGTTCCTTTGGTAATACTGTACTTGTAATAAGTTGCGATTTTTTGCTTGCATGCCTGTTTTATTTCTGTAATTGGAAACCCCATCTTCTTAGGTTACTTCTCCAATAAATCACTGTGCCTTAGAGCAGGAATGTGTTGCCTTGTTTCCACATTTCAACTAGTACTATATAACCGCATTTTCCGTCATTGTGACATAAATTAACACTCCATATCAGTTTTGCCTTACTCGCGACAACAGACGGGCAGATCTTTCTATATTATCAAACTAGACCCGAAGATGCCCTTAATAATAAATTTACCATTCGCAATAGTGAGAATGAAAAAAAAGGTTGTCTTATTTGTAATTTCAAACGATATTGTCAAGACAATTCTATTCAACGTGATAGCACGAGTTACAATTCAGATACTCCTAGATAGTGATAACACGAGCTACGATTCAGAGACCTAGCATGAACAATCGAAACGAAGGACAAAGAAAGGAAGAAAGCATTGATTTTGCAAAAGTTAACGGGGCCCGTCAAACGTAAATGCTCCCTCCCGGTCGAGTGTGGTGGTGTAATGCCCAAGTTATCGGCAGCTATTTTGATGAGAAATGCCTCTGCTGGGACTCGGACGAGTTCACGAGATGGAAGACGCGAAGCCGTTGTCCCCGCCGGCGCGCAGAGATAATTCGCGGGCCGGAGCTCCCGACAGATCAGCTCGAGGGGTGCGGGTGAAGGAGGGCGAAGGTGCCGGGTGATAGAGATGGGAGAAGAGGGGAGTGATGGGGCTGGAGAATAGGGGAATGGAGGGAGCGAGAGAAGAGACGAATGAAGGGGACGGATAAAGGGGAATGAATATGCGGTTGAAGATGGGATGAATAGGTTGGATGAGGGGGACGGGTGAAGGAGGAATGAAGCTGCGGGTGAAAACGGGATGAAGAGGCGGGATGAATGGGGCGGGTGAACAGGGCAGGTGAATGAAGCCGGGTAAAGGGTGGCTGAAGGGGCGGTGTAAAGGGGGTGAGGGGGCACAGCGAAGAGTCGTCCGCGGGAGAGACGCGACGTCCAATCTGATAGAGCGCGCGCGCTAAAAGGTATCGACCGTCAACGCGCCCGATTCGCGCTCGCTCGCCCATTTCCTGCGGAGGAGGGGGAACGGGGCGGGGCGGGGACAACAGCGGCAATGGTGCGGCACGGACCGTCCAAACGGCACAAAAGAGCCGGCAGAGGATGGTGGATGCGAATCCAGAAATTAATATTGTTCCGCAGAGCAGCGATGTTCGGCTAGGTTTTCGCGCCAGACGGTCCCCGGCGACTGAGAGCTCCCTTCCGCATGAATATGTCTTCGAGAAATTCTCGCCTAGGGCCCGATTCGCGAGGTTCTGCGTTATTTAGTTCACGAAACTCCAAACTAATAGTAATGGAGTGCACCGAACGCTCACTCATCGGGTGGATTTCTAGCAGCTACTGCCCGGGGGTAGAACGGTGCCCCCAAGGGTTTGCGTTGGGCATCGCTGCAGTAGTTTCAATACCACCTCGCTCGAACAGATTTAATAACCCGACAGTCAGACGCCTGGGAGGGATTTTCAGAAAGTATCAATCATCAAAAACAGATGGATATGAAACAGATGCATGACTAGATAAATGTGCAACATGCTTCAATATTAATTCAATCCCATATCACCTTATTTGTGCGATATCTGTAAAGGAAATACACAGATTAATTAACACCGCAAGTTTAAGGTACGTGGTCTAATTTTAGCGACTCCTCTTACCACTTCATTGACCAACCGGTAAAACCTGGATGGGAACCTGGAAATTATCTTTATGTAAACGCGACAAAAATAAACTAGCACATCCTTCATTTCAATATACAATTATGTAAATCAATTACCCTTTTAAAATGGTAATGCGTAAAAACTACAACTATTTACATCACGTAAATCTTCAAATGACTCTTCCAATGCTCTTATCCAATCATACATTTTCAAAAAGCAAAAATCTCAAATCCCAATCCACTGCACGAAAGGTACCTCATCAGCCAAAGAACAACCCCCCCGCCATCTCCAAATGTGACGGCAGCCCGCATTGACTGGACCGGCGTAGCAGGTAAACAGAACACTGCCCGTCAAAACGCTGCCGCCGCCCCAAATCAACCGGGGCTGATCGAGAGGGGCAGCGAGTGACACGCAGGCACGCGGGCCGTGTGTTTACGAGGCGTGCTAATAACGTCAAGCGCACCGTGCGGGCGCCCGCCCTCGCCGCATATTTCAGAGGACGCCCTCAATAGGTGCTCGCCCTTCATCCATCCGCCTGCCCGCCCTTAACCCGTCCGCCGGCCCTCGCTCGACTGCCAGCCCTTCACCCGCCTGCCTGCCTTCGCCTCACTGCCCGCTCTTCACCTCACTGCCCGCCCTTAACCCATCCGCCGGTCCTCGCTCGACTGCCAGCCCTTCGCCCACTTGCCCGCCTTCACCCGTCCGCCCGCTCTTCACCTGTCTACCCGCCTTTAACCCATCCGCCGGCCCTCGCTCGACTGCCAGCCCTTCACCCGCATGCTTGCCTTCGCCCATGCGCGCTCTTCCCGCCCCCTTCATCCGCCTGCCCGCCTTCACCTTCTACCCGCCTTTAACCCATCCGCCAGCCCTCGCTCGACTGCCACGCCTTTAACCCATCCGCCGGTCCTCGCTCGACTGCCAGCCCTTCACCCCCCTGCCCGCCCCGCCCCCTGCCGTTCTCTTCCCCCCCCTTCACCCATCCACCTACCCTCAACTGTCTGCCGGCCATTTACCCAACCGCCCGCTCCTATCTAACTCGCCAATTTCAACTTTCGGTCTTGTAACTACCATACACAACCGAACCCTTTGTTGTTTATTCTGGCTATTAAGTTTTGTCTAGGGAATGCAAATTATTCGCGAGAGTTCCATTCTTTTGACACAGTAATGCATAACTAAATTGGAGGGCATCGTCAGCGAGCCACCTGTAGAACTGATCGAATTCATTTCACGAACGTTTGCAGTAGTAGTCCCTAATACTATTTTTGCCAATTGGAGAACGTTCGAATGAAAAGTGAAAATCCAAACTTCTATTTAAAGAAATATTATTTCCATACATTACACTTGGATTAAATATTGGGATTTAATCACGATATTAGTTGAAAGCGGAATGACAGTGAAAACTCAGGGACTATTTCATATTCCGTTGGTATGGGTTGTCTGTTTACTCTGGACGTCCATGGCCTCATTACCAATTTCTCCACGAAATAATTCATTTTAATATTCTCCCGTGCTCTCCATATTAGCACGAATTTCTATAATATTCTTTTCAGTGGTGATATAATAATCTAAATCATTCCTGATACCTACTACAAACGTCCAACTAGACTCCCTGGGCTGACACTTCCCGAGGCAATATCAGCTGGCGTTTCACCTCATCTGCCTAGTAGGAAAAAATCAGTGTGGCAGAGCGATGCGGTCTCCGTCAATGCTCACCTGTTTCACACTCTACCCAAACAATCGCCCTCAGGCCTGAACCGACAATTTCGGCAACCGTACGGGAAGCAGCGCGCGGGGAAAAGAATGGGCCACGTGGCACCACGCGCGTTCTGTCGGTTATCGACAGCACATCCGGCCGCGTCACGTCGCCCAGCTGCAAATGGCGCCTGCATTATTTACCGCGCGACCGCACCCCGCCGCCGCAGCAGCAGCAGCAAGGGCGTCCCCATCGCTCAATCAAACGCCCGCGCTCACCCACCCCACCGCGTACGCTATGGTCCTGCAGGAGCCCCTTTCGCTTGAGCGTCACACGGCCAATTAACACAAGATACGCTCCACGGTAGACCAGTGTGATACCTCACGAGCGAAAATCGCTCCATTGATTAACGATATATCTGAGAGCGTTAACCGCTTTGATTATTAATCCCGTTAGTGTAGTACGTTTCGTATTATATATAATCTCCGGAGGTGGCAGTGATGTTCCCCTGCTGGATGGTGAGATCCGAAGCCGACCTACACGACTACTTGTGGGGAGTTCCCCAACCAAGTACGCCCCACCAGCGGGGCAGTGTCCCAGCCAGTACAAACTCTCAAGCTTCCAACTGGTCTCCCGATACTTGCCGGAAAACTACCAACCAGACTACCCGGCCGATAGAATTATCATGCAGACTCTTTGTGCCACTAGCATACGGGTTTCAACCTTCTTTTGTCGTACTGAAGAAGACAGAGCGTTCTTCCGCGGCAAACGATGCAACTTCCCAAAGGGTGAGTTCACCTACGAGAGCAGAGATCAATTGCTCCGCAACCTCCGAGCGATTTTCATGGAGATCACAGGACCAAGGGTACGCCATTGTTCCATGGCACACAATGACTCCATATATTCCGACGCTACTTTCGAGAACAACCTCTTTCGATGCATGATCGCTTCTTGATGCATGAAGGAACGCAAATTATACTGAAGGCACCACAATTGCAAAGTGATGCGCTACTCGCTTACGACATTACCAGCGAGTACTTAGCGTGTTAGTTTGAACAGCCATTTACGGGCACTTTGTGAGCAAAAATTATAAAATGGAATTGAAATACTTTTAGTTTGCATTTATGAAAAAAATATAGTGACGATGTAATTACTACATCATGTACAGATAACAATAACAGATATATTATTATTATTGATATATATATATATATATATATATATATATATATATATTAGAATGAGAGATTTAAGGCAAGTACACAGAGATGCACAACGAATACCACTATCCTAAACAACAAACGCACATTTCAAAATAAATGTTCGTTGACAAGTAGCCAACAAAAACAAAAATGTAGCACAGCAAGTGACACATTTAAAGCCACTTGACACAAAAAGCTCCCAACTGGATTCCGACGCCCCATTTCCCTCACTTCAACTTTTTTCGCCGCAGGGGTTTGTTTTGGTGGTTGGCGGACGCGGCTGGCGCCAGAAAGTCCACGCTGGCAAGCGACCGTCCGGATCTTCTCTCCACGAGCGAACGACCCGTTCGCAGAACTCGCCGCACAAAACAGACCAACTTCGACACGGGATAAACCCGTTCGCCACCGCAGGGAAAAAAACAGACCTCGCGTTCGTTTGACGTCATTGACGATATAGCTCGTCGAATCCGGATTGAGACAGGAGCGGCGTTATCTTTTAAATAAATTAAATAAAAAAAAGTGTCTTCTACTCGATACTAGATAGCTAGGTCGAATTCAGCCGCTGTCTGGACGAGAATTATAGCGGTCGGCTACTCAGGCTGTTTTCGTGGCTTTGCCGAACAACAACAAACAACAGGCTAAAGCCGACCTAAAGATGTTCATACTAACAGCGAGTAGCTGATGAAACCAAACCATAAGTTTGGTACTATAGATTTGAAGTTCTACCACATTCCTCGAGAAACCCATATCTGATGTTTTATGCCAGTTTAAGAAATGCCTACCAATATAATATCTCAAACAATTTTTAACGACTCGTCAGGAGTTGAAAATCTACTATCTCGTGCGTAAAAGCTGTAATGAAGCAGCTGCTCGCAGCCTTTGAGTAATCGATTAAAGAGAAATAAATTCAGGATAAGGAGGCGTGAGCTAAGAGATCTTGCTAATGATTGAAAAAAGTAAGAAGTCCAAAGAAAGAAAGCTGCTTTCTCAACAAAAATAAATGAAGTCTGGAAATATAAAGAGTTGTCTTAAATGACAAAAATGAGTCTTAAAAATGTAACTAAAAAACCCTACGATGGTCCAGTAACGCTTATAACTCGTAACGCGGGTATTTTAATAAATTTTGTTACAGAAGCATTCTTTAAAGGTTCTTATTTTTATCATAATGAGTTTCTTAGTAAAATGAAAATTATTATTATTTCTTCTATTTTATGAATTGGTGTAGAATCTGGCCATTCTGAATGGTACACTGTATGTAAACAAAGAAAGATTCTCGAATGAATGCATAACAGAAAATTATTGTATAGCACTCCTCTATCATAAGAATTATTTTCTACATTCGCTGAATAACAATAAGATAAAATGGTACAAATATTGTGTCACAATACGAGTTCAGCATTCCCAGGGTAATTCACGTTTGGATGAATTTGTCCTGAAGTAGAGTGACGGCTAATATAAATTGCCGACTTGGCACTCAAATTTTTCCTCTAATTTTAATTTTATCAGACGAAAAACGTTTAACAAAATATATCTACTCGTTAATAGTTACAGTAAAAAATAAATAAACGAACAATATATTACTGTTTTGTTTCACGTCTAATGCGTTGCAAAATACATAAGCACAACTGTAAGTGTATTAAATCATGGCTGTCACTTTCTACTACCTTTATAAGCCGAGAACACTCCCTTCTCAGCTGACTTAGACGATAATCTAGGATTGCAAGTTTGCAACATTTTTCTTCTGGGAATGCATGTGAGATAAAGGATTATGAAACTGATAACATGTGAATAAGATGTCAATGTCAAAGGCTAAACGTTTTTGCATTGTAAATTTATTTAAGTCTAATCTTATATTGATCTCGATAGTTTAAGTATTCTGATCTCTAACACACAGCAACAACGCACGCCAACTTGAAGCTTCGAAAACAAATGTCTATATCATAGATTTTGCGAATTGATATTATCAACGAAATAAAAAAAAAGAGTTAATGGGTTTAGGGCAATTAATAACGACTTACATTAGTATAGGCTAACTATGAACACGATGTAGAAAAAAATCATCCCGAATTGTTTGCCAAACAACATTTCTCTTCTAATTGACATTACATACATATCGACAAATATATTAAATAGCACATTGAAAGAGTCTTGAATTATACATTCAGACATAACCTCAACATTAAACATCATTCAGTAGAGACGGACTACCTAATAAAAAAATTTAAAAGAGACTTCTTAAACTTATTAAAGCACAGAATCAGGCCATGAGGCCTGCTCTTCCGTCTGACCAAGCAAATTTCGCTCCTTTCACCTACTAGGGGAGAAAGAAGATATTACTTGGGCGAAGAAACAGGCAATTTAAATTTAGCACAGAGGCTTCATTTAGGCTTGATATTTCACATGCAGTAAATCTACTAACATAGGTCAGCCGGCTTTACTTCTCCTCCGAAGGAAGGTGTAGGGAGGACTTTTTCCCTTTCCCTTAAAAATCCACGGCTTCGATCGGGTTTGAACCCGCGAACTTGGATATAACATCCCGTTACGTTAACCGATACACAATCGCCGTCGCGACGTATTGCTATCTCCAATTAATAAACACGAATTAAATATAAATATCCATATTACACATTCGCACATATCACAAACACGAATTAAAAATAAATATCCATATCACCATAGTCCTGAAAAAAATTGCTGATTTGCTCCAAACTGAGGGCGGGAAAAGGATTTCGTCACCTTTGTAATGGCATGTATGGATTATAATTAAGACTAGTTGACTCGGCAATGCTTGGCTTTTGTAATGTATTACATGTCACACACGTGATTTAATGCCATGATATGCAAAAAGTTCTAATAGATGAAAGAATTTCTCGGGAGTATATGTTTGTTCTATGTCCTGCTTTGACATGATTTGGACAAGTTCCCCATTGTTAAAAAGTTCTCCCTCAAATTTGTCGCCTCAAAATCGTTCGCTTTGGTACTATCTTGGAGAAATTCGATTTACTCGCCGTTATTTCAAATAATCATTCCAGCTGATATTTCACAATAGCAGGGGCAGAATTCTTGTCTGCAGTGAAGACGGCACTAAATCCTTAACTGTCAGGCGGGTTGCGTAAATTTCAGGGGTGCTCGAATCGTTGAAACGAATAAATCATCAACCCCGCCCCCCACACATACGATTCAATTCAAACCACTCTTCAAACACTTCAATTACAAATAATAACAAAGTGTGAACATTTCAGCGAAATCAGTGCAGTGGTTTTAACGTTTGTGTGTGACACACATACGCACACTCCCTTTTCTTTACATATTGATTAGCAAGTAAGCCTGTAAAGACTTACGGAGAGTTATTTTTACAGAACTATGAAATTTTCTTTAAAAAAAATGCATAGAAAACGCGCAGTGTCCATTGTCGAGCAGCAACGTGTGACAACTGTGTGAAACAAACAAAGTGTGAAAATTTCAGCGAAATCAGTGCAGTGGTTTTTACGTTTGTGTGTAACACACATACGCACACTCCCTTTTCTCTACATATTGATTAGCAAGTAAGTCTGTAAAGACTTACGGAGAGTTATATTTACTGAACTATGAAATTTTCTTTAAAAAAAAATGCATAGAAAACGCGCAGTGTCCATTGTCGAGCAGCAACGTGTGACAACTGTGTGAAACAAACAAAGTGTGAAAATTTCAGCGAAATCAGTGCCGTGGTTTTTACGTCTGTGTGTAACACACATACGCACACTCCCTATTCTTTACATATCGATTAGCAAGTAAGTCTGTAAAGACTTACGGAGAGTTATATTTACTGAACTATGTAATTTTCTTTTTAAAAAATGCATAGAAAACGTACACTGTCCATTGTCGAGCAGCAGGCGGGGCGCGAGCGGCGCCCAGCAGCACGCGACGTTCATAGCCCGGCGGCGTCGCCGTCACATCCACGCGACGCCGGCGATGACGACGCCTCGCCTCGCGCCTATCTTATCGCTTATCTGGCCGCCAGACAGCACCGGAGGGAACAGGAGAAGGGGAGACCGAGAGAGAGAGAGAGAGAGAGAGAGAGAGAGAGGGAGAGAGCCAGCACGCTGTGCGAGATTATCTGCGCAGGATGCGCGACCCCAACGCAAAAGCGACCGTCTAGCGATAGCAGGGCACAATGATTAAAGACGCTGCCGTTTGGTGAACAACGCATCACGAGGTGGTGTGGGAAAGGGGTTGCCCGTGTATGAAGGAAACTTGGGACTCGTCTCCTTCCTATCTTTGCGTGAATACTAAAACACGCTTTTATGTTTCCTTGTTGTTCGTAAGTATGTGGTGGAAGGGACCGTGGAAGTAACCGTGGAATAAGTTTGTGGTGGAAGGGACCGTGGAATAAGTTTGTGAATGATTGAAAAAATTGCATTTAAAATGCAACAATGTAAAAAATCTTATCGCTAATCTGAAAGTCAACACCGGAGGAAACAGGAGAGGAGAGGGAGAGAGAGAGAGAGAGAGAGAGCGAGAGCGAGAGCGAGAGGAGAGAGAGAGAGAGAGAGAGAGAGAGAGAGAGAGAGCGTACGCTCTGCAAGATTATTTGCGCGGAATGCACGGTCCGTACACGAAAGTGATCGTCTAGCAATAGCTGAGCACAGTGATTAAAGACACTTCCGTTTGGTGAACAACGCATCTCAGGGGTGGTGTGGAAAGTGGGCTGCCCGTGTATGGAGACAAGGGCATCCTACCGTCCTATCTTTGCGTAATTATTTGGTGCAAACTTTACGTAAGTAACAGTGTGAGTATATATCTGAGTGAGTAGTAGAAACGAATGAGGTTGTGAATGATTGAAAAAATTGCATTTAAACGCAACTATCTAAAAAAAATCTTATAGCTTATCTGGCCACCAGGCAGCACTGGAGGGAACAGGAGGAGGGAAGGGGAGAAAGAGAGAGAGAAGATGCTGTTCGAGATTATCTGCGAGAGACGCACGGCTCGAACGCGAAAGCGACCGTCTAGCGATTGCAGGGCACAATGATTGAAGACGCTGCTGTTTGTTTGGTGAACATCGCATCATGCGGTAGGGCGGGAAAGGGTGAGCATGGGTATGAGACGGGTGTATCCTTTCATTCGCATCTGTGTGAGAATACTGAAACACAGTTTGTATTTTCTACTTTTCGTTCACGTATGTGGTGGACGTAGGAAAAATGTTGGCGTATTTCTGAGTACGTAAAACGGATGTGGTTGAAAGTAACGAAAAAAATGAGTGAAAAAGGGACAAAAAAATCTCATCGCTTTTCTGGTCTCCAGGCTGAACCGGAGAATAGGAAGAGAGGGGGAAGAGAGGGGGAAGAGAGGGGGAAGAGAGGGGGAAGAGAGGGGGAAGAGAGGGGGAAGAGAGAGAGAGAGAGAGAGAGAGAGAGAGAGACTTAGATAGGGAGAGAGGGGGGAGAGCCAGGCAGACATATTGTGCTGGACTATCTCACCGGGTTTCACATCCCGAGCGCAAAATGCGACCGTCTAGCGACAGCAGAGTACAATGACACGTAGACGGTGATTAAAGACGCTGCGGTTGAGGTGAAAATGGTGGGGCAATCACAGCGTTGAAGGGACGTGCGTGAGTATGAAAGAGACGAATGATCCCCATCATTCACATATGTGCTTGAAACCGGAAACACGCGTGTTCCCGAGTTGTTCGTAAGAGTGTGTTGTAGAAAAGCTAACTGACATTGTAAGAACTTCTCTAAATTAGAACTATGCGCAAATGTGTGTTGCGAATGATTTGAAAAATTCATAATATTTTCTGTAATATAAAAAAAAACTATTGATTTATCAGGCCATCCGATAGCACCGGAGGAGAGGGGGAGAGAAAGAGAGTGAGACAGCACACTCAGTCAGATCATGCACTCAGGAAGAACGACCCAAAAGCGAGATAGATAGTCAACCGATAGCAGAGCACAATGCCAGGGAAAAGGTGATTCACGCCGGAGTGGTCTCTGCGAAAATCGCACATCAATCGCATAACTAAAGATATGTGCGTGAATGCAACTTACGAACAAGACTTCTCCTTCGTGTATCAATGTAGAAACATGTGCGCGATATTAAAGTGAAAAAAGTGTGCTTTTATTATTTATTTTTTTGACAAAAACACAACAAACAGTAGTAGCAACCAAATGTAGACGTTACTCTGAAAATATTATGTAATGCAGCAAAACCTAATAGTAAAATCGATTTTGAATACGAAACACGTAAAATGAAAAAATAAGAATTCAGTTTAAAAAAGTATTTTGTAACTTTCATAAAGATTTCAAAACAGAACTTTCAAACATGATTTCTGCACGTCGTCATTATAAATCTTCTCGGAAATACATTTTTTTGAACTACGTTTCGAACCGTAAAGTGCTGAGAGTTCTATTTTCCCCATCGCTCTCAGTGTTGCAACCAATTATTCTGTTACACCTCATATCTTGAGATCCAAAGTACAATTTAACTTAATACCAACCGATATATGAAGCTTCAACATCCACCCACCAACGCGGTGGACGGTCAATAACATACCCCAAGAATATAATAACAACCATAATAACACTTAACAGGAGTTAATAGCAGCAATTCCGCAACACGAGCAAAGCCTCCTCCCGTAGCGTTTAATTAGGCAGAACACATAGCGCCTTGAAATCCGATGCACAACTTCGCTTCCTCCGACGTCGGTTCCTAGCGACGGGAAGGAAGCGACACGGAGAGGGGTAGGGGTGGGGGGTCGAAGCAAAGTTCGGTCGCGGCGTCTCCTCCGCCTATCAGCCACCGCCGTCCCCGCCCCCACCCCCACGTCCCTCGCCGGCGCGCGCCACGGTTAATGAGGAGTGCCCGAGGCGTAGACGGCGCGCCCCGCCCCGCCCCGCCCCGCCCCGCCCCGCCCGCCCGCCCCGCCCCGCCAGGCACGTCCCAGCGCGCACCATTACAGATTACATCGCTTCCCAAGAGATGGCTCTTGATAACCCCAAATTCCAATTCAAGTTGAATATTATTGTCAGCTTTTGAACGCGCAAAAATCTATGATAAGTAATAAAACATCTACAATGCAATTATATTAAATTTTTAAATATGTTAAGATGATACGAGCGGTGAATTTTCAGGTTTGCTCTTTTAATTAATTAGCTACATGAAACCCTGAGTTATGTGAGCATTGCCAATACGCGTTTAATAAGATATGTTTTTTTCTTTATTAAAAGAAAAGCCAGTATAAGTAGAAATCAGGAGAAAAAGAAAGAAGTTAAGCGGAGAGAGTATAGTATTTCAATGTTCAACGTAATAAAGCCCATTCCACTGGAATTCCGGTTATTTAATGTACCTTCCTTAGACTGCAGTCGTGCATGCCTGGAACACTGTTATGACTTGAACACTGCGTTCCACTTCCCTTTTCACATTCCATGTGGTATATCTTTATCTGCCATTAACAAGTTAGTGATAATATCCCTTTTGAGTTACAGAATTAAAATAGATGATTATGCATGAAACTGTTAACAAGGCATAATTTCTTGAAGGTATTCTTGTACGAACGAATTAAACCAACCAATAAAACGAATTACATGAATAAATGAAAACTAATATTATTTAATTATTTTAATATAAACGAATACATTTTTAAGTTTGAAAACGCTCCAATCCCAGACGCAGCTATAGAGAGATTACTATAAGGGACAAGTTTGACATCTACTGCTTGGCCACTGCTGGCAACGAAACTGCAGATTATGCCCACGCATTAAGTTTGCCCGATGCGTTCGTTTAACGATAGCCAATTTATAAGTGGCTTCATCGTCATCATCTCCTGCAATGTCATCGCTCTACATGACGTTCATTTGTTTCTCGACCAGGTCCCGAAGAGGTCCCTTCTTACAGTAACTCCTCTACACCTTAACGGAGCATACCAAATACGTTGACACGCAATTAAACTGTTCTATGAGAATTATTGCAGGAGTAGTCAAATCCACACCAACCCACTGGCTGCCTGTGCTGAGCAGCATACCACCCCCAGACATAAGGACAAAGAATGCACTCAAAAAAAAAAAAAAGTGAGAAGATTATGAACAATCCGTTACTTCCTATACATGAACATATTGGCGCAAGAACGAGACAACTGAAATCACGTCATCCACCGACTACAACAGCTCAAAGTTTGGTAGCCTCAGACTACAATAGCTTCAACGATTGGCAAGAAACCTGGAATAGATCCGTATGACACTATGACAACCTTACAGGAAAATAAAAAACCTGGAGGTTTCTCACTTCCACGCAGCACTTGAACAACTATTAACAGAATATGTACTGGACATGGCCGCTGTGCTGATTTAATGCATAAATGGAAGATAAGCCCTAGCCCAATGTGTGACTGCGCAGATGTCAGGCAAACTATACAGCACATTGTCCATGACTGTCCGAGAAGGAAGTTTCCTGGAAACCCCCAAGAATTCATCGCAGTAACTGACAATGCGGCCCAATGGGCAAAGGAACTTGACTTAAGGCATTAGAATCAATATTTGAAGACTGATAAAATTAACTTCTTATTGTGAATTAGACATATGGCTTTTACTTAAATGTGCTATATTGTTTTTAAATTGTGTACTTGTTCTTTTAATTGTTTTGGATTGCTCTCTTTGTGTGATTTTTTTCCTTTTTCTTATTGTATTGTTTCCTGCCATACGAATAAATAACCTTAACGGAGACGCTCCCACCCCTTCGTCATTCCCGCACTTCGCCAACGCGCGTCGCTGTCGATGCACCTTGGCGTCGCTCCGGCAGGAATGTCACAGCGCTACCCTCAAGGGGACACAAATTACACTGTTTACGATTACGTCGAAAGCAAATCGCAAATCAAGCTGAAACTGTTATTCAGGTAGTTTACCTTACTGACTTAAATAGAAGATGTTGATGGATATAAACCACAAGGTGTCCTGGAAACCGTAATTTTTACAAAGTGTCCTGGAAAGCCTTTCAACGAAATGTTAAATACGCATCAACGTATTTTAGAGGATCAAAAGAAACACTATTGGAAGTGTACAAAGTTGAAGGCCCGTATTCTAAAAAGGAATGTCATTGTTCATATCCTATCAACTATCACTTCGAATTGGAATTCACTTCTCCCAATTAACCCTATTTAAATTTTACACAAAATTGGAAAGGTCATGTCCGAAGAATGCCAGAACATAGAGTAAGTAAAATTATCCTTCAATATGCACCTAAAGGAAAAAGAAAGTGTTGGATGACCCTAGAAGAGATAGTATGAATAAGTTCGCGACGGAACAGATCAAGAAGATCCTTGCTGTCGATGATAATTTCTCCCAATTACATGGAAAAAAAATAGGTTATTTCGGGCATCGACGACCGAATTCCAGCCAAAGTATTCTGATTGTAGCGCGGTGGCAGGTTACAGCGATTACGAAACTTCGTGCTTAGTAAAATCGGCAGTAAGCAGGGCTTGCTTGCGCACCTGCAGGACACTTTATCGTCCACCAGATATGTTTCTGCTAAGCAACGTAACCAATTACAAAGCGTACGCCAGTAATAATCATCTTATCATGCAGATAAAGTTCACCAATATGCGAGGTCAAAGCTGAGAACGTGCCATAAAGAACGCGATATTGGCTCATAAGAAACAATAAAGCGAATTTATACATTTAGAGATAATTAATATATACTTATATTATAATTATTATAAAATTGGTTTATAGCAAAATATTGTTCTAAATCCTGCTCAGCCATTTCAATTGTAAGATTTCACGTTTTTAGAATATTACGAACTTGTATTCTTACTTAATTTTAGAGGTAGATGTTCAACATTGTTTAAGTCTGGTAAAATTTCACACATATTCTAGTAATGATCAGTGTTTCTTCTAAGAACAAGAATCACGAAATTGTGAACATGATGAAGCTCAGGGCAATGATCAAATGGGAAAGTAGTTGCGTAATCAGTTCGATAAGCTTCCAACCGTTTGGAATCGTCGATACAGTAATACAGTTTGATAAGCGGCGCCCTTGAAAATATCTACAGGACACTTCATACACGTATGGCTGTCAATGACGGACCAGTCACATAGAGCAAATAAAACTATCTGATTTCTTACGATTACATGTGAATCGCATTTCCGTACAATCAATTAAAGGGATCGAAACCACCAGAATTTTGTAAAATAAAAGCCCGTTGCCATCATTTCATCAAAAGTGACTGTTTCATAGGTAATTTTTACTTCTTTTTATAACAGACAATGACCTAGTTTTGGGATGTGACCACACGAGTTGTATATATAATCGAAAACAAATTTACTCGAGACGTTTCATAGTAATGTTGTTTCCCTTCAAATGTCGGTGCAATTATCGACAATCTAGGGACTGAAGTCGTAACGACCCTTCTTATATCGCAAAGGCAACAGAGTAATTCAGGGCGTTTCACTACTGGAGGTGACTTCACACCCACACCTTGAAAAAACAAAAACGTACAGAATATTCTAGAATGATTCAACAAAAACTAGTACCAATCGAATCATCTTCAATTTATCATCGAGTCGAGAGTAATCGAATGACGACACATTGACCACCTCATTTAGATGCAAAACAAAACTCCCTCAAAATAGGTTTTTTATTTTCGAGAATTTTCTTTGAATGTCCTGGAAGGATTCGAAAAAGCTAGTTTCTTGCTAGTCGAGAGAGACCCGTCGAATAATATCTCATACACCCCAAATGGTGAACCGGAAGGAGTGCAATCATGAGTAACAGTCGCGTGAATGAGCTTACGGACATCCGCGGGCTACCCGATAAATATAATTAGGATGTCATCTAACTTTCACACAGAAATTGATACACTGGTTCTATACTAAACATTTGCCTCAATGAATCAAAACAGTCTGTGATCAAAGGATGGGAAATATTCGGGCGACATACACCGCTTCCGGAAATACGAGATTTCAAAGAGCTACGCGAATGCTATTCATACATGAAGTATCGCCCTTCCGCTGGCTGAACAGTGTGCGTTGGAGTGGAAGTCCGGACTTCGAGACCCGTGCATCGCTTGTTAACGCTGGAGTGTCAGGCAAATAACCACTACGCTTAGTAATACGGCGTAGTACCACGCCTAGCTCCGGTGTAAATGAGACAGTCGAAGCTGGACTTAAAAGTATCAAGTGGAGGAACGCATTACATAACTAAACAATTCTAAAAGTAGCAAATCCCAACTATTCGTAACCAAAACATCCATCACAGTCACTGCAATATTTTTTTTTCCGGCGTCCAAAAATTCCCAACCTCTCACATCCAAGAAATGATATTTCATGTGTTCCGCCCCACGCTCTACAGATCCACGTATATCCCCTGTGACTTTTCCATCCATAATGTAAAAGAAAAAAAAATGTTGTCAGCTCCAATTCACTTGTCAAAAATACCGCGATTATTTCAAAAGTGTTTCAAACATTTCTAAACTGTAAGCAATTTCACATTTAAAAAATACGTTTTAAGCGGTAGGATCATTCGATGAAGCGATAGAAATTTCTTGAGTTGAGAAAGCATCATGAAACGTCAGTTACACATGTGGCGGTCCTCCGCACTCTCAGTACGAGTTCAGTTCGTGCGTAACTCATCCGCAAACGTAGCCGGAGAGGTGTAGCGTAGTTCAATTTATTTACTGATTGATTATTTTGTTTCCGGACGTGGCAAGTGATATGGCAATTATTCCCGTGAGTGTAGTGCACGTGTTAAACCAGGCGATGGCGGCTATCTTCCCTGCTGGAATGTGAGAACCGGTTCACGTCAGTTTGAGACATTTCCACTTCGATTTACCTCCGCCAGCTAGGCAGCGCCCCAGCCGAGACGAGCACGGAATGCCCAAATGGTCTTCCAACATGTAGTGAAGTGTATCTGTTAGTAATGGGAGAGAAGGGGACAAGGATGAGGAAGGAAATATCGTGCGCTGACCAAGGCTTTTTTGTTAAGAGTACTGTTCTGGCATTCGCCTGTTATTGGTCGCAGAAACCTGCCGATCAGAGCAGCAGATACTGGCATTCTCTTCCAGACAGCAGCAGAATACAACAGCTATAGTCCAAAATTCGCCTCAATGACCTCAACTCTCGTAGAACCAAGTCAGAGACGTTGCAGTAGCAACTTTAGTTGCCGTGATTTATCTCAAATGTTTGGACATCGGACCACTGATGGACCGATTTTATTTATCAGTCTATACGACAGCATAGAAGTGGGGGTAGAAACACCGCCAATGACCGGGATGTACAATTCACAATATTTGGGACATGCTCTACACTTGTGTGGTCAAAAGACCGTAACAGTTGAAGCACCCTAAAAAAGAAAAATCGACCAAGACGCTACGTTATGCATAAACGTCTTTGCGCCCTCGCATACAGCTGTGGCGTCTCAAAACATCCAGCGCTGCACTATCGCCAGCCCGCACCCTGACGCCCGGAGCCCAGTTGTCGCGGCAGGGCTGGTGCACGCAGGAAGGCACGCCTGATCTCGGCGTGCTGCATCGACGTGGCAGCCGTCGACAACGAAGGGTGCTGGGGACGGACACTATCGGCTGCGTCCTCACAATGTGGCCGGGGCCGCCCGCCGCTCCATTGTCAGCGCGTTGTGCGACCTCTCGTCGTCGCCGTGCATGGGCAGTGGGCCGAAATACCTGTCTGCGAGCGGAGAATTTAGAGACACGCATCCGCCAACATGCGACGATGTATGCAGGGGCGTCCAAGGATGGGGCAGCTGGGGCAACATGCTCCAGGCCCCACATAAAGTGGGTCCCGAAAATGTGCAAAAAGTCTATTTTCTTCAATTCATTTTAAAAAAAGGATATTTAACAGTAGTTGAAAAAAAACCTTTGAAATATAATAATAATAATAATAATAATAATAATAATAATGATAATGATAATATTAGAATGGTTGAATTATTCCTGTTGATCCCCATTTTATATAGTAGAAAGATGGATCTTTTTAAACTTATTGGACCAAATAGGATCAATCAATGAAGATATCAGGAATTAAGTCGTATAATTCATATAAGCAATAAATAAATGTATATGTCTTATAGAATTATACGACTTAATTTGATCCTATTTGGTCCAATAAGTTTAAAAAGATCTATCTTTCTACTAAATAATGATAATAATAATAATAATAATAATAATAATAATAATAATAATAATAATAATAATAATATACTCGTATGAGGGAAATCTTTATTAGAGGCAAAGGGGTCCCCGTGGATCTATGGCCACAGGCTGCTTGATTCCTTGGACACCCTTGGATGAGCATTTTTGTTTTCGTAAAGATGGCTTTGCAAAAGCTTTGGTCATGAGCAAGTACTGCGATTACAGTTGTATACAATTTTACACATAATTCGTATACACAATTCTACGTTATTGTGATGTTCGTGAAGACTGTTTCTGTTAAAATATTTCATTTATTCCTTCAACGAGACTTTTATTCATCGTTCTTGAACAATGTGCGTGCTACTTTTTCGAAAAGCTCTTAAAGTTTTCCTTAGCAGCATTGTTGCTGCCGTACCTCACCAGTGTGCATTCAACAACGAAACACTACTCAAATCCAAAGATTGGCCCACCATTTAATTATTGAATCAATCCAACCAGTACGGCACCTACAGCGGGACTTCGCCCTAGACATCATTCATTGCAGGCCATAACAATAACAATTAACGAACAACTACACACGGCTTCTTCCCACGCGCGGCGCCTCTTTATTTGTTTATGGCGCAAAAGGGGCGTCGGGGCCGGCGCCGCACAGCGCCCAACACGCAACAGCCATTAGCAACGCCGCGAATAAACGCCTCGCGCGGAGCGGAAGAACACGCGCGCACGCGGGGCCCAGTCGGCGACTGCCGCAGTTGCGCATATACGGATGGCGAAAAAACATCGACATTTTCGTCCACGAGCATCGATATTATGGATCGACATATTTGTTCTGAAACATCTAAGTTATCAAAAAAAATCATGCTATAAATAATTTGGTGTGTGTGTGTGTGTGTGTGTGTGTGTGTGCAATTAGCCTTATTTTATTATTTTTTACGTGGTGATGTCATTAAGCTGTACTTTGATCCTTGACTACAACATAGAACATTGATTATAAAATTAAGATGACAATCAAATTTAAGGCAGAATATACGTTAAACTAGTACTGACATGCTATGCATCACATTGGAACCAGGACATTTTACTTCGATATGTTTCAATCTTTGTCCATCGACATCGAAAAACCTTTTGTTGATGTATCGGAGTATCGATATTTTGCCATCTATGCACAGCACGAAGCCAGAGACCCTGTTGAAAAATCAACAAGGAATACATAATAATTGTTTTATACCATTTGAGATACTGGTTGAACATACATTTCTTGGTTTTTCTTTACATATTGTATTTAAATTTCAATTGTAATTCTAGTTTCAAATATTGTTTTCTTTGTACTGTTATTTTATATTTAAATTTTTACCGATTCTATTACAGAACACCTGATGATGGCACCACGTTGTGTCGGAATATGTTGTGACTTTTGTGCAAAAAATGCCACTAAATTATTGTTAAATTTAATCGATTTCATAGTCTTTAATGTAACAGGAAACCACTGCACATGTGTGTGTGTATATATAATTTTCGATTTCTCTTTAATTGAGAAGATGTAATTCCAATAATTGTTAAACAAAACCAATTTAAGAGAAACATGGTCTAAAAAATACCATAAATCATATGAGCCACTTTCGTATCTTGTTGAAACACAAATATCAAAACTTCCTGGCCGGTTTTGCGAACTCACACGTAAAATTAAGTTTACTCTTCAATGTTCTTACATGCCGCGTGTCGAACGCCACTCGATTGGGAATTTTTGCCTCACGAATAGACTCCAAGCATTCCAAACTCGCATCCACCTGCAAATCATTTGTTTTCAGAAATAGTACTGGTACAAAATTCATAAACGTTGTTAAATCAAAAAAACATCAATAAATAAAATTCAGTTTTAATTACATTTTTTTACCTGATAAAAAGGGGGAAGAATTTGAGCATAATTTCTTTCTTTGCAACAACGCTCCAGGGCTCACAGTCTATTTTTCGTTCACGAACTTCCGTTGGTACACTCACTGTGCCCAAAGGACCGTTGGCTTTTAAACCCTAGCATCAGTGTTGTCCCAGAAAGTCTACTTAACGGGCGTTTGCGTATAAGCTGAAGCTCCCGCGAGCTGCGCCACGACCCTGACCGTTTTTAGAGGAGGATTTTCATGCGAGAGAACTTCGGGGGCACACGTAATTACGGCGAGTTTTCTCTGCAAGAAGGCATTTCATGGACGCTCACGAAAGCAATTATGTATGTTTCTGTAATGTTCATAATAAAGACAGATGGTAGCGTCGAAACTCGACTTTGTTTTCTACATTCCATGTCATGACGAATGATGGTAGGCTAAGGTTATGGCATGAAGAATAATGGCACAAATAAAAGAGAGCGATTAAATAACTTCTCTTTCTACATTATTAATATTTGGTACATATACGTGGGGTCGGGTTGCAGCACACGTGGCACTCCCTTTGATAACAATTTGATCTGAAGACAATATATTTTACTGAACAAAATTTACACAATTACTACATAAATTCATCCAATTATGAGCCAAGTAAAAAAAAATCATGGAAGCGCAAATTTGATTCCAAGCAAATCATCAGGGTTTTGTGACAACGCAGAGATAGTTTGCAACTCGTCCAATTTCTTACAAGAGGATTCATGGCTTTCGGAAAACTGTGGAAATTACACAAATACATTACGTATTCGTACGATATCTGCACATTCCTTCATCACGTATCTCTTTCTTTAAAATGGAGTTATGACTTCACTTCCCTTTTGATAACTCACTATATTCCTACATGCTAATCTTTTCTTGTCTCTCTCCTACGAAATGTTACAACGCTGATTTTATTTCATATTAGACGACTGTCTTTCGCTCACTCTAGTAGCAAGTGTTTTTGAAACCTCGAATTAAAAAAGCCCTACACGAACACAAATCACCCATGTGTATAAAAAAAGAGTTTGCAGAGGCCTAAATACCAATATCTAAAATGCTTCCACTAAACAGCACTTCTATAAAATATTCCCAACCGCCGAATCATCGAAGATGCGTCTCAGCACGGCTCGGTTTGAGATTCACAAGCAGCCGGGGAAAAGGGGGAGGGGCGGTCGAGTATCGACATTTCCTCCGTTGCGGCGCGGCGCGGCGCGCTGTTCGGGGGAGGGCGGGGCGGAGGGGGCGTGGCAGGGATGCGGGCGAGGGGCGTGGCCCAGGTGCGAGGAGGCTGCGCTGCGGCGGCGTCTGCGGTGGCGCGCGCTGCGGACGGACCCTACCTCCAGGGCGCTTCCACGCTACATAACAAGGCCAGCACGCGCTGCGTCCGGAAACTTCGCGTTTCGCTGCAAGCTTCGCTTCTAACCGCGGAGGAGAAATATACATGTACTTTGCTGTAGGCTTTGATTTCCTTCCGCTGGCTGGTCAGATCCGATGCCGATGTACACGACGGATTGTGTTGTTTTTTTCTATCCAGAGAGTATAATACATTCTATCCAGAGTGTATGTACAAGCGTATGTTTTTGTGTTATATGTGTATGTACTGCTTACTGTAAATAATGTTCGTTGTTAAATTAAGTCAGGATGTAAGACAAAGTAAATTTAGATTAGTTTGTAAGTATCTAGTTTGTAAGCTAGGCCATACGTTAGCTATGTAAATAGAATTTAAGAATAAATATTACTCTCCCACCAGCGGGGCACCGTCACAGTCGGGACAAGCTCTAAGCTTCCGATTGGACTCACGACATCTGCCGTAGTGTACACGTAAATACATGTGTGTGTAAATAAGAGTTGAGGGTAGGACAAGGTAGACGATTCTGGAAAGATCACGCGGGTTCCTGGCCCGTTTCTTAGGACACAGCTCCGGCAAACACCACATGTTGGTTGGAGAAACCACGGAAAACTTCCGAACAGAGCAGTCCGCTGCTAGGAATCTTATCCAGACAGCGGCTGAACTCGACCTAGCTATCTAGGTAGAGTCAAAAACCTTTCCGCCGTCGGGATTGGAAACTACAACCTTCCGATCAGACACACTTCAGTGACGTCAGTTGATGCCCTGAGCCACCTCAGCCGGTTGCGGGTTCGAGTTCCAAGAAGGGCATGGGCGATTTCACCCTGTGCTTGTGGCGTGGTTGAATTCTCATATCACCACATCTCAACCATCAATCCATTCATAATAATTAATTTCATCATTATTCATAAATACCTTTCCATCTTACATACAATGAATGTCAAATGGAAACCACCGTTGCGCCAGGAATTGAAAAGACATAAATGCGACCTTCCTTGTCTACGCTCTGGCACTGGTTATCTTATGCTTCGAGCACTGTCAGAACCAGCCGTCTTCGTGTGGCTGCTTAGTACACGCCTACAATGCTACGATTGTGAACTGTTGTACCTACTCGAATAGGAATAGGTGTTGGCGAAAAAGGTGTTGACAAAAAAATGATTTATTGAAAAATGGAGTAAAGAAAAAAAGTGCAATATTTCCTATTAAAATCCAATTCTACAAGGAGACATTTTAGACCCTTTTAAAGTAAAACAACTTCGTTAACAAAATAACACCGAAAGTCAGGAACAACATAAATGGACACATCTCTTACAAATAAAATCCACTGCATAGTGAAATATCGGATTGTAACCTCATATTTGCTTGCCCAACTACCTCATAAGAAGCACGAAACCATACTTTCTTACAAACTAGTAATACTGAGAGAATTACATGCGCTCCTTTGCTCTTTGGGGTTCATGAATGATTAAACGACCAATCACATCTTCTCTGCATCAAGGGACGAGGAAAAGCCACGACCAGACAAGACATTAACCACAGCCGTCTAACCAGAGACGTCTCGCCTCCATTAATAACCAAGATCCGAACGCCTGCAAGGCGAAGGTGGCATAACGTAATTAGACGAGCAAACATCGAAGACGACGCGACGGGACGTTCCGAACACAGCAGCAACGCGAGACAGCACCTCGAGTCACGACCCGACGTGTCATAAAGCACGGAGGGGGCAACGCGAAACGTCTCGAGCAGTTGACGCCGTCTCCCTGCGCGGAGCCCGTGGCGCCCCTTTGAGACGCTAACCAATGAGCTGCAGGATGCGCGCGTAATCCCTCAAAGGGCGGAGGGTACGAACATGCGGGGCGCCGCGGGCGGGCATCTCGGTGCGGTTGTGCCATTGCCCGGGAGATGGGACTTCCCCGCCTATCCTACTCAACCTAGAGATGGTAAAAAAACATCGATGTTTTCCACCAGAAACATCGATATTTTGCTTTCGATGTTTTTTTTCACATCGATATTTTGTTGCAAAAAAAATAGTTTTTTTAAATATTTTATTTTTTTAATAAAGGGGTTTAGTCCCGTTCTAGAGTACCAGCTGCCCACAGCAATATCGTTGTTTTGCGTCATCCTCTTTTTCACGCTGCACATTTCGCCTTTGCATTCTGCGGGAATTTTGGGGGTTTTATTTCGTTGGTATATGAATGGATGTGACTAAAGGGTAAAGTACCAAAACACGATGTTATTTATTGTTAATTTTATTCTTTACAATCCAATTACATACCAAAAAAGGGTAGTAATGTAGTATTTTGAAGATAGTAAAGTGTTTTTTTGGCATTTTTGCGAATTTAGAGAGATATTTCATCCATTCCCTTACGCAACAAGAATAGGACTGGCGTTGCAAATGCATCTGATTGTAAAGGAAAGAGCAACTTCAACCGTCCACGCCAAACTGATTCATTGCTTTCACGAAGGTCCTCAGAGCAACGCATAACTCGCGAACAGCAACAAAAGAACGACAAAGGCAGCAGTACACAAACATATAGCGCGAGGAGGCCTAGAGGAATCGCAAACCCGAACGCAGCCATCCATCGAGCAGCGGCCGTCCGGAGGGAGAGTCCCGTTGCGGCGGGGGCAGAGGAAAAACGCGGCTGGCACGCAGACGAATGGCACCGCCCCTCGCGCCACGCCCCCCGGGCGATCGCCGCGCCGCCCGCCGCCCCCCCCCCGGCCCCGTTCGCCCCCGCCCTTCCAGACCGTCGCCCCCCAACCCCCCCCCCCCCATGCTCAGGACCCGTACGCCCCACCGCGCCCAGCCTCCCATGCTTCGCCTCTGATCCAGCAGACGCTACGTATGCCTCTGCCCCACAGAGATCTGCATCGCCTCCACCCTTCCTGCTGGTTCCCTCGCCTCCCTCCAGCAGCCCCCACTTCCCCCAACCCTTTCCTCCGCCTGTCTCCACGTCTAGCCCTGCCCCTGGCCGTTCGCCCTGCTCACTCAGCCCAGGGCCAGGGCACGCCCACCCAGCTGTAACCGTCACATCCAGCTCTGCCCTCACTACGGCCTGCCCCTTCCTCCCATCCCTGCCCTCTCCAGCCCGCCTCATTCCGCTTTTCTCCCGCCTAATCCCGCTTTCTCCCGCCTCTTCCCCTTTTCCTTCTCCCGCCTAACCCTCTTTCCGCCCCCACCGTCCGCATTCGACTTCATCTCTAGGCCTGGCCCGCCTCCCTGTACCATGAATCACCTAATTTTGCTCTAACCAGTCCTCGTTCCAGCACAGCCCGTCTAACCCCCAGCAGCTCAGCTCAACCCAGCCCCATCCGCCCCACCCAACCCCGCTCCCGTCCTCACTTTCCCCGCCACGCCCCCCCTCTCCCCCCCCAGGGCCCACTCCGCCTTCGCCCCACCCAGCTCAGCCCCGCCACCGCTCCCACTCCATCCGCCCGTTGCCTCGCCTCGGCGCCCTCCATCTCTCTCGTACCCTCCAGCATCGCTGCGCTCTCCGCGTCCGGGCCGCGACGGATAGCCGCAGTAACTCTCGCGTCACGCCGGAGGAAGCATGGTTGCCAAAATAGATATTTGCATCAACGGAGGAAAAAATGCTGCTAGGAAGCACGTAGTGCATTGAGAGCGGGTTAGCTAGGGGGCTTTTCCTGCCAGCGTTTTGTCTTGCGCTTCCTGCTGAATTGCCCCGCGTGTATGGCGTCGTAAAGTAAGAAATATTCAGCGTGGCAAACGGAAAAAAATGACGGTTTTACTTTTCTGCTAACTCAAATTCCGCAAATAACTCGTCAGAGCCACAACATTTTAAAGGAAAATTTATAACAAAAGTTTGACATGTATGAAATAAAGATGTTCTACTTATATTTATAACAAACAATGTGGCCATATCAAGTTGCGAGAATTATATTTCATATTTTCTTTAAAATAAACTGTCAAAAGGTATCTTTGATTATTTTCTTGCCATGCATTTTTAGAACATACGCATATAAAATAAAGAAAATAATAATAGAATTTTGTCAGTGTTGAGAGTGACAATTTCACCACACCAATTAACACACACAGAAAGAGCATTTTCCAACTTTTGTGAATGTATAGTTCACAAAAAACTATGAAAAAGCCCATTCTTTACATACAAGCAACTACAAGAATCACTGACAGTTCACAGAAACAATCGCAAGGAAACATCGTTCGCCGTCCGTGTCCCGCTGTACAAAGAGCATTTGCCTGGAAGTAATCAAAAAAATCTCTGATCAGAGCATGATCACCAATGAATTCGATTCGGGATTCTGCCACCAACTCACCAATGTTAATTAAACACAAGTACATTCCTGGGACCTTCCGGTATTGGACCTGTGACCTCGCAAACACTGGGGTAGTCCAGTCGTGAAGTGAGTTTGTAGTTAAAGTGGTTAAAATACTGACCCAATTTCTTAATAACCGTTACAATTTTTTCCTCTAATTTAAAAGCCTTTTACAAATAGGCTCGTCTTTAAAGCGGGAATGGGGGGTGGAGAAAGTGGTGTCCACATAATGTAAAACATTTCTTAATAATATTATTTTCTATTACCCTCTTCAATATGTGAATTAATTATTAATCAATAGAAGATGAATTAACAAGTTATAATGACGTAGTCTTGCCACACGTGATGTCGAACGTGTGACCTGTGTCACGTTTTTCTATCTTCCTTTTTAACAGTAATCTTCGTATCCAGACAACCGCAATGTATTTTTCAGAATACAAGACGTTGTCATAATATTTGGTAGTCATAACAATGAGCTTTAAAGGGCCTCAGAGATTATAAACTGTGTAGTAGACACGTGGTGTCATGTGGTCCTTACCTCACCTCCCAGCGTGACGGCGATGGGCGTGCCCATGGGCATGAGCACGGACTGGCCGAAGAGCGTGGCGAGGCGCGCCACATCGTCCCACATGGCTTCCAGGAGGCTGGACGCCTCGGCCGTCTCGACCACCTCCACCCGTCCGTGCAGCGCTCCGTCGTCTGGGGTCGCGGAGCTCGCGGACGGATGGCGCAGCTTTTCCATCACGTACGGCGAGATCTTCCAACCCGGGTCGAGACCTCGATCGTCGGACACTTGCGTCGCGAGTGACACGCGACAGAAGATAAAGAATCTTGTTTATTATTTACTCTGTTGTCATTCACACTAAAATGTCTTGCGCTTTCTTTCCTGCAGAAAATTCACTCGCTTTCTGATTCTCGAATTATAATACAACTTATTCGTCAACTGCTTCTAACTGGACGCGAAACAGAAAACAAAAACTTTGTATATCTTTCTCATTCAGCTCGTAGACGGGTGGCGTAGATTCTTGATCACGTACGGCGAGATCTTCCAACCTGCGTCGAGACCTCGTTCGTCGGACACTCATGAACAATAAAGAAAATTGTTTTTTAAAAAAAATTATTTGTTTGTACTTTATTCTTTTCACTATGAAAATCTTTTTGAGAAAATTCACTCGCTTCCTGATTCTCGAATTACAACACGACTTATTCGTCAACTGCTTCCAACTGGATGCGAAACAGAAAAAATTTTTTTGTATATCTTTCACACTGTTTCATTCACACTACAATTTCTTGCACACTCCTTCCTGCAGAGAATTCACTCGCTTGCTGATTCTCGAAATACAACTTGACTTGTTCGCCAATTTTTCTAACTGGACGCGAAACAGATAATAAAATCTTGTAATTTTTCTCACTGTTTTTATTCTACACTACAATTTTCTGCGTTCTCTTGCCTGAAGAAAATCCATTCATTTGCTAATTCTGGAAATACAACTCGACAGGTCCGTCACAGGCTTTTAACTGAACGCGAATAACAGAAACAAATCTTATTTATCTTTCAGCCGGTTTTCATTCTAAACAATCATTTCTTCAATTTGCCCACCCACACAACACGTTTCTCGAATTAGACCCAATCGAGAGAAAATGTAGTTAATCCTTCACTCAGTTCTCATTCTAAACAATTTATTACACTTGCTTTTCAATTCGCAGACTACAATCTGATATGTCAGTATCTTGCTTCGTAAAATAAACACCCCTTTTTACCAAAGACTAAAACAAAAAACGAATTGTGTATCCTCCACTACATCTGTATTGTGAACACCGATTTTGTACCCAGTTTTCCATCCCCAACAATTCCAATCGTCAAATCCTAGTCTACTACACACACTCGTTGTGCGAAGAGCACAAATCTTACTGTTCACTCCACTTTCATTAGAATGGTTGCACACTTGTTTTCCAATTTCCCCACTTCCTCATACGTCAGTCATCTACTTCGGCAATCAGAAACCAACAGGAAAAATCCTGTTTCTGTATCTTTCGACCGTACTTTTTAGCTACTATTTTGTCCAATGTAATCTAAACCTAAATTTCACACAAAACTGTCTGAAACCACAAGATGTGTCACTGCGTGAAAATACAATCTTGTTTCGTTTCAGCATTAAAGACAACTGATTAGGAAACAAAAGAGCATTCTTTGTTTCACAATCATATCAAATGTTTTGGACAGGCTTTTTTCTTAAACGTGATCACAAATGTGTCACACCCACTAATGTATGCAAAACGATAACACTTTACAAAATTTTCAGTATATCAGTGAGATGAATCATATCATTCTTTAATGTTTTCTCGAAGCAACCCTCCGCACAATTTACAAATACAAAAGTAACTTTCGTTGTAACGGAGTTCTTTCCACATACTCGAAACGCACCAATCGCACCAAATATTAGTTTTCCTCTCCACAATCGTTTCTTTTCACTCTTTTTTGAAGGACAAAAGGACACATTCTTAAAATTAAGAATCTCAAATACTTGTTTTGAAATTGTTTGAATATGATATGAAAGAATCACAGTCGTATACTGGGTCGTGTAACAGCTGAATGCAAATTATTATTATAATTGTATACACTGAACCATTTAATTTTCAAGTATAATTGAACAATCTGTTACTTCCATAGGGCACACGGACTTCCAAAACCAAAACAACGGTAAGACGAAAGATTCACGAACTCGTACAATATTATAAATAATACCACAAACATGTGGCAGCACGTAACAAAAGTAAATATGCAACCGAAATCCCATTTTTAACCAGCACTTCCATCATTGCAATACCATTAGTGATCTGCTCCTGTAATTTGTCATTCGCCACCCCCCCAATCAAATCTCCTGACGTTATCACACCACAATTTGCCAACTGCCACAATACAGTAGCACACACGCCACCATTCTCAACAAACACACGTAGTGACACAACAGTCTCCCGAAAAAAAAACTCATTAACTAGCCATCACCGCGCCGGACCTCTTCACAGTTTTCGATACCAACACTTGACATCCAAACACGCACTTGTGCGATTATCTCTCTCTCTCAAACACACACACGCACGCACGCGGTCATATAAAAGTCGCGCCACGCCAACGCACACGTACGAAAACCAACATCAACAAAAAATACCGCGGGGTTGGCGGTTACAAGGTTCGGACGAGCGGGCGGGCGGTTCCGCCAGCAGCAAACATATGCAGCGAGCTCCCGGGCGGCGTCGCCTGGGCGAAGCTTATCAGAGCAGCCTCTATCTCGGGGCCGCCCACAAAGAGCGCGTGCTGATAGCCCCGCCTCCCCCATCGCCGGTTCGCGAGTAGTGTTATTTTGGCCGACGGCTAAAGCTCGTGGGACAAGTATGGAATGCGCTGAAATGATGTGTGTATACTAGGTGGTTCAAGAAGGACGATGTCGTGTTAAAGTACAAGGACAAGGTGGTTGGTCTAGGTAAGCCCTTCGTTAAGTCTGGTATACACGGTACAGTTTTCGTGCAGATTTGACGTACAGAAAACGTGCAGTCCAGACTGCACGTTTTTATATGAACATGTTCATAATTTTTCATGCAGAAAGCCTACAGTTTGACTGAAGCGCCTCTAGTGGCAGAATGATTTACTAACGGTGATCGGCCATTGCGATTTTGTGGTTAGGTGTGTCAAGTGCGATTGTGTGGAGTGATATATTGTGATAAACTTCCTTTTTCCCAATTCCTGCCTTCCTATTTTTATTCTCTATGCTCCTCATGGTTAATTAATACCAAATAAAGATCATAGTCAGAACGCCCACACAGAAATACCACTACTGACAGTACTCGGACGGCGCAATTTAGATGTTTCTGTTTAGACCCCCTAGCGGCGGCCTGTGGCGATACGTGCAGAAAACGTGTAGACCGTGTATGCGCGACTTTTTGCTTTGGTACTTCTTGTTTTGGATCTTGAAGTTCCTGTATAGAAACTGTATGAGAATCTGCACAAAAACTGTACCGTGTATACCGGGTTTTAGAAAATAAAATAAAATTGCCATGCACTTACTCCATTTGATACTCGGTTTGTTTGCGCATTTCCATGTGAACGGTGGAGCTCCAGCTCTTGGAATTCTGTCTCAACATATAAATTACCCTCGTCGATAAAACACGTTTTACGCCAAAATACTGACTTTAACTATTCGTTTCACTCTCAGAACTACAAGTAAAGAGTCTACATCAATTAAAAAGAAACCTGGTTTCACACATCCTTTGGTTTATGAATATTTTTTTGTTTATTCCTACTGAAGACGCCTGTTGGGAATTCACATTTCACGCACTTCAGTGGCTAATTTAAACATATAACTTAAGTAGTAGTTTTGAATTACAATGTTATGAATCAACACCTAAACAGCCCATCCATTGTGTTTCAGTTGTCCATAAGATTTAGGTGTTTGTAAAACAACATTCCCTGCAAATAACTCTTCTGTCCCATTTTGTTCTTAATCCTGTCCCGTTTCTGGTGAAATACAAAACGATTTCGTTATCGCGAAGGTTGAAAAAACCTTTTCCAGATATCATTATACTTAAACGTTCCGGGAAAAGTACTTATCGCGGCCATAAATATTTCTCAACGATAAAGAGACAGATTAACAACAATAAAAAGATTCTTCTGTAAACTGAGACATCCCCACTTGCAGACCAAAAACTGATACCATACATTGCAAATACAATGGCCATCTCTATACAAATACTCATTGTTATTTTCGGATTGTGAATGTAGGAAATTGAACTCTATCAAAAAGCTATAATAGTAACGCACTTTTCTGGAATACCTACTAAGTAAATTCTTTTCAGCTTAATCGTACCAAAACAGTAAGACAATAAGGGGAAATTAATAAGACAAAAGAATAAGCAGTAATCTTAGATTACTGTATAATGGAGTTTCGTTCACTTCATTCCCCACAATTCGTAACTCGCAAGGAAATAATATTATTGACGGAAAATAAAATAAAAAAGTATCTAGAAATATATGCAGAGAGAATTACTCACGAATATACATTTTGATCCGCAATTATTCATTCCCAACTATGTCTTCTTTGATCTGTTAAGGTTTTTTCTTCGAATTTTGCTAAGTGTTGGGTTTACAAAAAATGGTCATATTCTAATAATTTAGTTAGCGCGAGTCGCATATTGGGGCTTTCCCGAACTAGCCACGGCGATTAACAGCTGATTTTCCTTCGTCACTACGAAACTGAAAGTGCCCAAGTAGCGGCTCTAACGGCGCATTTGGTCGGATTTTGCAGGTAACCGAAGGTGAATTTGGTTCACTGGTTAGTGATTCCGGGCGCGCCAACAGCTTAAGTAATTAGTCTTGTAACTGTAGTACATGTATTTCCTCGGGAGATGGCGGTGATCGTCCCTGCTGAATGGCGAGATCTGGCGCCGACCTACCGTCGGCCAGTGGGGTTTCCCCCTGACGAGGACTCTCCCACCAGCGGGGCACAGCCCCAGCCGGGACAAGCTCTAAGCTCCCGACCGGTCTCCCGGAATATGTGATAGTGTAGAGCATGTTAGCGAAGTGTGTGCATAAGGAGAGAGGATAGGACAAGGAAGAGGAAGGAAAGATAGCGCACGACCCGTGACCCGTTCGTTAGGGTACTGCTCCGGCATTCGCCTGGTGTTGATCGGAGAAACCACGGAAAACTACCGATCGAGCAGCCGGCCGCTAGAATTCTCCTCCAGAAAGCGACTGAATTCGACCTAGCTGAAAAGCTCGTGTCGAAAACCCTGCCGTCGTCAGGACTCCCGGTCAGAGGCGCTGCAGTGACATCAGTTGATGCACTGAGCTACCGCTCCAGGTTGGTAGGTGAACAATATCAATGTTTCTACAGAATGAAGTTAACTACTATTTCCCGCAACTGAATTGTTTTATGACTTTTCTGAGAGGATTTCGTAATAATGAGAGCCGACTAGATTGCGTCCATCCGATGACAGCCTCAGACACATAATGTTAACATGAAGTACAACTTTGACACCTCGCTCACACACCGGGGCATCGTTCACGATACTCGAACCGCAATGCGGTTCGCCCTTCCCCGACCGAATGGTCTCGAAAACGCGACCACGCACCGGTCGAATTAGACCGCGGCGCCCCTCCGGCCAAGCGGACGGCGAGCGCTAATGGTGGAGGCGAAACCCCCGCGGGAACAAGAGAAAGGCTGGAGCACGCACACACACGCGCCGTTCCCCGCCTTCCGGAAGCGGTAGGAGGCGGAGGAGGGCGACAATCGATAGAATCGCCCTCGCGCGCTCTCGCACTCGCCCATATCGAGCGGTAATAACCTGCGTCCTCCGCGCCGCCCTCTCACGCCGTGCGATGTTTTCTTGTTGGTGGCACGGACCGCGCTCGCCGCTCCGTCTCACCCGAAACCGCTGGGCCCCGCCCCTCACCCCTCTCCCTCTTTGACCGGTCTGGAGCGTAGAGCTTGTCGCGGCTAGGGGCTAGTGCTTGTCCCGACTAGGGGCCGGGCTCCCACGCTTGTGGGAGGTACCTGCTTGGGTGAAACCTCACTAGCCGACGGTAAGTCGGCGCCGGATCTCGCCATCCAGCGGGGGAAGATTAGCGCCACCTCACGATACAAACATGCACTACACTTACGGGAGTAATGACCTTAGCAATTGACGCTCCCGGAGACACTAACAATTAATCAACCTCTTCCTCTTTCCGGTTCCTTGACTGCCTCCTCCTACTGCCCCTTCCGTCATGCCCCTTCCCCCACTCGCTGTCCCGCCTCTACGCTATTTTCTGTTCCAATCGCATTCCGGCCTCTCCCCCCACCCCGCTCCCTTCCTCGCCCTTTGAATTAGTTCTGCTCCATCCGTTCTGCTCGTTCAGCCTGCGGCCCTTCAGATCCGCTGCGTTTGGTTCCGGTCTATTCCGTCCTTCCTACCACCCCCCCGTTGCCCCCGCCGCTCCCACCAATCTTCTCCACGCCATTTCGCTCATCTGCCCCGCTCCGCTCCACCCAGTACAGTCCCGTTCCGCCCCCCAACCCTGTCCTCACCGTTCCGTCCCGCTCCGCTCCACCCCCCGTGCCTAGCTCCGTTCCCCGGGCGGTCGCTGTAATTGGATAATCTTATCTGCGTCGCCTTGGAAATGGGCACGGGCGCGGACCGACACCCGGCGCGCTCGCACGGGGGGGGGGGGGGCGGTGGAATGGGGTCGAGGCCGCGATACCGCAGCTGAAGACTCGAGAGGTGAGGTGTGAGTGCGGCGAATGCAGCGCTCTCGTTGGTCCAGGCGACACGGTTTTGTGATAGCTCGTAAATGAAGAACAACAAATAATTTGAATACCTTGGACCAGGGTTGCTCAAATGCAAGATGCCCGTCACAGCACTGCCCCTAGCTTTTTCTACATCTGAGCCGATCGCGCACCAGCGCCTTCCCTTCCGACGAGCTGACTCAACAAAACGCGGTACACTGGTTGCCCACTAAGTGAGCTACCTAGTAGAGCCTAGACACAACAGAATATCACAAAATACACATTACCAACTTGTAAGGTATCTAGAGAAACGAAAATGAACACATTATGCCAAGGAACTTATAGTGGATAATTTCATACAACGGAGTTAATGTGGCATTTACCCATGATTGTTAGGCAATCCCGTATGTACAGATGTTTGGCAGGTACATGAAATGTCTTTCACTACCTGCGTCACCTGCCGAATACCTAGCAATCAATGTCATATGTCATCTTGGTAACTCCGTTATATAAAACTTCCCGCTACAGGTTTATTGGGAAATAGTGATCATGTTTGACCCCTCTACATACCATATAAGTTTATAACATTCATTCTGAAACCTTGTTTACACTCGTACTTGAATGAACGGGAGTCGCCGCCCAGTTGTCACCATTTCGGGCATCATACTGCTACGTTCTTCAGAGCGACATGCCGTATCCGGCTACACTGTTGCAGACTTCCGAAGATGCGGCGTATCCCGGACAGGAAATGAATCTCTTGCAGTGACGCAGCATATTGAGGGCAGCAGGGACAGCCCGCCCGGGCAGTACTTTTAGGGGGCGGCAAAATTTCAAAATAAATAATATCTTGTAAAAATTTGAACCAATTTATTTCATATTTTTGTCGCACCTACGATTCGGATCGATTGAAACCAGCACGGAATCATTCATTATTTATTCTGTAACTTCTTTAAATAAATGTATTAGTAATTATTATATTGTAAAACGTATATACATGACTTTTTATCTGCAACCTGTACAATACACAATAATGATGGATGTACTTTCCGAAAAGTTCTTTAGAATTTCGGTATATTCTGGTCTTGTCAATTGAAATGCTTAAATAAGTGGCGCTACGAAACTTTCTTCCGCCCCGTACAGCTAGCACCCACTGAACGCCACTGATCTATTGCCCTCCCCGCACGGAATTCTACGTCCTAACTCACCTCTCCACATTGCCCCAACTGGTCTGTTTTCGCTCTCCTCTCGATGCTGATACTTACAATTTGTTTCTACGGCACTGCTCTCTGCGGTGTCCTTCTCGTTCTTGGAAAAGTAATTGAAAATAAACCGGCAGTGCAAGACGCTACACACTTTGTAGCTATTGCTACAAAGCTAAGGGAGTATACTACTTTGCACTTTATATCCCAGCAGACAAATTTATGGCTGTAGTTAATTACGTGAATCGAATGAGATCACGAAGTGCGAAGTTCTACACCATTGTGATTTAGAAGGATTGGTAGATATGGCTCCTACGAGAAAGTATTGTTACGTTCAGCAATAGATCCATGAAATCGATCAAACTCTCAAGATACGCTATGTAAAAAGATCACGTTCCATTTGTTTCGAGAGAGATTGGCGCACGGTTACACACCCGTGTTGTAAGTGCTTTGGCAACATAATCAACAGTTTTCTAATCATCTAGTAGATAAGCAAAGAATTTAAGCGAATATGAGATAGTGATTAAAGACACAAGAGAAAATGGAAATTATCTTATCAACGTTATTTTGGGGGACAAAATTTAGTACACTCTTTGTAGAGGTATGTTTTTTTTGTTTACTGTACAACCTAACGCTTTTTTATCTTCACACGTACCTTCCTTTAACGTTTCGTCATGACATCGTTCTTTTCACAATTTTGCAAATAGCTTTCATTTTACGCACAGTAATTACTCCCTTATCTTTAGTACTATGAAAATATTCACCACAAAATGATTAATGGTTCATTTAGCTTTCGTCGTGTCATTTACGATACTATATGATTAAGCGTTTTATCGGACATTCATTCTTTCTGAGCTGTACTCTCCTTTTCCACCTCGGCCGAGAAAATTAAAATTGATTCGTTGGATATTTTTTCTTGGAAACGAATTGCCACGAGGATATGCTGTAAGTAATTTCTGCAGAGAATAGTCTGAAAATGCTACTTCGACTACGTTTCGTGTGTGACGTATTTTCTGCAAGTTTGCAATGCGATTTCTCGGATATTCTATTCACGCCCAAGTGGACAAAAGCTATACTCGTGTTAAAAAAAGGAAGTTAACTTGAAATCATGGCAGGTAACGTAGCTTCACTATCTGAGCACGTTTCCTTGAACTCATTGGGAAATTTAGTTATTCACATAACCGCTCTCCCCATTCTCACAGCAGTAAGTTGATTCCGTCTCCAATAAGAAATAGTGAAAATGTGTAGCTGATTTGCCTTTGCAAATAGTTTTTATTACTCGGGAGATCATATTTTCATACCTATTCTTACAAAAACCTGTTATCATAATTCAATTTAATATGAACGTTAATTAGGGCACAGATCCATGCACAGATTGCACTTCTCGTAAGTAATTTCACTAGTGGTTTGAAACTTACCTGAGAAGTTTCAAACCGCGAGTGGAATCGGTTCGACTATTTCACGAAAAAAAAGGTTATAAATCGATTAAATAAAATGAACATAGTGTTAAAAATATTTATGGGTGGATTGTTTCAGAAGCTATATTGATAATGTCAGTTTCCGTCATGGAAGGCATATTTATCTTCAAAAAAAGCTGAACATCATCAGCGGCAAGACGATAGCGAAAAGTACACTTGTTAACTTTTTGATTTTAGGCGCCAGTGATTGGTTTACAACCATCGTATTATAAAACGACATTGACCGAAATGAATGAATGACTGGCGAATGAAATAGTCACCATTATTCGTCACACACAGTTTTTTTTACGTTAAATAAATTAATAAATAAACGTGGTCAGCAGTAAAACATTCCGAACTCACCGCTAACACGAGGCGATTTCTCTGAACTCCTTTCAATCACACAACGAGGAAACCGGGCACCGGCGGGAAACAGGAAATCAGCCCCTCCCCACCCCCCAAGCCGTGAAAAACGGGCGCGTGTCTAGCCGGCCCATTACCGGCGCGGGTGGCACAAAAAGAACCGCACAGCGCCGGCCCCCGCCTGGGGCGATCAAGCAGAAAGGGGCCATTCGGGGTGGGGGACGGGGGGCCGTAAAAACCACGCCCTCTCCCGCATACGGCCACCGCCAGAGCACCGAGGTCCACCGGCGTTGTTACGACCTGCGGTAGCAGCAGCGGCGGCGGTGGCAAAGCGGTGCTAGTCTCGCGCACGGAAATTCCCTCGGAAGACGGGGGGCGACCCCTCTAGCAAAGAGGCCAGCGCGCTGCATTTCCACCGCTGGTTACTGGCGGGTTAAATCCCGGCTACTCCATGTGGAATATATGACGTGGACACAGCGGAATCGCTGGAGGTTTTCTCTGGGTTCCCCCGTCTTTTCATTCCGCCATAACCTGGAGAGGTGGCTCAGAAACTCAAGTGATGCCACTGGAATGCCTCTGACTGGGAGGTCCTAGGTGGAAGAATTCTCGAAACTCAGTTAGCTGGAATTCAGTCGTTGTTCGGAGGAGAATTGTAGAGGCCGGCTGCTCTGGTAGGTAGTTTTCCGTGGCTTCTTCGATTAACATCACGCGAATGCCGAAGTACTTAACAAACGGGTCACGTTCTGTGTGCGATCTCTCCTTTTTCCTCGTCGTACATCACCCCTTACTTAAACACAATTCCACTAACATGCACTACACTACCACACGTGCCGGAAGACCGGTCGGGAGCTTACAGATAGACCCGGTTGGCGCGGTGGCCCGCTGGTGGAAGACACATAGTTCGCGACCCCCCCCTTTAGTCGACGGAAGGTCTAGCCATCCATCGGGGGTTTGATTGATTGATTTTTTCGTGTTTCCGGGCGCGTCAACTACTGTGGTCATTAGTCCCGTTCGTGTAGTGCATGCTTTTTCTCTGGAGATGGCGGTGATCTTCCCCCGCTGGATGGGGAGATCCGGCGTCGACCTACCGTCGGCTAGTGGGGTTTCCCCCTAACCAGGGCTCTCCCACCAGTGGGGCACCGCCCCAGCTGGGACAAGCGCTAAGCTCCCGACCGGTCTCCCGGAATATGTGGTAATGTAGTACATGAAAGTGTGTGTGTATAAGGGGAGAGGAGATGACAAGGAAGAGGAAGGACAGATCGCGCGGTCCGTGGCCCGTTTGGTAGGGTACTACTCCGGCATTCGCCTGGTGTTGATCGGAGAAACCTCGGAAAACTACCGATCAGAGCAGCCGGCCGCTAGAATTCTTCTCCAGACAGCGACTGAATTCGCCCTAGCTGAAAAGCTAGTGTCGAAAATCCTGCCGCCGTGGGGAGTCGGAACCTAGAACCTCCCGGTCAGAGGCGCTGCAGTGACATCAGTTGATGCACTGAGCCACCGCTCCCGGTTCCATCGGGGGAAGACCATCACCACCACTCCAGAAAAAATGTACTACACGTATGGGACTAATTATCTTAGTTGACACGCCCGGTATCACTAACAAACAAACAACCATTCCATCATGCACTGCACAAGAGTAGCAATCCTTTCGAAAATTTCCGACAGCCATTCATAAGGCTCGTGACGGCATATTATCCTTACAGCATAATCATACAGTGTGACGCAACCCATCACAGCCTCCGAATATCCTGTAGAAGAGAAAAGGGCTCTACGATATATCCACTCCATGCCGCCTCCATTTCTGGATAAAACACTTCAAGCTGGCAGTACGGCTTTACTAGATTTCACCCCCCTCCGTACAATTCCGTCTCACAAACATTACAAAGACTCAAGTATTACAGGGTTAACATCTTTCCTCATTTATCAGAAACACAAAGATGAAAAACGTTTAAAAATAGAATCTGAAGACAGAGCGTTCACTTTGTGTTGAACGATTAAGTCACTCACTCAGCGAAGTCTTAAGGGGCCGTCACGCGTAAGTAATGATGCCATTCCGTCCCTCCTCTCAACATCAACATCAACTCTTGCAAGTACGCCGTAAGCATATTACACGAAAACGCCTCCCCCGCCTCGAGTATTTACCCCGCGCGGCGAAGTGATCAAGCGAAATCCCGTAAAAGCGCTCGCTAGCGGGCGGCCTTTGACTCGAACCGGAGCCCCTCGCGATCTGCTCCGCTGCAGGCGCGCTGGGCTAACGGCGCCGATAACCCCAGCCGGCACTTAGCGGAGGCGCCGCCGCCCCCGCCGGCGGCGACGAAGGTCTCCATCGTACAATTTTAGCACCGCGGGCGGCGGCGTCTGCTCGCCACTGGCAGCGGAGGAGGGGGGAGGGAAGACGGGGACGAGGTGTAGCGGGGAGGGAGGGGAACGGCGTGTGAAGACACGGGGAAGATGAGACGGAAAAGGGAGAAGGCACGGTGGAGACGGGGGGGAGACGGGACAGGAGAGGGGGGGAAGGGAGAGGGGGGGGAGGACGGAAGGGGCGGAAGGAGCTGGAAGGGGGGGGCCGGGTGACAGGTGTGGCCGGAAGAATGGAAGCGGGGAGACGAGGAGGAATACGGACGAACACGGCAAGAGCAGGCGACTAGCTGAGTCAGGGAAGAGAGAGAGGGGTGTCGAGAAGAGAGGAGAAACAATAAGATGGGTCGTGCCAATGAAGGCTCAGAGGGCGATGGCAAAGATGATGCTTCTAATCACTCATAGCCGATGGCTTGGGGATGTGTTCCATTTGCAGAAGACCGCCACTGCTTTTGCACAGACAAGCGAGGAGGCGGGATCCGATCATACCTCGTCATAACGAGAGATTTGGCGAGCGCAGAGGCAGGGAAGAGGAAGAGGAGGGGAAGCACCAGCGGCGGGGACGGCAATGACGTAGATGCGTCTGAGGCCAAGACTGGGGGGCTGGATCGTGGGTGGGTGACGGGGGGGTGGAAGCGGGCGGCCGCGATTTAACGCCCCGCCCTGCCTCGCGGATGGCGCGAGACGCGCCGGCGCTCTTTTGTCGTTTTTAACGCGCGGCGCGCCGGTTAACGAGCGCGTTAGCCCGCGGCGGGCGACGCGGGAGGAGAGGTCACGAACTCAAGCGCTTGGCTCGGCGCAGGCGATGAAGGAGCAGGTCGATGAGGCAGAGATGAGAGCGGAGGCTTCCGCGCCCGGAGTCTGTAACTACTTCGCTGTCCGGGAGACGACCTGACATAATTTGGCCCTGAAGAAGGTCGCATTATGGCGGCCAAAATGTAGGTACGTATGCCTAGGTCGCGGCGTTTTCCGGACAGCGAAGAAGTTACGTAAGGTAGAGGAGATATCAGCAACGAATTATGTTTGCAAACTGGCATTCTAAAACCAGCGTTCCGAGCTAGATACCAATGCACGATCGCCGGTATTTCGGGAATTACGATTTCGGTGGCACAAAATAACTAGAGGCCATTAGTTGAATATGTGAATGAACAAGATTCCATCTAAAATCCGTTTAAAATAAATAGGAGAAATTTAGACATATTTCTACATAAGATCTTTTCAGATCTCATCCATTGCAGTTTCTTTCGTGAATTTTCTTCAAAACCACAAAATAACTAATGCAAATCCAAGCGAAATTATAAAGAACAGTGACTTTATTTGTTGTATCTTCTGTCCATATCCCACCACAGTCTTAGTGTACGGCTGCCAACTCCACCAGACACGTATGTCATTTTAATGGATCAAATAAATCACAAGACCATGGGCAGGACGGCAACGGCGACGGACAAGGTTGCACGCCAGAGCAGTTGCACAAAACGCGACTCCAATGAAGTCTGTTTCGTAGTTGTGGAAGCAGAGAATTGAACAAACTATCAGCGGGGGTGAGCAAACAGCCAGTTGCGTACTCTAGGCCCTTCTCCTCCTCCACCCCATCGGCAGTTACGGTTTTGAGGTTTAATGGAGGAAACACTGATTTTGCTGGGGTCAACACAGAAACAGTACCATAACCTGTGTGCTCTTCCTCCACCCCCATGTGCAGGGTGTTTTGTAGTAATGGAGTGAGCATGGCTTCTGTGGGGGTGAGCAGTTCTATATTCTATGACCTCCTCTATTGCCCTGAGGAGAGTTGCTGTTTTGAGGGTTAACTGGGTGAACAGAGTTTCTGCGGGGATGAACAGAGGCAGCTTCCTATTCTTGCCATAGTCCTTCACCCTATGGGGAGGGTGTTGTGGCAGAGTAAAGAGTGAACACTTTCTGCGAGAGTGAGCAGGACTCGTGCTCCTCCTCCACTCATCTCATGGGCAGTCACGGTGTTGAGGCTTAATGGTGTGAACAGGGATTCTGCTAGGGCGAACAGTAAGTCAGTCGCAAACCCCGTGCCTTCCTCCTCCTCCACCCATCCCATGGGCAGTCACGGTGTTGATGGTTAATGGTGGAACAGGGTTTCTGCTGGGGTGAACAGCAAGTCAGTCGCAACCCCGGGTGTTGATGGTTAATGGTGTGAACAGGGTTTCTGCTGGGGTGAACAGCAAGTCAGTCGCAAACCCCGAGCCTTCCTTCTCCTCCACCCATCCCATGGGCAGTCACGGTGTTGAGGGTTAATGGTGTGAACAGGGTTTCTGTTGGGGTGAACAGCAAGTCAGTCGCAAACCCCGAGCCTTCCTTCTCCTCCACCCATCCCATGGGCAGTCACGGTGTTGAGGGTTAATGGTGTGAACAGGGATCGCGCGGGAGAGTGGGAGCCAAGCCACGCCCTCCCCACTCCCGCTGATCTCGGTGCTAATCTACGAAGTGGCGGAGCCGCGCGCTTTGTCCGGGGCTCCTCGCACTGCAGGGGGCGGGGCGCCCCAGGCGCTGGCGCAAATCGCTCGCCACGATTCCGCTAGGGGCGCTGCTATCTGCTCCCCCATTGTTCTCGCCTGCCACGCAATGGGTTGGGAGCTGAGCTCACGGGGCAACGGCCACAAAACCACCGGCAAAACCAAGGACGGGGGAGAGGGTTCTCTGTGGAGTGTCACACCCCGGCAATATTAGATATACGAAAAATTAGGACAATCAGGAAAGGTTTGGTGTATTAAATAAAGGAATAATTACGGAACAGGAAGACAGTTCAGTTTATTAGAATGCATGAGGTTTGAATACATTTTTCAAAGCCTCTTGCTCTAACTTCGTAGAAGTAATAAACAGTTTCCTAAATAATGTAATATAAATATGAAGGAAAATATAGCAACATCACTTACGTCATGGTCATAATTTAATATACACATTCCACGTGGAAAAATGAATTTCGTATCAATAACAGTGACTATTGGAAATAAGGTTTTTCTGAGAAAGTTGACTAATTAATCCAGAGAGTTTAAGTAGTAAATAGCACATAACCTTCAACATTACGTATATATTTTTTTATCGTCGGCTTCCTAATTACTAGTTTCGAACTAAGAAACCGTCTGATAAGATAAGATATATTTTTGTACGCGAATTTAGCGGACATAAATAGATGACTGATATAATCATTTTGATTTACGACTGTGTGACAAAAGCTACATGTCAATTAAAATTGTTACAATCATATTTATGATTTTCAGAGAAAGTGCAAGTCGTAAAGAGTAAAAGAAAGATATAAAAATCGGAGAAAAGCAGAGGTTAGACCTTAAATAAGAGCAATTGTTCACAAAAAATAAATAATAATATAATAATATTCAAGAAATGTCAACAACAAAATAAATTGAAGGGATCACTCCTAATGTTGTTCAAAAAGGCAGAGTTTATTTCACGGCACGGAGCAACTGGAGATAATTACTAGGCAAATTTCCAATGACATCGCATTAATATTTACAAATACGAATATTACTTATTCTATCTAAGATATGTAACCTACTCCCTAAATCACAACGAAATCGCCCCAAATGTTGTATTAAAGCGCAGCCTTCGCGATTTGCTGTATTCAGAACAGTCTCATTGGTTGTCTCCACAATCGTCACGATCGCCAGATTATTTGTTTGGCTACAAATCCTTCTTACTCATTGGGAACGATCAAGAAAATTATTATTTAGCCTCTGCTCCTAAACGGAGAATTCTTTTCTTTTAGAACTCCATGTTTTCCTTTCCCTTACGCCGAAGAGCGTTTTTACAGTTATGACACGAGGAAGCCAGTTTGTTTTACGAACATCGAAAGCATATGTAAAGAACAAACACGTGTGCGAAAGTGCTTTTAAATAAATATACATATTTTTTTTTAGAAATTACGGGAGTGAAGTGATTCAAGCAAAGTCGTTTCCGATTCTGCTTTAAAATGCGACGATATTTAGCGTTATCTTGACTCAAAGATACTTTATTTAAATCGCGGAGATCGAAGGCCAGAGCATCGCCGTCGACTTGGAAATGTGCGAGCAATGAGTCAAATTGTATCAAAATGGCATTTTCCCTAGGCAACTTACCCAACTACCTTAACATATAGTTTTTGATTGACCGCCTACGAGTATTATTCAGCGCAATAACATGCGTCCCATTTATCCATTTATTTAAGCCCTTAGTCAAAAACTACCCGCAAACAGAATGGAGGCGAGCAGACAGTCTGCGGGAGAATACGGGAGAGAAGTGAAAATACGGGAGTGAAGTCATTAAAGCTGAGCCGTTTTCGATTTTGCTTTAAAAAAGCGACGATATTTAGCGTTATCTTGACTCACATAAACTTTATTTAAATCGCGGAGATCGAAGGCCAGAGCATCGCCGTCGACTTGGAAATGTGCGAGCGATGAGTCAAATTGTATCAAAATGGCATTTTCCCCTAGGCAACTTACCCAACTAACACGTAGTTTTTGATTGACCGCCTACGAGTATTATTCAGCGCAATAAGATGCGTCCCATTTATCCATTTATTTAAGCCCTTAGTCAAAAACTACCCGCCAACAGAACGGAGGCGAGCAGACATAGTCTGCGAAGGTAGGGGTCCTCCAGAGAGCTGTGACAGCCAGGGAGAGGATGTACAGAGGCGGAGCTTATCTTGGGGCCTGCGGCAAGCCGGTGACGGAACAACAACGGGGAGCCGTTGTCGGCGACGGCGGTGGCGACAGACGCGTCGACGAGATAAAGGCGCCAAAGACGAACCGGGCGGGAGAACTAACTGCTCGTTAAGACTCGTACGCGCTATCAACGGACGGACCTCGAAAGAACGGCCTCGGCGGCGTTTACTCCCACGAAATGAGAAAGGCTGCCGCAACAGACGGTGTACCTAGGCAGCCAAACTTCGGGTTTCATAACGGCGATCCTAATCCTCAACATTACACGCTAGTGATGATGTCGCAAAGCTGGTATCTCGATTCAGTCACTAACGGAGGTATTAAAAAAGTTCTAGAATTATTCCAAATTTTATTTCGATGTTAATGCCTACACGCAAACTCAATTTCGCAAACATAATTTTGTTTTTAAGATATCAAAGAGACACATAGACGGAAACGTCACGCAATGAACTCTTAGATAAAAGAACTGAGAGAAAATAACCAAATGGCAAAGACAAACTCAGCGAGATACTTCTTCCGTAAAATATAGCTTATACATAAGTCCTCACTTGTGTTTATGTGTAATATCAAAGCTGAAAGAAATACAGAGCGGACGAACATAGGGAGCAAAATATACAAGTAAAACTACGGTGATAACTTTCAGTTAGTAATAATAAGGCGATGGGTATTGCAATTGCACTGTAAACTTCGAAAGCCATTTCAGACACCAATACATGACGATAGGTAATCGAAATTTCGCTAATGGAACCTGCAGGGCAGCTGCACCCAGCCCACCATTAAAATGCTCTCATTGTCGAAACAAAGGAAAGAGAAAACCTATGCCAAAAGAAGAAACAGGAAGCGACGACCCACGAAAACGCCAACTCGCGTGAATCGCGGCCCCGACTCCCACGAATTATCGCGGTCAGAAGGCAAGACAACAGCGAACACTGACGCAACTCCCCGAGAAAGAGAATAAAAAAATCAAGGCACTCCGAGGGCGAAGCAGCCAAGTCTTGAGCCGGACGCGAGACAACTTCACTGTGGTGGGCGGGGGTGGGAAGGGGGGAGGTGGCAGCTCCTTGGACGACCGGATCCGGAAGCCACAAATCACCGCGGAGGGGGCGCGCACGAAAGGAAGTCATCCTGGAGACCGCCGGCGGGACCTTGTGGGACGCCTAGCAGACGCTCCCCGTCGCGTGCTCTTCCTGGGCAACGGCGTGATTTAAGGAGCTCCGGCCATCGCTCGATGACCCGATGGCCTTTTTTGGGGAGACCGGCGGCTATCTTGACGACACTTGTTTCGAACGCCGACGACTACATTATGGCCCACAAGAACCCTAAATTCGCTGCACGAGAAAAGTCGGCGAAACAGAATCGTTGGGTATTATTTGGACATTTTCTAAAAATACCTCATTATTTAAGAATAATAAGTCCTTATAAATGTGAGCAGCAAACAAATTATTTGGTTAGACGAACATTTGCAAAATTCACCGACTAAGTTTTGACAATACCAAAAGATATACTTTGTTGAATTTGCATTGAATGAATTTTTTCAAACACAAAGAACAAATGGAAAACGTGTACTATGTTTTCAAATCATCCGATTAAAAACGTAAGAAACTAATATTTTCTCAATATTATTTTTAATCTAAGGGAAACTTTTATACATACATATTTTATTTTTACTTTATTCGCCCGATCAGTTCCAAAAATTTCATCGCTGATGATATGTGTGAACTAGAACGTGCGTTTCGAACAGTCTCAATTTTTGTTAAAAATATTTGAAAGCGTAATGGGAATACGCAGAACCATAAAAATCTCAGTAGATTTAACTACGATTGCCGCCTGAAAGATCAAAGTCATTACATACGTATGTACGTGTTGGATATATCGTATGATGCAATTAAAAACATTAATTCGAAATTACTCCAGACACCTACAAATATTATTCATTGGAAAATACCAGGAAGGCAAATGCGTCACCACGGATGACGTTCCCATCTTCATCTTCTTCTGAGTAAGGCCAGTGCGCACTCCCCACGTCTCCGCCCTGCGGCGAGGGCGCAAGCGCGCCAACCCAAAGTCGCCGCTGTAACTGCGGCAATCTCGCAGCGAAGAAAGTTGTCCGAGCGCGTGACTAGAGGGCGCCGGTAGTGAGGGGGAGGGGAGACTTGTCGGCAATGCTCCGGGTCGGGCGACTCGGGGTTTGGACACAGTGGGCGATGCCGCTATCTTTCTCTATACACCCGGCCATACGACGCACCGAAAAAAGAAGTGATCGCGGCAATTTTTTCCTCTCTTAGACTTATTATAAATCAACTACTCATATTTGTTTAAGTGAGTGACATCCAATGCTTTTTGTTTAATTATTAACACAACTGCAATACATGTAACAAGTGTTAGATCTATCAATATACAAGATAATAGATTTTGTGATACACTTGACAACCGCCAGAGATCACCTAGTTCATTTAGGAAGTAAGTCACACGTGAACCGACCGTTTTTCGATAGTATCTTATTCTGAATTTACAGTATTTTTTGCACATGAACTTTCCTGGCACAACCCCAAAGCTATATACTGTGACGTAACCGAATATTGGATTAAAAAATAAATACATTTATTTTTGTTATTACTGTTCAGAAGCGTGCGTGCCCCAACCGGGTGCGACCTAAATCACTTCGCACGGCCATCTACGCCGCTCCTTAGCGTCGCCGAGCAAGGGGGGGGTGTAGTGTTTAGATAACGCCTCCGAAAACCCCTCAGGGACCACCGACCAGGCTCCACGCGGGCGGGCGCGGCGACCGCTCCGTGTTTGTTTACAGGAAGTGTGCGAGAGAGGGGTTCTGGAAAATTCCATCAAAATTACCGACAAGACGCGTAATCTGATTGGAGCAATATTATTTTCGGCGTAGTAACTTTCGGCCAGTAACAACACGTCTTCCAAAATTTCTGTAGAAACTTCTAGAACATTCATGGAAATTGGGGGGGGGGAAAGAGGTTCGTGGGCGCTGAGACGCGCTGAGGGCAGACAGAAGCGGGGAGGTCTTTGGACAGAGAGGCGCGGGGACGCCCAAGTCGTGCGGACACAGAGGCGGGGACGCTCATGTTGTACGGGTGTGGGACGCGGAGGTCATCCGAGTTGTGTAGGCGCTAGGATAGCGCGAAGTAGCATGATTAGAGTGCGATTTGTGGTATTATCGCACCGCGTGTCATTAGATTGAGAAAAAAAAGAACTTTATCTAGTAATGTTATTTGTTTCTCTGCTCGTTTACGCCCGCGCCGTGTATCGCAAGTTACGCGATTACGAAAATTACGATCTGTCGTCACCGATCTGTCGTCACCGCTACCGCCGACGTCCCAGCTGATGTCGTGGTCAGCTCTACTCTCTTGAATGGGAGCAGGCTGCGAGAGGAATCCACCCTCCACCCCTAAAGGGCGTGCCGTCCCGAAGAAAGGAGCCCAGCTGTGTTGCCTGTTTGGAGGCCGTTCACCCCAGCGCGTCCTCCTGCCGCAGCGGTGATTCTAATAATCTGTCGAGCTCCGACAGACAAAACAAACATTCATTACGCCCTTCAGGCTTACCTGGACTGTTGTCAACATTCAGAAGGTGCAGGCCGCGCATTGGCCCCCTTTTTTCTTTTTATTTGTTAGCGCATCTCTTTTTTTGCTTTATTTGTTTTAAGTAATTTGATCGTATTAGTTTTAAGATTGCATAAAAAAAACAAGGGTTTAAAAAAACTGAGCTCAGATAATAATGTCAATTTACCATTTTTTTTAATTTCTCATTAAATTTACATTTTTTTGTCTTTAAACTTTCTTTCAATTGACCTCTGTCACGTAGCCACGTCCGTCCACAACCTAAATTTCAGGCTCTACCCGTCACCTGAGCTAGCCGGCAATTACAGCACAGGTAGGTGGGGGCGTCGCAATACCATACGTCCATATTGGTTTTAACACTTGTTAGTATATTAATAATTTATTATAAAAGGGCAACTGAGATTCTCTTCCCAATAACCAGTACATTTGATTGATTTTCAAATTGAGCTCCGCTTTCTTTATTTTGACGTGCTCCTTCCAGCGCAGCTTTGAATCCAAAGCCATACCCAAATAAGGGGCTGTATTTGCTATTGGAACGACTTTGCCATTGATTATTGGGAGTGCCTCACTATCACGATTAGTAAAGTGACTTGGTCCCATAAAGTTTTATGTGCCATTTTTGAGCCCATTCTGCAACTTTGTTTGTTGCAATCTGTAATTTATTTGCTGCCTCTTCCATATTTCTTCCAGTGGATACCAAAGCAGTGTCACCTGCAAACGTTGCTACTGTTGTTCCTCTGTAACTGGATATATCACTTGTATGTAGCAAGCAGAGGATAGGACCCAGTACGCTTCCTTGAGGGACGCCTCCTTTAATTTCACAGAATGTGGTATAGGCATATTCTTGCTTAACTCTAAAATACCTATCAGGTTTGTACGACTAAAGGAGTACACAAAACGATTTTGGTAGTACTTTACTCGTTTTGAATTCCAGACCACGATGCCAAACTTTATCAAAAGCCTGCGCAATGTCTAAAAATATAGCCAAGCATATCGTCTATTCTACTAAACTTTTTTCAATGACATCTGTAATACGGTATACTTGTTCGATAGTTAAATGCTTTTCTCGAAACCCAAATTAATAAGGGGGGATAAGTCTTCTTTCTTCTATAATTATTTTGAGTCGCTTGAAAAATAGTTTTTCGAAAAGCTTAGAAAGCACTGGAAGAAAAGAGATGGGCCTGTAAGATGTTATTTCTTCTGGTAGTTTTCCGGGTTTGGGGATCATGATAATCTCGGCTAGTTCAAATTACTTCAGGCTTTATTTCAGTTGAAACGACACATTACACATATGAGCAAGTTTTATTACTCCTTTTCTCGGAAATTCTCTTAATACTTTTCCCGTGATCAGATCATAACCAGGTGCTTTTGTGGCATCAATAATGGCGTTTATATCCTTTTCGACTTTGGGAGTAACATATTTTATTTCACGTTGTTCATCACTATCAACTAGGGTGACATCATGTAGTTTCACGAGAAAAATGTTGAAATGTATTTTCTATATGATTAGCAAACATTTTTGTTTTTTCCTCATTTGTTCTCCCCCATGTAAGCGCAGTGTGCGCAGTGGTGGTGATTGTATAATAGAACACTTCAGTTTCCTCGTTGCTTTCCATGAGGAATAGTCCGATATTTTATCAGCAGTAAGTTGTTCTAAGTAATTGATGATAGAATCCTAATTATGTTTCCTTATTGGTGTTGTTATATGAGTAAGACGATTCAAAACATTTTTATCAGGCGGATAACGTGTCATTTGCCAAACGTTTCGAGCCTTCCTCTTTTCTGCAACTTTTTCTTTAATTTCTCTTTGGTAATTATTACCCAAGATAGGTTTTTCAATGTTTGGGCTATATTCCTTTACTTTTTCTTGAACCAATTTTATGAAGTTCTCCACTTCTTTATCCAGTTCGTCTTTTGATTTCAATGGGATATAAGTTCGACTGATTCATATAGATCTTCTTTGAACGTTTGCCAGTCAGTAAACTTGTTACCAAGAGTTGGTTCAAGGGTTTTCTTAATTAAAGTTTTACTTATTGTTAGTATTACACGACTGAAGACAAATCTTAAAAATTCTCTACATTAATAAAGTTTGAAGATATACTTTTTACAACAAAAAAGTCAGATTTGGAAGTTTATGAGGACCTGTGGGCCAATATGTATAGCCACCACCAGAAAGAAAAGTACATTTCAAATCACTACCAGCTATATAAAGTTCTCGGCCTTAATGATAGTTAATCTTCAACCATAAAAATTGTTTCGCATTGTAATCGCCTCCCACAATGAACATCCAAAACTAACCAATAAATTGCATTCTTTAAAAATATTTGACTTCAATATTAAAAGTGTAGGTCAGGTTCGAAAATAAATTAAAAACAATATTGCCCGTTGATTTCGTGCAACAATTCCCGTGTCCGTTAAAAAAACATGACAATAATGAACTGATAACACGACTGAGCCTATTTACGGAAATAATTATTTACCTAGGGCTACTACTCTCTTCGAAATGTCCAATGAGTCACGGCCCCTCCTATGTGCACGCCTATGGTTCTATTCAACTTCATTACAGCTGTAAATTATTGCTGCACTTTTTGATAAGGCTTGTTCACTAGAATCTTTCAGAAATGAAGGAAAGAAACGAGTTTAAAAACTATGGTCAGGTACATCGGTAAGTAATGTTCTTTAGCAGTCTCCACTCAAGACTGTTATCATGAATTACTATCCCAATCGCAAAACAAGAAAATTGCCAATTTTTTTTAAAGCAAACACATTCTGTGACGTAAACTTGCATTTACATCAAAACTTCTTTATCAAAATGAAATGACCCGTTTGCTTCATTGACCGATCATACCACGACGGCAGCTGCTCGCAAGATGTTTCATCGAACTTTCATCGACGGTTTTGTTATCGCAACGATGAGTAATATTGTGGACTTTGATGGTTGGCACTGTTGCCATTTTCCTTAAACAAGTGCAGGAAACAAAAGCGTATCTCCGCGTTTCGAAGGTCATCTACTTTTAATTGTGGATTGGAATAGTCGACAATAGCATTACGAGAGATTACTTTGACTGTTGCTTTTCGGGTGCTTTCAGGGTGGATCTGTGTTTGTCCGAATTAACGTTCTGTGGAACACGGCCGAAATTCCAGATCGACAGAACAATATTTCATGAACTTGAGGTATTCGGTTGCACTGAGCTATTCTACATTGCAACACACTGACCTATTCAACACGAACAAACAAGTGTCATAATTTTCGATTATTTGTTTCGTTTATTGCCAACCATCTAATATTAAATAAATATCTCAACCAGAAATTATAATATTTTTTGTTATTTACGTTAGTAAACACGCACTTAGCCCCTTAGCAACCAACCATCTAAATACTGCTTCAAGAGCGCGTCCATAGCAACGGCCGCTAAAATATTTTTAATGGACTCTCGATCATTTTAGCGGCCGTTGCTATGAACACTATGGACTCTCGGGTTTAGATTCTGCTTGTATTAGTAGAAAAAACATTCAACTGTCTGATCACAAACACAGCATCCAGTACCACCAACCCTTGCTATAGAAAATCAAGAGTAATGACAATTCTGAACTCGCGAAAGTGATAAAAGTTTATTTTTAATAAGCGATAAACTAAAATAACAAAAATCATTGTATGTAACTCGTCCTCTATTAGTCTTTAAGGACTTAGCCGGAAGGTTAACTACTCGGCTTCGCTATCGCTCCGCCTCGCAGTTAACCTTCCGGCTGCGTTCTTAAAGACTCGTTTAAAGGACTCGTGACATAAATATCTATGTATTCCGTTGCATGTCGTCTTAAGGTAACGATTCAAAGACGAACCTCTGATGCAGAAGAATGCTGAGAAAGCATCGCAGTTCAGCAGAATCTGACGAATATTTGTTTCGTTTCAGAATCAGACGAACATTCGTTTCTTCGACCGAACACCCGTTTTCGTTTTCATTTTGTCTTTATTAGAATTACAAGTTACATAGATCAGTTTCAGAGTACTTTTATATATGACGTTTGTGGCGACTTAACCATATGCACTAACTTTATTGAAAAAATAAATACTCAAGAGTAAGGGAGCTCACAGAGCACCTTACTTATTGTTCAATTCGGGACTGAATGTTCAAAAATGCTTGAATAGGGAACTTGTTTATAATTCTTGTCCGGGGATCTGTGATTTGAGCAAGATTAAAATGGGATAGATGATCGATTTGTTTGATGCTGAAGAGAATTTGTGGATAATTACGTATGGGATATGTAATTCTTTACGCAACTGTATGCGCAAATTATTGCGCAATTTGAATCGAACCATGGGGCCTGTGTACTACTAAAGTATTTATTTTGAATGATTTGAATTTTATTTAAGTTAGTTCCAGATGAGCACTCATAAACCATAACAGTCGGATAATATGTTTGTATAGGCCCATCGCATTGCCGAGTCAAGCCGAATATACGTATCCTCAAACGAGACAGTTTTAGTTCGCCTCGACCAGTGGCTCCTGCCACTGCGCACAGCCGGCGCCGCGGCGACCCCCCCCCCCTCGGGGGCCAAACGTACGCGCGGCACGCCTCCGAGCCAGAGTTGGGTGGCGTGCTCCAGCTGCACTTCAGACTTGGCCGACGGCGTAATGGACACGCGGTCGGCCGGGAGACTCGCTTCGCTGACGACTTGCCCTCGCGGGGACGCAGTGCGCGCGGGCCACGCGCAACGTGACTAGGGGCCGTATTTATAAACCTCTGCCAGGCCTAGCAGGCTGCCAGTGTTCAGTTTTGCGATTTATGAACGGCCCCCAACCAATGCCAGTAGCCCCTTGAGCTCCTAGCAAGCCCCCACATGGCAGACTCCTGCGAGCGCTGCTGGCAGAGCTTTATAAATACGACCCCGAGAGGCAGGAAAGATCTAACGATTGCCCCGCATGCCACCCATCACACAAGTCACGTTGAACTCCGATATGCTAATGTTCTCACTATGTGGAATTTCAATTTTAAAGAACTATCGTGCAGAGAGGCGCAAGCCATTGTTTACAAAATTGCACTTGTTACGCTTTTAAGTTGCTGCTTAGAGAATGAATAGTTCCACAGCGGATATTAAATAGTTATCTCAACAGAAATATACAATTCTCACAAAGAGCAGATCAAAAAGATGGATGCCGAGAACACAAAACTGGACATGAAATGTTAACATGCGGCAATTTGGTTCTTAAAAAAGCACGGAAGATACCAAGGAAGACAATTTTAGTGGCGACAACACTCGAAACGAAACTAAAATGTTAGTGAATCCTACGTTTACTATTAAAATTGGAGAACTGAATTACAGAACCACATTACCATTTATGCTGGAATTAAAGAGAAATGCCTTTTTGAGTAGAACCACGCACATATCCTTTCATACAGTAAGTAATCACCAATTTTCTCTACTTCCTTCCCTATTTTATGAACCAAATCGCTAAACCTATTAAGTAGATTTTCAGTGCGGCCTACCGCATATTCCTACATCCATCTGAGGGCGAGGTATTTAAGGCAAGATATTTAACGGATATCCCACTGGTCGGGAAATTATGGGAGAATGAAGAGCTCGGGAAGGCAAGTAATGGCTGTCAATTCGAGAGCTACCGCCTACGCACGGATGTTGGGGGCGGGGCGAGGCGAAATGAAGCCGGATTGGGCAGAGTCTTGCGAGGCATCTCTGACCCCCCCCCGCCGAAATGTGAATATAACGTAGTCATTTGTTGAAGGTCACTATTGTGACACGACACCATAAACCAAAGCAATATGGAGAGTTTTAAATAACCAAAACAAGTCCACGAGAGTTCGGACGAGTATTAAATTGTTTCTCAGATGCATATAGTGATGAATAATAAAATGTGAAAGAAAACATTTAAGTAGCAAAACAATTATATATACCTCGAGACACTTAAAATATTATTACGTGAACTTATTGAGAGGAGAAACTACGAATGTAAAGGATGAAAATTATATATTTGAAGCTTACCAATTTGATATACAAATCATTTAATTTTCATTTAAACATTTTATTTTTTCGTGGTGAGAAGTTGGCAGTGAGAGTTAACTAGTTTCTCGCAGATCTTTGTGACGACACACGAACCAAGGCGATGATGAGTGGTGAAGGTAGGTGTGTGTGTGTGGGGGGGGGCGAATAAAGATGTGACTGAGAAAGGGTGAGCCAGGGCGAGGTGGAAGTGGACATAAGTGAAATGTATAGGAGTCTGGAGCAGCCGTAGATGGAGATTGTGTGTGTGGAGGGGGTGAGTATGGCAGAAAGAGGGGGGTGAGAGTGGCAGTCTGCGTGTGTGAGCGCGTAGCGTGTTAGGATGAAGAAAGATGTGATGGTGAGGGGTGAGGTAAAGCGAGGTGGAAGTGGACATCAGTGGAATGTAGAGAGTCCTGACGTAGCCGTAGTTTAGTTTAGTTTAGTTAATGCCTTATTTTACGTGGCGAGACTCGGGCCATCAGGCCCGCTCTTCCGTCTAACCACGCAAATTTCGATACGCTCCTTTCACCACCTAGCGGAGAAAGGATGTATTATTTTGGGCGACGAAACTTGCGGATCTCAATTTTGCTCAGAGGCTTCTTTTAGGCTTGATGATCTTTCATATGCAGTAAATCTACTACATAGGACAGCCGGCTTTACTTCCCCTCCGAAGGAAGGCATACGAGGGATTTTTTCGCCCTTAAAAATCCACGGCTTCGATCGGGTTTGAACCCGCCAACTCGGGTACAACAGTCCGATACGCTGACCACTAAACCATCGAATCCGCTGCTGAATAGCCGTATAGGAAGTGCGCGCGCGCGTGTGGGGGGGAGATGGGGAGGTGTATGTCAGTGGGAGAGGGGTGAGTGTGGCAGTGTGTGTGCGTGTGTATGGGGGTGAAATGGAACGAACCGCGAGCGGCGGCGGGGTCGCAGCTGGAAGGGGGCTGAGAAGAGTGGATGGTGTGGTGGAGGAGAGAGGTAAACCGAGCGAGCGCTATACATCAAGCGTCGCCATCGCCACGCCCAGTGCAGCTGACTTATCGCACCCGCGGGCAGTAGACTCCGCGAGACGAGGCCAGGCCAGGGCACGTCAGGCCAGGCCGCCACGTAGGCTGGGCGGCGGTACACACGTTCCACATGCTCGTCGACAAACCTCCACGACCTTCCCTCACAAATCAACAATATTATAAAGACTGTAAAAGGCAGATCTGAGAGATAGATAACCGCTGGATACATTCTATAATAAAGGTGTCACTTGAAAGCAGAGCCAATTAATTTGCTTTTGTCGAAGAACATCAAAAACTGTATACGAAAAAATGCGCATGTTTTCTTGAGCTCCAGAATTTCTTAAGAAGCACAATGGTGAATAAAACGTTCTAACATAACGAGGTTACCAAGATTTGAAAAGTAGATATTTTCGCTCCCGAGTTGTAAAACCCTTGTTGGCATCAGTAAAGGAACTACAGACATGATTTTAGAGTATTGCTAACAAAATAGTAATGTATACTCACGACTCTATTCCTACCACATCTAGCAAAAGGACAACTCAACAAAACGGGCGCATAGTGAGGTTACATTTATGTCTAGGAGCAAAACAAGGAGCCATCTCACCATTGGATCAGGGAACCTGGATTAATATTTAACTTTTTTAAGACTGTAATTTTTTCTAGACTTCTAACAGTTCTTCCATAAACCCCCCAGACTTTTATAGAGCAATGAAATTCCCTGATTTTTCCCGATTTCCAACGTTTTCCAAAAAGTGGGACTAATTAAAAATATAAACACGTACATCACATCCGTTCATATATAAAGAAACACTTCCACTTTCAATTAATAATCACTCAGATTTTGAGTGTTCCAGTTTGAACATTGAAATGCGCTTTCAAAGCGCTTTGAAACATTGTGCTTTATTCGAGAGGATCTGAACTCTTAAAAGGTATTACGGTGGAACACGTTTGAGTACTTTTCGTTTTTTTGGAACCCTCGCAAACACCGGATTTACTCGGTTCACAACCAATCATTTATAACATGGATCTTTTGAGAAGATACAGAAAATACAGCGACCGACTCTCTCACATTTGAACTTATACCTAAAAAATGTTAAAGAAAAACTTTGTATATTTTTAAGGTCTCACAGCCCTCGACAAGACAGCTTGAAAAAAATATCAAAAAATTAACGGTGAGTATTGTCACTTAGATATTAACTTACTTAAATAATATATCCTCATTGAACGACACTTAATAAATGATAGTAATACGATGATAAGATTCTGAAGATAATGATTTTTTCCGGGGAAAATTGTGCGTCTGATCCCGTTATTGGAAAGCAGAGAAAAGGTGGAAAACTTGGGTGTCACCGGAAATGAAACAAACTTTATTCAGGTTTAACCTCTTTCATTCCATTAAGAGTACCTAACAAAATTACATGACAAAATGTATCAGATGACGACCAGACTATTTCTGGTGGCATCTAAATGGTCCACGTGATCGTAAAACAACATTCACCGGCCAACGAACTCTTAGAAAACGACCAATTCGTCATATGTCGCAGCACTCGGCAGATCGGTAAATATTCTTCCGCAAACCGCCGCCTCTAAAACGCGGCCGCAGGCGGAGAAGTACCGCACTGCGCATAACCCCTCACGAGCACCTCCACTCAGCCCGCCAGCACCGCAATGCTAAACAGCCCACTGCCCGCGCTTATAATGTCCACTTTTCATGCAGCGTCGTAACTGTTGCAGAGGGAGCTGGCACGGACGACCGGTCGAGGGACCCGACGAGGGTGAGAATGAAGGAGGGGAAGGGAAAAGGGTGTGACAAGATGGGAAGAAGGGAGTATTCTAGTGATATTGGTCGCAGTCGGGCGGAAGAGACGTTATACGGAAAGAGCATGATTGATTAGTTTCCCGCCGGTTCAACTGTTCTGGGAGTAAGTGTAGTGCATGTTTTATCGCGGGAGGACGGCGAGATTCGGTGTCGATCTGCACGTCGGCTTGGGAGATTTTGTCCTAGCAGAGAGGTGAGATGGGCGGAACGGGAAGAGTGGAAGGAGTGGCGGACGGGAAGTGAGCGCGAGGTGGAGTGCTAGGTGAGTGGTGAGCAAAGTAGACGAGGCAGGCGAGGTGAGCGGAACGGGAAGAGTGACCGCAGCGATGTGGACAGATCGGTTGAGGTGAGTGGGGCGGGTGCGGATGTCAGAGCATTCGGGGCACGACGACCCAAGGCAGAGGATGCGGCGCGGCGGTGCAGATTTCATACCCGTTTGCGATACATGAGTAAACCCCCCAGGTAACACCGCATGCGAGGTACGAGCCGGTGTTCACGGCGCAGGTCGGGTAACGGCGAGGCGACGGCGGCGGCGCACTTGGCATGTTGCCTGCGGGCGTGGAGAGGAGTGAAGTGTCGGGGCGCCTAAATAATTCAGCGCCGCCTCGGACGAAGTTGCGCCGTGTACCGAGCGTCGCATGAGGCCCGCGGGGCCCGGCGTAACGACTCCCGCGCCCCTCCGGCGGCCTCGGATTAGCCCAGGGCGCGCCACCGCCGCCGGGCAATCAGGGGCACACGCTCGCCTCACGCCCATCGAATGAGATCGAATTCCGCGCCTACCACGCATTAACCGTCAGAAGGCTGACGAGGAGGGGTCATAATACCCGCGCTTGCTTTATTTATGTATTACTTATTTATTATTTATGTATCATTTATTTTATTTATGTATTAACTCCTTTTCATCAACTGATTGATAGAAAGTGATATCGGACGCATCAACTACTATGGTTATTCGTTCCGTATGTTTAGTGCATGTTTTTGCTCAAGAGGTGGCAGTGGTCGTCCTCCAGTGGATGGCCAAATCCGGCACCAATCTACCGTCGGCTAACGGGGTTTTCTCTCAACCAAGTATCTCCCACTAGCGGGGCACCACCCGAGTCGGGACAAGTTCTAAGTCCCCGACCGGTCTACCGACATGTGTGGTAGTGTAGTGCATGTTAGTGTATGTGTGAGTGTGTAAGGGGGAGAGGATACGATAAGGAAGAGGAAGGACAGATCGCGCGCGGTCCGTGGCCCGTTTGTTAGGATATTGCTCAGGCATTCGCCTCGTGTTGATCGGAGAAACTACGGAAAACTACCGAACAGAGCAGTCGGCCGCTAGAATTCTGCTCCAGGCAGCGACTGAATTCGTCCTAGCTGGAAAGCCAGTGTCAAAAATTCCGCCGCTGTTGGGACTCGAACCTAGGTCCTCCCGGTCAGAGGCGCTGCAATGACATCAGTTGCTGCTCTGAGCCACAGCTCTCGGTCTTTTCATCAACATTTCGTCTAGTTCTAACCTCTGTATATAACATCTGTGTAATCGAACTATTATAGGATGGAACAATTTCCTTTACTTTGATTTACGTGTCTCTCACAATTGCTGGAATAGAAGACCATACAAAATTACAATACATGCATGCGCATAATCCAGGATTCAATAAATCATCAACTCATCAAATCTCAAACATTATAAAAAAACATCGTCAGATATTCCTCCCTTCTCACCGTCAAAATTTGAATGTAAATCTCCTGCTATTTCTATCGCGAAGATCGCCGAAAGACCCACTATCTACAAAGAAAAAGACAAATCTGTGCCTGAAATAATGCTGAATGTTAATGGTAATTTTGGATGTTAGCATCTGTGTATGATTACGACTGTCACACGATTACTGCAAGCTACCGAACGCTTCATCACCCTCACTAGCTCTTGTCCACATTACTTGAATGTCTCTCGCAGTTGCTACGGAAGACACCCACACATTACTTTACGAACGTGTCAAAACTACTCCGTCTCCTACCGTCCCCTCGACAGGGTACACTCACTAAAAACACAGGGACAGTATTTACCTTTTCCTCTGTGTACCTATAATCTTGTACGCAATATCGTGAAATCCTTTTATCACTCACCCTCGCCATCCACGATTGAACATAGTATCTATCATGCAGACTGCAACGATGTGCCTTCATATCTGTGCTCTGTGCTTGAGTGGGCTCTCATAATTGCACATACTAGAGGTAGCTCTTCTGATTGCGAAGAGTAAATTCCAACCAATGCGCGCTTACAAATCATACAGAAATCAAACCAACCGCAGTTCCAAGTGGACTTAACGCTAGTACAGAAATTACAACTGCATACGTCTCCCTCTCACCAGAAACCTCGTATTGAAACACTCATCATTACTTTTCCATTTCCCTTCCTCTTTTCATGATACTCTGTAACGGATCATTACTAATAGGTAGCAACTTATACATAACGATCAAATAACATGACTGCCATAGAACCTATAATTCTGTCGCTGCAACAGTTGGCAAGAGTAGCTTAGAGAGTCGCTATATGCAGAAGTCGATTCGGTGGGAATATTATTTATCACTGCGACTGTGCAACGTAACTTACAACCAACACTTCATCGGAAAAAAACCAACACACGTATCTCAAAGTTAATCACTTACGTGCCATTCCCACTAGCGACCACAAACAGTTCCAAACAACACTAGACTTCACGCGTACGTCAAAACCACATCATACATCATCCCCACGCCAGACCTTTCACATTACAACACACATCGTTACTCTTTTCTTTTCCCCCTTTCCCCACCTTCTTCCATTCTATTAATATGTTCCCCATCCAGGCACTACACAATAAACACGATTGTAAGTAATACAAGTTTGCAATGACTTCACTTCTGTCGCTGCAGCAGGACGAAGGAAATCTAGAGATGCGCCTCAACAAAGTCGATTCCTTGCACATGGTATTATTTCCCTTCCACAAAGCGAATACTAACTAACAGATCACTAACTATTGAACTTCACGGTTGGTTGGTGGTTAGTTATTCCGGGCGCGTCAACTAATGAAGTAAATATTCCCGTAATTGTAGTGCATGCTTTTTATCGGGAGGTGGCGGTGATCTTCCCATGCTGGATGGTGAGATTCGGCATGGACCTACCGTCGGCTAGTGGGTTTCCCCCCTAGCCAGGTATCTCCCACCAGCGGGGCAAAGCCCCACCCGCGACAAGCTCTAAGCTCCCGGTCAGTCTCCCGGGATGTATGGTAGTGTACTGCATGTTACTGTAAGAAAGGGGTGATAATAGTGCAAGGAAGGGGAAGGAAAGATAGCGCGCGGTCTGTGGTCCGTTTGTTAGGGTACTGCTCCGGAATTCGTCTCGTATGGATCGGAGAAACCACGGATGAGAACAGCTGTCCTCTAGAATTCTCCTCCAGACAACATCTGAATTCGACCTAGCTGCCAAGCTCTAGTATCGAAAAACTTGCCACTGCCGGGACTCGAACGTAGAACCTCCCGGTCGGAGGCACTGTAGTGACAGTTGATGCACTGAGCTACCTCTCCCGGTTTGAATTTCAAACTAGGAGACACATCTTCGAGTTAATTACTTCCGTGTCATTCCCACTTGCGGCAAAGCACGTCCACACAAAACAGCATACATACCCTCCCCTCGTTCCAGAAAGTTCGCATTAAAACGAATATCGCCCCTTCGTCCTCCCCCTCCCCCTCACCACTCCTTTTCACCTAACCCCTGCCGCGACAACTAGCAAGAAACCGCCCCTCCCCATCATCACACGACCCGCCAGCGTCTCCCGCGGGCACGTGGGTGGAGGGCGGGGCGGTGCAACGTGCAACATTCACGCGCCGGCGACGCCGCGCCGTCGCGTCGCCCGCGCGCTAACGAACACGTGAACACGCGCCCCGAGGTGCCCCGAGGACGCCTCCGCTGAATAAAATATCCGCCCCGCAAGCGCGCGCGCGCCCGCGCACGCCGGATTATACGCGCGCGTTCCCGCTCCGCTGTCTCGCGCGCAAGAGCGCCTCCCCTGGGGCGAGACGAGCCTTCGTTACGGCGCGCAGGAGGTCGGAATTAGAAAGGCAGGGAAAGAGATAAACGAACGACATATACACAATGTTGAACTGTTTTTTTGATGTTAAATAAATAAGAAAATAGTTACTTATTTTTTAACTGATACGTTATTGCTTGATAATGACTTCGATATAGAGTTTGGTATACAGTGCTTAACGTACCTAGATCGAGAGGATCGTAGTTACGAGGGAAAAATAAAGACACTTGAATGATGTTACATGTTCTCTTATGGAGGGAATTGGGAAAGGGAATCATGGGAGGGAAATGGGAAAAAGCAAATCGAATCACGTTCATAACTATTAATTAGTAAATAAATCAATCCGAAACATTGAAATAGGTAAAAAAATAAAATCATACGACAGGCGTTAAGTGCTTCCAATGATATTGGGACAAAGGCCCTCGGACTTCTTGTCGCCCCTCGTAATTAAATAACTATTATGCACCACGGGCGTTTTAAGGTATGATTAAAGACCGGAAAAATATGTCTATGAAACGTCAAAATATATACATAAATATGTAATCAAAACAGTAAGAATATGTAACAAATATGTAATCAAAACAGTGAGAAAATATAAAAAATATGTATAGTCGAATATATGTACAATTAAAAGAGTCTAATTATAAAACATATTTACATAACACCAAATTACATTTATAAAAAACGTCCTAACTAAATTTTAAAAATAATACAAACATTTAAAAAACATTTGGAGAGCACAAGCTGATACACACATTGCACCATTTAACTTCCCCGTAAGTAGAAAAACTTAATCTGTTGTTATATAGAACCGTGGTTTAACAACCAGACCTTGCGCAATACAAGCCATCGTACAAACTGGCGATATCTACAACCAGAAAAAAAGCAGAAGCGTACGAAAGACTATTCTTATCGAAGTGTTACACGGAAATTAAGGTTACACGGTAAGGAAAGAAAGGTCACCAGACGATGTCAATGATACTTTTCACACCTACATTTCACAAATAATGCAGGAAAAATTACTGAATTTTTTAAATAGTCTTTTTCATTAAAAAAATGTCATAAATCTGAAGAAAATTGATAGGCAAAAATAATATATAAAACATATTTAGACAAAAATTTTAACAATTCGCCAAGATTACAATTTTGAGAACGATAGGTAGAAAACAAATTATGTAATTACATAAAAATCCGGTCTCTAGTTATGATCAATCTGTCACATATTTGTTTTGTCACCCGAAACTCGAACCACTTAGCGATCGTGGTCTATAAAATATTTTATTTTTTACCTTATATTAATGATATCGATTTACTTATTTAGTAATGAGCTACGTTTTAACTTGACCCGGTGTGTCTTTTCATATTTCCAAAGAGAATAAAAAGCATCTTTCTACTAATGCCGTATTTCCCTCATAACCAGGATCCACTCGATTCAGGTTAAGTTATGCTGTGTATGTCGAACACAGAATCGAAGGCCATAACAAACAATAACGCACGAGTAAAAAATACAAAAATTTTAAAATTCCATATTCGTACGGTGCGTCCGTAAGGGCGCTATGCAAATATCTGCCCTGTGAGCGCGACCAGTTCATGCAGTAGCAAATACACGGGAAATACCCAGTTGACTCTCCAAGTCCATCACAGACAGAAGGGGACGCGTCAACAGGACGCCCCTCAGTCAGCCGGAATTAAATCGAACGAAAATACCCTCAGTATCGAGTGTTGGATGAAGAGAGAAAATACTAGTCGAAAACACTAGGGAGAATACTCACGAGCTTTGTAAATCATCTTTGTATAAAAAGATGTAGCTTCATTCTAAAACTCAACTTTGAATGCTCTTGATAACCTGTATCGTGAAATGGAGGTACCCTCCAAAATGCTACAGAATGTCGAATAATGACTAATTGTGTACTCGAAGATTACATCATAAGAATATAACTTGTCTTCTTAGGGACTCGAAAGCTCGATTTTAAGGGAGCGCTTATATACCTTGGAAAAGAAGGCGCATATATACCTTGCAACAAATGTTACACTCTGACTCAGTTTACCTCTTTTGCACCTTGGTAACGATGTATTTTAGGCCGTTAAAATCGAGCTCTCAGATCCCTAAGAAGACAAGTTACATTCTTGAGATGTAATCTTCGAGTACACAATTAGCCACATTTCGAAATTCTATTGCATTTTCGGAGGGTACCACCATTTCGCGGCAGGGGTCATCAAGAACATTCAAAGTTGAGTTATAGAATGAAACTATTTCTTATTTTTAAACAAACATTAGTATTTAGCTAATGACTATACATTGTCTGCCCGATGTATAACATCTAGATTTAGGATTTGTGTATGTGTATCTCATGAAAATGTATAACTAGTATGTGGATTTGTAAATAATTTTTGTAACTGTGGTCGCCAATGACCTAGCTGTTTATAAGGAGACCTTAAATAAATAAATAATTAAAAAAAAACAAACATTATTCACGGAGTCTGCGAGTGTTTTCACAGGTCCGATTAGAATGAATTTTCTCTCTACATCCGCCACAGGACATTGAGGGTATTTCCGTTTGATTTAATTCCGGCTGACTGAAGGGAGACCAGTTGACACGTTCCTTTCTGTCCCTGATGGCCTCGGAGGAGTGGCAACTGGGTATTTCCCGCGTAGTTGCAACCGCAGGCACTGGTCGCACACACGGGGTAGGTATTTGCTCAATGTCCTTACGGGAGCACCGTACGGCGTCTACTTACGGTAATGAGGTAAAGCTTTGAGCATGCCTCTCGTGATCTCGGCACTCGCGACCACAGAAGACAGTAATTACGTAGTCTTGGGAGTACGCGCACTGCATACATTCACTTAATTACTGCTACTTTCCTATTTCCGAATATTTCAGATATCTCGCCACATGCTTTGGATTACGTAAGCAGAATATCTTAGACAATCATTCCGAGGATGTTCTCAACATAACTAATTTTATAAACGAGCTAATTTCTAGTAAAAATGCAATTGCACAAAGAAAATACATTTTCGTAAATTACGAAACAAGAACACGTCAGAAGTTTCATAATTACCTATTTCATCCCCTATAAATAAGACAATAAATAACACGACAATAAGCAACCCGAAAAGTCGTACACTAGCATCAATAAAACAATGCCACATACAAATCCCAACCACAAACTAACATCTATAAAAATATGAAAGATAACAAACTTTTACGTCACTGCCAAAATTCCTGTCCTGTGTAGTATTAATTTTTGTTATCTAATCAAGCAAACATTTAATCTATTTATTTTCAATCTTCAACCAAAATATGTTTTTTTAATTCCCAGGAAAGTGTAACTCCCGTCAACTATAGTTTAATGATTGTTCAAAATCAATCTCGAGCACTATTGCTAATGAAAGATGTTCTCTTGTGCACCAACCTCTGTGAAAATGCATGTGACGTCTCGAGCACAGCAGAGAGATGCAGCGCGCAGCCTGAAAGGCTCCCAGACACTGCGGCGGAAAGCACGGAGAGGAAACCATGCGAGTGCATCAAAGAAGCGCTACAAAAGACGAGTCAAAAACTTACATGCCCACTATTAGTCATCCAATCGTCGCAAAGCCCATCAAAATTTTCTTTTTCGGACTTGGAACCGCGAAGGAAATATTTGCTTACGATACGAAACAACATGAATACGCAGTGTTTCACCAAGAATGTTAGCAAGAAAGTAAATCGATTATTTCATCATGTACGAGAAGATACAAGTGCTCTTGTCCATAAAACTAGTAGAGGTAGGTGCTAAGGACCTGAAAAGTGGTTCATAATAGTTATTTATATCACAAGTCCACTAAATTAGTCCTCAAGGACGAAGCTAGAAAGTTAACTGCGAGGTGAAGCGATAGCGGAACCGAGTCCTTAAAGACTAATAGAGAACGAGTTACACACAATGTTCTTTTTTTGTTATTTCTAGTTTATCACTCATTCAAAATAAACATTTGACACTTTCATGTGTTAAGACTTGTCGTTACTTTAGATGTCCTGTAGCAGGGGTTGTTAGTGCAGGGACTTGACACCGTATTTAAATAACTATTTAAATACGCGGAAGGACAAAAGTGAGAAAAGGCGCATAAGGGACAAAAAATTCAGAATTGGTTTCTTCTAATACTAACCCAGCATCGGCTTCAAGTGGCATTACATTCGGTAGAAAGTTTAAAAATTGTGACTATACAATATCGGTACCAGAAAAGATTGTAAAAATAAATTTTCTTTACATTTATTCCCAAAAATTATGTTTTGTAACAATGACCTACTAAAATATATGATAAGAGTTCTGCACATCTAATGCTACAACATTAAGAACTCTCAAAAAACACCATTTTCTTGTACAAAAATCCCACTCCCCAAAAGCTTAACATTCAATGTGAGCACAACTACTTCGCCCAATACTCTCAACAAACCAAGCAATGTCCACCCAACTGGAACCTCAAGCACAATAAAATCCATTCCCAAGTTCCCGAAAAGAAGTAGAAGAAAGGCAAGAAAAGAGAGCAAAAAAGCAAAGAAAGGAGACGCGGGAATCGACGAAACCACGCACACCCACTCAAGGGCCAGAGAGGAAAGCAACTCCAATACACGACCAACCTCTATCCCATTTCCGACGCGTCGGATCCAATGATGTGAACTTAGTGGGCGGGGCCGAAGTAGTGGTATTGGCAAGGGGAGAGAGAGAGAGAGAGAGAGAGAGAGAGAGAGAGAGAGAGAGAGGAGAAAGAGAAAGAGAGGGAAATGAAAAAATGCTGTCGAGACGGTTGTATGAAAGTACAGAAGAAAATTTTCAAGGCAACAGATGGAATAGAAAAAGGAGACTATTGAATCCTTCCTTTAAAAATGGCTATGAAAATAGCACGATATAATACAAAAATCAGACAACGCTTCGGTGAAATTCAGGTCGCCTTTCGACATGTCGTCTTTGGTAAATTTTCTTCTTAGAACACGACAGCATCCGCAATGATTTATTAATTTTTTGTTCCACACGACGGCATTGTAAAAGAGTTTTTTAAGAATAACTTTCTGGAACATGCAAATTTTATATTTTATGTACATTTAATATGTTATCTTTTTAATAATTTCTGTAAGACTTTTCTTGTATTTGTGTTTAAATGCAACATGAATGCTTTGTATGAAACACTTTTCACAAGAGTTCCGCTCTTTCAAAGGTGTACTACAATTTCAAAATGTTAAAATGTAATAGTCACTACTAGCAATAAATATTATTATTATTATTATTATTATTATTATTATTACATTTATTTTGAGCACTGACACTGCAAAATACAAGAATATGCGGAACAGGCACCTTGTTCGTAGATCTTCCCCAAAAAAATAAAACATACGCCAATAACATACAACTATGAACGAATTTTATTGACATGTACCTTCACTTCTTGACATTCTTTAGAGCACAAAGAAAATTTAATGAAGGGTGTTTCCTAACTTTTGAAAAGCTCAACCTTGCTCCTTTCATCGGGATTTAGGACGACGCCTTTGCGTCAGCAGTCGCATGTGATTGATTTCAATATCCTCATGACCGTCTTTCATATTCAATAACTCTTACCACTCAAACGTGAATTGGCACCCCATACGGAGCTCGCTTAAAGAACCGTGTCATCAGTAACGATGGTAATATCGCCCTGGTGACCAACTTCGAAGAACCGAGATTATGGAATGGGCAACCTCAACAGTCACGGGGTTACGAAACTTTTATTCATCATTCAATTATATTTAGTGCAATGTCTTTAGTTAGTATAGTTGAATATTTATACTTGAAATAGATAAATAAAATAAATAAATAAACTACTGCGTAGATGGTACTTCTCTCCCACACGTCACATACATTTTTATTCTGTTTTTTTTTTTTTTTTTGACTTAATACACGAACACGAGTGTCGCTACGAGCAATCGCGCATGCGTTGAGACGGCGTGCGGGCGAGGGGGGGGGGAAGTGGGTGCGGTGTCGTAAAGGGGCGAGCGGTGGCGTTTAATACGGATCCAATCCGGCGGCGGGGCCGGGGCAGCAGGCGGCAGAAAGGGGGACGCGGGCGGGGGGGCAGGAAATCGGATTCCGCGCGGGCGGCCGATGGGGGCGGGGAGAGAAGGGGAGAGGGAAGGCAGAGGAACAGTTCGCGGGGGCGATTGCAGAGAAAAGGCTAAAGTGGGCGAATGCGCTTCAGAGAATTTGCTCCCCACCCGAGCGGAATAGAAGACTGGAGACGTTTCTACGACGCTACCGTCGCCATAGAGCATACAGAAGTTAGCGCGTAGGTTCTGCTGCCGTCAGCAGATATTTGGCCGTCCAGAGTCGCAGCATACTAGGCATTGTTGCCAACATTTCCGCCGTCATTTTGAGATCTTTTCTATTTTTTTTTGTTACAAAATGTGTCTACTTCACATGTAGATTCTTGGTTGCCCGGGAGACGTCATTTCCTAGGCATAATTGCCAAACGTTTCGGCCATCATACAGCAACCTTTCTCAGAGCGAAGTGCAGGGCCATGTAGGGAACTTCGACCTGAGGAAGGACGCAGTATGACATTCAAACGTTGGCAACTATGTCTATAAAGTGACGTGTCGCAGACAGACAAGTAACTGCATGTGAAGTAGACACATTATGTAACATGAAGAAAAACACAATTATGAAATGAACGCAAATTAAAATAAACCAGGTTTCAAGTTATTCCTAACATCTTTTTCATTTACTGTACACTAGAACTTCCTGCAAACTTTATTGAAAAAAAAATATTGAAAAAATGTAGCCATGTAAATGTCATAGATGTTGAGTCCAGATTCTTCTCAATAAAATGTCAGTAACCCTCATTTTTCTTCCCATCATATATCAATTCAATGTCATTCAAAGTTTTACAACTTTTTTGATATTAATTATATTCAACTCTGTCTTACTAAGAAAACATTCTTATATTTTTTCGCGTAAGTAAATTACCGATAATAATTCACAGTTTTAAAATAAAAGTTCAACATTTGGATTTTAAAAATTATGTCCCTTCCCCCTCACACAAAAACAGAAAATTCAAAGTTAAAACCTTTTAATTTAATTAAAAAAAAAAAGGAAGAACAACGCCATCCACAAAACACAGAAATACCTAAATGAGCACAGACTGCCTATAATATTAACGTTCAATGCGTCCGTATGTGCACAAAAATTTCAACATTGCAAGCAAACATATACCAAACTGAGAACTACATTCAAGTAACAACGTGCCAGTACACTCACAAGCACTATATCATGTAGGGTCGATTTTTCTCTCACTTCCAATGTTTGGTTTCGAAATGAACAAAACGACACGAGGCTCATGAATGAGTACACTCGTCTGCCCATCGTAACGCGGCAGTACTTCAGACAGTATACAAAACAAATTGTAGTCATAAAATACCAAATGAACCATCGAGAGAACAAACACTGCGTAATGAAAAAGAACGAGGGCGCCTGAAATAAAATGCACAATGCTCATCAGGGGTATTGAATTTTTAAAAAAAGGAATTCTTGGCAACTTGGAGTTGATTATTTGAACTGAAAGTGTTGTATCCAAATTAGATTTTAAATTAGTCACTTGTAATCTCCTTACTTTTTGAACAGGTTATATACACGAGTACACATAGGAAGGTGTGAAGAATTAAAATGTAGCCGAAATATAAATATTTGTATTCATGAAGATGTACTGAAGGGATTTACCAATAGCTTATACTTTTATCTTCTGCAATTTACTGACGACGATGAGAAATACATGATCAATTCACTATTTCAGTTTAATAATAATAATAATAATAATAATAATAATAATAATAATAATAATAAAGCAAAACTGTCAGAAACGTCAGTTAGATAGGATCAACTAATGTATTTATATAGCTATAATAGACACGCGCGTGCTGTCAAACACATATACACGAGCGCTCAACACCGGAGAGCGAAATGCGTTAGCATTGTCCGACGTATCTGCTACGAGCGAATATATTCATAACAATATTCATATGCCTTCAGCACCCACTTGAACCCCAACACACCAACGAAAATGCACGCGCCCGCCAACGAAAATGGCACCTCTGCCCTCCACATGCATTTTTTCCCCGGCAGCTTGACCTCCACCTCCTTCCCCCACCCCGCTCATCACCGAAGCGGTCCGTCAGCGCCCGCGCGTCCATTAGAGCCTCCAAACGAGGGGCCGTTACACAGCGGGGCTTCGGAACGCGCCCGCACCCGTCCCGCCCCGCCCCAGCCCCGCCCCCGCCTCGCGACCGCCCCTTGTCCGCCTCGCGCCCACACCGGGAGAGGTGGCTCAGGGCATCAACTGATGTTACAGCAGTGCCTCGGACCGTGACGTTCTTGACTACGAGTACGACGGTGGCTGGATTTTCGACACCTGCTACATAGTTAGGTCGAATTCAGCAGCTCCCTGGAGGAGGCTGCTCTGCTGGTGGAAGATACTTGGGTGAGGAAAAAGCCCGACAGCCGATGACATGTCGGCGTCAGATCCAACCGTCCAGCGGGGGAAGATCACAGCCACCTCCCGTTCTAAAAACCATGCACTACACTTACAACACTAATGAGCTTAGAAGTTCACGCGTCTGGAATCACTAATCAATCAAAATCCACGCCCACGCTCGCTTCCGAACCCGCGATGCTAAGCGTTTGTTCCCGTGTCCAAACCCACCCTGGTCCGCGGCTTGGCCCACCCCTCCATCCACACGTCGGAACTCGCTCGTCGTTTGTCCCCGAACCCACATCCCCCCACGCCCTTCCCACCTTCACGTCCAAGCTTAGCCCCGCGCCCGCGCCCGCCCACGCGAGTGCGTCCATCCTGCCTCCCCGCCTCCGAGTCCGTGATTTCGCCGACGTGCGCGCGGAATAAATTCCGTTCCCGGCCTCGGGCAAGCGCGGGGCGAGCGGGCTGTAAGTGAGAACGGCCCCGCGCGGATTGCCGTCGCCCTCTCGACCGCGCCCACTAACCGTCCCCTCCCGCCCCCATTCTACGAATTACACCCACGATCCACGCGCGCTCCGTCAGCAGGCAGTGGCAGACGAAATGCCAGGAAATGTATTCAATTTATGGTTGTTCTCTTTTATGACCACCGTTCGTTTTCGACGGAGAGAAGAAAACAAATTTTTATACGAGTTTTTGTAAAAATTTTAATATTAAGTTTGAGAGAATTAAATTTGACTAATTACTCTCCGCAGAACACTGTTTAAAATACTTTTCAAAGCATCCATAAAACCGGGCCATTTCTGTAAAAAAAGAAATTTCACTGTATTTGGTAAAAATAATCTGATGTGATACAAAGATCAACATAGTTAGCAGTTTGGAATTCCGCTCAGCAAAAGTATTTTTCCATGCCTTTTCGAATTGCTTGTTTAGAAAAAAATTGCGGGCCTCCACAATGTGATCGTTGAAATGTATTATTATTTATTGAGTCTATTTGCTGTTTATTAAATACGCCGTTTGCAGAATACACAAACACATGTTCGCACTTTGGGTCCCCTGCCTTCTTAGCCGCTTGCTGAACAGGATTCATAGATTAGTTATCTCGAGCGCGTGAACTGCTAAGACCATTAGTCCCGTGAGTGTAGTGCGTGTTTTATCGCGAGAGGTGCTGGTGATCTCCCGCAGTTTGGCGATATCTGGCGGCGACCTATGTCGGCTAGCGGGGTCTTCTCCAACCAGGTATATCCCACCAGCAAGGCACCGCTTCCAGCCGGGACAAGCTCTAAGCTCCCGACCGGTCTCCCGGAATATGTGGTAGTGTAGTGCATGTTAGTGTAAGTGTGTGTGTGTAAGGGGAGAGGATTGGACAAGGAAGGGGAAGGAAAAATCGCGCGCGGTCCTTGTCCGTTTGTTGTCCTGTACTGCTCCGGCATTCGCCTGGATGTTGATCGGAGAAACCATGGAAAACTACCGATCAGAGCAACCGGCCGCTAGAACGCCTGAGGAAGACAACGCAACCGCGCATGGATGCATCCAGCGGTTTGCGGGATGACAGCGCGCAAAGCATGGCCTCGCCCCGCGACCGCCTTCCCCTCAACCTCCCTGGGCGGGCAGCCGATCTCGCACGAGGCGACCGCAACCCGACCGCCAAACCGCCTGCCCCCCACCCGGCTGGGCAGCCGTCGCCCGCGGCCGCTGGCTGAACGATGGAGGTCCATCGCGCGCGCCAAGACAGATCCGTCTAATGGAGGTCACCCATCCCGCCCCCAACCCTCCATTCCCCTATGCCGCAGAGCAATTGAACACGGCGCGCGACGCCCACGCTGCAGCCATTAGGCAGAGAGGGCTTGTTAGTGGCACAGGTTGGTGTGCGACGTTGTTCTTTTTGTAAATACTACCTTGCTAGCCAACACCAATGAGCTGAAAATGAAATTGTGTACAGCTAGAAGGAACCAGTCAAAATTTTGAAGTGCGAACTCACAGAAGACATTTCAAACTCGTCTGACACTATTCCATTCATAATCATCAATCTATTATTATTATTATTATTATTATTATTATTATTATTATTATTATCTCCTTAATTATGACTACTATGAAACATGCATTGGCAAACCACCCCCGTAATCTTTTCCTCACGAATAAGGAGAGCATACAGGCGAAATCCTTAAGCCTCTTCATCGTTCTGAGACAGTATGGTACTCAAAAGTAGAAAACCGTTAGATATGCACTTCAAAGCGTAAAAATAATCGCATGTAAAATCAACTAAAATTTAAAAAAAATATCAAAATTCCCACATACAATGGAGATACATATTCAATAATTTACTTTAAATACAGTTAGATGAATTTCTTAAAATATTTCTCTTACAGTTACAGTTTACCACTACTTCCAGAAAGCTAATGTGATACTCGAGCCATAAAAAACTTTACAACCAACTGTAACTCCCATGGAAATTACAATAAATTTGATTTAAAAAAAAACGTACCTTTGCAATCAGGAGTTAACAAAATGTGTAAAGCGACAGCGATTACAGAGTCAATAAAATCAAAATATACGTCAATATGCACCAAAATCCGTTCATATTGCAAACATTCCTACAAATGGACATTACAAAACTTCAAATAAATTCAACGATGGCTTATTTCAAGTGGCGAGACTCACGCCATCATCCAACTTCATACGTCCTATCTTGCAAACATCATATTATTTGTCTCGAAAAAAAAGAACAAAAAACAACAACAACAACAACAACAACAACAACATGAAAATCTAGTACACATGAACCTCAATTCATCACCATGTGGGTTATGTATTATTTCCAGAGCTGCTGAGTTGCGGGGTGTCGCCGATCCGTGCTCGACGTGGGCGCATCCGGCGTGGCCACGTTTATCCGCGACAAACGAATTCACGCCGGCGGTGCAGACGCGACGCCCGGCGTGACGTCATGCAGCCCGTAATTAGCTTATGGCGTTTATTTTATCGGCCCCGCTTCCCGTATTACGCTTCCGATATGACCCGCGCTCCTAACGTGATTGCGTCAAATTCAGAAAGTCACCAGCTCGTGAGCAGTTCGCAGTCGCCTCGTCCGAAAAATTGTTCGTTTGTAAATGTTGCTACTGAAATAGGATAAATATACAGTAACAAAAAACAGTAGAGTCATTCACAAAAATACAAGCAATTATAATCGAAGCGAATAACATTTCACAAAATTCTTGGTAGTAGGTCTCATAAGTTATAAAATGGAATCGTGTAAAAGAACAAACCTGGTGGGAAAAAATCCAGTAGGTATTCGTAATTTTATAGCGTGTTCAATTTACGTATATGTATCCCACTGAAGCTAGATAATTTAGAAAAGGTTTATCCCACGTGGCGGTGATTAATGAGATTCATCAGAAACATTAAATTATTTTCTTTCCAGTTCTTTTTCTTGTGGTTTCATCGAGTTTTTTCATTCGTACAAAAATTGTTCGCGGCGACAAATGTACGTCCATTTCATGAAGTGCATTCTTCATTAGACGAATAGAAAAGGTAAAATAGTTCATTATTTTAAAAGTGTACATTAATTACCTACCTAAAATGCTACGAATTCTTGTATATTATTTTTAAGTATATTTATCTAATTTGTTAAGTATTTTAAATGAAACAAAAATGTCGTAACATTTGTATAGAATGTTATAAAATGTATATGCCGCAAGCCGTGGGTATTTCCTAGGTAAATTTCAGCAAAGTATATTAAAAATCTAGATTAGAAAATTAACTTAATTGCTAAACCGCTGGAATTACTCTGCACACCATACATTTACACAACTACCATTACTCTAGTTAAAGGTTAAGATTTATATTCATAGTGATTTTACATAGCAATCTAGTAGCTTCATGCCCCAAGTTTTACGGCTATAAATCTTCGGTAATAACAGCGTTGTGGGGAGTGATGAATTTTTTCCACCTGCAATTCATTATCATAAGTACTGGAGATCCAGCAGAAAATTAATTCGCGAAGGCTTTTATCAGGGAAACATAAATCGTGAAAAAGTATTACGTTTCTTCCTACACTGCTGTTTCGGCTTCATTTTATGAATTGTTCCCGAAAGATAGCTTCCGAGGCTCACACGGTTAAGTAATGAAAGTAATTTCAGCCTGGTTCGCACTGTAAAGAGATGCACACTAACGACATGTAAGAGCCTAGTGAGGCGCTGAATTCAGATTTACAAATCAGGGCAGTCTAGAAGGTAAATCTGTTTAATGAAAAATACACCTAAGCAGAAACTACGTCTCTTCCTTAATTTTTTCGAATTATCAACTGTTGAACCCTCACAAAAATAAATTAGAATTTTTTTAAAATTTTAGGATAACTGAAATACAGGATGAAGAAATGCTTTTTATCATAATTCGATGAAAGTAAAAGCAAGAGTTCAACAAACCAGTAAAAGCAATGGTGATACTAACAGGACGTAGAACTAACAGGCGTAGAGCAAACTAAAAACAATCATTATACAATAAGTCATTCGCAAAAAGATTTTGAAAAATAATGACACAAGAAAAGGCAGACGAACCACACAACGCCTGAGATTAGGATTTTTTTTTCGGAAAACTTATCGTATTTGCCGGTCTGTAAGACGTACTCTTTTTCCTTAATTAACTCGTCAAAAAACAGGATGCGTATTATACAACGAATGGACATTTTTGTAACTGTTTGAATATGTAGTATACAGTATTACCAAATCAAATTTTTGTATACTGAAAAACAGGAATTTGTATTTCCACAAAATTGAATATTACAGAAGCTAAAAGTATTGCAAGAAGAAAGAATGCTGAAAATTTTTTTGGGTCAACGTCATGGTGTAGCAGATTTATGAAAAGGCACGGTCTTTCCAAGCGTAATAGAAAAATATCAAATACTCCCGGCGGAATATGAAGAAAAGATCTTCGTCTTTCACAGGTCAAATTCCCACTCCTTTCATAAAAATAAAAATCAAGTAAAAAATTTAACATTAAATAATGAAATATTTCTTGAAAATAAGAGTGCGTATTATCGACCGGCAAATACGGTATTCATTTCCGAGGGTCTTGTACAACGAATTTATCTTCTCTTGTAGTTGCACATTAGTTGCTTTAACGCAGATAGGCGTGGAGATCGCCCAGCGTGCGAAGTGTGTATTCTCGTGTTATCTCCCACGCTCTGTCAACGAATACCACTAATGAACTTGTTGTTTACGCCGGCCCCGGAGTGTGTTCGGCTTACACGCGTTTTCACGAAGTGAACACCTGCTGCCATGAAAGCATGTTTGGAGTCAGGAAACCAAAATTACCTTACTCGAAATTACTCTCAAAAGTTTTACAAGCTAGCATGCCACTCAACACGCTGTGAAATTTCCATTCAATCACCTCTCTTTTAAGAGTTTTTCAATTTCCAAACCATTAAAGTAAGTTTTAATTAAAAAATACGTATTACGTTCTTGAAAACTGTTAAGAAGTTTCTACAGACGAAATAATACTCTATTTAATGCATGAACAAATATAATAGTAGTACGTATAGTATAAACATATTTCGAAGCAAGAAAAAAACACAAAAAGTACTTATGTTCTAGACAAAGTTTCGAAAATGAAGAAAGAAAAAAACAAGAGCTGAAATCATGTTACAATGACGAATCTACAATAAAACTTGGCATTTGATTTATTGTTCTTTCTTGACCCACACCGAGTAAAACGTGTACAGTTTGAGAGGTACAGTGATGTCTCAATGAACTGCTTGGGGGATCGGATTGTTGGTCTGAGGGATCCGATTGTCGGATAGCGAAAGTCTCGGTTAAAAGAACCTGTATAAAGTTGGCGATCAAACATATTAAAATAATGGAGTCTTGTAATGTAGGCTATGTATAATAGGCTGTTCTCGAATTAGCACGAAGTAAATATAATTAGTATTAGTGCAATAGTATTCTAATGAGTATTAATATTACAATTAGTTGTACTAATGAATAGTGTTATAATTAGTACAATGAATTCCATAAAAAGAAACCCACCCAAATAAGAGTTGTTATCTGCAAGCAGTATACAGGTACCCCACCCACGTATTTGCTGACTGAACGAGAGTAGCTCGCATCACTTAATAAAAGAGTTCCAATAACAGGATCTCGGGTAACGAAGTTCCAGCCGGAAGTGGAGCCCTTAAACAACAGACAAAGACCATCGAAGAAGGGCGCTCTGGAGGAAGACGGAACTGCAGAACGGAAACCCTGCATTTCCTACGCGACTTCCGTAATCGACGTAGCGAATCGGGCAAAAATGCGCGGCCCGAGGGGACCAATTAGAGTGGCGGCTCAGCGCACGGGCGGTCTGGGCTAAACGGAGAGAGCAGCCCGCAGGTACCCAGAGACCAATTACGCACCACTCCCACTTCCCCACCCCGATCCACCACGTACACACCCCACTCGGGTCAGGCAGATCTCAGGAACTTGGTCTTTTCCCCGTAAAAAACTACAAACATATTATAAAGGATAATAGCACTTTATGAAAGAAGACATTAAAGTTAAATATTATCCACGAGGGAGGAAGTATTTCCCCGAGAGGGTAAATAGGAGCTCAGAGAGTTAATTCTTAAGAGTGAATAACACATTTAATATTTTAATATAATACAATAATTATTACGAATAATGCATTATATATATATATATATATATATATATATATATATATATATATATATATATATATATATATATATTTATATTGTTTTCGAGAGTCATACGCCAAACGATTTTAGTAGTATGATTTTATCTTGTTTTACCAATATGCAAACGAAAACGAGAAGTTATAGCAAGGAAATATAGCAAGGACGCTTAACCAAAATAATTTTTTACTGTATAAATAGGAATAGCCAAGGAAGCGTAAATAAACAGACCTGTTATGATGTGCATGTGCTGTTTCTACAACAATACGTATAGATTTCTCAACCACGTATTTTTTCAATTCGCTTCGGAATAAAGGAGTTGTTTATTTTACCAGACATAACGAAATAAATGAATCTGCATTAATGCCACTAATGACATCATCTTCGATGTAATTATACTAGAGTATTATTGCCGACTTGGATGACCGTGATTATTACAGCACTAACCCACACTTCATCCCCGTCGTGTCTTCGAATCCCGCACTTAATGTGAATGTTCAATCCAAGTTTTTCATGTGAGCTGTGTCGCGAACGACCTCGCGCCCTGCTCAGTCAACTCAAACCTGATGACGTAGCAAGTGACGAATTGCTTCTGAAAAATTCTTTACTTCTCTTTACTATGGCTTGGATTGGGAAAAGCCAAAAGAAAATTATATAAAGTTTTTATTCATCAACAAAGCAATAATTATATCTTATTTCCAAAGTTTTCCATCGGCCATATCATTAAAAGGAATTACTGTTTCACCCTCATCCAGCCAAATCGATGAGCTGAATCGGCCATTTTGTCACACTGTCTCTAAATGTGGCAAGCAAAACTGCAGATGATGTTGCAAGATGCGGCACTACGCATATGACGACGATAGTGAAGACCTTCTAACAGTAGATACAATTCTCCATTTCGGAATACTGCGAAACGCTATAATGAAACAGGAAACTTTCGTGTGGAGAGAACGGGTCGGCTATGCAGCCAGTGGCTAGCAGCGACACAAGCACCTACATCAACCCTACGAGGGGAGCAATTCCGGTCTTTTAATGTTGTCGTAATGGGACAAATGGTTTATTCGAGTTACAGCAGTTTCGGAAGCACTGATGGACAAATACGAGCGCTCTACGGTAATAGCTATCTTGAAACATATAAAAGAAATACGCTCTTTACAACTCAGTGGGAGACTTGTCTACTAAGAAATGAAACTTTCCTTCCCAGAACCATCAACGACTACGAATGTAAAAAGAACATATTTGAAGATTACTAATTGCTTCATTTCTTGGAGTCACATTAAAGACCACAAATAGGAAACAAAATACATTTCACCCTTAATACTACCTAAAACTTCCTCGTTTCATTTTTATAAATACCAAGAAACATTCTCGTTAGTGGTATGTGATGTGACCACATACCGGTAACATGGAACAACACGTCTCACAGAAGGCCACATAAAAACGAAATATTCTTTACATCTTGAGCCCTATTCTGCGACTTCAGCATCCAGGAAATGCCACCAGCGCTTGGGTCATCGAGCCTGGGAATAATCCAGTTCTCTGTGAATCCATTCGCTCTGCCGTCGCCCGACTCATCCGCATCGGGCAACAGGTCAGCGCCGAGAGTTTGCGCTCCAAATTGCCTTTTTAGCCCGGGAATTGCGTTTAAATTATCTTAACAAGCGCGGGGCCGGCGCGCCGGGAGAGACTAAGGGCGAGGGCGAGGGCGAGGGCGAGGGCGAGGGCGAGGGCGAGGGCGTGGGCGTGGGCGTGGGCGTGGGCGAGGGCGTGGGCGAGGGCGAGGGCGAGGGCGAGGGCGAGGGCGAGGGCGAGGGCGAGGGCGAGGGCGAGGGCGAGGGCGAGGGCGAGGGCGTGAGCGAGGGCGAGGGCGAGAGCGATGGCGAGGGCGGGGACGGGGACGCGTAGAGATGGCAAAAAAACATCCATGATCTTAAATCATCGATATTTTCCACCAGAAACATCGATATTTTGCTTTCGATGTATTCTTCACATCGATATTTTTGTTGCAAAAACATCAATATTTTTTTTTTAAATAATGGGGTTTAGGCACGTTGTAGAGTAGCAGCAAACTACAGCAATATCGTTGTTTTTCTTAATGATCATTATCAAGCTGCACATTTCGCCTGTGCGATCTGAGGAAATTTTAGGTGGTTTTACTTCGATGGTATTAGAATGAAAGTGACTAAAGGCGAAAGTAGCGAAATACGATGTTTTTTTTTGTTAATTTTATTCTTTACATTCAACAATAATTTTTATTAACATACTACTAAGATTCTCGTAACCAAACAATAAAATACATCCCTGTTACGTATTGTAATTAAAAACGAATAGGAAAATAGCTTGTTTGTTAGTCTATAATTTAAAATATCAATGTTTTAGAAATCGAAAACCCTTTGGCGATGTGAATGATCTTGGCTGTTCGGCCGACGTTGTCGAAGTCGTGTCGGTGTCGAAGGCTGTGTTGCCGACGTTTCGACCATCTTTTCGTGATCTTCCTCAGGGCTTGTCTGCCAAACTGCCAAATTGCGGAGACAACGAGGACGACTGAGCCGAAGACGGAGGCGACGGGGGCGACGGGGGCGGCGGCGAAGGAGACGACGGGGGCGGGGGGCGGCGGGGGCGGCGGGGGCGACGGGGCGCGAAGCGGGAGCGTCGGGAGGAACCACGGCGTCGGGGTCGTGGGGGCGTTGCGAGCGTCCAGGGCGTCGGGGGCCCCCGGGCGGGCGTACACGCAAGCTCCGCCCGCTCCCCGTGCCGTGGCCGGCATCTCCGGCTCCGCAGCCAGCGAAGGAAATTCTGCCCTCGTTTCTTCCCTCGTTCTCCACGCGGCCGACGTCTATGTACCGACGGACTCAGCCGCCGCCACCGCCGCCGCCCACCAGCCAAAGGCTTACTCGTGCTTCGAGCGCCAACGCGCAGGGGAAAGAAAAGGCCGGGGAAAGTCGGCCAAAAGACTCTCGGGATGCACGCAAAAGTATCTGGAGAACTTACACGTCCTATTTTTGGAGTTTCGAGTCATTTGGGTTGCTAAGGTCATGAGTGATGGCTTAAAGAGTAGAAGAGAGCGATAATGATGATGTGGTGAATGATGGAAGTATGGTATAATTCGAAGAAGTATAACCGAGACAATCCCGAGAAATTCTCCCTAGAGTTCGTTTTCTCCGTTTCAAATTGCACATGGGTTTCTCGAACCGGGGCCCATGCGGTGGAAGACATATGCGCTAGCCATTACGCCACGATACCCCCAGTCCATTTCCTCTAGTTTTACGTTTGTTGTTTCACATTTTGGGAAGTTATCTAATTATTTCTGAAATTATTTTTCTAATCTCTGCAAACATGATCACATGCATTCGATATTTTCTACGTAGGACCCCATCAAAGCGGGGAGTTTCGATTACAAGCAAGTTTCACTCGTAACTGTCGAGATAGTTTAACTACCTTGATTACTTGTCTGGTAATATTAACTACAAAATGCATATGTTGTCTGAACTTTAATCCCAATTCCTAAATACAAACGAAACACTATTAGGGAAAACGAAGATTGACAAAAATCTTGTAACATTATGAACCCTTTGAACGATTGTTATTGTTAATGTATCGTAAGAGAGTAACACTAAATTGGGATCATTACTTAATACAAAGTAAGGTAGTTTGCTATTGCTTCCCTCTTCTAGCCAGAAATTACCGAAACAGCAACTGACCCTGGTGTCATTTACTGAGCACCACCCATATTAGCTGCTTTCCTCAACTTTCCATCTCCACTCCTCAGTCTCTCAGCAGCACAGTCGACGACTGATTTGCGGACGTTACAAACCTGAACATAATCTGTCTTTGAACAGTACAGGCGATGAAGCAAAGATACCCGCAGACGTGCTTACACGACCTCAGTGTAACCATATACAAACATAGCAAAACAGACTTCGGCGAGAACTTCGCGACACACCTCCCCATTCCACAAGACACCAGACACAGAGGAAAATCCCACCGACTTAGCCTCGGGGGGACCGGAAAGAAACTAGCAAACGTATTCATGACGCACTCCCCTTTCCCACTCCAATGCCGCATCCATCTCATGGGAAAGGCGACGAGACAAAAGAAAGAAGAAACTGCGTCTCGAGAGCAGAAACAGACGAGAGGCGAGCCGGTAACGCGCAAGGCTGGCTCCCTCCCCACCCTTTACCACCCCGCCTCCTCCTCCCCCTCCTCCTGCCAAATCAATAACACCGGCATCACACACGAGACCGAAGCACCGTCTCGAAGCTGCAAGGCGGGTGGAGACTCTTCCCCAGTGCGGACTACGGCGACGAAGGTTTCGCCTGGAGAAAACACCGCAACACAAACACACACACACACACACACAACGCGCGCGCGTTGGAAGTAAACACGCAGGAAGAGCCCAGCCTTCGACATGGACGCCAAGGGAATGTCTGCCGAGATAAGAATATCACAGGACGCCACGATATCCCAGGATTTTGCAGATGAAGTAAAAAAAAATTGTTTTTTCTTTTTTCCTTTTGACATCAACCACGGGCTTCTCCTGAAAGAGATCCGGATCTGTCGTTTCAGGGCGCCCGCGACATTAGATGTCACTCGCTCCTTTTGTACAGAAAACGGAAACGCAACGACCTGAAAATAACCAAAAATGTCACGGATGGACCATTCGTGTATTTGCATGTTTATGAGAAGAACGCACGAAAAAAAACAAAAACTTTTTGCGAATAAGCCGTCGAAAATGGAAGACTCATCGCCGTCTACGGCAGAGCCCATAAGAATGTCGCAAAAGGAACACATTTCCAAGGCCTGAGTGATAGCTACATCAGCTGTGTTCGGAGGACAGGAACTGCGAATCACTGCAGGCTGCGCTGGTTACTCGCCCGACATTCGACGGGATGCACGAATAAGACTCATATCGCTATTATAACGAAATTATTGCAAGAAGGGGCCACTTTGACCGCTAATGCTTGTCTACTGCTGGCAACATATCTGAAAGTTATGCCTATGTGGTGAATTCGCCAATATCTTCGAATGCTAATGGCTCACTTGCAAAAGGCTTCCACACAACTTCTTTTGAAGTCCTAAACCAACATGATTTTCATTCCTTTTCTGACCTGTCAAATTGACCTGTTCTTAGGGAAATTTCTCTACGCGTTCTCGGAATCACTATATTTCGACTGAATGAATGCCCTAGACTAGATGTATTTCATCTAGTGCATATCTTTCACCAGAAATTTTGTTTGCAATGGTTTCTAATATTAGAAAACAACGAAGAAACAGTTTTAAATTGACAAATGTCGACTTCAAAACTGAGAATATGTGACATACAGTCGCCAAGGGTAACAATAATGCGAGTCTTCACATCAACAAGACGAAGACAGAGAACGCGCACACTTTCTCGCTAAACGAAAGCGGCTATCGATATTTCTCTCATCCCGCCCACTCACAGCTAAGAACAGCACACCCACGCGTGATGGGAGTCTAGAAGAGGAACGAACGCAAGATGACACAACCCTCAATTTGTATAATGAACGAGCTACAAAAGACGACGAAAAAGAAGAACACTTCTCGAGACGAGCCATCAAGCGCGGGAAGGGAGCCCGCTCGGCTAAGCCGGGAGCGATCGACCACTCCGGATAACAAATGAACGACGACGGCCCCCGACGTCAGCACGCCGACGTCACTCACTTAAGCTTACGAGGGAAACAAGGCACTCTCGATTCGCCGGAACGTCCATCAGACAACCGGAGGAAGGGGCAACGGCGAGGCAACAATCCGCATTCGACGAAGACGTTTGCGAATCCGAGACGAGACGTCCTGGAAGAAAGAAAAAGAGAGAGCGAGCGAAAGAAAGAGCAGAAAGGAACGTATCGAATTCCTTCAATATTTAGCGGAGGCGGCCGACGAGTCTGTGCCTGCCGAGTGGTGGGCGGGGTTCGTCGCCGGATGGCGCTGGTGCTGCCGCCGGTGGAAAGTTCCGGAAGCAGGCGGCCGGAGATGGCGCTGCAGAAGCTGTCAGGGAAAGAGACGTCGGCTCCTCGGAGAGAGAGCGGAAGCTGCTCGCAGGCGGTGGGCCTTCTATATACGTACATGCGAGAACGGCAGTTGCGGGCTGGCCGGCTCCGCTATGCGCGACATACTGAACAACTTACCTGCAACAAAAGAAACACACCGTTAATATTAACGCAAACAACATATGTTACTAGATTCAAACTATAAATATTCGTGCATTACTAAGGAAATTTTGTTGTTACTGTACACATACTGGTGTAACGTGTGGTGTTTCATTGTGTCACATGTACTTAATTTATTACGCCAACCTTACTTAATTTATTATGCCAATCTCTATTTCCTTTTTTTTTTTTCAAGAATCAAGAAACACAAAGATTCAGGAAAGAAACTGTTTTGGGTAGCTCAATGCAACAAAATTAGTAAGACAATATGATTGATAGAAACAATGGTTTGAAATATATTACACGCGGTAAATATACGAGTAAAAAAGTAATGATGATGAATAATAATAATAATAATAATAATAATAATAGGAAAACAGGGAAGAAATAAAGGAGAAGACATAATGTAGCATTAATACCAACTTTAACAACAAATCATGAAAAAACACGTCACAACAAGTAAATGCTCTACAAACCAAATATATTTTCTCATATATTCTTTGAGTGATTTGTGCGTCTGGAATACGAATCAATTAAAACTTTTTGCGTTTCTGAGCCCCACATTGTTATGGTGGCGGCCTTGCAGCAGTCTTTCATTCAGCCATTAAGAAAAACTGACATATGTCAGACGATCATCTCAGAGATACGCCGTGGTCGAGCACATACCGTGAATTTCGCAGCCCGTTCTCCAGAGAATACTGCGCAACAGAACGCTACGATTTTCTCCAAGGCGGGCGGTCTCACCAGCCGAGCAACACCGGCTCCATAAATTTCTTGTTGAGGAGCGCACAGCCCGCCCGAGCTGACAAGGTCAGATTAACCTCATCCTCACCAGTAAAGGGGTATTATTAAATCTTCTTCAGGTCTGATCAATTTCGCTGCGAATTCGTGACGTGTGTGAAGATTGCCGGCGGCTCGGGCAGAGCAAGGCGAGTGGGCTACGCACTTTACTGCACGAGGAGCGATAGTGTCTGCGCAAGAGCGTAAAGCTTACGAGGAGGAAAGAGAAGAGGGGAGGAGGGGTGGACGAGGAGAGGTGGCAACGGGGTGGTGCGAAGAAAAACAATGGAGAGGGAGGAGGAGGAGGGGAGGAAAGGGAAGAATAGGAAAGGGAGGTGACGGTGGTGGAGGTGGTTGAGAAACAAAAAGAAGAGCAGAAGGAGGAAAGGATAGAAGAGGAGGAGTAGAGGTGGCAGCGGGCGTGGTGGTGGGGAAGGATGAAACATAAGAAGAGGAGCAGGAGGAAAGGGAAGAAGAGGAGAACCAGGAGAAGGGGAAAGTGAAGTAGGAGAAGTGGCGCTTGGTAGTGGGGAAAACAAGAAGAGGAGGAGGAGGAAAGGGAAGAAGAGGAGAACGAGGTGGCGGTGGGGAAGAAACAAGAAGAGCAGGAGGAGGAGGAAAGGGAAGAAGAGAAGGACCAGGGGGAAGGAGAAAGAGAAGAAGAGAGGAAGGAGGTGGCGGCAGTGGTGGGGGGAAGAAAAAGAAGAAAGGAGGAGGAGGAAAGGGAAGAAGAGAAGGACCAGAATAAGGAGGCAGAAATGGAACAAGAGGGGAAGGAAGTGGCAGCAGGTGGTGGTGAAGAAAGAAGAAGAAGAGGAGGAGAAGGGGAGGGACTGTGGAGCTGGGAGCACCGGAAGCACGGCGCCGGAAGCGCGCGTTCGGGGTTCTTGAGAACCACCCTCACCCCACACCAGCCCCCCACCCTCTTCTACCCCGTACCCCCCCAGCACCGCGTTGTCTGACGCGCAAGCGGTTCCTCACGGCGCCAGACACCTGACAGCCACGCCCCTCCCCTTCCCGGCGGCTGACGAGCTGTCAGGTCCGGGGGGGAGATATGGGGAGCAGCAGGGCCCGGACCCGCGCCTAAGGAACCACCTCACGCAGGAAACGAGAGAGCGAGAGGAGGGCAGGAAGAGACCTCACGTATATGAGCGTTAGTTGCTCGTGTTTTCTTTATTTCCAATTCTGTTCCGGGATTGGACTGTTCTTGTTTTGAACAAAATGTGCTCGTTGAGTTCGATAGTTAAATGATTCAACAGGGAATACGTTCTCTCAAATATACAAGACCTACATGGAGAGAAGGGGAGCCAAGATATGAAGACAAGCGTACGTTGGAGCGAGAAAAAGAGCATGAGGGAGATGTAGAGGGGTTTGAGACGGAGAAAGTCGGGAGGGCAGAAAGTAGAAAGAAATTTAAAAAGGATCAGGAAACACAGAGAAAGAGAACGAATACACATGTTAGGGGATAGATGGGCGATGAGATGGCGAGAGGGAGAGAGTGGAGGGTAGACGAAATACCGTGAATCCAAGTACCTTCCCTTTTTGAATTTCCCTTGCTTTCATTTGAAAATTCTACTATGGATTGAATAGTTTTCACAATTTTACCCTGTATGCAATAATAATAATAATAATAATAATAATAATAATAATAATAATAATAATAAAGGTAATGAAGAATATGTTTGAAATGAAAACTCCCGATAATAAACACAACCTTGAACCTGGGCGGTTTGTTTTACAATCCACACATTGGCCACACACTCTCCACACAACAAAAACTCTACAAGGAAAGAATATACTTGGTCCCTTGAGTTTCGACATAACGCGTTAATAGTGCCTTAAAATTGCAGAGTCAGGACGCAAAAGCTCCCGCGAAAGGTGCCAGAAAGCGGAGCTCTCGTTTGGCTGTCGCCGCAGGCAGGCGACTTCCCGCAAGCGCCGCGTCAGACCGACTGGCGGGCGCCGCAAACGCCGCGAGGGCGCGCACAAGAGCGTGTTTCAAATAACTCCGAAAGAGCCGGTTAAGAACCGACATCAAAGACGGCCGCCTCAAATGGCGCCACGCCCCAACCCTCCAGAGGGCCTGAGGATCCAAACAGCTGCGGCCTTCTCGCGCCCCCGCCTTCCTGCCGAGAGGCGCCCCGTTGAGCCCTCCAGCACCACTCGGGCCGGGGCGAAAGGGCGAGGGGGGAGGGAGAGGACGCCCTCCAGCACGCGCGCCACCTCGCCAGGCAGTGGCAGGGGAGAGGGAACAAGGAGAAGGGAGCGGGGGGGGGGGGAAGGTGGGAGAGGTGGAGGTAGGGGTAGATAGTGGGGGCAGGTGGTGAGGGTGGATGTATGTGGTTGGGGTGGGGAAGGGTAGGTGGCAGATGGTGAAGGTAGGTGGTAGATGGTGGGGGCAGGTGGTGGTAGCAGGTGGTGAGGGTGGATGTATGTGGTTGGGGTGGGGTAGGCGGTGGGAGGGTAGGTCGAAGGTAGGTGATAGATGTTGGGGGTAGGTGGTGAGGGTGGATGTAGGTGGTGGGGGTGGGATAGGGGTGAAGGTAGGTAGGTGGCAGATGAGGGGTAAGTGGTGAGGGTGGATGGTAGATGGTGGGGGTAGGTTGTAGGGTAGGGGTAGGAGTGGGGAGAGGCCGTGAACCTCCAGCACGCGCTCCATGATGCCTGGTGGTGGGTGCCACTACGCAGACATTACGGCATTAAGAGATACGGCGAGGAGAGACACAAAGAAAGGGGAAATTAAAAAAAGAATAGAAAAAAAAAAAAAGGAAAGAGGATGAAAAAAAACAATAGGTAAAGAATAGAACAAAAAAGACAGGAAAGGAGAGAGTAGGCCATAAAAACATATGTACAGGATGATAGTTATGGAGAAATATGTCCCTAGTAATATATAGCACATGCAGATGACATTTACACAAGTGCACATATGCAAATATATAAATACTAGTGCCCTATATCAGGAAAAGGTCTGCTGAACAAACCCCCACACAATCGTTTACTAAGAAGCAGAACGCATACTGTTCAAGAACAACAAATCAAAAAATTCTCGTATAATACGGCACCAAGTCAAATATTTTAACAAAATTCGTCTTCAGGAATACGGCAATAATATAGTATAGTATATACGTATACACAGTACAACAGTTCATTAGATACAAAGAATACCTATTTCACTTGGATTCCTTGGCTGTTACATGAAGTCAACTGTCACATAAGTACTGAGTACGAGAATTCAATTGGTAATCAAAGAACTGATGTAACGAAACAGCTAATCTTTACGAGTGGTTTTTCCTGAATATACCTGTAAAGGTGAGCATATCGGTTTCTACTAACCACATTAGAGAGTCCAATGATCTTATTGCCCTTATATTATAACTAATTAACTGAAGACACAACTCAGGCCCATAGACAGCGAGCCAGTAACTCTAGAAACTGAAAAAAATACGCGTTCGCAACGTAAACACTTACAAAGCAAACTCGTACAAAAGCGAAGCAACGAAAGCATTTCACCCCAAAACTAAGGTACAGCTTTAACCGTAAATTTCCTTCACGACCTTCACACGTGACGCTTTCAAATTTTCATTTTCCCCGTCTCGCAAATGAACCGTCTCCATACACGCCCTCTCAGGGGGGAGGCTTTCTCAAATTCCCGCCGAGCGGCGTGACAGAGCTGGGACCGCCCCGCCCCGCCCCGCCCCGCCCCGCACCGACCGCACACGCACCACTCCAGAGGACGGCAGCGAGGCGCGACAAAAAACGCGCGCGGGGAACGACGGGGAGGGGGAGGGGAGGGGGTAGTCCCGCGGCGCGCATCCGTCTTCGTGGTGGCCGTGGCGCGGGAGAGGGTGGGGGAGAGGAGTCGCGAACCGTCTGAACTGGGTTTGGAGGCTTCCGGTGCGGGCCGAACACACTGCCCAGTTCGCAGAACAGATTGAATTGGTCAAACGGCTACGAGCGACAGCGGTTTCCTTTTTAAGATAACGGGTAAAAACAAATAAATAAGTAAAAATCTCCATTATATATATCAAAAGATGGTTTCCAAGAAGATCGGGGAACACAAGGTATTCAAAGGGAAATTGTAGGTAGTATAAGCAATACATAGCACATGATCAGATTAGAGGAGGAAGAAACTCAGTGAATAAGAGGAGCTCCGAGGAAGACAGCAGATTCTTTGTTTGTTTGTTTTTTGTTTTTTTTTTAAGAGGAAAAACAAATAAATATTTGTATTTAAGTAATGTCAAAGTATGGTTTTAAAGAATGTGTTGAATTCAAGGGTTCGTAAGGGAAAAGGAGGTGAAAAGCAATAAAAAGGACGCGATCAGATAAGAAGAGGAAGAAACTTAGTGTACACATATTGAAAATATGAAAGGAGAAGAGGATGAAGAAATGAGTACCCAACTGACTACTTGTTCACTTCAGACCTACAGTGGCCAAGTTCGAATAGGTGTAGAACTATTTTTATTTCTGTTGAGTTTTAAAAAGGCAATTAATTGTGTTCAAGCAATTCACATTAAATAATAACATACAGACAACGAAGTACATACGCACTCATTTAAAAAAGGATTTTAAAAGGAAAAGAGAAAAACTAAGTCACGAGAGATGTTTAGAAAGAAACCTTGAAAAAGATGGGAGAATTCTAAGGTACAAGAGAAGAAAATCGTTTTGGTATCGCTAGAAAAGAGAATAATGAAAAGATAAAATACTGAAAACAGGAAGAGACAATATGACATAAAACAGAAACAAATTGGACCAGGGGGAGAAAAAAGATAAAAAGGAAAATAAATAAATAATATTCATTAGAAGGAAATAAGAAATGTCTGAAATAGTTATTTTCGAGTACCATTCGCTAATTTTGATCCGTCCGTTTAACACGTACTTACTGTTTCACAATACTACGAGTAGAACTAGTGGTGTGTGCGAATGTGCGCATGTGCGCCCGCCATTACTCTCGTTCTCTCCGCAAAAGCAACAAGACAGGAGAAATAAGTGCAGCAGCCGGGGAACTCGCAGATGTCCCATCCGGCGCATCAGTCCGTCCGCCGAAGCGCCCTGCTCCCCGCGCAGCGCCGGGCGTTGAGTGCACCGCCAGGCACCGCAGGAAATGGGCGGGGCGGCACTACGGCGGAGAGGTCTGGCGGTGGCGGCGGCAGGTACCACGGAGGGGTGGAGGCGGCGGGAGCCGCCGGGGGGGGCAGCGGCGGGATGCGGAGGATAGGTGACGGCGGCGAGGCTGGCGAGGAAATGGAGGCAGGGGGGGTAGCAGCAGGTACGATAGATGGGTCTGGAGATGGTGGTGGCGTCGGCGGAGCACGTTGGCGGGGAGGGCGATGGCGACGGTTGGTTGATTGATTAGTGGTTCCGGGCGCGGCAACTGCTAAGGTGGTTAGTCCCGTAGGTGTAGTGCATGATTTTTATCGGAGATGGCAGTGACCGTCCTACGCTGGCTGGCGAGATCCGGCGCGACTTACACCGATTGTATTCTCCCCAACCATCTCAGCAGGGCACCATACCAGGCGGGATAAGTTCTAACCTCGTGACAAGTGTTATAATGTAATGCACGTGTGTGTAAGCACGGGTAAGTATAGGACAAGGAAGAGGAAGGAAAGATCGTGCGCGCATCGTGGCCCGTTTGTTAGGGTACTGCTCCAGCATTCGCCTGATGTTGATCGGAGCAACCACGGAAAACTACCGATCAGAGCAGCCGGCCGCTAGAATTCCCCCCCAGGCAACGGCTGAATTCGACCTGGCTGCGTAGCTAGTGAGCCCTGAGTGACCCTGCCGGTGCCTTGGAGCCACCTAAGCCTGTGCCGCGGCGGTGGCGGCGGCAGCGTGGAACGGTGGCGGGAAATGAATGTATGAATGCCTCATTTTACGTGGCGATACTCAGGCCATGAGACCTGCTCTTCCGTCTGACCACGCAAATTTCGTTACGCTCCTTTCACCTACTAGGGGAGAAAGAAGGTATTACTTGGGCGACGAAACAGGCAATTTGAATTTAGCTCAGAGGCTTCATTTAGGCTTGAGGATCTTTTACATGCAGTAAATCTACTAACATGGGACAGCCGGCTTTACTTCCCCTCCGAAGGAAGGCGTACAAAGGATTTTTTCGCCCTTAAAAATCCACCGCTTCGAACCCGCAAACTTGGGTATAACAGTCCGATACGCTAACCGTTAACCACCGCCGCCGGAAAGGGGTGGCAGGGGGAGAGGTGGCGCAAGGGGCTGAGGTGCGGGGCAGCGAACGGGGGCGATGGCAGGGGCGCGGCGGGGGCGCGGAAAGGAGTTGTAACGGCGGGGGCGATGTAGGCGGCGCGGGCACAGGGGCCGCGAACGCGGCTGCAGGCGGAGTGCTGCATTACCTCCGCTGATACGCATCACTCACTCACTTCCCCCCCTCCCCACTCACTCATCGCCTCGGCACATTCTGTGGATGCACTTCCCCTGCTCCTTTACAAAGGGCCACTAATGCTTTGCAAAGAGAAAAAAAGCCATCGAACATGCACCAAAGATGGAAAAAATACGTTCACGCAAATTAAATAAACATGAGCACGCAAAAGGTTCGCTTTGTTTCTATAAATGACTTTACATAACGCGTGTTAGCCAGTGTTGACAATAATGTGTATGCAGAAGTTCAAGGGGTACTCCCGTTTTTCGTTGGTCTCCATTCTCTGCTCTGGAAATATGCTGCCTCATAAGTAGAGACCGGATTTTTATGTAATTGCATAATTTTGGTCTTTCTACTTACCGCACTGCAAATTGTAATTTGGCGAATCGTCGCAGTCCTAACACAACTTTCAATTTTTACGTAAGATATTTTTACATATTTACTACTATATTACATATTTTAAATATTTTGCTATTTCCAAAAAATATTTTTTTTATTCTATCAATTTTCTTCAATTTTGTTACATATTTTTTATGAAAATAAGTATTTTAAATATCATTAATTTTTCCTACATTAGTACTGCATGCTGTGTACTCCAGGTTCTACTCCAGGTAAGCTACCTGAAAAGGGTGGACGTATGTTCTCACAGTTATCTCGGTGGGGGAAGTGCGCCTAAGCGACCGAGATCATTTTCATGTTTAACATGTCGAAACAAAGGGAACAACATCGAAAGCATAATTGCAAAAAGAAGAAAAATACACTAATTAATACAGCCTTCTGTCCATAATTAGTATTCATTAGAAAGCGAATATTATACCCTAACTGAAACCAAATACATTTGATTTTATCTAATGAAACACAGATATCAGAAACATCATTGCGCAGAGACTGCGATGCTATTTCAGAACCCGTCCGGGAGCGCTTCCTTGAATAAGAACGGACATTGATTATCCCGGCATTGGCGCGCGTGCGTGCCGCGGAGTAATTAAGAAATGATTTATATTAGTGATCAATACTCGCTCCCCTCGCATCCACATTCGCGATTCCCACTACTTTACGACGCCGGGGCAGCGTTCATTCTGGGCGACGCAGTGAAATATCGCGGCTCTTCGGTTCTCGCAGTCGCTTCGCCGTCTCGCGATAAGCGACAGAGCGATGGACAGAACGTCTACGAAAGTCGCCTGCGCAAGTTATCGCACGGTGAAACATCCGCCGGCATCGGTCGCCTCATTGCGTCTGCCGGCGTTGAATTTAGTTGGTAAGTAATTCCGGGTAATTTCCGAGTAATTCCAGGCGCATCAACTAATTAGGTTATTAATCACGTAAGTGTAGTGCATTTGTTTCATCGGGAGATTGGCGGTGATCGTCCCCGCTGGATGGCGAGAACCGGCGTGGATCTATACATTGTTTGTGGACGTACGCCAGAGGGGACAAGCTCTAAGCTAACGATTGTTTTAAATTAATAGAACACTCCACAATCATTTCAACTCCGAAAGGAAGTGAAAACTGAGTAGAATTCCGTAATCGTTACAGGCAATCCGTACTAGGTGGGATCTCTGAGCTGTAATATATTTTAGGGATAACTACTGCACAAGGCATTTCAAAAGGCACATCACTTTCTGTAGTATTCCCAGGACATTATCAAGTGCCACATTAATATACCAATCTATATCTTCTACCCGGGTAGTTGAACGTAAATCATTAATTTTTTCGAAACAAGACATTTTCTTGAGCTTTCCTTCTATATTTTCTATGCCTTCACATTCAGTTTCCCAGGTTCTCCACGTAATAGTAGGTCATTCTGTGAATCCTCCAATACATCGCTTCCCTCTTCCATCTTCTGCGTCGTTATTCAATTTAGAGATGAACTCGATTAGTTGCCGTAAGAAATTGCTGTCTTCCGGACGTTTGTATGCGCAAATTCCTCACTTTGAGAAGTCGCTGAATGAAACAGATAAGGATGGCTGGTATAATTGGACGAAACACGATGCAAATTTCACGAAATTACATTTATTCTCAATATATCATTTGAAGCTTTTGTGTGTATATGTACACACAAAAAACAGCCAATAGATTGTTGTATGTCCGAAAATATGAATAGAGAGTAACGAGGATACATAATTTTGATTACGTTCTCTATTGTACAGCAAAATCAATGATCTTTGTAATTATGCTTTATTCAATGTGTATTATCAATACGTAATATTGCTTCAAGGCTAGTTTGTCACGGTATTCGATGACTACGAAATATGTTTAAATATGCTTGATTTATTTACATTTGAATGATTCAGTCCCCTTCAATTCTCGTTGCAATGAAGAATTATATTGCACAATCCAGAAAAAAAGATATAAGAGGTGACAGGTGCATACAACCTTCATCACTCATAAACAAAAAAGGTTCACAAACGTAGTTACGGACCCAAAAAAAGTACAACTGATGCATGAATGCTAACAACGTTACCCCCACCCAAAGTACCTTCTCCGCAACGTTCTGTCTCTCGCATTCAGTTCAATATACGCAGCTGCGACACAAGCGACAATCATTACTCACCGCTTCTGAAGGACGAGCGTTGAAATGACGCGGAATCCGGTCAAAAACGCTTGACACGTTCTGATTGCATTAATATCGGTGGAAAGATTTACTGTCGGCGTTTCATCGAGTTAATCCTAATCAGCTTTGGCGTTATGGATGTTGCAGCGCAGAGCTCGTGCCACTCCAAGAGGGGATTACAGAGAGAGGAGAGAAAGAGAGAACAGAGGAGAGAGAGAGAAACATAGCGTTCGAAGGGAAAGAGAGAAGGACAGACGAGGGGAGGACGAAAGGGGAGAAAAGGGGCAGACAAAGAGGCGAAATGAAGGGGAAAAAAAAGACAGGTGTGGTGAAAGGTAGAGTGAGAGTGCAAAGGAACAACGGTATGGTGCAAGAAAAAAAGGTAAATTGTTCAACGAAAAGAAGTAAAGAATGCAACAATTTGACAAAAACGATTACGTATGTCTTATAGAATTGAAAACTGCGTCTAAACTAGATATAAAAAACCTAATTGGTAAAAGAGAAAATTAAATTGTAATAAAATTTATGATAATGGAATTAAGACAGAAGAGATGCCGATTGAAGGAATTAAATATATGAGAGAGAACCCGACATTTTTTAATATTAAATAAAACGTGTGTACTCGTATTCTTAAATAGGGTAACTTCACAGCGAATAGGTATGGAATCTACTTACTTAATAGATATGAAGTTTACACTATCAATGTTAGTGTTGAAACTGGAGACCACCCGATACTTAACATGCAATATACGTACGGAACTACCGACTGAGATAATTCACTGCATAGCACCCGGAATCAAAATAATGCAATCAATCTTACGGGAGTAACGACGATAGCAGCTGACGGGCCTCAAAACCCCAAACAAATAACTAATCATCACATACAGAAAATTTCGGAGCGACGTTTCGGAGAAATCATTATTCCCTAAAACAATGAGCTGATCGTTGGGAGGTGTTTCAAGAACAAAACCTGTGTTATTAGAGGCCTCTTCCTTTTTCTTGAAACACCTCCCGACGGTCAGCTGATTTTTTATATTTTTTATTTTTATTTTTTTAAATTGTTGCGATCTTAATCGACGCCTACGCGTCTCTTCGCCTCATGCTGAGCGTTGAGTGCGGAGTAATCCTCCATTAATATCTCTCGTATGTAAGCAGAGAGTATATATGTATGTACGTCTGGCCTCGTCTGTCTGTTGTCAAGAGGACCGCCAGGTAGAATCTCCGCATATGCGCCTCCTACTACGCGCTCCTGCGTCACTACCCAGCGGTAAGAAATGAGAAGGAATTAGGAAAGGGATAGGGTTTAGGACACTTCACAGGGGTTTGGACTAGCCCTTGTGAAGCAGCCAAACTCGTTTTGTTGGAATAAATTTTACATGAGATTGACGGGAATCGAACCCGGAAGGAAAGGCTAGCGACTTCGCTTTGTGCACGAGCGAATATTTACATTGGGTTCTAAGCATGTTCTAACTGCCATGCCAAACGTGCATTTGCACGCCCTATTACAAATAGTCATATTACTTTGGTTTCATTTTGATGATCTGTTTGTTTTAAATTGGCGAGTCTCTATATTACACTCCTATTACCTCGAGTGGTATATGTTTTTCTTTGTATTTTTTTTTCTTTTTTCTTTGAATTCTTTTCTTATAATGTTCAATAATATGTCATATTTTTTTCTCCGTTACACAGTCTAGCCTGAGGATGGTGAAAAATGAGTTCCCCCAAACGTCGCTCCGAAATTTCTAAACAAATTCTGTATATATTTACACACATTCTGTATATATTTACAAATCATGTCAAAATCTTGTGGCCAAATACATAGAAACGAAACAACAAATCAACCCAAGTTCTGCCGGTTGAAAATCACCGCTGCCGTGAGTTCTCAATCCTGTCGCGGTAGGAAAATCATGTCAAAATCTTGTGGCCAAATACATAGAAACGAAACAACAAATCAACCCAAGTTCTGCCGGTTGAAAATCACGCTAACAAATCAACCCAAGTTCTGCCGGTTGAAAATCACCGCTGCCGTGAGTTCTCAATCCTGTCGCGTTAGGAAAATCATGTCAAAATCTTGTGGCCAAATACATAGAAACGAAACAACAAATCAACCCAAGTTCTGCCGGTTGAAAATCACCGCTGCTGTGAGTTCTCAATCCTGTCGCGTTAGGAAAATCATGTCAAAATCTTGTGGCCAAATACATAGAAACGAAACAACAAATCAACCCAAGTTCTGCCGGTTGAAAATCACCGCTGCTGTGAGTTCTCAATCCTGTCGCGGTAGGAAAATCATGTCAAAATCTTGTGGCCAAATACATAGAAACGAAACAACAAATCAACCCAAGTTCTGCCGGTTGAAAATCACCGCTGCCGTGAGTTCTCAATCCTGTCGCGGTAGGAAAATCATGTCAAAATCTTGTGGCCAAATACATAGAAACGAAACAACAAATCAACCCAAGTTCTGCCGGTTGAAAATCACCGCTGCTGTGAGTTCTCAATCCTGTCGCGTTAGGAAAATCATGTCAAAATCTTGTGGCCAAATACATAGAAACGAAACAACAAATCAACCGAAGTTCGGCCGGTTGAAAATCACCGCTGCTGTGAGTTCTCAATCCTGTCGCGTTAGGAAAATCATGTCAAAATCTTGTGGCCAAATACATAGAAACGAAACAACAAATCAACCCAAGTTCTGCTGGTTGAAAATCACCGCTGCTGTGAGTTCTCAATCCTGTCGCGTTAGGAAAATCATGTCAAAATCTTGCGGCCAAATACATAGAAACGAAACGACTAATCAACCCAAGTTCTGCCGGTTGAAAATCACAGCTGCCGTGCATTCTCAATCCTGTCGCGTCAGGTAACGAAGCCCGCTGCAGAGCAGCCGCGACAAACGAAACCCCGTACGTCGTCCACCGCTCCGCCTCGGGGCTAGGAGCGGAAAGGTTAATTACCAGTCCAATTTAACCGGGGCGCTAGTTTTTTTTCTTTCTTCGCTCTCTGGCGGGCGAAGCCCCAACGCCACTTCGCACCCTCTCTTATCGTGCGGCGCGCAAGAAATGGGAAGCGCCTCTAATTGAAGCGCGGAAAATGGGACGTGGAATGAACAAACATGTGTGGATGCACGGCTCCGGCACGGGTACTTTCAGTAATTGAAACGTCACGGCATTTCCAATTGTAGTTGGAGTTGGTCACGATAAAAAAAAAAGTTTCCTAGGAATGCGAGAAAATTCCGCTTGTAATTTGGGTGACAATGACTTATTTGTACTTGGTACGTTCGTTTTATAATGTTTTAGTTCGTGGAATACAGATACAGGCCGGTAGTCTTTGTCATTTACGATCTTATAAAACACAGGGTTAAAATTGTTGGGAATGCATTGACAGCATGCGTTGTGTTATTTTTTTAAAATTATGATTTACCTCAATTGATAGTGGTGCTTTGTGAAATCTTATAAAATTTTCGCAGCAAAATAAATTCCGCTGAAGATCTCATCAAGTTTCAGATGAATATAGTTTCCATTGAATTCTAGAATAACAGCTATCCGCAACTCACACGACACTATGAGTGAGATAATTAAAAGTATGGTGCTTAAAGAGTACAAAACCACGCTACGAATACTTCAAATGCAGCAGACTTAACAGTGCTCACTTTCATTTTTATCACATACATATCATACACAACCTTTTTTAATCACAATACTTGCATATCAAAGCCTGTTTCATATACAGTCTTTTCTCTGACATATTTGCCGTCCACACCTACCGTAAATGTGAACTGAAATTTAGTTTCATACGGATGCAACTGTAAGTGCCACAATTTACATTTATTATTTATATCCATATCACTAAATTTCAGAAGAGTCTACCGGTCACCGACAGGCAAATGAAGCAATGTATCCAAAATATACAAATCATTTTGGACATTATTATTTCGTTTTTTAGGACAAACACGTGTCAGTAATATCTTCAAAATATATATATCTTAAAATTCAAGTAAAATTTTTTTTTAGATAATTCAATAAATTGACGTTTATGAATATTATATATATATATATATATATATATATATATATATATAATATTAATGAACCATTAGCACATGTCATTTTACTTCAGTTTTGAAGTATAATACTTACTACTCTTATTTACGCACGTCAAAGAACTCAGGAACTAACTTTCCGCGGGCAAAATTCTGGGATGGAGTTCATCAGTCGTCTCACCCGCCCTGGACTGCGCGCCAACGACCCTTTGACCCCACAGTTCCTATGAATATACGCCGCTGATTCCCTGCGCCCCTCTCGGAAAACGAACTCTAATAATAGTAATAGGCCGCCCGCACATCACAGCACCGTGACCCTTCGGTTCCGGTCAAGTGAGCGAATATCGGCCCCATCACGTGCAGGCAGCGGATCCACCACGCAAATCGAGTTCCGCCTGGAATCGAGGCGGACACCAAAGGCAGTCCGCATCGGCCCCCGGCCTCATACGAAGTTATTCCTCTCAATGAATACCACTCCGCAAAAATGATCGCCATCGCTCCGTGCTCCAAAAAGAAGAGAGGTGGTGCTATCGGAGACCCCCCCCCACGCGTGTTCCAAAGAAGGGTACGTGGAGTAGAAAGTCCCCACCCCCACCACCACCACGCTCCAAAGTGGCTACGCATAAATTACGTATTTTTTTTACGTATTTTGAATACTCCCTCTCCCGCCTGCAACGCACTCACAACACGCGCTTTAAGGCTCCCACAGACCGGCGCGGTAGATCCGCAGCGGGTGCGGCGCGGAAAGTTCCGAGCTAGACGCGGCCGCGGAATTCGCGGGACCGTTCACACCGGTGTGTCAATTATGAGTCAGCGTTTGGTGACGGTTGGCAAGGTCGCGCGACCCAGAGAGGAGCGAAGACTCCCGAACACGGTCGGACTTCCACGAAACTCGAACTGCAGCGGAAGAAACGCGTCTGACTACGTTACACATTTCGCCGCCGACTAAACGCTGCCAACCCGTTGCCGCGACGCTCGCCTGCCCACAGGTCTGAACGTGCTCATAAGGCAACACGTGACGCGAAATTTCCGCTGCGTCCAATCCGCGTAGGCTGCGGATCTTCCGCGTCGGTCTGTGGGAGCCTTTAACCCCCTAAATAATTAGGTAACGCTTGTGACAACATCCGCATTGTAAATGCAAAAAGTAAAAATAAATTATGGCACAGTAAAAACAATCTATTTATTTTACTTCTGAAAATGAATTGCAATTAAAATAGAAGTCAATGGGCGATCAGACTGCACCTAACAACAATATTGAGACTAGATGTGAGTGAAGGAAGGATGAGAAGCTTTGATCACAAGCCTATCACAGTCATCGTCACGTAAACCGGTCACAGCCATCGTGGATGACGCATGAGCGAGAGGCGACAGTGCCAATTTAAATGAAATACAATAGAATTCTCTACATATCAGTTTTAAATATTTTCTTCGTAATCTTATACATTCAAAACAAATTATGAAAAATTCCATTTATAGTACCAATTTACACCTAATAACTATAATTTATTATGTTTAAAAACTAATTACCTGTAGTTAATATTTTAATGCTTTAGTACAATACTAAAAAGGAATTATTTCAGCAAATGTTGAAAAGTGTATAAAAATAAATATATTTACATTTTTTGTATAGTGTAATAAAAATATAAATAGGTTACGAAACCCCAAAGTAATACCCTCTTACCCCAGAGTAACGCTGCCTCAAACCCCTTCACAAATTATGAATAACCCCAAAGTGGGAAAGGTGGTGGGGAAAGTCCCCCTCTGCACCGCGCTCCAAAGTGGGAAGAGGAAATGGTACGAGAGGTCCCCCACAGTGCGCCACAAAAGGGGTGAGAGATTTTGGAGGTTCCCCCTCTCCCTACGTTCCAAAGGGGAATGAAGTGATGGTGGTGGTGGTGGTGGTGGTAATGGAAGTTAACCCCATCCCTCACCCAGCAGTCAAGAGAGAGGTGAGGAGGAGGAGGAGGAGGAGGAGGAGGAGGTGGTGGTGGCATTCGTCGTAGGTGACTTTCCCCACCTCTCACCCCGCCTACAAAGGGAAGGGTTCCCCTCCCCCGCGCTCCAAAGAGGAATGAGGTGGCAGTGGTGGTAGTTGTGGTGGTGGTAGTGTAGAAGTGGAGGTTTCCCCCGCTCCCCACCTAGCACTCCAAAGAGAGGTCAGGTTCCCCACCTCCCTCCAAAGCGGAATGAGATGATGGTAGTGGTGGCGACGGTGGTGGATGTGGTGGTGGCGATGGTGGTAACGGCGGCGGCGGCGGCGGCGGCGGCAGTGGTACTCGTGGTTGAGGTGGTACTCGTGGTGGTGGTGGTACTCGTAGTGGTGGTACTCGTGGTGGAGGTGTCTGTGGTGGTGGTGTAATAGGGAGGATTCCCCCCCCTCCCAAGTGAAAGGGGGAGGTGGTATTGGTAATTTCCCCAGCCTCTCCGCGCCCAAAAGGAATGATTTTCCTCTTTCCCCGCGCTCCAAAGCGGGGTGAGATGGCGGGTTCCGCTCCCCGCGCGCGGCCAGCACTTCGCCAGCGAAACTCCATCCCCCGGGCGCGCGGCGCGGGCGGCCGCCAGCGGAAGCGACGAGCCTCGTCTCGGCTAACGGCGAACCTCGTTACGAGTGACGTCACGGGCGGAGAGCAGCCGCGCCGGCGCACAGGATAATTATAGCTCCTGTTAAACCGGTTTTTTTTTTTCTCGCGCGCGCCGAGCGCAGCGGACCACCGCCAGCTCCGGAGCTGGAAGTAGAAGTTGGAAGTTGGGGAGGATGTGGTGGTGAGAGAGGGTTGAATGCGATGCGGATAGCGTCGGGAGAGTGGCTAGAGTGGGAACCGAGACTAGAGAAAAGCGTGCGCCGGGGTTAGGTAAAAATCGGATAGGAGGATAAAGTGAAATGAAAAAGTATGTGTAACATAGTGGGAAGTGGGGATTATAAAATGGCTGGAGACGTGAACACGGGGTATTCAAGCGCCAGAGATGGTGGTTACTGGATTTGGAGGTTGGATTTAAAGTTGCATTGTCAATGCTGGTAAAGTTAGGAAACTGCATAGGTGGTACAATGCCGGTGAAGTTGGGAACGTACGGAGGTCAGGAAGCAGCGATGACATTAAAGGCGTCGGTGCAGAATGCAACCAATTTTTTATAATAACAAAAGACGCAAATAATCCAATAATTCAGTCCACAAAATATATATCTAATAACGTTTTTAATGTTAAATGTTTTACTACTTCCGCGATACCGCGCTACTTCCGCGATAGTTTTTACTTTGGAAAATATGGATCAAATATCAATTCGAGATATATAAGAAGCACACACAAATGAGAAGAGCATCTATTCGAGATAATTAAGACGACATTAAAACCAACACTAGGTTTTATACAACAAGCTTTCGTGTCTGGACAAGATGAAATTTAGTCACACGTCGGATCTTGAATATTAGATTTATTTTATTGTGATTCCAAGTGCGTCAAAAGCTGCTGTCATTACTCCTGTAAATGCATGGCATTTTTATTACGGTATGTGGCAAAGTTATTCACTCGCTGGATGGTAAGATTAGGCGCCAACATATAAGTCAGCTTCCGGAGGTATTCCTCATTCCGTTACCTCCCAAAGCGGGATACTGGCCCTGGCGGGACAAGCTTCAAGCATCCGACCGGTCTCCCGGCATGAGTGGTAGAGTAGTGGATTTCTGTGTGTGTGTGTGTGTGTGTGTGTGTGTGTGTGTGTGTGCGGGATGAGCATAGGACAAGGAAGAGGAAGGAAAGATCGCGCGCGGTCCGTCGCCCGTTTGTTAGGGTAATGCTTCGGCATTTGCCTGGTGTTTATCGGAGAAACTACGGGAAACTACCGATCAGAGCATCCAGCCTCTAGAATTCTCCTTAAGACAGCTCCTGAATTCGACCTAGCGGACATGCTAGTCACGAAAATCTTGCCACTGTCGGGACTCGAACCTAGTGCGACCGGGTCAGAGGTACTGCAGTGAACGTCCGAGAAAGGTAGCGTTCTACAAAGTGTTACCAACGTTGCGATCTTATTCAGGGCGAATTACCTTCTCTCACGGAAGTGTGCGACACTATTAGTCTTCATTACCGGCTTGCTAACGTTCCTTTCATTCTTTACTGTCATTACTTTCAGTTACATGTTCACCTTTTATGTGCCACAGGTATAAAATTGCCGAAGACATACTTAGTATTAAAAACATGCAGGGGAAAAAAATGAAATATTTCTAGAGTAATCGAGATAATAAAAGGAAAGCGAAACACGGACAACTCAATTACAGCAGAAGAAACTAAAACACATTAGCGAATCAGAATGAATGAAGTTATGGTTGTGTTTTACGCCAGACTACAACGGGAACATTAATATTTTTTGACAGATACAAATGTGATACACTAAAATAATTTTAGCTAATAGCAATTCTTACGTAGAGACACCGATTACGACGAAAAACGCGCCCAAAATAAGACGAAAAAAAATGGACTCAAGTTACACACTCGAGTGAAAATCGAAAGCGAAGTAATAAACGATTCAGCACCGAAAGCCAATGAAGCTCCATCGGTAGAGCGAAGGCTCAATTTAAAAATTCCAAACTTTCTCCCCGCCGACGTGCCACATTCCCTCCGGCGGACACCGCGCTATGCGCAGGGGTGAAAGGGTGCTGGGGGGGGAGGGAGTGTCAGGGGGCGGGGCGCGAGGCGACCGCGTGACGGATTCGCTCGTGGAGCCAGGGGGATGGGGGACGTGTATCTCATCGCGGTGGCCGCGCCGGCGCGCAGGGATGGGAAAAGCGAACGACGCACGTTGCACCAGCCACGACTAGAGTTGTCCTTCAATTAAATTGATCCCGGGGACGTCAACTCACAAGGTCATTAGTCTCGTAAGTGTAGTGCATGTTTTATCGCTGGAGATGCCGGGGATCGCGCATTGAATGGTGAGATTCGGTGCCGACCTACCGTCGGTTAGTGGGGTTTCCTCAACCAGGTATCTCCCTTCCAGCAGGGCACCGCCCAAGCCGGGACAAGCTCTAAGCTCCCGACCGGTCGCTCGGCATGTGTGGTAATGTAATGCGTGTTAGTGTCAAGGGAGAGAAAAGGATAAGAAAGAGGAAGGAAAGGTGCGTGGCCCGTTTGTTAGGATGCTGCTCCGACAGTCGCCTGGTGTTTATGGTAGAAACCAAGGAAATCTATCAATCAGGGCGGCCGGCCGCAAGAATTCTCCTCTGTATTCGACCTAGGTGACAAGCTAGTGCTCAAAATCCTGTCTCCGTTAGGACTCGACTCTACCACCTCCCGGTCAGAAGCATTACAGAAACATCAGTTGACGCCCTGAGCCACCTCTGCCGGTGCCCTTGGACTCCAAAGAGAAAAAAAAATTCCAACCCCTGATCCACCGCAGCGCGAGACCCACGACCGGCCGGCTCCACCTCGCACCCCCGCGCGCGTTCCACCTCGCGGTTTTTAATTGCCGCGGATGCCGCTGCTCGCCTGTCTAATTATATTCCCACCGCCCCCGCCCTCATCCTCCCCGTCAGGCCGCGCGTGCAGCGGCGCCGCGCCAGCGCACACCCCTCCAGAGGTCGCCAGCGACGGTGTCGCGCGCTCGCGGCTGCGCCCCGCCACGCACCGCTCCGCTCCGCCGCGGAATGCCTCTTCCCTGATCCTCCCCGACCGCTTGCGCCGCACCTCTGCTCCGAATTGATGGATTTTTAGACAGACAGTTGAGGGAAATGAATGCAAGGAACACGTGTGAGATGCGCTGCACGGTAGGGGTTATTATTACTATTTTCAACAACAACAACAACAATAATAATAAGATTAATAATAATAACGCCAGACAGGATAGCCGAGATCGCTAACAAACGTTTGTATTAGAAAGCGACAACTCTATCTTTGCCCCGACCGGGAATCCAACTCGGAATTGCACTACGGACAACTAGCACGCTGTCCGTAATAATGATATAATAATAATAATAATAATAATAATAATAATAATAATAATAATAATATTTGTTAAAGTACTTATGAATGAATTTTACACAAGTAATTCAAGAAGTTGTACATGCTAAAGTTACGCAGCGGTAGCAAAACGATCATAAACCGTTACGGTGATTTTGACATGCTTCCAAATTGATAGGAAGGCTTCGACCAACGTGGTTAGTATAAAACATTCTCGAGTTGACGCTACACAACGTAGTTTACACCAAAATTGAGTTCCTGGATATATTGACCCCCACTCCTCTTGAAACTACTAATAAAGTACTCGTAATTAATTTAATACTCGCATTCCACACACGTTCGCTTTATTCAGAAGCGTTTATAAAAAGTCACTTTGTCAAAAAGTATTCGTGCCTCATCTCGTACTATACCAATTCCCGCACGCCACTAACAGTCGATCTCTGCCCTGCCCTTCACGGAATTCCCCCATCTCTCCCCGACCGATTTCACTTCGTTCCGCCACTGCTCGTCCCATCTAGCCTCTGCCCGTCTTGTTTTACTCTGCGTGGCTCACCCATTCCCGCGCCGCCGTGCTCACCAACGCATCACCACGCCCACCTCCGAGGGTCCCGCCCACCCGCGTCGACCCACCTCCCCCCCCGCGAAGCCCCACCCACCCCCGCGTAGCCCCCCCATCCCTACGTAGTCCCGCCCATCCCTGCGTAGCCCCGCTCACCCCGCGTACCCGCCCATCCCTGCGTACCCCGCCCATCCCTGCGTAGCCCGCCCATCCCTGCGTACCCCGCCCACCTCCGCGTATCCCGCCCATTCCTGCGTAGCCCTGCCCGTCCCTGCGTAGCCCCACCCACCCCTGGTAGCCCCGCCCATCCCTGCGTAGCAACGCCCATCCCTGCGTAGCCCCACCCATCTCTGTATAGCCCCGCTCATCCCTGCGTAGCCCTGCTCACCCCCGCGTAGCCCCGCCACTCCCCGCGTTTAATCCGACCCTCCGCTGGTCGCGCCTGCCTTCCGTCGCCACATCCCCGCAGGACGCCCTCTGTTCCGTGCCACGCGCCTGCAAAAGGGAGAGCCAGGATTGCTCTCTCTCCGGAGGGAGATACTCCCCCCCCCCACACACACACATTTGAATGCGCGAAACGCACTCCAAACATCTTTGGGTCGAAATTAAATTTTATGGATGCACTTAGCGAAGCAAAAGTAAAGGTTAAAACGAACGCATTACTCAACATTCAACGTAACGGCATTAAGTTACTTTAATTTAATTCATTAAGACACGATACTCCGCCTCTCTCTGGACTTGAAAGAGCAAACATCGTGCTTCTCTTGATATTCACAAAGTCGTTGCCTATAAAAGATATGGGTAGAGGCTGAAAAAGCTTATACATGTGCAAATGGCACTTCCATATCTCTGTGTATTTCATTTTTGATATCAAATAAACCAAAATAACTCCGAAATCAAAATGTTCTCCCTTAAGAGACCTAAACTTTCCCAAGTTTTAACAACTAACAATACGCCAATTTCTTGCTAACAATTACCAACCGCTAATTATTTAGGAATTCAATTAGACACAAGAGTAACTTATAAAACCATATAATTGATAATGTAAACAAAGTCAATGCTAAAAAATTTAACTTTACCTACTAATGAATAAAAACTCCTAAAACATAGAGTGCTTGTTTGCTACTTGTTATAATCTCGTAAATGTATTGTGGATAACAGGTTAATGATAACAATGTATTGCATATATATATATATATATAGTACACGTAGTTAATGCTCAAACACAATAACAAGTGCCAATTAGTACCTTACTTTAGTAATGATGCTATTGTTTACATGGTTTGACTACGTTGTAAGGTGATAATGTAAATACAAAACCCCGAAAGGTCATTAGCGCCGAACAAGAAGGAAATAAAGTTTTTGTTTTATCTCTACATTTTTTTCTTCTTCCATTCTCCAGAAATCTCCTTCGCTGTAGGCAACCCGTTGAACGTAGGTGTCTCACGTACGTTTCCGATGCGAAACGTCTGCGCCACTGTGAATGGATTGTTGTTGAGTAATTGCACACAAAATGTCATTCTTTATTAGTGAAAATAAATCTGTATTCTCATAGCATTTACCGGATTCATTATCCCGTCCGCTTCAGGGCACATGGTCATATTATTTATTAATCAGACTTGCTTTCAGACTTCAAGCATTGTAAAATGATACTGGAATTTGAAGACACACGCATAATGAAACGATTAGAACCATCTCATCGACATAAACTCACACCATCTATAACAACACAAACATTATTGACACTGATAATTCATATATTACCTTATCCCTAGACCTTTCAGTGACTCCATTGAAGTAGAAACATCTGAACTCGTCAATGTAGCTTCTGGGAATGTAAAATAATTAATTTATTTCAAACAATCGGTTTCCCTAATATTAAGGCATCTGTTTGCGAAGAACACGATTACCGTTCAATGACATTTAATGAATGTGTCGCTAGATTAAAGGTTGACTTCAGAATGTAACTACAGCACAACGAAATCTTTGAAGACAACAAGCAAACCGGGTGCTCTTTTTAATAATTCCTAACGTCTTTGATGATTTCCCAGCATGTCAGTCTCAATCGATAGTCCCCATCGCCTACTCGCGCGTTAACCACAAATTTTACTTTCCATGGGAAACACGACGGAATGCCAAGGCAAGCCGATGGTTTGTTTTTCGAAACAGCCACACGCGGGGATAAATAAAATGAAAGAAAACGACCGATGTGTAATAAATATCAGTTAAATATTGAAACATCCCGTCTAGTAGCGCATCAAGAATAATACATGTAGTTGTACATAGCTATTTACAACGTAGTTTCACATATTAAATAATAGTAAGGGAAGGATATTGCAAGTTTCGTGGAACGAATTCCTCGCAACGTTCTAATATGTCTGTTAGTACGGCATTAACCATACTAACAGTTCGTCTTAAAAATAAGAGGCAAAACAACAGTTCTTGTTATTCTGACACCATCGTCAATTTCTCGACAACCCGACAGTCAGTTACAATCGATATTCCACAACAACCACCCGCGTGTTAACCTCAAATTTCACTTAAACATGGCGAACTCGACTGAAAGCCAGGGTAAGCGAGCGACTTTATTTTTTTTTAGCAGCAACCGCACGCGGCGGAGGCAAACAAAACAAAAGAAAACGAGCGCCGTGTAATAAAAGTCCGCGCAACACCGGGGAATCCCTTCCATCCGAGAGCACGGGACGACCTCTCCGTGCACACCGCATCCCCTCCCCCCCGTCCAGGGTACCCATTCGTTCCTGTCGCCACCGCTCTTAGCGCGTGCGTGCCTGCGACAAAAAGTTGGCACTGTTGAGGCAGAGGGAGCTGATAGAAGGGGGGGGGGCAAACGGAGAGACAAGAGAGAGTGAAAATGAGCGAGCGAGAGAGAGAGAGAGAGTGTGAGAATGAGAACGAGGAAGAGAGCGAACAAGGAGAGAATGAGCAAAAGGGGGGGGGGGGAGAGAGAGAGAGAGAGAGAGAGGGGGGGGGAGAGAGAGAGAGAGAGAGAGAGAGAGGGGTGGAGGTTACAGAAAGGGGGCAGGGAGAACGGCCCAGGTTGTTTTTAGTTTATTGCACTCTCGCCCCGCCCACTTGTGGGACAACATCCTTGTTTCCTCGGCGAATCGCAAGGCTTGAGGGAGGAACGGCTAGAGTCCAGGTGGGGTGAAAGAAGGGGTATGAACTTTTTTGTTTGCGGAGGGGGCGACGAAGATTAGAGGTTTGGTTACATAAAAAAAGAGGATAATATGTGTACATATGGAAAGGGTCAAATTAACACAAGGGTTCGTATACTATGTGGAGGTCAAGAAATGTGAGACATGCAGTGTTTTGTAGTTTTGGGCACGCACAATACTTTAATATTGTGTTCGTAGAGGAGTCAGTCGAAATAGTAAACACACCAAACGTACAATTTTAATGCAATGACTAGAATTAGAAATGTTAATTCCAGGAGTTAATAGCAAATAAACTTCCACATGCGCCAACAGAACATGTTAATACATAAAGTAGAGATTTCCATAATCGTAAAAAAATCCAATCATGTTTTACTAATTCCAATCTAAAAGACTAGATATTGACACCTCAATTAATCAGGTACATTGAAAATAAAACTATGTACTCGGGTTATTTGTGAGGCATTCCAACTCCATAAAGTCATTCCTGTCTAATCCAGATGAAAAATACGCCCGTGTGCCTATGCTCAACTAGAAATTTCTGTAGCGGTACCCTATATGCAGCCAGCAAGGTTGTAAGCATGTTCCAGCAAGGATTGTATTGACACAGATTTATACCATTTTCACACCACGTCTGCAATTTAAAGATAAAATAGCTTAAAGTCGGGTTACCTTATGAAGCCATATTCGAATGCCCGTGAAGTTTCTTCGGAATTAATTTTTTGCCAGAACCGATTCAGATCAAAGGAGATCGCTACGGCGACATCACACGGCAATAGAAGGCGACGTGGCCCGCACAGGTAAGATCAATCCGAACGCCTCTCCATTTTCTAGACTTAGGAAATTGTTGTTGCTCATTCTAAATTTTAACTTCTCATAGGAATTTATACTTGGCAGAGTATTTATTGATTCCGGGCACGACAACTCCGATGGTCGCTAGTCCCGTTTGTGTAGTACAAGTTATATTTCGTGTAGAAGCAGTGTTCTTTCCCAACTGAAACGTGAATCCGGCGACACAGACCTACAAGTCAGCGTAAGGGACTTTTCTCCTCAAGGCATCTCCCCAGCTGGGCACTGTCGCAGCCGGGAAAAACTCTACACTACCCACATGTTTGACAGAGTAGTGTAAGTGTAACGCGCGTGTGTTATTTTAATATGTGTATAAGACAGTAGTGGGAATAATTAGTAAGCACAGATCGCGCGATCCAGGCCAGTTTGGAAAGGCAGTGCTGCGGCATTCACCTGGTATTCACAGGAGAAGCCAGGAAGAACTACCAATCAGAGAGCATGCCCGCTGCAATACTCCAGTCAAGGGTGATTTCGACGTAGCTATGAAGCCAGTGTCGAAAACCCGCCGAAGTCGCGACTCAAACCCCAAAGTCCTCTCGGCGACCGATGTTTCAAAGGCAAAGGTGTTGCCACTCGGTCGTCGCTCACGGTTTCGCCTTTGGAGTTTGCCGACTTTGGGGAGAAGCTTTCACGACGTTTCGGCCGTCCCCACCACTGAAAGGCAGCAAATGGTCATCACTGAACTTTACACTCGTCCGCCCTAGTAGGACCGGTCGCGACTTCCCTTTTCGGAGTGGACCGCGGTCGGTGGACACAGCAGCGAGACGGCGCTGCGTGGCGTGGGCGCGTGTGACGGCGCTGGGGAGGTCACCGCGCGCCAACACGGCTTCCGTGCTCGCGGAAAAGCAGCGGCGCAACTTTCCCTCCAGACATAAATCAAGCAAATTCCGGCCGCGTCCGCCGGGACCGCAACTTTTTGTTTCGCGCCAACGTCGGCAGGGCGCGGGCGGGGGCGGGATGGGGGCGGGCGCGGGGCGGAGCGGGCGCGGAGTGGGGTAGACGCGGGAAGGGGTGGACGAAGTGGCGGGGCGGTCGCGGAGCGGGGAGAAGCGGGGCGTGCACGAGGCGGGCGGAGGCGGGGCGGGACAGGTTCCCCCACGCGGGGACGAGGTGGAGCCAAGGAGACAGAAAGATAGGCACGGGGAACCAGATGAAAGAGGGGAAAGGGTGAAGTAACTTAGGGGGAAGTGTGGCATCGGATAACCGCAAGTCAAGATGGCATGCGGCTAACAGGCAGCTCACATTCCAAAAGTTTTAAACGCTGGAACTTTTTTTTTCTTTTTTTTCACAAATCATGAAATCATAAAGGAACCACTAAAAATACTAAAGGAAAGACGACGATGCTCTCTCGAATAACAGAAGTGAATAATACTTGAAAGGCTTTCCTTTTTGACGTATACTTTCATCAGCAATATTCATTTTAAAAATGTATGCTAGGTACTTATCCCAAAGATGCACATTTTTTCATGAAGTTGGGGCTTAGCTCAACTTGAGTTTCTGACCACCAAAGTACTGTACTCCCCTAGTTAAACAGAATGTATGCTGGAGTATCAAGTAAAAGGGGGAAACTAGACCCAGTTAAAAGCACCTTATCACCTGATAACCTATCAACAAATTAGTATTGCAATTAATTTTAGGAGTCATGATTATTAATCGAAAACATGGTTACAAGCTTGCTAGAAATATTGAAAACCACAATTTGTACACACAATATCAACGAAGCATCATCAATCCAGAACAAAAGAAATCTCCTCCCCTAATTTTGTAGTAAAGAAGATTCGACACTAGGCGGATCGGCACGTGGAACAAACCTTTAAATCTCCCAAGAAGGCAACATCGTACACAAGGAACAATAATCGAGTTATAGAACCACGTGTATTTGATATTAGCAAATTAATTAATAAATTAACTATCAATCTGTTCAGTTCCCATTCTCTTCCAACACTCCAGGCGTCTACTTGGCTAAGCAAACTTCCGCAGGCTTCGGGCTCGACAACCAGCCTGATCCTGTCGAACACATTCTCCTGATCGCGATGACAGATTTCGAAGAATTTATTACAAATCACGTACTGAAAACTGAATTACGTACTATCATAGTCAATAAAAAAAACAAATTATTGGGAATAATAAGGCACATTTTGTGACTAATAGTGACATTACATGCCCAGGGGAGAATCACCCGAAATTAAAATACACTCACGAAGATCCACCAGGAAGGCCACTTACTTCCTGGTACAAATTTCGCTGACTTTTCCACTCTTTCTAGTAATTTGTTTAATTTTTTTCTTATAAGATTTGTAGTTTTACAGACTTAAAGAAATATTGAAGCTATCCTGCAATAATTGATCCGCTCTCTGATTTCACCGAGACAAAGTACAAATTAACAATATTTTCTCACCAAATTAAAATTGAGCAGAAAATAATGCTATTCTAACATTTTTCACCCATAATACCTAGTTTTATAACCCTCTGAACATTTCCCTGACGTCTAACAATTGTTCTACAAATTTCCTGAGTTTTCCCTGACTTCCAGAGCTATAAAATTTCCGGTTTTCCAAGTTTTCCAGAAAGTGGCCATTTTGAACATTTACAGTTAGTGTAAAACATGCCTAAAACGTCAACAGATATTCATGAACAAGCGCATCGATGAACATCTCCAACACATCCGAGCATTCGGCCACGCGAACGTCCTCTGTCGAGCCTTTGGAGGGAGCGGAGCCCATCGCCGGCGGCCTGATCCGGTTGGATCCGCCCGCCCGATCTGGCCAATGAGCTCTAAGAGCCCGAGGCCGTCGACGCATTAGCGAACGCCCGCCCATTCGACTTGACGGCATTACACAGCTGCCATTACCAGCGTCGCTTCTGCCGCGCGAACGGAAGCTGATAAATAATTCAATCACACTGCTCCATGGATATAGGTCAGGGGGAGGGGGTCAGCCGTACGTATTGCAGAGAACATTCCCTGTAATGTTGATACTCGTTCTTGAAACGAGGAGCGCAAAACGTTGCTGGATTGCTATAAAGATTTGAGGCTGATCTCCAAATTAATGTTCAAAGAAAATAAAATTTCACAAACCTGACGACATAGCTAGGTTGAATTCAGTCGCTGCCTGGAGGAGAATTCTATCGGCCAGCTGCTCTCGTCCCCTTACACACAAACATGCACTACCACACTTGCCGGGAAGCCAGTCTGGAGCTTATAGCTTGCCCTAGCAGGGGCGGTACCTGGCTGGTAGGAATCCTGGTTTGGAAAAATCCTGAAAGCCCACAATTATGTCGGCGCCGGATCTTGCCATCCAGCGGGGGAAGATCACCGCCAGGTCCCACTATAAAAATCTGGCACTACACTTACGGGACTAATGACTATCAATTGACGGATCATCAAGTGGCTGGGTTGGCATAAAGATTTGATCTGAACTCCAAATTAATGCACAAAGAAAATAAAAATTTACAAACCGTACTGTACAAATACCGACGCGAAAGCCTAAAATGTGATTTCCTTATTTTTCTGGTGCGATGAATCACGAAGATTCTAGAGTTCAGCTGATGCTAGTAAAGCGAGTGCGCACGAGAGTAGATGTTTTGTTTATAAAGCCAAAACCATTAGTAACGCGATTAAAATGCTCAAATTATATCGGTGGCATGCAGAGAAGTTAATCAGCTATTATTACTTGAGTACCTAAATGAGAGAACAAAAGGCGCAAAATAATGAAAGTAATATGTATTAACACATCTATTTGCTGAGTTATACATAATAAATAAACACAGAATAAACAACTCAATCGTGTACACAAATGCGACATCATGTGCACAGTCAGTCAGTCTTGACAGCCCTTTTCACGGGGTTTGATGGCATTTTCCACGACGTGATAAAGTACAAATAAAAATAAACTCAACAAATATAAAATTAACAAAAGAATACTCTTTACTATTTTCTTTGGAATAATACCTAGTGTTATAACTACTGTAGCATTTCTCCTGACTTCTAACGATTTTTCACCAATTCCCTAAATTTCTCTGACTTATCCAGTGCAATGAAATTCCTTGAAATTTCCCGTTTTTTTTTCTTTCTCGTACGAAGAAGGTACAGTGATGCGTGTTTCAAAGTAGGTCGAAATAAATAAAACACCAAGCAGTGTTCATACACGGTTTTCAGGGTCGGTCCCCCGGGCTTGATAGTTCCGCACAAAGTAGTTTCCGTCGAAGTTTCACGCGTTAGGCGTGCCAACGTGGCTGTGGCCTCCCGGCTACAACCGCTACGCACATCGCCCGCAGGCCAATATCATCCTTCCACACATCGCTTCTCCCAACAGTTAATCCAAATTGTAATCACGGAAGTCGTTGGCAACCTCTAAAAAATTAAAGACTAGCGGCCATGGGTAATGGGAAAGATCATATCAGAGTATGAAATAACACGTGGATGCAATAATAGGTGCTTCGAAGTGGGCCGAAGTAATAAATAAATAAATAATAACAAACTAAAAAGTGTTCACAAACAAGACACTGTTTGCAGGGCCGTTCGACTGAACTTCACTGCCCGCCGCCCGCTTTTCAACACCCGAAAGCAAAACTCATCTTGTCCTAAATTGTACCTTCCAACAGCTGTATTTGTACACCTAGAAGGAAATCATAGAAGAGAAACATAGTTTAATACCACTCAGAAATTCAAGAGCACCGATCTGCATAACGGAAAAAATCATACGTGGATAACAGTGATGAGATATCGGAGGGGATGCAGTGATAGACGATTCAAAGTAGGTCGACACAATAATTATATATATATATATATATAAAATTCAACTATCTATTTTGCAATTTAAGTAATTTCATAATTTATTTCAACAACTTATTAAAACTTAAAGTAATTGTAATTTAAGGAGTTACTTAGTTAATCTAAGTATGGAAAATATATGTCAAATTGTTGTAACATAAACCAACCCAGCAGCACACGCAAATCCTCCCTGCAGAGACCGGAAGCCCTTGCCCCGAATAGGGATTGTAATGGGCTAATATGTATCTCTCATGAAGAACTAAACAGCGTAACCAACGAGACCCCAATTGCGGGCGGTTGCTCGGCGCGAGTTCCGCTCAACGTTCCAGCGCCGAAGGCCGCGCGCGCCACGCCACCCTCGGGGGAGGGCGTCCGTTCCACCGTTCAGGGCCCCCCCGCCGGAGGCCCACGCGACGCGGCGAGGGGGGCGGGGCCCGGCGACGCAATGCGGGTCGGGGACGGCGGCGGGGAGGGGAAGATCCTGCGAACCGCGCACCAGCGAGAAGGATGGGGAAAGTGCGTAGTAAACAAGCAGCGCCTCGTAAAAAAAAACCTCACCAGAGGAAGGGGGCGAAGGGGGGGGGACAACCGAAGAGGGAGGGGAAGAGATTTTCACTACGGTTTACACAGGGAAGATCGTGGTAAAGCTGTGTAGTGAATGCAAACCAAGTGGATGGAGGAAAGGGATTTACGAGACAGCATACACATAGATCGATTCATTGAGTTCCCTCCTCTCCTGATCACTCGCTGGGTAATTCGATACATACTCCCCAAATAGTTCTCAATAGGTTGGATTTCGTTCCACGCCGCGTAATCCTCACGTGCTCTCATTTGGAGCTCACAACCCTTGCATTGACGTGTTTTTAATGACCATACAGAAATACAGAACAAATAAAACGCGATGAAAAACGCTACAACATAAAACGAAAAAAAAATTTCGTACAAAAAATAATATAAAAGTGAGTCACGAATAAACGGACCGCTCGTTTACATGGATACTGACGTAAGCATTATTCAGCGGAAAGGGAGGGAAAAGTTGTTTATATTAAAGTTCAAGGTCGACCCAGATGTTGCTGTCGCCGGCAGCAGCAAACGCAATGAGCAGGAAAAAAAAACAACAACAACAACAACAACACACACACACAACAACACACACACACACAAAGGCTTGTGGAATTCATCATCTCATCATTCATCATTCATCTTACGGGTATGTTTTCAATCCACGTGAATTGTAAAGTTGTGCCAGCAAGTTGAGCTAATACTTATTAGAATATATATAAATATTAGTGTGCAACGTTTAATATAACTGTGATGCTCCCAGACCATTCACAGATGCGGTTTTATTTCAAAGCTTTAGGGCACATTTAAAAGCCGGAGATCAAAATAGGGTCTCCTCTTCTTGTGACTAATCGAAGGATTGGGAAGCTTCCGGTAACGTTTGGTATCGATTGCGAAAATCCCAACCCTAGTAGAGCTGCGGAGGCTTGTTAACCCCAGAATTAAAAAAAAAAAATTACAATGCGAAGAAACTGAAAATTGATGAGCGCCATTTCGCGCCTTTACAAGTTTGGTTATCCATTGCGTGAGAGGTTGTATTGTCTTGTGCTTTGTGCTCTCATTGTGATTTGTTTCTTTCTACTGTTGAGATCTGATGGAAGAACGACATTCCACCACGTGTCTGTCGCTCGAGTATACGGCAACATCACTCTACCCCAGCCCCAGCTGTCAAGTAGATATACATTTTATTAGAATAATACACACATGGAGTTCAGAAAATAACTCTAAATTGTTCTTCGAGATCTGATCTACCTGCATATTGCCCTTTCGTTATCGCCAAACCCTAAAAAATCTAGATACATGATTCGTTTCACCCAGAGCAAAGAAAGGAGTCCTAAGCAGCAAAGGCGGCAACGCAGGCGGGCGACGCCAGCAAACGCGCAAGGCGGCGGGGAGCCGGAGCCGACTGCGCTGCAAAGCCGTGAAACACGGGGAGGGGAGGAGAGGGGCGGGGCGGAGGGGAGAGGAGGGAACGCCAACACAGAGCGCTGCCGGGAGGGGTCTCGTTACAGCCGTATTTTTAAACGGGCATTACTTTCTCGTATCGCGGTGGGTTGCGCGCCATTTGTTTCGCATTAATTAAAAAGCGCGCAGGCAGGGGGCGGGGGGGGGGGGCGGGCGAGGAGGAAAGGGGCGTGGCATTCCGACGGGGACGGGCGCCGCGGGGCGAACACAGGCACAAAGGCTGGCCACCCCACCGGCAGACGAACGCGGCACGGCGCGGCGCGGCTCGGCGCAGCGGGGCAATATGGGCGATGCATCTGCCCGCTCGCCACGCAGTGCGCGCAATCCGCGATTCGGGAGGATCGAAGCTTTATACTCCGATTGAAACAGAGGAACCCTTCAAGGCAACCACCTAGAAGAAGAAAGAGCACGTCATCCTAGCGCGAGCTTCGATACGGCTTTAATTTTGGCACTGAAGCTTCCGATTGGATGACAATGCTCCCCTCCCTCCTCTTTTCAGCTCGTGAGCTTCAAAGAAAGATCAAGTGGCACGGCTCGGTCGCAGGCGATTGTTCATCAGAAACATCTAAAAGTAAATATGTTGATTTCGTTACGTTGCTATTAATGGTTTATTTACTTTGATTTTATTCATTAAACAGTTTTACTCGAACCGACAATTTATTTCATTTAATTTTCTGAACGATTGCCTTTCTTGTTCCGCATCCTTTTCTAAACCTACATCTAGAGTGTAAGAAAAAACTATGCGGTTAAGTCAATAGAAATGCATACTTCTTTGAAAATATGCTCTCGTTAAAATTACAAATGTGAAGAATCGATGGGTTAAGACGTAATTACCCCTGGCCTACTTAAGTTTACATTTTCAACTCAACAATGTTTTTACACTCCTGAACTCATGATCTAGTTTTTGGAAAATACACCCAGGAAGGATCGAAGGGTAAAAAGAAAGAAAAAAGAAAGAAATTGAATGAAATGAAATAAATTGTTTATCAAAGAAGGTCAAATATATCGTTTTTATTATTCACGCATTATAAATATAAAACGCAACAACTGTCATCTATAGTGTAACATTTGAATTTTTTAAATTGTATTACTGCGACACTCCGCTCCTCATGCTGTCCTGCTCCGCTCCATCTCTCCCAAACGGAACTTACTTTAAAATTTGACCTTCAATTACTCAACGTCTAAACACAACAAATAATGAATCAACACGCATTTAGTACGCCTTTTAGAACATCCAAATCCATTCTCACCAATTTCCTCACCGCTTTCGGGATACGCTCAACTAAACTAAAGAAAGTGCACTTAATTCTGCTTTAAAGGCGAGACTACCCGCCTCTCTACACACAGATGTGAGATGTGGAAAGCACACTATCCCCGTGAAACTAAAACAGTGCCATTTCACACGGTGCACATTTCGGGCGCATCCCCAAATCGCATCGCGCATCGCAACCCCAAAAAATGAGAGAAAAATAGAGTTGGGTCCAGCCGGAGCGGGGACCAAGCTGCGCAGCGCATCGGCGTCGGACTGAAAGGCCAACAAGATGGAAAAGGGCGAGCGGGGGCGTCGCCAATCGAACAGTGAGGAGCGGTGGTGGAGGCGGGGCGGGGCAGCTGTGGGAGGGCCCTTTCAATAGCGGTGGAATAGCATGAAAAGAGAGCGCGTGAGCCGCCATCGGCGACGGTGTGGAGAAAGCTGGGCGGGGCGGGGCACAGTGTGGCGAAGCGGGGCTAGGCAGAGCGTGGTAAAGAGTGATGGCGAGAAGAGATGAGGCGACGTAGTGTAGAGCAGACTGGGTCGAAAAAGAGCGACGCGAGACGACTGATTGATTGATTGATTGATCGATCGTTTCCGGGCGCGTCAACTACGGAGGTCAATAGTCTCCTAAGTGTAGTACATGTTTTTTTGTTCGAGAGGTGGGGGAAATTTTCCCCGCTAGATGGAGAGAACTGAAGCCAATCACCAGGTATCAACCAGGTATCTTCCATCTGCGGGGCACAACTTCCGCCGGAAGAAGCTCTATGATTCTCCTCTATGATGTGTGTAAGAGGATAAAAGAAAGAGGAAGGAAGGATCGCACGCGGTCCGTGGCCCGTTTGTTAGGGTACTGCTCCAGCATTCGCCTAGTGTTGATGGGAAAACTACCGATCAGAGCAGCCGGTCGCTAGAATTCTCCTCCAGACAGCGACTGCATTCGACCTAGCTGAAAAGCCAGGGTCGAAAATCCTGCCGCCGTCGGGACTCGAAGCCAGGACCTCCCGGTCATAGCCACTGCAGTGACATCAATTGATGCACTGAGCCACAGCTCCCAGTCGGAGCTGGTCGAAATCAGGTGGAGATGGGCGGGGCAGAGTGAGATGAAGCGAGACAGGGCGAAGCGGATCTAGAACTCCGGGATGCTGCGGGGCGCGGTGCAGCGTGGCGGGGAAACTGGCGACGCGGATCTGGGCCTAGCGAAGCAGGGCTATTGTGAACCCCGTCCGCGTGCTGTAATGAATGAGATCGGTCGCGCCGGGGAAGAACGGCTTGCGACAGAATGAAGCGGGGCGACGCGCACACAGGGAAATCATCCGAACACGGACGGGAGAGAGAGAGAGAGAGAGAGGACATAAAAATGCTAATCCAAAGAGCCCGAATTGCACTCTTGGGAGATGCAGTAGAATTAAAGAACCATCGACCCTGTCGGAAGGCGGTGGAGAAATCCAGGATAACAGTTGAACAGCGTCCGACATACGGTCATGAGAAATGTGTAGAATCTGAATGGAAAAGGTAAGAAATTTGGCAACTACGAGTTCCAGATGTGACAGATAGTAAAATCAAGAAGCGCACGGAGGGAATTCCAAAAGTAAGTTGAGGTAGAAATGTCACAGGAGAAAAATACTCGTTTTTTTTTTTCAAATGTTACCGACTAGATTGTAAAAAAACGTTGAAAAACAGAGGAACACTTGCTGAAATAAGAACACGGGAAAAGTATACGACGCCATTGAGGAACAGAAAAAGAGAACTCAAAGAATGCAGCTAAATTGAATGAGGACGAGTCCATAATTTATTGTTACCATCCCTCAACATCCTGAGACATGCCGGAGCAAAAGAAGAAATAACAGAAAAAGAACAGAGCGAGAGCGAGAGAGAGAGCGAGAGAGAGAGCGAGAGAGAGAGAGCGAGAGAGAGAGCGAGAGAGAGAGAGAGAGAGAGAGAGAGAGAGCGAGAGAGAGCGAGAGAGAGAGAGAGAGAGAGCGAGAGAGAGAGAGAGGAGAGAGCGAGAGAGAGAGCGAGAGCGAGCAGCGAGCGAGCGAGCGAGCGAGAGAGAGAGAGAGAGAGAGAGAGAGAGAGAGAGAGAGAGAGAGAGAGAGAGAAGAGATAGCATTCCTGGCGCGTCAACTGGTAAGATTATTAGTTTCCTAAATGAAGTGCGAGTTTGTATCGCGGGAGATATCGCTGATTTTCTTCCGACGGACTGCGCGATCCGGCGCCTAGATACAAGTCGGCTAGCGGGATTCTCCCCAATCAAGTATCTTCCATCAGCGGAGCACTGCCTCAGCCGGGACAAGCTCTAACCTCCCCCGACATGTGTGGTAGTGCAGTGCATGTTAGTGTGTGTAAGGGGAGAGGATAGGACAGGACAAGGAGGAGGAAGGGAAGATCGCGCGCGGTGCGTATCCCGTTTGGTAGGCTACTGCTCCGACATTCGCCTGGTGTTGATCGAAAAAAAACACGGAAAACTACCGATCAGAGCAGCCGGCCGCTAAGATTCTCCAGACGGAAGCTGAATTCGGCCTAGCTATGTAGCTAGTGTCGAAAATCCTACCACCGTCGTCACTCGAACCTAGGATATCCCAGTCAGAGGCACTGTAGTGACATCAGTTGATGCCCCGAGCCAACAAAACCGGTTGAGAGAGAAAGAAAGAGATCGAAAGAGAGAAAAAAGAGAGAGGGGCCCAGATAAGCGAACGCGCGGGCTGCACGTGAGGGGCGGTCGCGGAGGGCAAGGGCGGAAGGGCGTTGGGCGCCACGCCGCGCAATGCACGTCCTGGGCCTAGGGCGAGGGCGCGTGCCGCCATTACTTTAATTGCCCCCGCGCGTGCAGTAGATTGGAGCAGCCGCAGGGCACCAGGATGCGTCGAGCGCTGCCGCGCCCGCGCCGCGTCGTTCGGCCTCCCGCTAGTCTCCACCCCACACCGCGCTGTAAGCCCAAAGAAGAGAAGAACCTTGGGATCGCCTTTTTCGTTCTTCTTCTTCTTCTTCTTCTTCTTTTCAGATAGTTCGGCTTTCGCCTGCTACGCCTCCTTGGTCTCATCGCTCTATTCATTTTTTTCTTCGAATCTCTAGCGCTTTCTTTCTTTTGTTTTGAAAGAGACGACTGAAGCGCTATAAGTTAAGAATTTGTAATATTAGAATAGTATAACGCAACCTTTAGAATTTTATCTTTTTACAAAAGAAGCCGCGCGACAGCGTCTGTACTTGCGAGTTCGAGAGGTCACATCCAGTCTTCAAGGTGGCGAATTTTCGACAGCAGTCAACATGCTGGGATGCCGATTCCACTGCATTTATGAACATTCTACATGTATCCACTAGCTATGACCTATCCCGTCAGTTTTTTTCTCCTATCGTTTTCAATGGGTGCGAGAACAGTACTATAAACAACAAGTCACGGACCCCGCGCAATCTTTCCTTTCTCATCCATCATGCATCCTTCAGGGCCGGCCAAAGAACAGATGGACTAGAAGGTCTGCAAGAGTGATATTTCGGAGGGCACAGTTTAAATAAACATTTTTCATGGTGAAACCATCTGATTTATTCAGAAGTCAACACGGTTCATAGCATGACCACATGATCTCCGCACCCACGACATTTCATCGTGTCTCCACTAATTCTGCGAGTACACCAATAGTAGTCTACAGACAGAATTAGACTGTAGCGTCAGAAGAAGAACAAGAAGTAAAAGAAAAAGTGGCGAAACCCTTTATTTCCACCATTTTACAACGACCCGGTAATGGTAAAGGTATGCCCGCACCATCTCTGCGCATGGAAAATTTCACCAATGTCATTCGTTCTAGTTTCCCCGAACAATGGGCAATCACCTCTGCAACACGAGGTTCACGTGCAATCATTGCTCTACATGACGATCGGAGGTAGAGCTATCACAAAGCCACCATGTTACTGAGGCTAGTTCTAACAATTTCCGGAGCAATTTCCCCATCTTTTCATGCATAAAACGGGAGCACTGCATTTGGAACTACCATAGATATCTGCCCGTTCCTATTGTCCGCTTTCCATTTTACAGCATCTCATAGTTCTAGGAATTCGAATATACGTACACGGACCTTCGTGTCGGTAACGGGCAACGCGTATGGAAATTGGGGCTACCTTTTTTCGTCGTGTTACATGTCTTACAAGAGTGCCAACGTAATGCACGGCTGAGTGCATGACAGATCTGAATGCTAGTCTTTTACATAACGTAACATGTACCGTCATGTCACTTCGATCCGACTGTGAGAAACCTGTATCACACGAGTTTTCATTTGATTATGAACACCTGGTCGACTGCTAGTAAGCGTTTCTCATGTCGTGCAGAAAATTCTTATTCTACACTCAACAATGTACAAGTATTTCAATTTTTTTTTAACTGTTGAACTTGGTTTTTTGCATTATATTGGAATTTTGAGACACTTCTCTTGCATGTAATTTCGACTATTATTTCATTATGTTATTCAAGTATATTGCAATCTCACATTCATCAAGCTAAGAAAAGCTAAAAAACAACGAAATCTTCGCTTCAGAAATGATTTTTATTAAGTTCAATAACTTCATAAAAGTTATAATTTTGTATGAAAATTTACACATCACTATCGCAAAACAAAAATTTATTACGTCTTGCATTATATTTGCTGGCGGATCAAAAGACTAACAATGTTTTCTGAAGATATTAGCGCAATCCCGTTTATGAATACTTACAAACATTCATTAATAGTTAATATATATTTGTTACACAGATAAGTCGTGGTTACATTATTAGTCTGGACGAGTGAAAAGATGCAAAATAATGAATTCAATGTGATCTCATTTTTTAAACAATTCTTTTTTGAAACACCTAGTCATTCACAGATTTCATTCTGAGTAGACTAACATATACTTTCCAAAAGCCTATGTCCGAGGTCATTGAAGTAACTTCACTAAAAGTATTGAAACGCATGTAGTGTACATTATGACAAGAATATCAATTCATTGTGGAAACAATCACGTGTAACAATGCGAGTACTAAGCCTTTTGTGATTCCTCAAGCACACATCCGACACAATGAGGCACTTTTGATGAGCGGATTCCTCCACCCCAGAGAATTTCGATTCAAGGGTAAATCCCGTAAGTGTATTGGCGGATGACGGGAACAGGAGACGAGGAGATGAAGATGTGATCGGGGCGCGCGGTGGGGCATCGCGGTTAGCAAACGAGGCAGGGAAAAGCGCTGGAAGGAGCAAGACGACGGAATAAGCGAGACTAGCACGCATTGAAGGATCGCAAGGCTGGAGAAGAGCAAAGGTCAGGGGATGAGAGGCGAGGGTGCAGTTAGGGAGTGGCGCAGAGGAAAAGAGGCGGGGGCGAGGAAGGCCCGGGCCCAGCCAAGGCGCTCACGCGATTACGGCGCGGGGCCGGTGCAAGGCACACTCTGCTGGACTAATATTTGGGCAGCGCGGGCGCAGATGGCGGGGCGAGGCGGGGCGGGGCCGGGCGGAGAGGGGCGAGGCGGGGCGGGGCGGGGGGGGGGGGGGGGAGAGTGGAGGTCGGGGTGGATGGCCGGGTGAAGAATGTAGGGGGTGGATAGAGTAGGGTGGAAGGTAGAGGGTGAAGGGTCACAAGTGGAAATTAGGGATTAATGGTGGAGGTTGGGATGAAGAGAAGGTAGAGGGTGGAGGGTCGAGTAATGAGGATCGCGGTAGAATGTCGGGAGTGGAGGGTTAGAGGAAAGGAGGGTAGAGAATGGAGGGGGAAGAGAGGTGAAGGATCGGGTGTGGGTATGGATGTTCCAGGGTTAGAAGTAGGAGGTAGAAAGTTGGGTGTTGAGATAGAGGATGGGGATGGTAGAGGGGCGAGAATGGAGGGTACAAGAGAAGAGGCAGAGATCTATGGTCAGAGTGGAGAGACAGACGTGAAGGAGCGGAGCGAGAGGCGAGAGAGAAATAAGGAAATGGTCGGAAATGAGAGGGAAGGGCGAGGGAGGTCGCTCCAGGCAAGCAGTGAAGGGCGGGGAAGGTCAGGCAGAGGAAAAGAAGGGAGATTTGCGGGAGCGAGTGGGGTGCTGGCGGAAAGTGAAGGTGTGAGTGAAGTGGCGGAAAGTGAAGGAAAGTGAAGAGTGACAGACTCTACGCGTGTGTCACCCACCGAGCAAAAAGATTATCACCACAGTCTACTCAAAGAAGCAGTTCGACGCTCTAACATAGCCCGGATGCTCTCGAAATACACGGAGACATCAACGTTAACCTGGGAAATTTTTTCTCTCACTGAACATGTCAAATATAACGTTGTGAAGTTTCGTGAATCAAAACAAGCCGAGTAAAGTTTGTGTTAGTGTTAAGTACACACTTCAAAGTCTCTCAAACTACTGAAATAAACGAATGAAAATATTTGTTTTCTGCGACACACAGAAAAGTGCCCTTCTGGGAAATAAATCTATGTATCTTCGTTCATTTACATTCTGTACATTTTCAGCTAAAACTCTCTAATAAAATATATTTCGCATTCAGAGTATATTTAGAAAAGTTTCAGTGCCGGAAAGAGTGTGATCACGTGACGGAGTGGGAGTGGATAGGAGTCGGAGACGATGGTTTTGTGGATGATGCTGTCGAAGAGGGAATTGGAGAGAGTTTTGGGTGTGGGAGCGTCAGTCGGAACGTGGGGTTGGGGCGGGTGTCCGGGTGGGGTGTTCGGGTGGGGTGTCCAGGTGGGGTGTCCGGGTGGGGTGTTCGGGTGGGGTGTCCGGGTGGGGTGTCCGGGTAGGGTGTCCGGGTGGGTGTCGTAGTGAAAGCCGGAATGGGAATCTGAGTAGGAAAAGTTTAAGTTCAATTAAGAGTTGGAATCAGTGGAAGTAAAGTTGGAGTTGGTGAACCTAATGGTTACGTTACCAGTAATGGTGGCAACCGCAGTGCCGTCAGCGGCGGTCTCGGACTGATGCAGCGCGTCCAGGCAGAGCCGGCGTGGCGGGGCGGCGCGTCGCCCGCAGGCGGATACACGCGCCGCTGGCAGGTACACGCGCCGCGCCATGTTCGCTGCGCGCGCCAGCTCAATCGCTCCGCCACGCCACGCCCCCTTCCTGCATCTTCTACCCGCCCACCCGGCCCTATATGCTGCACGGATGCTACAGCTTTATTCGCGTTAGTTGCCAATGCGCCCGCTCGTTACGAGAAGACCACGTGGGTTTTCGCATTCCCTCTTTTACAGGCATCACCCATGAACATTTAGAAAACAATTAAAATCTGAATCTCCTCTTAAAAATAAGTTACGTAACAGTATAATTCCCTTAGAAAATGTATGTGCGAAATGACAAGAGGTAGAGGGGCAGGAACAAAGGTGGAAGAAGTGGTAGAGATAACGAGATGCGAGACAAATATAAAGGCAAAACGAGAGAGAAATTGTTGGAACGAGAATGAAGATCGATGATTTCATAAGTTCGGTCAAGACATAGCAATTTGTTATTTTAACCATAATCAAATTGTCTTTTTAAAATTGGATTACATAAGTTCATGTCACGTTCTTTATTGTGTTCTTATGATTCCTTCCTCTCATGACTGAATCAATAATGTCTACTTTCTTAAGTAGACATATGCGTAGTGGTAGTAGTTAATGGGCATATTAAGTAAAGAAACATATTTGATTATCGATTGATTCAATACTATTTTGGGTAACAATAACATAGCCCGTCATTTTCCCCGAACCTTCCGTTCAAATTGGCAGCAGTAATAACTAATTTCACCATTATTCTATTACATTAAAGTAATATTCATCCAGGGTCAGCATCCACATTTAATAGACAAAATGGTGCGCCACTTCTATCGTGACTTCGCAAAGAAGACGAGTGACTTTTGAAAGAATGAATTGTAGTTGGGAGAGGGAGAACACCCAAAGCAGAGCACCGACCCTGCCTCCAGCGCCTACGCCCCCACAAACGCACGAGCCGCAGTGCGGCGCCCCGCGTGCCAGGGGGGTGAGAATGATACACGGATGTAATTAAAATATCAATATATTTAGGGAGTACATCGGAACATTTATCAAAAACACGCGCACGGAAATGTTCCCCCACTGTTTAGCACCAAACACATTCGCTACATTAATAGTAAACCATACTCGATATGGAAGTTTGTTCCTTTTGATTGGATAGGGATGGAACTATACCGGAGATTTGGGTGGGCGGGTGGATAAGTGGTCGGACGGGTGGGCGAGGGAGGTGATTGAGTGGAGAGGCGAACGGACTGGCGGAAGGGAGGGTAGACGTCCGATGGTCGGGCGGGTGAACAGGCGGACGAAGAGCGGAGGAACGGGCGGGCAGGCGAACGGGCGGGCGGGCAAACGGGCGGGCGGGCAAACGGGCGGGCGGGCGAGCGGGCGGGCGGGCAAACGGGCTGGCGGGGCAAACGGGCGGGCGGGCAAACGGGCGGGCGGGCGACGGGCGGGCGGGCAAACGGACGGGCGGGCAAACGGGCGGACGGGCAAGCGGGCGCACGGGCAAACGGGCGGACGGGCAAACGGGCGGGCGGACGGGCGGGCAAACGGGCGGACGGGCAAACGGGCGCACGGGCAAACGGGCGCACGGGCAAACGGGTGGGCGGGCAAACGGGTGGGCGGGCAAACGGGCGGGCGGGGAACGGGCGGCGGGTGAACGGGCGGCGGGTGAACGGGCGGGCGGGTGAACGGGCGGGCGGGCGGGCGGGCGGGCGGGCGAGCGGGGAACGGGCGGCGAACGGGCGGGCGGGAGATAGCTTCAATGCGGTAGGTAATGAGGCCGCTTGCCGAACACAGTAAAGGCTGGACCCCGACAGCTCAGCACAGTACGGGCCCTAGCCCTGACCCAGCTCTTCCTCTCGCTCCTGCCCTAATATTGCCTGGATTAACTGCTTTTCTCCCTTCTCCTCGCTTATCCGGCCCTTTCTACGCAACACTACCTTCAACAACATGCAAGCGCCATAAGCAACAAAAGGCACGATAAAACTGCAGGTTACTTTGTATTGTATTGCATTTTTCTCGCACTTTCATTTTCAAAAAATTTGGCGGCTGCGTACGTGCGAGTGACAGAAGACCCGTGGAACTGGAACCCGTGAAAGAAGACCCATCAGGAAGATATATTCGATTCAATACTTTGTGTACATATCAAGCACATCAAGTATCGTATAATACAATTTAAAAGATGGAGAGACGCTCATATATTAAAAATAAAAATATATTTCACAATTTTTAAAGTGTTTTATGCAAAATACATACACCTATAAATTTAAAAAAATAAATTATTAATTCGTTTTGCTCAGCTGAGGTGTGTTTAAAATTATATATTTAATGCATTTTGTTCTTTCCCAAACATTTCTTTAAGCATTCAACGTAATTCTTCTTCGGCCCACTTTTGTTGATTCTAATCTCTGGTTCGCCTAGAAATCGGTGACTATTAAAAAACTTTTAAATTTTCATATTAATTCATTTCAATATAAAATTAAAATTATCGTATTAACAGTATATTACACTACAGTAATTTTTAATGATACCAACACGTTAGGTACGTTTGCAATAGCGCCGTAATTTGATATCCATACAAGTGTAATAGTCTAATAAATACTCCGTGTAATTATTTAGAATATTATTACGCAGTTCTGTTTCCTTCCCTGCACTCTATGCTGGCAGAGTCAACTCAATTAACTGATGCATATATCACTGTAATACTAATAATACATAAAACAGATAACGTATAGAGACGAAGTATTAAACATCAGGTAATTAATTTATTACTTTAACAAAACACTACGAGTACGCTGAATATGATTTATATTTTAATATAAATTATTATAGTCCAACATTTATTCTACAAAGATCTGAAATAGTTGTCTGAAGCTCATTCGCCCCCACGTCAATGGGCACATATTGGACGGATACCACACAGTACGTTGGTGTGAATTCCATTGCAATTACTTGCCCAAAGCCACCCTGAAGATTCTCCTTCATTAATGAGACCCACTTCTGCCTCGATCCGCCCTAACACAAACGCGTCCCCCATTCCCAGTGGCGAGCGTCGCCGCCACCACCACCGCCGCCCGACGCCGTCACCGCAACCGCCAACCCCACCACCGCCGCCCGCCGCCGTCACCACCACCACCGCCGCTGCCGCCGACCCTGCAACCACCGCCACCACCACCACCGCCGCCCGCCCCCCCCACGCCACGGCCCCCCCCCCCCCGCCCCCCACCTCCCCCCCGCCGCCCCCCTTCCCCCCCGTGTCCCCTGCGGCCCTCTGCGGCTGATCGAGTTACAGCGCAGCGCGACCTCAATAGGCTTCCAGAGGGCGCGAGGATGGGGCACGTGACGAACGCGTAGCCAAGCGGCGGCTGAGCCCCTGCATTCACGGCCGGCGAGCAGGTTGCGCAAATACGATGCTAATATACAGGGGCTGATTTGGTGCCGCACAAAAGCCCGGCGGCAACCGAGGCGGGGGCGGGAGCTAGCAGGGCGTCGAGGTCGGGTGGGCTATATGCTGGTGTTGCGGATGCAGCAGCGGGGAGGTGACGACCTGACGGGATGGTGGCAGGTTGACACCGTTGCCGGGGACGGACCGCTGGCAGCACCGGGCGTTATGTAGATGAGGGGACGGGCGCGAGAGAGTTGGGCGGAAGCGGTTACGGGACGGGCACTGGGATTGCCAGAGGGAGCACCTACCTATAGTGAAAGGGGAGTGTCAGAGGAATTGAGAAGGCGTGCGTCGAGGAGGAGAATTGGCAAAGGGAGGTCAGGGAACGGGGTGTGACTTGGAGCCCTCAGGTTTAGACAGGGCTCGAGACTGGGGTGTGGGCGTGAGCAGCCCGGTTGCCGTAACTAGGAACGGGAGCAGGACGCGACGGGCAGAGCCGAGGCGGTAATAACCCAGAAGTAGGCACGGAGACAGAAAGGGAAAACTCCGAGAACGAACGGAGGCGGGCAGAAGCACAGAGGGTCGGTGCAGCGGGAGAGAGGAGCAGTGATTGAGACGGAAGAAAGACGATAAGGTCACGGAAGCAGAGGCGAGAAGGATGGTGAACTACCCACCAACCAGAAGGACAGCACGAAGACGAGGCGGGAATGACGCATAAGGGGGCACGGAGCAGGACAAGGAGAACGGAAGGGAGGCGGGCAGAAAGCACAGCCGGGCCGTTGCAGCGGGCGAGAGGACCAGGGGCGATGACGGAGCGGAGACGAAGCCACGGAAGAGACGATGACGTATACTGCGGTTTTCACAGAGCTGCGTTTGAAGGATATCAGCTGTTTCGGTATTATCCCATCGGAAGGCCGAACGCCACCATTTTAGTGACGTGTGAGGTCCTGATTGGGCAAAACGAAAACAGCTGAGATCGTTCAAACGCAGCTCTGTAAAAACAGCAGTGCGGGCGTGGCGAGCAGGTGGTGCAGGGGACGGAAACGCCGCCCTGCTGCGAGGGTGCGGGGGCGGGCGCCGAGGGCGAGGGGAATTGTATACGCGAGGCAGCCGGGGGCGGCGTCGGGCGCCAGGGTTATACACCACGCGCAGCGTAATAATCCGGAGGGCCCGGCCTCGCGCTGCCTAATTCCCTTTTATTAAATAAGCACGAAACATAGTGGCGCGATCTCAACGTGATAAGCAAATGGCGCATCCAAGCCACATGATACGCCAAAGCCCGGTACGCCTACGGACACGGAATTACGAGAGAAAACGTACGTGAATATTACGTTCATCCACCAGATAATAAATGTAATAAATCCGCCACGTGTATAGAAAAATATTTGTAATGAAAAGTCACTTGCCTCCTGCAAACAGAATAGCAATTTTAATTCAAAACAACGGATGATCAAGTCCAAAAATAAGCGATTTAAAGTATTAAAAACCTCCCAAACTGCACAACTTTCAAAAGTAAGCAGGCCGCCAACAAAGTTTGCAAACTTATGGACAACGGATATAATTTCCTAGTAAAAGCGGAGATAAGTTGCAAGAAAGTGACAAAAACACAAGTGTCTTATTTTCTTATGAAACCGGCAATTTGTGACTTCGGTGGTGTAACGGTTAGCAAATAGGACTGTTATACCGAAGTTCACGGGTTCAAACTCCACCGAAGCAGTGGATTTTTCAGGGCGAAAAAATCCTTCGTACGCCTTCCCTCGGAGAAGTAAAGCCAGCTGTTCCATGTCAGTAGATTTTTTTCATGAAAAGATCCTCAAGCCTCAATGAAGCCATTGAGTAAAATTTAAATCGCTTGCTTCATCGTCCGAATGATATCTCCTATATCTGCCAGACGGCGAAGGGTATTTGCGTGGTCACGCGTAGAGCCAGGCCTCATTGCCCGGGCTTTGTCACGCAAAATAAGGCATCACCTAATTAAACTCAATTCCTCGCAAATATCCATATCTTCATTCTGCCACGTTAGGCGAGATAATGGAAAACCCACATCCACACCGAAAGAGAACTCGCGCAAAGGAGTCCTTCCATCACGAAAAGGTCAAGCAACCCCAAACGTTTCTGCGTATCAGGTGCACTAGTGAACCGACGTGCTCTTTCACAGAGGACGCACCTTTTCACAAGAGGAAGCCTCTCCCTGCCGCGCCTTTGAGAAACCGCGATGCACAGAGCCACCCCAGGCCCCAAGGCTGCGTCCTCGCGGCGCGACGGTCGATTCCGCCTCCGCTCAATGGCGCGCCCATCAAGGGCCGGCGGCGACGCCACGGGAGGGCGGGATCGAGTGGGGAGCTGCGGGAGGTCAATGACAGCACACGCAGCGGGAGTCACAGTGGGTTCAGTGATTGTTTTCGGGCACGTCCACCAGCATGGTCAGTAGCCTTTGATTGATTGACTCTTTCGTGTTGCCGACCGCGTCAACTGCTTTCATTAGTCGCGTTTGTGTAGTGCATGTTTTTTTCTCGGGATATGGCGGTGATCTTCCCCGCTGGATGGTGAGATCCGGCGCCGACCTACCGTCGGCTAGCGGGGTTTCCCCCAAACCAGGACTCTCCCACCAGCAGGGCACGGCCTCTGCCGGGACAAGCTCTAAGCTCCCGATTGGTCTCCCGGAATATGTGGTAGTGTAGTGCATGTTAGTGTAAGTGTGTGTGTAAGGGGGAGAGGATGGGACAAGGAAGGACAGAACGCTCGCGGTCCATGGCCCGTTTGTTAGGGTACTGCTCCGGCATTCGCCTGGTGTTGATCGGAGAAACCACGGAAAACTACCGATCAGAGCAGCCGGCTGCTAGAATTCTCCTCCAGACAGCGACTGAATTCGACCTAGCTGAAAAGCTAGTGTCGAAAATCCTGCCGCCGTCGTGACTCGAACCTAGGACCTTCCGGTCAGAGGCGCTGCAGTGACATCAGTTAATGCACTGAGCTACCGCTTCCGGTAGTTCCGTAAGTGTATTGAATGTTTTGTCTGGAAGTGGCTGTGTTTCTCTCCCGGCGGATGGTCCTATTCGACGACCTACACGACGGCTTGCGGAGATTTTCTCCAACCAGGTATCTCCATCCAGCATGGCACAGCCTCAGCCGAGGTAAGCACTAACTTCCCGACATGTTTGATGGTGTACTGGTTAATTGATTAGTTATTTCGAGCGCGTGAACCGCTACGTTTGTTAGAGCCGAAAGACAAGAGCATGCTTAGCTGCGGGTGGTGGCAGTGATCTTCCTCCGCTGGTTGGCGAGATCCGGCGCCGACCTACCGTCAGCTTGCGTTTTTTCCCCCCAATTAAGTATTTCCCACCAGCGTGGCTGCCCCAGCCGGGGCAATCTGTGCGAGAAAGTGTGTGTAAGTAAGAGGTAAGTAATGGGCAAGGTGGAGAAATGAACGATCGCGCACGGTCCATGACCCGTTTGTTATGGTGCTGCTCCGGCATTCGTCTGGTGCTGATCGGCAAAAATACGGAATACTACCGAGCAGCCGGCCGCTAGAATTTTCCTCTGGACAGTGGCTGAACTCGATCTAGCTATCTTTCTAGTGCCCAAAATCCTGCTACCTAGGATTCGAGTGAACCCTAGAACCTCCCGATCAAATGCTCTGCGGGAACATCAACTGATGCCCTGGGCCACCTGAGTCGATAATAGTGTAGTGAATGTAAGTGTGTGTACGGGAAATGGATAAGTGTGAAGGAAAGATTGCGTAAACGTTCGACGTTGGATGTCGACAGCGCAAGGGCGGAGGGAAGGCTGGAGTTTCGGGCTTCGAAGTGGCTGCAGGAGATGAACAGATCGCTACCCGCCAAAGCGTCGGAGGGAGGGTGCATCGTTTGTTGCCACCGCCTGCGAACAGCTGACGACCCACGCAGGGATAGACTCCTTTCGCCTTCATGTGGTGCAGATGAAAAGGGAAATAGGCATGGGAGAGGGGGGCGAAGAAGAATGGAAGTTTTTTTTATCATTCAGAGGCGTCGAACAAAGTTTTAGCTATTTTGGAAGGAATATGAACCCTATAAAATCACGGTTCACGTAAAAACATTATCCTGGCTACGCACATAAAGTGTGAATCAGAAAGTAGTTCTTTTGACCACGAATGAAATCATGACGTACAATATATTGATGAACGATAGTAATGTATAAATCATAAAGTATCAACCAGTAATGAAAGAATATTAGAACAGTGAAACATTGCAAGACCTTTTTAATACGCAATTGAGATGGATAGAAACCTAACAGCAATGAGAGCAACTAGAAACACTTTCTCTCATTGTATTATCCTTGAAAATAACACACGGTGCGCGTGAGCAAAATGTGGACTGATAGAACCACACAGCGGCTGGAGCGTCTTCAGCCACGCCCTGAACCGGTGGTGGGTGGAGTAGGGAGCCAGGCTGTGAGCTCCGCGCCACACAGCACCACCCCACTGCGTTTTTTTAAACAAGGGAACCCCCCGCCGCCTCCTTCGGCCCCCCCCCTTCACTCCGTCCCGTTTCACGTCGCATCGCCCACCTCCCTAGGCTCCACTCTTTCTAGCTCCCTCGCCCCGCTCCTTCTCGCTCCACTCCTCGCCTCGCACCGTCCGTCTCCACCACGTTGTCCACGCCTTTCCTTAAAACCGGCTTTTTTTCCCCCCCCCCACCTCGCTTCATAGCACGCAAGTCCACCTCGTTCTGCCTGACGCGCCTCCCTCCGCCTCGTTCCATCACGCTCCGTCTCATTTCACCTCGCTTCACCTCATTCCGTCCCCCTCACTCCACTCACTTTATCTCATTCCGTCCTCCTCGCTCCACTCACTTTACCTCATTCCGTCCCCCTCACGCCACTAACTTTATCTCATTCCGTCCTCCTCACCACACTCACTTTACCCCATTCCGTTCTCCTCACCCCACTCACTTTACCTCATTCCGTCCTCCTCACCATCCTCCTTTACCTCATTCCGCCTCCTCCCCACTTTACCTCTTCCGCCCCCCTTCCCCCCCTGTCTCTGCATAGAGCCATCTCACTTCATCTCACTCCGCCCGCCTCACACAACTCCACCTTCGACTGCCTTGCTCCACCCTGCCCCGCGCCGTGTCGCCCCACAACGCTCACCTCGCTCCACCACGTTACACTCCACTGCACTCCCTCTCGCCTCGCCTCTCGCCTCGCCTCTCGCCTCGCCTCGCCTCGCCCTCGCCCTCGCCTCGCCTCCGCCTCGCCTCCGCCTCGCCTCCGCCTCGCCTCGCCTCGCCTCGCTCCTCGCCTCGCCTCGCCCTCGCCCTCGCCCTCGCCCTCGCCCTCGCCCTCGCCCTCGCCCCCTCGCCCTCGCCCTCGCCCTCGCCCTCGCCCTCGCCCTCGCCCTCGCCCTCGCCTGCCTCGCCCTCGCCCTCGCCCTCGCCCTCGCCCTCGCCCTCGCCTCGCCTCGCCTCGCCTCGCCTCGCCTCGCCTCGCCTCGCCCCCCCCCCGTCGCCAACGCCGCCGCGGGCGAGGCTCCGCCACAAAAGACAGGCTCATGAGGCGGCCTCATAGTTGGCGAGGAGCACGATGGAGTCTGGCGCGCCGGCCAATATTCCTCGCCGAATCGAACGGGGAGGCGGCGCCGACGACAAAGCGCCTAACACGCTCACAAACACACGCTGAGTACTATTTTCTTGTGGTTGACAATTTTCTTTTGTAAAAAGTGATAGGCTACCAAGTGAAAACTCTCCAAGTTTCATATGCATGGTATTTTTCTTTCTTTAAAATTATAATAATTGTAATAATAATTATTATTGATCTACGATACTGACATCAACTCTGAAAAGGAAAATTCGAATTCAAATGCGTTTCCTAACATTCGTGGAAGGGAGGAGCTTCATGAAGTCGGGCGCGTTGCCGGCCAATATTCCTCACCGAATCGAACGATGCACTGCAAGGCGAGGCGGCGCCGACGACGGCGAGGATGCAAGCGCCTAACACGCCCACAAACACAAGCTGAGCCCTATTTTCTTGTGGATCACAATTTTCTTCTGTAAAAATGAAGTGCGACCAACTGAAACCACCCCAATTTTACACATGCACAGTTTTGTTTCTTCGTTGATGAATTTTTCGACAAATGATATTGGCATCAACTCTGAAAGAGAAAATCGAATTGAAATGTTTTTCCTAACATTCGCGGAGGAGCACAATGGAGTCTGAAGCGCGGGCCAATATTCAGGGCCAAATTGAACGATGCACAACACGGCGAGGATAAAAGCGCCTAACACGCTGAAAAAACATAACTTGGGAACCATTTTCTTGTGGATCACAATTTTATTTCGGAAAAGTGAAGTGCGACCAAATGAAAACTCTCAAATTATCATATGAATAGTCTTGTTTGTTTGTTTCTTTTTGCTTTTTTTCTACCTACAAGGCTGGCATCAACTCCGAAAAGGAATATTCGAATTGATGTGTTTCCTAACATTTGAGAAAGCGTTTTAATTTTGCTGTTCGGTGTAATTATACAGTTTAAAGCATGTTAAGAAATAAGGTACGGATCTTGTCCACTTCAACTGTTTTACTTACCGAAACTATTTTTAAATCAATGAAAAGCAAAATATCGGGTTAAACTTTCAAGCTTGTCGTATAGTATAAAAAAGTGTCAACTGAAGGCTTGATAATATACGCTTACTACATATTAACGCTCTATGTACTCATTTGAACTTAATCTCGTTGGTTTTACTCTATTATTATCATGCAATGTACAACAACAACAAGTTGCGACCACAGTTGATTGTAATGGCATTTCTCACAAACAAATCTATAGTTTCTCTTAACGAACACAATTTTCTACGCGACATGGTACAGAAACCAAGCTACTTAAATAATGTCAAGGTTCATATAATGTATACATACACACACTAAATATATATCATATTACTAATTATACATAACATTCAGCCATAGAAAGTACAGAAAAACCTGAAGAGGCGAAAGTAATCTGCAACACGCACACCCTGCACACGTCATCATTATCAAACTTCCTGATTGCTAGATGACTAGGGATCCGAAATTGGGCTTGCAACTTAGACACACCCTCTTTACCCTGAAATATGCATCGATCAATAATAATAATAATAAAATGTGTATATATATATATATATATATATATATATATATATATATATATATATATATATATATCCGTGACGCCTACGCCGTGCCCCCATTATGACATAATGTGTAAATGCGATACGGAGAGCTTTCAATTAAGCCTGAAGAAGGAAACCACTTTTGAGCAACCTGCTTCCAACCGCATTCGCCAACATCCGCCGGAGCCGAGATCACCGGTTCAAGAAACACACCTTCGCCAGCAACAACCGCCACCGCGCCCAACGCACGCACCAGCCGTCGATTGTCGCTCCCCCTCCCGCCATTAGCGTCCTCCCTCGCGGCCCAGCGCTTCCGGGAACGGGGCGGGGCGCGGCAAGGTAAGCAGACGCCCGAGGGCGGCCCAGCTCCCCCTCCACGACGGAAGGGGTGAGGGGTCGGGATGGAGAGGGGAAGGGGCTGATATTCCGGTTTCGCGGCTCCGCGCCCTCCGAAACCCTCCGGGAGCCCGGAAAAGCAGGCAGACGCCGCGTTGCTCCGCGCCACGACGGAGCGGCGGCAGCAGATGCTGCGGTTGTCGCCTCGCCCCTGTCTACGCCGCGCTCACATTATGATCCCTTCGCGATCGCTAAGCAGACGCGCCAGTTAATTATGGCGTCCTGCTTGGAGAGGCACGTCTCTGCCCGAAACCGACGTCGGATTCTGAGCCGCCACACAGTCTGAAACACGCGCGCGTCTGCATGCAATGTACGTTGAACTGGAATTTTCTGAAAATTTCACATATGAGTAAATAACATTTCTTAAGACAAAGGTGTACTTGTCACATCTGAAACTACTTAGATGTTGGTTACCACTTGTTTCTCACTTAACTATGAACTGAATAATTTGTTAAATGCCCTCTATACTCACTTTGTTAAAGGGAGATGACTGTTTTAGACGATATAGAAGACACGGTCGAAAAAAAAAGGTAAATAAGCTTCCGCAATATATGATAATATTCTCTATTAGTTCTTCAAACACATTTAAGGTAACGAATGTAAAATTATGTAGATTACATGAAGAAATCAGCAAGCGCACACGAAACCTCAAACGCGCGTTACGCCACATCACATGGTATCATGGTACATAACTCTGAAACTATGCGGTCTAGGAGCTAAAAAAGTGTTCATGTTCCGGAATTATGTTTCTTAAGCTATAATCTACGAAACCAGAAGGCTTTTGAACTTTCTAATACATTTTACGATGGTACCCCGTCCCGTACCGGCTTACACGGCACAGGGTCTGATGTCATTGCACTGCCTCTGACCGGGAGCCCCGACACTGGTAAGATTTTTGTCACGAGCTAAATAGCAATGTCGAGGTCAGCCGCCGTCTGGAGATTTATAGCGGCCGGCTGCTCTCATCGGTAGTATTCCTAGGTTTAGCCCATCAATACCAGAGGAATGCCGGAGCAGTACCCTCAGAAACAGCGCACGTGTTTTCCTTCATCTTTCTCCTATCCCCCTACATACACATATACACACACACACAGTTGCAAGGACTACATTACAACACATGTCGGGAGCTTAGAGATCATGCACCGGCAGAAGAGGTGCTCCGCTGGTGAGACACCTGGATGGGGAAAAACATCGCAAGCCTACGTGTAGGTCAGCGCCGGATCTCACATTCCAGCTGAGAGCAATCACCGACGCGTCCAGAGATAAAATAGTGCGCTATATATAGGGACTAATATCATAGAAGTTAATGAGCTCGGAAACAGGAAATCATTAATCAAGCAAACTCCATCCCATAGTACGGATTGTCAGTAACCATACAAGTTGGGTTCGGAATGACTCTATTGCACTGTTGTAAGCAAGCACTAATGCACTAATCTGTTGCACCAAATGTAAGTATAGATAGCACGTATCCAAGTGTCTACGTATCCAAGAATAAATGTCACAAACTTCTAGGACATGTAGAGAAATAAAAATGACCACATTCTTCCAAAGTGGGACATTTCATACAAAAGAGTCACATCTATGATATTTACCCCTTATTATGACATTAGCCACAATTTCACATGTGTGTTCTGCAAGTTCATGATTTCGCGTAAGATCGTGACATGCCGAATACCTGTACATAAGTAGTTGACTAACAATCAGGAGCAAATGTTACACGTGTAACTTTGTTATATGAAACTTCTCACTGCATGAACAATGACTAAAGATTTCACCCCTATACCTGCCCTAGATGTTTGTTACATTTATTCTGAGGTGCTTTATTTATTATATTATTACATCACCCCAGTACTATGTGTTTATCAACAACAGAACGCACGCTACCCCTATTTCTCCAAACCCCAAATCACCCACCCACAGACGCCTGCCCTTCCCTGCCACGCCGATCCCGCTGGCGCGCAGGAGACCGGGTGACCACCTGCATCCATAAAGCGGAGACACTGGCCGCAATTTCGGGGCGGAGCCGCACGCGAGTCAAAGCCATAACTACCGCCCTCTCCGACCACGCCCCACCCCCCTGCCTCCCGCCGCCGCTGGCCGGCACCGGCCGCATGGTTTATGGCGCTCATTCGGGGCGGCTAAATGATTCAGAGATCGCGGGAGCTCCACCGCAGCCGCAACCGACATCGTCACCCACCGCGCCGCAACGGCCGGCCGCCGCGCCGGTTAGCACTGCCTTCGCCGGCGGTAGATCGTTCCCGGTGCTGCCCGTTGCCACACGCTCTTTTTTTTTATCGCACGAGTAACTTTTCAGCGCATTTCGCTGTTTCAAGACTTTTTAGCGTTTATTGCTGGCGGTTGTACTGTTGTATGCCCCTATTCTTTAGCTTATATTCACGTAATGTTCGCTTACTGCTGCCTTTTCAAATTGTTGTCTCACCACCCTAAACCGTTAAATAAATTAACCCTTTTCCGTTAGCATGTTTATCGTTTATCCTTCAGGTCCTATTCTACTTTCACTCTCTGTTTTCTCAATGTTCCTGGATTTTATGATTTCTAGTTGTTTCGTTCTCTATAAGTCTACCCTTTTACTTTTCTCCTTATCTTTACCCAAAAGTGTCTTATTTTTTTCTCTGTCGGGTAAACGTTGGACAAAGATCACGTTCATCGTCTCTGTATCGTACGCCATTCTTTCGTTATGTCACATGTTACCCTTTTAATTTTTCCCAACATTACCTCTCTTTTTTAACTGCAATCAATTTTCCACTTTAACGGTAAGCACCCTTTTCTCACTATCTATGCAGTTTTCTCGGCGCCATGCTGGGGGTTCATCTGTCGCCTGGGCATTGCGCCTTCCTTCCGCTCTTCCTCCATCCATGGCCATCCAGTGCCTCCTCCCACCGACTACCTGCGCCTCGACGCCCCAGTCGTCCAATCAAGTGCCACGCGTGCTTCCCCCTCTCCACCATTCAACGGCCTCCGCCAAGAGGCACGGCCGAATAATGGAGATACGTTGAACGCATCGCGGCTGATGAAGCAGCGACCAGGTTCATCGGGGAGACCGGCTCGCGACGGGCACCGAGGCGACCGCCGCGGAAGGGGCCGTCGCAGGGAGGCGCGCAGAGGTGTACTGCCAAGTGGAAGGCACAGAGAGCTGGAGAACGGAGCACGAGCCGGGCAGGAACGAGAGGGACGAAGATTATCTGGGACTGGAGCACAGTACCGGTACCGACACGGTCGTGAGCGCAACGAGCGGAGGAGATAGGAGAGGGAAATTGGCTCGGATAAGAACAGGGACTACGATTCCCTGGAAGATAGGACGGAGAACGGGAGATGAAGCGGAAACATGAGATTCAGAGCAAGACAAGGAGGCGGGGCGGTACCAGCTGCAACAAGTACTGTGACTCGAGGCCGAACAGAGGGCCGAATACAAAGGAGGAACAGGGGATACGTATCGGGAGAAATGTGGCTGAAGCTGAGGCGAAAGAGGGTCGAGGAGCGTGGTGGCAACGCATCAGGGGCTGAGCGGGAGTATGGACAAAGACTGATTGATTGATTGATTGATTGATTGATTGATGAGTCCGGGCACGTCGACTGCCAATGTCATTATTTCCGGCAGTGTAGTTCTTTTTTTTATTGCGGGAGGACGCGGCAACCTTCCTCCCCTTGATGGTGAGATCCGGCGCAGACCTACCGTCACATAGCGGGGTTTCTCCATCCAGGTATCTCGCACCAGCGGAGCACCGCTCTAGCCGGGAGAAACCTTAAGCTCGCGACTGTTCTCCCGACATGTGCAAGTAAGTGTAGGTGTATGTAAGATTCAGGTAGGATAAGATGAGGAAGGGGAATAAAAGATCGCGCGCGGTCCGTGGCCCCTTTGTGACAGTTTTGCTCCGGCAGTCATCTGGTGTATATCGGAGAAACCACGGAAAACTATCATAGAAGACGGCTGCTAAAAGTATCCTCCAGACTGCAAGTGAATTCAACCTAGCTATGAAGCTAGAGCCGAAAATCCTGGCACGTTCGGGACTCGAACCTTAGGACCTCAATATGAGAAGCATTGCCGTGACCTCAGTGCAAGCCTTGAGTCACCTTTGCCAGTCCGGGAGGGGCGAAAGCGAAGTAGTCCCTATTGGGAACTGGGTGGGAGCGTGGACAATATAGAAGCCATGGCGGAAGGGAAAAGGATGCAGCAGTGAAGAGTGGGAATGGCAGTGAACGGCCCTAGAACGCGGGCAGAAGCCAAAGCAACGAACCAGTGCAGGAGAGGAGAACAACGGGGCACGAGGGCGGCTAACAGGCGAGCTATAAGGCCAGGGAAGAAGCGAAGGGGGATGAACGCGCCAACGGCCGCCGCGTCGTCGTTTAATATCACTTTATCCCCGCCCCACTTACGCTATCCGCCCTTTCGCCTTAAATTTCAAGAAAATGGAAAACGATTCGCTACACAGTTAATGAATTAATTATGGCTCGCCCTGTTTTTGCTTACGATGAAAAAGCAATAACCGAAGAAGGCACTCCGCATACATAAATAAGCACTTAAAAAAAACCTATGCTATTTTTGGAATGAATCACATAGCGCTTTTAATATTTTCTCCACCACCTTAATTACCTTACTATTTTGTAATTAAAATATACTAGATGAAAATATGTTCAAACGTGAAAAAAAATTCATTATCTCACGGGGGTAACATTCAGGATGCTATAAATTTACACGGAACCAAATGATGAAATAAAGTTAATTTTAATCTCCGTTGTTCAGCGATAAAAACCAGTTATCAATTTAGTTACCATAATATTTACCAAACTTTATTTCATATATATAAACAGTGAAATATACTTGAATATAATGATTGCCACAATTATTATAATAATTTAATACAAGTATCCCTCTTCTATTCTCACAATCAGTTAACTTTTTTTTAATAAAAAGGATTCACTGTGCATAAAATGTTGGCCAAACATTCCGCAAGATATTTACAGGCATCATTAGTTGTAAACAAATAATATTTGATACGTTTAGGTCAAAACACGTTAAAATAAGCAATTTCTTTTTAAATTATAAAACATTCACACGTTTTACTTCATGTAGTGGGAGAAGGAATATTCCGTTTCCCTATTGAGAGGACTTTACAAAGGAGGGTCCATTACTAATCGTTTTTACAAAAGAAGCAGGCAGGTCTTCATAGTATCACTACCCCTTGCAAGAAGCCCGCTCACCTTCTCTCATCACAGTAAGTACCTCTCATTGTTTGGTGTCAGAACAGAGGGCAAACCAACAAGCAGTATTTTCCAATCCAGGCATCCGGTACCCGTCTTCCCGATCGCCGAATGCCCCCGGGTACAGCGCAGGGGCTGTAGAGCGCTAAACTGCGGCCGGTGCGGGGCAGGGCGGCGTGGTCGCGAGGCGGTGTAGCCATTCGTCAGGCGCTAATCCGCCCGTGGCCAGAGTCCGCCGCCGCCCCGCCCCCTTGCGGACGCCCTCCCGCGCGCGCAGGCTAGCCGGCTCAATCCGCGGTCACCTCTCGGCCACCCGCGGACCCGGCGTGAGAGACCACGCCACGTTCTACCTCCCACGTACTTTCCACTCCCCAACTGAGTGAGTGAGTGATGAGTGAGTGAGTGATGAGTGAGTGAGTGATGAGTGAGTGATGAGTGAGTGAGTGATGAGTGAGTGAGGGATGAGTGAGTGAGTGATGAGTGAGTGAGTGAGGAGTGAGTGATGAGTGAGTGAGTGATGAGTGAGTGAGTGATGAGTGAGTGAGTGATGAGTGAGTGAGTGATGAGTGAGTGAGTAGAGTGAGTGGTGAGTGAGTGAGTGATGAGGAGGAGTGAGTAATGAGTGAGTGAGTGATGAGTGAGTGAGTGATGAGTGAGTGAGTGATGAGTGAGTGAGTGATGAGTGAGTGAGTGATGGTGAGTGGTGATGAGTGAGTGAGTGATGGTGAGTGAGTGATGAGTGAGTGAGTGATGAGTGAGTAATGAGTGAGTGAGTAATGAGTAATGCGTGAGTGATAAGTGAATGATGAGTAATGAGGGGGAGGGAGGGAATTTAATTTTTCCGATGTGTCAACTACTACGGTTGATCCCTTATAGCATAGTATTATAGCCGGAAAATGCCGGAGCTTCACCCATGTTGGAACGGTCAGATCTGGCGACGTATACAGACTGGCGGGGATCCTCACTTCAGGTACATCCCCCAGCGGGAGACCGCCTCACTTGGGCCAAGTTCTAAACTTCCGGTCTCCTGGCACATGTGGCCACTGAACCAACGTGCGGGTAGCAACACTCGACCGGTGACGTCCTGCCTACTATAAGTTCTTCACTTCTGACACGAGAGATCGGAATCGAACATTTTGAAACGCTTCAAAATTTTACAATACCCCCAAAGATGAAAAAAAACAAGCGTTGAAAATATTAGTTCCAGAATATTAAGGAAATGATAACAGAAAATTAAAATAATTTTCCTCTCATATCTTTAGTTATTTTGCTCGTAGGGTTGAGCTACTCGGCCTACCGACCTCGTGTCGCAACCACTCCTACTCACAAAATAAAATTCCACTTTTACCACTCGCATTATAAATACCTATTACACAAGTACCATTTATTATTCACTGACTGCTTCTAGAAAGGCCTGAAGCTCAGGTACGAGAAATCACGTTAAATAAATATATATGCTCGTGTCGCCGCGTTTCAGATACGAGAGTTTAGCGGTCGAGCATTTGTCACGTGCTTGTTGGGTGACGTGCTCGCGGTGGCTGGCAGGCCAATATTTGCCTAGAACGTATCGCAGCCAACACTAACGGTTTGACACCGCGAACGCCTACGACATGCATTGCTCTGGCAACTACAACGTAAACATGCGCCGATGACAAGTTTCACGACTACGCATATCGTTTTCACGCATTTAATTACAATAAAGATTCCCATCCTTTTTATTTTCTTTCTTTAAATATGTAATACAAATATTTAATATAACACAGTTCGCGCTAGTTTTCTGTTCTTTGTAACAGTAAATGTTTCATATAATTTATAAAAAAGTAACAGTTTTACAGAATAGTTTTCTCTCATACATACAGAAATTTATGTTGTCTTTGTACCATATCACAGGTTTTGATTATGTTGCAAGTTTACACAAACTGCATTCGAGCACATGTTTTTTGCTCATTTGCGTGCATCTGTTGTATTTGTTAACGTGTATGAATAAATTCAATTTATTAATATCATTATTAGTATTATTATTTTGCTGGAAAATATGTCTTCTTGAAACCATTCTCATTTCCTTGTCAACAGACTCTTACTTCATTCCAAGCCTACATCTTTATTGCCCTTTCTTTTCAATCCCTCCAGTCAAGAAGACACCTATAAGAAATCTTAAGGTCAGAGAAGTATTTTTGATTTTACACTAAAATTATTACAGACACAAAGTAAAACCACAGACTTACCAAAATTAACAGAAAAACATCAGCAATTATTATATCCTGTGATTTTCCTACTAATCATCACACACATTCCCAGCAGGAAGTAAGTTTGCATATGTATTCAATATGTAAACATTAATATCCTTTCAAATTGCATTGTAATGGACGTTTCTAAAATGAAATATCGCCGCAATAAATAAACGATCAGACAAGCAAAGGAGTATGCCGAATACCCTAACGGCATTAATAAATGAATAGTTCACCCCCTTAGCGGCCGTATCACGTGGTCACGTCACTAGGCTGACAGGTGTCGATGCGTGTCTATTACATATGCGATAGACGTGTGTCAAGGGACCGAATTCTGAATCCCTGCAGAAACGGACACCTGTAAATTGATAGGCGAGGTGTCACGAGGGACAGGTACGCAATAGGTCGGGTCTGCAAGGTACGAAAAATCTTTAATTATCGTTCCAGAATCAATCACGAATGGTGTAACAATAAATATAGTATATGCATCGCATCATTGAAGCAAAATTGCTTCTGGGATCGAATTTGGGCGCGAATAGCTTTGTGAATCAATGAGCTGCATAACGAGCATTGGTCTTCGACACATTACTAGTATTATACGTATTATACTTATTAGCATGCTCATGGCCCTGTTACCTTACGAAGGAAAACTATTCACCAATAACCGTTGCTTGTTGTTTTTTTTTCTTTCGAAGTGTTGTTTCTTTGCAGCGAATTTTAAATGTTCGCATTTAATCAAGAATACAATGAAAGTGCTAATTAATCAATCCACCAAAACTGCAAGTTGGAAAGAACTTTTCGATTACATTACTTTTTGGTGGCATTCATATGTGTATATAAATTAAACAAAATTCTATTTATTTCTCATAAATGTACTTTTTTATAGTCAAGTGTGACAACTCCGGCGCTATAAATACTTTTCAACGTAAATTCATATTTAGTAATTTCAGTTTTTTATAAGATTAAAAATGATAGAAATATGGTCAATTTCATGTTCCCTTAAAGCTGTACTCGAAGGGGTCAGTCTAATCTTGAGTGATTGACGGACACACACAGGTTACCAGTTAGCGGAAACGATAAGATATCCGAAAACCCAAATTGTGCGTCGCGCCCAACAAAAGGCGTGGAACGCAACACGGGAACTTCCTTCTGACAGATTTCCGAGAATACCATGGCCGCCTGAACGCATCGGCGAAAAGCCCACCACTGAACTCCATCTGCGGTTTCTGCAGGGTGGCCATTCATATGCTGGAACAGATTTCCCAGATTTTCCCCGGTTTTCCAGGGCGTACTTTTGTTTCCTAATAAGATTTGCAACTTCACACTACTTAAAGAAAATATTCAAGCTACTCCCTATAAATTGGTCAGCTCTCTAATTTCGCCAGGAGGAAGTACAAATCAAGAATATTTGAAAATGACCAAATGGAAATAATTGAAAGACTGACGGAAGAATTTGAGGCAAATAGAATAATTTTCACTGGTGTAAAATTGTGTAATTAAGTGTAATTTCATATTGTGTAATTTACTTTTGTGTAGTATAATTTTGTGTAATTTCATTTTGTGTAAAAGTGTAAGCCAAGTTTTCAACCTGCTGAAGGCAGGTTGCAGGCTCAATAATAACAATAATAACAATAATAATAATAATAATAATAATAATGAAAATCACCAAATGAAAACTGAGCAAAACATTACGCTCTACTACTGTCTTTAAAACAATATCTAGTTTTACAAATTCCATATATCCCTCTCAGAATTGTCCTTGACTAACAATTTATTCTACAATATATATATATATATATATATATATATATATATATATATATATATATATATACCCCTGGCTTTTCGAGAGCAAGGGAATTCCATGGTTTTTCCTGGTTTTCGAGACAGTGGCCACCCTGTGCCTTCCAATTGCAGAGCAGCTGACTGCGGAAAATCAGAAATCCGCGCTGAGAAGGTGACAGTCAATCCGTAATTGGCAATAAGGGATAATTGAACTGAGGTGTAGGCTATTTTGATTTCCTCGTCACAGGAACAATCTTCTATGCGCGGCATCTGGTTATATTTCAGCTGCGGCATCGGCAGAGTTTAAAGACTTCCTTCCGCACGGAGTAAAGTTCAACTCGGACAACGTTCATTCAACTTCCTTTCGGCGAAAGGGCGACTTCGGTTACACATTGGTGGAGGACTGAGAGGTTTCGGAGAGAATCCCCGAAGCAAAAGCGACCGATATTGAGGCCGGAAAAGTAGAAGCGCAGAACGTCTAAACATTCTCAGATAATATTTGTTGTACACAAAGCAATTCATTCTTCTAATTTGTTATCAAGCGATGGAGTTACACGCTCGCCCGACTTCGCATCCTTAGACATTAACGTACTCACACAATACGTCGATGCTTCCTTTCACTGTCACCTCCCTTCCGCGTTCTCAGCTTACTTACCTGAAACGAAAAAAATTGTCATCAAGAAAAAATACACACTGTACTACACTTGTATTTAAAAAAACACACAACTTCTCTTCACACAATCTTAATTTTGCTCGAAAAATATCAAGATATGTCAATATCTTCGGGTTACATATCTTCATTTCAAAGGCGATTCATCCACCAAATAGAGTAACAACACACGAGGTAGCAAGAACGCAGTACGAAAAACTAAACATTTATCCACAGGAAGTATTTAAAAAAGAAGACATACGTAGACCATGTACATTAAGAGGACAACAACAATTATTGTCGAACCAATCTCATGTGTCACGAGCCAATAATTCCATTGAAGCACCGTAATGTTGGCTGTCATTCAGGCACTCATTAAAATTGCAACAACTAACTTTGTCGACTAATACTGAGTGCCATGATTACGTAAATGACTGTGGGGACACTGCGCTCACCAATTGTGGAGTTGGGTCCCAAGCAATGGAAGTGGATGCAGAGAGATCGAGGGCTAAACAGAGATTAGATAGTGTTCAGCTCGCTGTCACTTCGCAACTCGTTTCACAGTATACTAAACGAAACGAACGCGTTGGCAACAGAGCATTAACCATCAGTTGAAATAACTGTGTTCCGCCAAATAGGCAGCAAGCTCCAACTGAACGACCCACAGGTTCCACTCCCAGAAACAAGACCAGCACGTGACCGAATCAAACAGCTTCATGTTGCCACCAACACATCCAAGTGTATCACCATTTGCAGAGGGGATACAAGCCATCGATCGCGCGTACCTTTCCCCACACCGCATCTCTTTTTTTCGGCTCTCGTTCTCCGCCTCACTGCGCGGAGTGCGATATCGAATCGAACATTATTGCTGTCGACTGACAAGCTCACTTTACACGGCGCCAGCGGCGGTCGCGCCGAAGGCGACGACGGGCAACGACGGGCGGCGACGGATCGCGGGTGGCGATGGGCAGTGAGCGAGGTGCAGCGGGTGGTGGGCAGGGGGTGGTGGGCAGGGGGTGGTGGGCAGGGGGTGGTGGGCAGGGGGTGGTGGGCAGGGGGTGGTGGGCAGGGGGTGGTGGAAGCGGTGGTGGGCAGGGGTGGTGGGCACGGGTGGTGGGCAGGGGGGGGCGGGGGGGCGTGGTGGGCAACCGGCGGTGGGCAGCGAGTGGTGGGCAGGGTGGGATGGGCAAGTGGTGGTGGGACCGGGGTGATGAGCAGCGGGGGGCAGGGAGTCGGGAGAGGGCGGGGGGGAGCGAGAGCGGGCGATCGGGGGGCGGAGGGGGGAGAGCCGGCGAGCGCGGGGAAGGGGCCGGGAAGGGGGCGGGGGGGGGGGGCTGCAGGCAACAGCTGTTCAATGTATTCGTCGACCATATCACCGGGACAGGCGGAGCCCTGGAGGCGACGGGGGCGGTATCAGAAGGTATCACAGCACTCTCCCCCGGTCTGCAGGGTGATGGATGGACTGTCGCCGCGAGAAGGTAACGAGTTTTTAGGAGGGAAGGGCTGGAGATGCCCTGGGGAGGGGGAGGCGCTCGCGGAGAGGAGGGGCATTAAAAAGTGGAAATGGAGTACGTAAATGACACAGACACCAGATGCGAAAATATAAATTGGAGATCACGAAAATGGTAGTAATTTTCAAGCCATCTTAAAAATGACAACAAATGATTCAATAATTTCGAGTAAAATCAATAACGAAATAACTAACATTCATGATTAAAAATAATGTAATTTTAAATTTTGGTTGTAATTTTCACATATACTGAGTGTGCTAATACGAAAATGGTACGTACGTTCGTTTAAAAATACAAGTCGGCAATAGAAACTGCAGTAAACATCTCAACCACTCTCGGAGAGAATCTGAACACTTGAGATATTCAAGTTTCATTACGACCTTCCATATTTTTTCGATATCATAAACAAATGTAGAACGCATCTGAAAGTGATACGATCAAGAAAAATAACTATATGGAGATCTGCTTGCGAGAAACTGCAACAAACTGAACAAAGTACGTCTCGCTATTTTCTTAGTCTGTAGGTAGTATCTCTATAGTTCTGAAATTCAGTGTGCATGAAGATAGTCTGCATTAGTATTTTCACTTCACAGAAAAAAAAAGTGAGTTGTCAATCAAAAGCTCTTTTAGTTGAGTTAAAACTGCATAACGACACACAAAGCAAATTAGACTGCACATGTGTTTACACTCCAAAAATCGTGGCGTACAAGAAAGTGACACGTATGAAAAGTTTTCATTGCGTAGGCGAACGGTTGTCATCTGAGTGGAGTCACCGCAAAGAAAAATTTTTTATGTACTCTATATATATAGACTGTTTACTGAACTATAATTAAACGTTTTTTAAAATTTTCTCTCTACGGAGCAGAAAGAAAGTTACGTAATGTGGCGTGAAAAACGGCGAATATTCGGCAGAAAAGCTTATTACAGGACCCTAGCCTCGAAAAAGTGAATAAATCTAGTTGCTAAATTTAGAAATATATATCCTTTAACGCATGGTGCAAACAGAATCAATATTTTGTGGGTCCTTCATGCCGAAAAATCGAATGATGCCAAACGCGTCTGTCCGTTCACCTAACTACGAACAACGCTAGAAGCTAAACCACTTAGCGGATTTTCTCCAAAACTTCCCAAAATTCCTCAATCGATCTGGCTGATGTCGCGACCCCTTGAATTTGAAATAGTTATTTCAATTTGGAGGATTACTTTACATTCAGACCCTGGAACATTTTCAATTTTTTAGAAAAAATGGCTCTATTGTTTTGCATTAAATTTTGTTGTTGGATACGTTTGTGGAGAACGTTTAAGCGGATGGTGCAGGTCTAATTTTCATTGCTTACTCTGATTTTTCGAAAATTGCAAAAATGGACATTTTTTTACGTCTTCCTACAATTACAATTATCAAGATAGATTATTTCCTTAATAAAATCTGTTCCTTAAAGATATATATTTAAAAGTAAGGTCGTGTACAATTTTTCGAAAATCTTAATAGTTTTGGCGTAATTCTGCGAGAAAGTGCGGGGAGAGTGTACATACTGTTTAAGCACTACTATTTACTAGAAAAAATTCTAAATATATTTCTTCACGTAACTCAATAAATACGGTTTTTTTAGATATGTCACTTTTCTTGTGCACAGGCGAAAAATGCCAATATAATGAATCAAAATAATATATGGCACAATGTTTTGAAGATAGAAATATATGTGTAGTAACACAAGTGATTCTGGAGAGCTATGAGTCTGTACGAGCTCAATGATGCATATTTCATAAACATACACGATTTGCTCATTCAATGTCGGCTTAATGCACGATATGTACGCATTCCCATTTCATTAAAAAAGGTTTGAAGCAATTTACTTACTATCACAAATTCAAACAATGCATATATAGCAAACTATCTAAATTGTCCTGAAATAACTATGACACATCTAAACGATTTTCATCTCACAATAATAAAGCAATAAATCGTTCTTTTTGCACACAAACATCAACATGATTTCCATTGGGAACGATATATTCCACGGTTCAACGCTATTATTCAACGTCCCCACTTGATGTAAATGCAAATGTCTCTAGAAACCACCTTCATGCAGATAATGAACTTGTCGCGCGCATAAACACAAAAGCAATATACACACACGTTTGCGAAAACCCACAGACAAAACTCCGCATGACGACTCCCCGCTATCGCGAACACGGAATCCCGGCTGTCGGTCCGGGGGGAACAAAAAGCGAATTGGCTGGGGCCGCAAGAAGGGATCCAGCGCCATCGAACGACGGCGCCGCGGCGCAACGAGGGGAGATTGAGTTGCGAGTCGCATGGCCGATATCCGACACTGTCCCCGTGGAACACGGAAACAATAGGGGGCACAAAGACAATAGGAAAGAGACAAGGGAAAAGAGGTGTTGGGAGAGAGAGAGAGACAGAGTTAGGGAGCAAGAACGTGTGTGTGTGTGTGTGTGTGAGAGAGAGAGAGAGATGTAAAATGTAGAAGAAAGGGAGGAGAGAGAGAGAGAACAGACAGACAGAAGATGGAGGGAGGAGACAAATGGAGAGAGCGACTGTGAGGCGAAGCGGAGAGAATAAACGGGAAAGAGGAGAGATGTAGAAGAGAAAGAAAGGATGGAAATAGAGAGGAAGAAAGTAACGTCAGACAGAAGCCGATAGGAAGCAGTCCGATTCAGAAAGATTATGCATTGCCCGTCCAAAGCTTATCCTGCACAAAGCAAGCCTATAAGTAAATTCGTTCTCAGCTTGAATATTACGGAAACTGCTCACTTATGAACACAAGAGTAAGTTGGATTAATCGCAAATTAGCAAGATTATATTTTTGTTTACGAATAGAACGACCTCCATTTGTACAGTTCGAGTACGTCCTTCATGATATTAAGACTTGGCAAAATAGCAAGAATGTGAAAGAAATATGAAAGCAAAGGGTGAAATTGAGAAAAAAGTTAAGAGAATTCCACTATTAATTCCCTACTCTAGATAAACAATTAGACGGATTTTAATAGGCAAACGTTTATAGTATTTTCATTATTATTCATTCTTTATAATAAAAATGTGCTACATTCATTGGTTCCGTAAACTATAACTACAAAAAAATATGTCCTTTGTTGTTGCAGGAAATAATTCTATAAACTACACAGTTTAACAGTACTTGAAAACGACCTAAGAGTACATACATTAAAACACATAACAATAAAAACATCTCCTGAATTCTCAACAAAAATGAAGAGTGCTCATTACGAGGAGTCAGATGTGTCAGAAACTGTAACAAATTGCAGTTGCTTTCAAGTTTTTAGAGCACGCATACCTAATTCAGTAAAGAAAATGTTTCTCATTTAATTGGAGATAACATTTTTACACACGGAGCGCCACCACTGTCTGGAAGAATTAACTGCGAAACGCGGTAACTAATGTTTTGGGCATATGCTTCAGACAGTGACTAACAAGGGTGAAGCAAAGACATCACAAAAGGAAAAGGGATACGCACCCAAGAAGAATTCACGGCCATGCCGTGGAATTTTAACAGTTTATTATGTTATGACATTGCATAAGTACAAGTCTTGAAAACGAGCGACAGTAGGAGCGAGGTTTAAATTTGTACGAATGCAATAAAGCAACATTATAATCGAGTTGCTTATACGTTTTTTATACCAACAATATAAAATTGCAAAAGAACCAAAATTAATCTTGAAAACCAAATTTAAAAGTAGTTGGCAACATAAGAAGTTGGCATTAGAACATCGCACAGAGAGAGCACGGGTGGTTAGCCGGGTGGTGAAGGCCAGCTGTGAAGTAGCAGCAGTAATAGTGTGCAATGAAGGCGAGCAGTGAAGGTGGGCAGTGATGACGGACAGTGAAGGCGGACAGAGAGGATGGGCGAGGACGACTGACGGGAGGACGATGCGACAGGTCGTGCGGGAAAAGACGGGTCGTGCCATAAATTCCCATGTGTGCCATAAAATGCCCTTTTACGAACGATTTCTCGCAACGGAAATGGTTGTTTATACTACTGGCCTACAAAAAAATGTTTTTCGATTGCTAGGACCAAATTGGGAGTTTGCAAAAACGTAGAAATAAAATTTCATTTAATCATTGCAAATCACACAATGTTTACAAAATATTACGTTCACTGCACTATATTTACAGATTACAACGTAGACTGTAGCTTTAGTCATGTACATCTCCCCAAGCAATGTAACACCATTATGATAAAAGATATAACTACCAAAGAGCCTGTCGGACTTTAAGCTTCCATAAAAATTCATTGTTTCTTAAGAGCTATAAAGCAACATTATTACATAGTACATCTGTTTTACAGTACGTAACAACTAAACATGCTGTTTTCCGTGAAACTGAAGAGTTCCCTCTCTTTTCCATACATAGCTCAATTTATATCATTAAAATTGACGAGACTTTAATACAACTGTCATTTTATAATCGCATTATGTCTTTCAAACGCTCAAACATTATTTATTTTTTGATACCTTTTGTTTACTTGTCCGAGGTAATAGTGGAAAAAGCAATACCGATTTCGATAGAAAGATTAACGACACAACTAGAATTTTGTGGACAATTTGGTGAAAATGATCTGCAGGTGTACATGCAATCGGCAATACACGACTAATTCTTGACACACCGATCATGCATTTGCAGGAAATGGTAGGTCAGAGACTCTTAAAACCATATTTGCGATTGCCCGAGTTATTTTTCTGAACCCTAATGGACAAAATGGGATTTTTTTGACCTTCTATTAAATATTAGGATTGTCTCTCACCTCAGCGAGGCAGTTGTCGGAGCCGTACAAAATATAGAAATCAATGTACAATTAAATATTTTATATTCTTTGCCATTTAATCGTAGGTCCAGACAGTTATCAAGAAAGCAACGAACGCCGCTGGTAAAAAATGATAATACTAAATAGTGGCACCCGTCAAAGAGAAATTACCTCATTTACAAACGAGCAAGAGAATTGCTTTGATAGTGCTACGAGAGCATAATTAAATCTTTTGCTCATCTCGCGGTAAAATGAGAGTTCAATAAAACGTATAAATAGTATCTGTCTTGTATTTGTATCACAGCGGAGCCGAAGATATGGGTGAATGAATAGCGTTGCCGGGCGAGTAAATAACTACATATATTAATACCGTCAGCCAGGTGCATGTTATATCCCGGCACGTGACGGTGGTCCTCTCCTGCTAGAATTTGAGATCCGGGGACGCCTGACACGTAATCTACCCGTGAAGTAGGGTTTTCCCTTCCCCGTATCTACCTCAACGGGACACCGCTCCAGCCCAGATAAATGCACTCCCGACTGGTCTCCCTAAATATATGGTTGTATAATGCATATCTGTGTGTGTGTGTGTGTGTGTGTGTGTGTGTGTGTGTAGTATGAGAGGAGGTCAAGGATGTAGAAGGAAATATCGCGCGTGGTTCATAGTACGTTTGTTAAGGTACAGCCTCAACAGTCGCCTGGTACTGACGAGGAAGGCCATGGAATACTATCGATCAGAGCAACCAGCTGCTGAAATTCTTTTCCAGGCTGAGGCCAAATGCGACCCTATTAGAAAAGGTTTGGGTTGCTGGAGGTGTATCTGCGTCGTTGCGCTGTAGTGGAGACGCAGTAAACTTCCCAGGCTCCGGGCTGCGAACGCGCAGATGGGCCCCGAGTTGGAGCGGACGAGATAGACACACGAGTTCAGCCTGTGATACTATCCGTGTTTACTGCACGCTTTATTACTTGACCGCCTCAGAATAGCAGTTGATGAGTTGCCTTATGAAGCGTGAGAAGAAGCGATAAACACTAAAGTTGATTACGTGGAAATGAAAAATGGTGAGAAATATAGAAATAAAAAAAAAATGATTTATAGACCACCACACTAAGGAAATAATTGTACATGTTTATCCTATAAATGGTCGATAAGAAGGACTGCAATTTTCGGAAAAATGACGAGATAAAAACGACCTTCCGAGTTTCGGAAATTACCGTAAAATATTTACAATAAAGTCACAATATAAGGTTGGATTTGTTTCCAACGGATCTATGTCAAATGTTTAAATCCTCAAAATACACCTTTTCTTGTTATGTGTGAATATGATTATTGCCCTTCCATTTATTAATGCAATAAATAACAAACCTTATAGTTTTTTTAATATCTCAGAAGAATTGTATCTATAGCCATAATACAATTTTGTATATTATGCACAGTAAAAGCAGCAGTGGGCGTTAAAAGAATAAATATATTCTCACACTCCTTCCGATTTTCTGATTCAAGACCCATCTAGAACTTTCTGAAGAACGTGGAGACGACTGGTCTAAATAATTTATTACTAGAATTCTTCTGAAGATTGCATTAATTATTTTCACAAGTGCGTATCAGTCGTCAAAAAACCGTTACCGTTTTCTCATATTTTCTGCCTCAGTTACGCTAGCCACTCACATACTTCCAAAGCATACATGTTTAACTTCTGATATGCCAATACAAATACAACGATGTAACAAGGCAACCTATCTCATAACAAATCTTTAGGAAAATTTAACGTTTTCTTCGCATTTGATTCACTAAAACGTACGCCTTTTCAAATCTTCCTCCAACATACCCTATCCTTCCATTGCACTTCCATTTTACCCTTCCAGGTTTTCCTTCCCTGCGCTATACTCGAGTCCACTTCCTCTCAAAAACCGCTCCAGTGATTCTGTCGGGCAACGACTTGACCGCGTCCACACCACAGTCGTTCCTCGGGACGACAATTGGAAAGGAATTAGAAACCACGCCCAACTCGCCCTGCCTTCCAGTAGACACTCTATCCCCGAGCAAGGAACTCGAGCAGTCGCAGCCCCGAACGCGTTGGACATGGAGCAAGAATGCAAGACATGGAGGCGTTCTTTCATGTTTGAGTCACTAAAATGTCGTATTTTTTTAAAACATCTTTCTCAAACATATCTCTCCCTTCCATTGCATTTACATTCCATTCTCCTAGGTTTTCCTTCCATCTTCTACACTTAGGTCCACTTGAACTCAACAACCAATCTAGTAATGTTGCCGGTCAAAGATTTGACTACGTCCACATCACAGTCGCTTCTGTGGAGGACAATTGTGAAGGAATTAGAAACCACCCTTCAAGCAAACGCTCCGTCACGTGCAAGGGAACTCGAGCACTGGCAGCCGCGGGGGCAGATGCAAGACACGGAGGCGGAGGCGGCGACGCGGACGCGAGTGGGCGGGTCTGGCAGCTCCCCGCGGGCGTCGCTAATTAATCAAATGCGGAAGGCGGGCGGGGGGGGCGCTCCCGGGGGGGGGGGGGCAACGGCAATTAACAGCCCCGCCCACGTCGTCGCGCTGCTCCGCGCACAAAGCGGCCGACGGCGCTCGACGCCCGTTGGGGCGCAGGGGCGGGGGCGGCGAAGGCAGCGGACGCGGGGAAGGCGCGAGCAATCGCGGAAGGTGAGGGCGGTGGCAGAAGAGGGAGACGGCAGGGACGACGACAGAGGTGCGAGTGGCGGAACGAGGGTTGAGATTGCAACATTTCGTACACAATTGCATGTTTACCTCACATGTTTATTAATGTTTCTTAATAAATATGTAACAATGAATACTGTTCCTCATATGTTTTTATTGGGATAGCAACGTTATATGTTGATAAGAACGAGAGACACAGAATTTTGTGTAAGGCAACGAATTGTAATAAAGTATTTCAAATAATCTACGTGTTATTTTGAAGGAATTACGAACTATATGAAATGCGCTATAACGTTACAGCAGAAAAGTAGTGGCAGCGGCGGAACGTTACAAGATAAGGGTTGGCACATGGGCGGGACAACAAGCGGAGGTGATGGGAGCGGAGGCTGAGCCGAGATGAGAAAAGACCTTTTTATAATTCTATTGTAAGACAACCAGCACTCACATTATAAAATATTAATTTCAATATACTTCGCATAGCATTTTTGCAGTGTGATACAATGAAACGATACCTCTCATATTCCTTGAAGATCAAATATCAGCCGCCGAGTTAGAAACAATTCATTAACTGTAATGGATTTCTGACCTTAATAAACCTGACACTAAAAATATAATTAAAATTCCTCAGAAACAATTCATATGAACAATAACGTACAATTGAGATACAGATTTCTTATTTGACAACTGCATCATCTGCAACCATGGCAAAAAGAAACCACTCCTCCTTCAACGACATCCTCAAAGATCTGCCATCGCATCCCCCAAGGACGAAGGCAACGCGGAGCACCTCCGGACCGGGGCCTCCACCCTCTAACGACATTTCAACCTCCGCGAAGGAGTACTTCCCTTAAGGAACGCGCGGTCGGCCTACGGGCGGCTTAACGAAATTCCCGCAAAGCCCAACTTCTTTCCCCACGCTATAGATGCGAACTCCCACGAGGACTTAAGCCCCGCAGATTTCTTCAAGAGCCTCTTCCGTCCTCAACTTCCGGCGCCCCCCTCCCCGCGCTTCCGCCCTGCCAGCAGCGCACGTCGCGGAATAATGGGCGGGAGAATGCGCGGTGTATGTTAATGCGACAGATTCGGCTCGCGAGCAAAGGTTAGGGGGCACACGGAGGTCGTATAGATTCGGCACCGCAGTTTCGCCTGCGACGGCAGACGGAAAGTGATATTGACGACAGCCCTCTGCGATATCCTTAATCTACTGAATCGAGCTGAATCTATAGAAAGGAAACTGGAGGAGAGACACGAGGTCATCCGGAGGGCTTTGGAGGAAGATGTTTCAAACACGAGAAGATGTAATCATCCGCGAGCGGAGTCAGAGAAGGTAAAGCTGTTGAAGAGATGCCACGTCAAAGGCAGAATCGCTTATCTTTCTGCCGTCATACTGCGACTTTCTTCAGGACAAACGGTAGATAGGTAGATGACAGTACGTCGAGTAGATTCGGCCTCGCAGTCACTAGCCCGCATCGCCAGACGAAAAGAAACGTCGATGACATCCCTCTACGGCACACTTTAACTACTGCATCAAACCGAATCTTTTTATTAATTCGGTTTCGCCAACTACGACGTACGTTTCATGCCTTCAGGACATCTCCAATATGTTTCTGCTTTCCAGATCTATAGTGCTAGTCAGAGATTTTTTGCATCAATGGAAACGACGATGGGTGATCGCTCTTCTCCCGATCCTAAGGATGGAAATACGGATGGTAAGGGGTTGGGGAAATTCCGCCCGGTCTGTGGCCAGTATTCGAGAACGCCGCTCCGGCATTCTCCAGAGAATGATCAGCAAAACGATGGAAACCACCGACCAGAGCAGCATGCCTAGCAAACTCGATTCTGACACACGCCAGCAATTCCAAGTCGGCCAAAAAAAAAAAATTACATTACTGGTACGCTCCTGTCGAGAGGCGTTTCCTTTACAAATGCCAAAAAGACGGTGTCACATTTTCGATACTAGCTTCAACCGCTAACTAGAGGAGACTTCTAACAGCCGGCTGCTCTGATCAATAGTCTTCTGTGGTTTCTACATTCAACGCAAGACGAATTCCGGAACAGTGCCCTAACAAGACTGGCTACGGACTCTGCGCGATCTCTCCCTTCTCTTTCTTGTCCTATTCTCATCCCTTACTAACACACACCTACACAACACTATCACAATTTTGGGGAAATTAGAACTTGCCCCTGTCGGCGGGCGGATCCCCGCAGAGGCAATACCTGGGGAGGGAAACCCCCTTCGCCGACCGACGTGTACATCGGAGCTGCATTTCACAATCCAGTGAGGGAGTAACACCGCTACCTCTCATAATAAAACACTCTACATTATTAAGACTAATGATCTTAGCAGTTGAAGTGTACGCCAACATCAATTAAGTCGCCACCAATGATGACGGTCCGAACTGCATGTATAGATTGACAACCAGAAGAGTGTCTCAGGTGTTGGATGAAGATGCTCCAAACACGAACCATCCGCGGGGAGGCAAAGAAATACATGAAACGGAGTCCAGGGTGCGAGGGAGAGATAGAAAGCAGGGTCCGGGACATGCGGGAGAGCCCTAGCGGCTGGCTGTTCTGATCGATAGTTTTCCTTGGGTTCTCTCACCAACACCTAGCGAATACCGTACCAGTACCTAAAACGCGGGCCACCGTCCGTCTGCCATCTTTCCTTCGGCCGGCTGACTGACCGACCGACCAGAGGACGTGTGGACTAAGTGAGAAGCAGGTCGAGGCGCGGATCAGGAGAAGACGGGAGCGTAGCGTACCGTCGGCTAGTGGGGTTTCCCCCTAACCAGGACTCTCCCACCAGCGGGGTACCGCCCCAGCCGGGACAAGCTCTAAGCTCCCGACCGGTCTCCCGGAATATATGGTAGTGTAGTGCATGTTAGTGTAAGTGTGTGTGTAAAGGGAGAGGATAGGACAAGGAAGAGGAAGGAAAGATCGCGCGCGGTCCGTGGCCCGTTTGGTAGGGTACTGCTCCGGCATTCGCCTGGAGTTGATGGGTGCCTTTCGCCTGGTGAGAAACCACGGAAAACTACCGATCAGAGCAGCCGGCCGCTAGAATTCTCCCCCAGGCAGCGACTGAATTCGACCTAGCTAAAAATGTAGTGTCGAAAATCTTGCCGCCGTCAGGACTCGAACCTAGAACCTCCCGGTCAGAGGCGCTGCAGTGTCATCAGTTGATGCACTGAGCTACCGCTCTCGGTGTCTTTGGAAGAAGAGGATCCGAACGCGAACCACCCGCGAACTGTCAGAGAAATAAAGGAAGCGGGGTCGAGGGTGTGGCATCTTTCCTTCGAATGACTGACCGACTAGGAGACGCGTGGACCAAGAGAGAAGCAGGTCGGGGCGCGGGGCACGAGAAGACGGGAGCGTAGCGTGGGGAGCGTGACTGATGCGGGGCGTTGACGGACAGCAAGGGGCCTTGGCGGAGGGATTGCGGCCAGCACGAGGGGGCGCATGCTGGTACGCGAGAAGGGGTGGGAGGTGGAGTCCGCGGGGGGAGGGAGGGAGCCAGGGGGAGACACACAGGTGGGTGCGCTCTGTGGGGGAGCGGGGCAAGAGGGCAGGCAGGTCACCCGGCGGAAACCGCACTACACTCCAGGACGGATCCATCAATTCAGATCAGCGACATGTAATACCACTCACGTCACCACACTTACAAGAGCATAGTAGATCTCTGAATATAGTGGAATTACTCTAAGAAGGGACCAGTTTGACAGGTCGGGAAACATGAATGTCATGAAAAGCGATGGCATTTCAAGAGATTGCGATGAAAACAATTTACTGAGCTAACTAAACGTATGCACTGACGAACTGAGTTCATGAACGTAACCCGCTGATATGTTGTCAGCAGTACGCAAGCATCAGCTATCAAAACGGTTCCTTCTTAAAACAATTTCTCTTTAAGCAGGTGAATATTCATACACATAATTAATACACTACAATATCACTGACGAGTAGCGCCCCCCCCCCCGAGAAGCGAGATCGATCAACTGTGATAAGGTTAATGTATGTTTAAACATTATGGAATATGTAATGGTTGAACAGTGTGAAGCCATTTCATTTACACGGATTTCGAAGCAATCAAAGGTGACAACGATCGCTACATCTTTAGCTATAATTGAGTCAGCGCATATTCTTGGCTGCTGACAGGTCACCGCAGAATAATAGAGGAGAAAACATATAACATAAAACAAATTGGAAGAAAAAAATCTACCTGCAATTTGCGAGTTAGTTCAAAGACCCACATGACAAAAAAACTTTTGAATTAAAAAAATCGATACCGAGGTGCCAAAAAATTAATACATTTCCATTACTGTAGCGTTGACCTTCTCTACACAATCCATGTTACAGTTGTTCTCCTGTCACATCCTAACTAAAGCTACCTACCGCTGAGAGGAAATATACCACCTGCCGATGCCGGAAAAGGACGCCCACAATTCAAATCACAGAGAGAGAGCAGGAGCGAGAGTGAGAGAGGTAGAGAGTGCATCTCCGCAGCTGGATCCTCTCCGTGCCCTGAGTGGCAGAGTAGTCTATCACAAAAGCTGGGCGCGTCCCGGGGCGCGACCCGTGACCTTTGCCCTCCACCGGCGTCACCTCGTTCCAACTTCCGCGCGGCAGTACAGCGCCTGTGCTGCGACACACGACGCTCAGCTCTGCTCCGCAATCTGCAATATTTGCTCGTCGCACATCACGCTGCGTAGCAAGACGAGTGTCAAAGTGATAGAAGAAGACTAAGAGAGAGAGAAAGAGAATGAGATAAAATAAAAACATGGGGAAAAAGGGAGCAAGAAAGGCAGACGGGTAAAGGTCGAGGAAAGAGTGGAACGAAAACCAAACAAGAAAAAAGAAGACAGAGTTAAAGTCAAAGAAAAACAATGAGGAGAAACATACTGATAAAGCGTAGTAGAGAAAGGAAGTCCTAATTTACCGCCTGAATCACGGGAGACTGACGTAAAGATAGCGATGATGTAAGCAATGAACACCTGCAAACCCAGTAATGGAATATAATTGAAAATAGAAGTAAAAGAAAACTTTTCTTACGCACAGAGAAATTGCATACACTTGTAATTTCTTGAAGAATCTGGTAGGTTTTGAATGTGCCAGTCCATTTTTAATCAATGTCACGAAACAAATACGAAAGGCGTTTTGGAGGCAAAGAAAATATGAGACTTCAAAAAAAATGATCATTCAAAACTTCAAAAACTATTTGCGACGAAATCCGTTGTCCGGTGAGCAATTATTATTCTTGCAAAGCTTCAAAATATAACGCATCGACACATCGTGATTCAGTGATAGAAATAACTGAAGACGTCAGTCATAATATACAGGATCACTGAGAACTGATTGACCAGAAGTATAATAGAAGCACAATTATTGCAGGAGAAGATTGTTCAAACAAAAAGAACATATAACCCACAGTTTCAATACAAGAACGGGCCACCGATTTTATACCATAGATCAAATAACCATTGTAAAAAAAAATTGAAAAGTACAACATATAATCCCAGGGTTTAATGCGGGAGTCAGCGGTATCGAGACAAAGGAAACTCGACTTCATTCCTTTCTCCTCCTCCTTCTCCTCTTCTTCAGTCCTCCCCGACCATAACCCTCCGCAGGTCGCTTGCCTCGCAGGATTAAAACTGACAAATGGCTAAGTCGATGGTCCTAAGTGAAGAGCGCGATTACTCCGTGCGAAAAAAATGCAGCGCGTGCAGCTGGTGACAGGCGAAGATCGGCTTTCCGAAGACCGATTCCCGTAATCCTTTAATCCGTTTTAATCCGCGCTTCCAAATCTGCGCGCGAACAGTATCAAATTTGAAGGCGACTGCCGTCGTCCTGGCAAAGAATCTCACTACATAGTCCGTCTGCTCAGAATGTAGAGGAAAAACGTTACAACTATTTTATTGATATCACGATGGTTTACAAGCTCCGGTTTTGTTACGAGGATAGATATAAAAAACTAGATATAAAGTGGATTAGATATCAACGAATTTGTTAAAATGCGGGTGCAAGCAATATACTGTAAAGGCATAATCAGTGGCGTGATTGCCGAGATTAATAAAGCCTCTAGCGGGCAAACACTAACAGCATACGATTAATATGACAATACCATCATTACAAGAACTATTACCAACATATATGTAAATCAAGCTACATGATTTTACCTGCGAATAAAACTCAATATCACTTCCGCTTTTTTTCTATACTTTCTGTTGACCATTTTCACAGACAAGACTACTTCAATGAAAACACTACGATTATCTGAATTTATATTTTGTTACGTTCTTATGCTAGGAACATTAAAACTTGCAGTTATTATTCAGCAGTCCTGGATTCACAAAATATTATCTCTTATCAAAATATTATCTCGAAGTGCAAGGCGGAGACGGACAGTGAGAGCAGACAGTGCAGAGAGAAACAGGGCAGCGCGAGACAATGATGTCAATAAAATTACTTCCATTTTACACTAAAATTTATTTCCTGTGTAATACATTATTGTAAGAAATAAATAACACACCGGAAAAGGTCAGGTTAGCTTTTTTAAACACTAATTACTCGCCTTCCCAGGCTAATTTTCAAAACCAACTTTTTATATTCCATAATTCACGAGGTAATAAAAAGTATTTCGAGACACAGCGACTGTTAAATGATTAAGAAACAAATCCCCCTTTAAAGCTCCTGTAATTAAACCACATCTTGCAGGTTCCCCAAAGCCGCCTCCTACACACGGACGCATCAAGCTCCTCTCTCTTCTCAGACGCCCACCGGCGGCGCGGGCGGCAGCCACCCTCTAATCCCACGCAAGTGCGAGCACCAAGTTCAGCTTTTTGTTTGTGAAAAATCCATCGAGCTGCTGCATAAAGAACACTAAACAAGAGCGGCGCGTGGGGGCGGGGGCCGGGGTGGGGGTGCGGAGGGACGGAGGGGGTGGAGAGGATGGAGGGGGCGTGACCGCGCATCGGCGAACGCCCACAAAAAGCGGCGCGTGCGGAATGCGCGGGCGGGGCGGGGGCTGTCGCACCGACACCTGCGGCCACGGCGGGTGCGAAGCGAAAGGTCGCGTGGAGATGGGCTCAAGCGTTGATTGATTGGTTAGCGGTTCCGGGAGCGAACATTGCTGTCATTAGTCCCGTACGTGAAGTACATGTTTGTACCGAGGAACCGGCAGCGGTAGCTCAGTGCATCATCTGATGTCACTGCAGTGCCTCTGACCGGCAGGTCCTAAGTTCGAGTCCTGACGGCGGCAGGATTTTCGACCCTAGCTTTTCAGCTCGGTCCAATTTCGTTGCTGTCTGGCGGAGAATTCTAGCGGCCGCCTGCTCTGATCGGTAGTTTTCCGTGGTTTCCCCGATCAACATCAGGTGAATGCCGAAGCAGTACCCTACCAAACGGGCGCTAGAAATCTCCTCCAGACAGCGACTGAGTGCGACCTAGCTGAAACGCTAGTGTCAAAAATCCTGCCGCCGTCAGGACTCGAACCCAGAACCTCCCGGTCAGAGGCGCTGCAGTGGCATCAGTTGATGCACTGAGCTACCGCTCCCGGTCAGAAGGTAGCGGTGATCTTCCGCCTCGTAAGTGTAGTGACTTTTTTTTAATCCTTTAGGCTGCGGTGCTCCTTCCCAGCTGGATGGCCATATTCGGCGCAGACCCCTCGGCTGGCGGAGTTAGCCCCAACCAGATATCTCTCATCAGAGAGGCGGGGGCTCTCGCTGCCACCTGCGGTCCCGGCGTGTGCGAAGCGAAAGAACGCATGGAGATGGGCGGACACATCTAGTGATTGATTAATGATTTAAGGGCGCGTCAACTGCTCAGGTAATTAGCCCCGTTAGTGAAATGCATGCTTTTATCGCGGAACGTGTCGGTGATCATCCCCCGCTGGATGGCCGGATTCGACGAAGACTTCCCGTGGGGTTTTCCCCAACCAGGTGTATCCCATCAACGAGTCACCGCCCGAACGAAAGGTGCCGTCTCGCTGCCGCCTGCGGCCATAGCGTGTGCGAAGCGAAAGGTCGCGTGGAGATATGTCCATGCGTTGATTGATTGGTCAGTAATTCAGGGCTTGACAACTGCCAAGGTAATTAGTCGGATCCTGGAAGTGAAGTGCATTATCCCCCATCCCGAAAAATGGCGCTAAACATTCCCCAGTGGATGGCCATATTTGGCATAGACCTACCCATCGGTTAGCGAGCTGCCGCAAGTGTGGTGCAGAACTATCCCGGAAGGAGGCAGGGTTTATCCCGCGCTGAAACGAACGATCCGGCGGATTCGTAGCTGATGCTGCCGGAGTTATTTGATTCTTGACTGTCCGGGATGAGCCGCATATCAGTTGTTCGAGCTGACGTTTTAGCCGACGTGTTTTGACCTCGTTCAGAGCTGTACTGACGAGCGGCGTCTCATTCCCAGACACCCAACAATAGAAAGATACGGCGCCATTCTACAACTCCGCTTGTAGAGATATCTCCAACCAGTGACTCCACCAGCAGGGTCCCGGTCCAGCCACCGGTCACTAGGAAGAGGGAGGGGGGAGGTGCGTTGAGTGGTGGTGGGAAGGGATAAATGCTGAGAGATCGGCGGAGGAAAAGGAGGTGCGATCGAGTCGTTCAAGATGCCGGTGATTGTCATTGTGCTGCGGGAACGTTCGAGTGTTGGGGCACTGCTGGAACGTGGGAGGCGACTGGCATAACCGACAACAAATCATAGCTTTTGCAGAAGGTGGCCACACCGATGCAGCGAAAGTGGGGCAAAAAGGAAAACGACGGCAAAGCTTGAGAGCATGGGGATTCGCGAGGAAACAAGTGACAGCATAAACGATGGCGGGGCAAGCTGATGTGCTGATGAGGGTAGTACGTATAACTATTCTATTTTGTTAGCATAGCAACGTTGTCGCTGTTATACGGAAGAAGGTATATAATATAATGCATTAAATTTGTGAAAGCCATTGAACAGAATTATTCATGGTAGTTAATGCAATTAATAATGTTAAGCTTAATTGCATAAGTACATGCTTTGAAAACAAACTACATTCAAAGCGAGTTTTCAAATATGTACGAATGCAATAAAGCAACATTATAACCGAGTTCCATACGCTATTGTTTTGTATAATAGCATTATAAATTTATAAGGTAGTCAAACTTAATTTTGCGAATCAACTTCTTCTGACGTCTAGGGTATTTGCGTCCCGAGGTCTGCGTGAAAACGGTGGTCGGCTGTTCCGTTTACCGTTGCCTTCCACAATTCTCTCATAGCGATTGGCTGAACGTGTGATGATGCCATCAATCGTGACGTAAAATGATAGTACGTCATCATTTGCGCCATAAAATGCCCTTTTACACACGATTTCTTGCAACATAAAAGGTCGTTTATTACGCCAGTATACAAAAAATATTACGGAAAACAAAATAAGAATAGAATGGATTTTATCTTTTAGCAGCGAAAGCGATGATGCACTGAGGCGGCAACAGCTGTGGAAGGTGGGGTGGCGAGATCCAAGGATGGTGACAGTGCGACGTGCAGAATGTGACAGTGCGAGGGACGTGACGTTCTCCGGTGGCATTTGTCACCGGAGCGTGATGGTGATACACTGATGCGGAGGTGAGGGGAGTAAAGATGAAATTACAGGGGTGACAAAACATAGCCTAATACTATTGGGGAAGGGGGAGATAATGCATAAGGGGATGAGCACTCCCCTCACCAAAGAGGACGAGCAAAGTGACAAAAGAATATAATCAATAGAGGATGAAAGAGAAAGACGAGAACTCAGATAGGAGAATAACAAGGAAAGGAAATTAGAGTGATATGAAGTGTGTGAAAGAGAAAAGCGAGACCTCAGAAAACAGCGAAAAGGAAAACCCAAAAAGATCGGGAGCGTCAGCAAATTGAAAACAAGCCGAAGTCGAAAAGGAGAACAAAGAAAACTGGTGTACCGATGCGCTTCAAAAAAGTGAGAATGGATTGAAGGTAGTCTACGAGTTTTAGTGTTTAACATCACTGTTAAACGAAGATCGAAAGAAAGTCATGAAAAACGAACAAAAGCAAAACGGTGTGGTTGTGGTGGCACATGAGTGAATAAACGAAAACGTGGATGTGAACTCTACGAGAACTGAAAAACATCTACGAAAAAAACAGAAAGGTTGAACGAGGTTGCATAAAGTTTCATACTCTTTGGAATGAAATCGAGAAACGAAAGCCACGCCTCCCACACTCAAGTCCAACGTGTGCAGAAAAGTATCCAAAGTAATGGATAAAAATAGAGTAAAATTACCTTAAACTATCGGTTTACTTTTTTTGCTCCTTAAATCCACTTTGTAACTTCTTTCGGTAAAGTTTGTTGACTGATTTTTACACCGATGATTTTTAAAACTTGAACTTTTCTTGCAAATGGAATAAAGTTAAGGAATAAAATTCACCTAAAATAAGGTTAAACAACATCATTGAAGTGAATACAATTTACAGGGGGAAAAAATGAAAAATATACGGACAGAAGATAATATGGGAGCAAGGCGAGACGTGGGGTGGCGCGAGTGCAGGTGGCAGCGTCGGGCCCGCCCATTAAACATGCATTGGCTGCGTCGTCGCCGCGCCGCGCCGCGCCGCGCCGCGCCACGCCGCACCGTGCCGTGCCGTGCCGCGTTGCGCCTCGCCACGCAAATGGAATAGCCTGCGGGACAGGGAGGGGGCGTGACGGGGAGGGGAGAGGGAAAAGGGGCCGGAGGAAGGCGCCGGCGGATGACATCGACGCCGCGTTCTCTCGGTGGATGCGGCGGAGGCGGGAAGCGATTGAGGAGGGAGCGGCGGGCAATCTTTCCTCCTCAGGAGAGAAAGTGGCAGGCCAAAGAAGACGGAGCGGTAAGGTTGGGGGTGCGAGAAGAGCGCGGTGGACGCGGGGACGGCGTTGGTAGGTGCGGCGCGTGAATGGCAAGGTGGCACCCCCACGGGCTAGGCGGTTGATTGATTGATTGATTGATTGGTTGGTTAGTGATTCCGGGTGCCTTAAGTGCTACCGACATTTACTCCCGTTAGTGAAGTGCACGTATTATCGTGTGAGGTGGCGGTGATCTTTCCCCGTTCGATAGCGTGATCTGTCGCCGTCGACTAGCGGGATTTTCTCTAACCAGGTATCTCCCACCAACGGGGCACCGCCCCAGCCGGAACAAACTCTAAGCTCCCGACCGATCTCCCGGCATGTGTGTAGTGTAGTGCACGTAAGTGTAAGTGTGTGTGTTAGGGGAGAGGATACGACGAGGAAGGGGAAGGAAAGACGGGCGCGGCGGTTGGGGGTACGGGGGCGGCGAGCGCGTACCCAAAGAGCGCAGAGGCGGGGAGTACATGGGCGGCGGGTGCAGTGGGCGCTTTTAGGTGCGTGCGCGGGGAGACGGTGGGGGAGGGGGGCATGAGACCGGCGAGGCAGAGAGCGGCGGAGGTCGAGGCGTCTTCCGCCGCGGGCGTGGCGAGAAGTAATGGGAAACGCAGATGGTGCTGTCAACGAGAGCCAGAGCAACGACGAAAAACATGTGATGATGCATATCGTATATGCGGTGACCAAACTCACGCTTACTCCACACAAAGTAATTTAATAAAACTATTTTGTAGTTTTGTACTCCAGGAACATACAATAAATTACATTCGTATTCATGTCACCGCTGACTTGTGGGTTTCCCTGTAGTAAACAGTAATGTTCGGTCACAACGTAAATTGTGAATTACGAAGTATGCATTCGTTCATATAGTCTTTCTCGTACGATTTTACAAAGCACGCAACGCAGAAGATTTTATCTTCTCGCCGAGAACCTACATTACAATAATCTGACGATTGCAATAAAGTTACCTTCGTGTTTAATTCCACTTTCACTCCGCAATCTCACACGGCCTTTTACAAACACTCCAATCAAACGACAGAACGTTGTTCATCTCCGCCACAAAATCGCAGGCGCCCAGCACCCCCCACCCGACACCACCTAGCCCTGTTTAGTGCGCGCGACGCCAGCAGTAAAACCCGGACAGCGCCCGAGGGGGCACCCCGCGTTTGATAGGCGTCGCGTCGCGTCGCGTTGCCGAGAGCTTTTCCCCGCGTCTCGTCCGCGCCGCCCGGAAAAGTGCCTGTCGGCCGGCGTGTCCATTTGCGCCTTTACGGTCTCCCGGGCGCGAGCTGTACACGTACACTCACACTCACACACATACACCGTGTTCGCCGCCAGCCATTTTCTTGGCTCGTCAGCGAGGGCTTATCGTAACGTCCTTGCCCCCGCGCCGAGCGAGATAGGTGCGGGTGCGGTGCTGTCGCCGCACTGCTCTGCTTTTGCTGTCGCCGACGACGCTGCGCCCCGCGACCGAGCGGGGAACTAATGGGATGGAAAGTGCAATCGAAACTTTGCGCCTGCAGCGCTGAGTTCAAACTTTCCTCACCGCCTGCACTCGGGGTGTGAAGCTGAATTAAGGCCGTGTGAGGGCTTTTCAAACAAGATTTCATTTTTTCCCCCTTGAGTACATTACTACGAACTAGTGGTGCAAAAACAGCACGTGCTTTCTCGTCCATAGTTACAAGCAATTATACGAAAAAAGTACTACAATTTTCGAAAAATTGCACATGACTTATTTCAAAATCTATCTTTAAGGAACAGGTTTCATTCAGGAAAAATACATATTGTCATAATTATATTTGTACGACGAAGGGCAAAAAAAAATTGAATTTGTTCGATTTTCGAAAAATGAAAGTTTTTAACGAAAACGATTCTTCAAAAATGAGGCAGCACAGTCCTTCACATTATTCAACAAGAAACATAATTAAAAATCGTTCGAGAGGGTTTTCTTTAACTTTGGAAAATGTCCCAGCACCTTTATGTAAAGTAGCCCCCAAAATAAAAGAACCGGTTTCAAATTAAAGGGGTCGCGGCATCAGCCAGATCAATTGGGCAATACCAATTTTGGAGAAAATCGGCTGAACGGTTTAGCCTCCAGTGTAGTTCACAAACGGAGAGACGGACGCTCGAGCACGCGTTTTGTCGTCATTCGATTTGTCGGTATCAAGGACCCACAAAACTGCTGGATTCTTGCTACACCACACGTGTTAGAGGATTTTTTTTTCTAAATTTAGGAACAGGATTTATCAACTTTTTCATTCCCAAAACCCTGTACTAAGTTTTTCTGAAGAAAATTCGCCGTTTTTTTTTCACGCAGCATTACGTAATTTCCTCTCTACTTCGCAGCGAGAAAGTTACATGTGCGCCGCAACGTGACGGAACGCATCTCAACCCCACCCGCGGAGGTATTTTTTTAGGCCGAGTGCGCGGCTTAGGTTGTCTTTCACACGGACGCGCGCGGGGAGCGCAGATGCACGGAGAGCACGGGCGGAGAGAGCCTTGTCGGGGTGGCGACGGTGCGTCCAAACGCTGCTGTGGATACACCCACTGTAACGAAGCGCAGTAGTTTGTTCTTGCCTAGCAATACGAGAAGTTGTTGGGGAACGTGAAAATTTAGCTTCCGGCTGCTCTGATCGGTAGTTTTCATGGTTTCTCCGATCAACACCAGGCAAATGCCGGAGCAGTACCCTACCAAACGGGCCACCGACCGCGCGGGATCTGTCCTTCATCTTCCTTGTCCTATCCTCTCCCATTACACACACACTTACACTACCACATGTTCCGAGAGACCGGTCGGGAGCTTAGAGCTTGTCCCGACTGGGGCGGTGCCCCGCTGGTGGGAGAGTCCTGGTTAGGGGGAAACCCCACTAGCCGACGGTACGTCGGCGCCTGATCTCGCCATCCAGAGGGGGAAGATCACCGCCATCTCCCGAGAAAAACATGCACTACACTAACGGGACTAATGACCGAAGCAGTTCACGCGCCCGCAAACACGAAAAAATCAATCAATAAATAAATAAATAATAAAAGTGTGTTGTTCAGAAAAATTTAATTTTGGGAGAAAAGTTGATTGGTGGTCAGCCAAGGTGGTGGCCCATGTCTGACCTTGGTATTGCTGACGATTCTGATTCTACACTACCTATGAAGTGTAACACGCAGATAAAAATCAAATATGGATTCACATATTCAAAACCTTTGCAGAGATGAGATGAAAATAGTGGAAATAAGAAGTAGTCAATGCAAGTTTGCAATAAAACGGATCGTTTCAACTTTTACAATGTATTTGAAATAAGACTAGAATAACACCCAAGAAAGGCAATTTTATCTAGTACAGTGTGTCACACTGAATTGCGTACTGAATCACGGACTATATGTCGTGCAAATAAATATTTATAGTACCAAACATATAAAACGGATAACAGAGAGCACTCTGTATTTTATAGCAATGCATGATTAAATAGACGTTGCCCAACAGAACACAGGTGGCCATATAACATCAACTTGGCGTTTCGCGAATCTGAAAAGAGTAGTTGAGCGGCGCGAAAACAGCAGACATCCAGGGAAGTGAGAAGGTGCGCGAGAATTGCAGCGTAGCTTGCGCAGTGCGGCGGAGGCGACAGATCGCTGAGAATAGAGGAGACGTCGTGGGAGGTAACGATGAAAAGTCCCGAAAGGGCGGAGCACATGAAGAGATGGAAGGACACTGCGGGTTCGAAGAGGACAGAAGGGAAGTAGGCCGAAGGAAGCGAGCGAAGCAGACGGGAGTGAAGATGCTGGGAGAACTAGTGGCGGCGGGAGAGCGGAAGAGACGAAGAGTGTGAAAGAAGAGCAAAAGGACGCTGCGGCACCGGTGGAAATAGGGGAGGCGGGGTAAAGGAGGGGGTGACAAAGCCAGGGGGGAGCTGAACGAGGCAGGGCAAGGCATGGTGGGGAGAAGGGGTCAGAGCGAGGGATCGGAACGGGGCGGGGCGGGGGGGTGGGGAGACGAGGTGTGAGCGAGGTGTAGGCGAAGTGTGGGCGAGGCGTGGGCGCGGTGGCGGGTTGGCCGTAGCCGGGACGGGGCGGTGCGGGCTCGGCATGCGCGCCGGGGTGGGACGTGTCCGGCGTGGGCCATGCTAAGCGGAGATCCTCCGCCGGAGACCACATGCATAGCTGGGCCGTGGCGGTTACAAACAAGCGAGAGAGGGGGTGGGCAACGGTAGCTGTGCGGGCCAGCCAAGCAACGAGTGCAAAGAATGCGCAGCGGTGGGCGCGGTTTCTCCCGCCACGCGGCGCCATCGCGCTCACGGGCGGCTTGCCGCACGCTATACTCACGCCTGACCTCTGTTCAGGCAAAGCAGCCCGTGTTGTCGTAATTATTTATTGTTTGGGGTGGCTCTTCGGCAAGGTGACACAATGGTCATAGTTCCAAAAACATTTGAATTAAGTGGATGGGCCTTTCAATTATTAGGTTCTTTGAATCTGGTCAGGAATCAGCTGTGAGATGGAAGACATTATATTGATGAAGTGGATGACGATGTAGAAATGGAGGAAAAAGAGAACCCCGAGAAACCGTGAGAAGTGATTGCTTTATACGCCTCAAATCCCACTTGGATTGGCCGGGTTTGGAAACGAAGGAAGGCGTTTACGTTGGTCAGCATAAGATGTGGATGGAAAAGAAGTGATAAATGGAGTACCTCGAGAAAACCTATTGCAATGCCATTTTGTCCATTGCAGTCCACTTGGATCGAACGGGGATTAATCCCAGCCCTAGCGGTAGAAGACGAGAAAAAAAAACTTTGAAAACTGGCACGACAAATGTTCTTCCAAACCCCTACAATGCAAGGTGCATCGGCTCGGGACACGCTCCTCGTAGGCGGTCCAATATGTGGGACATGAGCCTTAAGTCTCCGCCAAAGGGGAAGCTTCCGAGAAGCGACAGTACAAGCGAATGCAGGCATTGCGAGTGTATCGTCCCACAGAGTATCAAAGTCTCGTAGTGGAAGCGGACCTCCAATAAAGAGTTCGCAGTGCAGTTCAGAGTGAAGTAGCAGGGTACAGAGTGGAGTGAAGCGTAACGCAATGTGTAAGTGAAGGTCGAGACGAGTGCGCGTCCAATAAGCATAGTGATTTGCAGAAACTCACCATGAGTCACCCTGCGTCTCATTTTGCGACTAACCTAATATGAGTCACCTGCGTTAGAGCGACAGAACTGAGTGTACCTTAGAAGCAAAAAATCAGAAGTTACAAATTTTATAATATTTTTTATTACAATAAATAATTTGTAAATTTCTACATTCTTCACTCAAATACCAGGATAAACATTACATTCATACTACAATGACTTCACCTTCCTTGACATCTCATTATTCACATTCATTCGGATTAAAATCGAGTCTGAACGCAGTTATGTCACATCTGATGCGAAATGTTTGGCGAAATCTAATACAAAGTGAACTTCATTCAATTTCAAACACGTAATGAATACGCAGCAAGAAAATTAAAATGATACATGAACGAGTACAAAAGTATTTATTAAGAAATCGAATTTTAGAAACGCATGCCTAAAGAATCTGCATATATATAATAGAAACACAATACGAAACTCAATACAAAAGAATTTCGAATTCATCATTATATGTTGATTGTTCCAACTAAGAAAATAAAAATTACTCTCCGGTAAGCAATACGAATCTGTAACAATAGTTACATTCATGTCTGTTTAAGGTACCGGAAACTAAGACCTCGTTACCATTGAAATCTAAACTAAAAAAACACCCAAGAAAAGACTTATCAGCACATTTTCACTTCGATGAACACGAAAAGACTTTTTTGTAGAGAATATTTAATTTCCAGGTGAAAGAAATATTCCAATAGCAGTTCGAACAGAAGGTGCAATAGCTATGGTTCAGACACTTAATTTTTTTTAAATTGAGTCGTTGCTGGGATCTTTTGTGGCACGTACCTTTCGGAAAATATCCGTCGGGAGGCAGCATCTACATTCTCTCTTTTCCGGACCTTCACCCGCCTCCGCGCTGTCGTTTTCCTGAACAAGCACCCACCGCTACCAGCGATTCCGGACGGGTGCAGCAAGGCGAAAGGACGACAGAGGGAGGGAGAGCGGGAGACAGAGAGAGGATTTTATTAAAAAGGGCGAGTGAATTCTATTATCGGAAGGGAAATATTAAGCGAACGCAATTGGATATTTCCAGGCAGTGTAGTTGTCGCAGGAAAGAGTAGGATGTTTTTTTTTTTTTTCGTTTTTTTCCTTATTTTCGTTTGTTTCCAAAACATGATGTGTGGCTTACATTTCAGGTTATTCGCCGAAAACTTGTGAGTCATGTCCGGTACTTCGTTCTACTACAATGATATTTAGTTCCTGAGACAATATTTGGCTAACAACCTCAAATGCCGGACTTCATACGAAATTGAATTTCCGAACTCTAGTACCAAAATTTTCAATGAAGGCTAGCGTGATATGTAATCATGCACTATAAGTATTAATGCATAAAAGAACATACATAAGAAGATAAACGAAGATACTTATTCTCCAATAAGAAGTATTAGACCGTAAAATCAGTTGTAATAATATCATAACGATACGAAGCATTCTTAAAGAGGATATGACAGCAATACTTAATTCCACAGTCACAGAGGACAGAAATTACATAGATATCAAATATATTACTGTCGAGATAACACTGAATGCTATTCTCAGGCGTAAAAAATATGATTGCTTTGTAAATGTGATTTCGCAAATTGTTAACTGAGCAAATAACTCATTGGCTTACAAAGGAGTGACATACGCAAAACTACGAAAGAAAAATACAAAACCAATCACATTAATCAGAATTGGATTTGACGCTTGAACTCAATCAAACAACAGATTATATGAAATTGCATTTCTGAGCGATATTACATCAAACAATACAGTAATGAATGATTCCAAACGAATTCTGTCGCAAATGCACACGCGAGCAACGAAACAAAAATGTGCAATATCAGTTCACTTATCATACTTTTGGGGGGACAGGAAATTACTACATAAATCATGCTCCTTGAGAGCTTTTATGTGATCCAGAACAACAAAGCACGAAGAAAGCAAAATGTTGTATGTTAAAAATACTGAAATATAAGCATTTTTCTAAAATATATATTAATGGGCAAAAAAAGGAAACGATGCAGGGAGTATATAGAAGTACGACGATGGAGAGAAGATGACATACAACGCGGAAGAGTGGGAGTTGAAGGGACGAGGTGGGGAAAAGAAGATTTGAAGTGAAGGTCCAGAACGATGACTGAATTTTTGTTCCGTCAAACTAGTTCTCTTTTACGCCGACTACATGTGACGGCGTCAGGGTGTGATTGATGCGATTTGGAGAGGACTTCTGTTTGAACGCGAGACTAAGACTCTCCACAATCGTTCTCTTAGAGCACAAGTGACGGGGCCAGAGGAGGCATCGGGGAAGCTGGACGGGAACGGGAAGGATGGTCAAGCCGGCTTTACGGCGGTCAAGCATTACTTTCCGGGCTCAGCCCGGAAACAGGAAGTTTCTCGACCAATGAAGGGGCAGCAAATGGCGGTCAAGCTTTCCAGCTGATCGAGCGCGCGAACTGCGCGCGACAGGCGACACTGGTCTGAAGCGGAATTGAGAGTGTAGGGCGATTTTGAGAGTAGAGCGTGGATTTGCGAGGTTAGGGCTTGAGGCGGGTTTTGTTCGTCATTGTTGAGTTTTTTGTTATTTTTAGTAATTATAGTATAATTGTTTTTCTTTTCATATTAATACTTGGATTTATAATTTCCCACATTTGTTTTTGGTTTCGTTAAAGTACATTGGAGCTGTTTGTGTATTAACAAAATTTTAGTTTCTCGAAGTAGTATTTTCCTAGTGTTGGCATTATTTGTACTTATAGTTATATTTTTCTACTTAATATACTTTCGTTAAAGTATTCCTTATTCATAGCAGCTCACGCAAACACATCAGACAGATGGCAATACAAAGAGTAACACGGTAGCATAGCTAGAAGTGCTTTGGTTTCGGCAACTGTTTCTTAAAGTTTCTTAAAGCCGCTACAGATTCATAGCTCTGTTGCCTCTTCCCGTTGACGTTAATTGTGAAGCGCACGTACCTCCCGTTCACGTTCCCGTTCGCGTGCTATTGTGGAGCGGCCTTAAGGCGTCTTGGAAGACCGATTGTAATTCCTGGCGAGATTGTTGGTAATAGGAACTTACATTGCATCTTATTACTGAGAGAAATTAGACGACGATATCACAACTGACAGCACGACGTCGAACGGTTCGTTCGACCAGCAACTGACGCAATACTCATTAACGCATGTTGTTACACTTGACTCTGAAGGGGGCAGATCATCTTCATTTTTAGGAAAACCTTGAAAGTACATTATTTCTCAGAATGGCAAGAGTACACCTTGTATAAGAATTAAAAAATCAAAATATTAGTGAAAGTGAAGTGAAATGAAGTTGGCAATGCTGCTCCTACACCTGACAGTACACGACTGACCTAGATGAGAACTGAAAATAACAAGAAGTTGAAAGTAGACCTAGAAATAAATTTACGAGGAATCAAATTCTTTGAAATATCGAAAAAAAGGGGGGGATTTTAAAAAACATCGTCTCAGAAACTTCATTGAATAATAACATAATAACATGTGTAAAAGTATTCGTGTTATTCTGATGGTACTGCCTCCAGGAACTACGACAAAACTCTGGCGCAAAACATTGCTACTGAACGTAGCAAGGGCATACATAAACATTCAACATGCGTAAAGGATAACAGAGTATTGAAACGACAACATGCACCCTTACTACAAACAGCCCACATACACATGTGTTGAATGAGCTTCCCATCAACCTCCCGACTGAAGAGATAGCATAAAATATGTGGACAATTAAAAGATTCAAAGTATCCAACTTTTCAAATATGTTCGAAAACATAAAAACGACTCTGTATGTATGTATGTATGTATGTATGTATTTATGTATTGGTGTGTGTGTGTGTGTGTGTGTGTGTGTGTGTGTGTGTGTGTCGGCGGGAGAGGGGAGGCATAACATGCCAAGAAAGAATTTTCTTTCAGAGATGGCCATCAGAGATGCTATTCGAGTATATTAATCATAAAACCTTGTACTCCCACTGGACAATGAAACTACTTCAGAGAAATGCACAACTTGGTAATAACGTTCTAATGAAATAATCGTTATTGCGAGGTAGCCTTTGTAGACAAACGTACAGTTATCCTTTATAGACATCGCGACACAGGAACGACAGTACTGAAATTATTTACAACGCGTGTACAAAGAGCAGAAATGAATGACACATGCGCACAGCTTCTTCTCGAGAACTGACGCGTTGAACGCGACACAATGCATTCAGCAGAATCCGATTGCAATAAAACTCGAGGTCCACATCTAAAAATAGGACTTGATCCATTCTGTGAAAGCAAAGTGCATTCCATTTGGCAGGGTGCGAGGAAACGCTCGGCAGCTCCATCGGAAATTTCCGTCCGTAATAAATCATGCTCATGGAACATGCATAGACTGGTCATTCATTGGGACATTCCCGTAATCCATGTCGCAAGTTTCGGAAGGATCTCAGGAGCACCTCAGGATAGTAAATTGTGAGTGGTAAATCAAATATCTGTGTCCTAAAAGTCTTTTTACGCAAAAGAATATCCATTCAGTATATACCGCACAACATTGAAACTCGTGCCAAATAGCCGTTTGTAGGGAGAAACAGGTAAGTGTTGAAGAGTGAATTGAATTGATGCCTTATTTTACGTGGCGAGACTCAGGTCATGAGGCCTGCTCTTCCGTCTGACCACGCAAATTTCGTTACGCTCCTTTCACCTACTAGGGGAGAAAGAAGGTTGGGCGACGAAACAGGCAATTTGAATTTAGCTCAGAGGCTTCATTTATGCTTGAAGATCTTTTACATGCAGTAAATCTACTAACATCGGACAGCCGGCTTTACTTACCCTCCTAAGAAAGGCGTATGAAGGATTTTTTCGCCCTTAAAAATCCACGGTTTCGCTTCGATCGGGTTTGAACCCACGAACTTGGGTACACAGTTCCATACGCTAACCGTTACACCATTGCCGCCGCCATGTGAGAGTCAGTTAGTGAGTCCGCCATAAGGAAGTCCGTTATCGTTTTGTGGCTTATCATTTCTTAAATGCATTGGTTTTTGTGTCTTTTATGCAAGTTTCACGAAAGAAAAGAGAAAAGGTTTAGCTTTTTGGTGGTATTCGTTCAGTGCCTCCGCATTAATTTCGCTATTTTCCGGGATATCGTTGATAACACAAATGGTTCAAAAGTTGGTATATATTAATTATATTAATAAATATAGAGGTCCCCAAAATTATTAACTGCAGCAATCTGATACTGTAATTATTGTATAATAAAAAATGTATAATCCATATGTGATAATATTATATGAAAAAATTAAAAAAAAGGTAGAAAATATCTGCAAAACGAGGAAACAATTCAAATTTCATCAATAAAAACATAAGCAGTATGAAACGTAACCTGAACATTTTTACTGAATAGTAAATAGTGTTTACTGAATAGTAAATTTGGTGAATAGTCTGTACTGTTCACTCAACTGTTTCCAGCTTTTATCGGCGAAAAGCGTTATACACATGGAAGGGAACATAGACGTTCCTTACAACACGTCTGTATTATGAGTAATAAATGTGAAAGAACGGCTGCGTTTGACATCTAGTAATACATCAAGATTGCATCGACAACTTGCTCGGCCTCTGCCTTACATACTCCGAAAATACGTTTGGCTAATACAAGCGCACAAAGTGTAGGACTCGATACACAAAATCCGCCTTTGAGCAAACATCGTTGATCATTACCTTCTCTGCGTTATCGACAGGTGGGGATCGTCTCCATCCCCAATAAGTAGCCTGGTTATATGGAGAAATCTGTGGAGCACAGTTTTCCGAGAGTTGTCACCGAACACTTCACCTTCCATTACAGTTTTAACTAACTAAACCTGACTATCGACAGTTTCCGTAAATATGGAGCATTCTCAACGACCATAAATGATATATTGAAGTCAGGTTAACGGGGCTTGGTCAGTAGGAGTAAAACTAATTTAATACATGGTTGTTTACCAACGTTTCCGAAAATATATTTCCATCCTCAGGGCTGAATAACAAGAGAACGAAACAAACACGGTTACAAAAAGCTACCAACACACGTGTCGGATACAATTACAATATCTGGTTACAGTTGAACACATTTAAAACTTTGTTAACAGGCGTTACATTCCTTTCAACCACAAAGAAAGTAAATATTTAATTAAACGAACTCCTGCATGTTCCTGACTATTAGGCTTCTCACAGGAAGTGAGGAACATTCAAACATCTTCACCACATCAACACACACCACCACTACTAATGGTACAAAAGTTTCCGTGAAGAAATTTATTGCACGTTCCACCTCAACGCATAATTAAATATGAGCTTGTAGAACTTTTGTTAAATTTCGTCCATCGTATATAAAAGAAGAGAAAGAAATAATATTCCATTAACTCTTAATTAAGCAATGAAAATGTTTTAGAGTTTTACTTCATTTTAATCGGTTACACACAATACTTGCACGTAAGCGAAACCAAGCTTAATTGAATTACATTGTGCAGCAGAGTACCAAAGGATTTCGATACATAAGGTACAATATTAGTGATCATGAATTTTGATTTGACAATAAATACAATAATAAATTGGGTCTTTACAGTATGCATTTGCAGTAATTAATCACTACTTGGGTAAATTGTTTGTAGTACGTTTTATTGGTTTTTGAACAGTTCGTGATTTCGAAATCATTTTCTTATTACTCTTTTGCATGTGTAGATTTTAAATAATGACTCACAACTTCAAAAAACACATACTAGTCATACTTCCACCGTATTGATTACAAGCATGTTCTAAAATGTTTACCAAATTTGTTTGCTATAGAATAGATAGGCGGGACGGACTGACAAAGAAGCGCGATTTTGAAGCGGGACACAGTGGTAGGAGCGAGAGCATAGATATTGGTAGAGAGTCTCCGTCGCTGGAATCGGTCTGCATGACCACTCCTACGCAGGAAAAAATCAGTCTTGAAACTTTGTGATCACCCCTTGTACTGGAGAAGAATGAAGAAATGTCACGTGTGTGAGAGAGAGAGAGAGAGAGAGAGAGAGAGAGAGAGAGAGAGAGAGAGAGCGGGATTGTGGAGCGGGATAGGATGGTGCAGAGCCAGGCAGGGGGGAGTAGAGCGGGGCGGGCCAGTAGAGCAAGGGGGAGGCATGGCGGTTGAACGAACAAGGGTGAGGCGGGGTAAGCTGGAGCGTGGTGGGGGGTGCGAAAGCCCGTTAGTCACATAGCACGCGCGTCTGCGCCTCACGGCCCCTCTCTTCTCCGCTCCGGACTAATATTTACGCAAGGCAGTCGGCCGGGAGCGCACCTGCCGACGCCGGAAAACAAACCACCGGCGCCCGAAAACGGCGCTCGCCCACGCTCGGAAGCCCAGTGGCGCGCCACTCCAAGCAAAGGAACCACAACTTTGGGTCAACTCATCTTTTTTTTTTTTTTTATAACTAGTGCCCTGAAGTAGCAAAAGCTGATCGTTTATAAAGGGACATTTTAAAAAGCCCTTTGAGGTCATTAGCTAAATCAAAAGTAATAAATGGAATGAAACAGTTTTCCTTAAAGTCAATTAGATTCAGACCAATATTTTATACATTTGCTGGGAATGTAAATAATACTCTTGCTATTTTTTATTAGAATCTAGTACTGCAGTTTAGCACTGCTTTCGCAGTTTATACCAAATAGACGTTCTTTGACGTAAGTACATGCTTGTATCAAATGAACAATATTACAAAATTCCGAATCTTCTCCCGGAACCACGTCTTTAAAATAAATATTGAAATATATTACATTTCTACCAATAGGAACATTATTTAATTCTGGATATTTTCTTTTCATAATTTCTCTACATACATACACTGCTTGAGCTGGGACCATTCACACTTCAGATATCATCTTACTCTGTAAATACTTTCAGCGCCTTCTGAGTTGCAAAACATAACTTTTGTTATTAAGTCAGCCATATTCAAGAAAGCACAAGACTCTGAGAGACAATGCTGATTCAGCCACTGATTCACACTGCACTTTATCACGGAGCATTTGTGTACTGAATAATGAGGAAAAGATGCATCAGTAAGCGACGGGGTAGTCAACCTTGGGCTGAGACGTGATAACCACATTACTTGAAATAAAAGAAATGCTTTCCTAAAACTTATTGATTTTCACGATGTTTTGTAAAAATAACGAATAATAGAATGATACATTTCGCATCATTTTAGGTGCCAAGATTCTATCACTTTTTACTCCAGTACAGTACAGTAGTTAGTGGCCATCTTTCTCTCCGGGATGTGATATAACAACGAAAAGAGTAGAAGAAAGAGATAAAAAATAACTTTGATCATACAAAATACCAATTCTCAAAATAGGTATTTTTCTTATCTTATCTAACAGCATCGCGTGAAGCCATATTCAGCAAGGGTCCTTACTTTTTTCCAGACTTTTCTCCACAAAACAATCGCATGAAATAATGAATAGAGCCAAAACATCCTCCCAACAAAAAATGCAAAAGATAGAACCTGAACGAAAAATAACAAAGTCGACGACCTCATGAAAAGAATATTATTCATTTATATGGACCAAATAAAAACGAGAAATAACAGTATTGCGGTTTCTCTCATTAGTGTCGCATACAAAGCGTGAAAAGAAATACAAAACCTTCAAAGGAATAATAAATGTACGAGCTCATAATTAAGAGAAACAGCAAATTTCACGAACAATACACGATGCGACGGTCTTTCTACGAGTGATGTACTTTGTTCATTTAAAACATGTGAGTTATTCATGCACAAGGCCAACATGAAACACTCAACAGACGAAGCAAATTCAGAAAGAGAGACAAGCATTCCGGGCTAGAGGATTTCCAGGAACAAAACACGTTTTATGAAATTGGAATAATCTCTTAATCAGATTTTCGACGAAATTCGGAACTAAATGTTCCGGAAAGGAAAAAAAAGGTTAAAGAGTCTTTTATACCCGTGCATACCTCTGGGAAACACCTGGCAGAGCTTATGAAACATTTTTATTTTATAAAGATATTTCGTTTTTGGACGCACTGATAAAAGATCCATTTCATTAGCGCTTGAAATGATTAACTGGCCTTTCACAATAATATCACCTTCGCGAATCTCTAAAGAACTGTGATCCACATCAATAAATTTTATTTCTTTCTAAGTGATTCACAATAATTCATTTTCTTCTTTCGTTTATTTTGAAGTATGCTGTAGGATATGGCAATCAAATTGGAATATTAAAGAATATTATATTATTCTCTCCATGTCATTATATTTGAAGCTAATACCGCTTCTACCATTGCTTGCAGGTATAAGATTAGCAACTAGATTCGTAATGAGAACTTTCGTAAAGACGATACCAACATCTTCTCATAATGCCTACAATAACAGATATACGATATACATGCGTCTAGAATGCACCTCCGTAAGCAGCAAATGTTTGCAAGAAGAGGGAAATTTTCTCTTGGCAAAGAATCAAAAGTAAATATAAAGCACAATAATTAGAGAAAGACATCACGCTATAGAGCAAGAATCTACAGTCACATATTCTTGGCAACTGAAACTTCCAAGATGTCACGATAATCATTTCGATTTAAATACCATTAAAAAATAGCTTAACTCGGCGCGCATGTGATGAAATGCATTTATTACGGACAAAAAACTGACTTATATATTACAGCCACAAAACAGCCGAATAATGATATTGGAAAAGTTAAAATATTTTCACTTGTCCCAAGTACGGCAATTATAGGGCCGCCATATTATTAACCCGAACATTTCCAGTGAACATCAACACGGAAAAATGCCGATAAAAGTAGTCAGAAATAATTTCATCGTAATTTAATTACTAATTCTGTTACACGTGCCATTCCAACACAGGAAGATATTTTTTTAGTATATTACAAACTAATTTAATAATGTACCCCCACCACCCCTTCCACCACGTGGAATATGCGGGGCTCGAAAAATCAGTTGCCTGTCACAGTGACGCGCCAGCGCATTTCGGGGCCGAAGTGATTGTGTTTCATAATTAGCCAAACAAAGCGGAGAGATTACAGCTGGCGAGCGGATTAGAAGAGAGTTGCGTAGGAGGGGGCATTGGAAAGCAATTTGCGGGCGGAGGGGGGAGGGGCAGGGGGGGCGACGGGGTGCGCGACGAGGGGCTAACGGAAACGAGAAGCAAAGTGAGTGAGAACAATGACTGCTTGAGAAACAGTTTACTTCACACCACAAGCGATTAGTAGCAATTTATAAGTATATTGCCGGTCTACTGATAAGGTAAAGTAGATTCTGATGTTTTGAAAGTAAATTTAATTGAATACAAGGTTATCGTGGAATCCGTACACAAACACTCTACTACATACGAGAGTTCTAAAAGAAAAGCAAGAATTAATTTCTGACAATTTCCACAGCAATACTTAACATATACAGTCCAGCATTTTTATTCTTAAGTAATTTTATGCAGAGTACACAGGCCCTGAATTAAACTGAGTTCATTTGGTGGATCGGAGTGCCCGACATGAACATAGCGGAATCGTGAAACAAAGTGAGTAGTGGGAACAAGTTTACTTCACCCCGCAAGCGGTTAGTAGCAATTAATATTGCCGGTCTAAAGATAAGGCGAAGCCGTTTCTGTTTAGAAAATAAATTTGATAGAATACAAGATTATCTTTGTTTCCAGGCACAAACATCTTAACTACACACGAAAGTTCCAAAACAAAAGTTAGTATTAACTTTTGGCAATTTACACTGCAATACTTAACTTTATTACTGTTCAATCATATTGAATTTGCATGTAATTTTATTCAGTCTATACAGACCCAGTTAAACAGAGATCATTTAGTTAACCGCTCCTAAACATTTTCATTCAAAAGTTTTCTTAAAGTTCACGTAAAAAACATATTCCTCCTTCCGATGAACAGCTTAGAAAAAGTACGTGTTTACTCTTCACACAACCAAATTCAATTCTTTCTTCAAAAGGGCATGGTCGCGCGACTAACGACTTCAGCTGCAGTCAATTTAAGGATCAGTCAGAATGTGATTGTTGCGTTCGCCAAGTAGATATTGCTGCTCCCAATTTCGATGTAATAATGTGGCCATAATTTCAGCCCTAATTGACAATGTGGGTAATCATTATAACAAGGGACAAAGCAATGCACGAAATTTCATCGTATCCGATCAATAAGCCAGCTTAAATGCCAGAGGTTTTAATGTAAAGAGAAAAGCAGATCACAACACCAATACTGAACGAAAGCCACAGTTACGTAGTTAGTTACCGATACTGAATGCGGGATTCAGTCTAATGATCACGAACACCACCATTACAAGAATGCAAAAAATAATATTCTTGTTTAGTGTCAGTGAAAGATAAAAAGGTTACGTGCATTCTAATAAATTAGTACATTCATACAGTTGTAAATATTTAATACTAGTAAGAATAATTCATAATGAAAATATATGTTTTAAAAGATTAAGTCGACAAATATAATTTACTCCCTCCAAAGAAAGTTCATTCCTCAATACAAAAACACTGCAAACGATCAGATATACAGCGTAAATGCTAATTTCTGCTAATGCGTCGACAAATTAGAACCGGACCGACGAGTAGATGCTGTATAAAGAAGGCAACATTCTGTGAAAGTGCAGAGACCACGGCAGCTCTCCTCATCATTCTTCTGTGGCGAGGATGGAACATCAAAGCCGGTTGCAACAGGCCGCAGAAGACGAAGCTGATGAACAAGGCCCGAGTGGAAGGTCAAGCCCACAGGCGAGAGACAGCAACTCACCTGAGGGCAAGAGCGGGAATATAAAAAAAACAAACAAAAATCAAGGTTTAAAAAAGCAACCAGAGACGCGCGCAATCGTAGAGAGAACTAGAGAGCGCCGGAAGATCAAACGAAGAATGAGGCAGAGGGGACTGGGGATGTTGGTTGTCACGGTGGTGGATGTTTCACACTGGTGGATGTTTATTTTCACGCTCTTAGTCGACGATGCCGCTTTCGACTGTCACCCCAGAGCCTTCTTCCTACAACACACACCCTACAGCCGTATCAAACTGATATTCATGTTTTCGTCGTATTGCCGGAGTCTCGCTGTTTTTTTTTTATTGTCACGTTGTTAAAAGATTTGTTTAGTAATCGTTAAAATATTTGGCGATAATTGACACGGCAATGGTAACGTAAGCGCGTAGTGCGTTGCATGAAACCGTGTAATGTTCCTACAACGCTCGGGGACGTATTTTGGAGGCTATTGCAGTGGGTGGGATGGAAGGAGATGGCCTTATATGACTTCCACATATACTCGTAAAAGTCTTGGCGAAAAATGGTAATCTACCTCTACGGGTAACCCGATTTCTGACACTTCTCACGTCGCCAGTGATAACGTACGCATAGTGACAAGAGGAGTTGGGGTAACAACCTGGTGTGGCGTCATGGATAAAGACACACAAACATTTAACAGTATGTGCAAGTTTTATTTACAAACAATATACAATAATTACATTAACTGCTCCGTAAATACACACTTTCCCATATTTCCCAAGCTCCCGCCTGTGGATACACCACATTTTCTAGTTATAAACTCTACTGTTCTGTGGACATCCTAAACCGAATCTAGGACAAGTCCTGCAAAGCAAGTTGACTAGAAATGAACCTTTCAAGCAAAAATATCCATAAACCTGAAGGCTGCCCGTTCGTCACAACGATGCGATTCTATTTACCTCACGACCAACCCTAAGCTAGTTTATATCTTCCAATATTCAGAAAGAGAAAAAAAAGAGCACGCCTGTGAATTACCTCAGGCGCAGTGACCGGCAGAAGCAACGATTCCAAGCGACGCCACGTTTCGAATCATATCGGCACCTCCGAAACGATGCCCGAAGCTCCAATATTGCGGCCATCGTAATAAGACGTTTTATCGCCGGCGCCATTTTTCACCTCCCCGTCTTCCAATATCACACAGCGCAGTCCAAACGTCCATCACTTCGCTAGCCACCGCCGCCGCCGTTCCATATGAACAGATTCCGCGCGTTCACATGTCGCTGAGTTACGGGAATCGGGGCCAAAACATTGCATCAAAACGAATTTCGCATTCGACTCGCTCGCTCGATGCAGTCTGGTGCTCTAAAACAGCGGTCGCAAAACGATCAGCCCTAGCAGACAGTTGAATTCACAATATTAAATCCCCCGGTCGATCATTATGATTTTTTAAAGAAAAAAAAAGTTAAAGAATAATAAAACGACTTGAATTTTAGATAGATAGAAATTTATTCTACAATTGGGCATATGATGCCCGGTGGCAGAATGCAAACTCATTTACTCATACGAAATGTACCTATTTATTTTCATTTAACACTTTTACATCGTTAAAAAACAATGTTCTGTTCCCCCAAATACTTAATATAAATTGTAATTCATTTTTCCACGAGTCACGTTCTTCACAACCGTTTTCCGTTTAAAGATTCTTTCATATCTCTATAAGTCATATGTCTCTTGATCAGCTACGTTTTGGTCTTCCTCTGTTTTTCCCAAACCACAACAAACCATTCTAGAATGATTTTTGGTATTATTTTTTTCTGTCATTCTTTTAACATGTTCAAACCATTTTAATTCATCATCATCATCATCTCCCTTTACGGATTAGGCATATTGCCTGTTCCAGCCTCTTTCCATCTCATTCTTGGCTTTCCAATGTTTCTCTTTCCTCTAGGCTTGTAATTCAGTGCTTGCACTGGAAGTGCCAGTTGTAATTGTTTATATTAAATATTTCTAATATATGAACCTATTTTATACAACGTAATAATATGACAAATAGAGCTACATCAGTAATTTCGAATGGATGCAGAATTTAAAAGAAAATTATGCATCCACCGGGATTTTCAGAAGTGTCTAGGTTTTGTTAAGACTCCCAGAATTATTACGGTCCTGCTTGTTGAAATACGTTTATGAATTTTTGGCTTCATTATAAATGAAAAAAAAAAGTCCAGAGTTTTTTCGGACCTCAAAATCTTTTTCGCCGACTGCTCCTGAACCAATCTACTTTAAAAAAATGTTGTAAGAACACTGCTAACATTTATATGACTTTTGAAGTGAGTAGACTGTGTTATTGAGACGATAAACTTTTTGTGAATATTAGTACCCATCGTACTGACTTGTCTACCTCACTTGCTATTATTTTATTTAGAACTTTCACTTCGAGTAAAATAAATCGTAAAATTATTTCAAAGATTAGGAGTTTATGTGACATCAGAGATTACATTTCTTCTCATCGCTAGGGCAACTTGTTTATATACATTTTTTTAAAAAATTGACAGAAACACTAACACAACAATTTTTTTGTAATAATCAATGATTAACAAAAACAATAATATATTATTTTGAAGTATATATCTTTTTGCAAAACCTATTATTTGGTTATTAATACAAAGGAAACCATTTTCACATAAACGCTATGAACATTAGATAAGCGATTACTGAACAAAATTGTGAGTTACAAAACAAACCTTAAACGAATTCATTTATCATATGTACTCAGTAAAAAACCAAGGAGTATTTTTTTAAAAATTTAATCTGCAGGAAGTTCCTTTCTTCCACATTCACACAACAATCGCAAGTTACAATCGGATGGCCACGCGGCTCGTTCAATGGCAGTTTCACAACCACTGATGAGAATATAGCGTTACAGTGACAACCTAAAAAGTAATTTCCTACTCATTTTCGCAATTATCGCAGAGATCATAGTGAGATCTTTGCCCAATTCACAAAAAAATATAAACGGCCGTGAAGCGAATTATGTGAACAATACGTCACTAACATCACATGTACATTATCCGTGACGCATCGAGAAGGGAATATATTCACTCGACGAAGAGTTGACAACGGCATCCAACGATCTGCATTCATCATGTTGCTCTTGAAAGCTCTGTCGGTATCCATGATTTTCCTTGTAGCGCCTCGAGAGTTGCGTGCAGAATTCGCCACTTCGGTGAGTACCAGAACATCGACGGCTACCAAAAGAGTGAATGTAACAAATTAACATTTTTTTGCAACGATAAGACAGATTTAGTGTTGACGTTTTAAAATACACAATGGGAAGGTGACAGCATGAGCTACAATTTCGTCAATAATGTTTGAATTACACTCAGATATGCGTGTATGGCATCTCGATTCTTCGAAATAGTCGCTGAAAGAATTTAACACACCTATCCTCAGATCTCGACAATTTTCTCATCTCGTTTATCATTACTGCAGCAAGTCATTATGGATCCTAAAGGGTGTTTCACGCGGATCAACTAAAAGATTCAATATTTGGACTATAGAGGCCATACACACGCATATACATATTTTGTTCTATTATATTGTTTATAGTTCTATAAAATGGGCCTGCATGTACAAACAAATATGCTCATCCATTTTGAGGTAACAATGAAAATAACATATTTTTTTATTCTTGACCCTTTGCAATTACATGTCGGGTGGTTCTTAAGATTAAGTCACTAAAACGGTCAATGAAAATTGAATTTAGATCAATTCACTGAACCACTTGACACAATTAAAATAACATTTTATAAACACAAAGTAAAAATTCCACCATACGTCCAGATTACCTAGAGATTCGGAGAGGATGGAATTGATCTAAAAGAGAACGATGAAGTTGATGAGGAGGACATTAAGTTTGGGATTTTTTTAAAACATTTTTGGGATAGGTTTCTCATTTATGTATCTTTGAAGTTCTCCGGTGAATGATATACATATTTGGATTGATTGACTGGTAATTTCCGGGCGCGTCAACTGCATTGCATGTTAGTGTGTGTGTGTGTGTGTGTGTGTGTGTGTGTGTGTGTGTGTAAGGGGTGAGGATAGGTGAAAGAAGAGGAAGGAAAGATCGCACGCGGTCCATGGCCCGCTAGTTAGTGTACTGCATTGCCAATCATCTTGTGTTGATCGAAGAAACCAAAGAAAACTGTCCATCACAGCAGCCGGTCGATATGCAATTGAATTGCATGCAATTAACAGGGGAATTAATAATAGGATATGGATCACGGGATCGGTCAATTAATGAGATAACATTAGTTTGCCAACGTTTCGGAATATTTAATTCCTTCATCAGGGCTAACAAAAAACAATCACAAGGAATAAGGACAACTTTTCTGAACAACAACATTAGAAATCACACAAAAATGCCATGAACGAAAAATATATACATGAAGAAAAATAATGAACATACACGAAGAAAAATAAATAAATAAAATAAAAATTTTAAAAATTAAAACAAAACAAAATTTTATACTGTATATATAAGCCAAGGTAAAGTGAACGGTACACACCTTACTAATACATTCACTGGTCAAACATCATGCTCGCCTCCAGCCCAATTCCAAAATGTAGTTGCTGAAGCATACACGTCCATTTCCAGTCAGACCTGGGCCACGACACGAAAGAAAGTGAATGAAAAAAAAACGTGTATTGTCAGGACCACGTGCTGTGCAACTGCATGCCGGAAACATGCGTATCCGGTTTCATTTACATTATTCATTTATTTATTTATTTTCCTTTTTTTTTTCTTTTTATCGGACCACGTGTTACGGAAAAACAATTGTTAACAATTACTAAATTATTAATAAACTACCCTTAATAGATATCTAGGGGAATGAATAGCGAGATCACCACCCAGCATTCTGGTTGCAGGGCCCGTACGACTGCATCATCGTGAAGAAGGTGCAGGCGTGCGAGTGCTCGGGCCCGCGCTGCATCAAGATGGACGTGAAGGTGCGGGACACCGACAACGGGCCCGCCATCACCGGCGACTGGGAGACGGCCGTCGCCTTCAACGACGGCAACACCACGGTGAGACCACCAAGCCCGCCAGGCAGGCACTCAACGCGAAAAAATACCGCTTCCATTTTTTTCCCCCCAACATTCATATGCAGAAAATACTTTACCTTCACTGCCTATTGATTTAAAAGTGGACGCCAAAATAATGTGCCGTACGCGTACCGCAAAATAGTCAAGGCCGTCTAGAAGAATCGAGTATTGCAAAGTAAACAAAATATTTGGGCGACATGAATCAAAATATCTGTTGTCTCGCTTATTGAGAATGTTCCCAAGATTATACACTTGTAAGTTTGCGTGTATTTACGCTAAAAATTAACGAACTGTTATGCCAATGTCTTTGGCGTATTAAAAAAATACCGCTTCTATTTTTTACAACATTAGTGTACAGACACCAGTCCACCTTCACTGCTTATTGATTAGAGTGTAACACTGCGGTATGCGTATGCCAAAATATTTTGCCGCACGGGTACCGCAAAGTAGGCAACGTCGTCTAGAAGACTCGAGTACTGCAAAGTAAACAAAATAGTACTTGGGCGACACGATTCAAAATATCTGCTGCCTCGCTTATTGAGAATGATCCCAAGACTATACACAGGTAAGTTTCCGTGTACTCACGCTAAAAATGAACGATTTCATATGCCAATTACTTTGGCGTATTTATTTTAAAATGCTGGTATTGGCTCCTATTTCCACCTCATCTGTCAAAATTACATTCCTCAAACACTCACAATCTGTCTTAGTTAGGCAGATAACTATGACAACATGAAAAAAAAAAAATCAGATAAATCGCGTTAAATTCGAATTATTTCCTCCACAATATCGCTAAGACCGACACTACAAGAGCTATCAGGTATTGAATATTATTAATATTTTTTTATTACAATGGTCTTTTTTGATAACATTACACATCGTCTGATTAATGTGAGGACGACTGAAAAATGAGTTCCCAAACACAAAACTACTTTCTCGTGATAAGCCAGAACATAGCACATGTTTTCCCTACCCTTCCGGAAACATCCGAATTTGATTACATCGTATTATTTCTAAGAACGAATAAAGCACTTGCTGTGCGTGGACTGGTACACGTCGCCCCACCTGCACAGCGCGTGAGCGGCGTGAGCGTGGGCGTGGTGTTGCAGACGCGGGCGACGTTCTACAAGTGGGACTCGGCGGGGGCGTGGCGCTTCAGCGGCAACGGCAGCTGGGAGCTGCCGTGCGAGAGCATGGCCACGACGTGCGCAGGACGTGGAGCAGCTGGCGGCCGCCTCGGGCTTCCGACCCCGCTGCCCCATCCCGCCCGTGAGTCTCCGCACGCACCACGCGTCCCGTCACCCTTCTCCTCCCGCTTCCGCTTCTTCTCTCCCGCTTCTTCTCCTACCGCTTCCGCTTCTTCTCCCCCGCTTCCGCTTCTTCCACTTCTTCTCCCCCGCTTCCACTTCTCCCACTTCCGCTTTTCCTGCTACTTCCGCTTCTTCTCCCGCTTCCGCTTCTCCACCTTCAACGTCTTCTATTTTGTCTTCGTCTTCTAAAGCTACGAGAACACTGAGTTGGTACGGTACGAACGGGTGGTACGGCACAGTCGGCATTGCCGAGACGGACGGATGGGACAGTGCAAACATTCCAGACAGATTAGCTGTAGGTTTGGTTTCTAGCTCCGCGTCATGAATTGTCCGCAATGTCTACATACGATAAGAAGAAGTAATTTTGTGTTAAGTTTTAAAAGAATAAAACAATCTGAGGTGTCGAAGAAGAACCCGACTTTCTGGACAGAACAGAACAAGACTGACAAAAAGGAAATTTCGCGAGTTATTACTGAATCGCAAATCAATACTGAATAATCTGGTTAAAAAATAAATTCTCCCAATCAGGATGTCTCTTGATATAGTTGAAGGTCTATTGAGTATTTTAAACGAGAAACTACAAAGAGAGAAGACTAATTTTAGAGAAAAAATTACGATCAAAGGTAAGTTAGCAGCGTGAAACCGAAGTACATCCTTCTTTATTTTCGAGAAATTAGTATTTAATTTCCATTTCTCCGCTAGTTTTCTGACTAGGACGTTCCTCCTTGATATCGACCAGCTTCGTTCCCTTTTTGACTCGGTTGCCATTCCACGTTCTCGTAAAAGTCTGCATTTGTCGATTCGCAAGGCGTGTCCGAACCAAATCAGTTGCCTCTTCAATTTGCTCTACGATGTAATATTGTAGTTCCGTTATCCCTTTACTTAATTCCTAAAAATGCTGTTGTTACCTGGAATTGAAAATTATTTATTTTCTTTTTCAGGGCAAGTATCATCTCAAGAACTACAGTGCATGCCTAAAATTAAAGAAATTTCCTGTGTGCTTTTACGGAAATTTTAAGTATACCATTGAAGTCTTTCACCAGAAGGAACTTGTCGGATGTTTCACAGTGGAAACTGAGGTCAACCCCGGGGGAAAGAAGAAAATTATTTGATCCCATAAAAAGTACATAGCGCGAGTATATCGCACTTATGGAATCATCCGAAAGTGGTACTGAAATAACGTTCGTGACCTCGCGTTCGTACGGCGTCTATATATATATATATATATATATATATATATATATTGAATATTATATTTTAAAAAATTACACAATGTTTGTTCGTTGGATTAATGTATTGCACGTCACAATTAAAAGTATACCATATTATCTATTTCCCTGAATGCGACATTTATTCAAAGGTTCTCATGAATCCCCAAATTATGCAATTTTATACTTATCAAGTATTCTAATCTATCTCCCTTATATTAATTCAGATTGTCATTCTCCAGGGAGGTGGTCAATCAGCTAAAGTAGCAACAACGCTGTCTTTGTGTAGCATTGTCATTCAATTCTCATAAAGAAACATCTTTTCTTTCACAAATCAATCTGCGTGACCTTATTCATTTTATGATAGTCGCTGCTCCTATCCACATTTTTATGAATTAATTAAACCTTTATTTGAATTCAGTTATTCATTTACTTGGTCCATTGCTAACCAGAAATCTCAAAACTAGCAGAAATGAGCATTTCCCCTTAGTTTAGGAAAAACAATGTTTAATTGTAGCAAATCAATAGTGAAAAGAAAAATTAAGACATTCTATTGAATATTTAAATATCAAAATAAATGTTTCAAACTTCTAGAGTATACAGAGGACTCGAAATTAACACATTTTGTCAATGAACGTGTAGTTGGGAATTGCAAATAACTGAGTTACATGCATGTATAGATGTGACACACAACCCGTTATTCACTGATGGTCGGCAGATTTATACAATCATCTTGACTATGTTACACCGTGACCTGCCGAACATTTAGGCTCACAAAGTAGTCTAAAAATCAGGGGGAAATGTCACATGTGTAACACAGTTACATGAAACTTCCCAGTACAGGTTCATTGACAATAAGTAATCCTTTTCAACTACTTTAAGCGCTCTAGAAAATTGTAACTTTTATTCTGAGACAACCGACATACCATATGAATACTCGTTTGTCATACATTTTACGATGGTATGCACCAAAATGAAGGGAAAACCACGTCCGTACTTACAAACAAGCATATTAGTCCAGTCAAACGGCAAAAAGTAGTATTCGTTAAGTTTTGATTATTTGAGAATTTGTAAAACAAAAAAAAAAATCCTTTTACACTTTCTTTCCTTATAACGCCAAATTGCGCAATATTTCTGCCAGGATATCCGAAATGAATGACTAAGTTCTTTTCCAAAAATTGATAATAATGTTCATAACTTGTTTGCTTGAAAATGTGTTTCCAGGCAAAATTCCTGGAGGCAAACTTGATATTTATGTTCAGCCACCATATAATAAGAGAATAAATAAAATAAAATAAGGGAATGAAATATTAAAATTAATCAATAATTAAGTAAAAGAACCAAAGAAGCTCCCCTATCTACCCTTTTTGAGCACCACTTGACTAGACACGCCCACAAAAGGGACGAAAGCATTCACCACCAAGCCGCTCAAAACATAGTTTGAGCCCTCAGGCGCCAAAGCGGGTGAATGAACCCGCCCCGGCGCAAACCCCCGCTCCTCGTCGATAATTCGCGCACACCGGGGAGCCGGCGCTGGGAAGGTGTTGCCGCGGGGACGGCAGGGGGCGGGGCCGCAGATGCTCGGGGGGTCGGTCGGACCGAGTGCGGCGGCGGCGGCGGCGGCGGCGGGCGAGGCCGTGCCGGGGGCGGCGTAAGCGGCTGGGCAAACGCCTGGAGCAAACACACGCCCCGCCCCCTCCCCTCACCGGTGGCCCTTTCTCGCTCCCTCCTCCGCTCTGCCCTAACCCGAGTTCCAGAGACGGGTTCTTCGCGACCGACGCCTGCCGGCCGCCCGGTACGGTGTGCTCTACTACACGCACTCCGCTTTACTAATTACAACAATTAATAGTATTAATAAAATTAATTATATGCGTGTGTACTAAGATTGTCTCAAGAGAGAATGACTAGAATGGCTCTGAATTATAAGCCAAGACGGAGAAGAATCGTGGGAAGATCACTAAGAAGATTGAGTGAGTAATTCTAGGAACAGAAAGACTGAAAAATCGAAGCCTTGCAGATCATGATGATGAATACGATGATGATGAGACGACGATGATGATATAAATAAAATAATAAAAGAATATAGTTATCCCGAAATACGAAAAGTGTCTACTTGTGGATGTTGCTGTTCCGAGCCATCAAAATGTAACCAAGGAGGCAGAGAAACATTTTAAATACCAAAGTTTGGAAATCGAGATCAACCAAATGAGAGGCATAAAAGTACAGGTCGTCTCAATATTATACGGAGAGAAATTTGGGTAAGAATTAGGCTAAACTCCCATACATTCAAAAAACTGATAAGTGTAAGATAATGTTTTATTGCGAACAGCTCAAATGCTGCACAAAAAAAGTAGAGGTATCGACAGTCCATAGATCTGTTCTTTAGGAAGCTGGTTAAATAAGGAGTATACTTTATAATTTACCAATTAATAACATCTTTACTCGTGAATTAAGAGGAATTTTATGAGGAGTGGGGGATTATTGTATGAGGATAGGTTCATTCATCGGTTTAGGCGCATAAGGGCTGAATTATATTAATTACTCCATCGTGGTCCGCAAACACCTAGGATTTCCCTTCATTATTCATTCCGACTTAGAATTAATGTCATGATTCTAAGGATAAATCATTCCTATTTCTTCAAAATGAAGACAAAAAGTTCTCACTTCAAAGCTACATCACAAAATGATGGTTATACACTTTATCAAGTTAACACAAAGTATAAAAGTTACTATGAACATACAACAGATTATTAAATCTAATACCAATTGTATCTTAATACTATTTCTTTACATTAATGCTCCAAACGCTTCATAAATAAATTCATTAACCAAAGATATTTGTTTGACAAAGGAACTGTTTTGGTTGTAAACGTTATCAATCTCGGATGTCGAGAGAGTATCTTATTTCTATTAATCCATTTAAGCACAATTCCATAAACGACTATGAACGCGTGAGACTTGCGGCGAATTTTCTAAGTTATGTAAAAAAGCCTAGAACTATTATTATTTTTTATCCTGGTACTGTACTGTTATCCGTTACTGTACTGCAATTAATTTCGTAAAGAAATTACACAATATACAACCTTAACAACTTAACTTAAGAACCTTAACTACACCGTGTGTAAGCGCAATCTAGTAGAATAGCGCAACGAAAATTAAAAATCAAGAGCATACAGAAACAATGAATAGAACCCCCGCAATATAGTACTTATTTCCATCATGTGTACACGCAGCATGTCAAAACATCCAGAAATATATCTACACATTCAGCACTGTGCTATACTTTCAAAATACTTTAGTTCACACGATTTCATTTCATTTAATGAAGAATTACAAACAAAACTTTAACAAGAGTTCAACCTCTTCAGACAATAACAATTTAAAAAACAACAACATTAATACATGTGTTACTTCAACTGTACACCGACATTGTGTTTTTCTTCTACGACGCATGAAATACAGAGTTCCATTTTCCTACGGGGTCCAACAAATCCTATAAACTGCATTCCAAAGACACGCATTTGATGCCCCGTTAAACATTTCATCTCCATCCAGCGAACCACAAGCACTCCGAAACCGCACAAAGCGCAAAGGAAATCCACAATCCTTTCTCCCAGAGAGGAATTTCCTTTTCCCATGAGCACGCCCCCCCCCCCTCACTCAGGCGCCGGCAGATCCACGCGGAAAAGACGCAACCCGCCCAACTCCCACCGCCAGACAAATGACTGCGGGCGAGAGCAGGGCCGATACCAGCACGGTCGCGGCCGGAGCGGACCCGAGAGAAAGAGAAGGTCGGTTGATTTAGCTGCGGAGTTTTATGACAGTCGCAAATGAAGCCGCGGTGGCGAGGGACCGTGGCGGGAGCGGGGGGCAGGGGGCGGGCTCACCTGGGCGGGGGAGGTGCCGGGGCCTAATCTCGTAATGCACGAGCCGCCTAAAGGCAGGCAAGCGGTCGGGAGCAACGCAGAGGACTGCTACGAAGGGAGAGGTAAATCGGAAGACGGACGACGCACAAAAGGAGAGAAGCGAGAAGAGCGTACAACCAGGCGGCGGGAGGACTGCGGGCGGAATCAACGCCAAACGAGATTACGAGACAATACGAAGCGAATTAAGATAATCAGTTCCTTTCCGTTCTCTCTCTCCTCGCCCTCTGCATTTACCGCTTTAATTTTGACTTTCGGTTATATACATTTCTTCAAATCTCTAGATATCTGATCGCAACAATAACACAAGTGAAAATATGGAAGAATACGCTAAAAGATACTACAGCGAAAAATGTTTTAAAAAGACCTAAACTGTGAGGAATGTATTCGAACACCTTCCAACGCAATGGAAACGAAGGAAAGGACTTCCAAACAATGGAACGAAGTGGAAGGGAAAAAAAAGAGAATACATTCAAAACGAAAACCACGGAGATAAAATCACAGGCAAGATAAAAAAAAATCAACAACGGAAAACACATAAATGTAGAATAAATAAAAGAGAAAGAAAATACACAGTTTAAAGTATTCCTGTAACAAAAATCACTCGGCTTGACGTAAATGACAAAAGAAAATACAAACGTTTATCTTTCACCAAAGAAAAGCAGAGAATGAAAATAGTATCGAGAGGAAAATATGTCAGAATGAAATAAAAACTAGTGAAAGACAGATAAAAAGGCAGGAAAGCGGACCAAGCACGACTGAGAACGACGAAAATCATGCTCTCTGATTCGATAAGAAAGCCCTGCCACGGCACGTAACCTGAGTTCGGGCTTCGTTCTCTTCCTTACTCCTACATTTTGTCACCCTAGCAACTCTGAGGCCATCCCTTTGTCGCCCTCCCTTCTTCCTAGCCGCATCAGCGTAGTCGTCCTTGCTCCTAGCTCCAGACCCTAGAACCCAAACCCTCCCCTCAATTTCGCCATTACCCCTTCCCCGATTCCACCCTTACCTTCCTTCTCTTACCTACCGTTACTCACCTTCCACCTTCGTCTTTACCCCTAGCCCTAGACTTGCAACTGCCCCCACACTCACCCTCGGCAACTCCCACTTGCCAAATCAATGATGCTCCACTTTGCGTGGCGAGACTCAGGCCATCTCTTCCCTCTGACCACGCAAATTCCGAGCATTTTTTCACAACAAATTTGAGGATCTTTCACAAGCAGTAAATCTATAACAAGGGACGGCTGGCTTTATTTCCTCTCCGAAGGAAGGCGTGCAATGTATTTGTTCACCCTTAAAAACCCACGTCTTCCATCGGGATGGAAATAGAAAAGAAGGGTACAACTCCCCGATACACCACCATACTGCCATGTCCCTTTCGTCCTTTCACCAAATCAACCCCACTCTCACCCTCATTCTGTCCCCACCGGCGCCTGGTGTAGTAGCGCGGACGGCCCCTGCCTCCCAAACGTATGAGCAAGCGCCGGCGCAAACTTTTCTGACAGCAGCGCGGCGGAGGCCGTCAGAGACGGTGCCGCCGAGGGACGCCCTCTTTCCCCTCCTCCAACCTCCCCCCCCCTCCCCCCTCCGCAGGGCGCCCTCCGGATAAATCGCGGAGATTTATAGCGCTGCCTGCGCGAATGCTGTTCCGGCTCACTTGCCAACGGGGGCGGCCCGGTCCTAACTCCTCCGGCAGCGCGCCCAGAAACACAGAGTCGAACGGTCGCACCGCCGACAGTTTGCTTGCAAATTCTACAGAAAAAAATGTTCGGGTAAATAAGCTCGCTTTTCGTCGTGAAACGTCAGCTAATCATGAAGTCTTGGCTGTCTCTGAGATGCCACACTCACCTATAGTTCATTCGTTTGTGAACCCTCAGTATTTTCGCTGTTTTAAGAATTTCCGTTACTACACCGGAGACAGTTCATATAGGACGTTGAATTCCACTTTCGAGGTCATCCATCGCCTGTATTCTCCTCCTTTCAGTACAGTAGTATTAACTGTCTAACTTGAGACGGGGAGGTGGTTGTGGCTGGAGCTGAGACCGCAGAGTAGGGAAGTGAATACATTGTTCCCACAATAGTTAGAAGTCAATAAATAATGATTTCTATGATATTATGGCAAACATTGTTGTTTGCTACTGCACTCCACGCAACTGACACACGGTGAAAACATCCCATGCCGTATCAAGATGGTCGGCACAAGGGGTTTCCTTTCGCCTCGAAGGCTTATGACCTCGAAGACCTGACACGGGATTCGAAGCCACAACCTTTCGTTCCTCCAACCCCGATAAACGTTGCATCCGCCTGGGCGCCTATCGATCGAAAATTTAGGAGGCCTCAATCCCAACTTCGAGTAATATTTCATACACGCGTCGGTTGATCTTTGTTCCGTTAGCAATCGTCCTGCGCCTTTAGCAATCACCTGAGCATTGACTCGCACGGTGAGAACCCGACACTAGAAGCCGGCACTAACGATGCACCATGGGGAGGATGACATAATGCGAAAGGAAACCGAGAGTAGCGGCCATTGGTGGTGGACACGGAATGGCGGCCTTCAAGCCTTTGAACCACTTGCTTAAATATTTTTTTATATTATGTGAAATATTGTCTGTCAAAAATTCAAGCAACTAGGTTGCGTCCAACGGCGACGTCAGGTCGTATGCTTCCGCAACTTCACTGAATTGCTCTCGAGTGTTTGGATTCCGCGCAGGGTCGAACGTTGGTGTGCCAATGTTTCGGCTATTCTTTCGTGACCTTCCTCATGGCTGTGCGTCGAGATGTTCGTCACATTAAGTTTTTATTCGGAACTGAAGGCAGGACGTGATTCCTTGTTCAACAGGCCAACCGCAGGGTAAGTTTTGAAACAGTCGGGAAAGTCAATTTTTTTAGGGGTCGAAATAGTTGAGAACGTAACGTTGGCTTGTATCGCGGCGTTTGGGGACGACAGAAAAGAGTTCCACGATTCGACGACGGAGCACTTTGCATACGCCAGCAGATCATTATCTCGCATGCCTGAGAAGTTTTAGACGAATGAACGCTGCAAGATGAAATATAAAGACAGTGAGCACAGAAATACAGAATTACGACAGTATTACCAAAACATTCAGTCCCTTATGACTTACCGTAATACAGGCGGTTTATTACATTGCTAGCAGTACTACGTCAAGGCACGAAAATATACAGGTTGGGCTGATAAAAAGGGGAAAGGATCATGCATACTTTTGAATAATGGATGCAGGAGTTTTGGTGGTTAAAAATAAACACAAATTAGTGGAGAATATGATAGCGTGTACAGTCACAAGGTGCATCAAGAGCATAGCTGGATGAAGAAAATAGTAGAAGATAGTAAGAGAAATAAGATAATCAAGAAAGGGGCCTTTTAAACGACAAGTGAACTGGGAAAGATGTCACAGAAAAATGAGGTAGAAAAAATAATAGGGAAGAATTATCAATTACACTTCCAGAATAATTGTTTAAAAAAAAAAGGTATATTAACGTTGAAGAGCCTAAAAAGAGAGAAAATATTCGAAAAACTAAATTACAATTACAACAAAACAGATTCCATGACTCAATATCCAAACAAGAATATATTTAATGTATCCTTCAGCAAAGGAGAGTATATAATGTACGACCAATTCCACTTCGGTTCAGAATCTAGCGAATGCAGTCAGAATATTATGATCGTCAGCAAACTGCGACCTTCTCCAATACGTGAATTAACCGTAACTTATTTGAGGTCACTTTCCAACTGCTATGGCCATATGGCTACCACTAATGTAACATTGGTTTTATAACTTTGGGCTAACGGTAGAGGAACATGCCTTAGAACATACACAAACATCCATTCTCGGAGGTGGGATTCGAACACGCTACCTTTCAAGCCAAGGAAACCACATCCCTTGAGCACTAGCGGCCTGTCCAGGCCGGCCAGTACAATCGTTGTCTGCACAAGGTGGTGCAGACAACGATTGTGGTCTCTCCTATCAATACCAGGCGAATGCCGGAGCAGTTCTACCGAACAAACGAGACACGAACCGCGCACGATTTTTCTTTCCTCTTGCTTTTCCACCCTTACCCCTTACTAACACACACACACAACACACACACATACATGCACTACACTACCACACTCGCCGGGAGACGATCCGGAGCATAGATATTGTCTAAGCTGGGGCTGTACCCCGCTAGTTGGAGACACCTGGTTGGGAAAAACCCTGGTAGCCAACGGTAGTTCGGCACCGGATCTCACTATCGAGAGAGGTAAGAACGCCACCAACTCCCAGGGGAAAAACATGTACTACACAAACTGAACTAATGACCTTAGCAGTTGACGCGCCCGGAATCACTAATCAACCAACCAGCGTCAGCCTCTACTCCCTCCACTATCACCATCACACCCCTACCACCTCCCCGATCTCCGAAATCGAATAGCGGCCGGCGGCGACGAGGTGCGGCGTCTGCAATTTAATAAAACCCGGCGACGCGCGGAGACGCGGAGAGGGGATGAGGCGGGGCGGGGGTGGGGGTGCTGGATTACCGCGACCCTGCCAATCGCCGGGCCCCGCCCCCGCTCGCACCCCCCACCCCCCGTCCGCCCCCGATCGCACGAGGCGCGGATGCTCGCCGAGCGGAACGCGCTGACTTCTCAACAGGACGGGGACGGATCTCGCTTGGCACGTGCAGGGAGAGCTGCGGCTTTGAAAGAAGCGAGAAAAAGAGAAAAATGTATTGAAAAGCTGGGTATTAGCAGCTGGAAGCAAGTACTGTAAGAACTGCGCAGTAATTTGCGAATCAAAAAGTGTCCATTTAGAAAAATTTAGATCCCTTCATATTTAAAACGACTGTAAATTTTACTTAAATAATTTACAAAAAAAAAAAAAAAAAAAAAAAAAAAAAAAACTTAATTTATGTGTTTCGTTGTCCTAATCGAACAATGTCTCGAAAACGTGTTTTTTTTGTTTGTTTAATATAAAGTGATTTGTATTTTTATCGTTAACGACGGTTTTATTTAATATAGTACAAAAAGTGGCAATCTGACAGAAAATCAAGAAGTAATATCACGGATGTTTTAGACGATGGAATTGCAGTTGGAATGTAAGACCGAGTGCAAAATCTTATATTTAACACTAATTATCCTGCTGAAGCCAAACAGAATCGGTAACACTTTTCTGCAGGACTGCTCAATGGAAAGTTACAAGACTCTGGGACAGAAAGAAAAGTCGTTAGAAGTAAACGTTGTAGAAGGGAGTGCATAGATTTTACCGCACACCACATGCACACATAAACATGTCCATAATAGCACAATAACTGTACTCACATGAAATAGTGGTAATGGAATTTCTATCATCTTTCTCTGCCACTTACCTACAACAAACAAAAATGAGATATAAGTAAGACTGCAAGAGAATCGTATGTTATACAATTTTAGAGTGTCTACTACAATGCAAATCAACATCCAAAAACTGAACCTCTAGGGCACTGAGGCAATACAATATAAGTCAGCGGACAATGATTATAAATATTTCTATTCTAAAACATCTACGATTAAATATTACATAAAAATGCTCTAGAGGGTACAATGAAATAAGTCTCAGCAATTCATATCCGAATAAAAGAAGAAAAAGGTATTATATGTTCAGACGACATCATCTTCAATATTTTATCAACGAACTGTTAGGACGGTTACTGTTACGAACTGTTAGAAAATAAATTTCACGGAAGTACAGTGATAAATACAATGCATAATATTTTTACGACGAGTGACTTTTTTTCATTCAAAATTCAAATAGTATATGACTTAATGTAGGGATCACAGAATTTTGAAAATGTGCACAGAATTCACTTCCCCCATAGCACGTCATATACAATTTTAACTGTTTTTTACGTAAAATAAAGAAATAAACTCACGAGACACGTGATATTGAAAAGGGAAACTACACACAATGAATATTGAAAAGTAAAATAATTTATCGAACAGTTATTCATATCATATGCATTGTCTGTGACTAAAATGATTTACATGCCGACGGTAAATAGCTTGAGTAATAAACTCAGAGAGAGAAATAACCTCATCATATCAACCTCCCTAACTGTATCGAACACAATATCACAATACACTATCGTTTTTGTCGTTGTTTTAATGAACTAACTTTACATTAACTACAAACATTTCACTACAACATTTGTAACGTCAAAAAAACAAACACGATTTTAAATGTTCATATTTCCAAAATGTTCGGTCCCAACTCACCATAAAGTCCATTCCCCAAACGACTGGGCGCGTTACGGCACATGGACACCAACACACGAAATCCGACTGTCACCGCCTGGGAGCAAACATCGTGCAGCGGCGCAGTCTCCACAGAGGAAAAACACACGGAAAGCGCACGCCACATTCCAACACGCACTGCAAACTTTTCTTTTTAAACTCTCACCAATAACCAAAACACACACACGCTTCAAGACGTAACTTCGCCGCGGTATCCGGAGACTGTTACGCGACGCGACGCACGTGTGAAGGGGTCGCAGGTACAGTCACCGCGTGAACTGCAGAGGGAAGGGGGTGCAGGTAGCGAGGGGGAGAAGAAAAAGGCGACCGGAACTCGCAGTTGCCAACGGACCAGCTTTCCACCGAGGCACCCCTTCTTGTGAGGAAGGTGGAAGAATGACAGCGACACATACGTCTTCAACGGGCCCTTCAATCAGACAGAAATTTCTCGAAACCCGAGGTGCGGAAATGATAAAATAGTTATTTTTACATGACGTGCATGAACTTATTTTTCTTCGCATAATCGAGACTGGGAGTTTTTGGACAAGACATAGGTATCGGCAAAAAGTCAATTGAGATCGAGAAAAATCAATAATTTCACTCACGAAATATAATAAACATTTTTTTATACGATTGTACAATTTCTTTTTTTCTTTTACGAATTGTTTCGTTTGGTCTACTCTTCATGGTATATTCGAAAGGAATCCCCACCTTCGTTAACGTTTGTGTAACAGGATGGTCTGATTTCGCGACATACGGTAGTGAGACAGGCTCTTTCATACGAGTCCTTTTGTATAACTGTAGTGGAGAAATTGGTGTACATCTAAAAGAGTTGCTAAGACTTTCACAATATATTGTGTGTTAACAGTTACGCACTAATTATATGTTAGTAGTCAACTATAAGTCAATAGTTATAGAGAAGAGAACAGTGAAAATAAAGTTCTTTTGCCATTAATGTGTGCTTTATTTTCTTACTTCTCTTCTAAGTATACATACCGTGCGTAAAACTATTTTATGCTGCACAGTGACGACACACGTTTCAGATGTTTTAAGAACAGATTTAACTTAACGCACGCCTAGCAGCACGTAGAAACCAACACTTTATACGATTGTAGAAAAATACTTGTTGGAAACGGATATGATAAACAACTAAAATGAAAAGGTTTGCAAAAAACTTCATATATTTCAGTGGCATGTCAAACTTCTTAAGAATATGCATTCATAAACAAACAAAATGCTCTAGTGCTGCTGCCAGCAACTGGAAATAGCACAAAATGTTTCTTTTATGCCTCGGAAGAAATTTCTTTTAGTTTGTTTTAAAGTAATTACAATTATCAAATTGAAAAAGAACAAAAAACTTTTACAGTAATCTGCAGAATGTAAACAACATGGGAAGTTTTATTGCAACCGTAAGATGTTTGCAGGAAATGTGCGTCGCCTTGCTGATAATTTATCTGCACCGCATGTAACAAAGTACGCATACATTTCATCTCTCCTTTGTTCTTGCTCACGATCCGTCCCGTTCACTAAAGATATCGAGAGTTTTAAAAGTCTACTTTCATCACTACACATTCAAGACAAAAACGTACGTGAAGCAGATCTTCAGTTTTCATCTTCCGCACACCGAAACAGCTGCTTAACTCCGCTACAGAGAGACGCACGTAGAGAGCGAGAGGGACCGAGGGAGGGAGAGAGAGAGAGAGCGAGAGAGCGAGAGCGAGGAGAGCGAGAGAGAGAGCGCGAGAGCGAGAGAGCGAGAGCGAGAGAGCGAGAGCGAGAGAGAGCGAGAGAGAGCGAGAGAGAGCGAGAGCGAGAGCGAGAGAGAGAGCGAGAGAGAGCGCGAGAGAGAGCGAGAGAGAGAGAGCGAGAGCAGAGAGAGAGCGAAGAGAGAGGAGAAGAGCGAAGAGAGAGAGACGAGATAGAAGAGAGAGCAAGACTATAGAAGAGAAGACGAGGTGCGAAAGAGCAAGCCAGGTAGATCGAGAGAGTGAGAAGAGAGAAGATGTGAGAGAGAGAGAGCGAGGAGCGAGGCGCTTATCACGTGTGGTGGTGTGTGCGGTGCGTGATGGAGCGGCCTGGCGCGTGCGGGCTGTGCAAACACGGGGGCGTCTGGGTGGCCCGTGCGAGGGGCGTAGGGTTGCGCGGGTAGAGATGAAACACGGACGGCTGGGCTGGCGTGCTGGGGGAAACGGGGATGTGCTGGGGCGGTGGGAGGACGACAGGACAGGCGGGGGCCGAGGGCTGAAGCAATCTGGTGACAGGGGAGCAACAGCAGAGACGAGCAGGGAGAAGCTACGGTGTGCCGGGACGGACGGTTAATTGATTGATTGATTTTTTCATGTTTCCGGGCGCGTCAACTACTGTGGTCATTAGTCCCGTTAGTGTAGTGCATGTTTGTTTCTCGTGACATGGCGGTGATCTTCCCTCGTTGGATGGCGAGATCCGGCGCCGACCTACCGTCGGCTAGTGCGGTTTCCCCCTAACCAGGTCTCTTCCACCACCGGGGCACCGCCCCAGCCGGGACAAGCTCTAAGCTCCCGACCGGTCTCCCGGAATATGTGGTAGAGTAGTGCATGTTAGTGTAAGTGTGTGTGTGTAAGGGGAGAGGATAGGACAAGGAATGGGAAGAACAGATCGCGCGCGGTCCGTGGCCCGTTTGGTAGGGTCCGGCATTCGTTTGGTGTTGATTGGAGAAACCACGGAGGGATGGACGGAGTGGGTTAAAAGGAGGGGTACCTGAAGGAGCGTAGCAGAGAGCGCGACAGAGCGCGGGGTGTCCTTGGTAAGCGACAGGAGGCTGCGACAGCGAGAGGCGAAATGTTTCAAAGGAAACATTCAAGATTTTTGTTATGTTCAACAAACTCTCCACAGATATTCACACAGCCAGTTAGTAATAGATTTAATTCACGCCCAACAGAAGCCCGTGAAATAAGACAGACTATTTGCAATTATTTTCGTAGCTCTGCCGGTTTGATTACAATAGAAACCTAACCTCATTTACGTCTACAGGAATACTGGTATGTAATACACTGTGATGTATATGCTATGCAATATAATTAGCATCTGACAAATTCAATAAGAATATAAATTAACATAATTTAATCAATAAAAAACAAACTTATTCGTTATTTTCAGTGCTTTCGTCATTTCTTTTCACAAGTCGCCGCTCACAATTCTACTGTGGTAGTTATTCAATCTCTTGTTCCACAATTCCCTTGTATTTTTCACATCTTCAGTTAAACATTCCGTTATACCGCTATCCGACAATTTTGAAGTGGGAAATTGAAGACCAAAGCAGCGAAACTATACGCGCGACACAGCGAGAAGCGGTGACAAGTAGCGACAAGATTCAAATATGTTTGAATCTCGGACGCCGCCGCTTGTAGCGCTTTCGTCGCTTCGTCGCGGATGTCGCCGACGCAGGACGGGCCCATAAGATACTGTGTGTTTGAAATTTGTCGCTTGAAGCTGTCGCGTGTCGCTGCCGCAAGATGTATCTCACGCAGGACACGGCCTTAAGGATACTAACAGTGAAAGTAGTGGCGGTTCGCGCTTAGGTTGCACAACCCCCAGAAAATGAAAATTATCTCATATCTTAGGAATATACATTTTCCTTTTAATGACATTCAATATTCAAGAAATAAAGCATCATTTTCGATGTATATGAAATATTTTTGAAACCAAAGAGCGTCCAATTGGCGCTCTCTACGGTGTCTGGTGCCTTGTCAGAAATTGCACCACTTTCCTGCCTGTATTACTGGATTTACTGTTTTACTCTTTGTCACTTCGATTTAACACGGGGAACATACAGCCTTTTGGTGGCGCAACCAAGCTAGTGGCGCTGTTTAGCACTGCACGGCAATGGAGGGAATCTCAGGGAATACCCATATTCTGTCTTCGTCTGACTCACTGCAATGCAGTTTTACGATTTTCGCTTTCTATAGAAAGTACACAAGTTCAGTCACTGACGATATAAATGCATTGTTTATGATATTTGGAGAGGTTGTTTTCATTTGATTTACTGTTTCTTGATTAAAAAAAAAATTAATATGTTCTTTGTGTAATGGTGGCCGTTCTGGACACGACGCATAAAATGATGTAAGTAGTGTTTCAATATAGACTTTTATTAAACTTTTTTTAACTACTTTTAATTCATATGAATTGCATACATTTTTATTACATATTAGTACTATAAATTTTGGAAATTACATTGCCGTCACTCGATGGAGGTGCACCCTCCAGTCTGTTAGGGCACCAGCAGCCACTGGGTGAAAGTAACGGCATGGGTGGGTAGGGGCGAGGTGGGGCGGTGTGGGAGATGCATGTGAAGGGGTGGCGAAGCAAGTGAGAGTGTGTGAGAACGTAGTGTGGGCGGATGAAGTGAAGATTGGTGCAACGCGATGGCGTGAGGGTGCAGCATACTTCGAAAGATTTCGGCATAGTGAGTGCAAGTAAGCATAGAGTTCGGCATAGTGAGTGAAGGCAAGTAAGGAATGGGAGTACGTATTTGGTGAGAGGACAAAGCGTGAAGTGTGTGTGTGTGTGTGTGTGTGTGTGTGTGTGTGTGTGTGTGAGTGAGTGAGTGAGTGAGTGGAGAAGAATGAGTGAAAGGAATGAGGGCGTGGGAAGCGATGGCGATGGCGATGTCGAATGACGGACAGGCGGAAACCGATGAGAAGACTGGGGGTATAACGAAAGGGAAATGGACAAGATGAAAAAAAAAACAGATAATGGATAAGCAGGATAATTGATTTTTTTCTGTTAACTGGCGCGACTATGGCTGTGGTCATTAGTTTCGTAAGTAGGGGCACGTTAATCCCAGGGAGATGGCGGAGTTCCCCACTGGAACGTAAGACCCGGGCCTACGTCAGCTACACGTCTGCTTGCAGGTTCCCACTCACAAGAATCTCAGACAGCAATGCACCGCCCGAGTCGAACCAGATCTAAGCTCCCGGCTGGTCTCTCGGCAACTGTCGTAGCGTAGTGCATGTCAGTGCGTGTAAGTAAGGGGGTGAAAATGACAAAGAAGGGGAAAGAACGCTCGGTACGTGGTCCTTTTGCTAGGGTACTACTCTGGCATTCACTTGGTGTTGATCAGAGAAGCCGTGGAAAACCGATCACAACAGCAAGTCACTAGATTCTGATCCAGAGAGCGGCTGAATTCGACCTAGCTGTCGGGACTAGAACCCAGTACCTCCCAGTCAGTTGCACTGCAGTGACATCAATTGATGCCCCTAAACCTTTGCCGGTGATTATTTATTTAGGATACTGTTAACCGATACATTTAAAAAGGCAAAATATTACTACCTGCACACATCTTTTGGCATTAGATGAAATTTAACTTTTTAAAACACTTTTCTGGTAAATACGCTCGAATTTTACGCAAGGAGCAATTTCATTAATTTTCAAAGCCATTGGGAACCCTATTGTTTTCATACACACTATTTATATGCTAATATTTAACAGACTATGTATTATGTAAATTGTTACTCGACAAGGGAAAAAAGTAACTATTTAAACATCTTTTCGAGTAATATCTCACAAATTCTTTACTGGAGTCAATTTGAATTGAATTTGCCTTATTTTACGTGGCGAGACTCAGGCCTTGAGGCCTGGTCTTCCGTCTGACCACGCATATTTCGCTACGTTCCTCTCACCAATCATGGGAGAAACACGGTATTACTTGGGCGACGAAACAGGCAATTTGAATTTAGCTCAGAGGGTTCATTTCGGCATGAGGATATTTTACATGCAGTAAATCTACTAACATGGGACAGCCGGCTTTACTTCCCCTCCAAAGGAAGGCGTACGAATGATTTTTTCGCCCTTTTAATCCATGGCTTCGATCCGCAAACTTGGGTACAACAGTCCGATACGCTAACCGTTACACCATCGCCGCCGCTAAATTTCATTAATTCTCCACGCCATTGGCAACCCTACCCTCATCCGTGGCGCGAGGGCAGCGCGTGCGCGGTCGCGTGCGCGCACTAATGCGAGCGTGAAGTGCGGGTTGCGCGTGCGGGCGCACGCGTGTGATGTGGGCGTGTGCGTGATTAGAGGACGCGCACCGCACAGAACCCCCACCCCACTCCCCGCCCCCCACTCCCTGCGCCACACTGACCTACGAGAGGGCGACGACCGACCAGGAGGGGCACGAGGGGGACCGCCCGTCAACACACACGCCCACGACCCCGTCGGGACAAGCCCACCCGTCAACGGGGGAGCGACGGTAGCAGCCTTTGCTAATTAGGGAAATACCACCCCTTGCTGCCACTTTTCTTTGCTACTCGTGATTCACTTTCCCATAGAAGCGCCCGCACAATCTACCACCCTTTGTTAACAGAGAAAGGCGATTCAATTCGGCAGTAATTTACGATTTTCTAACGAATATTCCAAATTAAAATTTTTATTGATTACAACGATTATTGAATCTAGAATTTAAATTACACACATTATTGCAGCAAACTATCCTACACATTAAAATGTGTTAATTACGAATCTACCATCTATTCGAGTATACTCGGGGTTTTAATTTTTTCAAAAGTTTAAGAGCTCGAGCATATTCCTGTTCTAATATCAATAATAAAAAAATTGGAAATTTTTTGACCGCCTTTCGTTTAATAATTGGTAAGTGAAGGAGTTAAAAAAGCGATAGAATATAAAATACTGTAGAAAACAATATTTGTTAATAACTAAATTACATTTAAAAATTGCCACACAAAATTCCACACTTTTCATGGATGTAATAATAAATTTTGCAATGATTAGCATTAAACATAATAATGAAAATATGCAGTGAAATCTCTACTCCCTTGCACTTCATCAATCGTTTGATATGCGCATTCAATTAACGACACGTTCCTGATCTCTGCTACAAATCTATGACACCGACCTGATTTTGAACATGAAGTGATTCAGAAGACCTTCTTTATATATTTTTCTGAAAAGAATTATATTTACCTTAGTATCGAATAGCGGTAGATAGAAATCCTAGTAATTTAATTCAATTAATAATAATAATAATAATAATAATAATAATAATAATAATAATAATGATAATAATAATAATAAATATAATATTCAGTCATAATAACAAAAAATCTGAAAAAAAAAAGTATAAATATATCGTATGAATATCATTCATTTTGGTATCGATATCAATATCGTTTCAATTCGCGACATGCCAACACTGGTATTACCCTCTTTTTTCTAAATCATACATTTGAATTTCAATTCTGCCAGGCAAGTACTCAATAAAATGGCGTAATAGGAAACAATCATTGTCGAAGCATGTGGGCTTGGGACACGTGTGGTGTCACTGTTCCTCTGCGGTTTGAACATCCCCACACCAGTCGACGACACAGAGTAATATACGCGCATCAAATGATTCCACTCGTCAGCACCGTCCTGGTCATTACGCGCGTCGCCAGGTAGGTAAACGAGGGCTCGGGAGAACGTGCATTGTGCACGCGGATGGAACCTGGCAGAGCGAGCAGAAGTGGATCGCAACGAGATGGGGCGGAGAGGAGTTGGACCGAAAGGGCCGAGGAAGAGGGGACACAGCAAGTCCGGAAGAGAGGAGGCACGGGGGAAACAGGGCGGGATGATGCGCGATGAGACGAAAAGAAAGGGCCACGGAGAACGGTATGGAGAGAGCGTTACAGCAAGAGCGGGGCGGGGAGATCGTTATAGGAAGAGCGGGGCGGGGAGAATTTACACAGAGAGCGGACCGGGGAGAGGTGTGCAGAGCAAGGGAGAAAGGGGGGGACAGAGAGGGGGGGGGGGCAGGGCGGGGGGGGAAAGCGGCACCGAGTAAGGAAGGGCGGGGAGGGCAGTAAAAGGCGGAAGAGGGAGGGGAAGAGAGAGAGAGAGAGAGAGAGAGAGAGAGAGAGAGAGAGAGAGAGAGAGATGGAGGGAAAAGGGGCGGGGCGGTTATCGAGCGGAGCCGCGTTGTGCCCCTGGCGGCGCAGTGCCACGCCCAGCGCGCTGACGCGAAGCCTAGCAGGAGGTCAGTGCTCATGGGGCTTGCCGAGATGCAAAAAGATGGTTGCCCCATATCATGGACTCAAAGGATGCAAGAAGATGGTTGCTATTTTGCCCTGTAGGGATGTAAGAAGATGCTTGCTACGATGAACTCTAGGGATGTAAGAAGATGCTTGCTACCATAAACTCTAGGGATGCAAGAATATAATTGCAGCAGGTCGAGCCACAACTACAACTGCTATACTGCTCGCCGCGGGATCTGCGAAGTAGCAGAATAAATTTCCGCAACCTAGCACCGAAGGCCGCAACATCTGCGCCGACGGCGACACACCGGCCGTGAATCAGTCATGGGCAGCGGAAATCTACGCAACCATGTCATAACCTTGACGTAAATAAAAAAGTTGAAGTGCGGCACAAAATGAAGCCATGTTTCTACCTGCTATCCTAGAGCTACTTTTCTTCAAAATTTCAGAGCGAATTTCAAATCCATGTCCATCATAAATATCTGAATAAGTGGCGTAAACCGTATCACAGGAAATAGAGTTTGAAAATTCTATTGAAATAAGAAAATGCATTATACAAATTAATTGCCCTAAGCTTATATTATAGAATGTACATAAAGAATGTTACGTTCATTAAAATGGAAAATACTTGCTACTATAGCTTCTCATTAAAAATGACCAAAATCAATTACCATACAATACGTACGTTACGTTATTTTAAGAAAATTTGGGAAAAGCACTCAAAACGAAAATGACAGCTCATTACTTTAAAAGAACATTTCTAATAATTTGACAAAAAAATTCTCTCACTTCTAAAAATTCTTCTAGGAAATTCCCCGCCCACCCCGTTTTCCAGAAATTGTCCTCTCCTCGTGTCAGAAAGACGAACGTCGATGAGCGTGGGTGGGGTCACGGCATGCCGGCCCGCGCCGCTGCGCCCCGCCCCGCTTCCCGCCTCACCCGCCCCCGCGCCGTCCAGCAGCCGTGGCCCATCTGGCGCCCGGGCGCCCGTCCGGCGGACGGATTAATTCGGACTTTATTGGTTTTTATAGCGTTGTCCGCCGCGCCGGGGCTGTCCTCCTGCCACGCCCCCCTTTGTTCAGCAGGGACGATGAAGGCGGGGCGGAGGGGGGAGTACAGCAGGGGGGCAGGTGAGAGATGGACGAGGCATTTCGTGGATGCAGACGGGTGAACGCCAATCGAGTAGAGGAAGGTGGGAGTGTCACTGCGATCCGAGAAGAGGACACGAACGCAGTTAATAAACGCAGAAAAATAACGAGGATCGGGAACACAGTCGGTATACACGCAGCACTTCATCTTCATTTCTATGGAACTGTGACTGTCCAAAATAATCTTTCCGGTTTTGATCAAATGAACAAGGAGCCTAGGAAGTTCTAAATGTTCCCGGACTGACCGCAGACGCGTCCGTGCGAAGTAAATGCCGTATTTACGCGAATCTAACTCCAGTAATTCAATCAATTTTCTTTTTCACTTAATACGTCACAGTGGATTGCTGGAGTTGTTACATTCAATTTCGTATCATTTATCATTTGCCAGTTATTGAGGGCTTTTAGTTACGATATAGAGGGCAAACAGAGAAGAACGTCTTATGATGCTTGCTTAGAGCGTAAAGCAGTTAACAGTAAAGCAGTTGGTAGTAAATTAACTACTTTAGAATGCTAATTATTCATTCGATAAATCCATTGTTGTATTACGTAAATTTAAATAAAATACCATACCTATTGTTCTGTCATTCATGTGGATGACATTCGATAGAAAACGTTGTTGTTTTTTCCATAATTTTAAGTTTCAAATATAGGGTGCGCATTAGATTCGATGGTGCATTATATTCGCGTAAATACGGAAATTGAAGCGTTTTTTAGCTTTACCATTATAATCAAACGACTTTTTTAATTTTTTTCTTCTTGTTTAGATATTTGTATTTCGACCGTCCGTTGATAATGCTCAAGCACCGAAATGTCGAAACGCTTCCTTACATTTCACGTCTTTAACCGAACGAACATTGTATATCTTAGATCGCTGCTCATCAAAAAGAGAAATCTCAAACTCACGAAATAATGCGCATTACACACAAACATATCCCAATACTGTTTCAAAAGACAACGATTTTATCATCAGAAATCTGAAGATCAATTATATGGAAATATGTTCCCGCCTCTAATGTAACAGCACTCTAAGCCACTAGACATTGCCATAGATATATCGATCCCGATAATTGGTTGCGATGTGTGCGCAATATAATCCTAATATCAGTTTAGCATCGAAGTGCAGGTATGTTTGAGGGTCAGATTTACGTGTAATGCCGAAGTTCGTGCTGAGTGCTTTAACATGAATAGCCACAAGCGCATGCGATAATACATTTCTGAAGCGAAAAGACACGTCGTGTTTCTGTGCAGGGTTTACTCCGCAACGTATAGATTTATAAGAAAAATATATTGGTTATCTGACAAGTTGAGTGAAGGTCTGGCAATTTTTATCTAAAATTCCAATTTACTCCATCAAAGGGTCGGTGATGTTTTATAAATGACACGAGAAAATCGTTAGCAAGCTCTCAAAAGAGTTTACCAACTAACTAGCTTATCCCATGCGATCACATCGCACAAAAGAAAGCTGGGGAAAGGTTAGAAACGTGCTCCATATTCATTATATAGAAAATCGAAAACCCCAATAATATTGTCTCGTGTCCATGAGTACTTATTCCATTACTAAAGAAATGAGATGAGAGAGGTTTTCAAATACTGAAATAAAACAATAACTATGCACTATGGACTCAAAATTAAACCAGTTACTCAAATTCTGTAGCGGCGGCGGAGATTTTGTCGTACTCCATGATTAAAATTTCAGGATATTAGGGGTATCAACCACAATAGTATGCTATATAAATTTTCTGTGTAGAAAATTCAGCCATACACGTGTTTCGGGATTTTTTCCCCATCACCAGTGGCTCTACAATATTATAATTAAATTCACAAAATAACGCAAGAATAACTTCATCATACAAGGAAGTACATAATCTGATTGAACATTAAAATTATTTAAATAGAGTACTTACCCAAGGAACATAGATTAAACAAATTGAGTAAACATGGTGATCAGTCCTAGGATGGCGCTATTTTGTGATTCGTACCAGATACGAAGGCAGACTGAGGAAAGGTGAGAGGGAAAATAAAACGACGGGAGAGCTGGTCAATAAATAAATGTTTGCTGGGGCTGAATTTTAATTGTGATTGTTCATTAAGTCATATTAGGTTAGGATTTTTGTATAATTTTAAAATTTCTAAATTTTCCAAAATATTTAATTTGTTGCCTTTATTCTCGAAATGCAGAATTTTAAAATTGGTAAGAGGTCGAAAGAGTGCTTGTTTTGAATAAGGTGGTTAGCAAATGCGGTGTTGTTTCAGTCTCCCTGATCTGTGGTGTTTATTGAGCTTACATGAAAACTTCGTACCTGTTTGTCCTACATATGCAGAATTACGTATAATGTGGAAAGATAATACATCACGTATAATAACAAACATTGAAATTTGTTTTATGACGGGACAAATGTGTTTGTGAGTCAAGAAAAAAATGTCTAGTGTTTCATTCTCTTGAAATTGTTTTCTATTTCTTGTTTTCGTTCTATGAAATTTTGTAATTTTCTTTTCTATTGTTTGGCCTCTGTCTTTGTAAATCTATAATTTTCTCCTCTTAAAATTATCCAAAATTTGTAATAGTAATTTATGGTACAAGTTAGTTTAATTAAAAGTTTACAAAGGAACAACAAAGATTGTCCCTGAGACAAGATAGGAACAGGGAATAAAATGTTATACCCCCCCTACAGCACCCAAACGAAGGCACGAAAATTTAAAAACAATGCCCACACATCACAATCATGATCGCACGGAATATATGGCATAACATTAATAACTTTACTATTGACAAAGAGATGACAACGAACAGTCCCAATGTGATAAAAGTAAATTAAAGGAGTCGCACAACATAGTGTTATTTTCGTAATCCCTCATTTTTGTAAGCCAAAGGAAATCACATTTTGTGTAGAGCCAAAATTTCTCAGCTTATGTATATAATAACAACTGCTTTCTGAACACATATTACAGTATTATAAACATATCTACAGAGTGTTTGAACGTTTGTTCTTGGAGAGAGATGGAAAAATTCTAAGGGTTCAATTTGCATGTGAGGAATGTGGATTATCACTACGGTGTGTAGTTTCAACTCAACTGTATTAGAAATTAATTTAATTCTCCAACGTTAAGTAAATTTGTTCTAATTCACCACTGAATACAACTATTGTGTAGACTGCCAAGAAACGATATAAAATGATAATGTATACTCGCTTAAATGTATGAAAACAATTTTTTTAAAATAACTTATTAAAGATCGCTTGTCAACTGCTAAGGTCATATAGCAACTACTACTGCAAATAACATTGGGGGTAACGGTATAAGGACACACACAAACATTCACGCTCCGAGCGGAATTCGAACCCGCAACCCTTCAGACACGACTTAGCAACTTCGGCTATCGAGGCCGGCTAAAAACTCAAATCTTTGTATGAGTAAGATTTACTGATTCCGTACACGTCAAGTACGTAAGGTACTTGGCCCGTTTGTGGACGGCATTTTATAATCTGGTAGATGACGGGGTTTACCTCTTCCCCTATGTCGTGACCGGCCGCACACAGTCAAAGCAGCCGCCGCCGAGTGACGTCACCGAAGCGTTACCGCCCCTGGCGAGAGAAGGAGGCAACCGGTGCGAGCCGGCCGGGCCCGTCTGCGCGCGGCCGTCACGCCCGAGCAGGCGGGTAGAGACTCGACACCGCCCCACTCCGCAGCTAGTCGGCGGGCCAATAGCCCTAGCAGGCTATAAGAGGGTTCCGACTCGACGCCAGGGCAGACAGCGAGCGGCGGTGTAAGCGAGTATATCCTGGATAGTGTATTGGTGATAGAAGTGTGGAGAACTACAATTCTTCGACGACTTCTGCTACGGACTTGGAACTCTCCTGAGGATATTCGACTACTTGGCTGATTTCTTTTTGTTTTCTAGAATAAAAACCATTTTAAAGAATCCTTGTCTTTTATTGGATACTACACCTACACATTGGATAGAACATGTCTTCCAGCACCAACATATATGTCAGATTTCCGGCTTTTCTCCATCCAGATATTTCGTCATCGGGGCACCGCCACAAACGGCCAAGGTCACAGCTCCCAAAAGATCTCCCGATATGTGCGGTGGAGTACTTCGTAAGTGTGAGAGTAAGCGGACAAGAATGAAGGAAAGACCGCGTGCGGTCCGTGGCCGGCTGTCAGCGCACTGCTTCTACATTCGACTGATACTGATCAGAGACACCATAGAAAACTACCGATCACAGCAGCCGCTAGAATACTCTTCCAGACAGTTTTTGAATTTGATCCAGATATGCAGCCAATTTGATCCAGAAAATTCTTTACCGTCCAAATTCAAACCCCATTATCATCTACGCTGCAGAGGGAACGGCAAGGTCCTCCATTTGGGAGGAGAGTCCTGCATAGACGTCTATTGTCCCGTCGCCCTTTGTATTTTAAATGTCCTCCTTTTTAGTAATTGTTTAATATTTATTGTCATTTATTTTATCACATGACTAACATCAGCAACGTTGAATCGTTTATTGTTTAATTGAGAATAGAAAACATGGATACTCTTTTTCTGAGCGCTGACATATGCATGCACGACAGAGTCTCCGTGTAGCGACTAAAATAAAAAAGAGACGCTCAGACCATCTTCATCTGCATTTTGTGAACGAATCGCTTCACTTGAATCGCAAATGGAGAGAACAAAGCAATATAGCTGATGTAAGTCTAAATTAAATATTTATTAAAAGAAATGTGTAGATGCGCTTTTTTTTGGCTTATAGAGTGGCCTCCCTTTTACATTGTTGGCAATTCTAGGCTGCCGTTTAACTATGGCAGATGGTAAATCACCGTGCAGGAAAACACGATTTTTAACCCTACCAAAAAATCTGGGGCTGAGCCATGGCCGCCTCAGGGGCTGCGGAGGCCCATTCCTGGAATTTCGCGGTGTGGCATTGTGTGGCATTGCGTGGCGTGGCATGGCGTGGCGTGCGTCACGGCAACGAGGCGTGCGTGCACTTTCCTTGGCAGGGCGTGCGTGAGCGTTTTTCGGCTTCCTAAATCTACAATCGCTGTAATGGCAAACCGTGCAACTCTCGGCGGCGAAAGGCGTGCAGGCAATATTGACCGTTCGCTTTCACATTTGAGAAGCGGATACTTGGGGAATGATTCATAACCCAAAATGACAGTCCCCTGGCTTCTGACGCAGTTCGCTTCCCTCGATTATTTTCACTGGGTGTTACGAAAGTAAAGGAATGAAATCCTGTATTAGTGGAATATTGAAGACTTAATGCAGAATTTAACACAATTTTCAACGAAAAATCGTTGTTTTATAATAATATATCAATTTTCGTGCCTATTAAATTCCCTTCACAATTCGCAAAACGTTGTAAACACAATATTTTACATGAAATATGTAAAAGAGAAAACAAGCTCACTGCAAATCAAGACGTCTTCAAAATTGAAGATGGAGAGTTTCGCCTTAGACAAAGTCTATTCTAAAAACTAGGCTCGTTAAAAAGGCTTTTTCAAATCTTTCTGAAAAAGGAGTCGTTTTCGCGTAATTTGGGCTTGAAATTAATGCAATGTATAAAAACAATAATTTCTCTAAAACTTCTCCAATTTTTTTTTTCACAGATAGAAGAAGAGACGCTTCAAAGAATGGCAGGGGTCTAATTTCCGTTGAACACTGAATTTCCGAAAAAAAATTATCAGAAATAATGAGAAAAATATGTGCTACTGTAGCTCTACTAGTTTAATACGTGTCACTGACTTGTTGGGGGCAGGGGTGAAGTCCCATGCACCCTCCTTCACGTGAGCGCCATTGACTTTACATATAATGTATTCCTTTTCTTGTCTAATACAAAACTGTAATTAAATACCTAGACAACGTCGGGTTACTTCAAGTATTAATAGAAACAGATATTCAAATAGCCAGCTGGCTACCTAGAAAGATCAAATAGACACTACGTACACAGGAAAAATAGAAATACATCTAAGTATGAATAGAGACAAAGGACCACCTTATCTGGAAGCCGTGGCGCCGCGCCGCGTCGCGTCGGTCGGCCGCCCCCGGGGTCCGCCATGGCTCTGCGCCATCTGGCCGAGGGCGTCTGCCCTACCCTGCCCTGCCCTGACTTGCCGCCGCCGCCGCCGAGATCAATCGCGTCGAACCGGAGACGTCCCGACGCCTCCACCCCCCTCCTGCCCCCGAGGGGGGGAAGCAAGGGGCCTCAAGCGCCAAATTCATTTAGCGCTAATGAGAAAATTGGACGCGCCCGCCCCCGCCCTTCCTTCTTGCCCATCCCCAACCCCCACACCCACGCTCCCGCGCGCTCATCTGGCCCGCCCGTCCTGGCCGGAAGAGAAGAACCGTTCGCCCCCCAAAAAAAAAGGTTCGCGGGTGGCGAGACGGACCGGACGCTCTCATTTCAAACTGTCCGTCGCCCATCTTTGCGTTTCTTGTTCCCTTGGCTAGCGCTCGCTCCAGTCCGTTCCAAAATTCCTACTTTTCTTCCTGACATCTTTAAATACATTTTCCTGTAAACTGACCCATAGCTTATTTAAAACTATAAGTCGGATTCTCAATTTGTTACACAGTGCCAAATTAAAATTTTTATTGTGACAAATATATCAGAGAAAATTGAATAAGAATTTGTTTTTTCCTTCCCAGGTCAGTTTAACACTATTGCATTGATTTCATAAAATATCTAAAATCAAAAGTTTGGAAACTGAGAATTTTAATATAACATGTTCTCACGTGGGAACACTACAAACAAAAGAAATGAGTGAAACAATCTCGAGGAGGACCTTAGTACGAAACGTGTCGTGTTCTCGCTAATCTCTCGTTTCAATCTCTTGTTTAAAAATTAGCGACGAAGCTAACAAAACAATTAATACAATTTTCATAAGTAACTCATAAAGAAGTGTATTAGCATACAACGAAATCACTTTTCTAGCATAGTTTCTGAAACTACTAGGTTAGGACTAGACACATTCTGTTTCGTAATAACAACGAAACTGCCCTATTGCAAGAAAAGCATCCACAACCTCAAGCAATTTCTACTCAATTTCTTCACGGAGCACGGTCTGAAAACAAAGGCCGATTGGAAACGACGTATGAGAATACTTAGTCCGGGTAATAAATAATCAAACCCAGAGAACGTGCACAAAAAACTCGAAGCTCATTGCCACACCCTAAAAATTTACTCTATACTTTTCACTCGCCTTCTTGTACATACACAACGAAAATCACTTTTCTAGCATGTTTACTTCAACTGCTAGGCTACAACTAGTCACATTCCGTTTCGTAATAACTACGAAACTGTCCTATTGCAAAAAACAAAAACAACAAAAAAACATCGATCATCTCAAGCGATTTCTACTCAAACCCTTCACAGTATACATTCTGAAAACCAAAGCAAATAGGAAACAACGCATGAAAACACTTAGTCCAGGCATTAAATAATCAAATGCAGCGAACGTGCTAAAAAAATCTCGTAGCTCATTGCCACGCCCAAAAATTCACTCTGCTCTTCCCACTCTCTTTCATAAATATTAAAAGCGGAAATAACTTTTCTAGCATATTTTCTGCGAATATTCTCACTAGACAAATCACATTTGGAAACAAATATGAATCTCTTCTATCTCGAAAAAAATAACGAACAACATCCAAGCGATTCCAACTTAATCTCATCACAGCACTCTGAAAACCATGTCCAATAGGAAACGACGCATGAGAACACTTGGTCCAGGTATTAAATAATCAAACGCAGCGCACGTGCTAAAAAACTGGAAGCTCATTCCCACACCCTAAACATTCACTCTGCTCTTCGCACTCGCTTTCCTTCTTCCGCGGGGAATTCCCGCCCTCGACGGGTCGCTCTTCTTCTTTTTTTCCCCCAGGGACGAGCGAACGGGCGGGCGGCGGGTGGAGGCCCTTTCCTCAAAGTGTTAATTCGAAGCGCGGCACACGGGCGGGCCGTCCTTAGTTAAGCCGGGCTTATTAATTCCCGGGCGGAAAAACGAGACAGAGGGCCAGCGACAGTCAAGCGCGCGCCGCCCGCCCGACCGTATGTCCACGGCGACGGCGCGCAGTGCGGCAAAACCTCACACCAACCGGCCACACGGACAGCACGTCTAATTACCACGAATATTTACGTCGCAATATCTTGACAATAGGTCGTTGAGGTCAAAATATAACACGATTATTCGATTGGTTGTGATTTCATTAACTAACGAGTGCATGTTTTTTCATCGAGTGGTGGCGGTGATCTTCCCCCTTAATGACGAAATCCGGCACCGACCTACCGTCGGCTAGCGGGGTCTCACCAAACTAGGTATCTCCCACCAGCGGGGCACCGCCTCAGCCGGAACAAGTTTTAAGCTCGTATAGTCCATATTAATGAGTGTGTGTAAGAAGAAAGGATAAGACAAGGAAGAGCTAGGAAAGATCGCGCGCGGTTCACGGGCCGTTAGTTACGGTAGTGTAGTGTATGTGAGTGTGTGTGTGTAAAGGGAGAGGATAGGACAGGGAAGAGGAAGGACAGATCGTGCGCGGTCCGTGGCCCGTTTGATAGGGTATTGCTCCGGCATTCGCCTGGTGTAAATCGGAGAAACCACGGAAAACTACCGATCAGAGCAGACGGCCACTAGAATTCTCCTCCAGAGAGCAACTGAATTCGACCTAGCTGACCAAAATCCAGTCACCGTCGGGACTCGAACCTAAAACCTCCCGGTCAGAGGCAATGCAGTGACATTAGTTGATGCACTGTCACCACTCCCGGTAGAAGATTATTCGATTAGGTCAACGTTTCATTGTAAGCGGCAATAGGATAGTATGAAAAGCTTCATCTAAATGATTTGATTAGCGAATGAATGCATTGTTCATATAAGTGAACTACTGTAGGTGGATTGTGTGCCAAAATTATTGTATTTACGTTGTACAAACTTATTTTTATGTTTGCTTTCTTTTGCATCAATGTAATATACAATAATCATACTATTGCATTACATAGTTCTGATAAAGGTGATGCGCACACCGAAACGTCGTTATCAACTAATAATTTTCTTTTTTTTTTTTTCATCAAAATGGTGAAACCATTGCATCATGAACAGTAAGAATGAAGTTAGGAATTTATAATTTTATTATAAACATTGTCCTTTTAAAAAATTATGTTTGTTATGAAGACATGAAAGTGAACAGCAGATATTAAATGACGGAATCTCTCTTCATTGCGCCCTTACTATCGTATGACATGTGTGGTAAGCAGAGACCCAATGAAGATGAGAATTCCGTCAATATGCGCAGTATGGAAATATCCGCAGTAGCACAATCAAATATTTGCATTCTTGGATTTTCCCTGAGTTCCTGGCTATATAATGAAACCATGGAAGTTGCACAGTTTCTTTTCAATTTCTATGTGCACTGGAAAATAGTAATACAAAGTCCACTCCTACATCCTAGCCCGGATTTACTATAATAGCTAAAATGAAGATTGCGGTAATTGCACAATATCACAAGTGTGAAAACTAATACTTATTTATTGAACTCCATTCAATTCATGATGCAAGCTTTTATACAAGCTCAACAGTGGTTCATAATGTAGGCAATTTACCATCGGAGATAGGTTTCTACTGGGTGCAAAAAAGTGAGTTGAATACTATTAGATCGACGATATCTGAAGCCTAGTGCCAATAAACTTGTAGATCTCACAAGGTTTCGCGCTGCAACCGAAGACCGTCCACGCTATTTTTAATGATCTTTATGAATTTCGGCCCAGTGTGTGACAGCACCTAACGAAGGACAGACACGAGGGACAAGACCGCTGTCCGCACTTCTCCCGTGATTGACAAGTGGAGCGCGCAGGACACCGCTTTGCACCAGGGCAGTGGGAAGGGGAGCAGGCGAGTGCTCGAGAAGAAAGGACAAAGGGGGAACGCACACAATGGATCCGCGAGTGCGCGAATTCTTTTCGAGGGAACGAGATCACTGGCAAGCTTTATCATATCGTTCTTCACATGGGGAGTTCGAGGTTCCTAGAAATACGTTTAATATAAAGGTTAACAAATAAGACACATCGCACGTATTACTTATACATGGCACGGGACTTCACATGAATTGCACATACCGTCTTGTCAAAAAGGGCTCGGTGTTCAAGTCTCATTATGTGCTCAACTGCCCCATGTCCTTAATCCATGTGATCCACAAGATGATGATGATGATGATGATGATGATGATGATGATGATGATGATGATGATAATAATAATAATAATAATAATAATAATAATAATAATAATAATAATAATAATAATATTTGATTAGTTGATCTTAATGATTTGCAAATATCAAATATTTTTTGAAATGATAATCTCTCTTTACTCCAATACCTTTCAATAAGATTCTAAAATACTTCTTCGGAAGAAGTGATCAAATTGGACCGTGGAAAGTACTGTCCACAGAAGTGAATACCACGATGGATCTAACACAAAAATAAACAACGAATCACATTCTACCTGTAAAGGGAGCACACGCTGGGCTTTTATGCTTTACTGTTCAACTGAATCCCATGCCTAATTTACGCATTTAAGTACGATCCTCCAACCCCAACAGCTCGTTTCGCCGCTTCTCCCAGGGACCGAATCGCAGCCGTTTACTCCCAAGAAACACCCGAAACAAGAGCTTGACTGCCCGGGAAAAGCCGCGTCTAAGCATAGGTACGAAAGTTTCGACGGCCATTCTGCGACCTTCCTCAGGGCGAAATGAATGAGAATGGCGGCCGAAACGTTGGCATATAGAACAGGGCTATTCCCAGACAGCCACGTAGTTACTGACTTCGCCAGCGGAGGCCAACGCTCACAATTAGCAAGTTATATTCAGGTGTTGAGATAATACATAACACGAAATACTGCTCAGAGGTATGATAGAGACATGTTAAATGGGACTCATGTTAAATGGGACTCCACATTGTATGTACGATGCTGACAATTTGAGTTCCCTAATATTGTGAGATGCCGGGCATGAGATTCTCTCGGAGACCAAATCGCAGCCGTAGCTCCCAAGGAAACACCCCGAGACAAGTTCCTCCCCGCACAACCGCGACAGTCGCCCATCCACCGCGTTTGCGGCCAACCTCCACCGCCACCCTCACCCCTTCATCCCTCCAACCGCCGCCGCGAGGCGCTTTTAGCGCAGCTGAATAACGCACAAGTTGGAAAACCGCCGGCCGGCTGGCCCGCGCTAGGCCGCAACCCGGGCAAACGTCATTTGCGATGATGGGTTCGCCACGATGATGCACACCGGAGATGGGCGAGGCTCGAGGTCAGGAATAATTCGGAGGACTTCGTTTCGCGCGGGATGAGCGAGTCGGAATGCAATCCCCACCCCGCTGGGAGAGCTCGCTCGCGGATCAGTCAAACCGAAACAATTACAAACTTCGACGAGCCAACGCAGAAACGTATTAATTAGCAATTTCTCCACGCAATCTGCGTCGACGTGACACTGGAGATGACACATCTTCAACAAAGTTCGCTAAACAAACAGATGAAGATCGTAATGCATGTTCTGAAATGCAGTTTAAGACAGAAAAGTCTGGAGAAGCAAAGAAAAGCGAAGGATTCCGTGGCCGGAGTCAATAAATGTTTGGCTGTCAGGGAGACATCGCGTCCTAGACATAGCTGCCAACGTTTCAACTTTCACGTTGGCAACTATTTACTACAACGTTTTACGTTGGCAACTGGCAAGTAGGACCCGGGCCTCCAGGACAGCCCAGTTTCTACCAATTAAAATGAATTCTTTGATTGAAGACCGAAGCAAAAGCAAGGTATGAACAGGAAGAGCAACTTAAAATGCATTCATATTGTGACGTAACCGAATATTGGATTAAAAAAATAAATACATTTATTTTTGTTATTACTGTTCAGAAGCGTGCGTGCCCCAACCGGGTGCGACCTAAATCACTTCGCACGGCCATCTACGCCGCTCCTTAGCGTCGCCGAGCAAGGGGGGGGTGTAGTGTTTAGATAACGCCTCCGAAAACCCCTCAGGGACCACCGACCAGGCTCCACGCGGGCGGGCGCGGCGACCGCTCCGTGTTTGTTTACAGGAAGTGTGCGAGAGAGAGCGTTCTGGAAAATTCCATCAAAATTACCGACAAGACGCGTAATCTGATTGGAGCAATATTATTTTCGGCGTAGTAACTTTCGGCCAGGAAACAACACGTCTTCCAAAATTTCTGTAGAAACTTCCAGAACATTCATGGAAATTGGGGAAAGAGGTTCGTGGGCGCTAAGACGCGCTGAGGGCAGACAGAAGCGGGGAGGTCTTTGGACAGAGAGGCGCGGGGACGCCCAAGTCGTGCGGACACAGAGGCGGGGACGCCTCATGTTGTACGGTGTGGGACGCGGAGGTCATCCGAGTTGTGTAGGCGCTAGGATAGCGCGAAGTAGCATGATTAGAGTGCGATTTGTGGTATTATCGCACCGCGTGTCATTAGATTGAAAAAAAAGAACTTTATCTAGTAATGTTATTTGTTTCTCTGCTCGTTTACGCCCGCGCCGTGTATCGCAAGTTACGCGATTACGAAAATTACGATCTGTCGTCACCGATCTGTCGTCACCGCTACCGCCGACGTCCCAGCTGATGTCGTGGTTAACTCTACTCTCTTGAATGGGAGCAGGCTGCGAGAGAATCCACCTCCGCCCTAAAGGCGTGCCGTCCAGAAGAAAGGCCCAGCTGTGTTGCCTGTTTGGAGGCCGTTCACCCCAGCGCGTCCTCCTGCCGCAGCGGTGATTCTAATAATCTGTCGAGCTCCGACAGACAAACAAACATTCATTACGCCCTTCACGCTTACCTTGGACTGTTGTCAACATTCAGAAGGTGCAGGCCGCGCATTGGCCCTTTTTTTTTTTATTTGTTAGAGCATCTCTTTTTTTGCTTTATTTGTTTTAAGTAATTTGAACCTATTAGTTTCAAGATTGCACGAAAAAAACAAGGGTTTAAAAAAACTGAGCTCAGATAATAATGTCAATTTACCATTTTTAATTTCTCATTAAATTTACATTTTTTGTCTTTAAACTTTCTTTCAATTGACCTCTGTCACGTAGCCACGTCGTCCACAACCTAAATTTCAGGCTCTACCCGTCACCTGAGCTAGCCGGCAATTACAGCACAGGTAGGTGGGGCGTCGAAATGCTTTCCCAAGTGGGGCTCGAATTAGTATCTTTGATACCCCAGTAAAACGCCCTCAAATTTAATTTGTCTTAAATAAATATTGTTACTTTTGAATTACTGTGTATTGCTGCGACAAATTAAATTTGAATTTTTATAATATTAAGCAAGAAATGGATGGAAGGACGTTGCTACGAGGTTAATTATTTGTGGACTATTAATGATATCAGTTGGATTTGTATTCTGTTGTAGTGTTACTATTTTTGTCTTGTGTTGTGGAAAAATCGTGTGCGCGTTTCAAGAAAAACTGTGAAATCGCATAAGTTATTCAAAATGCTGGACGAATCGGTGTAGACGTGGGGTGATGACAGCTCAGGGGACCAGTCTGCGCATGAAATCACCTTAAGTGATCTCATGCGAGTTCTAACAGAAACAAGCAGAGAATTATGAAAATTTAAAAATCAATTAAAGAACCAGATTTCGGAAGTATGGAAATGGACGAGAAAATTAATTTCGATTTTCAGAACACGAGAAAAGTGTCAGGAAAGATTTGATAGATTAGATAACTGTTTAGATAACCAATCCGCAAAACTTGTAAAATTGGAAGAAAGTTCGACCATGAAATCGGATCACTGAAAAATCAACTCGAGGGTAGGTGCGGAGAATTGAGAACACCGTTGAGAAGCTAGGTCAAGAATTGGAATTCAAGGACCGAAACGAAAGAAAATTTAAAACCTACAGTCTGAAATTCCCCAGAAATTACGAGCATGCGACAATAAAATAGAGGCGTGTTGTGAGTCAGTAAATGGAAACATTGCCGGTTACGGCCGAAATGAACGGCAAATTCACTCGGTTGGAAACAAACTTCACTCTGAAGTTAGTCAAATTCACGAAAGGGTAGAGAAAATTGAAAAGATAGGTGATAGTAGTGAGGAAAGTTTCAGGAAAGGAAACTAAACTAAAGAAAGAAATAGATAAAATGTGATTAATCTGGTAAAGGAAAAGTACAAAAGAAATGGAAAATCATCTAATTACGAACGCGTCTGCTGGTTCTGGATTAAAATTTTCGTGGGCTCCTCCTCAGAATCTTTGCTTTTCTGGGAAATCGGACGAAAATCCGAAAGTTTTGGATCGTACCGAAAATTATATGAATTTGACAAAGCGGTACCGCCTCACTTAAACCAAGTTTTATGCAGGAACTTTTACGGGTAACGCCGCACACTGGCTCACTGCGTTAACACCTTTTCCGCAGACTTACGAGGAATTCCGAACTCGTTTTCTTTCACGTTACTGGGAGAGCAGCGACGTTACGAGTTCGAGAGAAAATTCTCGAGTAGATGGGATAAGCGAAGAAACCAATCATATTTAGATTACGCCATGGAAAAAATTTCGCTATTAAACTATGTGATCCGACGACAGATGATAAAAAGATTATCTGGCTCCTAACCGCACACTTTCCTACTTACGTGCAAACCTTATTAACAGTGTACGATTTGACAATCTTGATCATTTCAGAATTGCTGGCGCAATTTGATAGAACGCAGTCAAACCCTTATATGAAGAGAATTGGGACCGAAATCACAGTTTTCGCCCGAGAAGATAATCGGAACAGGCAATCGGGCGCCGTGATGATCAGGGTCAGAGGAATGGAGAACAATCCCGTCCGCCACCAAACTCAAATGACCGTAATAATAACACAACTGTAGGAATGGACATCAGGATTCCATAAGACCGAGTCCAGTCAAACTAGAACCGTTTGGGCTTTCTGGGTACCTGGGTTCCAAACGAATTATCTCAGAGATACCAATATTCAATACTGTGTCAGTCAATTATGCCTTTTTGACCTAAACGACGACTTGAATGAACCTGTCAGAGAACGAGCGAGAAAATGTCCGGTTGTGGAGTTTCTTATTGAAAATCTTAGTGTTCAAGCTTTGATAGACACTGGCAGTGAAATCAGTGCAATTTCTAGGAAGTTCTACTCAAAACTATTAAGCGAGCGCATTCCAATACCAACTCTGCCCACTATTAAATGTTTGTTATTGGAGTAGGAAAAAAAAAAGTAAACCAATTACTATGCAGGCTTTGCTTTCTTTAAAAATCAGGAAATTTTATTTGATGTGCCATGTTTGATCATAGAGGATCTGAATTACGACGTAATACTTGGGTTGATTTTTACGGAAAATAATGGAGTAGTGGATTTTTCTAGGAATCTTGTGAGCTTCGGTGAGAATAGGAAATTGTAATCAAGGACGACGGTGATGACAAAATAGAAATCGGCATTTCATGGGGTCCTGGAGTATGGGGATGACGTGAGTGGGGTCATAAGCCGTGTGCCGCATAATGACTTTCTGACCACGAACGGTCCAGCTGCAAAGAATGCTTCTCAAATATGTAAATGTTTTGATCGTCCTGTACGTCCTATTAAAGACTTTGCTTTCGAATTCAGGTCACGATGATTCACCTTTTAAAATGAAAAATTATCCCATTCCACAGTCGATGAGGAAGTAGATCAAACTGTTAAAACTATGCTTAGCGAGGGTATAATTGAAAGATCTGTAACAGCTTATTTGAACCCTATTGTAGTGGTAAAGAAAAGACGGGGGTAAGGATTTGTTTAGATGCTCGACGGATCAACGAGGTTACTATCCCAGAAAACAAAGGCACCTCAGAACACTGATGAAATTTTATGGAAATTTAATAAAACAAAGATTTTTCGGCTTTAGTTTTTTCAAGCTCGTATTGGCAAATTTCAATTCACCCAGACGACAGAAAATTCACGGGATTTTTGTACAACGGGTTGACGTACGTCTGGAAAGAATGCCAGGAAGAGGAAGCCCTCGTAAAGAACCCTACCACTTTCACGTAGGTGACAAAGTACTTGTCGGACCCTAGAGTTAGTGATCAGCCTGCTGGATTATTCCATAAATTTTTCCTCTATTTACCGGACCATTTGTTATTGAAACGATTCCGTGCCCAAATGTATGCCTCTTAAAAGACTTGGATGGGCTCCCAGCAGAAGTACAATTTTTATAATTTGCGACCATTTAAAGGTTAAACTATTCTGTAGATTTTTTTTAAACCACTGATTGACAATCTCTGACATAATTCTTCGGTACCTTGGGCTCCGGCACGTTTGCAGTCTTCGTGTCGCTGAGAAAAATTGGAAGAATTTGATTTAATTATTTTATTCTGATTAAATAGTAGTTAATAGTTCTTTTTGCTTTTATTTAAGTAAAGGGTTGCGCAGATTTTTTCTTGAATATTGAATGTTGTTTTGATTCAATTTTTCTTTAATTATTCACCAATTATGAATCTAATATTCGGTAACGTTTTTTTGTTTTTTTCAACGAGATAAAACTCTTAATTTTTCAAAATTAAAATTCTTAAAACTCGATTTTATCTCTATCCGAGGAAGGCAAATGTGACGTAACCGAATATTGGATTAAAAAATAAATACATTTATTTTTGTTATTACTGTTCAGAAGCGTGCGTGCCCCAACCGGGTGCGACCTAAATCACTTCGACGGCCATCTACGCCGCTCCTAGCGTCGCCGAGCAAGGGGGTGTAGTGTTTAGATAACGCCTCGAAAACCCTCAGGGACCACCGACCAGGCTCACGCGGGCGGGCGCGGCGACCGCTCCGTGTTTGTTTACAGGAAGTGTGCGAGAGAGCGTTCTGGAAAATTCCATCAAAATTACCGACAAGACGCGTAATCTGATTGGAGCAATATTATTTTCGGCGTATAACTTTCGGCCAGTAACAACGTCTTCCAAAATTTCAGAAACTTCTAGAACATTCATGGAAATTGGGGGAAAGAGGTTCGTGGGCGCTAAGACGCGCTGAGGGCAGACAGAAGCGGGAGGTCTTTGGACAGAAGGCGCGGGACGCCCAAGTCGTGCGGACACAGAGGCGAGGACGCTCATGTTGTACGGGTGTGGGACGCGGAGGTCATCCGAGTTGTGTAGGCGCTAGGATAGCGCAGTAGCATGATTAGAGTGCGATTTGTGGTATTATCGCACCGCGTATCATTAGATTGAAAAAAAGAACTTTATCTAGTAATGTTATTTGTTTCTCTGCTCGTTTACGCCGCGCCGTGTATCGCAAGTTCGCGATTACGAAATTACGATCTGTCGTCACCGATCTGTCGTCACCGCTACCGCCGACGTCCCAGCTGATGTCGTGGTTAACTCTACTCTCTTGAATGGGAGCAGGCTGCGAGAGAATCCACCCTCCGCCCTAAAGGGCGTGCCGTCCAGAAAGGAGCCCAGCTGTGTTGCCTGTTTGGAGGCCGTTCACCCCAGCGCGTCCTCCTGCCGCAGCGGTGATTCTAATAATCTGTCGAGCTCCGACAGACAAAACAAACATTCATTACGCCCTTCAGGCTTACCTGGACTGTTGTCAACATTCAGAAGGTGCAGGCCGCGCATTGGCCCTTTTCTTTTTTATTTGTTAGCGCATCTCTTTTTTTTGCTTTATTTGTTTTAAGTAATTTGATCGTATTAGTTTTAAGATTGCATGAAAAAAAAACAAGGGTTTAAAAAAAAAACTGAGCTCAGATAATAATGTCGATTTACCATTTTTTAATTTCTCATTAAATTTACATTTTTTTTGTCTTTAAACTTTCTTTCAATTGACCTCTGTCACGTAGCCACGTCCGTCCACAACCTAAATTTCAGGCTCTACCCGTCACCTGAGCTAGCCGGCAATTACAGCACAGGTAGGTGGGGGCGTCGCAATATATTTGATACACATTCTGAAACTCCCTTCGGCACGATTTTATTGACATTAAAGCACAACGCATTTAAAAAACATTAACGCATTGGAAGTTTCCACATAAGCTCTCCCTGCGAAGCTAGAGATTTCCCTATCTTCGCAACTCAAGAATTCACTTCCTATGCATACGTGGAACTTGAAAATTTCCCATGAGCCCGTGAAACAACCTATGCCAATTTCATAATTATAGATAACAGAACACCCAAGTCTCGGATCCTAAGGCAATTTTTAAATCACGCCATCTATATTTCTCCCTTAACTCTCCGCGCGCGGCGTGAAGTCCGGGCGTGCGCAGCACGCGAAAGTGCGCAGAAATACGCAGCAGCGGTAAATACGGCAAGCAGGGTATGAGCTTGAGCGATGGGAGGTTCCAGCGGGTGAGGGTTAACGCGGCGGGTTATCGCCGCCGCCCTGCAGCGAGAATATCGCGGGATGAAAAGGAACGTATGACGCAATGGAGGAATGGGTGGTCATGCATCGCACACTCGTTTCAGAAACCCTGCAGCACCTCTGACCGGGAGGTCCTAGGTTCGAGTCCTGACGGCGGTAGGATTTTCGACACTAGCTTTTCAGCTAGGTCCAATTCAGTCGTTGTCGGGAGGAGAATTCTAGCGGCCGGCTGCTCTGGTCGGTAGTTTTCCGTGGTTTCTCAGATCAACACCAGGCGAATGCCGGAGCAGTACCCTATCAAATGGGCCACGGACCGCGCGCGATCTGTCTTTCCCATTCCTTGTCCTATCCTCTCTCCTTACTCACACACTTACAGTAACATGCAGTACACTACCACATATCCCAAGACACCGGTCGGGAGATTAGAGCTTGTCCCGGCTGCCGCTGGTGGGAGCGTCCTATTTAGGGGGAAACCCCACTAGCCGACGGTAGGTCACCGCCGGATCTCGCCATCCAGCGGGGGAAGATCACCGGCATCTCCCGAAAAAAAGCATGCACTACACTAACGGGACTAATGACCAAAGCAGTTGACGAGCTCGAAAACACGAAAAAATCAATTAATCAATCGATTAAGACTAAGGACTGCTTCTGAATAAGATTTGGTAACTTGAAGAATGGTCATTTTAAATTATCACAATAAATTTGAACCTAGATCTTTAGAGAAGAAAGACAAGTGTGTGTGTGTGTGTGTGTGTGAGAGAGAGAGAGAGAGAGAGAGAGTGTGTGTGTGTGTGTGTGTGTGTGGAGAGAGAGAGAGAGAGTTGTGTGTGTGTGTGTGTGTGTGTGTGTTTGTGTGTGTTGTATTTTTCGATCGTTCGCTTTGCAATTACAATGTTTTAAGCACTGATTCAGTATTATACCATTCATTACCATGAACATTTTTTGGAATGTTGTTATAAGCGATAAAGGACGCTCTGCGAGCAAGCGACAAGAGATCATCCACGCGCGTTGCAGGTATTTTTAGAAAACAGAGCGGCTTGGTGGCGCACGGGGCCACGGAAACAACGCATTAGAATCGCGAAGCACCTACCACTCTCAGTCGCCAACTGTTTGTTCATTGCTCTAGCCTTAGGGCAATAAATATGCATTTCTTTCTTGTCTGAAAAAATAATCAACAAACAAAAAACAACAAACAGTAAACAATACGTAACCACTGTAAATTTGCATCGGTACGAACATCACTTGAAAATTACATATATTTTTCGTTATTACTGTTTGCCTCATCTACCTCTTTAATCTTTCCAGAAATTCGTCTCATTATCTATCTTAGTTTCTCGAGACTCAAATTACCTCTCATTTACGTCAGTCGTCTCTTCCTTATTATATTTTACATTTATTCTCCTTAATTTAATTATTCTTTTTTTTTTCCACATTTAGCATTCGCCCCTCGAATAGCACTTCATATTTCCTTTCAGTTTATTTCATTTGCCTATCACCTTTTCTTCCTTAATCTCATCTCGTATCTTGTTTCCTCTTCACACGCAGCCAAATGCAAACAACCAACCCTCGCATTCGCAAGTACCATTTTGAATACATCCCCCTTCCCGTTCGATCTCCTCCCACCTCCTTCCTCCTCCGCCATCCCGCTCTCCCCTCCCGATCTCTGCTCGCCCGAACGCCGTTCGCCGCTCCCCTAAAACTTCGATACATTTCCAATTTACGCGGCGGCGTCTTCTATTTGCGAACGGACGCCCAGCCGCCACCAGCGCCGCCGCCGCCGCAGCGGCAAAACAGCGCCCGCAGGCACGGCAGCCGATCCCGCGGCGCGGAGGGCGGGGAGGAAGGGAAGATGGAGGGCTTGTGGGCGGGGCTGAGTGGGCGAGGCGAAGTAGGGCGAGGCGGGGTGGGGAGGGGCAGGAGGGGCAAAGGAGAGAGGCGTGACGAGGCGAAGATGGCGAGCTCGTGGGCGACGGGCGTACGGTTGAGCGGATTGGGCGGGGAGGAGTAGGACGCAGCAGAGTAGAGCGGCGAGTTTGTAAGGCGGGACGAAGTAAGGCAGGCGCTGCAGAGGGCGGAGCGAGACGGGGGGCAAGTCGATGATGGCGGGTTTGCAGGCGAAGTGGAGTAGGGCGCGGAACAGTGAGAAGCGCAGCGGGAAATGCAGAGCGGAGGAGACGGGGCCAAGATGGCGGGCTCGTGGACTTGCCGAAGTACGGCGACACGGAATGGGACAGGCATGGTAGAGGGTGGAGCGGAGTAGGGCGAGACAGAGCGGAGAGCGGGACGGGGCAAAGTGGGTGCGGAGGGCGGGGAGGGGGGGGGATTGGAACAGGGGGATTGGGGTGGGGGGGAGAAAAGAATGCCGCGGGAAACGAGGTCGATTTACAACCGGAGGCACGAGAAGAGATGAGGTGGCGCGTTGCTGCATAAAGTGAAACGTATGTACAGCTGAACCAATGAGAGTGTTGATACAATGAGACCCAAGAGTGAGGGAGGATGAACATAAAAGGATACGATGATCAGTACAAATGGAAGGGCACAAGGAGACAATTTCAAGTTGAGTAGAGATATGAAAATGATGGGAAATCAATGTAAGTGACCAGGGTTGTGACATGAGACCAAGTAAGTTCACAAAATACCTGAATAACAAATAAATGTGATAACGTGCGCTGGGAAAGTCTCTCCGCACCGCGCTGAATTAGGGTCTCCTAATCAAAACTTATGTTGGTAGCAACCAGATCACTGGGAAACAAGTGAAAGGGACAACACTTCCAGCATCTGTAATTAGCGTGGTGATTACGTTTCCTTTCGTTACAAGCTGCAGCTCTTGCATACCATAATATCTGTTGCTATAGCACTCTCACAGCAAGGACTCTGATCGGTAGTTTTCCGTGGTTTCTCCGATCAACGCCAGGCGAATGCCGGAGCTGCACCCTACCAAACGGGCCACGGACCGCGCGCGATCTTCCCTTCCTCTTTCTTGTCATATCCTCTCCCCTTATACACACACTTACACTAACATACACTTCACTACCACATATTCCGGGAGACAGGTCGGGAGCTTAGAGCTTGTCCCGGCTGGGGCGGTGCCCCGCTGGAGGGGAAGTCCTGGTTAGGGGGAAACCCCACTAGCCGAAGGTAGGTCGGCGCCTGATCTCGCCATCCAGCGGGAGATCACCACCATTTCCCGAGAAAAAGCATACACTACACTTACGGGAATAATGACCAACGTCGTTGATGCGCCCGGAAAGATGAAAAATCAAATCAATCAACCAACCAACCAGCAAGAAGGCATTGCGAAGAAACTTCCCTGTCGCACTGTTGTTCTTGATGATTGGAAACGATTAGAATATATGGAACTTAGCAAAATCATATAACAACAAGACGAATCCGAGTAGTGCGACCGCGGAACCACCTACTCTGGCCAACAAACCGCACATCAACCCTTACGAAAAATATATATCCCCCAGCTCTGCCGACGCAGAAACTCAAAAGGGGCGCTTAAACCCAAACGACCGCAGCGAAGTCATTTCTCGTGCCTATGCGCAACGACCTCGCGATTCGGTCACGGCACATCGTCGGCCTTTAGCCCTCCCTCCCTCAGCCCCTTTCTGGGAGCGAGCAGGTACGAGAGCCCAAAGGGCGCAGCACGGCGAGGGATGAAAGGCGGCCGAACAAAACGAAGGGAGCAGCGATAACGAGCGGCAGATCGCCCCTCCCCTTCCCCGGGCCCACGGCCGGATGGGCGAAGATGGCAAGGGCCGTCCGTTGAATTGGCCGTGCCTCTGCGCAGGCCTTTCAAAGGGCAGCACAGGACGACGCGCGCGGGGGCAGACGGCGCCGGGTCGGCGGACGAGAGACGAGTCGCCGGGAAGAAGTAATGCGAGGCGCTGACAACGGTGATTACACGGCGCGACCGCCCGCGGAAGAAGTAGAGAGACCGGTGCGCCTGCAAAAGAAATGAGACAGAACGGGAGGAGGCGGGGAGTGGGGATATACAATAAAGAAGTGCGCATGGTATAGCAGTATTTTGAAATAATAAATACCCCCAAACCCACACAACGCGAACAAGTGAGAGATATTACGTACCACGCATTATTTGACAGAGCATTATTCATGTTGGATCGCTCAATTTAGGCAGCTTAGGACTTGGAAAAGACCATTAACTTTCGCATTCAGTAGAATACGAGTATGAAATGAATTTGAATGCAAAAAGCCATTCAATATTAAGAAATCGTCAGCAGATATCGGCAGCTTCTTAAGAAGTCTCCTTAACGAGAAGAGAGAGATGGAAATTTTGTTTGCCATTAAAAGGCGAACAAGAAATCGTTACGAAATGAAAAGAGTGATGTAAAATGAAGTACTTACTGAAAATAAATAAGGCACGAGGTAGAAGAGAGACTTACCAAAGGAACAAAGGAAACAAGAAAAAAAATTGCTTCTATAGTTTTCACGAAGGAATACACCTCGAAGCCGCAAAGCAAAGATGGAATGATACATGACTATAGGAACACCGACGCACGTATCGAAAAGAATGTTCGCTATCGCTTCGCCTACTTCCGGCCTCGCTCCTAAAGTCTAACTGAGAGGACTGGTAACATGTATAACGATTATTCAAATGTATGAAAGTTCGTGCACAGTGATTTAATGATGTTGCTTTGAATTATCTAATTAGAGGGGTTGGCGTTCGTGTGTGAAACGTTACCTATAGGAAGTGAATGAATGTACAGGTGTTACAAAACGTTACAAATGAAGGAAAGGTTGGCATGACCGCATACGAAAAAAGAAAGTAGCTGCAAATGCGTGATGGGCAATGTGACAGATGTGGGAAAGACAGGCGTCAGGCGAATTGAGAGAAGATTGAGAGGAGCCGAGAGACCGAGAGATTCTCCTTGGAAATCGCTCCGCGAGCCGAGCAGTCACCAACGAGAATCTCAGGCGCAGTCTTATTTAAGAGCAAGCGCCACCCTGCTCTTTCCTCTGCACTTCTCCAACTCGTACTCTGGCAGCTACGGAGTCGCCCGCCCCGTCCCGTCCCGCCCCACCCCGCCGCGCCTCGCCCCGCCGCGCCCCGCCTCGCCTCGCCTCGCCTCGCCTCGCCTCGCCTCGCCTCGCCTCGCCTCGCCTCGCCTCGCCTCGCCTCGCCTCGCCCCGCCCCGCCTCGCCTCGCCTCGCCCCGCTTCACCTACTCCATCCACCACGTCCGCCCGCCCCTTCTAGCCCGCCTCGCCCGCCTCGCCCGCCTCGCCCGCCTCGCCCGCCTCGCCCGCCTCGCCCGCCTCGCCCGCCTCGCCCGCCTCGCCCGCCTCGCCCGCCCCGCCCGCCCCCCCCCCGTCTGCCAGCGGATCCCCACTCTTTCCAGTAATTGCAATTCCTCCCCCTCACCCGTCTGCCAGCGGATCCCCACTCTTTCCAGTAATTGCAACACTTCCGAAATACCCCGCTGCGCCGCCTCGCGGCCTCTTGCCCTTCACCGTGACGGCGTCATCCACAACTTCTTCTTCATTCGCCTTCTCCTCGATCCCCTGGCACCCGCGAGCGGAGACTTCCGCCGTGTCAGCGCTCTTCCAATCGCATTCCAGCGGCAAACTCTCCTACTCTATCTTCCCCTCCGCAACGAGAGAGGAAATCGGTGCAATGCCCGACTTTGCTGCCTCGTATCTTCCAGCGAAACCAAACTTTCAAATGAGAGAGAGAGAAAGGCGAAGAGGATAAGAGACAAAGAGAGACGCAAACTCATACAGCAACGCTTGTGAAGAAGGTGTAAGTTAAAATTATTCATTTTTGAAAAAATCAAAGACATTGCGTGGGAAGTTGTCATCACAAAGAAAACATTATTTTACGAGATTAATATATTTCAATTCAAAGAACATAAAGGCAAAAATGATTTTTTATTAAGCATGTGATTCGTTTCAAGGATTTCTGACCGTTTCTGTACGTCATTCTACAAGCAAATTGAGACGAAACTATTAAGATAAAACTCTATAAAAAAGCGTTTTTCTTTGCATAAAATATCCCCAAGCTTATAAGGAAAAGCAAAGCAGTTGATTGCTAATTAGAGATCCTTCAATTCAAAATTAATTCTACTGACATGTAAAGAATTATAGAGAAATATACAAAGGATTATAACAAATATTTTATACGCGTTTGTCAACATACCAAAATAACAGAAGAAGGAAAGAGTTAAATCAAATAATCAATAATATAATGATGGTGCACATTAGCATTTAGCAGCGGCTGTGCGGCGAAACTAAACAACTCTTCCAAAGTATAGAACCGCTCACACATTTACATAACGTATCCACACTATTTAATGGTAAAATAATTACTGAAAAAGCATGAATAATCTTTACGTTGCCAGCTACGGGTGTATGTGACATAAACAATAGCGTCAAAACCATTCCTCAATCAAAGCTTGCAAAAGTTCTTTAAAATTTGTTTCGTCTAAGAACGGAAAATAAAAGAACGAGCTGTGATCCCGAAGCTCTCAGGACAAAACAAACAAACGAGTAAAGAAATGAACGAACAATGGTTGCAGGGAATTCGATTTAATTACCCGAAACAGCGAAGAAGCCGACGAAACGTTTATTTAACCAATCTTGCTACGTAGCCTTCCCTTCGCAATCATCCTTCGTCCTGATTGTTCGGCCGGGTAAACCCGGCCTAATCTCCAATTAAATTAAACTCCCCCCTCTCAGCGGACTATTCAATTCGTATTTGAACACGATGTGGCGCGTTGTCGGCACCGCTGCCTTCCCTGCAGCAGCTATCTCGACCCCTTCCAGCGGCCTTGGCGTCTGCAACCCGCCGAGCACTGAAGTACAGCGCAAAAAACGGTCTCTTACAAAACTCAACGTCGCAAGGCGTGTGGGCAGGCTGCTACAGCAAAAGGCTAGCATAGACGCCACGAGTGAGCCTAGTTTCGCTTTTGATTATCAACTTTCCCCAAACAGGTATCTCTCACCAGCGAGACACCGCCCCAGTGTTTTTAATTACCCGGAGAAGCTCTAAGCTCTCGACCGGTCATCCGGCATGTGTTGTAGTGAAGTGCACGTAAGTGTGTAAGTATGGGATGAGAGGATAGAACAAGAAAGATGAAGGAAAGATCGCTCACGGTACGAGGCCCATTTGTTATAGTAGCGCTCCAGCATTTACCTGGTACTGATCGGAGAAACCACGGATAACTACCGATCAGAGCAGCTGGCCGCTAGAATTCTCTCTAGACAGCGACAGAACTCGACCTAGCTATCTGGCCAGTGGCGAAAACCCTGCCACCGTCGGGACTAAAATCCTAGAATCCCCAGGAAATAAGTACTGCAGTGACATCAGCTGATGCACTGAGTCACCTCCGCCGATCCTAGTTTTGTGGATTCGAATAATTGAGAATGGCGAATTTACGAAAGACGATTCTGTATACATTCTCAATGTTTTTTTATTTAACTAGCGCCATCTTTAATAATGGAACAAATTAAAATGGTTTTATTGACACGGTCCGCCCTTGTATTTGCGCCATCAGATGCGAGATCGCGACTATACGACAATCCGTTACCATTTGTTAATTGGCTCATTATGGTGGAAAAAATCTGACGAGCATAAGTTCATGATAACAATAAGTGTTGACATAATCCTGGGTCAATTTCATATATGTTACAGGTAATTATCACCAAAGCATAAACGATAAGTATTGAACAGTAATAAATACTGGCTGTAATTTTTAATAAATAACAAAATCAGATCAGAAATTGTTGGTAGTCGAGATCACTACATTTCACAGCAATTTCACATTTTATTACTGCAGACTAGCACATCACCGCTCGAACACTTAAAGGAAAGACTTTGAAATTTGTTGTACATCAACTCTTATAATCTCTAATTGTACTGTTAATTATTTAAATGATAACTTCCTTTTTTAATTTTTATAATTTTCGAATTTTATGACTGTTCACTTCTGAGCAAAAAAGTATTGTTTTAGACGAAGCTGAATTTCCTTGTAAGACGGTTGATCTACATAAGATTTATGAAAAGCACGGAACTTCCCCTTTGTTCTTGTTTCTATCTAACCTTAAAATCGAATGTAAATCATGCATGTTGGATCGCTTACCATACTATTCAGTCAGTAAGTACAACCCTGAAACTTACATAATTCGACAGCCGTTTGTGAAGACGAAAAGTGAAGCGAGGAAAGACTCAACATTTTCTATTTTCGTTGCATATCATTTTGCATCAAGGAACTAAAACCGAGTGAATGCAAAAGTTGAATTTACTAGGTTTATGATATTTGTACACTATAGAGAACGTACTATTATTAACAGATTCCTACAAAATATGGTACGTACAATAAAATGCTAACTCATTTTAGAAATGGGCGCATTGGACATGTACTCGCACATTTTAAATAAGCCAAAAACTAATCAATCTCAAAATATTTTTAAAACGTTTTTAAAGTTTGCGAAAATAAAATAAAAAGCAGAGGATATTCACCGAAGCAACGGAGCGATGACTTGAAACCTAATACGTATGCCAGCGGCTTCACTGCACAGCCACCGTACAAACAAGAATCGTTTCCGACGGGGTTTTCTCGAGCGGAAAGAGGCAGTCGTGAGCGATCGCAAGAGTGTATTCAGATGGGAACGAAGACTACACGGGGACGTTGAAGCAGAGGAGCGAGAGGAGGAAAAGGAACGGTGGAATGAAGAAAAGGGGAAGACACGAATAAAGAGCAGGAAAAAAGAATGGGGGAGTGTGGAGTAGCCAGCGCAGAAGGCGCTGAAGAAGGACATTGTGGAGAAAGGGGGAAGAAAGGGGGAAACGGGTGAAGAAGAAAAGGGACAGCACTATAATGTAACGCCGCGAGAGTAAAAAGAAGTGAGCACGGATTAGGGGGGGGCGGAGAGGACCCGAAGAACAGAAGGGAAAGGAACACAAAAAAGGCACTGAAAGAGAGGATATGATAAATATGATAACAAAAAGAGAGGAAGAAAAAATATTAATAGAACCGAAAAAGTGGCAGGAGGCGATGTAAAACAGGTGCATGCTAAAACTGATACAAAGAGCGCAAGGGATGGAAAAAGAGGAAAACGGATGGGAAGGAAGGAAGCGACAATGATGACAGAAGATGGAAGATGAATGATGAGAAGATCGAGGAGGAAGAGCAAGAAGAATAGACGGGAAGATGAAAAACGAAAGACCGGCTGGCACAGCTGGTGGCGTTGAACACGATGCCGATGGAGAGTGCACACAGAAGACACAGGGGACGGAAGGCAGTCGTGCCCACAGGGCCTGCAAGAGGCTTTCCACCCCACGCCGCAAGAAGCTCGACGACCAACTTCACGAGAGGGCGCCACGCGCCGCGCCGCGCAGATACACCGGTTTGGTTGGACGAAGACGACGAGCGCAAGGAGGAGGAAGGGGCCCGCGATGGTGTGGGAGGGGAGGCGCTGAAGACGTCGCGCAAATTACTCGAACGTCTACAATGTCGCATATACTGATGGTATAAGTTCCTAAACATACTTTATGTATAGATGAAGATTAATTGATTAATTTGTATTTCCTTATAACACCTTTAAAGTCAGTACGTCCATTTTCACAGCGATTTTCGTCAAAACGTCTCTCTAGCCATGCAACAGCCCGTTTCATTGTTTCTTTTCCAAGACATTCCTTATTTGAATATATATATAAAATGGTGTACACTTTTTTTATTATACGAATATGTAAGCATCCCCTTATGTTATGTATATAGCGCCAGCGCTTTGGCGCCCAGCATGGGGCTGTAAAGAAAAACGAGCAGAAACGTGTAGGACACAAAGAAGGAGTTTGTCGCAATGTAAAGCCACTAAGGAATCCGTGTTTGGAGAAGGTGGGAAAGAGAACGGAGATGGCCAAGTTTAGAGCTGTAACGGAACATTCTCGGCGACAGAGGTGAGCAATCAAGATGCAGATGGCAAAGACCGAGAGAGAAGGATGAAAAGCGGACACCAGAAACGACCGCAGGGGCGACGGGGTCAGGAAGAGGTCCGCAAAGACGATTGCGGGCAGCCCGGCGGCCAGAGGAGAGATTCTGAGAAGTTTGAGTTGTACGGACAGCATTAGACACCAGGCTTCTAAGACGACGGGAGACGAGGAAACCGCCACACTTTCGGGGGGTAACGACCACAGACCGAACACGACCAAAGCTGATTGAATGCGAACGCCCTTAGAAAACATGATGTTTGAATAAATCATAGAGATAGAATAGACACACGGCACACACGCCGCTTCAACACTCAGCCCAATCGAGAAATATCCACTTTGTTTGATTTAGTAGTTAATGCTATTTAAAAGGGGACAGACAGACGTTTTGAGTAAAAACAACAATTTTTTCGAATCAAGGACCCACAACACACGGATTCTAACTACACAACGTATGCGACAAAGTTATTTGCGACGTACATTACGAACAAAATCTTATTTTTTCCCTTTCAGAGAACCAAAGGACACGTTTTCCTGTCAAAAAATCAGCACTTTTTCGGCAGCATTCCATACACTCTACTTCATAAAACACGAGAAAGCGAAAGAGTCTCCAGCGGAAGGAACGGGCAGGGGGCGCCGCGCGGGGGGGGGGGGCACAGTGTCGCTGCGGGGGGGGCGGTGGGCGATCGATCATCGGGCGGTATGCCGCCGCCCAGGCTTTCGCCTCCGCCCCCGGGGCGGCAACCGCGCGATTGCGCCTCGCGTCGCGTCGCGGGGCGAGACCTGTGATGTGACGTCGAGAGGCGCCATCGTCGGTTGTTCCTACGCGCGACCGCTTCTCAGACTGGGACACGTTATTTTGTTTCCAGGCGCGTTGATTGCTTCCATCATTCGCCCCATAAGTGTGGTGCAGGACATCTACTGAGAAGGGGTCCTCCTCCAATGAAGCGTGAGATGCGGCGCCGACCTACACCCAGAGTTTACAGGCTTCCCTCCTCCAGCCAATTGGGCGGGAGAAGCTCCCATCTTCACTTCCGGCATGTGTGGTAAAGTAGGGCATGTAAATGAATATGAAGATAATGGGAGAGGTTTGTGGACAATTTACATAATGGGAGAGACAAGGATGAGAAACGAAATATCGCTCTCAGTCAAAGGCTCGTTTGTTACGGTACTGCTTCAGCAATGACCTTGCATAGAATGAATTAAAATTCACGGAAATCTCCCGACAGGAGCAGCCAGCCGCAAGAATTCTCATCCAATCAGCAGAGTGTGACGACGCCACAAAAACAAAGACACGACTGAGTTATATACAGTTAATTTACATATTTATTTACAATTTACAGCTCATCACTCTGAGGTGTTTGTCGGAGCGAACTACCTTCATCCTCCCTCTCTGCAGGTGCTTTGCGGCGACGCCAGCGAATAGCCAACTCAGTCTACTCGCGACTCGGCATCGGCCGGGCCCTGGCAGCCCTACAGTACTTACCCTGGCAGTTCTACAGTGGTAGAGAACCACTCAAACGTCTCCGGGCTCACCGGAGCACCTCGTGCACACAGCACTCCACGCCACCCTGGGCGGACACGTATTTTTTGCAGTATTACTGCGAGGAAACCAAGAAGCGTCACCAAGTGGCTTCGCGGCACTCCCTTATAAAGGGCCGAGGCAAGTGACCCCCACGCGCTACCCTGGGACGCTTAGTAAGCGTTGTCTCAACACGCGATACTCTGGTAAAATCCGGTACGTATACGCCCGGTAAACTCCCCCCACGAAATCCTTCTGGTCCGGTGTGGCGCTCATTGTTCGGGTGGCTATTTTTAGCTACCCTCACACCCATACCTAGCAAGGGCTTCTCTGATGCATGAGGCCTAGCCCTATGACGCTACAAGAGGATGAAATCCATTCAGCTATCTAGTGTCGAAACTTCCCCGTCAGGACTCAGAGCTTAGTTTAGTTTAGTTAATGCCTTATTTTACGTGGCGAGACTCTGGCCATCAGGCCCGCTCTTCCGTCTAACAACGCAAATTTCGATACGCTCCTTTCACCACCAAGCGGAGAAAGGAGGTAATATCCTGGGCAACGAAACTGGCGGATCTCAATTTTGCTCAGAGGCTTCTTTTAGGCTTGAGGATCTTACATGCAGTAAACCTACTACATGGGACAGCCGGCTTTACTTCCCCTCCGAAGGAAGGCGGACGAGGGATTTTTTCGCCCTTAAAAATCCAGGGCTTCGATCGGGTTTGAACCCGCAAACTCGGGTACAACAGTCCCGTACGCTGACCGTTATTCCACCGAATCCGCTTATGACCTCCAGGTCGGCCCAACAGTAGGAACAGCACTTACCGTGAGTCATCTCAATCCGTAATCATACACCTTGCGGCGCACATCATTGCGCTGACTGTCGCATACCATCTCTTGCTACTATAGACCAAAATATCGTCGCCCTAGCTTCCACACTCCACCTTGCCTTTGACTTATTCTCGTCCTTCTCTCATAGTTGCGCTCACCCACATAGAAGAGTAATAACACAAAAATCTTTACGTGATTATTTTCTGGTCGACTTCCACCACGGACCTCTTTATCAAGAAGCAATTGCATTTGGGTTACCCATCAAGACTGTGACATCATTCAATCCATCGGCTTCGTGCCGCAAAAATGCCACCCTCGGGACACGAAACGACGACCTGTCAGTCTGTGAAGATTCAATCGTGGACAGCATAGCAACGCAACTACATACATCAATTAAGCCGAGAGCCCTTCCTACATTCCCAGATGATTACTCAGGATCAGCGTTCCCATCGAGTATGTCAAGTATGCAGCGCCGTTGCACGGAGAGAATTGTTTAGTTCCTACAATTAATCACGTAGTAGATTGAACTATACATTATAGTTTATTTTGGAAGTACAAAGTGCATAGTGCACGAAACTGCTGTTTAGTTAAACATGCCATTGAACGTATAGTAATGTTCATTGAACAAGTGATATTTACTAACCACATCGAAGTGAATATACTAAACGAATAGTTGCGTTCATAGATTAAAAGTTTTTTTATTTATTTTATTTAATTAATTAAATAATTTTTTTTAATTTATTTATTTAATATTAGATTAAAAGTTGCCGTGTAAGCCCTATTAAACACAAACGTGAAATGGAATTTTTCTATCTCTTCAGTCGAGTAGTTTAGCAACCAGGGTTCCCGAGAGGTCACCCATCCAACATGCTCAGGAAGTCGTACTTCCTCAACCTCGGTAACCAGAGAGATCCAAGCTATGCAGAATCTAACTTCCGAATTTCGCTACTGTCGCGGCGATATTTCCACCACTAGTTTAGAATGCAACATCCAATTATTTAATATCAATAAAATACTAAACACTCATTTATACTAGGTACAATACCATCTACAGAATTGATTTATTACAGTTCTCATGAGCTCTATAACCATTCGAATTGGTTAGATTTCTGAGAACGTTACTAAGCAGTGCTTAGTAACTTTGACGTCATGAAACATAGATGATCTCACCGATTTACATTATTTACGAAACACGTGGAGCACCACCGACAATTATCTTTGCTCCTGGACTTACCGTTTTCAATTGTCTGATTTATTAAACAAAACTACATCACATTTAATGAACCTTCCCCACAAGATCAATTGGATTTACGACAGGATCGCTTACTAAACCTGTTTAGTACATTGTACAACAGCACTTCTCTCGGTAAAGAGACACGCGCGTGCAGCACCTCTTAAAACTCACCACCATCGCCAAACTCACCGCTCAGAGCACCGCTGACGCGGCGACCGCCAACTTACCTGCAACAGAGAGAACAACAGCGTTACAACACGCGTGGGCAAGGCGCCAAAAGGGCGAAGGGCGCGGGGATAGAGGGAAGGAGAGCCCGTAAATACCTGGGAGGTCGCTTCGGGGTGGAGGGACGAGGAGGTGTTGTTTAACTAACGTGAACTAAGGTGCGAAGCTTACACGTCGCTGTGGTTTGCTCACGAGGTTAAAACACGCGTTGACCCGAAAACGCCACACACGGCGCACGGGGCGGGAAGAAGTCCAACTATGAAAGTGCACGACGTCCGTCATAAACAAAGAATTGTATGGCGATCTTCTAACAAGAACGCAATAAATAATAATAAACAAAATATTTTTTGGCAGAAAATGAAGCCGGGCTCTTCAAAATACACTGGTGAACGAGCCAAACACCGGGAGCGATAGCTCAGTGCATCACCTGATGTCACTGTAGCGCCTGTGACCACGTCCTAGGTTCGAGTTCTGACGGCGGCATGATTTTCGACACTAGCTTTTCAGCTAGGTCGAATTCAGTCGCTGTCTGGAGGAGAATTCTAGCGACCGGCTGCTCTGATCAGTAGTTTTCCGTGGTTTCTGCGATCAACACCAGGCGAATGCCGGAGCAGTACCCTAACAAACGGGCCACGGACCGCGCGCGATCTTTCCTAAATCTTCCTTGTCCTATCCTCTCCGCTTACACATACACACTTATACTAACATGCACTACACTACCGGGAGACCGGTCGGGAGCTTAGAGCTAGGGCAGTGCCCCGCTGGTGGGAGAGTCCAGGTTAGGGGAAAACCCCAATAGCCGACGGTAGATCGGCACTGGATCCCGCCATCCAGCGGGGGGAAGATCACCAGCATCTCCCAAGAAAAAACATGCACTACACTTACGGGCCTAATGACCAACGCTGTTGACGCGCCCGGAAACACGAACAAATCAATCAATCAACTAGATAAACTAACAACTTCCGGTAACAAAATCTAGTATTCAGCTGCACGATCACAGTAAGTACAAACATCTATATTTTTTTATGCAACCGCAATAGATAATAGATATTAATGCACCTCGAGACCTGCACTAACACATTAACTACGATTAGTTCATATTACTGGTTCTCCTTCGACTCGTCTTGAATTCATATCCCAAACATCCAAAAAATAGGCGAGTCTGTCATCTAAATATGAAACGCGCAAATTATGAATATTGCCTAAAGATTGTGACAGTGTTCAGGAGACAGTGCAGTTCTTCCGCATGTTAATTCACAATTAAAACAAGCCAGCGTCACATCATGCTATGAATTTACAAATTTGAAATACTCGTTTCATGAGTATGATATTCATTTCAAAGCAAGACACAAATCCAACACAAGTATCTAAATAGCACGAAGTTTCTTCATTACTATCTAAATAATTCCTCCGCAGCACTAACTTCGATACTAGAATTTCAAATCCACCTCCAACAGCACAAAATGCCTGCAATCCAGATGCCGGAAATGCATGGAAACTAGGAGATTCATTTGCACTGGAGCTTACCATTGCATTACGTAAACAACCACGCTTTAGTATGGAAATGCACGTCGTCCTCTTTACAACATCGGAGGCAAGGCCAAATGACGTTCTCACAAGACACAATGCTACGGGAAAGCTTAATGCTTCTGGGCGAAAGACATCCGGCGGAAACAGACATGGGTAGCATATGGCGAAAAACAATGCCATTGTAAAATAGCTTCACAGCTCCAAAGCTTTGGTTCCTGTTACAACCGTGGACCAATAGTTCCTTGCTCCAGTCACAAGAGACGTTTGAAATTAACCAACACGATAATCTACAAAGACAATCCTGCATAGCAAAGGAAATACCACATAATATTACAAGTTTCAGATACCAAATGTATGTCGTAGACTTTATTGTAATTGCATTTTATAGCGTAAAATGGGAATTATTCAATAAATAGAATATTAAATAATATTACATTGGTAGTATTATCGCGCAGAGCGGGTTACAGTAATTAATTAATATCCGTCGAGTATCAAAGGAAATAAAATAAATCATGTTTGATTTAACAATATTAAGCGAAGCACTGAAGAGTGGATATGCCCCGCCGATTTGACATATACGATGTGAATATATAAAATACAAATATATAAAATGCAACAAAATGTCACACAGAGTAAAAAAGAAAGCCACAAAACGCAAAATTAGGGGTTATCAATAAAAAACATTGTTCAATAATGCAATACATCGTATTTCAAAAACAATACAGCATAACAGAATAACTATTTTTCAGCTTTCCATTCGCATTAAAACACGCCAGACTATTTTTGACAGATAATCGTATACTTAATGCATCTCAATATGATAAAATTTCTCCAAATGCGATAAAACGAACTGACAGAATTCCTACGATAATACATTTTTAAACGGAATATGCAGGACGTGAAAAGTAAAACATTGAAAGAAAACTTCTGTGAAGAGGTGTTTGATATTTTTCTGAAGTAAATATTGTCACTTTTACAACAAAAAATAACGCATATGTTCTAAACCGTAATGTTATTCATTTATTGGAAAAATTATCTTCTATAATTCATCATACACAAACTCATACGTGAAGCTAATTCCTAGTGACGGTGAAGTGAATTGTCAATTCTAATCCTAACTACTCAACCCGACCGCGTGCAAAATAAACAGGTATCAATAAAAAAACACTGATCTTTCCAACCACTCTCACTACATTTTCATAGCAAACTGCCAACACCCTAAGAACGTAAAGAACGCCTGCACTAAGCGCAGTAACGCCCAAACGAATGTCGGCGCCTTGCTCGCGCAGTTACGCGGCCGTAACGAACGAATCCCAGGACTCGTTCCCGTGGCGGAGGAAATGCCGACGTAAAACGGCGCTCCCCGCTCCCCGCTCGCCACTTCTCCTCGGCGTCCTCGAGGAAGCTCACGCCGTGCCCGCGGGGAGCGAGTAAGCACCAGGAGTGCCACAAGGGCCAGAAGCACCGCATCGCCCGAGGGAGAGAGGCGGGGTCGTTGTCGCTCCGGCCCGCCGCAGACAGAGAGGGAGAGAGATCGGGGGCAACGGAACCGCCTGCGGGACCTTAAAACAAAGCCGCTCCAGGAGACAAACCCGATAATGTGTCGGTTAGAAGACAAACGCTGTGAATCTATTTTCGGCCGACTGATACTGCCGAACGGTCGTGGACACTAGTAGCTAGTAAGGGTTTAGAGTGGGTCTAAGTACGTCCGAAGAAACTTCGAGTGCAAACGGAAGACTGATTCTGTCGAACGGTAGTGGACAACTAGGTTCCCTTAAGGAGTGTTGAGAAGCACTGCCTCGTCCCAGGGAAAGAGACAGGGTTGTTGACGCTACCACTCGCCAAGAGGCAGAGTGCGGGGAGAGATCGGGGCAACGGAGCCGCCTGCGGGACCTTAAAACAAAGCCGCTGCAGGAGACAAACCCGACAATGTGTCGGATGGGGACAAACGCTGTGAATCTATTTTCGGCTGACTGATATTGCCGAACGGACGTGGACACTAGTAGCTAGTAGGGGTTTAGAGTGGATCTAGATTCGGCTGAAGAAACATTGGGAGCAAATGGCCGACTGATTCCGATGAACGTTAGTAGACACCTAGGTTCCCCTAAGGAACGTTGAAAAGCACTACCTCGTCCCAGGGAAAGAGACAGGGTCGTTGATGCTACCACTCACCAAGAGGCAGAGTGGGGGGAGAGATCAGGGCAACGGAGCCACCTGTGGGGCCTTAAAACAAAGCCACTCCACGAGATAAACCCTACAATCTGTCGGTTAGAGACAGTCACAGTGAATCCATTTTCGGCAGACTGATTCTGCCGAACGGTCGTGGACACTAGTAGCTAGTAAGGGTTTAGAGTGGATCTAGATTCGGCTGAAGAAACATGGGAGAATGCCGATGATTCGGAACGTAGTAACCTATTCCCTTGGAACGTGAGAGTGGTTATGTTCGGAAAAGAACGCCTATATTCCCTTAAGGAACGTAGAGAGTGGATTTATGTTCGGCGAAAAAAAAGCAATCGTTGACACACTAGGTTCTGCGTAGGGTGCGTTTCGATTGCATTTATGTTCGGTCGAAAAAACTTCGGGATTAAAGGACCGACTGATTCTGCCGAACGGTAGTGGTCACATAGCTTGCCTTTGGGAGAGTTGAGACCGAAGTTCGGCCGAAAAAGAGTTCGAGAGCAAACGAACGACAGATTCTGCCGAACGATAGTGGACACACTGAACGATAGTGGACACACGGCAATCCATCTGCAAATTATTAAGAACTATCGTACCCGTGCGTACTATCGTACTCTCGCATGTACCCATCCTCTTCACTATTTTTCAATTTCCATATTAAACTTGTGATATATCATTTTCTTCAAGACCCCTCCTATCCTCCGTCACTCGCTCTCGTCTCCTTGTAATTGATAACAATACATTACACCATTGACAATACAAACTATTCAACTTTGGGCGAGCAGAGAGGTACACCCATGTTATTCAATCTCGTGTTATATCAAGTAATTAGTTTAATTTGACATTCACTTGCAGATTCAGCACGTCTCTGAGCAGGTGAGATAATATCGAGAAGCGCCAGACAGCAAAAATGTAATATAATATACACAAATTTAAGTTTTTCAAATAGTATTAAAAATGTTAGTTTTTAAAGATCTAGAACGCTTCCTTTAGGATTTATTTAACTATATAAATTTTTTAAAATGCTCCTGTGAGTTGTGGGTTGTATTTGACATGAATATTTAGATGCATTTTTTTAAACAAATCCTTCATATTTTTAAAGTCAAAGTGCAATTCGTGACGTCACCGTGAAATCCTCTTTTTTTTTTAAAGACACCTCATTTCTAAAGAATGTGTTGCGTGAGAGAGCTGCAAAAGGTATGTATACAACTGAAATAATATAGGAGGCTCTTAGCGACATAAAATGAAAAAAAATGAGTTTATGGGAGGGAAATTGATACAAAATGAGAGAGATGTTTGTAAAAGCTACTTCACATTTTTACTGTTTTAGTGAGGGTACGCTCGTTTTGGAAATATTTCAGCAATATTTTTACCCATTCTCTCCGAAATTCCCTGATGATGTTCCTGTTGTAGTACCTTCCAAGTACTAGTATATCATCGGTCATTTCGTTCATAATCTAACGAAGAGAGTTTGTACGCGTCCGTTCCTTTCATTCAAATGATTCTATTTCGCTTGATACCATTCTGCCGACCTGGAAGTATGGGTCAGAAAAATCGTCCATAGTTGAACAAGCCATGATCTCTAGAGGTTGTTAAAACACTCGGTCATTCGAGTCCTTTCGAACGCGAATTCCTCGTAACATCGTTCAAAAACAACAACAACAACACCAAAAAGCATTCGCATTCTTTTTATCATTCATAATCTTCTCAAGAAATAAGTAATATTTGTAAGTGCTTAGTTACAGCGTGGATTTAGCAATCCCCAAGGCACACATTGTACTCCACTCAAACAAAAATTCCAACAACCCCCCCCCCCTACCTGGGACACCTAACACTTTTCCCTCTCTCTCTCTCTTCGTTATTGCAACCTCCCCGACGTTGCCGGCGCCGGCCCGTCCACCGCCACCACGTCTACGTCCCCGTCGCCCACACAATTCTGCATCGCCGCCCTCACCACAACAGACAACACCATCGCCCTGGCCACTGACCTCGGTGCCATCCAAATGCCTTTCCCACCACCACTGCTACCAGTATGGTCGCCGCCATCACCACTACTTTCTCACCCGCAACGCCATTTCCGCTCCCACCCCGAATCACCACTAATGGATCCCTGCAGCCTCAACTACAACTGCCCCTTAATTTTCAATTATCATCGCCACCACCACGACAATTGACACCCCTTCGTCACGGTCGCCGCCGCCGCCGCCATCGCCACCATTGTCATCGCCGCAGTAACCACTACCACTGCCCTCCCCGCCACTACTACCACTAATTCTAGTACTACTTCAACCACCACGACCACCACATTAGCACCTCCACTAACACCATTACTACTACCACCACAGTCGCCTCTGCGGCCATCACAACACTCATCACCAACGCCGCGCACCGGTCGTCGGCAGGAAAGACAAACACAGACGGGGGGCGTAATCCGGTAATAACACACAGGCGTTTCCGGGCCCGCAGCAAGCGAGCGAGCGCCGCCAGCAGGCATTTAGCGCAAATTCGCCGCAAAGGCGAGCGCCCGGCGCCGGAACACGCGGTAGTTGCGGCCAAAGGCGCATTACGAAGTATTACCCTCTGACGAGGTTTGGAATGCAGAAAGAACTGCCGGCGCGCACGGGAATGAAATATCTAATCTGCCTACGTCAAATGATAATACCGCTTTATGCTCGTGTTTACGTGGCACGTTTCACGCCCTCTTTCAGAAAAGGAATCCGGGATTAACGCGGTTTGTGTCGTGCGGCTGGCTCGGTTGCGAATAAACTCTTTCCGAGATGGTCATGATATTTTTTGTTTCGTGAGCTCAGGTTATGGTTAGATTACATTTCAGCAAGTAGAACGATCACAAAGCGAGGCATTTTTAAACGTTCACAGAGACAATATATTCGGATTGAAAATAGAACACTATGAAATATTCGTAAATCATGTTTCAAATAAGAACTTTTATACACAACTATATTTCAAACTTCAAACAAAAAATTTCTATTTTACAACTTTCTTGATCTAGGCACTCTGCTTTCTCTTATTCTCATTTATCTATTACAATTTCTACTTATTACCTCGTTCCATCTTCGTTAGACGTACGACGCTATTATGGCGAAATAATTCTTTTCACAATGGTAAATGGAACTACGTTCGAAGCTACGCACTCGAAAACAAATATCGTTTCCGTACGATTAAAAAAGCTAGCCTCAAACGTAGTTGTTACAAATGGAATAACTCAAACAACAGTTTCATACGCCATAAGTAAAATTAAAAACATGTAGATAAAAATATTACAATATTACATACAAATCATACATTGAAATATGATGTACATTTTACTTAGCGTTGAGTAGCACAGAAAAACAACATTGTAATTTTACTCAGCAGCACATCTAACCAACAGAAAAAACAGAACTCTCTTAGACGTGTTCCCTGGGCGTTACTTCGCTGTAACTCCCTTTTTAATGAATTAACACGTGGGGCGAAAAACGGACTCTGTAAATCCACACTCCACAATGCCAACAAAAGAAGTACGCGCCATGAATCTTTCTCAAAGAACACATAACAAAGGATAAAGCAACCAGAGCGAAAGATAAAAAAGGGGAAAAAATCATATACGCGGTAGCAAGAAAAGAGAAAGGATAGACGTTAAGCAAAAGAAACGCGCACAATTTTTAACGGTCCAACCTTTTCTCTACATTGCTATTAAACAACAGAAGTCGATTTGGGTCGTTGGGATTTCGGGGATGACGTTTTGCTGGCTCAGGGCATGTCGGCGGGATTTACTCGCCAATTGACGTTCTCCATTTTCTGGCTGGACTGAATCACCTCACAGTCGAATTACAGAGAGTATGAAAGAGGCTTTTTGTGGTCGATTGAACTATATACGTGGCATATTCCTTTCACGGCGTAACAAGCAAATACAGCGGAACGGTCAATGCTTGCGGTGACTGGGTTACATTGCATTGCAGATGAAAAGCAGCAGAAAGCCATCATTCCAGTAGCTTTATTCAATTTTCGTTGAATGTGTTTTAATTGTGGTATTTAAGGGAATGCTTCTATACGAACAAAAATCTGAATATCGATATAAACAACAAAAAATACCTTTACGAAAAATCCAAGCATTGAGATTCCAGTTACGGGAAGCTATAAACATCATATTACAGCAATGGAAGCTACTTCAATAGCTCGCGAAAGTTCCATAAGCTACAAAGAAATCTATATTCTCTTAAAGGACAAATTTAAGAAAATAAGTATTCGAAAGTAAACATAAATATCGCTAATCTACCGCGCAGTACAAAAATGCACAAAAACGATTCACGTCAAACACACATTCTACCAAAATTTACACTTATAACATTACAATGAAAAAACTTTCTTCTCGTGACAAAAGTGTCTTTAGAATAAATTTAAGCAAAGTTGAACTCGCCGGCAAATTAAAAAGCAATGTTCACATCTACAGAGACCATATTCCAGAAATTCTGATTTTCAATCTGATTTCAGATGCACTGTAATATACATTGCATTATTATTATGAAAAATAATTAAACTTTGAGAAAGTTGGGAACAAATTTGTTAGAAAATTATTTTTAATCACTCCATTCGTAAATCAAATAAAAAACAAACCATAACATTAAAATACATAGTTCTACAGAACCGTTATTTTGAAAATCGTTCGATTCAGCATACTTCTCAGAATTCTCCATATGAAACTAGTAAACACCTAGTATATGATATGCCGCGGAAGATCGATGATAAATCTCCCAATAATTCGACAAAATCTCTAAAATACGTTTGTATAATCATCCGAGAACATAATGATTTCAGAGCAAGTTTTTTCCTCAACCTTTTTCTGAGGTGCATTTCTTTACAATTTTTAACAAAGTTCAATATAACTTCTTCACAGCATCCATCAGAGACATATTCTTGGAAATACCCGTATTTAATGTACAGAGCTTACTTTTAGTTCTCAGACTTCACAGAATGCTTTTAATTAAAAACATGTAATCCTTCAAATACATTCTATAGGAGCAGCAGATTAAGATACAGCAAACGCTACTTGCATTACTCTTTATGATGTATAGCACAGACATATCTCTGAATATATCACTAGAATATGCCGCATGCAGGTTCGTTTCTCTGCACCACTGCAGTCGCAAAATGCAACAGCATTGGGGGTTGTAAAACATCTAAGCTACCATTTTAAAAATGCAAAAGAATTACTGGGAATATAAAATGTGTCCGTTATAAACGAAAGCGTATTTTTATTGGACATTTCAAAACCGATGCAGCAAAAAAGTTACAGAAGAGGCAAGATGAACGGTTTTCCGATACACAACTTAGAACGTCGCCAGAATATTCACAATAGCCCCGGCCACAGATGACGCAACTCTAATATAACTTGCGTAATGACGATTAATGATCTAGTCGACCTATATATGCGAACGTTTCCATAACTTAAAAAAAAATGTTTAAACGACAAAGCAATGAAAAGATCACGAGGCAATATATCAAGTCCAACGGTAGATGGACAGTGAGGAATTTTTGTTTATCTACCTATATATCAGCGAAAACTGCAAAATTTTTGAGAATGTATATCAACTACCTCAGCTAAGTCAACTTTCAAGCAGAGCAATATATGTATTTCCATTAAACGAATATAACACCTCTTTTTACAATTTCAAACTGTTTAAAGTTGCCTATAATATTATTTTTCATAACAAGAATTATTTTAATTCAATATCATTCAATCATAATAAATATTTACAACACAATATCGCTTATAACCAAAGAACTAATCTATTTTTCTACGAAGGTTCGGATCAACAGTCGCACCATAGTAGCCACGTGCTAACGCTGACGTTTTGGAAATCGACAACTCAGCTTCGTGTTTTAACTCCTAGAATTGTGACTTGTTGCTACGTTAAATGTTTATTCTATTGAATCTGTGAAACAACATTGTTGTAATCTGATCTTGCATCTTGTATGCCATGTGGGATGCAACATTCAACAATTGCACGACATGGGTACGAAAGAATTGAGAGCGCGAAGCAAGTACACGACCGCTCGTTGATTCATTCGTGATTCCGAGATCGTGATGCCGTGACGTGAATGGCGCAGGTTATTAAGTGTAGTGCATGATTTCTCCTCGGAAAGTCGCGTTCATCTTCCCCCACTGGATAGTGAGATCTGGCGCCGACCTACAATCGGCTAGCGGGGTTTACTCCAATCAGGTATCTCCCACCATCGGGACACCGTTCCAGCCGAGTCAAGCTCTAAGCTCCGGACCGGTCTCTCGGCACGTGTGATATTCTAGTACATGTAAGTGTGTGTGTGTGTGTGTAAGTACGCGGTGAGAATAGGATATGGAAGAGAAAAGAAAGATCGCGCGCGGTCCGTGGCCAGTTTGTCACGGTACTCCTCCCGCAATCCTTTGTATTGATCGGAGAAACCACGGAAAACTACCGATCAGAGCTGCCGGCCACTAGAATATCCCTCTAGATAGCGGTTGAACTTGACCTAGCTATGTAGCTAGTGCAGAAAAGTCTGTCACCGTTGGAACTCGAACCCTAGAACCACATGGTCAGAGGCACTGCAATGTCGTCACATGATGCCCTGAGCCCCCTCTCCCGGTACACGAGCAGCTCGTAAAGCTGGGAGTCGTGCCACCATCTCCGCAGTCGAAGTGTTTCTTGGAGAGAGCTGTCGTGGGAACGACGCGGCCCGGAATACATCAGGATCCTGCGGGCAGTGCCGACGGCGGGTGCTCGAAAAAAATCTCTCGTTTTCCTTCGAAATATTCTTTGGGCAAAACTGCCGAAAATATCTTGATGATCGTGGCCGACGTTTCCATCACGATACTGAGCAGGTCGCGAAAGTAGTCTTGAATAAGCAGCCTTCATCACAATCATCTTATGATGCAAGTGGGTCAGTCTGAAAATGAATGATTACACAGAGATTGGCCGTTGCCAGTTCCTCACACCACTTTTGTTTATTTTCTGTACTAAATTGAATTCTGTTAATTGTTTTATTTATTTTATATCATCAGATTTGTCTCCTGTATTGTAATATTTATCATTTTTTAAATATATTTGTAAATGTGAATTTGTAAAAGATGTGCAATAAGTAATTTATTATTATTATTATTATTATTATTATTATTATTATTATTATTATTATTACGTAGACCTTCAACAAAAGGAAACCTCACATTCTTCGAAAGTGTGTACTTCACCAGCCTGCAAAATCATTTGCGTTTGCAGGGATTGACATACAGCGACGCAATGTATCCATACGTGAAGCAATCAGATGCGAGATCTAGCGATACCTTCTTGCTAAAGCGAAAGGAATATAAAATATTTGGTATGCACCGTGACAGCGCCAGAGACCTCGACGTAGATCTCGAGATGCGGAGAATTCTGGCGTCTTCGATCACATACGTTGGTTTTACAGCGAGGCGACATTGATGCATTGCTATCGGCCCCGACCTCTTCGGCACACTAGTGCTTACTTTCTCCGTCGACGCTTCAGGGACAAGTCGTAGTCAGACTCCCAGAGCGGCAGCTTACTACGGGTATTAGACGTCGGTGGCCTCTCTGGAGATTTTCAATCCATCATGGAATTTTTGAGATGCATGACACGGGTTCGCGGCACGTATCTTTGACATTTTCTTGTTTCCGTTACTTCTTGTTCCTTTATCGACACTTTCCTCTTCCACTGATTCATCATATCATTGTCATACTTTCTCACTGTGCTTATTGCAATGGAAGTCTCGACGCCATACTACAAATCATGAGATTTTTACTGCCGAAGTCGACTATTGTCTTCCCACACTCAAACCCTAAGAGTGGCAATCTGTCGACGTCTTTGCCCAAGCAATCGAATACCTCTCGTTTCTCCAGCACATCTCGGAGTTTCCACTTTTTTTCGAAGCAACTATTCCGTTCGACGATTTAAATGAATTAGAAACGATTCTCTTACTCGCAATTCTGCCACAGCAATGCAAGCAAATGGAATGAATTGATTTACAAAGAGATTGGCTAGTGCACCCAATTCCTATTCTGTTGTCGGCATCACCATCTCGGGGAGCGTTACTCCAACATACTTTCTACGCTTCCCACAAAAATATGCGCACACACTTCTTTGCAACATGTATAATTCCCATCGCCGCTACAATCACTAACACCATATACACTTGCGTCACTACTTGTTCCGAGATGACAAATACCCATAAACACAATTTTGTTTGTAAAGGTAACAACTTACAACTTACATGTTATAATTGTAAAGTTATAGATATGAAATAACCGAAGGTACCAGTATATGTGTGTTCGAATTAAACGAACACAGTTTTACTACCTTCATGAAGTAGACTAACCCTCCCATGAAATGTTCCTGACGTCCTCGTATTATCTACGTCGAGTTAGTTCACATATGGAGAGGCGTTTCATGACTTCGTTCGCAGTTAAAGCTCAATTACAAATTAATATACATGGCCGCAGTCAAATTAAATTTTGTTGCGCACGAATTCCATGCTAGAGGTTCCTAATCAAACTGTGATGTTTAAAAACATCCATGGTTTTCGGTCAAATTAACATCGATGTTCTAATTTCGAACATCAACGTGTTGTTGTCGATGTCGCATCACTAGACAGCACAAGCGGTGCCGGCGGGAACATCAGCAGTAGTGTGACTTTATGCGCATAAGGGAACAAAAGCAACGGGCCGTGGCGGAGCATGGCAAGGCGGGCAGGGGCGAGGGGGAGCGGTGAGGAGGAGGTCGGGGAGGGGGAGCGGCGGGGCGGAGCGGGGCGGGAGAGGGCGAGGCCGAGCGGGGAGTGGAAGGGAGGGGGGGCGGGGAGGGCCGAGCGGGGCGGGGGCGACGGAGCGGGGCGCGAACGGGGGGGGAGCGGGGCGGGCGGAGCAGGTGTGGTGTGGCGGGGATGGGCGGGGTGGGGCGGGCAGTAAACGGAACGCCGCGGACCACACTCGGGCATTCATTGCGTCTGCGTCGTAAAACTCGCGCGAAAAATGAATAATTCGACGCGAGCGCTCCGGCGAAGGAAGCACTCCGCTCGCGGAACGGCGTGGGTGGGGGGTGGGGGTGAGAGGAAGAAGGAAGTGCGAAGGGAGGGCAGCGGCAGGCGCCGGCCGGACTATACGACGCAAAGGATGGGAAGACGTCTGAAAAAATTGAGGTAGGACGTTTTTTGTTGTTGTTTATTTGTGATTCTTGGCACGTCAACGGGTCACATGTTCTGGTACTTCCGTAAGTGTAGTGAATGATTTGCTGGAAAGGCGGTGATCTTCCTTCGCCCTGGTGAGATCCGGCACCGACCTACCGTTGACGAACGGTTGTTTTTCCAACAACGTATCTCCCGGTAGCGAGGCACCACCCTAGCATGGACAAACTCTAAGCTCGCGACTGATCTCCCGGCATATGTGGTAGTGCAACGATTGTTAGTGCGTGTGTGTGTATGTGTGTGTGTGTGTGTGTGTGTGTGTGTGTGTGTGTGTGTGTGTGTGTGTGTGTCAGTTGATGGACATCAAGACATCAGTTGATGCCCTAAGTTACCTCTCCAGGTTTGGGGTAGAACGAGTTATTACAACATCAACACAAGTAGGACTGAAATCAACAAGAATTTATTGTTTTGGGCCGCGCCAAGTACGTAGGTCGTAATGTTCCGGGAGTGTGGTGCGTGTTTTATCCAAGAAGATGGCGGCATTCTTCCCTGCTCGAACGTAAGATCCAGAGATAACTTAGAAGGCTTTCCACGTTTTCACCCATCACAATTTCTCTGCGAAGCACCGCCTCTGTCTTATGCCCCCGATTGGTCTCCTGTCATGTAAAAATAAAACAATAATATTATCAATCATTGAGGTCCGACATTTGAACACAATCAGGACTAGAGTATATGAAATTTGCGTTACATTACAATGACTAAAATTATTATTTTAATCCGTAAAATTATTTACATTCCTAAAATTAGAGATTCTTACAATTATCAAACTACATCAACTTATTTTGGCGGTATACACTTTACCAACGACGCTAACAAAGAGTCATTCATTTGAGTTGAAAAAATATAAGATATATTTCATTTAAGGTGCATCAATTCGCCAATTAGTGATTAAGAAAGAGTTTTGTATCTAAGACTGATTTATTCCTTCTCAATTACCTTGAGTTTTAGTAGCAGGTGCTAGAATCTTCAGGCATAAAGATACACTACGAGTTCACATGTTAAATACATGTATTTTTAATAGTTTCCTTCCTTTGCAAATACTGCACTACTTTTTCGATCTAATTTTTTCTTCAAAACAAAAACCAAATTTCAGTCATGACAATAAAATGCGTAATTCACTAAATCTCACAAATCAATTCAATTACACTGGTAAATTAACTTTCAGGAAGTGGTTGATAAAAGAACGCAACGCTGATGAAATCAGTCCTGCTGCTGTTTTCTCGTCAAGAAATCATGTATGAGAAGTAAGGGAAGAAACATAAAGTTACCTGGAAGGAAAGTGCTCGGCAACAGAAGCTTTTGGCTCGCTCAGGTGACGGTTAGGAGAGCCTACAGGCCGGAAAACTTGGTATATTTCGCAGCACTTACTTTTACTACGCTGGTAATAAAATGAAAGATTGAAAGCGAAAGACCTCATAGAACACACTGGAGTCATAAGAAGCGACAAAGAGAGAGAGATGACGAAAGTCATAACTCAGGGTATCAAATTTCAAAATGATGATAAAAAGAAACCCTCTGAAAAAATTACAATGTTACGAACTTGAACTTCAATAGCAGAAAAATGAGCCTGAAAAGAACGACATAGTTTGTCTCATCCAATCATTTGTCAAAACAAAACAAAACAAAACACACACACACACGTCCATTCTTCAGAGAAAAACCGATATTTTTGTAATGTAATGGGAAGAGAGAGGATTGAATATTACATATTTTAACTTACTGATGTGGATGTATAATCAAAGTAGTAAAAGAAAAGCTCGGAAGCTAATAAAATTGAGCATTACTTTAAACTTTAAAATATTAAATTGACATACATAACTATTTATGACACGCTTCAGTCTAGTTATCCGTAAATAAAAAATGTCCATAACAAATCGACAGAATAATCACAAAATGATATATTTGTACATTTTCAAGTATGTAGCTAAACACTGAAGCGGACAAATAATTAAATTTCTTAGGTGGAATAGGGTTGCCCATGCGGTATCTTCTAGTTTCGTATCGGGTCAGATCAAGAGCAAATACTTCGAACTGTTTCAATGACCTTCAACCTTTCACCTCTGACCTTCACGAGGGATAGTGCTTGAAAATTTGATGCCGCATCGCGATCCTGGGTAATTGAAATTTAATTCACAGCTTTCATTAAATGATAACAATGTTGAGAAGTAGAGAATGCCGTTTAACTCCCTTTCTCTGTTTCGGCGTAAAGGAAAAAAAGTCCAACACACAAGTTAACTTTATTTTCAAATAGAACACATCCAGCTACAGAATTCATACTTTGAACATGAATGACGGCAAATAAGCACGTGTTAATTAAGGAGAAAAATATATATTAAACAAATTCAAAGTTACAGGTGACGTCTAAAATTAATTATTTTTTTTAAAATGTACTAAACTCTATTGTATTGTATAGAACACTTTTGTTAAATTCCATAACTTTCTCTCACTTTGCTTTGAAAATGAAATAGGGAAATATTAGATTTGCTGAAATTAGCACATAATGGCAAAATTTTGTGAAAGTATTTTCATTCTTATTTCTTCTGAGCTCACTCGGAAAGAAATAAAAAAGTGAAATGGTGCAACTCATGTACATTGTGTTAAGCACAGACAGACGGTTCAAGTGATGTCTTAATTCAGTTTTCACTTTGTGATATTAACAACACAAACTGCCGTATATATAATACTCCTGAATTGTTGTGGTAAACACACCAACTCTTGATAAACGTCATTAAAATATGTAATGAAAATGAAAGAGATATTCATGGAAGAATTTCTCCCCAAGCATTCAAATGTGTACAAAAACGATTATTTGGAGACCAGAACGGTTATTTGGTTTCCAAACGCCGTAAAATATTACAAACACGCGAGATTCCAGTAATACAGCTTCGTAGTTATGTTAACACCGAATAACGCAGCAAATACCATGAAATGTTACATCTCGTTTACCCGTGGGATCTCATGCTTCATGCCCAACCACAGTATCATGGGGATGTCATTTATCACGCAAGAATTGTACATACGCTAACCGTTACTATTTGCACGGGGTAAGCTGCCCTCATAAAGTATCAACGAGCGTAACTTACAGTATAAACTTTGAATGTTAGCAGACATAGCCATGAAAACAGTACTTGCGGTAATACACCGAATGTTGAAGAGAATGAAAGACGAGTAATGCCCTTTGCTCAGAAGGGTGTTTAACATCCATTCACCTGCATTAACAAAGGGCCTTCGCACAACTTTTGATGGTGCTCTCGCGAACAAATCCATCTGAACGGGGAGTTTCTGAATTCTAAACTAGCAGATTATTCGGCATTTGAACTAGAAAAGGACATGAGTTCACATATGTTCATCGTATTTAATTCCTGGTCATGCGAATATCACAATCACTGGAGTTATATTGACCGATAATACAAAAGTTATACTTCCCATTCGTCAGTAATACTCGGTAGGTATGACTGATTAGTCACATGTTCACTGATCTTTCCGTTTTCCAAAACATTACCAAACAATCACTGACAGGATTTGCAAAATATTTCACACTATTTAAAGAAAATATTAGAGCAACCTTAAAACTAATTTGTCATATCCCTAATTTCACCGTGATAAAGTACAAATTAAAAAAAAAACTCAACAAATAGAAATTGAGTAAAAACTAATGCACTATTTTTTGGGGGAATGATATCTAGTTTGAAAAATATCTCCAACTTTTCCCTGACGATCCTTCCCCAAATTCCCTGATTTTTCTCTGACTGTTCCAGAGCAATGAAATTATCTGATATTTCCCAATTTTCCTCATTTTCCAGAACGTGCCCATTCTGTATTTGGACACGCGGTATATATCCGCAATACCCAATGCAGTGTAATCTCGCAACAATATGTTGGAAGTAATCGTCTGTACTTATTGTAATCGCATAATGAACTTTCTTCCTGTGTTTATAAAAAACTAATATACTTGATGAACACAAATTTTACTAGACAATTTTACATGGTAAAAGTTGATAGCTACATTGTTGTGAAACACAATTTTAGGCTCTAAAAGTTTCAAACGAATATAATAGTTACTCCTGCGCCAAGAGACAAGGATTCTAATGATCGTGCGACCACAAAAAGCCCGAGCACCTTTGACACGAGATCATTAGAACCACTTAACGCCCATGGTACTAACAAGATTTTATTTTTTTACTTTTTAATAATTCAGATTTACCTATTTATTAATTAACTTAATGTTACATTGACTCAGTTTGTGTTTTCATATTTCCCTTTCATAATTCTCTCCATAACAGAACGTGTAATAATTCAACTACTTTCATATTTCCCTCGTAACGACGATCCAGGTAAGCTAAGCAGTGTATATCAAGCAGTGGTTATCGAAGACAATAACAAGCAAATAAACTTCATTATATGATTTCAATTATTATAAATTTACCATACTTATGAACTGTATTGTCCTGTTCTACACTGTCCTGTACTGTTTTACTGTTACTGTATTTCTCTTTATTTTAATTTGTAAAATAAATCAATAATGGTCACTACTGACCTTAGATGTTTTAAAACGATCTACAATAAATAATTTAAAACAAATAGCTTGCAATAACGTATCAGTAAAAAATAAAAGTTACAGTGCGAAGTGTTTAGCGTGCGAATGCCATGGGGGTGGGGGTGGGGGGTCTGAATTAAGAAGCGCCATTCGAGTGTCATCCCATGTCGAAGTGTTTCATCGCGCGCGGGCAGGCCAGGAAATTGCAATTTCCACGGAGGCCTAGGGCGGACGCAGGGCAGGTGAGGGGGACGGAGAGCAAGGGACGGACGGCGGGAGAAGCGAGGTAAGTGGGACGGCGTTGGGGGACGGAACGCGACGAGACGGAGAGGGAGAGGGAGAGGGAGAGGGAGAGCGGGGGTGGGCGCCGAAAGACGAGTGAAGCCGATTAAAGCCACCTGCCAGCAGCTCCAACGAGTCATTTCCTCGCGGAAATTCACTTCTGCCACTTCGATCGCCTGCCGCTGCTTCCCGCCCACCACCGCCCACCGCCGCCGCCACCCGCCGCCCGCCACCCGCCGCCCGCCACCCATCGCCCGCCACCGCCACCCGCCGCCCGCCGCCCGCCGCCCGCCGCCCGCCGCCCGCCGCCCGCCGCCCGCCGCCGCCGCCCGCCGCCCGCCGCCCGCCGCCCGCCGCCCGCCGCCCGCCGCCCGCCGCCCGCCGCCCGCCGCCCGCCGCCCGCCGCCCGCCGCCCGCCGCCCGCCGCCCGCCACCACCGCCCACCGCCGCCCGCCACCGCCCACCGCCGGCCCCTTCCCACTTAGTACTACATTTAAAAGCATTCAAAAACAAAATAGGTTACTTTTCTTAAATTTATTTTTATTTCTGCATTTGTTCGTTATAAAACCCTTTTTACTTATTATTGTATGTCTGCGGCTAGATAGTGGTTCGAGTTTTTTCTTTGCAATTGAAGCTAGGTGCCGCCTGCCTCTGCCCTCTTAGTACTATTTATAAGAGCATTCTAAAATAACATGTGTAACTTTTTTCATTGCTTATAATTTCCTGTGTAGAAAAAACATTCATGTTTACTGTTAGGGTTAATATTCACTTATTATCGTAAATATGTGGCTGGAGATTGGTTCAAGCTTGTTCCTTGCAATTGAAGCTAGGAACAAGAAATATGCTTTGCTTCTTATTGGATGGATTTTATTACAAGTTCACTGTAATGTTTTATTTATAAATGTTGTATCGTATTTCTAACTATCATTTGTATTTATGTATGTATTTTACGAAAAAAATGATTGCAGAATAATATGGTTTCAATGTAATTAATCTTATTTTAAGTGTTCTCTTTTAATTAACTGTAATTTTTGAAATAGTTGTGGTTCTTTCACGTTAATTTGTATGTATACAGAGATATGACGATCTAATTAAATGTAAAAGTAAAACTAATATCAATCTTGTTTTCACTTTAATATGAATTGCCATAATAGGCTTTCCAATTATTCAGAATATTTGAATGATTTCCGGAATTTATCTTCTACTTCTATTGTAGTAAGTAAGAACACGATGTTTTCAATATATTATTTTAGTCATTCTGTAATGTTGCAGAGTTCTGTAGCGACACGTTGACATCAGGCAGGAAGACATTGGAGAGTGACATTTAGGTCGCCTAAACAACGGACTTTTTAAGAGCTATATGACTCCGACTAGAGAGATGGTTTTGTGAAAACTACCCAAAATTAAAAGATGTTGAAGAGAATGTTTGACGGAATCGCAACATAAAGGGACGGAATGTATTTGTCAATATCAATGAGAATCACAAAATATTCACAAGCAACTCATTCCCACGTATTATTTAAGTAACAACTAAGTCTGCGTTAAAATTGAAAATACAATGTACACTTCAAGTTTCCCTAACCCTCAACAACAAATAGCAAACAGTAGAATATAAATACAGGGATTACCTAAAAAATATTTATATATTTTCTTAAGCGGGTTCATTCCAAAGTCAATGCAATTTTTATTCGTAAATAACACGAAACAGTTGTGGCATTAATATATTTTCTCCCAAAATACGAATTTCGGGAGACTTTTATACTTGTAAGATGCTTCATACTCTATTCCAACATTTAAAAAATATAAATTTCAATAATATTTCAAACGTGTCTGATATGGCTACAAACCCAATGGTACGTAACTTCAGAAATTAAATAGCTCGTGGAATGTATGTACGTTTCCATATTCTGAGTAGAGAATATTTTCTTATTTATGGTTTTTATTGTCAGGTAGGATCAATTAGAATCTATCAAAATATCAGGGGAAAAGTATATTAAATATCTTCTTTCGCGGAAGGAAAAGACACGAATGAACGAGGGCGTAAAACTCATGCCAGGAGCTGCCCGACATTACTAAATCCACATTTTATGTCATAAACCATTAAACGAATTTATATTCCGTTTCAGACGTTTCCCTTAGAAGTGAAACCGAGCTCTCGTTACTTTCAAGAATCATTTCACAAAATATTTTTCAGGAATTCATTTTACGATCCTGAGAACTGTGTTAACGTTTCCGCTCGTTACACGAAATTTTACGATCAAACTATTCAGTCCTACTTCAATTTCTCTGTTTAATGGCCCCTCCGTACCTAAATATTTAATACTTCTATAATTAAGTAATATAATTAACAGAAAATGGACACCTGTTCATCACTGCAAAACCTACTAACAGACATCGTCGAACTGTGATACGAATTTCAATAAGAATGTAGATAATGACGTCCTTTCCCTTGATGAATTCATACTGACAACACGGACTATGTACTTTTACTTTATTTTCTAGCATTCCTCTACACTAAAAGCCACAGAAACAAACTACGTGTGATAACTAAGGTCCGGATTTTAATGATAAATCTTTTTTTTTAACCTTCGGATGACTTTTAAAACAATATATGCACAAATCCAGGTATTGCCAATTAGAAAAAACGTATTTTTATCATGCATATAAGTCATATTTACAAGGTTTTTAGTATAAGGTCATATTTTGCCAAATGCAAATATTTGTCATATTTTTAAAAAAAAATTTCCCCAAATGCATACATATGTCACGTTATTAAAAGTACAAAAGGCTTGAAAAAGTGCCTCGCATGACAATGTATCAGATGATATTGTCACAAATAAACTCAAAAATTGCACCACAAAGGATTATTTGAAACGTAAGTGACTTTGAACGGAGTGAATTGGGTCGAGCTCGTGGTCATGTGGCCGAAAAAGTGTACAACAAATTGCTGAATGTTCTTCAGCGAAATCCTGTATATTCTACAATGTGCAAAATTAGCGATATAATTTCTTGAAATGCCGCAACATTTGAAGACATTGAACCAAAGCTGCCCTGCAGTTACCTCGCCGCCTTCTCATACGCTCCTGTGGCGTCATGTGATGTGGAGAGGAGCTTTCCCAGATACAAAAGTATCCTCAGCGACAACCGTAGGTCTTTTGAGATGAAAAACCTGAAAATACACCTTGTGATCCAATGCATCTCTCTAGAAACGGACGACTGAGAGGAAATTATAAAACATTAAATAAGAAGTATGCAGTAGTAAAGCAAGACATTTTGTTTGACGGGTTTTATTGTACTGTACTTGATTTATTTTACCGACACAAACATTTTTTAAAAAATGGTAGTCAGTTCCAAAGACTGCAAGCCGATTGTACCGTACTTACAATATGTTCTTGAGTGAATTTTGTATTTGTTATACCTAAAAACTCAACAGAATTTTTTTAAAAAATAAACTTTTATAACGTCATATTTTAATTTTTAAGGTCATACTTATATAGGTTTTAGGTCATAAATGCTTACATAGTTCGCTGATTTTTAGGTCATTAAAATCCGGCCCCTAGTGATTATACACGAAATATAGAAAAACATACGGAACGAACAGTTTAGGGACACTTACAACACCTCTCTACCATAACTCTGTTCATTAACGTTGTTAATGATGTAAAATACACTCGTGGGATGTTATGACTGGCGTAATAATATGTTGAAGGCAGAATTGTAAGAAAAAAACTGAAGAGACAAGGGAGATGATAACTCAGAGTGTAACGACAGAAAATAATCCAAAAAAGAGAAATATATTTCAGTATCTACAACGAGGTGGATAAACATTGAGAGGGTTAGTGCGAACAGCAATTAGTATACAATGAGTGAGTGAAAAGCAAAGAGAAAACGAAAAAAAATATAACAAGTGATGTGAGTAAACAAACAATGAACCACGACAATTTGCTACGAACGCCCGATCCGTGTGTTGAATAAGATTTGTTTCTATACCAGCATTATAAACAAACTTTTCTTTTCCAAGACATCGTTTATAAAAGGGCATTTTACGGCACAAATGATTGCGTCATCAGACATTCAGCCAATCGCAGCACGAGAATCGTGGGGCGGTAGCGGTATACAGAACAGCCGATCACCGTTTTCTTGCAAAAGTCTCAAATATCCGACAAGTCTCACGAAAGTTGTTTCGTAAAATTAAGTTTGATTCTCCGATAAATTTATAATGTTATACAAAAAGTAGCGTATTCAAATCGTCTGTAATGTTCCTTTTTTGCATTCAAATTTGCAACAAATTTGAAAACTCTCTCATAAAGTCACTCGTTTTTAAAACGTATTCATGCATTAAAGCTTAACATTATTAACTAATTGCATAAACTACTATTCTTAACTTACATTATGGAGTACCACAGGATATGCTGCCACCACTGAATTTATATCAAAGGATTTCAAACACGAGGGGAAGGTTGAACAAATTTGAACCAGCTCCCATGCCTACGCGGTAAATGGTGGCAGCGATTGTTATCTTCTTGGAAGAAACGGCAGTTGAAACAGACATGAAAATTGCCCCCTCACTTCGCCGGCGCCAAGTTCTTTGAGGAAAAGTTGAAAAGTTTTCTTTCCACTAGCAAGCAGAATCCTCGCTAAATTGGTTCAGAAGAAGTACGGTAGAACGAAACTTCGCAAGTTAGAAACGAATATATATATATATATATATATATATATATATATATATATATATATATATATAAAGACTTTTTCTGTACACTTTATCGTACGAATCGCTAGAAATTCTCCACGTCTTCGGCATAGGACTATATGTTCAATAGATCATGAAATGATAAATTTCTGTCCATAGAAATGCCGAAAAAGAAAATAAGGAGACGAAACCACATAACAAGAAATAATTGGGAATGCGCGACATACCAAAACAGTTTCTCATTTTAGTATAATTAGTTATTTTTTAAGAACTATTTTTCAAAAATGGAAATATTTGAAGGCCTAAAATTGCGACCATGAGGGATACTTTACTTTGGATTTGAAATCTTTGACTTTAATATTGAAGGTGTAAGTCAGGTTCGAAAAGAGATTTGAACTTTGCAAATTTTCGAAATTTCGTAGGTTTTAATGAAACAGATGAAAGAGCATGACATCTATGCACGGACACCCGGGAAACGAGGAGAAAGAGCATGACGTCTATGCACGAAGACCCGCGAAAGAAATGATTGAAAGATATTTATTTATTTATTTATTTTACGTCAAAAAAAACAGTTAAAAACTGCGTATGACGTGCTATGGGGAAACGTTAATTGTGTGCACATTTTCAAAATTCTGTGATCCTACACTAAGTCATATACTACTTAAATTTTGAATTTTGAAAGGGAGAAAAAAACAAAAACTCCCATGTAGTAAAATCTAATTTCAAAAATAAATAAGCAATAAATTTTGAATTTTGAAAGGGAGAAAAAAACCAAAAACTCCCATGTAGTAAAATCTATTTTCAAGGATAAATAAGCAATAAATTTTGGCTCTTATTACTTCCTGCCGCGTGAATATGGAAACGATAATTTGAATAATTGTATTTCCCACTGAATTCTAGAAGACGTGCACAGAAAATGAAGTTACATTTATGTCCAGAAGTAAAACAAGGGGCCATCTCAGCATTTGCTCAATGGATCAGGGAAACTGGACGAAAAACCTGATCGAGATGGGGGTCATGGGGATGAAAGAACACACAGACGACATTCCGCGTTGAAGGGTTAACATCCCTCCATTCTCACCGGTAGTATACGTCTCCCAAGCGGACCGGTTTCCTAACACTCCGTATTGCTCCGAACAGGCAACCCCCAGGCGAGGGGTCGGCGCTCAGCGAACGCGCGTAATGAAAGTGCGGTCCCCGGCAAGCAGGCGGGCACCCGCCGGTTCGCACGCTGCTTATTCAGAGATGCCTAAATCACGAGTAACGAGCAACTCATTAAGTGCTGAATTATTGCGCCCGATTCATTAAAAGCTCGCGGCGACGGCGGCAGCTGCCAGCCTACGCCGAAAAGGGGGGGGCGGGGTGGGGCGACCTGTTCCGCCAATTTCCTCTGCCGCCCGGGGTACACCCATCGCGTGCCTCCTTCCCTTAGCCCAGGGGTGTGGGATTCACGCAAGCGAACCGAAAGAGAGAGCACAGGTTTTGACAAGTTAGAAGGAAGTGCAGGGTAGAACTCACGTCAGCAGCAGGCGAGATATCAGTTACACACGACTCCGGAACACCGTCCGTTTAATGATTTTAGTCTTGTAGTCTGTAACGTATTTTCGTGTACGTTTCTCCCTCTAGATTATTCATTAAATAAATTAATCAATAAATCAATCTAATTATTCAGATGTTTTCTTCTTCAGCAATTAAAAACGACGACCGTAATCAAGAGTTTAACCCGTTTAGGGTCGAATTAATTTTGCGCGCATACCATGCACCCATTGTTGCGTCCGAGAATGCGGTCAATGTTGGAGCTATTTGGTAATTGTCGGCAACTTTTTTCTCTATGAGTACAATGAGAACGTCGGGCGTCAATAAGTTAACGATAACGAAGGAATGATAGGCATGAAAATTTGAGAGAGAGAAACTGTTGCAAGCCTATCCTCACATCTACAGATTTCAAATCAATGATTGAGAATCAAACTGATAACGCTGAAATGGAATGTAAATACTGCGTTCAAGTTCTGGAGTGGTTCAAAATACTAGAGATGGTCCATACAGTTGCAGTAGATTCATCACTTAATTATTGCAAATAAACTTATGGAGTTTACAAGGATTAATCTTATATCATTCAACGCGTATTCGCGAGAGTAATGTACTATTGTATAACCGTGTACCTCGAGTCGATATTGAGTTTGTGACTAGGATATCCTGGATTAGCATTCCAAGTGCAAACGAATAACAAAGGACTGAGCAAATCTTCATTTAACTTTATTGTAAGCCTGGTGCTACGTGAGATGGAGTTGATAGACGAAATAAAATATCGAAATAAACGAATAGCGTTGTTGATCATTCACAGAAAAATCAAGCAATAAAAGTGGATGAAAATAAAAAGATACAGAACATCGACACAGTACCGAAATGCGTAAGGTGGACTCTCAGAGAAGACCATGTTGCAACAGTGAAGTAAACAATATCTTTCATACAATGGTGGATGAATTCTCCTTTTCTACGACGTTGCAAAATATATAAGTCGTTATTACGCGCCCGACAGCACAGTACACATGGAAGATGAAATAAGATAATAGAACTACCAATGGCTGGACATGCTACAGGAAAAAGCACTCTAGAATAACACGGACTATGAAAACAAAAAAGGACAAAAGAAGTCCTAATATGTCTGCACACGTGACAAATGTTTTCCAGCAAAATGCATTTTCTCTCAAAAAAACACTAGGGTTTTTTTTTTTCATCATGACCAGCTACCTCTTTTGTTACATTAATGTATGTTTGACACACAAAATACCACCGGTTCCGGATTATACTATTAGAGTTTTGTGCGACTAAAAGGAAACGAGACAGATTTCAATCTACAGATCTGCATTGAACTTACGAGTATATTCATAAAGAAAGAGAAAGCAACAAACAAATATCAATCGTTTGCTAAACAATTTCTAAAATTATAGCATTTCCACCTCTACACACAATTATCACTGCGATAAAATAATCAGTACTTCAACTTAACTTTACACATTTAAAGCATCTATTTTTAAACACTACTTTGTCACTAAATTCTTACACTTTCTCAACTTCCTACAGATACTCATTTAAGAATAATCCTGCGTCCAGAAAAACTTCACATGAACCGTGCAGGGTTCTACACCATAAAAACGCAATCTTCAATACATGTGCAAAAGAACAGAAGAAAATGTAAAAATATTTTATATCCATCTATCTAGCAATAAGTAGCACACGTAGAGAATACCAAACAACGAAACAAATAGCATTTTTCGCAACTGTCATAAGAAAAAATCCAATATCGCACAGGTTTTGTATTCCCCTGCACCTGGCGGGCCATTATTAAGCAGCGCGTCCAGAAACGACATACTACATAATAATAAAGCGCGGCCCCCGACACGTGGAAGGGAAAGGGCGAAGCGAAAAGGGAGGGCAGAAAAATGGCTAGGATTAGAGGAGAAATATTGGCGCCATGTTCCGGACCAATAACGGGCTGAACGTTAGAGCGAAGCGATTTGTAAAGGTTACGCTCCAACGCTTCCCTCTACTACAGACGATTGAAAATAACACTTACCGAAATAAATAAGTAAATAAACCACTCTTCTATAACCAGCCAATGTCAGTTATCATCTGTCCTCGTTAATGACAGCCGTAGAACATATGCTCTGCCCTCACCTCTAATATTTTACATCGTGTATTTTTAATTTTTTCCTTTTTATATTTATTGTTTTTTTTTTTACAAATATTACCCTGCTAACAATCCCCCTCTCCATATTTGAATGAAAACTTTACACAACTTATTAAAGATTCCCGCGGCCCCAATCTGGTTGATAGCACTATTTTTTCTATACTTCTTTATGAATTTTATGTTATCTTATAATAATTATTAACCGAAGATATTTAATGTTCAGTATAGGGTGTTTTATGCCTCTTGTAGTTACTGGACCTCCGTGAAGAAAACCGAACATTATTATAATAACTTATACCTACATAGAAATAACTCAGTACCTAATCAATAAATAGACTGTAATGACACATGAAAATCAAAATTTAGCCACAAAACAAACTCTCAATAACCCTCGGACCAAAATCCCAAGAATCGATTATCAGAATTTTCAGCTTCCCAGAACTATTAAGAATAGATTACCACACAGGGTGCTATACTACGAATAGTTAATTACGATCCATTCCAGCCCTCTCTGCCGGCCATCGGAGGCACTGTGGGTTCTCGCTTCGCTTGAATAATCCAAGAGGCAACTCTCAACACCGAAAAATTTACATTGTCATGAATTTTATGTTATCTTATAATCATGATTACCTGAAGAAACCCGAACATTATCTGCTTGGGGTTTCTCTAACATAGAAACAATTCAATACCTTGGAGGGAATAAATAAACCGGAACGGTTCTCGTATACAAAAAACTTGCCAACGAAAACAAACGCTCAATGACCTTCAGAACAGAATTCCGTGCAAACATGATGAGAATTTCCAGCTTCCCAGAACTACTAAGAATGAATTACCAAACAGCGCGCTGTCCTACGAATAGTTAATTACGATCCATTCCAGCACTCTCTGCCGGCCATCGGAAGTACTTTGGGTCCTCAATCGAACCCCCTCTCTCTTCGGTTGAATAATCCAAGAGGCGACCCTCAACACCGAAAAATTTATATTTTAAAGTATTTTATGCTATCTTATCATAATTGCCCGAAGAAATTTAATTTGTATCACAGGATTTTTATTCATCTGGAACTTCCTGGAAAACCACGAAGAAATCCGAACATTATCTGCTTGGCGTTTTTCTAACATAGAAACAATTCAATACCTTGGAGGGAATAAACAAACCGGAACGATTCTCAAATACAAAAACCTTGCCAACAAAAAACAAACGCTCAATGACCTTCAGAACAGAATTCCGTGCAAACATGATGAGAACTTCCAGCTTCCCAGAACTACTTAAGAATGGATTACCAGACAGCGCGCTGTCCTACGAATAGTTAATTACGATCCATTCCATCCCTCTGTGCCGGCCATCGGAGGTCCTTTGGGCCCTCGATCGAAGCCCCTCTTTTCGCTTGAATAATCGAAGAGGCGACCGTGAGCTGCGCAAAATCGGGCGCGCGGAATCAAAAGGCCGGTCGACGAGCGAGCGGGAAGAGGCCGCCAACGGGCGAGATTCAATCACGCTCTCCGCCCCGCCCCCCGACGTCGCACGAAATCTAATAGGAGCAGCTCTGGGCTCGATGCGCGACAGGTGAGGCGGCTGTGCGGCAACCGTCGGATTCCCGCTCATCTGCACGCGTAATGTACTCCACGTTTAGTGAAGTCTCTTAATTGCCTGGCTGTCGAACCAATGACAACCAGCCAAACATGGTACAGAATAAATCCTAGTGCTGAATGCCTTCGTGGTAATGGACCGTGAAGAAAGACATACAACATTTTTCAAATTATTATTATTATTATTATTATTATTATTATTATTATTATTATTATTATTATCATCATCATCATCATCATCATCATCATCATCATCATGGGTCGCAGGCGTAGGGTCAAATGAAAAGTCAACAAGGCGATGTGTCTCCAAACGAAGAAGATTCAATCTGCTTCTCTGCCTCTTATCCTGGCGAAAGAAATATAATAGGACGTGTTCGAACCACAACAGGTGAGGCAGCTTTGTTGAAGCCATTAATCTCCAGCGTATCAATACACCATTAATAATGTGAACTCAAGAGCTTGATCATTGGTAGGCCGGCTGCGAAACAGCCACTACTGGCAATGCATTACGAATTACAGTTCAGACATTACTTACCAGTAAAGGGTGCTGTTTGATTTTCATTACGTAGGGCCGATACATGCAGTTGCATTCACACGAGAAAGGAGGAAAGTTGTGTGGTTCGAATCCCACACCAGAGTTGCCGAATTCGGCTTAAGGTTTTTACATTGGCGACTGATTCCGATCCATGAGTGCCATGTATTAACAATTTAGTAAAATTATTCCCGTTGTATAAAATTATTTCTTCCAAGAAGTCGAAGACCGCATGGTACAAGTATAAGGGGAAAAAAGTGAGTGTGATTTAAAGTCACTGTCATGAATTGTAGAATAGAAAAAACATTTTCTTGGGAGTTTTTGAATTACTCTAACAATGTAAATGAAACACTTGGTGTCGCAATGATTAGGCAGACATGACGTACCGGCACAATGAAGTGACTAACCGAGTAATTAGCAATCAAGTTAGAGGGAAGAATCAAACATATTCGAAATGCACGGACTACATTATTCTAAATATTTTGAAGGAATAATCATTATCAAGGGACATGAACATTTTCCTCGGTGCAAAACCAGACGGGTATTACCAACAAGCGGAAGCAGCAACCAGGAACATGAGGTTCTATGTACCACCACGAATTGGCAATTAGTCGATAAGTTGAAACAGATAATTGGCCGGAAGGTTTACAGACGCATTTCCAGGCATGTCTCCCCTCCCCTAGAGAAATCGCCCCAATCCCTCGCGAGGGCGGGCGACGCAAACTCGTCAAGCGCAGCGCGCCGTGATTGGCTCGGGAGGTGAAAGGGACGTCGACGCCGGGCCTGGCCGATTTCATTTCCAGAACGCGCCCACTCACGGCAGGGCTGCCCAGGAAACGAGCGCTTCAAACGACCTCGTTTGGTTTGTTTTTTTCGTGTTTCCGGGCGCGTCAACTGCTCTGGTCATTAGTCCCGTTAGTGTAGTGCGTGTTTTTTTCTCGGGAGATGGCGGTGATCTTCCCCCGCTGGATGGCGAGACCCGGCGCCGACCTACCGTCGGCTAGTGGGGTTTCCCCCCTAACCAGGACTCTCCCACCAACGGGGCACCGCCCCAGTCGGGACCAGCTCTAAGCTCCCGACCGGTCTCCCGGAATATGTGATAATGTGGTGCATGTTAGTGTAAGTGTGTGTGTGTGTAAGGGGAGAGGATAGGACAAAGAAGATGAAGGACAGATCGCGCGCGGTCCGTGGCCCGTTTCATAGGGTACTGCTCCGGCATTCGCCTGGTGTTGATCGGAGAAACCACGGAAAACTACCGATCAGAGCAGCCGGCCGCTAGAATTCTCCACCAGACAGCAGCTGAATTCGACCTAGCAGGAAAGCTAGTGTCGAAAATCCTGCCGCCGTCAGGACTCGAACCTAGAACCTCCCGGTTAGAGGCGCTGCAGTGACATCAGTTGATGCACTGAGCTACCGCTACCGGTCAAATGACCTCGTCACATTGTCGGTTTACAAACGCTATTCCACTCCACAATAAAACAAACAGTGTTTAACTATACATATAAAATGCCCCAATCAAGGCGGTGTATCGCAAAAATAAAATATCGCTCTTTCTATCCAATTTTTCTTACTGCTCTTCCCTACTGGCCAATAATAAGCTGCGACTATCTTAGGAGGCGGTATGAATCGATCGCTGTGTCGATGTGCAATAAACCGCGTATGTAAAACCTCTTTGACTTTAAAATGATTTCAATTATTTTCAATATTTGGGTCATTTTTTTAACTCTGTTGGACGTAATTTCATTCTTGGAATAGTCCTATTAAATACCACTCGTGCTTTGGAAATTCTCAGAAAAATCCCCTCCTAGCTTCGTGAGCCCTGGTATCTATTTGACCGCTCCTTTTGGAACTCTGTTGGACGTAATTTCATTCTAGGAATCCTATTAAATACCACGCGTGCGTTGGAAATTCTCAGATAAATCCCCTCCTAGCTTTGCGAGTCTTGATATCTACTCGACCGCTCATTTTGAACTCTGTTGGACGTAATTTCTTTCTTGGAAATTTTTCATTCTATTAAATACCACTCGTGCTTAAATAGATCCTCTCCCAGCTCGCGAGCCTGGGTATCTACTTGGCTGCTCGGGCAAATGCATTTCGCCTTGGGGAATGTCCCAACTTGACGGCCGAAACATTGGCGTCTACGCCTAGGATACGACGACTCCAGGAGATCAGAGTAGATATTGACCCCCAGCAGAAGCCTTATTAGTATTTGTGCTCTCGGTAATTTATTTTTTACCATTTGTAAGTTAATTTTGAACGTGAATTTCAAAGAGATTTACCCTCTTTTTCATTAGAAGGGCAGGCAGTAAGTTTTTCCGTCGAAAATTCGCCGTTTTTTCCCCCCACAGCATTGCAATCTTTTATGTACACTGTGTAAGCAGTAACGAGAAAATTAAAAAAAAGTATTTACGTTGGAAATATGAAAGAGTCATATTCAGAAGTTTCGCTCTCACATAGGATGCTCTTTCGCCACTCGTAGCTGGCAATTTGATTTTCAAAATAAACACAAATATTAAAGATCTTGTGTGAATGGCGTTAGTGAACAGTTGCAGGAGTAATTTTCGATTTCATTCGCAAAAAATGGGGAGCGGTTGATAGATGAATATGGTCATTTTATATGCATCCCTGAGCGGAAAATAGAGAAGATTTACGTTTCTGACGGTGTTAATAAGGAGTTTTATCGCCAGGTGTAAGATGGCATCCTTAACCTCTATTGAACATGTCACTAATGTGTTCAATAGAGTTCGTCGAAAGGAACAACGTTCAGAAGAGCTTTAGGAATTGCGACATTGCACTGTGCACTAGAAAAGAAGAAATTCAAGCATAGAACAAAGAGGTTGTATACTATACCAAAAAGTGTAAACAATTTTTGAGACAATTGAACCAGTACTAGTCAAGAGTTAACAATTTCCACTATGTAAGAAGTTTTAGATATTCTGGCCGTACGTGATGAGTATGCAATCTGGAATTATGAATCGGCATTATTGAGAATGTAATATGAAGAAGCATTAGTTGAGCATAAGACATCACCCGAAGATATGATTTTAACATTTTTCGCTAATTTATTACCTTTTCTGTTGATAGACAGCCATTTTCGCGTTTGAAAGTGACCATAAAACGTGCACTATTAATTAATGTATCGAATCGTGCATTAAGCGCAAAGTAAGATGGTATAACTTCCAGGTCTGTCACGATACTGTTAAGGCGACTCTACACATTCGGTATTCGCCGAATAGCGAGCTACTACGAAGTTTGTGCAACATCGTACATTAAAGCACTATCGATCTCCTGCGCATGCTCAGTTCAAGTTTCGCACCACTTTAGTGCATCGGCGCATGCGCAGAAGATCGATAGCGCGGTCCGCTATGGCGTGCACAAACTCTCTCATGCTCGCCCAACCCCGAGCAGACGATGTTACACAACGAATGTTCGCTTCCCGTGAGACTGTCCGTCTTAAAGCGTCCAAAAGACCGACACGCGATGGGTAGTGCGAGCACCGAACGTTCGACGCTTGGCGAATAGCAAACCCATCCACACAACTCGGGATTCAGCGAGCAGACGCTTGCTATTCGCCGAATACCGAAAGTGTGGAGCCGCATTAAGGTGACCGTAGAACGCGCACTATTTACGAAGGAATAAAGGCAGCTCCACACATTCATTATTCGACGAGTAGCGAGCAACCACTCGCCGAATCCCAAGCAGTCTGGATGCGCTGCTTGCTACTTGCCGTGTGACGAACATCCAGTGCTCACCCTATTCTGCGTGTCGATCTTTTGGACACATCAAAGCAAGCGAACATTCGCCGAACACATCAGGTATTCGGGATTTGACGAGCGGTAGCTCGCTGCTCGACAAATGACGAATGCGAGAGTCACCGTGAGGACGTGGCTCAAGCCTAAGAGACGACGTTATGGCTTGCACATCAGTCGTGTGACCGTTATTGCGTAACGTGACTAACTAATGAGCGGCGCTAGAACTCCCTAATATGGTGGTATTTATACTTCGACTAAAACATAGGGTCTGTCGACGTAAATCAGCTGTTACGGTACCATCCAATCGGGAGCTTAGATGACACGTACAGTAGTGACGTCTCCCAATTAGATGACAACGTAACATATGATTAACTTGGCTATCCGGGAGACACCGCGTCCAGGGCACAGGTGCCAACTTTTCGGTCGCCATTCTGCGACCTTCCTCAGGGCGTAGTACTGCGCGGAGATGGGCTGCGCACGGGTTTATATGCAGTGTCTCTCCGTCCGCTGATAGGCCGGATGATCAGCCAATGCGGAGAGAGTGCAACGGCCAATCAGGGAAAGGGATCCCCGGGCGGGGTGGGGGAGGCGCAACGCGCGTGATCGGACGGCATGGAGCAGGGGGCCCCGTGCCGGGTCTCGGTCAGGTGAAAATGATGTTTCCAGGCGTCATGCAGACGTAGGCCTTTATCAGCGTTTAGATTTTGGGGATGTTTAATAATTTCTATTGCGTCTTTTACTCTCCTCGTTCCCCAGCGGTCTTCTCTGGCTAGGAGGCGGGTGTCATCAAATAAAATGGCGTGGCCAGTTTCCCATGCGTAACATATGATCAAACATCAACATACTCTGTAATAAAGGTACAGCTGTTGAGCTTCCTGGGCCATGGTTTGGCGAGTTGCTCCGCTGGCCACCCCGGACGCAATCGGCCACCCGGACATCCTTTTCAAAGCGCCGGGCGGCTCGAAAACACGGGAGGCGCCAGCGGCTCAGGTAACATCGTTTGGTTAGCAGGCCGCGTGCTGGAGAGGGTGGGCGGAGTGGGGCCCATGCGGGCAGCGATCGCAACGGTTGGAAGAGGGAAGAGAAAGGGGGGAGGCCGAAAGGAGAAGGGTGAAAACCAAGACGTGAAGCAAGGCGAGAAGAGATGGGCAATAGCGAAGAAAGCGAGAAGCGTGAGACGGGGCGAGAGGAGAGGGACGTTGCAAGGCGGAGCGGCGCAAAGAGAGAGGAAATGGAACGGGCGAGAGGTGCGGAACGAGGCAAGATGAGCGAGCCGAGAGACATGGGTCGAGACGAGAAGAGATGGGCGCGACGAGATGACCGAAAGGAGAGGGATTGCACATAAAACATGTTCAACAGTTCTATCAAAATCAACAAGCGAGTATCTTTCTCTTATACAACTTTAATAACACACAAATTTGAAAAGATTGGAGATTCTTACATTCGCTGAACTGCCTTTAATATTGAATATGTCTTCATAATACAGGGTAAAATAAACAAAATTATATACAAATTGCCATGTAGAACTCTTCTCATGCATCCTTAATCAATAAATTAGGAATAAGGTAGCTCGAGAGGTTTTTAGTAATTAAACGTCCCCTGCGCATTAACTGTATCGTTAAATTCAAGTCCCAAAAAAGTGAATAAATAAATGAACTGGAAATTAATTTTATCGTGTACTAAAATTTAATTATTTTTTATTCTTTTTGCGTATTCTGGCAAACACAACTTTAATTGAACAATATTTGTTAAGTCGTTGCAACTCACCACCAATCAGTTTGAAAACGAACCCGCATACAGCCGTTACATTTAAAATAAATCGGCTCAATTAACAAAAATCGCGTATATTCACCTTTACGGTCTTTTGTTACAGTGATTTGAGCAAAAGAACGAAGGTTAATTAAAACATTTACAACGCGAAAGATATTTTTTTCCTCTTTGTGTGGAAGAGGCCGACATTAAAATGAAAGCCTTGCTAAAATTAATAGGAGAAATATGATACAAAGCATGGATGAATTCCCCGTCTCCGTAAATAAGGTAATATACAAGTACTGGGAAGCCAGCAGTTCGCTCTAATGTACGTACATATGTACATTCATGTGATTACATCTTGAAATAAAGAAGAGAACTTTCCTAGTTTTACAACATAAGAGATTTCTTTTCTGCAAAGGAATAAGTCGAATGATTTTCTATACAAACTGTCAGATTATAATACCCTCATTTCCGGTTACTTCTACAAAATGTACTTCGGACAAGAGTGAAAGGATTTCAAAACTTCTTAAATATGTTTCTACGCACCATCAACCAATTGTACGAGTGTCATAAGCATCTCGCACAGTTTATATTTGCGAATCAAGCCTCTTTTTCCTTATCCGTCTTCTTGCACGTCTTCTAGAATTCAGTGGGAAATACAATTATTCAAATTATCGTTTCCATGTTGTCGCGGCAGGAAGTATTATTCCGACGGACAACATGGATAAGAGCCATTTTTTTTTCCAAAATTTAAGTAGTATATGACTTAAGTGCAGGGATCACAGAATTTTGAAAATGTGCACACAATTCACTTTTCCCCATAGCACGTCATACGCAGTTTTAACTGTTTTTTTGACGTAAAATAAATAAATAATAATAAATCCGTTTCACCCATTACAAATCATTCACCTCGTAATGTAATTTTATTAGAAGAACGTAATAACAGAGAATACCACGCCAACCACAGTAGATCAAACAAAAGATAATCAAACAAGCTACAATTTATTTTCGAGGCAAAGCTCATTTATACCCATCATGCTACATTGTGTCCCAACAACTACCCCATCATTACGCAGACGGTGACACGGGAAACAGCACGTATGCAGGAATTTTGAACAGATGGTCAACACTGAATGTTAATTTGAGTGGCAGCGTATTGACGTCAGCTGAGTATTGCCCTCGCTTGAGCCGCATAGACGAGCGTGTCCTTTATCATTAACGTAATATTCGAGCTGCAATAATTAATTACAAAGAGACAGACGAACCGTGTTTATGGAAAAATCGAACAGCACAAACAAACATCTTGGCTATGTTTTCTTTCGTTTCTTTTTTCTACTTCTTTTTTTGGGAGGAAGGGGGAGGATGGAGTTTCCAGTAAATTCATCGGTGCTCTATAGTTATGAGAATTAATTAACACGAACTACTCCCTTAACTTTATAGAGAATGTGAACGACAGTGGTTAATAAGAAAACAAAGCAAACACTGAGAAAACAGTGGTCGTGAGCATATATCTTGTTGCTTGCAATATCTTGTAAAGATACAAATGAATACGAGGCAGATAACAATGCTTAAGTCAAAAAGGATGACAAACATTAACTAAAGAACGATTGTAGAATCAACTGCTGGAACGAAGCAGGCAATTGACAGTCATGAAAACCTATTTGAGACACAGTCCAAAAAGTGCCCCATGATTCTCTAGAACTTCTAATATAATTATAAAAGAACAATGTTCACAATAACTTTATTCCCACTATAACTAACCTTAATTCCAACGAGAAATTAAATTCTTCTAATGACAAAACCATTATCCAATCCAACTCAGTTAAGTTTTGCAAGAAGGATGAAAAGGACAAAAATATAACATCACGGCTGTCGACATTACATTGCTTCACAAAGACACCCCTCGCAAACAGAAAAGGCAGCGATGACGACTATGGTATCATCAACGATGGAGCCGTTTCAGGCTCAGGCATAAGCAAGATGCGAAACACGAAGTTCTTGCTTGGCAAATAAAGGAAACGCGATTGAAACGACGACAGGAAATAACTAACGTCAGAAGGGAAAAACGAAAGCAGAAAGAGGTAAATGACTCTGAGAGATTGGAAAAATAACTCTGTTAAATGTATCAAATGTACTTTCCAAATCCTCTGTCATGTCTGGTCGGAAGAAGTTGGTAGCTACGGCAATAATAGTTACTTCTTAGATATGACAATTGCGCGAGTAGAGGACGCTGAACAACTGCTCGGGCTGACACTAGTGAAGAGCTTTTGAAGAGGCCAGGAATGGAATTCCAGGCACATTCAAGTCAAATATACCAGGACGTCGAGTACGGCTGCAAGCTTCGGCCTCGGGAAGGATAAAAGGATGTCACGTGATCACAGGGTACGAGTTCTTACGTTACCAAACGCTGAGAGTCGAGATTCATTCACTAGTGTACTCGTATTTATGCACAAAACGTTCGCCCTGCGTAATGTGTACGCAAAGGAGCACAGATTGACCCAAGCTACGAGGTAATGGGGCTGTGAGTATCCATATATTAAATTCATCGGCGCGATGTAAGTCCAGAGACCGGTTGAGTACAGTCCAGACCCAGCATTACCGCTAACTCTGTAGCATTCTGACCGGGACGTCTTAAGAATCGAGTTCCGAAGACGGTAGGATTTTCCACATTAACTACGTTGACACGACCAACCAAAAACTTCCCCGCGAGCTCCTGGTAGCTCGCAATCGAAACTTGACGATCTCTCATTTACAATATCCTTATATTTTCGATTATATTGTCGATTCAGTAGTCGGTTGACGTCACAGTATCACCGACGGCAACATTTCTCCGCCTCGCAGCAGGGCGGGGCCCAAGAGATGCGCATTACTTGCAAATCAATAGGCCGCCTGCAGGAGAGGCGAGGGCCCTCCCGCCCCCACCCAGCCCAGCCCAGCCCAGCCCAGCCCAGCCCCGCCCAGCCCCGCCCAGCCCCGCCCAGCCCCGCCCAGCCCCGCCCAGCCCCGCCCCGCCCCGCCCCGCCCCGGGCGGTCACCTGAGGACAATGACGGCGACGCCCGCAGCAGCAGTAGCAGGGGGTCGCGGGGTCGGAGGCAGGCGAGGCGCCGCCGGGTTAGCACGATGCTGGCACGGCAGCCGCGCGGCGGGACAGCGACATAGACACAAGCACGCTAAAGCCCCATTCACAATGCAATCACAAACTTAAGCATAACGCATAGACGTGAACATTAACATAAGTATCCACAATGTTCAACATAAACTTAAGCAAAACAAGAATTTCTACTGGCTGTGAGACATTCCAATTTACTATTGGTTGGATGTGAGAATCCATTTCGAGTTATGGTCGGTGTCCATGACATTAAATATCGACTTATTTCCATACTCGATTTTGAGTTAACGTACAGTGATTGGCTGATTTCTTATTTTTGACATAAGCGTAAGCACAGATACTTGAATCTAAGAACTATTAAGTTAATGTCTTACGTGTTATGCTTATGCGAACGCATTGTCAATGAGTCCGCTTATGGACGTAGTGCAAACTTTTATGTTAACGCCATGCTTATGTTTATGTCTGCATATCAGAATCGCACGGTCTGCGTATCGGAATCGAGACAACCAGTAACGTAGAGTGAATAGTGATTTTTTGCACTTCACCGAAAAGACTAACGTTAACGGTTATAAATAACGTAACGTTGAATCTTGTGATCAGTTTAAAGAGAGTTTTTGGAACCACGCTTGCGCTTATAAGGTACTGACATCTGGTAGCAATAGTATTAAGTTTCACATAAACTTGGCGATTACGTTTATTGATTTTTTTCATTTTGTATAGGGTAGTTTCGCGACTTACCACTTCGATTTTACATCGTAATGATTTGTTTCCTGGAAGCCAACACCGAAAAATAATATTCACTTCTTTTTACTTTCTGGATATATTGCTCCCTGCTATGGAAGAATTAATTGGAGTATGTGTATTTGGGAATATTGACATGAACGATGTAGAAAATTCAATTCTCCACGAAATTTTAGAACCAAATCGACCTGCAATTATAAAGTTTGTAAAATGTGGAACGTTGAATTGCTTATTTTGAAGGGTTTCCTCGTTTGCGACTCCACAAGAATTTCAATATTCCTCCTCGCTGACTTCCAACCTCGTATAGAACGGAAGCCAACACTTCTTTCAATGGCATATATAACGTTTTGCAAAAAATCGCAGTCGGGTTTTGTCCGCCATGATGGATATTACTTCTCTAAGAGATACTAAGAAGGGTTTCGGCCACGTCAAGGACTGTCGTCATTAGTTCCGTGAGTGTTATTCAAGATATACCCCAAAAGGTGGCAGTTTTACTTGATCTGAATGTTGTCCACATTCACTCTATTAAACTAGCTGATAACTAAAGTTCTCATTTAAAACGAAAGTGTTCCAGTTTTTTTACGTCTTTAAAGAAATGTGACAAAAATAAAAAAAAATATTCATTTTTCAAAAATAATTAACACTCATGGAGATAAACGTTAATGTCATACTATCTTTCATTCGTGAAAACATGAAAATGTTTTTTTCCAGCGAAAGTTGGTAATTATTTTTTATTTATTTCGCTCATTTATAAACAAATATTACTGTTTTTTCTTTTAGTATAATTACAGTAAACGCCCTTCTGAGAGAATGAAAAAGGCTACAGTGAGATTCCTCTCGATATTTAGGATCATATTGCTGAGATCAACTTTTGCTTTAACCAAATAAAGGCAGGAGAAAACTTCAAGAACTTTCCTTTTGCAGGATTCAACGAACAGTTTTCAAGTTACAATCTCCTGCTCGGCAAGGGAATCTTCGTGAGAATTCAGACGAAACGCACGACTAATAGGCAAAACAGGACACACGTGTGTCTTCTTAACGGATGAGTTTATCTTAGATGTAGCATTGTCGCTGACTCTGCAGCGGCACTGACCGGTGGTTCTAGGGTTCGAGTCCCAACAGAGGAAGATTTTCAACATTAGCTATATAGCTAGGTAGAATTTAGTCGCTACCTGGAAAAGAATTTTTGCGGCCGGCTGCTCCGAGTGGTAGTTTCACGTAATTTCTCCTATCAACACAAGGCGAATGGCGGAGCAGTACATTAAGAGACGGGTCACGGACCACGCGCGATCATTTCTACCTTTCCCTTGTCTTGTCCCTTGTCCTGCAATCATTTCTACCTTTTCCTTGTACTTAAACACACTATTACATAGACTACACTACCTCACATGTCGGGTGATTGGAGCTGGTCTGGATGGGGTGGTGTCCTGCTGGGGTATACACTTGGAGGAGAAATACCTGCAAGCCGATGTGTATGTCGGCGCCGGATCTAACTATTCAACGGCGAAGGAATCACCCGCACCTCAGGATAGAAAAAAACATTCACTATACGAACGGCAGTTGCCGTGCTCGAAAGCCACGAATCGCACCGACATCAACGAAATTATGTTTATAATGACGAACGGAAAAGAGCGATAAGATACGCGGGAACATACTCCAAAAAATCCATCTCTGAAATATATGTGTTGCGGCGGTATAACCTCGTTTGAAGAGCGCGCCAAGGTGGCAGCGCTCAGCGGCGACCGAGGAAGTAGGCAGAGGCGGCGATGCGAAAAAGGCGCCGCCCGAGCTTAGAAGGAGGCTGGCCAGAGAGCCAGGAGCGGTGCAGCGAGTCTGCGGCGCCGCCCGCTTTAAAAGCGAGCGCCGCCAGCCAGAGAGACAGAACGCTAGTAACCGTGTAACGAGTAAACTTGATTGAGGAGATTGTACCGTGTAGAAGTGAGTGTAGGCCCGGCAGTAATTTTGGTTCATTCTGGTGTATTTCTTGGTTTGACATAGCTAGTTTTTTGGTACATCTCCCGGACTTTTGGTTTTTGATTTTGGCTTGTGACATGGTATACTCTTTTGGATTCTGGAATTGTGACCATAGTCTGTGGTTCATAGTAATAAATCTGTGTTTGTGAAAAGCGTCCAATTATTCTGAACATAAGAATAGTTGCATGGCGTATCTTTCCACGCAGGTCCATTAAAATCGTATTGACGAACGTATACATTGTCGTGGTGAGAAAGCAACTTCTGCAAAGCTCATTTCATTTTCCGCTTGCGTGATGTTTAAATGTATTATATACCAAGAAACAAGGGAGGAACGAAAGTTATTACCACACGCTGACATGTTAAGGACAAGGCACGCAATGAAATAATCAACGTTTGGGAACCAATATAACAGCACAAGCTGAAGACTCGTAGTTTTAGAAGTAACTTACAAGAGTTCATATTCAATAGCAAAGTTGCAACACAATTTACAAGGGACATCCGCAGAACAGAACACTCCGAATTGCATCGCACTTTCATTACGCACGAACAAAGCATGAAGAACACGTTATTTATATTTTCGATCTCGGAAACTACATAAAAAAGGAGAAAAAACGATTTCTTTTTGTTGTTCTGTATCAAGGCCAATCAATAATAATCATAGTTTGAAACTGAAGTAAATTTATTTAATATTGAATGTTGTTTAAAGTACGTTTCGACGACTAGAGGTATTAACCAGTATTAAATATATTAATGCGCAAAATTACCATTATAAAATAAAATATGTGCACTATACATAACAATAAAATAATAGAACTCAATTTTGACACAAGCAAGTGAAAATACACAAGGTAGAGTTGTTGAATCGCCATATTCACATTCTAAACCACACACTGAAAGTGAAATGTTAAAACTTTTTTTTTTTTTTTTCCAAAATACATATACTTTTGTCACATTCGGCACAATGACTTTGTCATTGTTCCTTAGCACAACTGAATTATGAAGACAAAATGTCTTCGAAAAGTTGTGTAACCACCACACAATATAAAATAAAGCTATCACAATGTTTACAGTCCTTTTATCAGTAACTACTGAACTTACAAGAAGCTAGTTGAAGTAATAATCAATCGATGGAGAGACAGCTTTCTACTGGAAAAAATGATTATTTTCAGCTTAAGTGTTATTATTTTCTAATACTCAACAGAAGGCACTGGGAAAGAAGAGAAAGACATTGATAGCACTAAAGCCAAAGTTCATAAATATTGTGAAAAATTTGCAGTTTGTTATCGACAAAATCCCTTCCAGAAAAAATTGAAATTTCTTTCTTTTCATTTGAAATAGTTCTAAATGGAATCAGAAAGCAAGGCACTGCTTTTGCATTCTCGGTTGTTGGCTCCGTAACCGCCAACGGTTTTATATTTTGTTATGTTTTTTAGCAATGTTCTCTAACCACATACTGGTGTCGAACTGCTTAGCTGGTCGTCGTCAGCAGTTATCAGCCACTTCCTTTTATCCCTTCGGCCAGGGGATCGGCGCCGTTAAATCCCCAAGGTACTCAGTCACACATCGCTGTGTTGCTTAACCTCCGCGACTTTACAGGGCGTGATTAGGCAATTCGACTACAGGTCTCAGCCGTTATTACATGGAATCTTCACTGCTCTGATGCGTATTAAACACAATTTATAAAAGCAATTTCATTTTCAAACTATTTGTCAAAGAATTTGCAACTAAAATTTATCATTACTTAGATTGTAATGTTTTGAACACTTCGCAGAAATGTTTTTGAAACAATTCGGAGTGTTTAGTCACAATGATAATCCTTGTGAGTTTCTAGAGGAAATAACATTTACTTCTTCGCAAAGAGATAATTATTACGATTTCTCAAATTAATGTTCTTCAGTAAGAATATTACTTTTAAATGCTTTCCTTTTTAAAATGTTACTTTTAAACACTTCAGGTATTTAAAAATTTGTGGTCACGACGCATTCTTTAGATATGCGCGAAAACTTTGTGAACTGAAACAATTTGACTCTCAACAATAAAGAAGCTTACACTTTTCTCAATCAATATCAACACTACCAAAGTCAATAAAATTCCCTGAAAACGATTTCCATTCTTTCTTTGAATGAAACATCCAATCGCGAAAGATCGCTGCAGAGATGCCTCTGCTTCTGGACGTCATATTTTTATCAACTGCAATAAAGTAACTTTTCTGGATGTTTACTCCCGACTCGCGATAGATTTTCATTATTAACAGCCAGTTTCCCAAAAGAGGCGTTTCCCTAGTGAAGTAACTCACCTGGATTTATGCAGTAGTCGTTACGGCTTTTCCTTCGAGAGTCGTGAATATTTTGCTTCCGTGAAACAGTGGCGCGGGTACCTGGGCAGAAAATATTTCCCGGACTAGCTTGCCCGTAATGGTTTCAGTGTGCTCCGCGAATTCCCAGTCCACTCATAATTTATTTCGCGTCCTTCCGAAGGTATAATGGCGCGCGTCCGTTTTCGCCAAACTCGACGGACGATATTGGCGAAGTTGCAGGAAACTTTGAATGCGACTTTCAGAAAGATCACGAATGCAGAGCAAATGTGGCAAGCAAACCAACACTAGCTCAAGTACGGAAACAATAGTATTGTTTTTAACGGCTGCAACGACTATACCTATTTCAACGATTATCGAAAATATTCATTAACTGTGACATCTTTCAATGACTCAACCACACATTCATTAAAAAAAAAACTAGAGTATTTTTTTCTTTCTTTCTCCCCCAATTTTTACATTTGTGTTTCGCAGATACAACGTGCTTTGTGTCATAGGTTTAGGTTACTCTATATTAACCTTTGACGGTGTTAATAAAGATGGTAAAAAGCTCTGAATAGAGTGCGTTTATTTCCTCACATCGAGGGTCCTCTGTAACTTATAAGAGATCTTATTTACATTTTTTGCTAATGGTGAGGAGATGGCGTGGCAACTGCCATCCGTCATTCGACGAGCAATTGAACAGCTTATTTTTAAAGTGACATTTAAAAAATAAAATAAAATTAAAAACGATAAAAAATTAAAAGTTCGGGAGATGAAATTATTGAAATTAAACTTTGTAGTTCAAGATTAGATTCACCGGATTTTGAAAACCGATTAATTAAGAAACGGCATTTCTGAGCATAAAATTTGAAACCACAGTAAGGTAGCACCATAAGATAACACTGATACGTAAAACTAGAAAACGAAAGGAAATGGGCGTACGCACGTCATCTCGGAAATGAGCTCTCCAATTGCCAAATTTCAAGCAACACTTTGCTAAGCGTAGCGACCACTTTGAACAAGCAACGACTTCAACATCTCCTTCCACACCCAACGCCAAAGGAGGGCGCCTCCTGGAGCAATCTGCATACTGATCCGCACGAACCGCCGATTGATTGATTGATTTTTTCGTGTTTCCGGGCGCGTCAACTGCTTCAGTCATTAGTCCCGTTAGTGTAGTGCATGTCTTTTCTCGGGAGATGGCAGTGATCTTCCCCCGCTTGATGGCGAGATCCGGCGCCGACCTACCATCGGCTAGTGGGGTTTCCCCCTAACCAGGACTCTCCCACTAGCGGGGTACCGCCGCAGCCGGGACAAGCTCTAAGCTCCCGATCGGTCTCCCGGAATGTGTGGTAGTGTAGTGTATGTGAGTGTAAGTGTGTGTGTAAAGGGAGAGGATAGGACAGGGAAGAGGAATGACAGATCGTGCGCGGTCCGTGGCCCGTTTGATAGGGTATTGCTCCGGCATTCGCCTGGTGTTGATCGGAGAAACCACGGAAAACTACCGATCAGAGCAGCCGGCCGCTAGAATTCTCCTCCAGACAACCACTCAATTCGACCTAGCTGAAAAGCCAGTGTCGAAAATCCTGCCGCCGTGAGGAGTGTAACCTATGACCTCCCGGTCAGAGGCGCTGCAGTGACATCAGTTGATGCACTGAGCTACCGCTCCCAGTACGAACTGCCGAGACAGAGCCATTGGGCGCGTATAAAACACAACGTCCGGCTGCAGAAGCAGCTTTATCGCCGGCGCAAAGCGTCGCGAGACGGCGGACAAAGAAAGCATTTCTCGAGGAGATGAATCTCTCAAGGCGTGGGTGGCTTTATGTCTCCAGCGAGGGCGGGCGCCGCCGCCACCGTGGCTGCTTGTCGCCTCGTCGCTTGCCTCTATGGGCCGATCCGCCTTCGAGAATCGCCCGTAAATGATTTACGGCCTACAAAACACGCACTCACCGGGTTACGTGTATCGCAGAGAGTGATTTAAAAGCCTCATCCCTTGAAAGTACGACCTCTCGAATAGAATGCAAACATATTAATCAATCGACAAGAATATGAATGTTACGGTGGTGATCGATCGTTTTAAACTGACTTATACACCGACTTTGTCGGTGTATAAGTCGTGTTTAAAAAAAAAATACCATTACAAAACGAGAGCGTCTGTGCCACTCACAAGTCACTGGTAGCGTTATACGCAGGTGCACAATTTCTGGGGCGTCAAAACATGATATGACTGGTTGTTTCGAAGTAGTTTTTGGTTTGAAAATAAAAGTGAAAAGTAAATAACATATGTTCCTGTAATACCGTATGTTCCTTCGCCAGCTTTTGGTTTATTTCAATTGTTTTTAAGTCAATACATTTTACAATTAAGTATATTACTTTAGTCCAATATTTCTCGAAACGTGATTTAATATTTTTTCTCTTGTAAATTTGTATTTAGAAATAGCGCATTTATAATACGATCCCGTTCATAATACGAATAATCCTGCATCACTTATCCCCTCATGATCACCCACTGCGTACGAACAGGGTGAACACAAACTTCAAGTCTTTACACTCAGAAATGAATCAGTCTTTACCCTTACACTCAGAAATGAATATGACATTTAGTCTTTGAAACACGTAATATAAGTTTTCATTCTCAAAGCATAATTAGCAATTAACAAACAACATAGTCAAATACGTTAGTATCTCTGCTTAAGCTTTAAAGCACATGATTCACATACGCCCTGCAATTTAATGAAGTGCAATGAGCCATTAATTAATCTGAAATTATGACATACCAACTAGAAAATTTGAAGAACTTCCAATAATTAGATACGCAAAGTGTAGCCAAACATTTAGCCAACCTTATTCTTGGATATATACACACAAATAGCATCAACACTGTTAGTGCCGTAGAAAAGAAGTATTTTAAATAAAATATGTTTAATATGTCTTCTACATTTCTGAAAATGATGAGAAAAGTTCTCGCAGATAATCTATCCCAGAGGGTAGCATACATCTACGAGCTAAATGAAATTAGAACAATAAAATCTCGTTTCATAGTGCAGCATTGTATCTTCATCTTCTTCTTGCTAACATACTATAATGCGGCTTTTGTTCTACCAGACGACGAAGTTCCATATCTCGTAAATCTTTATTACGAAGCTATTCCAGCTCAGCATTTTAGGAGTTAGTACATTCATCTCAGCGACTCTAGGAAAAGTACTTTGTTTTCAAATAATCAATGCTCTAGCAACTTGCTAAGAGCGCCATCCATCTTCGTTGCCATCAATGTTTTCGCCACAACCAACCTAGTCTGTAACAGGAAAAACTAAAGTTTCAAGCAGAACTTTTCTCCAAGCTCTTCGTATATAATAATGAACGCATCATTGTGTGAAGAATACGAAGAGAGATCAATTAGCATCTGAAAGCGGAAATTCTGAATAATGGACATTAATGACAAAGGTATCTGGAAGAAATAAACACAAATTGTTGCGTACAGGAATTCAGATTATGGCTTTTCTTCGTATCACTCGGCCAACGCAATTGCATTTATTATTTGGATTGATTTGCACATAGCCAATCAAAATGGGATGCAGAGTAAGAAGTTCCACAATTAAACATAACCACATACGTTACAAGCAAAATGTTAACCAAGAAGAGTTTACATGAAATAACAAACGTAAATACATTTTTCCGACATGGATTCAACCACGAAATTACATCACTAAACATAATAACAAAATGTAGGTTCGGTAGCTTACAGTGATTGTCAGAACTCGCCACTGCCTTGTTAGCTTAGAGAATCACCATTCAATGCGCAGCAGCATTGACTCAGCAGTTTGACATGAGAATGCTGGTAATTAACAATCCGTTTCCAAATAACACTAATCGCCGGTAACCTGTTAACGATACGGGTGAGACAAATTTTGCCTGGAGAAGTACGATTCGTCTTCGAAGTTGTTTTCTACGTGATATAAAAAACGGGAAACCTATCAATGTATTTCTTTTTACTACCTCAATGGATTATGCAGCAAAGACCCCGCGTCGGAAGAAAAGGGCGCTGGTAATTGACAGTACCTCCTAAAAAATGTAGCAATTGCCGGGTTTCGAGTAACCTCTGGCTGCTAGGGGTAGAGATGAGGGTAAAAGAAGAGATAAGAATAAACGTACGGGTAGAGTAGGTTAGGGATAGGGTGGGATTAGGGGTTGGGCAGGATGGGAGACCAGGTAAGGTTAGGGGGCGGGAGGTTTGGGGGGGAGAGAGGGGATAGGAAGGGGGGAAGGTAAGGATAGGGATGGGAGAAGGGGAAGTGGTATGTTAGGGGTAGGGAAGGAGTAGATGCAAGGATAGGGTAGAGAAGGGGTAAGGGAGGGTAGTGATGGGAGAGAGTAGGGTTACATGTACAATAGGGTAGTGTAGGTAAGCGTAGCGTAGGGGAGGTATACAGTTACGGGAAGGGGGTTTGAGATAGAGGGAGTTAAAAAGGGGTAAGAGTAGATGTAGATAGGGTAGGAGCGAAGAGTACGGGGGTGGATAGGGGTAGGGATAAGAATGTGAACAAGGATAGGGGGTAAGAGCTAAGCTATGGACAGAGATTGTACCGCGTTTTGAGATGGTATATCCACCACAGTTGTTTTCTCCGCGCTAGACACAGCAAACTCATTATACAGTCACCGGGCGTCATCCCTTCGGCACGAACATCTAATAAACCTCGCGCCGACTACATCCAGCAACTTCCACCGCCGGGTAGCAACAAACCCCCTTCGCGGCACAGTAGTCAACGCCTGCGAGAGCACGCGCTCCTTCGGACGTAAGCCATCGAAGAGGAAGAAGAAGAGCAAGTTGGAATAACTTCGAGCTAGCGCGGACCAAGAACCTCGTCGGTGGCGCGAGACCTGTAAACACTGGCTTTATACACCGTCGCGCAAGACCCCCGTGTAAATTAAGCGCTACCTCCCAAGGAGAGAGCGCGAGGGAAGGGTTAGGAGTAAGGGTAGGGATTGTTGCAGTAGTGGGTAGGGTTGGGGAGGATTAGGGGGGGGGGAAGGAAGGGAAAGAAGGGTTTGATAAAAGATAGGGACAACAGTAGAGATAGGACTAGGGTAAGAATAAGTTAGGGCAGTCATAGGATAGGGTAGGGTTAGGTGTGCGCTACGGTAGGGTAGTGTAAGGTAGGGATAGAATTAGGGTAATGGTTAAGGTTGGGGTAAGGCAAGGTTAAGAGCAGGGATAAAGGTAGCCACGGTTGTTCTCTACGCGACACACATTTACGGCAAACTCATTCTACACTCACCGCGCGTCATCCCCAACAAGTTCGTCCGCCGGGTGGCAACAAAGCCCATCGCGGGGCGGTCGTCAACGCCTGCGAGCGCGCGCGCTCCTTCGGACGTAAGCCATCGAAGAGGAAGAAGAACAAGTTGGAGCAACTTCGCGCCCAGCGCGGGCCAAGTACCTCGTCGGAGGCGCGGGGCCTGTAAACACTGGCTTTATACACCGTCGCGCAAGGCCCCCGTGTAAATTAAGGGCCACCTCCCGAGGAGCGAGCGAACGCGCGCCGCTTGAAGCTTTAAATCATCGCCCGGGATGAAGGCGCGGTGAGCGCGCACGGCGTTCGCGAGATGTTGTACGCGCGTCTTCGAAGAGAGGAAGAACGCCCGCGCGATATCGAAAGCAGAGAGGAAGGCACAATCTCAGTTGCGAACTTTTTTTTTCTTTCCCTTTCGCCAGTTTCACCTCCACAGTACCCTTGTGGAGGTGGGAATATATTTTCATGATTTAGTGACATTGCGCTGTTGCCTTACGGCTTAAGCAACTGGACAGGAGCTTTTCATAATAACTAAAACCAACTTCATTTCAGCTTAAATCCAATTTATCAGTTATTGTGAAGCACTTATCAGTAGTATTTATTAGTTATTGTGTATTTTTCATTATTTATTTTTTATTTACTTCTTTTACGAAGCCACGACACGGTAAGACAAAGACAATGCGATAAAGATGCAGTAAACCGTCGCAACTGGGAGGAACAGAGTAAGAAATTAAAGAAAACGATCATGTATATGAGAAAAATGAGGATAAACAGAAGGTTCGCTGCAATAACGTGGCAACCCATTATAAATCTAGAGGTGCTGCAACAATGCGAGCTTTCTTGCATTTATTTGTAACGGGTACGGAATATTATAGTATGAAGTAAACCCGCAAAAGTGGTGTGAACCAGCAAACATTTATTTTCCGCGTTGGGATTCGAACTTGGGTTCTTCTAGGCAGCACGCCATTCACGTTGCTCCTACACTACAGTGTAGAGACTTTCATTGGCATTATTTAAAGATCTAGATTTAAAGACCACATTTTTAAGGGAAAATATCTCTAAAACGAAAATTGTATTAATAATATCAATGTCATTTTTTTTCTATTTTCGAAAACATAGAGGGTTAGCTGAAAATGCAAACTGCGTCATTTTGAAGCCTCTAATGCTCCATCGGAAAAAAGTTTTAGAGCTGCAACAGTAATTACTTTCTCGAAAATTCGAGTTCAATGAAAATAAGACCTACGTCATTCTTCTTAAGCGTTCCTTGTTTTGTGGAAAAATCTAAACAAAAATGTGGCTATAGAGGTAGAACAAGTATATGTAAATACATATTTAATGTATCACAAAGAGCCGAGAAGGGTAAATCAAATCTATATATGTATCAATATTTTTTTGTATGAGACGTCTTCCAGACGTCTGATTTACTAAAGCCGCCTAATGAAAGGGCAAGGGATACCAAGGAGGCCGGAAGCGGTAAGGGGGGCATTCGAATGAGACTTAATAGCCGTTTCGACGGCGGCGCGTGGGGGCGGGGCCAGAGGCGAAGGCGGAGGCGCAAGGGGACGGGGCTGCTTGATGGGGGCCCACAATAGCGAGCGGCGGCCGCGTCGTGGCTGAAGAGGGGCCGAGCCGGGCCCCGCAGGGGGGGCGGGGCGGGGCGGCGGAGCGGCTGCTAACAAGCAGGAGGAGGAACTCGGAGGAGCAGGAGGCGGTGGTGGAAGTGGAGGGGGGAGGAGAGGGGGTAAGGGGGGGGGGAGTGATGGCGAGGTGTAGGGGCGTCGGTGGTGGAACGGGGGCTAGGTCCAAGCTGACAGCAGACATCGCAGAGTAGGAGGCAGGGTAAGAAAGAGGTGGCGACGAGGCGGAGGGCAGGACCATGGTGAAGCGGGGGGGGGGGGGGGGCCGGACGTTGGGGAAGGGACGGCGAGAACGGGTCAGTGGTAGAGCGGGGACGCCGCAAGCGGGACGACGGTGGGGACCGGGGGTGACAGCAGTGGCGGCAGAGTCGGAAGCAGGGTAAGAGGTGGTGTGAGCGAGGGCGAGGGCCTGGTCGGGGTTGACAGCAGAGGCGGCGGCGGCAGCGCTGGCGGGGGCTGGGAGAGGGGCGGTGCCGTCGGTGCGACAAGAGGCGGGGGCGGGGGGGGAGGGGCTCGTTGGCGCCCGAGGCAGCAGAAGCGTGGCTCAGGTGGCGATTGCGCGCAGTTTACGGACCGGGGCCCGCCGCGCCGCTCTCGTTGCCCCCGGAGCTTCTCCGGTTGCTGAGCGCGCCCTGCCCCACCCGGTGAACGAGCGTTCACTGCGCGAGCGTTGCCTACCCTCTGCAGCGGCAGATGAAGCGGATAATGTAACAGAGAGCACACGCCTCGGGCATTTGTTAACGGTAAAACACCTCCAGAGCGATACACTTTGCCACGATCAATCGTTCACGTGAGTCACTTAAACCGTGCAATAGTTATTTATGCACCACGGGCGTTATAAGGGTTCTAAACATCGAACGGCGACAAAAAGCTTGAGGGCAGAGTTCATTAGAACTAGTTAATACCCGTTGTACCTACATTATTTTATTTCTTACCTAATTTTATTGATTCAAATTTACTTAGAAAGCTGTAGCGTCCCCACGATTCAGATTACTTGCATAGACTTTTTCAGTAGCATTGCGACCCTCGCCGATTAGTTTCAGTGGCTTATATAGCTAAAGGGTGATATCTACACCAACCTCAATTAAACAAATAATATTTTAACGACTCTAAAATGACCACACATATCACGGTACATTTGGAGAAACAGTGGTCGCCAAAGAATTATTAAAACACAAGTGTTCTAATCATTAGTGACATCTTATCAACTACAATCCACACTTATGTACCTGTATCACATTTCGTAGATAGCAAGTTGGGTCCATTGGCCTCAGTTGATTATTATCAAATACCGTATAGTTAGACAATTTACGGTTATTTTTATTGCAATTGCGTAATGTAATGTAAGTGCATTTTCTAAATATTATACAACTTATTTAAACGACTGGTTGAAAATGAGACATGCGCCATTGTTTTAAGCATTCCATATTCTGTACTTGGAAAAAATTTGGGGCGGGTTTTGAAAATATGTGATCTTTTTTATAAAATGTATTAATTTCAAGCACAAACTACGAGAAAACGGCTCGTTTTTTCGTATATGATCTTTTTCAAGCATTTTTTAAGCAAAAATCGGCAAAACGATTTTGGCGCTAGCGGTGGCCACAGATGGGCCGCCGTTTTGCCGTCAATCGATTTCTCGGTATCAAGGGCCTACAAAACATGGATTCTGACTACACGTGTTGCAGGAAGTAATTTACCATATATTGGAACAAGATTTATCCACTCTTTCCATAACAGGGCCCGGTAATAAGTGTTTCTGTCGAAAATTCGCCGATTCCCTACACACGATTACAATCCGAAGTAAGAACGAGAAAGTAATAAATCATGTGAACGCCCGCTCAAACGTCGACTAATTCTCAGACCATGACGGGCGCGCGTCCGAGAATAGCGCCCGCTCCTCCACTCCACAACCTGAAGGAGGGCGGCACACCTGACGACGCCACCCGATCCCACCTGTTCCGGGAAAACAAGCCGACCGGGAGCGAGAGCGTGGGCGGGGAGGTGGGGGGGAGTCGTAAGATGAGCGCCACCGGGAGGCCTTTTGTCCTCGGCGGCTGCGCGCCCAGATGTACAGGTTGCCCGGGGATGGGGGTTGTGGGCGGCGTTGCCTTGCTCAAAGGACCCCACGCCCCCGTCCTCCCAAGACGCGCACAAGAGGCTGCGTAAATGGGCGCATGAATTATGCTCCGGATGGTGGCGGAGGCGCGATAATTTTCGTTGCTTGGGGAGTGAGTCGATTTCTGGGGCGGGTGTTGCCACCACGATGGTGTGTACCCCCGAGCTTGCGTAAGGAACGTGGGATCTTATGGGCTTTACGAACAAACGTAACCCCAATTCAATATTTCTATCATATTTTCAATATTAGTTATGATGTGAGTGGGAAAGAAGGTGTTTTATTTTGCGAGCAGGAAAGGTTGCAACACCATAGGCATACACAAATCACTTAATTGTGAACAGCGATACGTTAAGAAGAGAAGTACCTGATGCGGACAGATGAAAGTATTGTGTGTTCTTTTGTACACTACTGCTAAAAATTAAATTTTAAGCACGTTGTTCATGCCATAAAAGAAACATCTTCTTCACATATATCATATTTATATACATCTTCATATTCATATACATATTCATTCATCTTCATATGCATCATTACTTCTGGCTATCTAAGAAATAAATTTATTAGATTACCAAGATTCTTTTTATTTTCTATAGCATTTTGAGATTTCACTTCCAATAGTTCAGAAAATGCAGTAATAACATTTTAGTATTTTTGTTATAAATATTTACAAACAATTGAGTTTCATGTCAAGAGTTCCTCCTCACTTACGTCATCGTTTTCGGAAACAGAAAAAGGCCACCAGATGTTTTAATATCATTAGTCCTCTTAGTCAGTTTGCTGAGAAAAATAAACAACTTTTATACTTTTGTAAAGTGAGTTTGTTCGTTAATTCGTTTACAGGTGAGGTGTTAGTACTGTATACACATAATTCGTCGTAAACTAAAATTAATAATAAACGGAAGGTTAAAAACACGAACGTAAATAATATCACATACATCACAAATTAAAATCGCGTTTCGTTACCGGGCTCAATTTCAACGTAAAACAACTTGGGGCAATCTGCTCCGAGTACTGACCGGTTAAATCAAACTCTCAATACTTCGACTTTTTTCTCGAGATTCCTTTGACCTTCGGGGAAAAAAGAATTCCCCAACACTGAAGTGACACATCGCACGGATCTTGTTCCAAATCAGTTCAGGGTGCGAGCGAGTACTGTCACTACGAGCGAGAGGGACGTTCGCCGCCGCCGCCGCCGCCGCCGCCATCGCGGCAGTAGCAGCGCCACTGCTACAGCCACTGCCGCTGTCACCGTCACTGTCATTGCCACCGCCACCGCCATTGTCGCCGCCGGGCCCCCCACCGCCACCACCCCCCCCCACCACCCGCCCCCCGGGCCAGCGCCGCGCCACCTCTAGCACCAGCGCCAGCACCACCGTCACCGCCAGGGCCAGCGCCAGCACCAGCGCCAGAGCCACCGCCACCGCTAGCACCAGCGCCAGCGCCACCGCGCTACCCCAAAGAGGACCCACCAGAGCGTCACAGCCACTGCCATTGCCATAGCCACAGCCATCGCCATCGCCATCGCCCCCGCCCCTGCCGCCGCGCTACCCGAAAGAGGGCACACAACAGCGGCGCGGCCCGCGTTTGCTTTCGAAGAGAGCTCTTGCTTTGGCGCCGCGCACCACGGCTCGACTCACACACTCACTCCCTCCGCAACTCCTTCATATCACCCCACTCGCGCCATTACCAAAACGATCAAATGATACGTAAGCTCAGATTCGCCACATTGTCATCACACATCCGTTCTATTTTCCAAATAATAGGAGTGTTTCCAACGACAGAATTTTTTATAAAACAGTAATTTTAAAAGTTTTTTTTTTTCTCCCCAGATTTACTGAAGCAATATTTTAAAGATATTCTTCCATCGAATATGATGAGCAAAAGTAAAAACTGTTTCTTTCTCTATCTTCTGCAATCCCAATTTCTGAGTTTCTTTGATAGTTGAATACATTGAAGTCAAAAGGCGAGGGTTTCCAATGTGAATAAAAACAGACATTTTGCAATTGATATAATACAATTAAATTAATAACAAAAACATTTTCATCCTTGTCCCATAAATCCCTAATCCCTTGTCCCTAATTTCAATACCATACGCGGTAAATGTTGTTTTAGGTACTTAAAATAGTCTACATCCAGTTTCGTGTTCTTATTATTCTTTAAAAGTTGTACGTATAATTTAGAAATGAAATGCACATTTCTGCATCGTTGTACACAAATAATAGACAGTCGTAAGTACATTAGTTTCCATTTGCAAAACAAAAAAAAGGAAACCCACAGATTTATCTATATCAACTCTTTTAGCGTAATAAAAATATTTAAATTTGTTATAATCAATATTAAAAATATATTTTATTTCACTAATTTTACAAAAAAATCTTTCTCTAAAAACTTGGTATATATGCAAATTTCGGGCCCAAACAAAGAAACATAAAAATAAATAAAAAAGTAAAAAGTTAGTACGCGACATTTTCCATACATCCTTTCAACTTCAATATTTTAATTCTTCATAATTAAATCATAGAAAAAACCAACTTTTACCAACCTGTCTTCATATGTTTCCTCTCCGAATCGATACAGGATAAGCCGACACACCTGAATTTTACATCAAGGTGTTAAAACTTCTGTACTCCTGCTTGTTCGTTGCCGTATTTTTAGAAGATAAAGGCAACCGTGCCTCCCAGCTACGAGAAAAATTTATTATAGTTAAGAAGGAGGACGAACTGTAGTCGTTAATATTCAGCTCGGAAGAAAACCGTAGTTGTCTCAGAAAAAGTTGAAAGCGGCTTCGCGGGCGGAGTGAAACTTGTAAAATTAACTTTAAAAGGCAAAAACTCAAGAAAATGGTAACGCTGCTTTTCAACTTTTTCTTGTTCTCGCTTATTTTCCTCGAATGAAAATGGACTCCCAAGATCTACTTCCGAGGAATAAATAAAAGATAAATATGTTTACGATAGTTTAGGATAGTTATTCGAGTGTTATCTTTGCCTCTGTTTTATTTTGCCTATCAGATACCTTCCCCTCTCTTTCTCTTTCGACAATCGAAAATGTACGTACATAGAGGTACATAACGAGCAATGAAACAAAATAATACGGAACGATTTCAAAATGTGAGAGACATTAAAAAATAAACAACGAATATTCGACTCATCGATTTTAATTGCACAAAGCTATACACTAAAATGCATCCGCAGGCATCTCTTGAAGTTCACTCTGAGAATCTGAACTCCAGGACCGCCCCCTCCCCAGACGGTCAAAGAGACTGTATTGATGCCTCCACCCCGATTCTCACCTCTTCCGGCGAAACACTGTAACACTAAAGCGCAGGAAAAGATTCGGTTCGAAGACGAGGAGAGTGTGGGGGGGAGGGGAGGGGAGGGGCAGAAGGCGAATTAAATGCATAAATCACGGGCAGCCCATCCATCGCGGAGGCGCCGCTTCGGCAGCCTGGAGAGGCTCCTCAATTAGCGACCGTCTGACAGGCAGCGCCCGCCCCCACTCCAATCGCAGCCGTCTGCGCCTCTCTCCGCACGCTACCTGGGCCTCCAGGCGGCAGCCGCCTCCCCCTTACGAATTTCGCTCTCAAGAGATACCTCTTTTGAAATCCTCGTAAATAATTACATAGTTATTGGTATTGTTGTTGTATTTCGCTCTCCCATTGCTGAAATTTCATGAACCGATCTCGGAGACTAAAGATAGTATTAAAGCGACTGGAAGGATTGAAATCTCAAAAGAGCCTAAATTAATAAACCTAAACATATATCATTAACGGACAATACATTAGGGCCGAGAAACTGTTCAAAGAATTGGCCACCTCGCCAGATCAGTGTTTTGAGAAATGAGTGTGAACCGCGTGGCTTCGCGCAGCAGACGGGTGGGCGACCCCCCTAGTCCAGGTTCCAACATTTCTAAATTAAATAATTATGTTTTTAATCCAAATATTGTATGTATTTTTCTGAAGTTATCCTCGGTATTCTTCCTCGGTATCCTTACTTGTTATTGTCTTATATTGTAAATATTATTGTCTTCAAACATTGTACGTGTACGAAAAAATGTACTTAAAACAAAATTGAATATACTATGTATCATAAAACCTTTGAAAGACAATAATGTCGAACAAGGATAATAAAAAATATTTTTAAAAAAACTTGTCAATCACTCCCCGCATCCGCAGCCTAAACAGGTGTTTGTACTCTCTAAAGTGGGACCTTCCGTCGTCGCTCGACGACGCCTCACGATCACCACGCCGCACCTACTCTCTCGGCAAGGCCCAGGGTACCTTGGACGGGTACGCTCAATAAATGTCTATTATAAATATTGTTTCAGTCATTTTCTTCTGCCCGGAGTGGGTACAGGATTTCCCTCCCTCCTTAAAGCTCGCGAAAATATCACCCAGTTCGGCGGCACACATTCCTCGGCGCGCAGCAGCGCTAGGGATGGGGAAAAACGTTTTTAAAACATCAATATTTTCCACCAGGAACATCGATATTTTTTAAAAAGGGGTTAGATTACGTTGTAGAATAGCTAGTAGGGTTTGTAGTAGTACTAGAGATTACGTTGTAGAGTAGAGTAGTTTGATTACGTTGTAGAATCCCCAACAATATCGTTGTTTTGCATCATCCTCTTTATCACGCTGCACATTTTGACTGTGCAACCTGAGGAAGTTTGGGAACAGCACGCCTTAAGAATGTATGTTATCGCCAGACGTGTCATTGCCTGAATCGAAAGTGAAACACTAAATCAATAGCAAAACACGATACTGTTAATTTTATTCTTTAGAGTCGAAAATAATTATTACACACTACTAACAAGTTGGTAACCAAACAAAAAAATACATCCATTCTACGTATGTAATTAAAAATGGATAGGAAAGTACTATGTTTATTAGTCTATAATGAAAACATCGACATCGAAAACCGTTTAGCGATGTATCAAAACAATGATGTATTGATATTTTGGTAAAATTTGCCATCACTAAGCACCTAAGGGCCGACGCGAAACCGCCTGGCAATGGGATTGGCAGCGGTCGCACACGCAAACACACGCCCACCCCCCCTCCTCTCCTCTTCGCCCTCCGTCACGCGGTCACGCACGTCCCAGCAGCGACGCACGAGCGCGCCATCAAAGTCGGCGGAGCGCCACCTCCCGCCCGGCCGCCCGCCCCCGCTCGCGTTCCTCACCATCCCCGCGCAGTCGCATCGCCTCCCCTTCCAAAACCTGACCCGCTCGTCACCGCTCTAAGACCCCCAACCTCTTCACACTCTCCCCGCACCTCGCTGAGCCTTCTCTCCCTTCCCCGCCGCACTCCACAATATCCAGGTTTCCTGCGCCTCTCCGTCCCCCTGGCCTCTTCCACATATAGAGCGATTTTCCTAAGGATGAGCCAAAGTGACAGCTAATGCTGGCAACATAACTGAAGGTTCGGTGGTCGTTGTGTCCTTCAGCCCATTAGACTCCCTTCCCGCATTTGTTCGTTTCCAGTTGGCTAACCTGTAAATGGCTTCGACACTTCCTTTTGTAATGTCCTCGTCCGACAAAAATATAGTGCGCCACGAGAAATAATTGAAATTAGGAAGAGCAGTGTTATGTGCTCTTCTGTAAAAATTATTTTTTCCTTTACATATTTCATTGAATTTACTTTTTGTGTGATAAATATTATGTTTATTTTAAAACCGAGACTTGAATGCGAGATTCGTACCGTGCACGTGTTTCCGGCTTAAAATCATTTTTCTTTCTATTTACATTCGTGGCAGTTTCCTTTTACTGATTGTGAGAGCATGTTAAGAGATTTTCCACATACGTAATTAAATTTAAATATTTCCCGGACTCACGTACGTGCATATACTTCAGCGAAACTCTTAGACTTCTTCGTAGGGATGTTTTCACAGGAGCCATTAGCACTTTACGAAGGGGCGTAGCTGAACAGCTGTCGCGGCGGAGGGATACTTCTCTGAAATACATGTGATGTTCACTTGTTTTCACGAACTGTCACTTTGGGTCATCCTTAGAAAAATCGTTCTATACCTCACACATCCCGCATTACCTTTCTCCCTTTTCAAAAGGTTCCGCAACATCCTCGCAGCCGACCCGCTCCAAGTCCGCCCAACCTCCTTCACTCCCCTCCGTCCTACCCGCCCCGCACCCCTTCTCTTCACCCTTCAACCCTCCAGACGATTCCTGCATCGCCCCTCGCCATCGTCGCTCCGTCTAGCCTGCTTCACACTCTCCGTCATCACCCGCTCAGGCCGCACCGCGACGCGTCACCTCACCTTCTCGTCCGCCATATACAGGATTCCTGCCTCACCCCTCGCCAGCCGTCCGCTCGGTCTGCCCCCCAGAGCTGCACACTCAGCTCAGTCCCACCACACCCGGCGTCGCTTCTTTCCCTCCTACACCACACAACGCCTCCTTCCTCCACCCCAGGCCGTTCCCCGTCGGCCCTGGCCTCTCCCGGACCGCTCGTATCTCCACAGGCCCCCGGCCTCCCCCCCCCCCCCCCCGCTCCGCCCGCGTCCCGCCACGCGCATGCCATGCATCTTGCATGGGCCGCCGCGTCCTTTCCTCTCCGCGCCGCAACCGGAGGCGGCGGCGGCCGCTGCCGCCCGGCTACCCACCGCTCGCTCCAGCGGCCAACTCACGTCGCGTCCCATCCCAGCTCCCTCTTCTTTCTTTCCTTTTCGCACACTCCCTCACCGGCTCCGCACTACCTCGAACGCCCTGTCGTCTAATCAGCACATGAGGTGGGTTCGGTATTTCGCTGTCCGCGGCGAGCCGCGTCACAGTCGGTGGGGCTGATGTTTCGGCGATCAGTACAAGGCTCGTCTTGGACAGTCATGCAACGGCAACCTACAACTCCTCCTCAGAAGGGAAGAGTCCTGAAGTCCATTTCAATATTTTTTTTGCTCTGTATGTTTGCGTGGCAAATGGTGGTCCACATCCATTTAGCATATTTTTAAACAGACACTAGTAAAAGCCATTCTGTCAGGGCATGCATAGCGCGCTAAAAGTTCGATTTTTAGCATTAGTGCTAAAAGACAAACGAAGTGCAAGTGTTCAAATAAATCACTCAATACAACGTATAAAACAAAACACTTTCGTCTGGGCTGGTCTGGGCAGTTACGACTGACTTTAATTTATCATTAATGATTAAACATGATTTTATTTTGCTCAGAGGATTACGCCACCAGGCCTAACGGCCAGTGTAGCAACATTTCCAACTAGCAGAATAAAAAGGTCACTTTCCCAAGAATGCATTCTCAAAAGTAGTTAATATAATATTTTAAGTGGTATACACCGGGCTTTCCCTCCCATGAAGTAAAGACTGGTCATACTCCACTACACCTCTGGGCAACAGCAATGTAGCTCTTCTCTGAGGACCAATTCATATCACCTGCGCCCCTAACATCTCAACTCTATCGTCCCTTTACGTCCCCCATAACACCCATCCCGACGCTCACTTTCGGAATCGTATCTCACTGCGTGTGGTTCTGCTCCACGGGGCTATGAGTTGTCTCTCACTCCAATCACTTTCGAATTTTTACGCGGCCGGTCCTATCGTATTTCACTGCCGCTTGCAAAAAGTCTTGAAGTACACACATTAATAATAGCTCTTTTTATTTAATGAAAATAAACGTCTGATTTTACCCTATACTAAGCAAAAAATCTAAAAAATAAATATAATGAATACGAAAGTCTAATTTGGTCAATTTTATTAGAAGTGACATGAAATGGTTCATATTACATAACTCACCTCTCGGTGACGCCCACAGCTTTGGTTCGAAGGAATTGCCACTTACCTAAAACAAAGAAAATATACCATTAGGCACGGAATCTCGCTTGCATAATGCGCAAATACCATCACACATCACAAAAATGCAGTTGTTTATATTTTTTTTAACTAAAATGTCACTATTCGTAAAACATTTAACTGCTTATATGCAGGTCATGCAAGCATTAACCGCATATACACTCCTATTTCTCTGAACTCCTATTTCTCTGAATTCCCGAACTTTCATGCAATTGATGCGCTGTCTGGAGGAGAATTCTAGCGGGCAGCAGATCTGATCGGTAGTTCTCCATGGCTTCTTCGACCAACAGCACGCGAATAGTGGAGCAGCACCCACTGGGCCACGGTTCGCGCGAAATTTTCCCTTCCCTTTCCTTGCCCTATCCTCATCCCTTACTCTCACACACATTAACATGCACAACACTACCACACATGTCGGGAGCGTAGAGTTTGCCCCGCTGGGGCGGCGCTCCGGTGGTGGGAGATACCTAGTTGGGAAAAAGCCTGCAAGCCGACGTAGGTCGGCGCCGGATCTCGCCATCCAGCACCACCACCTCCAGCAATAAAAACAAACACTACATTCACGGGAATAATGACGTTACCAGATGACGCTCCCAGAAACACTAATCAATCAATGCGACTGTAAACACTGCACAAGCGCCAAACCCGTTCCCATTTATCCCTAATAACTTATGTCTGAAATCGTTCAATAATTAGGCTGAGTGTTGCTTCTTACTGCGCCTGAAATCCACACGAATATTCAGGATGAACGCTCGACGCATTTTGAAATAGCACCTACGCGAACCCACCGAAGAAGAGAAAGACCCGGTTTTAATCCGGGAGTAAATGCGGCAGCAACTCCGCAGATTACGATTCGGCGACACGCCCCATTTGCGACATAAAACATGCTCCCTCATAAGAGTCCTCGCCGAAGAGCTCACGGTACTCGCCAAAATTACACCACAAAACTGGGGGAGTTTAATTTTTTAAATGGAAATGATAGCCGCGACCCGCAGCGATACCTTTAATACAAATTCGCGAAGAGAGCGAGCTCTAAGTTAAGAGAAGAACACAGTGGATCGGGCGTAAAGATTGAGGCAGGGATATTTCCTGACAAAGGAGGAGACGGAAAAAGACATGAGACGAGAACAGAACGCGTCGATATGCTTCAAACATTAACATGTCTTGAACAAACTTTTCGATGTATAGGAAAATATATAGTTTATTATTTTGAGGTACACACTAAAAAATTGAATACTAACGTATTTCATGATTGTACTTCGTCAAGGAACATTTATAGTGCGTAAAATGTATATCAGGTTGGTCACTCATTTCCTAAATCAATTTTTTCCGACTTTTCCCGGTTTTAAAGAGCATTTAAAAAATGCTGAGTGATAAGATTTGTACAGTATTTCACACTATTAAAAAAAAATAAAAACCAGTCTGAAACTAATTTGTCAGCTCTCTGAATCCAGGGAAATAAAACAAATTCTAAAAATCCCTCAAGAAAAAGATAATAAGCAAAAAATATTGCTGTACTATATTTTAGGAATAATATTTACTTTTATAAGCATCTCAAAATTTTCACTGATTTCAAACGATTATTCCACAAATGCTCTGATTTTTTCCTGATATTTCCAGAGCAAATAAAATTCCCTGACTTTTTCCCTGTTTCCATGTTATCCAGACAGTGACCACCCTATATATATTCATCTTTAGTCTAAACATGCCTAATTGTGCTCAGTGTAATTAGATCCTGACAAAAGTCCTGCATCCCAACGTATGACTCACGCCTAAATTCCTCTTCAATAAAATTTAAAATGTGAAGAACAAAAATTAAAAAGCACCCATAGGTAGAAAATCGCACACACTGAAATCAGTATTAAACACAAATAACCGATTACACTGGCTGCGCCCAATAATAATTAATGCACTATTACTTCAGTAATAACATAAGCGTTATTATTTAAGTATTCAAGTACATGTATGTTCTGAGCTTAAAAAAAGGACTACCTGAGAATCCAAGAGATAAGAGTTTGATGTACTAAAAATAAAAAAAATGGTTGGGAATATCAATGTAATAAAAGGATAATTATAAGAAGAGGTTAATAAAAATGAGATAATGACGGAAACCATTAGATAAGATGAAAGAGATTAAAATAGTGGAAGAAAATGAAATACTACTAATAACGTGGAAAACAATGAAAATATAATTTCACAATTTATTTCAATTTAATTTGTCAGAAATGTTTAATCTATTTTAAATTTTTGCGCTTCTGCGCATACATCGAAGATAAGTTGAAATAAAACACAATATTAAAATTCGTTTAAATAATACGAAAAAATGTAATTCTCATTGCCAATATAAAACATCGTGACATGACCAATTGAAAAAGCATTATATTTTGTCTTGGGATTAATACATTTAGATCTGTTGTCATTCAAATAAAATATTTATTTTTTCAAGTGTGGCTTTCGGGAATTCAATTAACAAAATCAAAACGACGGAAACAACAGCAATTATGCAATATAGGATAAGCACATTAGAGTAGAGCCTATATCTTCAAAGCCCTCTATTTCCAGAATGACCTTGACCTTAAAACAAATATGGTTAGAAAATTTTAAAAAATGGCGATTATCCCAATTTAAAATAAAATAAATTATTTAACTAAAAAGTAGATTGACATTTCGGCGTTCCATCGGGCGGAATACGACGAGAGGAAAGGGTAAGTGAGGTACGAAAATAAAATTTAAGTGATACAGAAATGGAGGTAAAGAGTGGTTTTTAATTTGAGCAGAATGGATAAGCTCGGATTGCCAGAGATTTTGCAAAGGAGAATAATGTATTAGAGAGAAAGGTGGGGAAGGGTACTACAGGTATGAACGGGTGAGTGTAAAGTACGCCAATATCCGAAGAGAAAGTTCGCCATAGGTGAATCGGACGCAATGGAGTACAAAAGTGCGAACTGGCGAATGCGGTGGAGTGAAACGAGGGGCGAGTGCGATTAGAGCGGGGGCACAAGGCACGAGTGGAGTCGCGTCAGAGCAGAGGGAAAGGTCGGACAGAACAGACGGCAGAGGAGGCAGGGCGGGAGCGCCAGACAGCCCCCACAGCAATGAAACGCACTGCAACGCAGCCCAGCAGACGGGGCGAGCGCAATGAAAGGAGTTGCAACGGGCGTCGCACACTGGTCTGAACCAGGGACTGTAAATCAAAATTGCTTTTATTTTTTACAAGTACGTTATTGCTTTTATTTCTTTCGATATCGAGCCCCATATACTCGTAACTTTCCTGGATCGAGGAGATCGTGGTGACTAGGGAAATATGAAAACAGTTGAATGTTACTACATGTTCTCTTGCGGAGGGAATTATGAGAGGGAAATATGAAAAAAGAAACCGAGACAAGTTAACAACTAGTTAATCAGTAAAAAGTAAATATGAATAGTTAAAATTAGGTAAATATAACTTATAACGCCCTTAGTGCGTAAATAACTAGTTTTGTTAATCTATAACGCCCAGGATTTGAAAGTTAGAACATTAGCCAATCGCGACAAAGGCAGTGCTTGTTTTTATCACTCTCATAAAATGCAGAAAACAAAGAACAATTGTAGGAAAATCCAGCTTTGTAAATAGGGCTATTGCTGTCTGGAACAATTTACCTGCAGAGGTGCTGGCGACACTTCTCCGAAGCACGCGAGTTATGGGTTCGAGATTTCTAAAATCGCAAGTGTAGAGTACAGCGATGTCCAGTTTGTTTATTAGTACTCATTTTATTTATATTTTTTTTAATATTTCTATTATATTACTTGTTCTAATTTTTATTTTTGTACTTTTTTCGGGGTTGCGTGATTAACTGCTCCCGAGCGTACGCTCAAGCGTTGCCGGTAAATGTTGGCACCCGTACTGGTTTTTTTTTGCCGCAGGGAACCGCCACAACGGTCTCAGTAATATTCATCCATAGCTTGAGGCATCCCCGGCTAAGCGAATATGGAATTTGATTTGGACGGTAATTGTCGGAGAATTTATTTTTGTCCGGTTTTCAAGCAAAATTCTCTCACATGCCACAAGAACAACTTTCGCAACTGTGATTTTCCGACCTCTGAAAATCCACGCACCTCAGTCTAATTCGAACCGTTGCTTTGAGGGGTGAGATATAGGAAACCACACACAGACCGAGAGTCCAGAGGTATAAGTAGTATTTAAAAAGAAATATATTTGCCTACTTTATCTTTACCAAGTATATTTAAAAATAGCGTATAAAAAGTAAAATATCGGTGATTCCAATATCTCTAAACTCTTAATCATTTGATTATTATAGTTAATCTTTACTCTTCTCAAAAAGAATGAAATGCATGCGTAGTCAAACATGTTTTAAAACACAATATCCACAAAAATTCTAAAAATGAAAAGAATTGAAATGATTACATTTTCGACATTTTTTCCGCCAAGAAAATATTTTTTTCTTCAAAGTTGGAACTGTCATCTTATAACCATTAAGTGAAAACTGAATGCAAGCCTATCCCGTCCCGTCTAAAGAGATTTTATTAAAAGAATGGTGAATTAAAAAGCTTTGTGTGAATTATATTCTACCAAAGGTCGATACATATGTTAAAAGAAGAAACGTACATCATTATTATTCAAAATATATATCCAAATAAACATTTTGTTCCCCTCGGGTGCCTCACAAACAGTACGGTAGCTTTCTCGATGCGATTCCCGATTAGACTCATAACCGGGAAAAACAAGTAGCTGCAGCTTGCCTTTGCAATCGTCACAGTTTCAGTAGCTGTGTAAGAAGAAATGGTCAGGCAGGCCAAGTATGCTACACACGTCATGTTAGCCAAGTCTCCCTTACCTCCGGGATGGATAATAAATAAAACAGGGCGCAGGCCTAGGAACAGCGCTGGCGAAAGTCAAAGTAATCCGATCGTAAAATGCTAAAAAATTAAATAAACATTTTGTATTGTCTATAATAATTATTATTTAATATACGGATATAGTACAATGCAAGACATAAATAAATGAGAAAAAAACAACATATTGACAAAAGTGTTGCAAAGGGACCTGCCAGGACACGGATTTCCCAAGTGTCAATCTCAATTCCCACGCGCGCGTTCGGGCGCCTTTCAGACCACTGTGCGGCGGGGGCGGGGCCGGGCGGGTCCCGCGCTCGCCTGGCGCTGATGAGAATGTTCTGGGCGAGCGGCCCGCCCCCTGGCCCTACACCCCTCCCGCGGGCGGGCGGCGCGCGATGCGCGGTAATTACGCAGAGTAGAGGCGCGCTCCCTCCCCACCCCACCCCTGCGTCTGCGGTCGCCGTCGCTGCCCACCGCCGCCGGGCGAGCGCGGGGGCGGGGCCGGAGGCGTAGGGGGGGGGTCCAAACAAATTCGCGGAACACAATGCGGGAGCTCGCGCGCGCACCAGATCCATTTTCCGAAAAGGCAATTCCCGGACTTTAAATTACCTTTCAAAAGCGGCGCAACAAACTTCGGGACGGAAGGTAATGCGCCGATATTAGAAGTCGTCATTAACAGCCCTCGCGAGGGCGGAAGAGAATGACGCGATAATGCCATTTAACATGCAAGCGCGCGCCGCAATATTTGGTGACACTCAAAAGAAGAGAGAAGACGCCCGTCATTGTAATAGAGTTCGCTACTAGTCGTAACGTGCGATTCATTTAAGTTTATCGGCACGCGGATCACTACATCATCGAAGAAATGTTTCACAGGTTGAAACTTCAATTCACTTCCTGGTGAATCTCATCATGTTACCGATTTCATGAAAAGAAGTAATGATGGTGCGTAATTTCAAAATGAGGTTTTTTGTAGTATTATGATTCAGAATAAATAACTAAAAATAGAAGAAAACCTGGACTTGAAAACGAAAATTTCGGCTAAACAAAGCTACTTACCCATTTCTAGATAGTAAATGCAGAAATCTGAAGACGTCAATTAAATTTAAGATAAGACAAAAAAAAAATCATAAGGTGGTCTAGATGGACAATTAAATGCCGACGTCTCCTTATTCAATCAAAAAATATAGTAACTAATTCTTTGGTACTTTCACAAAACATCAAACATACATTTCTAGTCAAACACGCCTCACTTTGCAGTTACAAACCCCGAGTAACGGCTAACTGACTTAATGTCTGATTCGATTCACTTCAACATTTCACTGCTCAACTCTGAACAGTTGTGACATTAACGAGATGTAAACGCACATAAAAACCTTCTACTGCACTATGCACTACTAACACTATCTGCTAAATGGTGACTGCCAGCCGTACCACCACTCATCGGCAACGGCCTCCCTCGTTCAAAGTTATGTCGCCACGCATTACGCTGTTACATCATCCACAATTCCGCCCTTTTTCTGCATAGTTTCACGCTTCTCTGGTAGAGGGCAAGGGCCCTAGTTCGACTCTCGGCTCCCAGAGTCGCTGCCAATTTCTTTACGGCTGGCTGCGGCCGCCAACAGAAATGCATAAATACTGGCGCAACCAAAGAATCGGTGCAATTGTCCCTCCCTTTTGCTGGCGCGAGTAGCAGCCAAGAAAACCACAGAGTAATTTTGTGATTTGAGTTAATATGTCGATAGCCACCTTTGAAAGCAATATTTCGAATTCTTTACTTGAAAAGACAGTCGTTTTATCGGGCATTGTATGAGAGAAGTAACGGAGACTTTAGCAGTCGACGCTATCGGAACGCTCCGTTTGTCAATTTTGGCTATCCGCCTCGCTTTAAAGGTTATCCACCTCGTAGTTCAGCTCACCTTAGGGTCCACTGGCAGTCTGGCTATCAATATTATTTTCAAAAATCTGTAAATCGTTTCGGCCATTCATTACGATTTTATCAGGAACTCAGGCACCTATGTACATTATGTAAATACTTTCCTGAGAACTTCTATTGTTGGAATTATCTTGTATACTCGTAGTTACTACAAGACCACTCATTAAAATAGTTGTTTCTTTGTTTAACAGAACAAGAGGCAACAGAAAAGCCTCGTTTTTCTTGTTCTGTATATTTTAATGTAACTGCAGGACTGGGAAGAGGAAGGAAAGATCGCGCGCGGTCCGTGGCCCGTTTGTTAGAGAACTGCTCCGGCATTCACCTCGTGTTGATCGGAGAAACCACGGAAAACTACCGATCAGAGCAGCCGGTCGCTAGAATTCTCCTCCAAACAGCGACTGAATTCGACACTGAAGAGCAAGTGTCGAAAATCCTCCGCCGTCGGAATTAGAATCTAGGACCTGCCGGACAGAGGCACCGCAGTGACATCAGCTGATGTACGGAGCCACCGCTCCAGGTGCATTGATCGGAGAAATCACAGAAAACTACCAAACAGAGCAGCCGGCTGCAAGAATTCTCCTCCAGAGGCGGAAGACGACCCAGATATTTAGCTAGTGTTGGAAATCCGCCACCGCCGGGACTCAAACCCTAGCACCTCCCCGTCAGAGCCGCAGCAGAGGAAGCGGCAATGTTGGCTTTGATCCAAACGCAGCCTGTCAACGCCTCCAGATTTAAGCCACGCCTTTACGTTCGTTTTCTACGCTGTACGTCCAGCAAAGCCCGCGAGCTCTTGTTCACGAAAACAGAACTTCCACAACTAGACAACACCCACGTCCTCACCCCCTCCGGCGAAACCAAAACCCGCTGGTGAAAGAGGCCAATATTTCAAACTGCGACTTTTCGATACATCGACGTTCCTCCGCTTCGGTCGACAGAGAAGCGGAAAACTCTCGCCGATTCTCGATTCGACGCTCGAGGTCTTCGCAAACACAGTGCAAGTTTTTCTTTTCTGCCTGAAGAGGGCGGAAGGAAGGGGGTAGGACGGCACCGGTGTATTGATACACAGAGAGCGAAGAAGGGGGCTGGAATGAAAAAGAAAACACTTCGAATATGCTCCATACGGAATAGAAACTTCGGATGCAGGGCGATTCGAAAGTTACTTCTCCAGCTATAAAACAATATACGAAACGTACGTCATTCGAAGAATTCAAGTTTTCCAGTAAGCAAACGGTAATTCGGAAACTATCGATGAAATCGCGAGCCCTACATCTACGAGTAAGTTTATCTCGATATTTTCAAAGACTATGTGATATTGGTAAAATCATTTCTGTGAGAAAAAATAACCTATAAGTAAAATTAAAAAGAATTAGTGAACGTAGTTATTAATACAGGTTGCCTGGTGATATTATCGCTCACTTAAGATTTGACGATTTCTCTTTGGTTCTTCACGAAAATATTCTTCCTTTACTTCGTTCTTGATAGCATAAACATGTTTACCCAAGACAGGAGTTATCCAGCTGTGGAAGAGTATATCCATTGATACTTGTAGGTGGTTCGAGGAAACATTTGCTTGAGAGATTTCAAGAAGAAATTAAACCCTCAATCGAATTGAAGATTTGCAAATTTGCAGAATTTTAAGATTTGAAACGGATTTCCAAATACGGTCTCCCAGAAAATAAATACAATTTAACAATATGGAGGCGACATCTGCTGGATACTTTCAACTGAACTGAAGAATTCAACTACGGAATCAGACCTCAAACCAGTGTGTAAAGACATGCATGCATAAAAATCTTGTAAAAATAAATGCAAATAATCATTATCTTTGAATTCCAGAGAAACCAGTCTGATAATTACACACAACAATTATTCAAATTGAAGCTAAAATTGCTTTGCAAACATCAAGAGAAAAAAGGGTTTGCTGTGCTTCCTCGTTCTCAATATTAGCTAAGCAAATTTCCTTAAAAGATGTTTAACAAATTAAAAATGTCTTAATAATTTAGTCCGATAACATTTAAAACATGCAATATAAAAAATGTCTTCGGAGAGAGGGAATTACATTACTAGTTACGTTTGATGAGTAGAATATTATAGTGTGCGAAAATGATATTTAAAAAAGTCATTATATATTTTACTCATACTTTATTTCTTGATATTGCCTCCGATTCTGAGCTCGATACACAAAACTTCGGATCAGAGGATTGTGGTTATGAGGACATATGAAAACAGTTGAATGATGTTGCATGTTCTCTTATTAAGGAATTATGAGAGGGATTTCGAGAGTGAAATATGCAATGACAAACTGAGTCAAGCTACTATCTACTTAATTAGTAAATAAATTGTGATTAATTAAAATCAGGCCAAATGAAAATCTTCAATGTACCACGGGCGTTTATTGGTTCTAATGATCTCCGTCGACAAAAAGGACTAAAGACCTTCGAGATTTTCGTCGCCGCCAGATCATTAGAAACCTTATAACGTCTTTGCCACATAAACAATTACCGTTAGGAAATTTATTTATTTCACTGCTAAACCAACGTATGTGTACAACAAAAGCAACAATTTTCTTTACTCTAAGAAGGGACTGCTTTGTTAGCTACTGTGGGCATCATAACTACAAATACTGTCCATGTGATCAATTCCGTCGGTGCGTCTGTTTACAGATAGCTCACTTACAAGTGGCTTCGACAATACCTCTGTAATGCCATTGACCAACATGACTTTCTTTAGTTTTCCGACCTGTCAAACAAACTTGTGTACTACTCGCACAACTTCTTTTGAACGATGACCTTGCCTCCCCCTCCCTTGAGCAATCAACAATTGAAGGCAAAAGCTCGCAAACAGCACTGATGAGAACATTCCAAGCATTAAAACTTCGTCGGCGCGAAACAGAAGCTACTCAAAGCTAGTTGTTTTCATAGTCGAGAACGTCTGTTCAGCTTTATTACCATTATCTAAAGAAACTGCTGAGGCACGTTCAGGTCCTTCAAGGGAAGCACCTAAAACTCCTATCTAGTGTCCCTGCTGTTGCCTACCCACAGCGATGACCTGGCCGCACACGTAACAGGTTTGACTTTCATTTTTCCAGAGGTTGGCATTGCTTTAAATACTCTAGTGAGCGACTTTGCAACTAATACCCCGACTCCGCCCACACTGCTTCAATCCCCCGTTCAAGAAGAGTTGCGCGAGTAGCATATCCCCCACCGTTGAGCCAGCCATGCGAGTGCAGGGACTCGCGGGCCGTTCTGTGCCGGTCGTTCGCACTCTGGCAGTGGGGGCGCGCCGTGCATTACGGAATGGAGCCCGGCGCCGACGCAGGCAGCGCCGTTCGACGGAGGGCGCGCGCGTTCCGCCGATGAATAATAAAATGCCGGCGGCGCGAGCGCGCGAGGTATTAAGATATTGAATCGGGTGGAGGAGGAGAAGAGGAGCAGCAGCCAAGAGCAGGCGAGCCGTAGACAATGGTTCTTATAGAGGGGGGAGAGCGGACAAACGCATCTTCCTTCAAATGCAATGAGACATTCTGTTGTTAAAGATGGTTGGTTGATTATTTTGCGGTTCCGATAGCGTCGACTGCTAAAGTCATTCATCCCGTATGACACTGGCGCATCCAGAAGGTGGGGCATGGCGGCAATGCCCACCCCCATAAGGCTACAGTTTTCTTTTACTTTCCTTTATTTGACAAAATGGATTCAAATATTTATGTTCGAATTATGTAATTATTTAAACCATAATATTGTATAGTATCATATCTACAGCACATTAATAATATACAAAATAACAAATATTTATTTTTTAACAAAAAATTATTATGTCACCCCATATGATCCGCTGGATCCGCTCATGCCGTACGAGTTGTGCATGTTTTATTAGGGAAGGTGGTGGGGTCCTTCAGCACCTGGGGGTGAGATTCAGCGCCGACCCTACATGTCCTCTTCCGGGGGAAATCCCTTCCACCTATCTTCCCTTCAATGGCCCCCCTCCCGGCCGTGACAAGTAAGCTCCCGATATCCGTAGTACTGTAGTGCATGTGAGTGAGTGTGTGTAAGTATGGAGTGAGAATAAAACAAAGAAGAAGACCCCTCGCGGTCAGTGGCCCATTTCTTATGATACCGCTCCGCAATTCGCCTGGTGTTGATTCGAGAAATCATGAAAAATCTTCTCATCAGAGCAGACGTTCGCAAGAATTTTCAGGAGCACTGCAGTGACATCACTTGATGTCCCGAGCCATCTCAGCCTGTACGTAAATAATGGAAACTTATACATCAAGTTTAGATGGAAAATGCAATGAGGAACATGCCCACCGCATTGAAAGAAAATGTAGACTTTCGATATCAAGGATTGATGATGTGAAACATGTTCACATTTTGTTAATTGAGAATAACGTAAAAATGATGCCCTAACGACCATTCGGGATCTAAACAAATCCATATTTAACGTAAATGACAACAGATATTGTACCCATTACGAAATATTGAAATCGAAGCATATTTGTTTGCTTGTTTCTGAATCATGAAAATTAAACTATTAAAAATGAATTTCGCTCTCTTTTGGAGTATTTTAAAGCAAGTGCAAGGATGCCCGAGGATGGGAGAAGACTTTCATTGTGAGACGTCGCACGCGTACGTGTTAAAAAAAAAAAAGTGCTCTCGCTTCAGAGTATGTTTGATTTTGAAAGGAAAAAAATGGAAAAAGATGCATAGAGTTAAAAATGTATGTATACGAAGAACGTATGAAGTTAGCGCGCGAAAATTGGGGAGAAATGCAAAGAAAAAACATCGGCCCATCTCATCATTTCTAGAAAGCAAGGAAAGAGAAAAATATGACTTACGAAGCAGAGAAAATATAAAACGCAAATACTCGTCGGAATCGCTCCACCTCTGGTGGGAAACTGCAAATAGTACAGCAACGAGACGTCCATTACTCGAGGGGAGTGATGAAAAAGGAAATAAGAGAAGTAAAAGAGAGCTGTAAAGCGCACGTAAAAAATTGGGTCAAGCTACAAAAAATACACATCTTGAAATGATGGCGAACGCGCAGCGCGATAAATGTGCTCTGAGCGATATCTCTCTATCACAGTTTAAAACTTTCAAACAGAAGTCACGATTTCCTGGATACGACAGATTAAATTACAGACATGAAATCCGTTACAGCCAGAAAGCCTACACACAAACACACTAATCGAGATATACTGCTGACAGGAAAGATAGCACGTGCAACATGGCCTGATTGATTAGTGATTCTGGGCGCGTCAACTGACAAGGTCATTAGTACCGCAATTGTAGTGAATGTTATATCGCGGAGGTGGCGGTGATCTTGCCCCACCGGCTGGAGAGATCCGGCGCCGACCTACCGTCAGGTGGCGGGGTTTTCTCCAATCAGGTATCTCCCACCAGCGGGGCATCACCCGAGCCGGGAGAAGGCCTAAGCTACTGACGCGCCTCCCGGAATATGTTGCAGTGTAGTGCATGTTAATGTAAGTGTGTAGGCAAGGGGCGAGGATAGGACAAGGAAGAGAAAGGAAAGATCGCGTGCAGTCCGTTTGTTAGGGTATCACTCCGGAATTCGCCCGGTGTTGAACGGAGAAACCACGGAAAACTACCATCAGGGCAGTCCCGCAAGAATTCTCTTCACCCAGCGACTGAACTCGACCTAGCTACAAGCTAATATCGAAAATCCTACCACTGCCTCGGGACTCGAACCTAGGACCCCCGTCAGAGGCACAGCAGTGAATCAGTTGATGCCCTGAGCCTCTTTTGCCGGTTTTACACTAGTGGGAGCATTGAGGACAAATAGAAATAACACCGCGCTAAACCCATAAAGGGGGGAAAGCGACGGAAGAAAACAATCATTAAGCCAGTGGACGGGCGGGCGAGTAAAAAGAGCGCCGGAAGCCGGGACGGAGCACAATGGAAACGCGGCAAACAGCGGGCGCGGCCCAAGCGACGTGATGAAGACGGACACCAGCCGCCGGGGCCGGCGAGCGGCTTGGCGCGCCCAGCTAAGCGCGGGCGACGGGCAGGCGCCGGGCGGGGAAGGGAGAGGGTGCAGGTGGAGAGAGGGGGGGGTACAGAGGGAGGTTGGTAGAGCTCGACAGGAGGGAACTAGGCAGGGTCGGGCAGGACAAGGTAGGGAGGAGCGGGGTAGAACAGAGCAAAGTAGAATAGTGTAGACAACAGGTAAGGGCAGGGAAGAATAGACCGATGGCAGAATAGGACAGAAAGTTAGAGTCGGACCAGTCATAACGGTGTGAGAACCACAGGGCGGGGCGACTCGAAGCGAAGCTGAGCCGAGCAGAAGCCAAAGGCGAGATGAGAGAGACGGAGTTCGGGCAAAAAGTTATAGGAAACGTGTTGGGTTAGGACAGCGGGCGAATGGAGCCAGACCGAGAGAACGAGTTCGAACGAAGTTAAGTCGCGGGACGGGCGCGTGTGGATCAACCGCAGGACGAAAAGCGATGAGATGAGCGGTGACGTAAGGAGCTGGGGCGTGGCTCACGAAGCAGGCAAGCGCGGGACGCCAAAAGCGAATTCCGCGTGTCTGGTTTCAACCACCACCACCACCACAGCGAAAGCCATCGCCGTGAGACGGCAGCTCAGCGGCGGATCCTAGCGCTGGAGCGGAGCCGGGGCATCCGGGAGCGAGGATGAGCGGGAGCGGGGGGAGAGGCGCGGGGTGCCAGTAGGTCAGCCATTCGGGGGCGCTGGGACGGCACGGGAAAAGACGAGGAGGGAAAATGTGAGCGGGGGGAGGATGCGAAGGAGATGGGGGAGGGGTCAGGGGAGGACGGGCGGCAGGCAGACGTAGAGGGAGGGACGAAGGCGGAAGGTTGGAAAAGGAGGTAAGAAAAGGAAACAGAGAGGTAGGGAGGGAAGGGAGGAAAGGAGAGAAGCTAGAAAGATAAGGATGAAAAGAGAGAAGAAAGCGAGAGAGAAGGAAGGAGGGAGAGAGGTAAGCGGGAGAGAAGGCGGTGGAAGGAAAAAAATCAAGAAGGATTGCTGAGTTTTGATTGGTGAATGATCCCGGGCACATCAGCTACTAAGGTCATTAGCCCCGTAAGTCTGTGCATACGTTTTCCTCGAGAGGTGGTGGTGATCGTCCCCCGCCTGATAGTGAGATCCTGTGCCCACCTACCTGTCGTCTAGGGTTCTTTCCCAAACAAGGTATCTACCAGCGATGGGGCATCTTCCCAGCCGGGACAAACTCTAAGTTGCCGGTCGGTTTCCCGACTGTGGTAGTACAGTGCATGTTAGCATAAGAGTGTGTAAGTAAGAGTTTGGGACAAAAAAAGATGAATAAAAGATCGCGCGCGGTCCGTAGCCCGTTTGTTAAAGTACTGCTTCGGCATTCGCCTGGTGTTGATAGAAGAAACCACGGAAAACTACCGATCAGAGCAGCTAGCCGCTAGAATTCTCCTCCAGACAGCGACTGAATTTGGCGGAGCTATCTAGCTAGACTAGCTAGTGCTGGGAAGTCCTGCCATCGTCGGAACTGGAGCCTTGGCCTCCAAACAGGGCACTGCAATGACGTTGACCCACCCGGGGGAGCGCGAGTCGGCCGGACCGAGCCGCAAGCACCCCTGCGGCACACCGAGAGGAAGGGAGGGCACGGCCTCCGGAGCCGCATCCCGGAAGGGGGGAAGGAAGAGGGTGGCAAGGGAGGGGCGAGAGCGTGGAGACGAGATGGGCCCCAACCCCGGAATGATGAATGCAAGAAGCTCGGGCAGAGCTCAAAAACAGACAGACCTGGGCCAACAAGAAAAAGAAGCGCGACATTGGAACAAAGAACTGGTGGGCCAACAATCAAAGAATGAAATCTTGACTGTCCATGAGACTGTGTCAGTGTGACCAACAATCCTCCGTCGCGCCGTAGCCTTCTTCAGGGCAAATGCCTTGAAACTAACCCACCAGTAAATTTGCACCACTGCCCACATAGGTAGCGGCGACCCCGGATAGGAAGCTACGAAACTGACTACAGTCGAGGAATCCTACTTGCACACAACGAGAATTTGAAATGCGGAAAACTGTAAGAGAACGTAATGCATGGGATTTGAAACTTCACAGCAGTGAATACGTAGTCAGAGATAGGTGTCAATCTAATTTAACATTCCTTCTTCAATATTGTGGCAGGCTTACTAATTTATCAAATCTATCTACGTATGGTAATAGTGATTTTTTTTTCAAAAAAGAAAGAAAGGCATCATAATTATTAATCACGCCACCTAACCCGATTTACGTGCTCGCCAACTGTCATCGAGTAACCTATTCGAGAAGACAACACTGAAGTGACATGCAGGCTGTTTTCACGTTACGTGAGGTTGTGATTATGTGACGCTGTTTTCATTCATAAAACAGTGGTGCCAATACAGCAATGTTCAATTCAATGTTTGTTTCCGTTTCTCAAATAATTGTTTGTCATTCAACTGCGGAATCTCTTCTCTGTACCACCAAAATGATTCGTAAGTATTACAATGATCTTTATTTTCAACGACAAATTAGCCTCAGTATAATCACGCCTTACCCTTACTAAGATTATCCACATGATATAGAATTTTTTCTCCCATTGCAATGAACTGGTGTAGTATTCGAAATGTAAAGAACATCCCTGACTTTATTTCATTATGTGTTTTATTATATAATCAGAAAGATCACGGATTAATATATCTTTGATCCCGGTGAATCAGCTGCTAAGTCATAAACACTTTATTTTACAGGAGAACAAAAAAAAAAGATGATATTCAAACAAAACTAATTTTTGAATTGGTTTTGTTTGAATATTATTAATTCATGACTTAAAGCATTAGTTTAAAGTTGTTTTTTGCTCCCCTGTAAAATTCAGTTTTTTACTTATATTCACCGAGGTCAAAGATATGTGAAACTATTATTGGAGTTTATAATCCCTCTTATAATAATTCTATATTATTATCATCATCATCATGTGTCGCGAATTGGCCGTCTGGGACCACGCGGACATACACCTGCACTTACGGAGGGTAAGCTATATTCATCCCACGGCAAGTGTGTGTGTGTGCGTGTGTGTGTGTGTGTGTGTGTGTATATATATATATATATATATATATATATATATATATATATATATATATATACACACACATATATCCTTCTTGGGATCAGCAGCATACTCATACCTTGCGTCCGAGGTCACCATGGCACTACTGCTTTAGCGATTTCGTTTATCTGGATCGGTCACAATCATTACTATTGAAATTATTAATCAAACCTCCAGAAGGCGACAAATTATAGTCTGGTTACACGATCAAGTAATTCCCAATGACTATTTTCTGGTAACTGATTTCTCCCAAATGGCGTGCACATGCAAACACGACCCTGTATTCTCTTCTTGGAAGGCGAGACACATCACATCACCACTAAACGCAATCCTCGCTTTCTTTCACTCGCTCTCATTGCCCAAGTAACTGCAAGTGAAAAGACTATATTGGCTATTAGGATACCATTCGAATCTAACCTTTGACAATAAATTATTGATCTACAAAATAATATAATCCCAATGTGATCTACGGCATCCAAATTTGGGGCACGGCAAGCAGGTTAAATCTCTCCATTTTACAATGATTTCAATCCAACACGCGTAGGATGATTGCTGCACACCATGGTACATCTCAAACACAACGCTACAAGAGCTTACAAGAATCAACAGACTTTAAAAATCGAAACTAGCACCTCAACTATCTTCAACGTCTGGAAACCCATCCAAATCCACTAGCCATCAACCTCCTAGATAATAGTGAAGAAACTTACCGATTACTCAGATTTACACGCTTACAACTACATTATAGATACTCAGATTAGTCGCAATATAGTTATTATATTCCTCAACTCTAGCTCCTAACCAAAAGTAATTAAATTGGCTCTTTCTGTGCTAGACTCAAGAAGACAGTGAAATGTACCACTAGGATACATTCACTAACAAATAGTCATTGTCAACTACACATGTTTTACCATATTTATTATTTATTTTTAATGTAAAATAAATTGTAAATTTACCTTCTTCAGAACATATAAAATATAAATCTGCCCGAGGGAGCGCGTCGCAACGCCGTGGTCCAGGTAGGCGTGGCCCTCCAGCCAGCGCGCGGGCCGGCGCCAGCGGAGCCGCAGCCGCAGTGCGAAGTAGGCGGAGGGGGCCGCATATCGACCGGCGCTCCTCGCCAGCCAACGCCCCGCCCGGCCCTATCCTTCCCTTCAACGCCCCGCTCCGCCCCGTTCCGCCCGCTCCGTCCCGCTCCGCCCCGCTCCGTCCCGCTCCGCTCCGTCCCGCTCCGCCCCGCTCCGCCCCGCTCCGCCCCGCTCTGCCCCGCTCCGCCTCGCTCCGCCCCGTTCCGCCTCACCCCACACCGCCCCGCTCCGCCCCGCTTCACCCCGCTCCGCCTCACCCCACCCGCCCCGGTCCGCCTCGTCTGGTTCCGCTCAGCTCCGCCCCGCCCCGCCCCCTCCCTCACAGAACCCACGAGCCGCTCTCGTCTCCCGTCGGCTCCGCTGGATGCGAGTCAAGACCCTGCAACCTCGAGATGTAGCGCCCTTAGGCCATCAGTCGTGATAACTCAGTTTTTTACCATGCACTCACGCATCAATTGGTCACTTTCGTTTGTCTTTACTTATGCTCCTTACTTATTCTAGTGTGATAAGTTATCACAAGGGTGTTTTCGTATAACCAATAAATTCGAATAAATATATAAACAGGACGTCAGCAATAATAGGTGACAGAAGAGAAGTAATGATTCGAATAGCAAATAATAAGGGAATGGCAACATAAATGATTAGAAAAGAATTGGTAAATAAAAAACAGTGAAAGGACACGAAGCAATTTCCTAATGTGAAAATAAATTAGGAAAATCATTAGGAAGCAAGAACCAAGAAATAAACGAATATAGTGTCAGTGACCAATCAAAAATGGAATATGTGCTAGGGAGGAGAATGGCTTGCGCACTAGGGGCGGGAGAGAAATTTGTTTGAGTAAGATCTCGCGCATGGAAGAAGAGATGAGAAACGCGTAAAATAAAGAAACGGAGCAGCGAGCGTTTGACGCGATGAGGGGCGTATGCTGAAGATGTTGCTAGTGGACATCGAAATATCGAGTGTGTGTGGAGGAAGCAGATGCCATTGGTCGGGATGAGAAATGGAATATGGAATGGATTACTGGACGGCGGTCAGCAGGCAGAGGATTCAGAATTGAAAGTATTAACAAGGGATACAGTAATTTTTTTTAGAAAAAAGTTTTAGAATTAAGAATTTTGGTAAAATTAAGAGGTGCAAGCAAGAGAAGGGATTTATAAACAAAATAGTTTACAATAATGACAAAGGTTTCATGATATTATGCTTTTGAAAATTGTGGTACTTATCGATTTATGGTTAGATGTACTTTGTATGTTCAGCAGCAATACAGATGGAGATGTTAACTTGCAGTAAGTATTATTATTCTTAGCTAATAGCAAAGAGTTTCAAATCCCACGTGAGGAGAATTAACTTACGTAAATTGGTCATCATCGCATATTTGTATACACGGTCTATCAAACCCATTTACAAATTGTGTCATGACGGGGTAGCTTTGAAACACCCCTCGGGCTATTGTAATGTGTTAATGTTTTTCCAAACGTCGTAATCATCCAACCAAAATCAATCTGAACTTCTTAAACAGCGATAAGGACGTAATCAGATATGGCGTACGAATGTCCTTCAGGTATACAAATTCTCACAAACTTGAATAAATATTAAGGTTTTCGAAGACTCTTACCAAACAAATGTAGGCTTTCAGAATGTTCAAGTCTCAGAAATCCAAAAATTCCAGGACATAAACGGATATCTGCAAAATTGGATGACGTTTCCATTCCTGGCGACTTGTTCTAGAACAATTCAAACTCCAGAGAAGACATGAGTGCAGCAAATTCAATTTGTTTGTATGAGACGGTAAAGTCGATGGGACGACAGAGGCGTGGCTCGCAACAGAAAGAACAGAACACCAACTCGCGCAAATCCCCGGCATCCGGGAGCGGCAAGGCGCGGGTGCCGATTTGGGCGTGCCCGAGCAGTCTGTGTGTTGGGGGGGAGCAGCAAGGAGAGGCGGAGCTGGGGCGGGAAGAGGCGCAGTGGGGAAGGAAAAAGCGGGACGGAGGAAGGACAAGTGAGGGGGGAGAGGCGGAGCGGGGAGGGGGGGGGAGGCAAATTAGTGGTGGGGATAGATGGAGTAGAGGCGGGTACAAGCAGAGCGAGAGCTAGGAGATAGGTTAGGTTTGGTTTGGATTGGTTTGGTTTTTTCGTGTTTCCGGGCGCGTCAACTGCTTTGGTCATTAGTCCCGTTAGTGGAGTGCATGTTTGTTTCTTGGGAGATGGTGGTAGTTTTCCCCAACTGGATGGCGAGATCCGGCACCGACCGACCGTCGGCTAGTGGGGTTTTCCCCCTACCCAGGACTCTCCCACCAGCGGGGCACCGCCCCAGCCGGGACAAGCTCTAAGCTCCCGACCGGTCTCCCGGGATATGTGGTAGCGTAGTGCATGTTAGTGTAAGTGTTAGTGTAAGGGGAGAAGATAGGACAGGGAAGGGGAAGGACAGATCGCGCGCGGTCCGTGGCCCGTTTGTTAGGGTACTGCTCCGGCATTCGCCTGGTGTTGATCGGAGAAACCACGGAAAACTACCGATCAGAGCAGCCGGCCGCTCGAATTCTCCTCCAGTAGGAGATAGGGATCGGGAGCAAAAATATGGGGCGGAACGGGAGTGGCGGAGTGATGAGTAAGAGACAATGAAAGGTGGGAGGTAGAGCGGACGCTGTGTCGCCGTGAAGCGGGAGAGAACCGAGGTGGAGCGTAGGACGGTCGGGACGTCGAGACGTAGTCGTCGGGCGGGACGAAGCGAGGCAAAGCCATGTTGACGCGAGAGTGAGAAGAGGGCGAGAGTTGGATTGGAATCCGGAGGGGTGGGTTGGCGGGATGGGAGGAGCGAGAGCGTGACTGCGGCGAGCCACGGGCGACGAGGGCATTGAGGGAGACCGGCGGGAGCGAGACCGAGAGTGAGTCGTGGGCGTGGACGAAAGCGAAGGAGTGGGTGACGGCGATGCAAGGAGGAGAGAGAGGGTCAAAGCGAAAGCGTGGAAGGCGTGTAGGGCATCCACGCACCGCTCGGGCGAGGGCGTCGCATGGACTGCAAGTTGGCTAGGTGGGAGGAAAGGGTACCCGAGGGGAAGGGGGAGTGTAGGACGGGCAAACGGCGTACCTGTGACGTGCGGGTTGGTCCGGGCGGAGAGAGAAGCGACCTGGGACGGTCTAGGTGGGTTATGCCTGAGGCGAGGCGCAGGCGGCTACGCGGAGCGGGCTGAGAAAAAGTTCGGCGCTGAGCGGCGCAGGGCGGGGCGGAGTGTCGCTAGACGGGGCTGGACCGGACAGAGAGAGAGAGAGAGAGAGAGAGAGAGAGAGAGAGAGAGAACGGTGCAGGGCGGGGAAGTGCGGGGCAAGGGGAGAGCGGGCGGGGGAGAAAGGGCAAGAGCAGAGCGGGACAGAGAGGGCAGCCGAGCAGGGCAGGGCGGAGCAGGGCACAGCGGGGCAGGTCAGAGCGGGACAGGGCGGGGCGGGGCGGGGCGGGGCGGGGCGGGGCGGGCAGGGCAGGGCAGGGCAGGGCAGGGCAGGGCAGGGCAGGGCAGGGCAGGGCAGGGCGGGGCAGAGCAGAGCGGGACAAGGCGGGGCAGAGCAGAGAGGGGCAGAGAGGGACAGGGGGGGGGGGGGGGGGGAATGTGGAGCAGGGCGGGGGAGCGACGCAGCGCAAGGCGCCGAGGCCGCGAAACGAAGTCACGAATCCGCCAACACGAACGCCGACGGCGCCTCCACCCGCGCGCTCTCGGGAGGTTATCTGCGAGGGCGGCGAGCAGGCGATTCCGTGCGGCGCGAGCGCGCCAGATAAGCGCCGCCGCGGAGTGGGCGGTCGAGGAGAAGGGGGCGTGGCAGAAATACGGGCCGGCGGACGCGCCTTGCCTCCCAAGCGCGCAGCCAGCGAGTTACGGCTACCCGGGGCCTCCCCGGGCGGGGCCCCGCCCACCGCCTCGCCCCCTCTGCGCGACCTCGCCCTCGCCGCGACCCTTGACCTCGGCGGCGCCGTGCGTCGTCGCTGACGCGCGCTTTTCCCGCGTCTCGTAAAGATGAGTAGGAAGTGACTGCGCAGGGCAAGATATACGAAACGCCGTGACTGCTGAAGATGGCGGTGGGCGCCAGAAGCGGGCGAGATGCGAGAAGTTGGCACCGTCTTGTCATCCAAAAATCAAACTGCATACTTCATAGTTTTGTCCATGTTCGCCAAAGCAATAACAAGTTTTGTCCAAGTCCCACAAGGGATAGAATCACAATACTTTGATATATGTTATTTAATTTTTCTTCAACATGAGGTGCCTACATTAGAGACCTCGCCGGTTGGGCAGGTTAGTTATCACGGACAGCAACACACTCATATGGAATTGGGGTCTGCGGAGCCGAAGGAGATATGTGAGATTGACAAATTCTGTGCGTGATCTGTAATGTCTATATTTCACTCATTTTCTTCCGGCCGCGTCAGAAGATGCGCGTGTGTGTGTCGGAGAGAGAGAGAGAGAGAGAGAGAGAGAGAGAGAGAGAGAGAGAGAGAGAGAGAGAGAGAGAGAATGAGTTTCAGATATTGCTTTTGAAATTAAACACTCAATTAAATAAAAGTATTTATTTAAACTAAGTAGGATTTCGGCAGACAAACCAATTGAGCGTTTTCTTACTTGGACAGCTTTCTTTTAACTTTCAGCTGTTTTTAACTCCGGTAGAGGAATGTTCATACGTGTAATAGATATTACGTGCAGTACATATTCTGTGTAACGAAAAAGCTCGTTTTTTTTATTGCAGAACTGTTTTACAATCACACAAATTACGTGAAGCAATGCCGCCTTTAAAACAAAAGAGAATGCTCCTTGGGACTGCGTCTTTACTTCATTTTCTCCCCGTCCTCACCATTTCCGCTTCGGAAAAAACACACAGCGTGTTCGCAGATAAGACGAATCGCGGCAGTCGTGTCTGAATTGCACCTTCCACCTATGCCCACACACAATGGACGACCGCCAGCTTTTTAAACGCCCTTATTCATGTCGTGACCAACCACATACATCGCTACGTGGCAACCAAGTGCAATGTGTCTTCGGAAGGTTTCCGCTCTTGAGCTCGCTCTCGTGCAGTCTCCCATTTCATCTCCACTACCTCCTCACGGGCGCCGCCAACCTCTCCTGTTTGTGTACGACACTGTCTTCCAGCTCTTGTCACTCTTTATCTTAGCTATTCTAATTTCTACAATAACATAATTATTTACGTTTATCTTAGAGACACACAAACCAAATGTCAATACCTAATCTACTAGTTTTGCATGAATGAAAGAATAATTATACGAAGTAACTTGTGAATGTCTCCTGCGAACTGCAGTCATACTCAGTTTTAACTGTTTTTGACGTAAAATAAATCAATAAATAAATAAGTCAGTCGTAGCAACTTAGTTCTCCTTGGCCTTTGGATTTCTGGCTGTTCTTGCCCATTCTGAGATAGATTCGTTTGAACGAGCCCGAAAATGTTAATGATTTTATAGCAGAGAAGTGTCGGTGGCAAATGATCTATATTAAAGAGTTAATTGTACTGTATACACAACACATAGAGTAGGGCCAATAAGCATTGAGTATTGTTAGCACATCAGTGAGTATAAGATTAAGTTCGCATTTCCTAAATTCAACACGTACTATTGCTCTGGCTGAACAATACTGAAGAGCAAGTAATGAAATTCCTTAGAACTGGCTTACAAGATTCCACGAAACCTCTAGCTACTTTGGTGACCCGCATGGTGTTCCTCAGTCAGAAAGCGAATTTCTTCTTGACAACTCTTACATTCAACTTCCAAATCAGGTCTTTATATTAGAGCAACGAGTACAAGTGCCCGGTCCCTTAGACTACATCAATTAAAAATACATATCAATTGAATGTTGAATTTAAAATCACATAACTTCTTGGAAACTTTCTCAAATATCAATGCAATACGTATCACGATCTGAAAAACTAAATACAGCGTCATCATGCTCTACATCAGTCGCTGGAATGCAAAATCAAGGGGAAGTCAAATTGTATGTATAGACAAAGAAACGTCATTAAAACAAGAACATTGAATTTAATATCGGACTTCTCAGTGCCATCAACAGAATTAACGGCACTACCGAAAACAGTTTCAAACTATTGTGAGTGAGACAGTATCTGAAACACTTTAATCACCATTCAAATAAGAGAAATTAAATCAAAGAAAAGGACAGAATTCACGCACAAACGAATTTAAAGCAACATCGACGACGACAGCATCAACAATACCAACAACAAGAACACTGAAATTAATTTCGAATTCCCCAAAACACAAAAAAGGAGCACTTTTGGTTTCACAGTTCCGCAACTGTTCCAGTTTTTGTAAAAAGATAACGGTAAAACAAACATCGAAGCAGTTGAACTCAAGAAAATTTCAAATCCAACAAAACTACCAACGAACACGCGGAAACAACATCGAATTCAATTTCGCATAGTCGCCAGAAAGGGCCAACTACAACACTAGCAGCACCCTCGTTTAACAACTAACATCGCCATCTCCGAGAGGGGGCGAATGAGGCGCAACACGGAAAGGGCAGAAAGGCGGGAGGGGTAGGAAGTGAGGGTCGTAGTTTAGTGGCGCCCGAGGAAAAGAACGACGCGGCGGCACGACCATCGCCCGACCTCCCCCGCCAGCACGAGGAAGTAGGTCACGCGCTGACCTCGCGGCCTTCTCGCGTCTCTCCCTCGCTCGCTCTCCCTTCGCCTTTTGCTCTCCGTCTCTCCACGCCTAGCGACAGACGAGGATGTGTCAGACGTACGTGTGTGAATGAGTGCGCACAAGTGAGAAACGTGGACGTGAGTGAGAAACGTGCAGTAAGAATAAGTGAAAATTTAAAATTAAGTGAAAAATACGAAAGTAAGTGTAAGTATGCGAGATTAAGTGTAAGAATGCGAGATCAATTGTAAGTATGCGAGATAATTGTAAATATGCGAGATGAAGTGTAAGGATGCGAGATCAAGTGTAAGGATGCGAGATTAAGTGTGAGGATGCGATATTAAGTGTAAGGATGCGATATTAAGTGTAAGGATGCGAGATCAAGTGTAAGGATGCGAGATCAAGTGTAAGGATGCGAGATCAAGTGTAAGGATGCGAGATCAAGTGTAAGGATGCGAGAAGATTCATGGATGTATTTTTCGTTCAGTCGCCAGAACACTGCTAATGGACGTACAATGAATAGAGCTTCTCCAATGTAATACAAACATGATATAATAATTTTTAGATTCACCAACCATGTCAGTTCTGGTTCACAATCAAAGAAAGCAACATCCACACACTTAACTTCAAGATTCGTCTTCAGCCTTAAACCGCGAATCTATATTCTTTCAACTGGTTGGCCTAAAGATCGACTACGTCGACATTGTGTGATTTCATATTTGGATGGGAGAGTATACATCGATTAATAGGCACTTGATCGAAGGATAATCACGCAATCGCTGTCTCAGCAAACGAACACAAACGGAATATTGACAAAGTACCATAATCGAAATACTCACTACTCCAGGAAAATGTGGAAGAGACACCAAAACAGAAACAACGCAACACATTCAAATGTCAACCAATTAAGTAAACAACACAATTCACATATCAAACCCCAGGACACAGCCAAGCCTACCGAGTACAAAGAGTGCCACTCGTTCAATTAACTCTTGAAATAAATGTCATCACAAAACAAAGCAAAACTCATTTAAATACTCACCCTTATAAAATGACAAACTGATTGTTTCAAACGTCAGTACAACGTATATCGTTTATAATAAGACAAGCCACATAAGAACATCAGAATTCTATCCCGACCCACCTTTCGCAACACAATTGCAGCCACCCTAGCACCAGAGAGAAGCCGGAGCAATGTCCGAGGGGTTGTCACACTTTTTATGTAACATATTTTCTTAACTTTCCTCAAGTAAAAATATCCCTAATAAAAACTATTAAGAATCGCACACTACAGAACAAACTTAAATAAAACCAAGACTTGGATATACCGTATGTTATTAATTTTTCACCTCTTTTTACTCTGCCGCGAAAAAGTAAAATATAGCAATATTTACTAAACAAATTAATATTTTGCCAGTAAAACGTTGCTGTTTATTTAGTAAATTACAACTAATTTCGAAGTATTTCTGAAGATACGATCAAGCTCTGAAATTACCCAATTTCTTCGATTTTTTAAGATAAACGAAATTTCCTAATTTTCACAAAAAAGAAATATCCGGACTCTGCCAGTTCAAAGGAATTCCTGACTTTTTGAGATCAATGAAACTCCGTACTCTTGCAGATAAATACAATTTCACATTTCTAGATCAACGACCCTGAATTAATTGAAGCCTGACTCAACTAATCTCCGAAGTCTTCACATAATAAAACTCATTAATTCATCATGAATGATCAATGACCCGGGCAAAAGGATGATGGTTTGATACCTAATTTAGAAATGAACTGAAATAAAAGACTCAAGATCAATTGAAGTACAAGACTTTCCGAAATCAATTGAGGTCCCCGACTTCTCCAAATCAATTCAATTTCAAGAACATTCAAAATTAATGAAATTCTATGATTTTTCTCATGTCAACGACAATTCTCTGACTTTTCCCAGATCGACGAATTCTATTCCTAACCGACGAAACTCCCTGACTTTTCGCAGTCCGACGAAACTCCCTGACTTTCACCCGCCCTTCGAAATTTCCTGACTTTTCCCAGACCGACGAAATTCCCTGACTCATCAAGAGCGAGGAAATTTCCTGACTTTTCCCAGACCTACAAAATTTCCTGCCCGACTTCCCATTTCTAGAGCAAAAGACGTAATTTCCTAACTTTCCAAAATCAACGCAAATTCGCTAACATTCCCCAACCCGACGAAATGCCCAGACATTTCCCAGCCCGATAGAATTCCCTATCTGTTCCGGCCTTCCCCGAAACGTGCACCCTGCAAACACGTCGGCAGCGCGGGCGGGCGGGCGGCGTGGGGGCGGGCCACGCGAGCGTCGAGCCCTCCACTCGAAGCGCCGGGCAATCAGCGGCGCGCCGCCGAGCGCCCGCCCCTCTCCCCAGGGGGCGGGGCGGCGGGGACCGGTCGGCGACCCGGCACCACGCGACGCCACGGGCCCCCCCCGCCCCCCAGGAACCGCCCGGCCCGGCCCGGCGCGGCCCGGCCCGGCCCGCGCAGCCTCGCGTGGAATGCAGAGGGGAAGAGGGCCGATGGCGTGTGCCGCCCCCGCCCGCCCACCTACTTTCGCTGCCACCCTCGTTCCCCAACTTTTTTTTTTCCTTTCTTTCTTGCGGTGCGGCGCCTTCCAAAGCAAACTTCCAGACCATCACACCGCTTCATTTCGTATGCGATGAAGGAGAATTATTGGCAAGTTCTGGCCCCGTCTGTCCGTAGTCCGTAAATACATCGGTGTGAAAATTGATCTTAACAAACTTACGTTTTGGCAGCATGGATATCCGTGGTTGCTAAAGCTGAAGAGCCTAGCTGCCCTGTAGCTGAAGGGTCGCATGTTCGAATTTCGCCCGGGGCATGGTTGTTTGTGTAGGTTCGTATACCGTTCCCGTTACCCACAATTTTACTTACAGTGCTCGCTATATGACCTTAGTAGTTGAAAAGCGATCTAAAATTAGTTTAAAAATATTTACGTTTTAAAAGTACATTGTTTTCATAAATGGTACCTTTCTTGCTGACAGTCAACTAGTTGACGTTAGTATTTGTTATAAGTTTATTCAAAAATTTTTGGATGATATTCAAACTGAATTGTGTCTTTGTATCTGAGTTGATGAGTGTGTGCCAGTGCTTTGAACAATATATTTAGTGCGGTGAAGACTACTTTGATAATGAATGTTTCTCCGAAGAAGGTCATCTCTAGTCGCCAGAAAATTCTTGTGGCCCTAATCGGGATGAGAATCTCTCTTCTGTCATGAGAGTCTTAATAAAATTGACATGTCCCAAAGTGCCATGAATAATATTACATAGGGGTGGTATCAACACAAGGACGTGAAAATGATATAAAAATAAGATGCGAACCTCGCCGACAGAGTGAAAGAAATAATCAAAGCAGTATGTGATCATTTTTCTTATCAACTTCGCTTATAATTTCATTCAGTTTGTTTCTCGCAAATGATCTTTTGTCAATCGCATAAGAACTAGTACGTCTCATCACAACCGTTTTAATTTGATAGCGAATAATGTATCAGGGCCAATACCCACGTCATCATTATGTATTCCCGTCTTTTTACTTATTTTTAATATTATGGGCGAGGTAACGATGATCAGTGAACGATGACTGAGCGAATGATAGAGTTGTGAACTAGGATAAAGTATTAAAAAAAATCATTCATGAGCTCCACATGGTTGATGTGCAATAAATATCACGAACAGTTTGCCAGAGACCATCTCCGTCATAGTGCAGTATTGGTCGCAACATTTTTCATCCCAAACGTGCGTCATCACATGTGCTAACAGGAACGTTGAATTACTTCCACCAAAAATGCATAGATGATCAATCAGCATGAACGGTTTTGTCAACTGAGAGCAGCCGTTCTGTTATTTACTAGCGGAAATTAGGGTTGGGCGACCATCGATGTCGATATGAAACATCCACTAGATTTATAATGAAGTAATTATTTTAGTTCATTCCGGGAACTGTGTTTGGCTCCACTGTCTTTAAGAACGTCGAAATGCATATAAGCAATTACCTTCATCCGAAGAAGAAAGAAGGAAAACCAACAACTACAACTACAAACGGTCCGACGAAAGTATTTACATCGAAGTCATGCCGTAGACTAACCATCAAAACCATCTACTAAAAATCAAACTAGAACAAGACAGCTCTAGAGGGATTAAAGACCTACCTCTTAAATAACATCATATTACTTTATCACTAAGTCATTAATATCTCCGCTGGTTATTGTAAGAAAGAAAATTATTTTCGTGGGAAACATAAAAAAGATACTTCAGTCCATTTTTAGACTTAATTTGAGTTTCATTTAATACTTTTTAATCGTGCTCTGTAAAGGGCCAAGTGTCCATAAAAAGGAAAATATCCCAATATTAAACAATTACACAGTAATCACCTCTCTTTATAATACTTTAATATTTTGAAATACGAAAGGAATTTTTTCAATTACTGGTCGAAAATTAAAAAAGTAGAAAGACCTTGGAAAAAATAAATAGAAAAGATGACACTACGTGCAGCATAATAAATAGCCTAGTACGAAGATAACGTAATGTGCAAATCATCAGCAAAGAGCAGAGTGCAAATTCCAGATATTTTTTGAAGTCTCGATCGCCACAGACACCTCTTCATCGCCATCCAGGGCGCAATAAAAACTCCGAGCGACCTCTAAAACGCCCGCACTCATCCAATTTTCCCCAGAGCAACCACCCAATTTGCCCCACGTCCTCCGTGACGCACGAATCGCCCCCGAAGCCGCGTCATCCGCCGGCGAATGGCAAACAACTCCAGAAGATACGGCGCCGTCGCCTTCGCCACCCTCCTCACCCCGCCCCGCCCCCCTCCGCCCCGCCCCCCAACCTCCGCCTGCGCCACCCACACGTCTCATCGCCGCCGCCGACTGCGCCTCCGCCACCCCACCGTCGCCCCGCCCCGCCACCGCCGACACTCCGCCAACCCCATCGCTGACATCCTCATCGTCAAGCGGCCGCCGCCAGCATCTGCGCCTCCGCCACCGCCACCACCACCATCGCGACCGCCTGCGTCTCCGCCATCCCTACCTCCCCCTCACCGCCTCCACCGCCACCGCCGTTGTCGCGCCTCGAAGCGTCAGAGCAGCGCCGGGGACAATTCCCTCCCGGCCCGACACCGCCGTCGCCGGCCTCGGAAGGGAGCGCAGGCAATTGGGTCGGCGCGTTGAGGGGGCGATGGCGCGCAAGCGGCGGGCGCCAAAGGAAACCCACCAGCGCGGCGGGCTGACGCAACGGGCGCCGCCCAGTCCTTCGGGTTGAGTTTAGCTCAGAGCCCGCGATGTCGCTGTTCTTCGGCGACTCCGACTCAGAGGTTCAAGGGTTCGAGTTCCGACAGTGATGGATTTTCGACACTAGCTACGCGAATTCAGTCACTGTGTGGACCGGCACCTTTAGTCTTGGTCCCCTCTTCGCTATTAAGGCGCGTTCTACACGCGTCCACTCTGCAAGGGTTCGCGCTGCCCGCTGTGTACTACGTTGACACGAGCTGAGTAGCGGGCGCTACAAAACAAAACGCCATACAGGTGGGGGTGGAGGAAACGTGGCCCGAGCTGGCCAGGCGCTTCGAAAGACACCGGGTCCTCGGGGTCGCAGGAAACCTTGTTCAAGTGCCCACTCACTGCCCAGACACTGACAGTAGTCCGCCTGAAAAATCAGTTTCTAATCCAATACTGCATTGCCCTCATATGAAAGTACAATACTTTACAAGCATTACAAAGTTCTAAAATAAATAGCTTCTCAACCAAACTACAAAGAATCTTCTTACATACAACATTTCCCATCCTCTTTTGATCACAAGGATATAAAATGAAAAGGAATACTAAAAAGTTGTGGAGACTGATTGGAACCTATTAGATCAAGAGGAAGACAAATGTGCGTTCTTTTTCCACCAACAACTTTACGACGCTGTACCTTCCAAGACCGTGCGAGGGCGGTGACGTTTCCGAGGTCGGTGCCTCCCGACATCCCATAAGATGGTGTGCACATAGTGATGACAAATTTTACAAAACATCGATACATCGATTTATCAAACATCACTAAATTATTATTATTATTATTATTATTATTATGTCTTTAAAGGATTTAATGTTACGTTGTTAAGTAATTTAAAGTTAATATTAGTAATATGTTAATTGTAGAGTTCTGCCACCAGGTTGTATATACCTATCTGCAGAATAATAAATATCTATCTATCTAAACGGTTTCCGAAGTCCATAAAACCATCGACAAAGAAACATCGGTGTTTAAACACCGATGTTTTAAATATTGACTAACAAACTTGCTATATTCCTATCCAACTTTAATTACAGTACGTAAATGGGATTTATGGAACCAACAAAGTCTATAAATCGTTTCTCCATAAAAGTGAAGTTAGCATCCTTTTATTTTAATTTTGCGAAATGTCTTTCAAACATTCGTAATATTAAATTGATTGATTGATTTTTCGTGTTTCCGGGTTCGTCAACTGCTTCGGTCATTAATCCCGTGAGTTTACTGCGTGTTTTTTTCTCGGAAGATGGCGGTGATCTTCCCCCGCTGGATGGCGAGATCCGGCACCGACCTACCGTCGGCTAGTGGGGTTTTCCCTAACCACGACTCTCCCACCACCCCAGCCGAGACAAGCTCTAAGCTCCCGACCGGTCTCCCGGAGGTGGGTGATTAGTCAAGCCGTGGCCCGTTTGGTAGGGTACTGCTCCGGCATTCGCCTGGCGTTGATCGGAGAAACCACGGAAAACTACCGATCAGAGCAGCCGGCCGCTAGAATTCTCCTCAGACAGCGACTGAATTCGACCTAGCTGAAAAGCTAGTGTCGAAAATCCTGCCGCCATCAGGACTCGAACCTAGGACCTCCCGGACAGAAGCGCTGCAGTGACATCAGTTGATGCACTGAGCTACCGCTACCGGTCGTAATATTAAACATTATCAAATATAAATTAATGGCGTACCTACCCAATAACTGGAATTAGCAGATACATTTCACGAAGTTCTTTTCACTGAATCGTGTGTTGTGAGTAGCACTCGCGCGCGTGCACCAAAGTGATCTAACGAAAATATGAAGAAGAGAGTATCGCCAGGTAACTCTAGCACTTCATCCCTCCAATAGCGCTGTAAAAACCACCAAATGACAAAAAACACTAAAATAATTTGGTGGTAAATGTTGAACACTATACGTTTACTCGTACACACAAAACATATTTCATTTACGAATATATGGTGAAAGACGTGCCAGTTTGGAAAGCAATGGTTGGTCACACAAGCCTGTAGAACGTACTGTAGAACTTCCTGGATTGAGTGGAGAGAGTCTGAGGGCCATTTCTAACACTACTATCGATTCAGGCAACGACACGCGTACCGATAACATATACTCATAACGCGAGTAGCTCCCAAACGTACTCAGATTGCACAGGCGAAATGTGCAGCAAAGTAATGCGGATGCAAAACAACAGCTTTATTTTTTTTTTAAAAAATCGATGTTTTGCAACAAAATATGTGAAAAAAACATCCAAAACAAAATATCGATGTTAATATATCGATGTTTCTGGTCGAAAACATCGATGTTTTCTTGCGATCCCTATGTGCACAGCACATTTCCACCGGGGTTGCTAGCGTCAACAATTTCCCTGGCGCTGAGCTCCTCTTTAAACGTCGCGAAAAAGGTGGAAAGAGAGAAAGTGAAGGGTCACATCGGGGAAAGCGGTACATCAAAGCATGAGGTTCGAGTGACGTGTCCTCAGCGAGACTCCATCGGCTAAGAAACGGAAGGAATAGATCGGGAGAAAATGAGAATGACACCCAACACTCACCGCTGCAGAATTTCTGATTTTTTCAAGATACAATTCACCAGCAGATTGGGTACTACCGAAGCGATGGCTTTAAATTTGAAGAGCGTTTGACTTTTTGAACAAACACGTGGACAGAATCCACCAAGATCACCGGCATCAGTAACGCAGCCATTCTCGACAGTTCGACGAGCTTCGATTCTCGACAGTTCGTCAGCTAACGGGGTTCTTCTCAATCAGGTATCTCCCGCCAACGTGGCACTGCCCCAGTCGGGACAAGTTCTAAATCTCCGACCGGTCTCCCGGCATGTGTGATAGTGTAGTGCATGTTAGTGTGTGTGTGTGTGTACGTGTGTGTGTGTGTGTGTGTGTGTGTGTGTGTAAGAGATAGGACTAGGAAGAGGAAGGACAGATCGCGCGCGGCCCGTGGCCCGTTTTTTAGGGTACTGCTCCGGCATTCGCCTGGTGTTGATCGGAGAAACCACGGAAAACTACCGATCAGAGCAGCCGGCCGCTAGAATTCTCTTCCAGATAGCGACTGAATTCGACCTAGGTGAAAAGCTAGTGCCAAAAATTCTGCAGCCGTCTGGACTCGAACCTAGGACCTCCCATTCTGAAGCGCTGCAGTGACAGTTGATGCACTGAGGCACCGCTCCCAGTGGAGGAGGCGGATAGCGTTAGGAGGTGGGATGGCTTCAGGCTCGATGGGCTGAGGAGCGTGAAAAAGGCTGTGAGCCATCGCCGCACGTGGCGACGTAATCTCTTGGGGCGGTCGCTCTGCTGGGTTCGCAGAGGAAATAACAGGAAGTGACCACGAGGAGGGCGGTGCCCCGAGAAACGACCCAAAGCTGGTGGTTCTTGGACGCAGATTAAAGAAAGCTTTTTTCTCCCTTTCTTTTCGAAAATCTTGTCAAAAGTACGGAGAGTTCATAAGAAGAAACGCACTAGTATCTCTCAATTTTTAAATATAATTTCTCAGGGACTGGATTCTGTTTCGATCAAGAGACTAAAAAATAATAAAAAGAGAATAACTAAAATACAGAATGAGAAAGTGTAGTTAAAGATGCAGAAGAGTCGTTTACCACAATCAGGTCAACGTTGCACTAAAATATTAGTATCTACTGAACAATCACCTCCGAAAATTAGAGGCTAGGAAATGTGCAGAGGAAATACTATGACACCCCCAAGAAGGAAGGAAGGAAGGAAGGAAGGAAGGAAGAAAGGAAGGAAGGAAGGAAGGAAGGAAGGAAGGAAGGAAGGAAGGAAGGAAGGAAGGAAGGAAGGACGGAAGGAAGGAAGGACGGAAGGAAGGAAGGAAGGAAGGAAGGAAGGAAGAAATAAAGAAAAGAAAGAAAAAAAAACGCACAAAATTATTTTTGAAACGACGCCGGATATTCAAAGGAAACATGCTGAACCCTTACAGTTGTACTATGTAAGTATCAGTCTATCATTGCCGAAAGTCATTTATCAAAAATACTGAAATATCGCAAGTCTTAGTAACTGTAATATATTGTGTTTCAGTAATTTTGATGGAGTGCAGAACGAAGTCTACTAAGAACTTTAACTAGATCCTTATTAAATATATTTTGAAACGAGCCAATAGCTATTCAAAATGTATATTTTCAGCAAAGAGGAGGTGTCGACTTCATTCTCCAGTGCAAGCGCCCAGCACGCCAAAACGAGCGCTGACGGCGTTGGTGAAGTAGAACTGGCGGCAACGTGGAATGGTTGCGATTCGTGACCGTGACTTAGTTTATGCTAGAAGTTCAGAATATCTGTGAACTAGACTAAGATTCTGTGGTAACTATCTTTTTAGTTGTTACATCAGACCTAAAATTATTCAAGAATAGCAAAGAATGTTCATCTCAGAAGAAAACCATTATAAATTATGACTTTAATCTTATTCCATAGTTTCAGTTATTCTTTCATTCAGAACTCACTTCGTAGTTTTAACAACTTGTTTTATAAATGCTAGCAAGGAAAGTCATCAAAAAGAAAAATATTATATTCTGTGTTTTATTTGTCTAATTGTTCAAAAATGGTTTGTAAATAATATGATGCTTAAATGGAAAGCCCTGAGGGATGTTCCAGCATCGGTGAAGAACAATTTCTACTTCCTAAAAAAATAAAAACGAAGTTCCGGTAGCAGTGGTGGTTAGGGTGAAGGTGGCGATGCTAGTGACAACAGTGGTGGAGGTCGTAAAGTAGGCGGTGGAAGCAAAAGTCAGAAAGAGCTAAGCGACGTGCACGTACAACGGTGGCCGGCGCCCAGTGGCGATGTCGGTTACTCCGTGGGCGCGTCAGCGGAAGAAAGAGCGCACGTTGGGTGCGGTAAGCGGGGAGCTCCGTGCGATGGGCGGCAGGACCTCCGGCCGGTGGGGGCGGAGGCGGGGACGGGGATGGGAGCGGCTCGGCTCTCCCAGCACGGCACCGCCGCGCCGCGCCGGCCCTTTGTCCAAGACAAAGAGCAGTAATTGGGCATAGTTATGCAGCCGGCTCTTGCTTCCTCTTGCCGGGCGCCACATCTCGGGGATCCGCCCCGCCACCGGCCCCGCCTACTTCCTCTGCGACCGCCTCCGTCTCTGCCTCCGCCTTTGCCTTTACCTCTGCCCTTTCCGGGTCTGTTCTTCCGCCTGCCTCTGCCTGCTCTACCTCCGCTCGGCTCTATCCGCCTTCACATCTGCCTCTACCTCCGCCTGGGCCTTGGTCTCTACCTCGCTTCGCCACGCTAACGCCATCACAACCGCCACCAATCCTGCCCTCCTGCCGTACAGTCGCGTCGTCACCAGAGTCTCCGCGACACCTACCGCTCCATCACCGTCTCCGCCGCGTACACCCGTGGCGCCGCAGGCTCATTCCCAGCGGAAGCGGGCGAAACTTCCGCCGCATGCAACGCGTCGCGCCTCATTACGCGGCGTGTCCCCGAGCGCGCCCGCCGCCCGCCGCCCGCCGCCCGCCATCTCGCAACGGGCCCCGCCCCCTCTCCCACACCGCAACGCCGGAAGGCGACGGGCCAGGCGACTGCCGAGGGCGGTGATTTGCGAAACGGCCTGTTCGACATTTGACAGGAAGCTGGATACGTGTTGCATTCATGCCACACTAAGGAACGGTTAGAGTTGCTCTATGTTCGGCTGACTTCGCTTTCGGGTGAGCCCAAAAGTTCTGTTGAAGACGACCGAACTTAAAAGACCTTACATTCGTGATAGCTAAATGAGGACACCTACGTGCAATTAGTTTATTTACAACATACCGGGTGTACATTGTATCTTTCGCCGAAAATTACGACGCGTCGCCCGGGAGTCGAGGATTCGCTCGCAGAGCGAAGCACTGACTCAACTCTCGTGCTGGCATACGAGAAAAATCGCTGCGCTTAATTTACCTTAAAGAAAACGCTGAAAGGAGTGTCCGTTGGTTTTAATGCATTCTTAACACCTCCGAAACATATTCTGATTTTCTTTGCTGAAGAAGTGTGGTTTTATGTGAGCGGATACACGAGCCAAAACATTGGAGTGCAAACCTCACCTGCTTCATGAAGAACAACTTCACGACGTAAAGATCGCAGTGTGGTGTACGTTGAGTTCCACAAAAATTATAGGAATTTTCAGCACCACGGTTTCTGTTGATGTTTACATAGATCAGAAATTGACATTATTCTTCGAACAATTGGCACCAGAAGAAAAGCTGAGTGGTTTCTTTCAACAGGATTCGGCAACGGCTCACACAGCTGTTCGATGAATTTTTAAATACTCTTTATAGTGACCATGGAGTGAGTTGCGAGTTATGTCCTCCAAGATCACCTGATCTGATCCCTTGTGACTTTTTCCTTTGGAGGTACTTGAAAAATCAGGTATAAGTGGAAACCTCGCATTCGGTAGAGCTCCGGCGCTCTATTGAAGAGTAAACCGCATCACTTTTTCGAGACTGAAGGGTAAATCAGTATATATTCCGGAGGCGCCAAGAATGCATTCGAGCCGAAAGACACCGCTTTCAGAATCTTCTTTAAGTAAGTGAAGCGCAGCGATAGTTCCCGCATCTCAACACTTCGCTAGGTGAGTGAGACCTCGCTCTCCCGGGCGACGTGGTCCGAATCTTCGGCGAACGATAAAATGTGCACCCGGTATTACACATATGTACAGCAACGGGGTGTTTTTAGCTATTCTACCTCGCACACTGCTTCCCATGCCCTCGTTAGTGCAGATCTTCCATTCCGACGCTTAAACGTGCCGGTACCCAGACATCCAGTACAACGCACTCGAGCAGTGCATGTCCGCCTTGCGGGCGAGAAGTTGCGACCCCACGCGAGTCGCCCAGAAAGCGAACTCCCGCCCGCCTAACATGACTCCATTCCGAACGTACCGTACGATTGATTGATTACTAGTGTTTCCGGCTTGTCAACTGCTCCGGTCATTAGTACCGTTAGTGTAGTGCATGTTTTTCTTGGGAGATAGCGGTGATCTTCCCCCGTTGAATGGCGAGATCCGGCGCCGACCTACCGTCGACTAGTGGGGATTCCCCCTAACCAGGACTCTCCCACCAGCGGGGCACAGACCCACTCGGGACAAGCTCTAAGCTCCCAACCGGTCTCCCAGCATCTTCGCACCCTACAAAGTTGCCCTGGATGACGGTAGGAGTCAGGCAATACCCTAGGAGGAGGCAGGTAGAAACCAGCGAATACCCGGCCCCTTATGAGCTGCACTATTCCTGAATACTGCCGGGAAAATGCACAGGATTATCCAGTTCTCGATTACAAATATAATCAATGTTAGGAAATATTTACCTAAAATAATGAACAAGACAAAAAACTGAATTAACATCAAGAGAAGAACGACGATTTAGCATTTCCCGTTTAAATACATTTTTTTACAAACAGGTACTTCTGGCAAACCAGGTTATACATCACGATATATCTTAATCAAATCAACATGTAATATCTAAATCAACACAGATTTAGATGCCAGAAAAACAACGGCCTCAGCAGATATATACATAAAGAGATTTCAGCTGCTTTTGTGCTTCAGCGCACCAGTTCGTACAGACGTACAATATTAATTCTGTGCAATGGGTAGGGGTCGGCAAGGAAGGAACAGTCATATTGCCTTTTCACAAATGGTTTCCTGGAAACCGGCGATACCCATACTGCTAAGTTTCCATGAACCGGCAACTTTCTTTCTTCTGCACGGAAATAACTCTCAGAGGCAGACAAGAAAATGCGAGTGGCCTTATCTAGAATAACGAAACAAAACACAATATACCACAAATAAACATCAAGAGAGATGAATACACATGATTTACATAATTGTAAGCAGTTTCCTCTTAATCCTCCTCCAGCAGTACCTGGGCAGCGAGTCTTAAAAGCTAAAAAAGGATCACAAAATATTGCTGTTAACTTAAATTGTGGCTTTTTGTACAAAGCTCTCGGACATACTTAACAATCGTAGATTAATAATATAAACAGCAGGAAACAAGTTGGATTCTCCATTGTTATATTTTTCATTACATTTTCATTTGAAAGTGGGATTAGCAGGACACACAAATAACTTATGAACTTGTGTTTCCTTCGTGTACTAGCAACATATGCTGTGAATTTTATAATTTAACTCTAAAACCATTTAATGCATTATTTATAAAGAAAAAGAAAAGCCTGATAAAAGGAAATATCAACACAAAATAAATGAACATCAGCTTTCGAAAGCAGTCTTTGCTCTCCCTAATATTTGCGATCGCATTCGAGAACCAAGAACGTGGTGTATCACCAAAGAAAAAAAAAATAGCGCGAAACAATTCTCACGAAATCCCATTAGCACTGTAAAAGTGTTACGCCTGTCCTGTCTTCAATCACTAATACATCACAAAAGCCAAATAACAGGAGTTATGATTTTTCAACATTGTTCACGGTATTAATCCGGAATTGATGATTTAATTACAGTAAATCCAAGGTTATTGACACTACCGTAGGGATAAACTGTCTGCTACAATGGTCAAAAGTATAACGAATACCAAAATTTCAAGTTTTACAAAAAAATGTGGCAAAAATAAAAAAAAGTGTCAAATACAAAATGTCGCAAAAATTGGGTATGTACTGTTGAAGCACGTATATACACGAAAATAATCTTAACCCCTTCAAATCCTTTTCCGACAGAGAGAAGTTTACAAACATTCCATGATTTGTATATTGCCATTCGCGAGGTGTCCGTCGGGTTTATCTCACGCAACACGAAAACAAATGAATGATTTCCAAACGTCTCAGTTCCATTCTGTGCATACATGGGATAAAATTTTTTTTTCCCTTCAGAACACACTTATGGCTTTGTGAAAACACCACGAATCCTACGATATTTAATACGATCTCGTACTCGGTTTACTTCGAATATCTGCTTCTCGGGGACGTGACGTGTTCCAACAAGGGAGTTTTTACAGATACGCGGAAAGATCACGCACAGTCCGTGGCCCATTCTTAACCCGTTCTGCTCCGCCATTCCTGGGGTATTGATCGCAGAAACCGCGGAAAACTACCAATCACAACAGGCCGTCGCTAGAATTCTCATCTAATCATTGAATGTGACCTAGGCTATGTAACCAGTTGCGAAAATCCACCATATCGGGATCGAACCCTCCACCAGCTGCTGAACAATACGCAGAGGCAACAGGTGTCTGTGAGCCATCGCTGCGGTGACCGCTTCGCCTTCGTTGGTTGCTTGCAACTCCGAGCACGATCAACTACCGAGGTCGTAAGCCCCGTAAGTGTAGTGCATGTTTTCATTGGGTTATCATCCCCCGCTGGATGGCGAGATCCGGCGCTGTCTTCTTGGCTAGCGGGGTTTCCTCCAACCAGATATCTCCCACTAGTTGTGCACCGCCCCAGTCGGGACAAGCTCCTAGCTCCCGACCGATTTCCGGACTATGTGGTAGTGTAGTGCATGTTAGTCTAAGTGTGTGTGTAAGGGGAGAGGATAGGACAAAGAAGAGGAAGGACAGATCGCGCGCGGTCCGTGGCCCGTTTAGTAGGGTACTTCTCCGGCATTCGCCTGGTGTTGATCGGAGAAACCGAAAACTACCGATCAGACACCGGCCCTAAAATTCTCCTCCGACAGCGACTGAATTCGACCTAGCTGAAAAGCTAGTATCGTAAATCTTGGCACTGTCGGGACTCAAACCACGACTTCCCGGTCAGAGTTTCGCCTTCGTACAAACCGGCCCTTCACAATCGACCGCTTCTCACCGCAATTACGGCCAATAGCGGGGCGCAACTCCGCGGACTCGACAAGTGGAGCGAGAGTACTCATCATCGAGGAACAGTTTACTCCTCGGCGATTACCCCCAACGTCACGCCAACTCACCCGCCTCGCCGGGCCGTCCGGGCCGGGGCGGGCCGTCTGCGTGCCTAAGCGAGGGGGCGGCGACGGAATTCGTCCTCTCTGCCCCCTCCACACCCCGTCCAACCGATCCGCACGGCAGCGCGACGGTCGCGGGCGGCAGTGGAATCCCGGGGTAATAAAAGTGGCACGAGGTCGAAACAAGATTTTTCAATTTATTTTTCGCTTCGCTCGGGCTGCCGGCCGAGTCGTCGCGGCGAGGAGACGAGCGGGCTGACGCGACGGCGCTGTTACGCTCCCCGCAGACACGAACCTCTTTCGCGTGCCGTGTCTCCGCGCGCGACGGGTGGCAGCAACGGCGGTAGCCTTGGGGGACGACGGAAGGGCGATGGCTGTGGTGGCGAAAACGGTAGTGGGGTAATAGTGGCGGTAGTGTAGCAGTGTTAGAGGTGACCGTGGATATGGAGGTGGAGGTAGTGGCGATGGTGTGTCGGTGGTGGGAAGCGAAGGTAGCAGTGGTGGATGTGGTGGCGACGGTGGGGCGGTAGAGCTGGAAGTGGTGATGGTGGCGTAACCGCAAAAGGTGGAAATCCGTTTCTGATTCCAAGTGGATCGAATCTCTAGGACGTTGCGTCGGCCTACAGGGAATAAGGAAATGTTTTCATCCTGACAGCATTTATCTGCAGAAGATGAGAACTTACTTTTGAAATAGAGTTGCAACACCTCAGATTCGGTCAAACGGGTTGGTTTTCAAAGTTGGTATCTTCCATTCATTACAATACAATGCATTTTCTGAAAATGCATCATACATTTAGAATAAAATAGTCCACAAGATACATGCGATACACGGCAATTCTGAACCAAGCAGCATGTATTTGCAAAGCTCACATTCTATGGCACCAATAAAATGCCTCACGATCTCCACAATAATCAGCAAATATTCTTTTCGCGGAACTCAGACAGGTGATCAATCGAAATGAAAAAAAGGGAACCAACAAGAATATTAAAAAAAAGCAAATTCGTTTTCATAAAACACCACACCCCGCCGCGAACTTCGCGGTGTCGAGTGAACAGGAGATTCGTTCAGAGCGGCGACCGTAGAACGAATCTCCCACTCAGGAGGAAATCGCGCCTGATGAAAATCGACCTGGGAACACGATCCGATAAGGTTCCCGCGGCGCGACGCGTCGCGAGGCGAGGCGAAGCGAGCGCAGCGGGTGGGCGTGGCAGGCGGGAGGGGGGGGTGATTCAGCCGTTCGGTCGCCCTCGTCTTCCCGGGGATTGGCTCAGAGGGTGGCGCGCGAGGAATTCGGTTCGTTCGTTTCGTGAACGCAGCGATTTGTAGGCGGAAAGTGAGACCTGCCAGTTCGAAGGTCCGCCGATCAGCATTTGCGTTCTTGGGGGCGAAAAGGATCTCCCTGCGAGATCGGAGACAGACGCTCCACGTCACAGCTAAAGGGATGCGCCTTTGATCCTTCCGTGACTCACGGGGGCGGTAGCACAACGGCCCGGCTTCTACGTGAAGGTGAATTTTCCATTTGATGGCATTCTTGAGATTTCTCAAGAGAAAATTACGGACGTTAAATGAAGAGTCCAACATTCGAAAAATTGTCTGCTCTCAGTGGACTTATCGTCCTTCGCATTTCAGCAATTATTATGCTTCTTTGAAAAAATAAATTTGAATAAATTATTAATATTGTTATTATTATTAAATCGTTAATTTGCATTTTTATCGTGAGGTATTAGCAATTAACCCCCGCCACAAAAGAGAAGTCACATAAGAAAACACACACTAAACTGAAAAGTGTTTTTAGACCTGTTAAAGAAGAGACCGAGAGCAGAGCATTCTCCGCATCAATTATTTTTAATTTAAAAAAAGTAATGCAACTGAAAAAACTCAGATAATAAAAATAAATCTTAGAACACTAAGATGAATTTATTGCTACAAAACGTAAGTACTTACATGATGTAGTAACAGGGGTAATCTGGCAGTTTCACTTACCTGTAACAGAAACAGTAGTTAGAATTGCACACACAAAACATTGAAACATACGCATAAGAAAGTAATAGAACGAGTCCTATTCTCCTGGAGTAAAAAAAAGAATAAGAAGCCAATCACGTCGTCAAAATAATTGGTACCGAATGGGTTTTTGTTTCGTGTAAGTTCATTCAAATATTATTAAAATAAGTCAGGCCGGTAAATAGTCTCACTCATCAACGACACTTGAGACGAATCAAATAGGAATTGTGAAAGCAAAGTGGTTCATAAAACATTAGATTAGGAAACCAATATGAAAAACATTAAGATATATTACGTTACGAAAAACGAAAGTGGTATAAAGATTACAAGAAGTATGCTGGACGCCGGCCGACGGAACTAAAACAAAGGCAGGCATGCGTTCGGAACTCCGAAGGGCCGACTCCAATAGCTTAATTGACTCAATAATGAGCTACCGAAATATTGAAACCAATTTACTAGAAACGACCGAAATTATTCTTGTACCCTTGAGATTCCGAAGAGTGGAAGAAGAAAACAGTTCGCCCGGAGAATGAAGTGCGGCGTGGCGAGCGGGCCTTAGTTCGGAGCTGGTGTGGGCGGGGCTCTCGAACTCTTCCTACTCATGGGAGAGGGCCTGGAGTAGGAAGTATCTTGGCAGAGACGGAAAGGTAACACCCTCTATGAATGATGGTAAAGGAAGTGTTGAGCGCGAGGTATTACATAAGGAGATATTACAACGTATTACGTAAGGAGATATTACGATATTACAACGTATTACAACGTAAGGAGATAAGTATGTCGGTATGGAACAAGGCCTTTGCGCGGCTAGTGGGTCACAATGTGAACTGGGGTTGTTAGGGCTACGAAGCCAACCTTGCAGGTCGTAGAGGCATGTGATAGAAAAGGTGGGGGCTAGGAATGAATTTTCGTAGACAAGGTGTAGAGAGAATGGGGACGCACAGGTCTTGGCACCGAGTCCGGCTAACGAAAAGGGGGCGTGGTGGGGCGCCACAGACTGCATACCACATGTGGGGCATGGCCGCGGGAAGGTACCACGCGTCAGCGGGCGGCTGTGCGCGACATGACGGGTCGCCCGGATAGTGTCGGGGAAACAGCTGTTTGGTTGCAGAGTCAGCTTCTTTCCGGAGCGGACCAGCATAGTGGCATGGCGAGTTTCAATAGTGGAGGGCACCACGAGGCGAAGAATGATCGGAGGCATCTCGTAGAGCGCACGGGACACTCAGAGTTTAACATCAAGCAAGTTCAAAAAGACACCCACTAGCCGTTCCGAAAAAAGGGACATGTCGGGGACTTAACAGACTGCATTACCGAGCACCTGAGGGCGTACCCGAGGCGTCTTTAGCGTGTGAAAGCACGCGTCCACTGGCAGGGGCGGGATATGGCAGGTCGAGCAAGTCATGAAGCAAACAGAGGCAAGGTACAAGACAAGATAGTAAAGCAGGCGAAGGCAAATACAACACAAGATAGTGAAGCAACGAGAGCAAGATACGGCGAGACACAAGAGGGAAAAATCCACTTCGTTACGAAGATCGCAGACGAGACGCACACAACCTGACGCCGAGTAAGTGCCAAACTAGTCCAAATACCCGCGCAGAAAAAAGGGGGCGTGGCGCGGAAAAAAGGGGGCGTGGCGGGCCGCAAGGGAGAGCACAACGCACACAGGGGTCGTGACCGGGCACGGTCTCACGTGCAGGCACACGTCCATGACCGGGGAGGCGGAACGGAACATGGATGGCGACAGTGGCAGCGGGCGCAGGGAACCTGACGCGATCGGGGCACGGGTCGGGAGTGGAGTAGAGCGGCGAAATACAAAAGGAAAAACAACTCGATGTTAGGAAAGATCCGGCGCGAGACACATCGGACCTGACGCCGTGCAAGTACCAAACGAGTCCGACTACTCGTCTAGAAAAGGGGTGTGACTGGGCGCACAACCACATACCGCGCGACAGTCGCACGTGCAGGCACGCGTCCACGGCGGGCGCGGCGGGGCAAGGAGGGCGGCGATGATTGCAAAGGGCGCAGGGTCGCGGCCGGAGGCTCGGACTGAGGCGGAACGGGGGCAGAGTGGAAGCAAGATAGGACGATTTACAAGAAGGAAAAGCGCCTCTTTGCTGTGAAGGACTGCAGACAAGATGCACAAGGCCTGAGAACGAGCAAGTACCAAACTAGTCCGATTACCCGTCCAGGAAAAGGGGGCGTGTTGAGGCACTAGGCAGCGCATATCCGCTGGGGAGGGGGGGAGAGCTGTCGCACGTGTTCGCTAAGGCGGGGCAAAAGGGCGACGACGGGGGTCGCTGGGACGATCGGGGCCGGGGTATCGGGAGCGAAGCGGTGACATTGCAGAGGAGGAAAATCACCTCTTCGCTAGGGAAAGGATAGCAGACTAAAACATACGCCCTGTTAGCGAGCACGTACGAAACGAGTCCAACTATCCCTCCAGAAAAAGGGGCGTGGCACGACGTACAACAGCACACGTGAGGGGCGGGGTGATCGCGCGTCGGTCGCACGTGCAGGCACGCGTCCGCTATGGCGGGACGAGGAGGGCGGCGATGGTGGCAGCGGTCGCGTGGTCGCGGCCGGTGGCAGGGGCGGGGACGGAGCGGAAGCAAAGATATAGCAAGAGACACGAGGGAAAACGACTTCGCTAGGAAGGATATCAGACTAGACACACGCCCCGCAAAAGCAGGTACCAAACGAGTCCAACTACTCGCCCAGAAAAAGGGGCGTGGCGCACGCACAACCGCACACGTGGGGGGGCGCCGGGCGGCCGGGGGGGCGGCAGCGCATAGCGTCGCGGCGGCGGCGCAGCGCCATCGATCCGGGCGTCGCGCCCTCACCGCCGCCCTCCGACGTCACCGGAGCCGAGGCAGCCGCTCCGCGCCGATGCCTTCCCCGGGGCGTCGAACCGAAGCTTTAAGCGACACCCCGCACCGCCACACCAACGCTTGCAACTCAACGTTTTACAGTACATCGCTCCCGGCCCGCAATAGTTGAACAACTTAAAAACTACGAATTGTGAGTTATGTTTCGATTTTTTAAGTGACCGATGACATTAAGTTATTGTGACACATGCTGGTTAATAGAATAGATCTTTTTAACAGCGGTAAGCACATTTCTGAGGCTACGAACCCCGTTGTGAAGGACGTTCGCGAATGAATTAAAAATATTCATTTAAAAGGCAGGAGGTGTAACAACAACCTAATGCATCGGCCACTTTAAAAAAAATCGAAGTTAATGCACTGCTGAGGTCTATCTTCTATTAGCATACCTTACAGTACAGTATTTCACCAACAAATGGCTGAAGGGTAATGCAAGAATAATGCATTTCAATGCATGTTGAAAACATCAAACTCATTTATCTCAAAATCTGATTTGTTGAGCTGACTGTTGCAGCCCATGAAAGATATAGCCAGAGTTGCAATCGGTATCAGAACCAAGATGCTCTTCTAGTATTGCTCATTTGCCGCAACACTGACTTAACTAAAAAATGGAGCTAATGGATAATGGAGGTAAGAGGAAGCACGGTTATTTGGAAATTTTTATTTTTTTTAATTTTATTTTATGAAACGTTTAAAATTCAAGTGTAAAATATGGAAAAGAAAATCTGTATATACGTTTTCTTGTGTGCCGGAATTACTATTCGCCTGTTTTATATGGCAAGCTTAATAAGAAATAAAGATAGCAACAAGACTGTCTGGCATAATTTCATTAGAAGAAATTTTAGTTATCTTCTAATGTTCGTTTATGGGCATATTAGTGTTTTGCAAATTACAGCGTGAGACAAGTTCCATCCCTGTTACACCATGACATTTAATTAGCGAATTTGAAATTTCCAACACTTTCTTTACGTACGACTGCAAAGCATTTTTGACATGGTACTGCTGAAGTAACTGAACAATCTACACGAAAATCCGCACTAGGTGCAGAAATTTGGTTTATCCTGACTTGTCATTTATATTCAGAATTGCTGTCTTCTTAATCGTGGGATGGAAATTATATTCACTCAGTAGGATACGGGAAAGAAAGCATTTCAGACAAACTTCCTTCGGTTGACAAACTGAAATGTGAAGAATGAACACTCGTCAAGCTTTGACATGATTTTTATCCTTCAGTTTGTAAAGCAGGATTAACGGAGATGTCTTCGAAAGAACATAGTGCATAAATTAGTACAAAGGACATTATAATTCAATCTAAGAATGGGTAGTTTGGAAGACGAGCCATCCACTAAGAGACCAGATATTTGAAAATAAACAAAACGCAAAAAAAGGACAATAGCAAGGAATTCAATAAATAACGGAACGAATTAATTACCCTTCAAAATCATGGGAAGATCGACAGGCCTTAGACGGAGAATGAAAGAAAAAAATAGGGGGGGGGAAAAGTTTTCGCTGAGAGGACATCTTCCACTTTTAAAGTAATTCGAGTCATGAAATAATAACTATATTAAAAAGCGTATCCAATTCACAATAAGTTAACAATTTCTAGCAAAATATATTTCTCACTCTAAATAACTGACAATTCATTCAAGATATACACAAACAAAAGCCCGATACCAGTAAATTAAAAAAATTAAAAAATGCGATACCAATAAATGATAATAATGCACGATTTACGACTCAAAGGAAAAGTAAACAAAGGCATGCACGTATCACTCTTTACGGGTTAATGAGTGATTCAAGCAATGCGGTAATACATTATAACAATTTATTACACGATTTTATATCGAAAAATTATATTTATAAACATTTAAGTTTAAATGATCTGCGTAGTTTTCAAACGTTGGTCAAAAAGGGGTTCAATAAACAAATTCACGCCTGGTCGAACGTGTATATCTAATATAACGTAAGATAATATAAGAAAAATGCAATTGTTGTAATTAATACTAACAAATCCTACCTCCACGCACAATACTCAAAATTAGCCATTGCGTCTAATAGCAGTAACGGTTGTCACAAAACCGATTTTACCATCGAGCGCCAAAGGGCCACGAAAACATCCACAAATTAGCATGACACGCAAGAATCATGCAATTAGCTTTGAATAAAAGGCCGAACACATTACGAATTAACACGGAACCACAGTACAACTCCTTCTCAACCGACTGCTCTTCGGACTCTTTCATTTCTCACCGTGCCACACGCAACGCCGTTTACGTTTTAATCCAGCACCGACACCGGGCGGCCGGCCTGCCGGACGGCACGCCTCCCTAATTCAGAGCAACGGCTCGAGGAACAAGTCACCCCCTGTCGGCAGCGTGCGAGGCCGAAATGAAATGGAATATGAGTCGGCATATAAAACACACGGGGGCACTGCGAAACAGTCGGACGAGCGAACAGGCGATTTTATTACAGGCTGAAAAAAAAACGGACGCCGGGGGCCAGTGAGCGGGTTCTCTGTAAACAAGTGTCACAGAACGGGCATTACACAACGCGGACGAATTGCGACCGGCCGAGTGTCATATAAATGAATAGAACGCCCGTTTAATGATTGACGACGAGACGGAGCGGGAACATTTTAATGGGCGTATTGTATTAATAACTCGTAAAGGATGGCAAACACTCCGGATCGACTAAGCGTGCCAAGAGTCGAACTGAAATAACAGTGCAGGTCCCATTTGGCCCTTGGTAATTCTATTCAGTGAAACTCTGTAGAACGATGAATGTAATTTCGACCTTGAACACATGTCAGGAAACTAACTCGAATAATAATAATAATAATAATAATAATAATATTATTATTATTATTATTATTATTTTACCACTCTATTTAACATTTTAATAATCATAGAATTGTCATGTAAAAATTGACAATGTAAAAATATTGATTTTAAAGGTTTGTTTCGAGAAATTTCGAAATTAAAGCCGCAGAAATTTAAAATTTGGAAACGAGACACGAGACAACTAATCACAAGTACTAAATGTATATTCTGCGGAGGTTTAAAAACAAAACCAGGCGTTTTCAAACCCCGTAATTAGTTAATTTATTTTAAAGATCAATTATCTTTTCCTTAAAACAACTGACACGGAAAGAATGGCTGTTGCGATGAAAGACACTTTCCCTTCAATCACAAATTGTTTTCTTTTTTTTTTTTGTATTTTTCATAATCATCGCTGTTATTTCTGGGTAATGTAACGGCAGTAGTTTTTCATGTTAATGGGTAAAATATTTCATTCCACAAGTTCACGTCGTGGAAACATTTACTGACCAGTCCATATATATATATATATATATATATATATATATATATATATATATATATATATATATATATCATTTCTGTTCCTTCGATTTCACTTCATCGAGAAGTAAGATAGTAAAAGCATGGCCCAGCACCTATAAATAACGAACTGTTGGCCTACATTTCCACACAATACCGATACAGCAACATAAAATGGTAGACATCCTACTTGATAGTATCATGTTTCAATTAATCATACAGAGGGAAATGAATATTAATAAACATATTCTCGGAAAAAAATAAACAAAATAATTGTATATTATTCTGTGAAATAAAACCCCCAATAAAACACCAGGTAATTATTTCGAAACTGAACCAAACTACACATATGATCTCAAAATTAACAAAATCCATTAGATTAAAATGTAAAACACAGCCGACCACAAAAACAAACAAAAACGCAGATCCACACAACACACACCCGCTGGCAGGCCGGGAAACCCCCCAAACACCGACTCCATGCCGTACACAGGCCAACATCAGGAGCACACAAACACGAACGACGGCTCATAATTGATCATATTCATCCCCACAAGCACCCAAAATATGCACACATGCACAAGCGCCAGATCACATTCACGCAAACATCCACGCACAAGTGTTTGAGCAGAATTCTAGCCAGCCGGCTGTTTTGATCGGTAGTTTCCCGTGGTTTCTCCGATCAACACCAGGCGATTGCCAGACCAGTACCCTAAAAAATGGGTCAAGGAACGAGCGTGATCTTTTCTTCCTCTTCCTTGTTCTATCCTCCCCCTACTTTCACTTACACTCACATGCACTACACTACATGGGAGCTTGGAGGTTGTCCCGGCTGCGGCAGTGCCACGCTGTTGAGAGATACCTGGTTGGGGAAAATTCTCGTAAGCCGACGCAGTTTCACGCCGGATCTCGCTAGCCAGCGGGGGAAGATCACAGCCATCTCCCGCGATAAAAATACACACACGGGAGTAATGACCTTAGCAGTAAACGCGCCAGGAATCGCATACATGCGAGCATGCGCGCACGCACGCGCGCACGCACGCGCGCACGCACCGCACACACACACACACACACACACACACACACACACACACACACACACACCACACACACACGAAGTGAACGTCCGCACTCGAGAAAAGGCTACACAGTACTTGGGTTTTCGTAACGTGACGCCTGAGAGTTTTACCTTCTAGATGAAGTACGGCACTACTTTTTGCGTCTTTCTCGGTCCTGCCACAAGATGTTGCATGAACGCGACCGTATCAAGCAGTGCTACAGATTAACCCATTCTAGCGGCACGACCGAGAGAGACGCGAAAAACGGTGTCATATTCCATCTTGAAGATAAACGTCACGAAAACCCAAGTATCGTGTCATCAGCAGAACGCCTCGCCTCGCGACGCGACGCGAGCGGGTTCGGGTGGCAGCGCCGGGGTTGGCAGGCGTGGTTGGCGATGGTCGGCGGCGGGGCGGGGGGGCGCGGCGCGGCGCCCTCCTCGCCCACGCACACGCGCGCCGGGCGATCCGGCTACTACGCTACGCACGCACCGCGTCCAGGCGCCGGCCGCGCCGAGTCGCGCCGCGCTGCCCGGAGACGCACGCGGTTAGTCGTGAGTTGCGAGAACGCGACCGCAGGTCCTCTCCAACAGCCAGATTGCCACCTTTCTTTCGAAAGGGCGTACGTGGTAACAAACATTTTACAAAGATTAAAAAGAAATGACGCACTATCAGGAAGTCAGAATAAATGCAGTTTCAATCGGATATTCCATTATTTTTATTATAATGATTATAAACAAAAAAAAAAAAAATAATAATAATAATAATTATTATTATTATTATTATTATTATTATTATTATTCTACACAACGACTAAAGATATTAGTCGGTTTTATATTCAACCGGCTCATAAGCCTTACTCCACGTCATCCACATTTCTAGGGAGCAGATCTAAGGATTGTTGATACATCCACAATACAATACAATACATTTACAGTACTTTGCGCAAAATGTGGGTTCTTTCAAATAAAGCAATGTCGTTCTTATTACGGTTATTATTATTATTATTGTTATTATTATTATTATCATCCATAGTTTGTTTCCTGGCCATGTGTGTTAAAGGCCGAAATTATAATATCAAAAATGTCTTCACGATGTCACATACTTCGCTTCAAACATTGCGGTCTAAAGAGCAGACCCACTTTCATTTCCTCCTTTTTTAGAGTAAAAAAATGTGCTTTTGTGCTTGTGCCGACTTTACGGACAATGAAACTTCATTCTGGTCTTTAAAAAATTCAGTTTGACACTGTCATAGAACACCAAAAAATACAGCCTCACAGTGGCAATGCATACACCGCGAAATTAGACCAATTCCTGAAGTATGCCAAACAATGGAAGAAACTCATTTTACGACATTAAAAATCAACAATACAGTGGCCACTAAAAACTATTACCATAAATTAAACAGATTTTTTTTCGAAAGATGCCCTCTTCAATTTTGACATACAAACCGCTTTCAATCGAGAACTCTTTTGCCAAACAGCTGCAGCTAAAGGCACCAACTGTTTCAAACTACCCAAGACGTTTCGGACACACAGGAATTGAAAACAAACTACAAAAGTAATTTTACGCTTATTTCTACGAACTGAATATTATATCGTAATCTTAAAAAATCTTTTAAAAAAGATGAATTTATAAGACCGATTAGTTCAAATAAAAACGATGGAACTGAAATCCCCGATGTTATTTCCGATTTCGACCGTACTTCCTTAAAAGTGTTTATCATACAAAAGCAAGCCATTAAGTATCTCCACATTTGTTTCATTCGTCTCTAGGCTGACTGGACCGTTTCGCGCTCTCGACAGATGACAAAGTTCACATCACATGTTGCAAGTTTCAGCGTCATTACCTCAAGTTTGTTTCGCGCTGTTGCGACGTAGACGTGGCTTGGCTGCGTCAATCTCCCTTCGCGCAAAAGAAGAAAAGGGTTTACGTAATCAGCTGTTCGTAGTCTTCGCGTGTAACAACGAGCGCGAGCGTGTCGAGCGCGATCCACGATCCGTTTGTTAGAGTATGCTTCCTGGTGTTGATCGGAGAAACCACGGAAAATACCGTCAGAGCAGCCGGCCGCTAGAATTCTCCTCCAGACAGGACTGAATTCGACCTACTGAAAGCTAGCGTCGAAAATTCTACCATCGTCAGGTCAAACCCTGGACTTCCAGGTCAGTGGCATGCAGTGACACAATTGAGCCACCTAAGCCGAAGTGAATATTGTTGCAAACCAAATTCACAATAGTCATTGGTTCTGCAAGAGGACACCGAGATGGATAGTCGAAAGACATTATTTCGTTCCATGACTACGCGCTTCCACATAACGCCGTTCACAACGTGCACGGTCTTCAAAATCTGAGTTTCGAGGTGAAATCGTTTCGAGTTTACGAGCTTTTCAGTACACTTCAAGATCCTTAAGAGCCGGCAAATAATAGTGTTCTTTGCCAAGTTCATCTTAATTTGATCATTGTGATCCACGATCTTCTGCGGAGAAACGCATTAAACCAATATCCATGGTAATTCGTTATACCGTATATAATTTTCACATACACGTGGATACTGCGTTGAGAATGATTAAATGTCAAATTTAAATTCTATTAATAGTGTGTGCCAAACGCAATGGCCCTGTAACAGTCCCGCTCGAAGCCCTTGAGAATTTGTATAGACGTGACAAAAGCGAACGGTGGAAATACGAATATAAACCTAGCCTAACGAGTCCGGAAGTCTATATTAACAGCGAGGTCCTAATATTAAAAAATAAAATAAAGGTTCAGTCGACTCCAGTTAGGATGAACATCTGATTAATTTTCGATTCCTCATGAAGATTTGATTGATACCACAGGTTAATTAAAAACTAAAAGTGAAAATAATAGTTTCCACACAATTATCGATTTTGTTAATACAGATATTTAGAAACATATCCAATACTGCTTGTATTTAAATTTAATATCTTCATTTATCATTAAATTAATTTTTTTAGTTGCCGTTTGCTGCTTATAGTTTCAATGAAACGTTTTTGCATACCCTTTTTAAGTCGTGCTTTCGCGACATTTGATTATACAGTGTTCTCTTACAAAATGTTTAAGTACGGTGAAGATACCTTTCGATAAGTCTTGTCCTAAATACTTTTCCATTTTTACTGTTTGTCTTCTCACTTGGGTTGGTCTGTTTGGAAGATCTTTCACAACATTTTCAAAGTCCTAGCCATCTGAGATTTTACTAGTCTGCGCTATGTTCCCTCACTCTTTTTTATGTATCCACAGTCGATGGTAGAAATTTTTATTTCACACGAAAGGAATTTCCAGCAAATTATTGAACGCAATTTAGTTCTCCAATTCACATTAGGAACACCAACCAATCGACTCATTTCTGCAGTACAAATTTAACTCGAGAGTTGTTTCTTGCTTACTCTAACCCGGTGTGCCCCAAGATCCAAAACACGGATTTCTTTCCCAGCGGGGTAGTGCGGGCACGCACCGTGTCCTCTGCTACCACCGATTGAGATAAGATGGCGACCGCGATACGCGGCATATTATTGACCACAATGTAAGGCGCTTCAAATCATGTCGTGCTTTTATTTAACACGAAGGGTTTCCCAACAAAATTGAACACAATTTATTAGCTCCAATTCGTTTTACGAATGCCAACCAATCGATTCATTTCTGTCGTATCAATCGGTTGTTTCTCGCATGCTATAGCCCGGTGTGCCCCAAGGTCCAAAACGCAGGTTCCTTTTCCCAGCGGGGCAGAGCGGGCACGCACCGTGTCCGCCGCTACCGCCTATTGAGATAAGATGGCGAGCGCGATACGCGGCGCCCGGTCGGCGTTAAGCACCGGCACGCCAACCCCCCAACCGCCCTCGTCCTCCCCCACCCCCGCGTCCTCGACGACCGCCCTCCCTCAGCGCGTTGCAGAAGTGGGTCAGCGCAGGGCGCGGCCACACTCGACGACACTGTGCTCAGTTACGGCTCCGCGCGCCGATGCATACCTCCGGTAGAATAAACACACGCATCGAACAGGGATTCTGTTGCCAATCCCAGTCGACAATGGATATTGATCGATTACTGATTCCGGGCGATATTCTTAAAGTCATTAGTCCTGTAAGTGTAATGCGTGTTTGTAATGCGGGAGGGGCGATGATATTACCCAGCTGAATGTTGAGATCCGGCGTCGATCTGAATGTCGGCTCGCGGGCTTTTCCCTAATCAGACATTTCCCACCAGCGGGGCACCGTCCCAGTCGTGACAAGCTCATAGCTGCTAGAGTACTGCATGTAAGTGTGTGTAAGTAAGGGGTGGGATAGGACAAGGAAGTGGAAAGGTAGATCCGTGGCACGTTTGTCGGAGTACTGCTCCGGAATTCGCCTCGTGCTGATCGGATGACAGAAAACTACCGCAGCCAGCCGTTAGAATTCTTCTCCAGACACTCACCGAACTGGACCTAGCTACCTAGCTGGCGTCGAAAATCCTGCCACTTTCGGGATTCGAACCCTAGGACCTCCCGGTCAGAGGCACTGCAGTGACATCTTTGATACACTCAGCCACCTTCACCACTACCAAATGCAGTCGACTCTGGATATCGTAAACTCTTTTGTAGTGAATAAAAGTAACTGATTCCGATCGAATTACGTACTAGGACGCACATGATTAGATTATAATGAACTTTCAACATTGGTTGTAGTGACTGTAGTAAATACAATTTCCAGGGGAAAAGTGTTTTCCTCAGTATGCTAATTCATGTAACACTTGGGGTTTGCAGATACTGTGTATTGCTCTTTTAACATTATAACTAAATGAAAGGGTTTGAAGGAAACATAACCCTGAGGAAACAAAAACTGAAATACTGCAGCTCACCAATGACGGTTTTGTCCAGCCTCAAACTTCATCCACATGGGCCAGAAGTTCACAACTATTGAAATACGATCTAGCTAAGACACCGGAAGTGCGGTGAAAGGAACGCATAGTGAAACTCTGATGTAGTTAATTAAAAATGTTAGTCCCTGAAAATTCAATATAACTGGAGGCAGCTGTAACTGGAGTACCGAGAAATAAAATTAATTATATGCTCATATGTTGTCTTTCAGACTCGTTTACAATTAAATGACATGCTCCGGCAATCACGATGTAATAAATATCAATAGTTACTAAGGATTTCGCCTTTTGTAACGTACGACTTTTGTCTTGAGCTACTCTCTTAATTTCCTAACTACTAAATTCCACTCGACTCGTACTATACTAAAGTTATTGCTTTCTATACACACCATCCATTTCTTTTTCCCGCAAAGTTTGCATCCGAAGTTAGAGAAAATTCAGGAATTGTGGGATCATAGCAAGACTATATGCTTATGATAGTTTGACATGTCTTGGAGGAAACAAGCATGGTGCGGTGTTTACAACAAATTTTGTGGAAAATAATCTTGTTGATCAAGTAATGTTTTAAATTTTAAAAAATGTTACGCCCATGTTTCTTCCAACATTGCGAACCATTCCAAAGCTTATTGTACTCGAAGCCGAACACTAACTTTTGAATGAGGACACTCTACGTTCCTCGCTAGATCTAAGCTAGACAAATCGGATAGTAAAATTATTTAAATGGTAATAAATACAATTCAATAGTTATGTAACTACCGGTCTCAGTTACGAGAGCACCGAGATCCTCAAAATAATATTCAAAACCCCAAAGAGTGAATTATGTCTCTTTGAAATGTTGACAATTGTATATACGTAATTGTATATCGTAAAAAAGAGAAGAAAGGTAGACAATAACCAGGGAAGCAATAACTGAAATACAATAATCATTTAAGACACATGTTCCAAGAACAAGATGCGAAAATTAGCGGATGCTGCGAAAAATCGACTATAAAAGCTAGAGCATTTGAAATAGTGCGTCGTAAGCGTGTAGAAAATGCTGATGCAACAGAGCAAGATTTCTTCTCCTACAGAAAGTCTTCAAGCAGCAAGACCAGAATAAACTAAATGGGCAATGCAAACATTTTCTGTTTCCGTCTCGTTCCTGGCTTCTACATCCTCCGAATCATTTCCTGCCCACCAGCATTCCTCAAAACAATCATTTCCTCCGAGTGGAGCCTTAAACTCTCTCAATGTCTCCGCAGCTCGAATTCTGCGATGAACCCAAAAGGCCTCTACACGAAAACGCATGAATCACTTGTTTAATCCTTTCTATTGCTGATGCAAGAGAATTTCGAGACCTCTATTCGAACTCATCCCGCTATATGACGTAAGCACTCAAACATGACACTTGCACACGATTAGCAGTATACAGTGCTCTATTTTCAGAACATATTCGGTAGGCCGTGTCCCAACTCTTGGACCTTGAGATAAAATGAAATATTTGTGAACTACAAAAGTTTCACCGCTAACGCTGTGGGATCCAATATGATAGCCATTGTAAATTCGTTTTCCTTAAAAAATACCGGTACATTTTTTCTGGTAAAAAGTAATACTCCGATTCACATTTCTTCTCATAAATCGCTTAAGATTGAGGATACACGATTTAAAAATCTATCTATATTATTTACAGTAAAATGCACTCCAAAAGCTAAAGCAAAGAGCACCACTGCTAAATACATATCGCTGAAATTACAAATAGAAACAACGCTAATTTGCATACGGTTACCAGCTAAACCTACGTTTAGTTTTCTACACCACTATTACACATTACAGTCAAGGAATTTATGCATGGTCTGGCTATTGTTGATTTGTCCAAAAAGTCGCAACGTTAACATGAATCGCCTTTCTGTGTCCGCCCACATTCTAAGACAAAACAAGTGAAAGCCGCCTTGATCAAAGCTAATTGTATAACACATCCCTTACCCAGACTTTTATTTTCTCCGGAAATCGAACGCGACGAAAGTCCGCAACTCCAGTGCCCTGTCGGCGGGGAAGAGTTGGGCGCGCTCTCGCGTTGAGGTGCAGCAAAAAGCTAATCGGTCCCACAGAGCTTCCCCGGCCGCTTTTGTGGCAATTCGTTGCGTCGCCTTTGAAGTCCGCACGCCGCGACGGGGGCGCCCAGGGTCAAGGCCGATAAGAGCTTTTTACTAAATTCCCTTTACGGGGCTCTCCCGCGATAAACACACTACGGCCTCGGTTCGTCATCGCACCAGGGGGCGCACGAGGATGGCCGTTATTCCGTAAAAATTCTTTTTCTTCTTTTTTCTTTCATCTCTTGCTCTCATTATATTCAAAATGTAATAAAAGTGAGGGGATTAAATTTTTAAAAATCACCTTTTGTGTCTGCATAATAATTACTAAGATGTTCAATTACTGACTATTAGTTCAGTGAACAAGAGACTAATGATATGTCAACACCTGACCATACAAAAATTAAATACTCAAATGTGTATACTCAATGCAACAAAAAAATACGATTCAGATTTTAAAATTATGTACATAAAAGCGTTAAAGAAGTGACAGTCACAACGTTCTGGTCGCATTGTTTCGGCATCCCAGGTATTCTATATTTTCCCCTCAAAATTGAGATTTACGCCTGAAGGGAGCAAGCCTGTAAATAATTTTATTATCTGAGTTGCATTTTATTTCAGTGTACTGATTTTAAACATTTATGAGTATTTCACTTTGTATGGCTAAGTGTTGACATGTCATTAGTCTCTTGTGTCTCGCCTGAAACCAGGAGCGGTAGCTCAGAGCATCAACTGATGTCACTGCAGCGCCTCTGACCGGGAGGTCCTAGGTTCCAGACCTGACGGCGGCAGGACGAGCTTTTCAGCTAGATCGAATTCAGCCGCTGCCTGGAGGAGAATTATAGCGACCGGCTGCGTTGATCGGTAGTTTTCCGTGGTTACTCCGATCAACACCAGGCGAATGCCGGAGCAGTACCCTACCAAACGGGCCACGGGCCGCGCGCGATCTGTCCTTCCTCTTCCTTGTCCTATCCTCTCCCCTTGCACACACACACACACACACACACACACACACACACTTACTAATATACACTACACTACCACATATTCTGGGAGGCCTGTCGGGAGCTTAGAGCTTGTCCCAGCTGGGGCGGTGCCCCGCTGGTGGGAGAGTCCTGGTTAGGGGGAAACTCCTCTAGCCGACGGTAGGTCGACGCCGGATCTCACCATCAAACGGGGGAAGATCACCGCCACCTCCCGAGAAAAAAATATGCACTACACTAACGGGACTAACGACCAAACCACTTGACGCGCCCGGAAACACGAAAAAAATCTCAAACAATTGTCTATTGAACTTATAGTCAAACATTTTACGACTTAGTCACACATTTTCAGAATTGTAAAAGAATACGTACTAGGTTTTTTGTAGTTTTTTCTTCTTCATGAAACATTGAAGCTGTAGAGGTGAACGTGTATTTAAACAGCACATCTTCAATTATATTTGAGAATTCGTTCGCACAAAACTCGAATTTAATAAACACAAGGATTCTCAGAAAATCGCCGTTACCGACTTGAATATATTGTCTCACAAAGGAAACACTTTTATAAATGGTAAATGATAATTAGGGTTAATTAAAACTTCAATTTAGGTTACCTTACATATTCACTGTTTCGGACTTGGCGATAAGTTATTTTATCATTGACTAACTTCCTTTCTGTATCCATGTTGATAAAAAAAAGCTGCACTTTTTCTGCACTTTGAGACGCTGTCAAAGGAGGCTCTGGTCATCAAACTACCACATCATTGTCCCCACGATGATGAAAACTCAGTACAAATATAAAAGAATTATGAGCCTTAAGTTGTGTCAAACGATCCAATACGAACTGTACTCTCTCACCTGAACGCATTCGCGGAAAACCGCTCTCGTGATACGACAAGAATTGGTTTTCTACAAAACATTACAAGGGGCAATGGGAGCAGACTTTTACCTTTCATAAATTAGCTGAGTTACCTCTGGGAGCCTGTTCTTGCGGGCGGAAATCGTTTGCAAATGTGCGTATGAATTGAACCAACGAGTAACCCGCTCGTTGCGTGGGAAAAATTTATCGTTTTGACTTCTAAGGAAAGAAACCACTGGAGCCAACTTTGAGTCGACTCTAGGCGAGAAACTTCATAGGCGGGCCTATTATACTCGTAGAACGAAGAAAATTCTCATCATTTGTAGATTCAGACTCGGGTCAGCCCACATCATCACATATAATTGGATTCCATTAAAACGGGATTGTACTGTAATCGAATATCGTGCCAAGGATTTGCCATTTCTTCGCCACGGAGTACCTCACATTCTCATTCACATTTGCATTAACAGACCATATGGCCCGTTGTGCAGAAAGCCTAGTAAGAATTAACAAGACCGTTCATCAATACTTAAATTGTGGAACTGAATACTACTGAATACAACCAGCAAGTACTTCATTTACCTCCGAATTCACTAATTATTATTCCTACCTCAAAATTACGATCCCCGATTCATGAGCCTGATAAGCTCCTTCAATATCCTCCCCCTTCAATAATCGAAAAGTCAATACAGCAATACAGATTATCCAAACAAGAAAAAATAAACAATTAGTGTTCGAAATAATGAAGAAATGGGATAAACGCGAGTTGAATCTGACTACCTAAAATCCGCCTGACTCAACGACCTAAAATAAATGCATTAATCCAAGAACAGTACGTACAATATATAACGTTTTCCTTCTGGATTACCGAAATTTCAATTCTACTAATTTATTCTTCTAAATAATTTTGTTAAATTTCGAAATTTCCTTGAATACGTTACACCCAATTAATTTCAAATAACCTTCCCTTTCGTAACTATATTACAAAAATCCCATACACTTCCTTTTAAAAATAAACCAGACCTTGTCCTATCTAAACGTAACTCGTCGCTAACAATCGAAAGCGGCATCTACTTATTCATCAACCTTCAGTCCTATTGTACTTCAACCCCCTCATTTTTCCTTACGAGTTGGGTCGGTTCCGAAAACTCGAGAAGGATAATGCCTAATCGATGTGTCGCGAGAAGACAAACAACGCCGGGGGAGTGAAAGAGTGCCGTTGACACAATCGCACGAGCATGACCGAGAAACCAAGAAACAAGCGCGTCGTGAAAACGTGAGTCCTTGGAGAGAAACGAAGAGAGAAAGAAGGAGATGGAGAGGAAGAGAGGGCGAGAGTCGATTTATCACGATACCACGCGACTGCGTTACAACGCAGGCGACACTTTTCCGCTCTGTTCGCACAGCTCCGCCTCAACGACGCTCGCTCCGTTGTCGGTCCGACATGAGCAGCTGAGTACTATCACACTATGAGGCTACATTTTTTTCCCACAAGAATTGATTGATTTTTTCGTGTTTCCGGGCGCTTCAACTGCTTTGGTCATTAGTCCCCTTAGTGTAGTGCATGTTTTTCTCGAGAGATGGAGGAGATCTTCCCCCGCTGGATAGCGAGATCCGGCGCCGACCTACCGGCCGATACGGCGCCGACCGACGGTTAGAGGGGTTTTTCCCCCTTATCAGGACTCTCCCACCAGGGGGGGCACCGCACCAGCCGGGACAAGCTCTAAGCTCCCGACAGGCCTCCCGGAATATGTGGTAGTGTAGTGCATGTTAGTGGAAGTGTGTGTGTGTGTGTGTAAGGGGAGAGGATAAGACAAGGAAGAGGAAGAAAAGATCGCGCGCGGTCCGTGGCCCGTTTGGTAGGGTACTGCTCCGGCATTCGCCTGGTGTTGATCGGAGAAACCAGGGAATACTACCGATCAGAGCAGCGGGCCGCTAGAATTCTCCTCCAGACTGCGACTGAATTCGACCTACCTGAAAAGCTAGTGTCGAAAATCCTGCCGCCGCCAGGACTCGTACCTAGGACCTCCCGGTCAGAGGCGCTGCAGTGACATAAGTTGATGCACTGAGCTACCGCTCCCGGTTTCTCCCACAAGAAAATGTGTGTGAATGCTGTATTATTTATCTACTAATTTATAAATGCAGTGTTTTATCTAATTTATAAATCTTCAGTGAAGACGTAGGTTTCGACGGTCGGGAGCAAAAGATCCCCGGTCAGTCAAGAACACTTATAACTTCAGCTTACAAGTCACCCTGGTCATCTCAACAAAATTAAAACAAGAAAGACTGATTAAAATAAATAAATAATAATTCTTTAAAAACACAAAACGCAACAACCTTCAAAATAATAATACGTAACAGCGACAAAAATGACAAAAAGAAAAAGATGAATGTTCGAAAATGGGGTATTGCATTCTAAATGTAAAGAAGACGGAAAGAAGAGTTCAGAAATCCAATGAGTTTGAAAGAGCATCGTAGATAACAAAAATGTAAAGGGAAACAGCGATCAATTTCAGATGGAAAAGAATTGATTACGGCGGGAGTTCTGTAGAAGATGGGCCGTCTTTAAAAGTGACAGGTGAGGTTCGAGAAGATGGAAAAAGAGAGTCGAGACAAGAGTTTCTAAGCGAAATAGGAATCGGCGTGTCAAGTTAAGGAGCTCAAAGTAACGCATTCTCTTGACATTTGCCCCTGTTAAGTAAAATGGGTTACCATTTAGTCTCAATATCACTGCCTTGAGCATTATATCAATATGAAAGAGGTTCAGGGGGGATTCCCTCTCGGATATACAATTGAGTTGAGTTCTTTCTTGCCTCAGTGCCTTCGAGTTTGTATAACTTACTACTGCGTTTGTATTTTATTTCAAACTTGCAAAATGGTTTATCCACCGCTTGGGTACAATAAAACTATTTCAAAAATTCCCTTCATAAATTTCATCACTTTGTTTAAAATGTTAAATCACAATAAGTCCAAAATTCGTTCCTGCCTTACCTAAAATGTTACCTGAATAGGTTTCCTTTGATTTAGCCTACAATGTTATGTTGATTGATTATATCTTGTTTCCGGAGGCGTCAACTGCTGTGACCATTAGACCCGTAAGTGTAGTGTAGGTTTTAGCACGGTAGGGAGCGGTGTTCCGCACCCGCTTAATGATGATATCCGGCGTCGACCTTCACGGCGGCTTGCGGGATTTCTCTCTTTAGTTATCTCCCACCAGCAGGGCATCACCCCTGCCGGAACAAGCTCTAGGTTCCCAACTAGTCTCTGAACATGCGTAATAGTGTGGGACATGTAAGTATGTAAATAAGGGGTGAGGATATGACAAGAAAGGCGACGAAAAGATCGCGCGCGCGGCCCGTGGCTCGTTTGTTAGGCTGTTGCTCCGGCATTCGCCTCGGAGGAACTACAGAAAAATACCGATCAGCGCAGCCAACCGCTAAATTCTCCTCCACAAAGCAGCTGACTTTATCTACGGGTCGAAAATCCTGCCTTCATAGGGACTCCCACCCTAGCACATCCACTCAGAGTCACTGCAGAGACCTCAATTTTCTTTAGCCACTTAAGTCGGTTTGCGGTATGAAAAATCCCCATTTTTATAAGAGAGAATAAAAATTGATTTTCGAGACTTTCGTCCACACCAGCGGTAGACGTCAACGGAAGAGCCATCTCTTCCTAAGGGATCTTGCTGCCTGGTGACTGTCACCAGCGTCGCCTACAACCGTGCCTACATTTAGAAGGTCCAGGTTTCAGCTCAGAAAACATCACCCAGAGTCAGATTCCGCGTATGACATGGATTCATCTCATGAACAATGTGACGTGTAGCGGTTCTCACTCCAATGACTAGAATTCCAAATACCATTCATATTGCCATTAAACACAAAAATTAGGTGGGTATTGTACTATGGTTTATTACGTACCCCTATTTGTCAAACGTTTTCGAATACGTGTGTCGACAAGCCTCTCTTAACGTGATGTCTGACTAGAAAATACTAGCCATTTTTTCTTCAATTTCGTATATTAACATCTTCTATTAGCGAAATATAAAGAAACAGTATTTAACCCAGCGTACAGATATATGATAGAAGTAACACACTGCAACAAAACATTTTAACTTGCTTTTACAGTGCGATAAAAGATAATTTTTTTTAAAAAATTCAGAATTTCATATACACATACGAATTTTTCGAGAAATTCAGAAAAACTTACGACTAGAAATGGTGCATTTTTAGTATAAAAATTCGCCTTTTTCGAATTATAGAGTAACGACCTGGTGCAAATTTTGGGATTATTTTCTGTCATTTTCATCTTTTCTAATTTTGATGATACTACGATTCAAAGTGTAGGACTACACGAACGTGGACAAAAATTGCACCCAGGCTCAAAATGTATTGGCTCTTAACAGAGAATATATTTCAAGTAGAAATTCCACAGTCAAACATCAGAATGAACTTTAATGAGGGGCGTGGGAATTAGCTTTCATTCGGTCCCCGTCGAACTATCATACTATGGACACATTGTGAATCAAAAGTCATTATCGATAACGAGAATAACAAAGCCTCACAATGTCTCAAATTACCGAAATGACGGGCTCACGATTTCTCATAACCACCAACTCAATACAGTCAATTTCGTTTCACTCACATCCACTGCCACAACGTACCCGTTTATTGAAATTCTGAATTCCATACAAACGCGGAAATTTCCTGAATACAATACACACGCACGAATGTGCACAAACTAGAGAAGTTTTTTTTTTTCTCAATATACATTGTTACAGCCCACTCAATCTCTACTTGCAAGGAATAAAATAGTAATAATTTTTATTACAACAAAACATTGCAAAGTAGCACAAATAAATCAAGAACATTTTTCAGAGAGAGTGAGAGACAGAGGGGGGGGGCAGAGAAGTCTCACAAACGAAATGACGGAAATTATTGCTTTAAAAAATCGTAAACCTAATATTTTAATACCACAATGACTAAAAATATAAATGTCAGAGTTACGCATTTGAATACGCCCTACATTACAGTAGAAAGAGAAGCGATGACAAAATTTCGCAACCACGCGACTCGTTTTCCCAAAATTCTGTCTCTCTCCACTCTACTCTCAATAGTATCTGCCGCGTTCTGAACCATTTACATAAAATACGGGAAAAAAATAACCTCAGCGACCGTTGTATTGCAAAACAATACGTGTCACCAAAAATTCCTCATACAAAGGGAGAAGTGCATTTTATGTTTCACTTGACAGTCTTTTTTAACCTCACATTTACAAAACTTTGCCAGAAACAAAACAAAGATCATGAGTCGAAATGCATCAGGGATATATTGTTGAAAATGCATAGTAACCCAGCATTTTAGTGTACACATTTGGGATTAGTCATTTAATTGGGAAAAATATACGTATACATTTGAATAATGTAAAAGAATGATGTCAGAGTATAAGATGATGTGATGAGTCAAATGCTTTTAAAACTAACAAGACAAAGGCTGACACACTTAAACAAAACCTTCTTTCAAATTGACGTTCATATAAATAAAAAAAATCAGAATGCAGAGCATGGCATTGTATAACGTACGTACCCCTTCAAAAAAAAAAGTACGGAAATAAAGAAAGCTGCTTGGACCAGAAATGAAAATCAAACACGAAAGTATGGCCATGAACAATATTTAAAATCAGTATCAACATATTCTGTTCAATGTACAAAGAATACTACACGATCGAGAAACATTTTCACATCATGCGACCGCGATGGCAGGACCCTGGGGAACACCCTCAGCATCCCTTCTCCTTTATTGCAGCAGATGGGTAATTGCCAGATAAACAGAGCAGCCTGGGGGGCGTGTTCTGCCGGCCGTCGTGCACACGGAGGCGGGCCGGGGCCGGGCCAGCCCGGGCGCGCACTGCAGCAGCGGGCGGCGGCGGTGGCGGCGGCGGCCGTATCGACCGGGGCGTCGCGGCAGCGGCAGGCGGCGCCGGGCGGCCACCCCCGTCCCCCGGCCCCGTGGCCTCCTCCGCCCTCCTCCGCCGCCGCCGCCGCCGTCCGCCGCCGCCCGCCGCCTCCGGCCCCGCGGCCGCTCCGAGCGGGGGCGGCGCACGCGACCCACCTGACGCGTAGCCGCCTTCCGAGTCGTCGTCGTCCGACGGGCTGAGCTCGTGGTGGCACTCGACGACGGCGGTGGGCTGGTGCAGCTGACAGTGCCCTGGGGCGGAAGTCGTACAGCGAGGAGGTGGAGCCGCCGGGGGCGGGCCCGGGGGCGGCGGCGAGCGCGGCCGCCACCGAGGACGCGCCGGCGCAGCGTGGCGGGCCGCGCGGGCAGCCCCAGCACCCCGCCGCCGCCCCCGCCCCCGGGCCCGGGGCCCGGCCCGCACAGCATCACGGAGAGCGCGCCGCCGCCCAGCTCGATGGAGGAGCGGCGCGAGAGCACGGCGGCCGAGGTGGCGGCGGGCGCGGGCGGCGGCGGCGGCAGCGACACCAGCGACGCGCCGCCGGCCTCGCCGTCCAGCGCGGCGGCCGACGGGGACGCGGCGGCGGGCGCCAGCGGCGCGGCGGCGGCGGCAAGGGGGCGGCTCGAGGCGGCTGGCGGCTATCGGCTGAAGCGGCTTTGGCGGCGGAGGCGACGACGAGCGGCCGGGCTGGGCACGAGCGCTGGGGCGAGTGGCGGCTGGCTCGACGGAGCGCGCTGCCACCGCCGCCGCCTCCCGCCCCCGGGCGCCGGGCGCGGCCGCCGCGCAGGCGCGCTCGCGCCGCCCGTGCCCCCAGCCCCCGCGCGCAACGCCCTGCCTTGCCCTGCCCTGCTCCGCTCTGCCCTGCCCTGCCCTGTCCCGCCGCCAAACCCACTCTTCCGGATCCTACGTGTTTAGCTCACCCCAACCTTACCGGAGCACACTTTGCACCCCGCAGCCACAGGCCAACCTCAACACATCTCACGAAACAGCTCTCGGTAAATCTCAGAGAAAGGTGCATCTCGTAGTAGAAGCAAAAATACTTATAAATATCTATAATAAAAAAAAATTAAAAATGATATGACAAGAAAAGCGAGAAGAGTGTTCAAAACAAAACGTGATCTGTATTCCAATCAACGAAAACTGAGACGAGAAAAGACATTCCCGGAAATAAGTGTATAGCGATTTAAGTTCCACACTCACAACAAATCGCGCAAAGGAATAAAAGTAAGTACCTTATCAACTTTTTTGTAACGCTTTGTAATAAATTACTTACTATTCAAAAACCCCAAGAATACATTTTTAATTACGAAGAGGAGTCATAAAAATAAAATAAGTAAAAATAATCATTTATTTATTTATTTATTTTATTTATTTTACGTCAGAAAAACAGTTAAAAACTGCGTATGACGTGCTATGGGGAAAAGTGAATTGTGTGCACATTTTCAAAATTCTGTGATCCCTACTCTAAGTCATATACTACTTAATATCATAAATATTTAAAAATCAAAAAACCTTTTTTCTAAGCACATATGAGGCTTGAAGGAACGTATCAACTGAGAAATTTTTCTAAACCACCAATAACCTCAAGCCCTTATACGACTGCTATTAAAATTCTCCACACAAAAAATCAGATAAAACCTAACTCGAAAGAAGTATTGTAGAATCTTTTTACAACTTGAGACTCGAAAAATAGGACCATATCACAAAGCAAAACAGAAAATTACATCATTAACAAGTTTGATATTTTTGTGTGCAATGTCTGCGAGTGTTAAAGTATCACGGTAAGTTCTTGAAGTCTGATCATAGAAAAACAACCTAGGGAGTCTAGGAGAATAAATAGTTACAATACATTAAATAACTTAGATGTCTTATACGCCAGCCAGTTACAACATGAAATAATTGCAAAATATATTTTATAGGAAGAGAAATTAGTTGGGTGGCCTCGGGAATCGGAAAATAAAAACGAAAATTATCATACCTTGCAGGGGGAAAATCTAGAAACCGAAATCACGAAACGAATGGATATCACAAGAAATATGAGGGTGACAGGGGGAAAAGAAAGGTAAAACTCCTTATGAAACAAACCTCTGTTTTACATAATGTGTTAAAAACATTAAATTTTTGACATCAAAACTCATCAGGACACATTTCTTCTCTTCTTTTGCTAAATGAAATCGATCCATCGTGAAGTTTAAGTGTTCTAAATTATGGACTAATTGTTTTTTTACAAAGTCATAAAACATTTAATATATATTTGAAAAATGGATATTTCGACTCCATTTTTTTGTTTCTTCAATCAATATTTTATATAAAAGTGCGAATAAAAAATGAGCCCAGGCTTTATGTTATGTCTAGCAAACAAAATGGTAGTATACACATTTATCAAATTGTATAATCTAAACACATTGCTTTTGAACCTAGGGTTTCACTAGCATACCGATCAAATTGTCTAATCCATCCCAAAGATGCTTTATCACAGACAATGAGTTGACTTAAAAAAATAGATATTGTTTTACTAAGGGAAAACATATTTTCCTAAAAAAAATAATCAACCGAACACTAAAATATTTTCCGGCGTTAGAGTGAGGAGCATCTCCAACACAGCCGAGACTAAGACTAGTGATATATACCTAGTATTCAAACATAGTCACAGACGACGTTCCAAGCTTAACACTCGGTGTAAAGGCATGAATAGCGCACATAATGCTTTTCGCCTCCACACTGAAGCACCTCTTTCGAACGAGTCAATATTTCCGAGTATATTATCCTCTTGCGCAGGCTATGAGCACCCCTTCTCTATGCATGCCATCTCGCAGAGCTGTTCAGCGTGCTTCCCAGTGAACACTGCTTATTCCACGAACTACCCCTTCATAGAAATTGGCATCACATCCCACAACTCGAGGAAGACGAAACAGCGAAATGTCCTCCACAAAAATATTGCTCTATTATTTCATTTTATTATCATTATCTATATTATATCATTATCATTATATATCTATTATCTTTCATTTTATTATTATTCATTAATACAGTGTAGTGTAGTGCAGTGCAGTGCAGTGCAGTGCAGTGCAGTGCAGTGCAGTGCAGTGCAGTGCAGTGCGGTGCAGCGCAGTGTAGTGTTATGAAGTGAAGTGGAGGGAAGGGAATGCGAGAAGAAGAAGCGAGTGGAAAGAAATGCGTCACAGTTAAGTGTTGTGCAGTGAAGTGAAGTGAAGTGGAGTAAGGTTTGCGTGAAGATTTTATGTACTATTTATTATTATTTTTAATTAACTCCTTTTTTGTAACTTTTTGTTAGTGAATGTAAGTTTAATGCATGTAAGGTTAAGATATTCTGCCACCAAGTTACTATACCTAATTGCAGAATTAACAATAAAATCTAAATCTAATCTAAAAATTATCAACATTAACGCAATCCGACTTTCGCTAACGTATTTCAGGCAACTACAGAATTAAAAAAAATCTTTCTCAATAAAAAGCTCAACCAGTGCCTCCGCTGATCAACATGCGTATTTTTCTTCTTCAAAGAACAATAAAATCCTTTTCCAACTAAACCAAAAAATTCTGATGAGCACGATGTCCTAAGGCAAAGAAAATCACGTTCCCCTATCGAACATAATATAACTAAAGATATTGTTTAGATCATCCGGAGCAACTTTGCTATAATCACAAAGAAGAAATGTAATGAAGACATGTTAGTCCCATAAATCTAATATATAAAAATTAATATTTCTTTGTTTTATAGTCTGTTGTAACGTTCATCCGATTGCAATATGTCAACGTAGCGCTTCCACTTGCGCAAAGGTTATAGGCATAGTACAATGGAAATGTATGTAGTATGGCTGTCGTACATAGACGCAAATGTAGCTTCACTATGCGCACGTTCTGTTGAGCTTGCCTTTTTCTAGTAGTGGTAGTAGAGCTTAGGGTGAGTTTCTATTTGTTAGCAATAGAGAAGAATCAAATCCGTTCGTTTACCGCTACATATAAGTTTTCTATAATTCGGCGATTTTGAAATGTTAATCTCTCGTTTTTTTAAATTTATTATTATTATTATTATTATTATTATTATTATTTCATCTTTCAACATTTAATAGTTTAATTGTTGGGAAGGGATTCTGAAACTCAAGAAAGCGTGCACAGATGATTTTCTCCCCCATACGTCACATACAGTTTTTGACAGAATAAATAAATAAATTAATTAATTAATTAAAATGGAGTCGTTGTTAACTAAGATTTATGCGTTTACGATGATTCAAGCGCCCCTAAAGAAAAGCTCTAAGCAACCCTCCACACTCTAGAATATATTAAGCGCGTCTTTGCTGCATATTCTGCCCCTGCGATTGTGAAATATCAACTGGAATTATTAACTTGAAGGTTATCTCGTGCAAGTAAATCAAATTTCTCCTAAACAGAGCCATAGCGAATGCATGCCCAAACTTGAGGGAGAACGTTTTAACAATAGGATACTTGACAACCGTGTCCAAACCAGGACATAGAACAAACCCACACTCACGAGAAAGTCTTTCATCTATTAAGATTTTTGTACAGCTTACCGTAAAACGTGATTAACAATCACGTGCTCAGTATCTTGTGAAGTGTAATACATTGCAGTAATGAAGCATTGCTGGGTTCACTAGTTTAAAATAAAAATGTTCATTGCGCGTATCTTTTACCCGATTCACGATTTTAAATTTCACGAAAATTTCAATTCACACGATACCAATACCTTTCATGAAGGATTAAGTACTTTCGTGGGCACCACAAACTGCTCAAGCAGTTCTGACATTGACAGTGAATAGAAACTGTCAGATGCACAGACAGCTAAGGAATACTCAACCGAATCAGTTACAGTTTTGCCAGTTCTAGAAACTAAGCTGGGGCTGTTCACGAATTTCCTAAACTTCATGGACAGCGAAGCGAGCCAGGTAAAATCTGATGGGTATCCGTTTCAGCCAACAGAACGATTTGTATTCTGAGTTATCTCAGAACAGTTGAACTGGACTCTTACCTCAAACAGGTCTTTCTTACATAGGCGTCTGGCCCTTCACACGAAATCGTTATGTTACGCCTATTAATTCTCTAAATCTATATAGTAAAGAACTGTACTGTCAGCCCCGACGAAAGCGACTAATGCTTTGAACAATTTGATTTAGTAAGAACCTCTTTTTTGCATTTACAACTACGCTACAAACGTCATAAGAAAATAAAACATCGTCCTCTACTATTCTCTCACTTAACTCCCAACGTAAAACAATTTTCGTCACGCAGAATTCGAATCTCCTGAAGCCAACGACGCTCGCCTTCACTCTGGCAATGCAGTTGGCAACTCTGCACCGCGAGAGCCAATCCATAGATGGCAAACGCCGCGCACGCAGCGACCTTTCCCGCCATTGGCTCACGGATGCGCCGGCTCTATTGCCTTCATTTGATTTTATGAGGCGCCGAACGACAAGGCACAAGGGCCGCCGCAAATGGGATTACTCCGATGAAGTGACGGAAAGAGGGGAGTGGGGTAGGTCTGCGCCGACGAGGACGGACCGCCATTGTGCCCCAGCCATCCCACCAGCACAATCTAAGAGAAACCAGCAAAAATCCATATTTAGCGCAACAATATCTTTATGGGTTTGTTGCAGGCTTTATTTTAAAACGAGAGAGTAGTTTTACGACACTGGAACATTTTTTTTTTCTTTTTACAAAAAAATTTGTTTGCGAGAGAGTATGCGGCAGCTATGTCGAAAGGGAACTAAAATTTTGTTAGACTGTTTTGTTAGAAATTTGTGTCAGAATATAAAATAAATCTAACAAGTCAACGCTCTTCGAAACCCTCGCTCCTATCATCAGTGGAGTTCAATTTTGTTCAAAACCGGACTGCAACTCATGCTTTTCCATATCTGATTTACTATGTACTGCTACATTAGCGACCGATCACAGAATTATGAAAGAATGAATTCTTTACAATCCCAAATGTGTGTACTTCACACTGTTAAAACGTATTACAATGTTTCATTAAAAAAAAAAACACAGAAGTACATTCACTTTTTTAAAGAAATTCTTAAGTAAAGAAATTGATTACAAAGAGATTGAAGTATAAGAGAAGTAAAATTTCCGTTGCTTCCAGCTTTAGTAAAACTATCGCTCGTAATTTATTCAGACGAATATATGTAAAGAATAAATTGTCACCTGTACCATTCCCAAAAAATTACATAGTGACAAATTTTCAGAAATGGAATACAATTTACACATACGTAATTAACACAGAAATTTAGCGACATCACAGTCGATGGCGTTTCATTGAATAGATTTGCATGTAACGGAAGCAATATATCTCCACACTATGATGCAAAGAAGCAAGAAATAAAGCAATGGCAAAAGAGCTTTCGAAGTTCCCACCAAAATGTAAGGAAAAACATCTGTATGTAAGAAATGTGTAAGAGTCTGTACTGAAACGAGAAACAAAGAAATAGAGAAAGCTTTGAATGTTTTTCAAACTTTTATTTGATCTTCACATTTTCGCATCAGTGTCCGCAGAATTTCCCCAAAATTTGCCACTCTGAAGGAAGATATACAGCAACTCTCTATTGGAAATTGCACAGCCGTATCTTCCAATGAACCCTGTCAAGAAAACGGCGCAATTGGGATCGCTGAACCCACCATTTGCCCAGAGTTCCTGGCTTAAACTGGTTGCAGGCAAAAGGCGTTGCTCCTCGTATTTGTATTTAGATCCCTGTAAAATAAGGACGAAAAACAACTAGGGAAGATACTCTACAATTATTCCTACTGTTTCGCAAATGCATTTCTGAAGAACAGAAGTGGGTCTCTGAAAGACACAGTTGCAAATAAGAACAATTAGGCAAATCTAAATGTGGACGAGGTAATTGACAAAAAATAGCCAAAATAATTGTATCAACGTGTTCACGGGATGACAGTAAACAAGCTTATGAATTTAGGTGTTTCATGAGAACATGGGGATTACGAAAAGGTGGGTACGTCTAGAAATTTGCGAATACAGCGGTTCTGAGAATCACAACTGATGGTCTCCGATCCTAGAAAGGCAAAATATTTTTAACGAACTTCCCAGTAATTGTATTTTTATAGATCAATATACGTAGATAAACAGCCATAATTATAGATGAACGGCCGTATGCTTAATCTCAAAAGATAAATATATAAACATTGAAATGATGAAAAAGGGGAAAGAGCACGAGCAAAAACGCAGAAGAAGAAGAGGAATGCAGGGTGGAAGAGGAATAGGAGGGAAAAAGAGAAGGAGGGCAAGGAAGGGGAGGAGGAGGAAGGGGGAACAGGAGAAGGAAGAGGAAAAATGAGGAGGAGGGAGAAGAAAAAGAGGAGAATAAAGTAGAGGAGAAGGGGGATGAGGAGAAGAAAAGAGGAGGTGGAAAGGAGAATAGGAGGGAGAGGAAGGAGTTGGAGGAGAAGAGGAGGGAAGGGATGAAGGGTGCGAGAAGAAACGGAGAACAAAAGGAGGGGGTGGAGAAAAGCAGGGAGGAGGAAGTGGAGGAGAAGAAAAGGAGGACGCAGGGAGAAGAAAACAAGGAGGAGGAGTTAATCCAAGTGCAGTAAGAGCGAGTTCGGTGGCAGGCGGGCCGGCGCCGCCATAACAGCCCGTCGGCGGGCGGCGGGCGCCGGCCTTCGGGAGTCGTTCACCCTTCCGCCGCGGGTCGCGTGTGCCCACGCCCCCTCCGCCACCAGCACCAGCGCAGGCGCGCGTGCTCTCGGAGAACCAGCCACCCGCCGTCGCCCCGCACGGCACGCCCGCGCCGCCGCGGAATATTTTTCTCACGTGCAATCCGCTGGGGGCAGCTCACACGAGGCTGCGTGGAAGGCACGCCTTTGACTCTTAATAACGTTATATTGACTTAACGCAATTAGAGGAACGAAAAACACTCTTTACGGCCGGTAGCCGTGAACGATTGTAACTCCTCCCCCCTCCCAGCCCATTTGATCTCAGTGTTCCGAAAATGGAGCCATCGAACTCATCAAGGGTTTCTTTTCAGATCTCAAATATTCTTTTGCAAATTGTGTGTCTTCAAAGAACGAAGACATCCTAAATGGAACATATAAGTCAGTTTTTTTCATCTCTGATTGCCAGACGATGATTTTCGCGTGATCGCTAAGGTATTATAAAGTCCCGGCCAGGGTGTACATATGACTTGGATTGGTTCGAATCCTCATCTAAAACCCTGTTTACTTTGAGGTGCTATACCTCTGGAGTTGAGTCGAAAGGAGACATCGGTGTAAAGCAAACGATGGTTGCTCCGCATCAAAGCTGAGGGGATATACGCAGCTAAGTTCTAACGGTTTTACAATTTATTAAAGAAACGATGCTCATATAACCAACTGTCGGTTCTTTGGAGCGCTCTAGTTGTATAATTTAGAAACATAAGAATGAAAATAAATGGTATGTAGCAAAAGATGGCATAAGAGTACTCATATTGAACGAAATATATTTATTATTGATATGTTTTTCTTATCGGACGGTATTACCAAAAGTAGTGAGCGCCACACGTCTGATATCAGAAATAACGGACTGGATTGGTTAAAAACCTGTTACCGTCTCGTTTACTAAACTTCAACCGCGTCCTTCATTTCCCTTTATATTGTATAATTGTAATGACGTTAATTACTAGTATAGGACGACTCGCATTTTTAGGCTCTAATGAAAACATTAACATATTGTTTACCTCATAAATGTGATTCCTTGAAATTGTTAATTTACAAAATGAGTTCATACTTGCTTGCTAAAAAATAATGAAACGGATATTTCATTGGCTCAAAAATCCCACACGTCTACTGAAGCGCGACGCCATGGCAGCGAGTGGTTAAATAGTCGATGGCAGGGTGCGTGTGATTGATTAGTGACGAATGGACACGTGAAATGCTAATTAGTCCCTTAAGTATAGTGTACATGTTTTTATGGCGGGAGGTTGCGTTGATATTCTCCCGCTGGATGGCGATATCCAGAACCGCCCTACCCGTTGCCTTGCGGGTTTTTCTCTAACAAGGTATTTCCCATCAGATGGGCATCACCTCAGCCGGGACAAGCTGTAAGCTCCCGACTAGTCACCCGATACGTGTGGTGGTGTAGTGCATGTAAGAGTGTGTGTGTAAGTAAGGGGTGAGGATAAGACAAGACAGAGGAACGAAACTCGAGCGGTCCGAAGTCAGTTTGGTAGGGTACTGATCAGGCATTCGTATGGTGATGATCGCGGAGAAGGTCGATGGATGGGTGGTTGGTACGGTGTGTGGGAGAGTGCTGGGACGGTGAGAAGGTGGTCGGTGAGACGGTGGGAGGGGTGAGGGAAGGGTTAGTGAGCGAAGGGGGGGTGAGGGGACGGTGGGTGAGCGGGACAGTGGGTGAGCGGGAAGATGGGTGAGCGATATGGTGGGTGAGCGGGACGGTGGGTGAGCAGGACGGTGTGTGAGCGGGACGGTAGGTGAGCGGGATGGAGGGTGAGTGATATGGTGGGTGAGCGGGACGGGGGTGACGGAGTGGGGGTGGGTGAGCGGGACGGGGTGAGCGGGACGATGTGTGAGCGAGAATGTGGGTGAACGGGATGCTGGGTAGGTAGGACAGTGGAGGGAGGTTAGTAGGGGCGGTGGGAGGGTATTTAGTAGGGACGGAGTGCGAGTGGACGCTGGGCGAGGGAACCCGGGTGTGTGGGTCGCGGGGGGTGGGTGGGTGGGAGTGTCCGCGTGGACGCGACCGAACAAACGCCGCTCGCTTTGACGCCGCCTCTTTGCGCCCGCGCTGTTCGTTCGCCGGGCGCTCTCCGCTGGGACGCCCCCGCGCCGCTTCGACGTGATTGCCGACATGCCTTCCATGGAATTTCTCCGCGCCCGTCCTTCGAAATAAACCCACCCACGCCAGTCCATTAGGTATTAACACTCTAGCACGTACTACGAAGCAAACTACTCTATTACAAGGACCGTTTATCTGCTATGATCCCTAGGTTTACTGTACAACGGAGTACTTAAATTGGTAGGAAATGCACGGCATATTTTATAAGCTGTTGATGTGTGGAAGTTCCGTCAACACAAGTATAAGGACAGCATCACGAAATTTTACACTGGAATAAAGCAAGGAAGTTACTCGATAACTGAACCGCGAAAATATACGTTTTCTCTGGAAATGCAATCGAGGTACACGAAGTAATACCAATATTTGTGAGAATATTTGATATTATCTCCACGTTTTTATTCTTGTAGCTTCGCAATGCTGTAGCAGTGACAGTCTACTATATACTATTTTACAATCATTAACAATCGTTTCTGCGGTGCTGTATTATTTGTATCAGATGCCCCAAACGCTAGATAGGATGTCCTGGCATTCCATTTCCCAACTCGAACGTTTGAGTATAAATGCAAGGTAAAGGACCTTAAAGAAGAAGATATCTCAAAGGCCTGCAGACATGACCAAACAACAGCACAAAGGTATTACAAAAGTCCAAAATATTATGAAATAATCACAATCAACTTAATATTTTATGAAAACGAAACCTGAACATCAGAAGGAAACGCCACGTGCTGCAAAATCAACAAAAATAACTCCACTATGAGCAGAACACAATGTAAGCAGAGCGCTTCTATTTCAGACAGGTGAGATATTTAACCTGCGCGTACGAGCACATGAAACGCAATTAAACAGAACTCTAAAAAAAGTTCTATCGTTATTTTTTTTTACACGTGGTGGCCACTTATTTCCTGAAACAAATTTCCCTGACGTTTAATGTTTTTCCAGTGGATTTGTTTTTACTTTTCACTCATAAGATTGGTACGATTCTCACACTACTTTTTTCAATATTAAAGGAAACCTTATACTAATTTGTCACCTCTGCTTTCACTGCGATAAAGTACAAATTTAAAAAAGTGCTCAACTAATAAAAAATGGACTCAAAACTGTTTGCTGGACTTTGTTGTTATTTAAAGGAATAATGTCTATTTACAAACCCGTCTCAAAATTTTCCCTGACTTCTAACGATTCTTCCACAAATTCCCTGATTTTCCCCTGACTTTTCGAAAGCAATGACATTTTCTCCGGTTTTCCATGTTTTGCAGAAAGTGGCCACCCTGTTCCACGAACGTGATCGGCTTCCGTGAATTGTGTCCCGACTCTGAGCGGCTGGCCGCCGCGCGTGGCCACTGAGCGGGGCAGGGTTACGGCAACTTGGCAAAGCCTCGATCAGGGCGTGTAATCGCGTTTGTCCCACATATAGGACGCCCACGCGCTTTAATTGGTAGATCGCGCCCGGGCGCTGCGAAGTCAAAACACCACACGCCTCACCATCGCAGCATCCAAACATTCGGAAGCTCTAAATACGCGGAAATTCGTAGGGAAACACGCGCTTCCTCAAATGTTTCGGATCACAGATTAAAAAGAGGGACCCCTTTGTTGTGGAAACCAGAGGACCGAAAGCTTAGAAATTTAGAATGTAGTCTTTGTAATGGCTTAACCGATGTGAATCGAATAAGAACAGGACACGTTCGATCAAAAGCAACACACCTGGGATATCAGTTCGCAGTGTAATGGCGGTGCAACCGAACACAAAGGTGGTCAGATAAAATGATGTAGGTGACGAGGAGGTGAAGAAGGCGAGGAAAAGAAACGCGGAGGGGGGGGGGGGACAGGAAGAGAGGAGAAAAGAAAAGACAATGAGGAGGGTTGGAGAAAGCGAGAGAAGGAAATTCGGAGACTGGGAGGATGACGACCACAACCAGGGCCTAAAAACGAAGAGAGAAAAACGGCATGGAGAAGCGAAGAAAAAGAAATTTCAGGGACTGAAACGGGGGGCGGGAGTTCAGAGAACGTCGAGTCTGAAACGCACTTACTCCAAATTTGACTACGAAGCCACTCTCACAGGGAACAAACTTGACGAATGGGACTCGGACAAGCTGAAAACATACCAAATGCATTCCCGAAGATCGAGAGAGCTGCAATCAACTTCAATCAACGGACCCATATAGGTTAAAAATTCGAGTCAGAATTCCCCTTCGCTTAACCACGAGATCCGAGTACTCAATCCCATGGGGAATACTTTACGGACGAAACCTTTCGGCTCCTGATATTCTTTAGAATATTGTTCGTGTCTAGAAGCGTAATGTAAAACTGAGCTCATAGTCACATTTTTTCCTTCTAAATTCTACAGGGTAGGTGGTGATATGACCTCGCCCGACAACGAAGTGGCTGACAGAGAGGAAAGCAAAATGGAGTGAGACGTTAAAATGGAAATACGAGACGCGCAACCTGTACGGGGGTAAAATTACGCGTCAGTGAGCGCCTTTGATACATGGTTAAACACGATACATCAAATATTGACGGATAAAGCTGTCACGTATTCTGATAAGGAATGGTTCATTAGACAGACACAGCGGGCGCGCAAAGCTGGGTTCCTGGGAGCTACATCCCACCATGTGTAAGTCAAAACTTAACAGGCCGTCGTTGCTTATACGTACTTGCAAGCATGATCTTGTAAGGAACTAGAGTAACCCGGTTTACAGAGAACGATTTACTTTGGATGAGGGAGCATAATCATTAAAGCCTGGTCTTGTGGCAAGAAAACGACGTGCCCCTGCAACAGTTGTTGGGGTTGTAGTAGGATCTCGTATCACCATTCACAGTGAGCAAGAAAATAGTTCAAACATTTCAAGTATCAAACAAAAGTTATGCTCATGGTCTTCAGAACATTCAATGATAATAACATACCTCTAATTTAAATTAGCAATATTTGAGAGGAGACGTGGGGTGCAATCGATGGAGAGTGAAGAGGAGAGAGCTTCACAGAAAGCGCGCATACAGCACTGAGCGTTCGCATTCTCAGGCCTTCAAAACGCAGAGGTAAAACACAGCCACCCCTTCGTTACTAAAAGCGACGCGGAATTGGCCAAACGAAACGGGTGAGCGATCGGACAGAAAGGCGTGAGAGTACCGATGTCGTTAGATCCGGAGCAATAGATACACGCGGTAGTACGCTGACGCCTCGAAAGCCGAGCGAAAACAACAACAAATCGCTCCAATGTCGATGAGGCGCGGAGTGGGGGTGAGTATGCCCCGTGGAGGGGTGGGAAGGGAAGCGGAGAGGAGGGCGGTAACACGGGGAATGGAAAGAGATGAAGAGGAGACGACGGCAGGGGAGTTTAGCGGGAACAGGCGTGGTAACTGGGGAGAAAAAGGAGAAAAATGGGATGGAGAGAGGAGAGGGGGGGTTCCGGAGGGAGGAGTAGAAAGCGGAGCGGTGGGGCCTGCAGAGGAAGGGAAAAGAAAGGAGGGGAAAAAAAGGAAAGGAAGGGAAAGGAGGAATTGAGGGTCGGAGCGGGATTGTCCCGGACAGGAAAGACAAGGGGAGACAGGGGAACGAGCCGTGGGGGAAGGGAGAGGGCAGGAGAGACTGGGAGAGGAAAGGGGAGGAAGGGGCCGGAGGGGAAGGGCGCAGTGGTGGGCGAGGGAGGGGGCGTGTCCCACGGTGGAGAGCGGAGGAGAGGGCTCGCGCGCGCAGATCCCCTCCGCAGTGCGGTGGAGCGGCGGCGCGGGGTCGATGCGGGGAGGCGAGGGGCGGGGCGCGGGGGAGGAGGAGGACGCGCTGTAAATCGGAGATTTGTGCTCGGGTCCGTCGGCGAGGGCGCGGGGGGGGGGGGGGGGGGGGCCATCGGGCCGCCCGCGTCGGACAATGACTGATGATGCCGGCGCGCGGAAAGATAGCGACGGCCAACAGCGCAGCCGCGCGCGAACACGCCCCCGCCACCCCCTTTGCCCCAACCCGCCTACACACACACACACACACACACACACACACAACCGCATTCCGTGCCGTGGCCCTGCACGCACGCCTACAACACACTGCAGCTCCTAACTACCTTCGACTATACGCTACCGATACTATACGCTAGCGGTGGGCTGCTCTGATCGGTAGTTTTCCGTTTTCCTATCAGCACCGGGCGAATGCCGCGCACGATCTTTATTTCATCTTCCTTGTCCTATCCTCACCCCTTACTTACACTCACATTACACTACACTACACTACACTAACACACTAACACACACACACACACACACACATATACCGGGAAACCGGTAGGGAGAATAGAACGTGTCCCGGCTGGGCCGAGATGTCCCGCTGGTGGGAGATACCTGGTTGGCGATAATCCCGCTAGCCTGCGAGAGGTCGGCGCCGGGTCTCGCCATCTAGTGGGAAAAGATCACCGCCACCCCCATCACAAATGTAGTATATCACCGGAACTTAAAGAGAATTTGCAAAACACGAAGCGCTGTTACACATTGAGGGGGCTAAGATTCTGGCGACCCAAAACCGGATGCGCTTGTAGGGCGGTGACGAAACACAGCGGGCGGGACTGTGGGGCGGATAAAATTGGAGTGGTTCGGAAGTGGGTCAGAGTGTGTGGGATTAAGCGGGACAAGGTAGAGAGTGGAGGGGAAACGTGGGACGGGGCTGAGTCGGGCGGGGAGATGGGGCGGAGAAAAGGGGGGAGAGAGGAAGGGGCTGGGCAGGGAATAGAGCGAGCACAGAGCAGCGAAGCGGGTTATAGCGAGGATGGGTAGAGGTAACGGGAGTGAAGTATAGCCGAGCGGAGCGGCTTAGGAAGTAGCGGGGCTTGTGCAAAGTGTAGTGGGAGTGGGGCACAGCCGTGAGGAGCCGGTAGAATGCGGAGCGGACACCGGGATGAAGAATGGCCGAACGAAGCGGGACAAGCCGGAGAAGGGCCCGCTCCGCACAGGCGAGGTCGTAACCGCGCGGGGCAGACCCAGAACGGGCATGGGCTCGTGGGCGGGGTGTGGGGAAAGGGGTAGGGGGAGCGATGACGGCGCGGAGCAGCGCGCTCGACGGTCGTCGGTGTGGCTTGGAGAGATTCCGATTGGATTCCTGCGCTCCACAAGGACCACTGCACTCTCGCGGAAATGCACTGAGGGCGCGCCACCGCTCCCTAGCACACCGGAACTATCTTTCCTAAATTTTTCCCCTTTTTACTTTTTTCATATTCTATCCCTTTCTTCTCATTGGCCCGTAAGTACCTAGTATATTCATTACATTTTCAAAAGCGGTGTGGAACTCCAAGATGGTTTCTGAAAACGCTGTATGCTGAAAGATAAGTTGCTGACTGTATTTCTCCATTCGGCCTTTCATGTGAATTTCTTGTTAAAATAGGTTTCTCTACAAGATAGCGAATCCTCAGGCATTCAACCTTATAACGATAAAAACGTAAGTAAAAACAACTAGACGAAAAAATGCCCAAAAACATTGCAATAATTGTCTTCAATACAGAATTATTCTAAATTTCCTGGGCATGTGTTCATTTTTCCCCACGACAGTTACACCAAACGAAACAGCCCTATTTTCATATTACGGACAAAACACTCCCAAAGTCCGTTACCGAAAAATCATTTCGCGTAACTAACGACTCCCTTATCGGCTCCAAGCGAAGCAGCTCGCAACATTCCGAAGAAGGGCACAGTAATTACCCAAACCGCTTCCTCCTTCTCATCCATCAATTTTTTCACCTTAACTCCTTTCCCACCTCCTTCCCTTTCTGCCATACCTCCTTATTCGCCTCCATTTAGCGTTCGTCCTCCTTTCCTTCAGCTACTACTCCACTTTCTTCTTCTCGCCCTCCGCCAACACTTCCTTCAACCCCTCCTTCGTCCGCGAAGGGAGGTATAATTAAGCGACTGCGCAACGCGAGTGAAATTTGTAACATGAATCCCAATGCCTAATTTGAGGGCGCGGGGCCCTGCCGTACAAAGTGGCGGAGGTGGCTTTCAAAAGCTCGTTTGGGACCTTATGGAGAGCGGGTGAAGCTTCGATGCAACGGCCGGCGCGCGAGAATGAATTAAAGGGGTAAATTAGGACGGAAGCATTTGCGGAAGGCTCGTGAACTAAATTCATGCGTTTCCACCAACTGCCGGTTTTTTTTAATACAGTTGGGGAGGGATAATCACCACAATTTCTGGCGGTTTCGTGTTCGGAATCCGCGTACAGAAATTGGCTTCCTCTTTATTTCAGAACAAGTTATGAAAACGCGCATGTCAAAACAGCACTAAATTATCAGAGTCTATACTGATGTTACGAAAAACATGTTTGAAAATGTTAGGCACAATACGGTATTCGAGATTAATGCCATTCTTAGCCAAGGGTCAATTTGTGCTCATCACAACTCAGCTGGCGCATTTCAACGGATGAGCTATCTCAAAAGGAAGCACTTGCAACCAGCCACACACCACTGTACTGCGGATTGCCTACGAGCCCCTGAGAACTGCTGAAAAATTGGTGTAGAAACCGCAGATTCCTCTCATAGATGCCGCATTGTATTTTAATGAATCGCCAGAGTAAACGAACAAATTTCTTGCCTTAAACTAATACGGAAAAGAAATAATGTAATCAAATAATCAAAAATATTTTCCTCCACTTATGAAAACTTCTTGCAAAATGAAATTACACACAGCATTGCAAAAACATTTGGATAATTTTCTACTTTTCGTGGGAAATATCCAAATAAGTGTCGCTTTTCCCTAGTACAACTACTACGTGTAATGTCGGAATTACGACTGTAATTTCTTGGTTTTTGAAGCTTCACTATTGTGTTTCAAAGAGAGACCACGACCACTAAATCTTCTCGCATATGACACGAAGTCTGCCTCTGTGGCAAAAACCGAGTCAACATTAGGCCTTTCTCGGAATCCCGTGACATTTGACGTCTCACGCGTTTCGTACGCAAGACCGCTCGTCCGATAGTGCGCGTGTTTTCGGCATGTCAGCACACACACCCGGCCCCCTCGCCCCGCCCACCCCTCACGCCCGCGGCGCCGCGGACAGCGCGGGGACTAAATTAGCGGCTTGTCCGCATCGGCCGGCCTCGGCAACACGGCGTCCCCGGGGCCCCCCCCCCCCCTTCCGATCCGCCCCCCCTCACTAACTCCACCCACATCCCGCCCAACCAGCTCTGCTCATCTGGTCCATACTATTCACCCAAACCCGCCACCGCCAACCCCTCCCTTCCCCCCCCCAACCCTCCGTCCAACCTCACCAGCTCCATCTAACTCACCCGCTTTATCCAAGCTCTTCCCGTTCAACTCCCCATCTCCTCCCGAGATCCTCACCGCCCTATCCTGTCACGCTCTACCACACCCAACCCTCGTGCCACTCACAAAACTCCGGACCCCGCTTCTCCCCAGCTCTCCCTCCTACCCCCCTCTCCTCACCGCCACGCCCACCGTGCTCCGCGCCGGAAGGACGCAATTCCAACCAAACGAGCGCACGTAGGCCGTTTCAACACAAACTGCCCCATGGAGTAATGAGCTATTGGCAACACGAATCACGTTGCAGTCGTGGTCTGCCAAGTGTTTGGTGTAAATTTCCCTCAATTTGTAAGAAAATGTGGAAACAATACATTTTGTATTATATTTATTCTAAGAAGTTGCATTACATAATTATTAACATTATTCATTACAATGACAACCCTACGTTTTGTTGTTCATAAACCAAACATAAAGTGGCAGTCGTCACTATTTATTTACGTTTTCATAAACCTAACACGTGGGAAGGTAGAAAATTAAAACACCCAGAAATAATGATTGAGCCTCTTTCGAATATCGTACCGACGCGTCGGTCGCGACGGTCGCGACGGTAAGCAATATTTAATGCAGTCAACATTATATTGAACAAACAAATCGCATCTCGCCTTTGTGTTTGAAATACAAATTTGACCGAGACTTCATCATAATGCTTATACAATGTAACAGTAACATATATTTATAAATAACAAAGTAAAATACATTACTTTGCGGTTTACTGCAATTAGTATGAAGATATTGAAATTCTGGATTCAAAATGGAATGTATCTTACCTGTAACAAAAAGAAAAATACATTTTACACGCCACTCATTTTTTCACACTCATTAAACTATCAATTACTGTGTAGAAGTTTACAGTAAATTTAGTATAATCTTATAATAACCAGTAAAACTCTAAGCGAAAACATTTTTGTTAGCCAATTAATAAAATCGAACTAAATCACATAGAAAACAATAAATTAACGAGGCACGTTCCTCAGGCCAAATGGTGGAATGAATCCGGAGCCCGCTACACCGGACGCCGCATTCCCGAAGAACCAACAGATGCGGCCGCAGATGGCAACAGAACCGCCCCCGGCGCAATCACATTCCCTCTACCTCTGTTTACCAATTTCATTATGGGTCGCTTCATCAGAGAGCGCGCGAGGGGCGGTGGGGAGGGGGCTGTCCGTCTCCCCCTTCCCGCCCCCCTCACTGCGAGAGCCTTCTCTCATCCAAAACCCTTCCCTTTGAGGCCTTCGAAATCTCACTCCACCCCTCCCCCACTCCCAGTCTTTGTTGGCAGGACCAGCTTCAGAGCCTTGTGGTGCGCCTGGCTAGAAGAGCAACGCTTTTTTCCTCGGTGTGTGTGCGTGTGTGTGTGTGTGTTTTGGTGTGTGTGCACGCTCCTCGCCAACTCGGTCTGTGATGTTTGGAGATGCTTATTTCTGTAATGGACCCAATTTCGCAAAGCCCGCGTTGTGCTGCAGCTTCCCCCCGCGCAGCGGTGCCGAAGAAACTAACCGCTGCGTTGTTCGCGGCGGAAGAGGCGGCGGCAACCGTCTACCTTCCTTGGACTCGGACCGAGGAACACAAAGGGTTTGTTCGGTGCGCTCGCCGCACACGAGGTCAAAGGAGAGAGCTGATATAAATCGTATTTGTTCGCGATATGAACTTTTCTCTGCGGCGGACCCGCGCACGCACGGGGAGCGCTCGTTTGTATTCATTAGAGTTCGTAATAAGTCTTCCCTTCCCCGACTTTCATGATGTTGGGTTTCACTCAGTGAAAAAGAATAGAGTATAAAAAGAACATTCTACGTAATACAAATATGAGCACAAACAGGATTTGGTTGGTAAAACTAAGCTGCGCGTTATCGTATTCAACTGCAGGCAAAGCCTTGGAAAAGAAGATCGGTCTATCACAAAACGGGTTTCCCCAAATACACATATGTGCACTGTAGTTACCTATTCTAGACAATCATAACAATCAATACTTCATATTCAGACAATAAAATGCCAAGTGTTTACGTTTTGCCTTATTAAACGATGTATTTTCGGACATAATGTACAAATGCGCACAAGAACAGGAATAACGAAAAAATCCTTCCATAGATATACAAAAATAACAAACAGCAACTTTCTAAGATTTTTGCATACAAAAAATCAAAAGAATAACTGATGACATTCAACACAAGTATCAAGAAATGCCTTAAAAGTTTCAGATTTTTGTTCATTAATTACTATGCAGAAGAAAGTATATCATGGGCATGAAAATTTCAACGTAAACCCGCGGAAAACAATTCGTAGCGCATGTTTTCTATGATTACTTCTAGTAAAACCTAGCACAACTGTCCATACAAAACTACTGTAAAATACGCTACTTATAAAGAAAATAACGTATCTCAATGCATTCCCTACCATGGACAAATTAATTAGTTTGCCAAATAAAGAGGAGATAAAATTAAATTCTTCATGCCTCTTCCACTCTGCAACTGCCACAAACGTTATGCATTGGGAGAATGTTTATTTGAAAATCAAAAAGGCTATAATATCTAAGTTTCGTATTACTATCAAATATTCGCATTCAAAATGTGAACAATAAAGTAAACCTAAAGGTACACATTAACAAAAGCACTAATTAACCTGCACCTGATAAAAAAAAGTTGTTGACTGAAGGGTTTCATGTGATGGTTTTAATCAATTACGAACGATTTGTATTCTTCCGTTGTTGACTACAAAAATAACAACTGGAAAATTATACAAGTATATGAACATCTTTACAAATGAAAGATAAACACAAAGCTAAAATGAAGGAAACCTCATGTAATTGAGGTTACTTTTTCTCCTTTTAAAAAAAAGAACTTTTAATCTACAGAATAGCAATGAACTCAAGTTATTCCTTAGCACAAAAGAAGAACAAAAAGCACTCCATACGACCACTTGCAACAAATTCTCAGCCAAAAGCAACAAAGATGGCCCGTTCCTTTCCCGCCAACTACTAACACAGACAAGCAGTCAACGAAGTGTAAGTAACTCTCAGTGGACAGCTCTAACACCGCTACTTGTCTGTGTCAAAGGACAGCTCCACTCACTCGGAGAGTGGCTAGCAGCTGCCGCCTTTGGACCGCGCCTTCCTTTCTTCTTCCACGATGCGGCTCCTTCAAGCGCCAGCTAGAGTATTGAGCTGTAGATGAACCGCACAGAAAACGACCTTGTCGACAGAGTTTGCCTCTCGGGGCGTAGGGGAACTGTCCCTCACTTCCGGCTCTCGTTGGCGTGGGGACGTCCCGGGTCTTGGGTTATTGGAGCTATGCATCGGTCACGCGGTTGGAGTCTTTTGTGAATAACGCAACTATGGTTCGAGTACCATCAAATGTCACAGTTCCGGAACGCCTGATGACATCACGTTACTAGACAGAGGGAAAGTTGCAGTGTACCAACCGATAGTTCTGGCAAGGGCACTACAGCCAATTATTGTTGTATCGCATGCACTGAGGAATATTTCTTTCTATGCTGTTCATTGTAGAATATTTCTTTCTAAGCCGTTCATGTGATAAGATTACAAATGTACGGAAGTTGAAAACTTACCACAAAAATTGTACTACACTTCACTATATGGAATGATCTGCAACGGTGCGATGAGCATTTCTTCGGTACTGAAGTTCGAATCTAGATCGATCGATCTGGAATTGTAGAGGGCATAGCGAGTTCTCTATGGTCATTCTGAGGATTTTCTCCGTATTGTATCGTTTCCCTGTCTCTCACTCCACCACTGCTTCCTCATAACCCAAAAGAGGGCGTCATTATCACCAAAGCATATATTGCGTTCACCATTATTGCGGTCTTTGAATAATACATTATGTTTTGTCTACGTATCTTCCTCGTTCAATTACTTTCTCAACGTCTGTAGCATTCGCCTTAGGTGTCCCTTCACACTTCACTCATGATTCCGTTTTCTCTTACTCTCAAGTGTATATTTAACCTAAAACTTATACCTTCCAGAGTAATCAATTTCTCAGTCGCCTCATTTTTTAGTTAACCCTAACTACACTGTATCAGGAAAGTCTCTCCACACAAAGTGCATCACGGCCTCCTATTACAATTGCAATTATATAGGTAGCAACCTGGAAAATAAGAGTAAGGGTCTACGCGGAGAAGGAATACTTTCTTGACGCCTGTACTAATTTGTTGTTTACATCGCTGCACTGATCCAAACATGGCTACTTTTCAAGGACATATTAATAAAAATACCGATGACTTTACTGTGTTCTCTCAGTGTTCTTTTTCTGCAAGAGCCTTCTTAAATCGGTTTAATATTCCCTACTCACGTGCCCCACCAAGACCAAGACGCCCCACCGACCCCCTATCGTGTCACCAATTTCTTCACCCAACACCCACCCAAATACATTCCCTTTCCCTGTCACTCTTCATTCCGAAGCACTTCGCAGCTAGGTCGAATTCAGTCGCTGTCTGGAGGAGAATTCTAGCGGACGGCTGCTCTGATCGGTAGTGTTCCGTAGTTTCTCCGATCAGCACAAGGCAAATGCCGGAGCAGTACCCTACCAAACGGGCCACGGACCGCGCGCGACCTGTTCTTCCCATTCCTTGTCCCATCCTCTCCCCTTACACACACACACACTTACACTAACATGCACTACACTACCACATATCCTGGGAGACCGGTCGGGGGCTTAGAGCTTGTCACGGCTGGGGCGGTGCCCGTCTGGTGGGAGAGTCCTGGTTAGGGGGAAACCCCACTAGCCGACGGTAGGCCGGCGCCGGATCTCGCCATTCAGCGGGGGAAGATCACCGCCATCTCCCGCGAGATAAAACCATGCACTACACTAACGGGACTAATGACCAGAGCAGTTTACGCGCCCGGAAACACGAAAAAATCAATCAATCAATCAACCGAAGCACTTCGCGATCCACCATTTCCTCCTCGCCGCGTCCGCAAGAAGCAGAAGTCGGGAAAAATCCTCGCTGCGAGTTGCATCAAGGCGCGGGGACGTGTATCGAGGACGCTTCATTACCCGGGGCTGCGGGCAGAAGGCGGGGGGACGACAGAGGGGGAGGACTGCGTCTTAGTCAGCGCCAGCCCTGCGTCGCGACGCCGCCGCCGGCACCCTCATTTGTAGCGCGTTCCGGCGCCGCGTCGCACAAAAACGACCCACTCCGCTGTAAAGGCAGGCACGGTGGGGGAGGCGCGCAAAAAATTCGCCTCCTATTACCCGTGGATTCTTCCACGTTTCCCCGACCAATCCAATTCAGTTCCTTACTCGGGTTCGCTTAGCTTCGGGTAGGCACTGCATTGCCTACTGTTTGGTGCGTCAAATTAAACATGACTGATGTAAAAGGGTGTGGCTGATGTAATATTACGTGGTATAATGATTAGGGTAACGAGCTGTTGTATCCAAGTTTGGGGCTTCAAACCCGATCGAAGCCGTGGAGTTTTATGGTAAAAAAATTCTTCGTACGCCTTCCTTCGGAGGGGAAGTAAAGCCGGTTGTCCCATGTTAGAGATTTACTGCCTGTAAAAAAATATCAAGCCTAAAAGAAGCTAATTTCAAACTGATTGTTTCGTTACCCCAGTGACACCTTCTCTCCGCCAGGTGGTGAAAGGAGGGTAGCAAAATTTGCGTGGTCAGACGGAAGAGCAGGCCTGATGACCTGAATCTCGCCACGTAAAATAAGGCATTCTTGATTTGGACTAAAATTCTATTAAAACTACACAGCAAATACATATCTAACATCCTTTCCAATGATAAGTCAACAGTTGAAATAGACGCAATCTTCTCTATTTTGGAGTAAAATAGAAGAATTCCTACATTCCATTCTTTCCATAGTTTCAAACGCTTCCTCCTCGTTTCTATGTTACGACTGTGAAATGGGTTGAGCTGGAACGCTTTATGTTTCATCTAGCGACTCGCTTAAGCTGTTTACTTATTTTTTACTTATTTTATATCAAAAAACAGTTAAAACTGCGTATGACGTGCTATGGGGAAAAGTGAATTGTGCACATTTTCAAAATTCTGTGATCCCTACACTAAGTCATATACTACTTAAATTTTGAAAAAAAAAGTCCCATGTAATAAAATCTATTTTCAAGGATAAAAAGGCCATAAATGTTGGGTTCTTATCCATGTTGTCCTTGGGAATAATACTTCCTGCCGAACAACATGGAAACGAAAATTTCAATAATTGTATTTCCCACTGAATTCTAGAAAACGTGCACAGCAAATGAAGTTACATTTATGTCCAGAAGCAAAACAAGGGGCCATCTCAGCATTCGCTCAATGGATCAGGGAAACTGGACGAAAAACCTGATCGAGATGGGGGTCATTGACCCGGAGGCTGCAATACAATACTTGTTATAGGTTGTTTATACACATTTATACAGTTCAAATGGTCAATAATGCATTATTATCACTATTAAAATTAATGTTATTTTTCTTGTGATGCTCACAGCTGTTCCGACGCCTCGCTGCTGGCACTCTCATTTGTAGCAAGTTCCAGCTTCGCGACGCGCAAACACTACACACCTATTGCTCGAAAAAAGTAGCGAGTGTGGGAGGAGCATAAATATATCACGCTGTATCCTCCATGGCTAATCTACTCCTCTCATTTCATTTCAATTTCTTTCTCCTCTATCGTTCAGTTCGGCTAATTGAGTAACTAATTCGTCGCCTATTGTTTTGTTCGTCGAAATTAACTTGTTACTATATATTCAAACCATTTCGATACATAATCTTACATCCTTTCCACCGATACCACAATCGTTGGAATCGACGCAATCCTGTGTAAACACGAGTAAAATAACAGCACACTTTCTACATTTTGTACTTTATTCTTGAGATTTCACTCTTTTGCAAATAAATGCTTTTCCTTTCTTTCCATGGTAGGTATATGGTTGAGCTGAATAAAAAAGACTCTTTACCCAGCAACATGGTTAGACTGTAGCGACGCATCGCCGCCGGCATCCTCATTTGAAACGCGTTCCCGCGACACGTGCAAAAACGAGACACACTGTTGGGGAAAGCAGTCAGAGCCTGCGGCGAGAAAAAATTGTTTCTCTCTGCTCATTCCCTTTCCGTTTAATTCTAATGGCGTTTTTCCCATGTGATGATCTTACTCTACTTTCTTAATGTTTATTACCCGTCCGTTGGTTTGATATTCAATCATGCCGTTCCGGTAGACAATGTAGCTCATCACACTGAATTGCAGTGTGGTCTTCTGAAATACACAACTTTTAAGAATATTTACCAGGCTCCTTGCCTGGACAGAAAGCAATGAACTTTCGCTTCAGCACCTGTTTAATGTTTTAAGTCCTTCCTTGTCTTTTTTTATTCTCTCCGTGGTGGAAACCAAATTGAAGCTATTTCTTAAAAATTTCAAACAATTAAAGTCTACAATGCTCTGACCAATTTTCATTGCTTTCTTAAGTTTGGCTGTATCTTATTCACTTCGCGAACAATTTATTATATCGTTACAACGAACAGCACAAACCAACAGGTGAACCTTAATTTTTATTGTTTCAAATTTCGATCCCCATGCTAAGGATTTTTTCGTATGATTCCCCACGATTTCTTTTTATTGGTAAAACTGGAAGTGCAAATTCCAAATCAGTAATTCACATACTTGCTCTATCCTACTACTTGCCACATCCACAATGTTCACAGAGCGTCTACCCCTCAAAAGTTACGCCGCACCTCTTCTCCACTCATGGAACATCTGCCTCCCCCGTTCAATTACGAAATCTTGCATTCTCCGCCTGCCCGCCGAAAGTGACTAACGCGAGCAGCCCAATTAGCGCCTAAGCGCGACGCAGTGATAAAAAGGGACGTCCATCTCGTTCAATTCCCAGCGCGAGAGAACACCGAGCGTTGCGACGCATGCCTCCGCTGGCGTCACCGTAGCCATTGCCACACATTTCGACACCGCTTTTAAATTTTCTACAGCTTCTGCCACCGCCTCGGCGTGCTCTAGAACCACAGCCTCCACTGGAAGCAATGCCTCCTCCACAATCAACGCCTCCTCACTCGCGGGCTTTGCCTCCACGCTGCCGTAGCCGGCCCTCGCCACTCCTACCACTACCGTCACTCATAAACCCGTCATCGCTATTAACACCAGTACATCCGACGAACTCCCTATCTCAACCGTTTTTTTTACAAAAGAAACAGAAAAAAATGCTTGAAAAAAAACGTTTAAATGATTTCAATGTGTGTGATGTTTAAAATAAATGAAAAAGATAAAAAATATAATTTTATAGACCAAAATATTAACTGAGAATTGAAATTTAATCACAACAAACGCGTACTTAAAATCATACGCAAAAATACTTAAAATCAACAAATTATACTTTTAGTATTGTCACTTTCAGTTTCATCAAAAGATACACCGCCCCCCCAAAAAAAAAACAACAACAACAAGGAAGACTATGGAACGATCCTACGCGGTCCATGGGCCGCTTGAAAGGGTACTACTCGTACTACTGACTGCTAGCGGCTGAATACAACCTAGCTATTTAGCTAGTGTCGGATGCCCGCCACTGTAGGAAACGAACACAAGATCCTCCCAGTCAAGAGGCCCTGCAGTGTTATCAACTGATGCCCTGACCGGCCTAAACTGGCTTCGGGCTTAACTCAGCCGTAGGGAAAGTAAATGATGGCGCTTAGTGACGCTGGCGGGCAAGGATGGCGTTCAAAGGCAAGGGAGAGGAAAGCGAAAATTGAGAGGGAACACAAGCAGAGCCGAGCAGGAGAATGAGACGAAACAAAGCAGAGGAAGCAGAAACAGAACAAAGGAAACAGACGCAGACGAAAGAGATGGCGGAGGAGCAGCAGAGGCATAAATGGAGGTTTAGGGACGTGCGGAGGTAAGAAGGAGGACGATGGGCGGTCCGGCATACGGTGCGTCCAGGCCCAAATGCCAATATTTCAGCCGTCATGCTGCGACGACATATTTTGCCCTGAAGAAGCTCGCACAAAACGGCTGGAACGTTGGCATCTGCGCCTTGGACGCAGAGTCTCCCGGACAGTCAAGTAGCTACTGACTCCGGCCGCGGAAGCTTACTATCTCAAGATGGGAGGGGTTGGCGAAATAAGGGAAGTGGAAGCGGAGGGGTGCGGCCCATTGAGTGGGAGGGGCGGAGAGAGGGGGCAGTGCCGGAGGCGCCACTAGGAAGCTGAGCCGGAAAGCGCCGGCTGCTAAAATGGAGTGGAAGGCAGAACAAGCTTCTGCTCGGAGGGTGGAAGTGTCTTTCCACGACGCGCTGCACATTCAGCTGCAACTTCGAGAAAACACATGGTGGGCCACGGCCGTAGCCAAGGAGACCGAGGATTAACGTGCCGACTGCATGCTCCCCAGGCGCACGTTTCAACTTCGTAATTGAAACAGAGTGAGCTTCGTGGTGCCACGTCCACACTGCGTTGTTGGTGGCAAGTAGACCCAGCTATGTCAGAAGATGAAAACGATGTTCCTTTTTTAAGAATATTTAAATTTGGGTCGTTTGCTCAGTTTAGGAGTATCCATTTTATCAAATAAATACCAGGTTGCTAAAAGTGACAGTATATACTGATTCGAAATTAACTGGTGATTGGCGAGATGACACAAGAGTGTGTGGAAATGGTGGCACGGTGGTGCAGGAGAGTGCGGAAGAGACACAGGAACGAAAAGACTGATGGGAAACATAGCATGTTGAAATAGCAGGTAGGAACAAGCGGGGCAAACACGTGAAAGCGGTGGCCAGACACCGTTTGGGACGCAAAACCTTTACGGAGGTGAGTGTGTATTTGTTTCCCATCGCGTCTACTACGTACGTCATTGGCGCATGTTATATTGCAGAAGGTGCAATGTTCCTCCTTTGGTATAACGTGGGATCCTGCTCCAACAAATCAGATTGCGGGTTTTCCACCCACCTGGTATTTCCTCAGGCGGGGCACCGCCCCAACTAGAACATGTTTCAAGCTCCCGACATTCGTGGTAATATAGTGGGTGTACGTGTACGTGTGTATATATAAGGGGAACGAATGGGAGAAGGATGAGGAAGGAAAGATCATGCACGGTCCCTGACCCATTTATTAGGATACTACCCCGGCACAGGCGTAGTATTCATACAAACACGGCAAATTACTTATTATTACGGTCGTTCGTAAGAATTCTCCGTCAGAGAAACAATTAATTCGACAAGCTATTCAATTGTGTAAAATCCGGTAACACCCTAGGGACTCACATCCTAGGAGCTAGACAAGGCTGCGAAGGCAACAGCATCCACTGAGCTAAACTCCTTGCATGGAGGCGGGCGAGCAGTCGCAGGGGCGCGGGCGCGTGGGCACTCAGCTGGATTGCGCGCGGGCGATAATGAAGCCGACAGCGTCCGGCCGCGGTGGGCGACGCAGCCTCCGGGCGGCCGTTATCGCGCGAGCGGGGCGGCCCAACCGGGCGCCCGGGATGACGTACGGCGCCCGCCGGCCGGCTCGGGCCACCTGGCGTCACCTGGGCCGCGCCGCCCCACCCCGCGACAGCCCGCGCCATCCCCCCCGCGTAGCTCCGTCCCCTCGCACGGCGCCCCCCTCCACTCGCCATGCGGCCCCGGGCCATCCCCCCCCCCCCCCCTCCCCAACCCGCGCCACGCCTCCCCGCCCACGCCATCCCACCTCACCACGCGTCGCTCCTCCTCCAGCAGCCCAAGGGCAGCAGGCGGCGCTTTCATAATACGCCTCCTGCTGGAAATTGTGGGAATGCTGATGAGGATTTTTTTTTAAATGTATATATTTTAATTGCATTGTTTGTAGTATCTTCGTTGTTATTAGAAAACATTTTTAAATGTACTTATGTTAATTTCATTATTCACGTATGTGGACAATCGTGTGGGTAGGACAATTAAAGTCTGATTTTTTTATAGTGCCAATGTTTCGAGATAAGCGAAGGCATGATCAACAACAACAATAACAATAACAACAACTAATAATAATAATAATAATAATAATAATAGTAATAATAATTTCAGTGTGCATTAATTGTATTATTTGTATTATCTTATTTATTTTTAAGATTTTGATTTATAGTCTACATTTCTGGGCCGATGAAGGCCAAGCCAACGAAACTGGCTCCTTTAATAAATCGAAGTTCAAAAAGATGATTTCCATTATTCCATCCTCCTACCAGAGAGTTTCTATATTTTCAAACCGTGTACTCCTCACACATCGTGCGCAAGGACATTAGTATGTTTCTAGAATGAAAACTGTTTCCCAGTCAAGAGTTCATTAAGTTCACCCGACGGTATAAAGAGGTAATCACTCTCGCTTCAGTCACAAAACACACGCTTAGGATTATAGAGTTCTGTCGCAAATTGGCGAGTTTTGGAGTTTGGCACGTTTCTTGTGTATCGACACAGCTAACTATAACGGTGATTAACGGTCATCAACGATGAAATTTATTAATATTAGCTACAAAAACAATATTTGCTTAGAAAAAATTTTTGGGGGTTACATAGTACATAATTCTGTGAATAGAACAAGTTAGTGCCACGAAATGTTTGTGTTCTTCCAAGCCTATTGCGAACCCTTGGGAGAACGAAAACCCTTGCCCTAGGATTCACTTTAGTATACATACATATTGTTGCAAGAATTCCTCTTTGTACGCTGGCCTCACCTGCAGGTGGGAATTTTGGTCTTCACGGCTTACAGGTATACGTATTATTTGTTGTAAAATCTTTCGAGACTCTATTTTTTTAATGTAGATTATTTTATGAACATTGCTGGGAAACAGTGGTCAAGTCAATTTTCCCCCCTTTCCAGGGCACGGCCTTTAACTCATAGCTATCCTTCGCGATGAGTAATGAAATCGGCTTGGTAATGGTTAGAAGTTACAAATAGTGGGGTACAATTTACCAAATTTCATATATTTTTTACAAAATTAAGATTTTACACAACTTTGCAAACTTTAAAAGCCGTGCACTGCAAAGAAACGAAATTTGACTTAACCACTTATTCACTTCTAGATACGGATATGTATGCTCTTAAAGGGTAGCAATATTCATCTGAATGACCTGGAAATGATGAATAAAAAATGAATAGTGATATAACAGTCTATTACTAATTCATATTTTTGACGCGTTGTCCCTCACCCGTGTACACGATAATATAAATTCAACGAACCAATCAACTGGCACCCAGACTATTTTCTACATGTCTGCCCTCTAGATATATTACATGCATCCACCTCCATGAATCACGAGACTGTTGTCACCATGGAATTAACTTCAAGCATTCATATATATAAAACCAAATGAACTGAAAAATGTACAGCGATTATGCCAGACGAGATTGTATCAATGAGAGCATTCCATAAATACACTTTACATGATCCCTCACATTTTATTTAGAACATTATTTTCCCAGATGACCTCACGAAATATTTTTTGCAGTTAACTAACATCTGATTTATCAACAAAACGTACGCGGTAATGCATTAGGCGTGAGCTTTGAGATCCGTTCGACCCGAACAGGCGCACCAACGCAACGAGATAGCCACACCTGCAATGCAGTCACAGCCAACCCATACGTGTCGACGAATCATACTGCATTCTCCGAGCAATTTGCTCCATCTTTCGCGATTTCGAACTGTGCCTCGTGCGCAGAAATGCACTGCAATTGGTATTCCCTTGACAGTACTCCGCGCGGCCGCAAGTAATTGGTTGCAATGCAGTGCATTCGAATGCGAACGCTGGCGTCGTTTCGATAAACACGACTGCTAAATGCACACTGCGTTGCTGCAGTTTGCACGTAGGACGTGGCACGTTATTCCAACGCGGTCGCCAGCCTCTGCTTATGATTACAAGATTATCGTTCGACAGAGAAACAAAAAGCCAGACTGCTCTAGAGGACATTTCTAACCCAGACTGAGATCAGTGCACCCGAGCAAATGCTCTTGTAGGGTTTTTTATCCACTTTGTCTAAAGACAAACGGAAACTGAAATCAGTACCGTAATGAAAGGAATTATATCAAATGTAACTGTGGCTTCCTATTAACTGTATTAACATCAGTATGTTCCCCTTATCAGGAAGAATAGTCTAATTTAAACGAAAATTAAAGCACACTGGAAATTATGGAAAGTGCATAAAACGTTGTTCAATATTCGTATTCGTAGAAACATATTCCGTACATGTAACATTTTAACATATAACATTTTTTTTAGTTGAGATTATTACCGTCGACGAATGGTCACACACGAGTAGCGGACACAGAACCGTGAATATGAATTTTTACCGTGAATTTTAACAGAATACTCAATTCATGGCATTGGAGTGGCATTATTGTAGACGATGTGATTTATTTTCTTTCACTGAAACAAATGTCTGTTTTGTGAATTTTTGAGAATAATAAAAATGAAAGATTGGATTTTAGCACCCCAACTACAATATAAAGAAAGTATAATCCTGTACGCGATTGCTTAGGCTTCCGCGACCGGAGTTTGTATTTTCTAGGCTAACCCTGGTGGTGGCTACCGTTTCGGCCAGAAATATTTTGTCATACTTCAGAGATATACTGCTGCTATTTTTAATAATAATAATAATAATAATAATAATAATAATAATAATAATAATAATAATAATGCCTTTATTAATACGGCGAGGTCGGGTCATCAGGTCCGCTCTTCCGCCTAACCACATGTCAGATGTATACGAAGAGCGAACATGTAATATCATATACAAATGTAAAAATATATTTATGTTGTAAAGTAGTAAGTAGAAACCAAGAATAATTTAAATGCAACTTTTTTAAAAAGATAAATGAAATATTAAATCGACACAGAAATGTGGCAAATTTTGTTTGAAGAATTATAAATTCATAGACGTAAGTTGAAAACAATTTGAAATGAATAACATGGCTCCAAATGTTTGCGCGCTACGCGGCAGCCTGGTATTCACCCCGAGCGACTGTAATAATATTTTTATTCGTAAAAAATACTATTTTCGAAACATTCTTTCACCTGCCTAAATGATTTTTAAGATGCATGACTTTCTTCGCGCATTGACAATATAAGCTGGGACAGGGAAAAATCATAGATATAAAATAAATAAATGAGATTGTTTCCCTGAATCTATATACAAACAAAAAAATGTGCGTAGATGTGTTGCACATAAACGCAAAACTTCTCGAACGATATTGCTAAAACTTTCACATTTCGTTCTTCTTAGTAATTGGAGTATATAAATAGTTTGAATTAAATCGGATTTGTGGGGGCGTTGTTGATGATTTATTCGTTTATGACGACTCAAGTGCCTCCGAACTCGCAAACGGCCGCACAGTCAAGGAGTAAGCGTGAATTCACTGCATAGAATTATTCTGTCCTTGCGACTGCGAAATATCGGCCGGCATTATTACTCGAATCTCGGACAAGTAAATTAAATTTTTCTAAGATAGTGACATAGCGAACGCATGCCCAACTTTAAGGGAGAACATTTTAACAATAGGATGCTTGACAACCGTGTGCAAAGCAGGACATACAACAATCCCGTACATGCGAGAAAATCTATTATAATTTTTGTACATGGTAGTGTAAAATGTTATTAACAATCAACGCAAAACTTGCTTTGCAAGGCTATTTCTAAATTCTTAATAAAAACATTCTTCAATAAAAGATGAGATCATTCACAGTATCTACAATGAAGCTCAACGAAGGCCGACGATGTCTATTTTAAAGAGCATACCCTGATCAGGGAGAGGACGGGTCGAATACCGCCCGTGCAAGTCGCCTGGAGTGGAAGCGTAAGGTGGTGTGTGGAAGGAGGCAAGAGAACTGCTCGGGGCCCCATTAGGCAGACATCCTATTGACGAAAACAAGCGCCTGTACAACTCCAGGCCTCTTTTCAAGAGGATGGATGATTCCCGGCGTTCGGACTAGACTTCGCCATGCCCATTGCTCTAGAAAACCGCACCCCCTTTCGTTATAGATAAATAATAATTATAATATAAATTATTCTGCAAGTGAGGCGTTAATCACAAAAAGAAGTCAAAATTAAAAATTAGAACAAGCAATAAAAACAGATATCAAGATTTATAATACAAATAATCGAACAAAAAAGTAAAAAATACACACTGGTAAGAATGAAGATAAAATATACATATCCTACTTGGTACACGTCTCTTCTTGGTACCCATGTCTTCATTTCACTGCCTGTCCCTTCGATATCCAGTTATTTATTCGTAAGGGTAAATATATGTACCGCGCTTTGCTCGTATTTTAGTTTGCCATTCCTAACCTTGAAAAACGTCACATCACTGCCCTCTACATTTACGCTTTTGGGAACTCTATCACATAACTTGCATGGTCTTGGGCAGATCACTAGCGCCTCTGCAGGTCAATTGTTCCAGTCAACAATTATCCTATTCATTAAGCCGAATTTTTCTTGTACCCGTTCTTACTTTCTGCACTTTAGTTTGTGTAAGTAGTCGCCCCTCCTTAAGTAACATGGCATTTCAAGTCTTTCATTGAGAGCTTTCCTTGCCGGTAGTTTTGTGTTCGCCTTGAAGATGACTTAAGAGTCGTGTTGCCTTTCCACGTACAACTAATGATTTCCAAGTGAAATTTGCCCCCATTGTTTCTGTTCGCAAATTTAGCCGGATTTTTCTGCGGTTTAACTCATTTAATTTGACATTCCTTTATGACTGGGTTTTCAAACGTTTTTCGTCCACGGCTCCCTTCATCTACAAGAAACGTCCCCCGGCTCCCTTGGTACAATAGTTTAAAAATTAGGGTTAATTTACGCCTACTAAATATTAAACAAAAATTAGTGATATAATAAGGTATTGGTAAAGCACTCGCCAGGTTCAATTAATCCACAATTTGTAAAATAAATCATATACATTACAAATATCATAGAGTATTACAGTACAAAATATATAAATAACACAAGGATTACCGTAAATCAAATCTAAAGATAATTTTTAATCGATCACCGCGATGCCCCTACAGTAAGGCTGCGACGCAGTTTGAAAACCCCTGCCATATGAGGATTCCAGCACGTTTCTCCGTATTCCATTAAGGAACGAACCAAGGAAGTGCAACTGTTACTGTATTTTCGTGTAACAGCTTTCCTTAATATGCGCACACCAAAATGAGATTCCCAAGCCCTGTACGTAGCGTATCTAATCTCATCATCCCTGCTGCCCTGCTGAGGTCGCTTCGGATTATTACACCCAGATATTTACAGCTACGTACCTCAGGAATTTTACTACCCATTCCACCTGTCGAATATAGAAGTGTTGCCGGTGTTGGAACCTTTGAAAAACTAATTGTTTTGCGTTTATCTGAATATATTTTCATTCCGTTTTCCTGAGACCGTTTCAAAAAATTTCAATATATTTTTGCAAGAGATCAATTTTTGATATGTGTCTAGTTTTTCGATACACAATGCAGTCGTTCCCGCATTTTATTTAGAGAAATTTATTTTCCCTGAGTGTCCACCGCCGCCTTCAAAATCTCTCTTCCCGCTTACTTTGTCCCATACCTAGAGCCATCCTCCACGCTCGGGGCCTTCAAAGGGACGGCAGGTGAAGATCGTTCTGAATTCCCCTATCGAGTTCCCTGCGAGTGTGAGTACCGTGACAGAGAAGGGAGGGGAATGAAAGGAAGGTGAAAGTTGAGATGACTGCTACAGGTGTGCAGAAAAGGGACAGTTTGTAATGGGGGAAACCAACACGAAGATGACCTTGAGCCACCGATATTTTTTTTCTTCTAATGTAATGCACTTGTAACCTCTAGTATAAACGCATTATTTATTAAAAAAAATAGTAGAGATCATTATATGTTTTGACATACACATTATTTCTAAAAAATAGAAAGCATAATATATACCGAGGTAATGAGTCAACGGAGAGACAGCGGCTTCAATGTGTAACAAGATCGTTTGTGCTATCAACTATTCGAATTCTTGCTTTATTTTAATCACCATCGTTCCTAATTCTCCTCCGTGTCTTCTTATATATTTCTGCTTACAAGCTATTGTTATTTTTTGTAATTGTACTGTGAACAGCAGATAAACGGACGAGAATGACAGCCGAGTGAACCCACAGAAGCATACAGTTTTCAAAATTACACATTTAAAAGCAATATTTTAAATGCGCGTACTCAAATAAAAATAGAGCTATCAGTTCGATAAAAATATTGCTGTCATTCAATGGTCATTTTCAGCAGAGGATGTGTACAGTACAATGGAATTACAGCACCGACGAAGAGAGCTAGCTCAATATTACAGGAATATTGAACAATGTAGAAGGATCTAATTCCGGAAAGTTTGAATTTCCTGGATGGTATGAAATTGTCATAATAGTGATTTAGTGAAAACAAAACCAATTATTAACATGTATAAGATTAAAATTACCAAACGATAGAGATAGAGTAGTAATTCTAGAAATGTTTGATATAGATATAGCTATCGTACATTCTCTAAAGTACATGCAATTTCCTCAGCAAGATCAATAACGTAAAAGAGTGTGGAATGAGCGTGTGACAAAACCCAAGCACAGCAAAACTCTCCGACCGCAACTGAAACACGCTTTCATATTTCATTTAAAAACTCGATCCGATTCCCGAGATGAAACGAAAATTGGAGCACCTGGCTATCAAATTCTATCTACATCCTCAGGCCCCGGCGAACTGTTCTTTCGCATCGAAAAGTGTTATCAGAAATAACCTGCCACCCGAATTGTACGACCCATTAGTCGACAGGTCAGTCATTCCTAATTTCCAATCCCATATTTGAACGCGCTCTCGGCAGTAACAAAAAAAAGGCCAACGAAAGCAGAACGACGCTGGGGTACGCATATTTGATACCGCAATTTTCAGAGCGATATGTTGTAATGAACCGATTTATTTTGGCGGACTTTTATTGGCGGCACTGTCAATATGGTGGGGCCAGATAAGCTAATTTCGCAGTCAGCGTACTCGATAACGCTTCATCGTCTGATAGTGACAGAATGCGGAGGACGAAAGTCGCAGATAGCTGTCTAAAATCTGACACAAAACCATCATATCCATAGAGATCGTCACGTGAAACAGTTGACGTTTGTATATTAAGCCGGATTACGAAACACAAGTAACACGGGAGCAATTATTCACAAAACAGACAGGAGATATTCCCACAAATAAGTGAGAAATACAGAAAGTGATTTAAATTTGAAACTTCAAAAAGTCTCAGGACATTTTGATAGCTGTTTTCTGGTGACTGATTGATGATTGTTTGTTAGTGATTTCGGGCGCGTCAACTATTACGGTCATTGGTCCCGTACGAATAATGCGTGTTTTAGCTCGGGATGTGGCGAGATCCGGCACCAATCTACCGTCGGCTAGCGGGTTTTCCTCAACCAGGTATCTCCCACCAGCGGAGCACCGCCCCAGCTTATACCAGCTCTCAGCTCCCGACCGGTCTCCCGGAATATGTGGTAATGTAGTGCATGTTAGTATGTGTATAGGAGAAGGAAAAAGATAGGAAAGATAGCGCGGTCCGAGGCCCGTTTGTTATATAGTGCTGGTATTGATCTGGGAAACCATGAAAAACTACCGATCAGAGCAGCCGGCCGCTAGAATTCTCTTCCAGTCAGCGACTGAAGTTGACCTAGTTGACTGCTTTCTATAACCAAGCACTCTTCGAAAGCTGATTTCTTTAGAGAAACAAAAGATGTAGCGACTAAGATGTATCGCGAATAAACACCAAAAACGTACTTTCACGAGAAAACGATCACCAGAACACGTTTATCAGATCTTAAAACCTATCGACTCTTCAAAAACATACGAAAAAATATTTATGAAGGAACAAAGCTAACGTTGAGCATTATGTCGGGGACGACAATTTCTTACAATTTTAGCACTGCTTTGGTTCCATGGGACAATGAAAATTTGTAACAATTACATTCACAACTGTGAATTACAACAGAGTAATGAAATATTTCCCGTGAATTCCTTTACAGCTTAATATAAATTTCTTCCGAACTAAAAAATTCCACACTTTTTATGAGGAACATAATTATTTATACGATAATAATAGCAACTATGGAGAACACATGTTTTCAGTCATAAATGGACAGGCATTTTATAAGCAGTAAAAAAAAACTAATAAATTTACTTGCATTGTATTAACTGTTGTTTCGCCTTTCACTAATGTAGAAATAAGTTCAATAATACTGTAGCATACGAAACACACATAAAGGAGTTTTTTTTAAGCATGTCCAGCATAACTACAAAAAAGGAAATCAACATGGAAAAAGAATCCAAAAATACAAATCGAGAAATGCACATATTAAATGAAAGAACTAACATTACGCGCTCTGCACAGAATCAGAACACAATAGTTCTGAATTTCGGTAGTATTAGAAAGAACTATTCGAAAGAAAAAAAAAGAAAAATATTGAATTTCTTACAATTAAAAGCAGGTCACGAGACAGTGTCATCATTTAATGCAAAAACTACATTCGATTTGTCGAATGAACGAAAGACTCCCAACTCTACATAGAAAATCAATATTTCGCAGTTCGTCGAGACCACACATAACTTCGCCTGAATTAATTTTCTCTTTTCAACAACTGCTCATTCATAAGCTGCCTCTCAATATACCACCTCCATTTTATTATTTTCCGGTATCCTCTCCGCAATTCCCTTTGCAGCTTGACTCCTTTGCCATTGAAAAGACACGCCACATTCCTTCCGAAGCAATACCCATGCACCCTAAGCGCACAGCCCCTCTGCGATTCCACGCCCTGTCTCTACATTCACGCCCAGCGCCCACATCCAGCATCCCGCAACCCAATCCCTACGTCCCCTATGTACCCCGCGTCACGCGCCCCATGTCTCACGCTCTCGAGTCCCGCACCGCGTGCCCAACGTCTCGCCACCGGCACTACGCGCCACGACCCACTCATTGCGACCGGAACCACGCGTCACGACCCACTCCAACGTCGGCACCACGCGTCACGACCTCGCGACCGGCACCACGTCACACCCCTCCCCTCGCGCCGGCACCGCGCACGCCCACTGCACGCGACCGGCACCACGCGTCACGACCCACACTACACGGTCGGCACCACGCGTCACAACCTCGCGACCGGCACCACAAGTCACGACCCGCTACACGCGACCGGCACCACAAGTCACGACCCGCTACACGCGACCGGCACCACGCGTCACGACCCACTCACGCGACCGGCACACGCGTCACGACCTCGCGACCGGCACCACGCGTCACGACCCACACTACACGGTCGGCACCACGCGTCACAACCTCGCGACCGGCACCACAAGTCACGACCCGCTACACGCGACCGGCACCACAAGTCACGACCCGCTACACGCGACCGGCACCACGCGTCACGACCCACTGCACGCGACCGGCACCACGCGTCACGACCCACACTTCGCAGCCAGCATCCTGAGTCAGGACTCGCGGCGGTACCAAGCGTTATGACCCACGCCTCGCGTCCCGCACCCTGCGTCACAACCCTCTTTTCGCGTCTCCCGCACCTCGCTTCCCGCGCCGAGGTCGCATGTCCCGCCCGGCGATACCCGTGCCCAGCTCAAACCTCCCCGACTCAGCGACACTGCTGTCAGCGCCCCCGTCCCCCGCTTCCTGCATCCCCCTCCCAACCCAACGCCTTTTGTACCCCACACACCCTCCGGCGCCGCGCTCCCCGCATCCCGTTCCCGAGGTTCCGTTGCCGCCGGCGAAAGCGCCCCGAAATTCGGGCGATTTACATTTCAATCAGCATCCGCATCCACCACCGCCGCGGCGGCGGGAAGCAAGCGGAGGCGCGCTTCCGTAGCGCGTTGGCGGAGGGGGGAGCCCTCGGTTACAGCCAGCACCACGGCCGACACAACGCACTCCGCCGGCACCCTCGCTGCGGAGCTCCTGCCTGTCTTCGCGAATGCTACGATGCGCCAGCTCGCTGTCTTTCTTGCTCTCTGGCTCTCGTCTCACTCCCTAGCTCCCACTCCCACTCTCTGATTCTCTCTTTCACTCTCTGATTCTCTCTTTCACTCTCTGATTCTCTCTTTACTTCTGATTCTCTCTTTCACTCTGATTTTCTCACTTTCATGTCTCACTCTCTGATTTTCTCTCTCGCTCTGTCTCTCTCTTTCTCTCTCTCTCTCTCTCTCTCTCTCTCTCTCTCTCTCTCTCTGTATCTATCTATCTCACCAGAGGCGGTGCTTCGTTGGGTTTACGAAAGGCTGAGAGAGGAACAAACGTAATTCTCAAACAAAGCTGAAATGAGTGAGTGAATAATGATTCCCTGCGCGCCAACTACTGAGGTCATTAATCCCGTAGGTATAGTGGCACTAGTCGCGTAAGTATCTTGAGAGTTAGCGATGTTACTCTCCCGCTGGAATGTCAAATCCGGAGCCGACTTAAGCCCGGCGGATTTTCCCACAGAGATGTCTCTCCCTACAGTAACTACCCCAACCAGGAGAAGCTCTGAGCTCCGACCGGTCTCCCGATATGTGTGACAATGTAGCACACGTGTGTGTGTAAGTGTGTGGTGTGTGTGTGTGTGTGTGTGTGTAAGGAAAGAGGAGAGAACAAGACTGAGTAAGGAAAGACCCCGCGCGGTCCTTGGGCAATTTGATAGCGTACTGATCCGGTGTAAGCCTGATACGTACTGAAGATATCACAGAAAACTACTGATTATAGCCGTCGGCCGTTAAAATTCTCCGACAGTGGCTGAATTCGACCCACTAGTGTCGAAAATCCACATCTGTCGGGACCCGAACCCTAGAACCTCCTGGTCAGGGAACTTGCTGAGGCAACAGCAATTGCAGTCATAGTAGCCCGTTAAACGACTCCGGTCCGCCACGGTCGTCGCCGTATACAGACTATGCCTTCGCCCAAGGGACGAATTGCGCCTGCTTCTCACACAGCCATCGCTGTGCACGCAGGCGAAAAATCCTCCGACAAATACAGGATGATACCAAATGGACATCCAATCTCTTCTAGTAAGCAAGAGGAAAAGAGTCTAAACAACTACGTTACCATCACCCACAAGCGAACTCAGCCCTTCATATTATACCATATTCATATCTTGTTTCAACACAACAAACACATATTTTCTTACTTAGCAAAAGTTAAGTAATTAGTAAAGATCACCTGTTAAAAAATTGGTTTCCCTTTACCATCGTCTTAGATTTGTCATTTACTTTCACTTAATTCTCGAGATCTTGTACTTAATAATGGGACCTGGTTGTAAGTTGTTCACGATTAACTAATACTACTATATTGTTACTCACTCGTAATTCTTCTGTTTCATAAGTTGTCTTGAGCTTTGAAATTTTACGATTTCGGCGTAGCACAACAAGACTATTAGTTCAAAATCCAACTGTTACTCCACGAATTCTACGGGATAAAGTAAGTTTTCTCGAAATCCAAAAGTACAAACGATTCCCTCTTTTTTACTCACCGCTCACGTTGATATTCACGGAAAACTACTTCTGGCTGAAATTCGTTGCCAAGAATACACCCTTTTAAGAGACGCTTTACATGCCGTAAAAGTACAGTGTAGAGACCAAGGTATTCTTTAAGAAAGGAAACGTGCTAAGAATATTCAATGTCCTACAAATCTCCCGTCTTACTCCGTCCTACTACCTCCCGTCCTCAGACTCCGGTGGAGAAGTGCCGACCTTATACCTCACAGACTGCACTCAAACATGGCAAAATGTTCTTACGCCTGGCTTCATTTCTCATGCATCTTGTACAAAGTCACTTGTCGTGCACAACACTTCATTCAGTATTCTACACAATTATTTCGCATAGGTTTATTATGTGAAGTTTATCGTAACACACATCCGAGTCGACTAGTAGAGGCAATCCAGAGTATAACCAACAGGGCCTAAATTCTGGCTTTCGACAAGAGCAAGAACAAGAAAGGAAGAAGGAAGTGAAAAATCGGAATCGCGGCAGATTACTCATGATAGTCCTCTTTCTTAACCGTCCACACCCTTACTCACCGTTATACACCGCATCACCATCCATACTTCCGGGATATCCGAGAAACATCCGACTGACGATTCCGAGAAGCGATTAAAACTATGGATATGGAAACATGTGCACACAACGCAAGCCAGTGTTAATTTTCAATTTACCAAACACACACAAATTGAGGTTGATAAATTCCAGGTCTAACGCAATAATAAATATAAATTCAAAGGTTTGGGGGATTTCCATTTTTTTTTTTGTTTTTTGTTATTTAAGGTCGCATCAATGTATAGGTCATTAGCGACCACTATTGGAGTTAACGGTATAGTAACTATTAACATGAAACGATGATGATAAGGAGTGAAAGGAGAAACACAAATACATACATGCCGAGGAAGGACTTGAACCCGCGACCGTTCTGTCCGAGATCGCTACACTACTGCATTAGCGATCTCGGCCACCGGATCAGCAATTTCCATGATTATTTACACAAAATAGGAACCGTTTATGTGATACTCTGCCCACCATGAGACTTCAGTACTTTCATTGCCTCTTAGGACTTTCATTTCGAAATTGTACTGAGTTTGTCAGTCACAGTTATCTTAATGACCTTAACACAGGCAAATCTGCAGCTCTTGAGATGCATTTTAGGTTTTGGTAGGCAACATAAACTGGACATATCAGATATGGTCAGGTGATTGGTAAAACGTTCACATTTGCTTTTTAGCATGTAACCAACAGCTCATTTCCGCCAAATGACGGGGGGGGGGATTATCATGTAGCAAGAAAACGTCATGAGCTGGAAAGTTCTGAATTAGAACCAATGTGCTGGTATACAATCAGTGACAGCAAAACAACATTGTGAATAGTGCTCTATATTATTGATCTCTGAATTATCTTCATAATTCAAACACCAACCAATCTTCCGTCCAAGCGCCACCACTCGGGTTGAAAACCACCCAACACAACGGGACGTGCGGTTACAAAGTCGACCCGCAACGACGAAAAAAAACAGACGCCCCGCACTACCACCAACTCAGCGTCTGTACTTTTGCCGCAGCCTCCCACACCCCCACCTCCCACCCATCCTGCCTCAGCCAGGCGAGCGGCTCGCTCAGCGCGTTTCATAGGCTATTATTTTTTAATTACTGCGCCGAGAACGGCAAACCATTAAACTGGGCCTCGGCCGAAGAAATATTTCAGCCGCGGATAATAACTTTTCGCAACCTTAGGCCGCAGCCGTCGGAGCGACGGGCGACAGAATCGGGGATGGGGAAGGGCGTACAGAAATGGAGCACGAGAAGACAGGGGAAGGCGATAGAATAATAGGAAGGGAGGAAGGAGGGGCGCGTATGACGTCAAGTGACGTCCACTGACGTAGACGGTCCAGACACTTCCCGCTTCGGGATTATAGCTTCGTCCCGCAGCGTCAACTAAATCGGTTGGGGCGAAAGGTCAACAGATTGTGAACCTGAACAAAGCGCGTGGTGAAGTATGCAAACAACAGTCGCTCATCAATGTTCATAAATATAATTTACATTTAAATATAGTAAAACTTGCACAATGCGGCACGTGCATAATGCGGAAATCTGTCTAATGTGATCAAAAATCGTGGTCCTGTCAAACGTAAGTTTGTATAATGCGGAAACTCGCCTAATACGAAAAAAAAAAAAAAATACGGTCGCTTGAGGTTCCGCCCTGAGCAAGTTCTACTGCATTAGATACTGCATTCCAGCGAATGTGCGGGCTTAAGATGAATTGAAGGAGTCAGCGAAATGGTGGTCGAAGCCACATTTTAAAGTAACGGAGAAAACTCCAAGTTTAAGTAAATATGTGTTATGAGTGAAAGTTTCTGGGCTGATAGGCCGTGGTCCACTTAGCATTGAAGAGCCAAACGTTTCGTCCACGTCTGCCGTGCACATCTTCAGTGGCGGCAGCGTCGTGGGGGTAGTCTCCAGATCGACGGCAGCCTGGAAACTTTCACTCATATTGACTCCGGCCATAAAAGCATACGATGCTATGTAAATATGTGTTGTTAGAAAGCGCTGTGAAGGAAATAATAGTGACTTCATCCTTACCTTTAGACATGAAAACTGGCCTCGCCAACAACTTACAAGGACAGATACCAAATGCTGTTCACAACTATTTTTTTAGACCAATATTGCGCTCAACCCTTTCAATTATTTTTGGATATAATAACACTATATACGCATTTTCGGTAAACGTTAGCAATCTTCGACAAGAAAAGGTATTGGTTTCAAATCGATGAACTCAGCTGTCGTAAAGTGAAATAGGTAACCCGTCTAACGCAACTGCAGAGTCAGTAGAAAAAATCTTTGCTGTCTCAAACGCCTTCTACTATTCTTTCTACCGTGAAACTCATAACATGTTTCAGAATGTTACCGGAGACACATACATATAAAAATTTTTTTGCTAATTATGAAAGGGAAAAAATATTAAAATACATGTATACTCGGATTTATGTTGCATTTCCCCTGTCTTTTAAAATGCCATATTTTTCAAATTCTATTTCGTTCAGAGAAATCAGTTTTTAATCATTTCATCCGATCGCTTAATCATTCTTTCACTTTTCTCGACTGACAGTCAGTTTCTTCTTCTCAGAAGCGAATAACTCGAAAGCTACAAGATATTTATGTGCTTCCGCAAGGCCAGTGATCTCACTACCTCCAGTTTCTCGTCTGTCAGTGCCATCCTTCTTGGCATTTCTCGGAAGCCGAAAATGAAATATTTTGACTTCCGTGAGAAATGGGGTCCGTAACATGAGTTCCGCTTCTTCTCTAAATCTGATAAGCTTATTTTATCCGAAAAACCCAACAATCCATTACAATTTATTTACAAAATACCATCTAGATTATGTATTCCAAGATTTCGATAAGAAACTAGTGTACTAAAGAAGTAGAATTCCAATGACAGTGATATCAGGACACTCGAAAAAACTCAAAGCCTTCCGTAATTTTGAAAAACAGTAATCTGCATACGAACTGCAAGATTCTATGGAATAGTACTTCTATTACATGGAATCAATTTAAAAAATAATGATAAAAAATACGTAGATTATATAGTAAGTTGCGAGATAAACTGCAACCTATCTACATGGCAGCGGGCGGATCTTCAGAAGTATTAAGCATATATAGTTGAAACAATATTTATCATTTCCTGCCAAGGTCTACCAGAAAAAATTTCAGAAAATAACGTCCATGAAGTGATGAGATTACCTTACACTAATTGGATCTGAGAAAAACAGCAAAAGGCATTTACGCAGAAGGATAAGTTGATGCCTTAAAAATCTACACTATTGAAACAAAATACGTAAGACTGTATTCATACATGTAGTATGAATGGGAGCAGAAGGTAGACGAATAATCCATACTGAAGGGCAGTGTTCTTCTTCATGCAAGGCCTTTAAGGACGGATTTACAGAGAGGGGCATCCTCAAAAATGGAAAGATATCGCCAGGAGGGCAATGACAGTTAGGAATACAACCAAGCTTGAAAATAGATCACGTTCGAATGAAGGATGCGAGTTTCCAGCACGGTGGTTTCAGGAAACAGAAATACATCCACAGTTAAGACAAATTGATATCGTTCGCTTTCAGTTTCCTTTTCACAAACTACTGCTTCGAGGGGCATCGGATCTGTTAAACTGTCCAGTTGCCTCCCGTGTTTCCATTCGCGTTAATAAGTGTCACATGCATCACTTGCTTTTTATCCGTAAAGTAAAATTCGAATCAAGCAAGTTGAGCGACAATATATGGAATTACTTTTGAAATATTACCTACCATTCCTTTCTATACACAATTAAAAGGGCACCGTTCCATTTATATCTATCTTTTTCTCATAAACGCTTTATTCGAAAGTCAGCACGGTGTAACATCAATTCAACAAACGGGGTGAATGGCATCTTGCCAAGCAAAGGACAGTCGTCGACCACACCAGGCGACATCGTTAACCCCCACTCAGGAGACAACCTTCTCAAACTCACTCTATCACTAACTGTATTGCTTCAAAAGCTTGAAGGTTTAAATACATCTAGTCTCAACGCGAAATTCGCCGCTGCTCACTGCATCACCGATCTCCGACGATTGTCGTAGATCAATCGATTAGGCAATGGATCTCGTAAGGATGGGGATCGACTCATTGGTCGACTCGAAGTGTGGGAATAAAGAAGACAGAATGAAGAAGGAAGGTACGGAAGGAAGGAACGAAGATCGGAAGAATCGTAAAGACTGAATGACGAAGACAGGAATAACGACATGCGCGTCAGAAGAACGTAAGGTCCGCAATTGGTCTGAAATTCTCAACTGACCTGCCGAACTCTTGCACGGTCAGCGATGCCATTGACCACACACAAAACAGCAGAGACGCACATTCGAGATTCTGTCACTCCCTCACCCACTCAAGCAGCAAACTAACGACAACACGGCAAAACGCTCATTAGTCATTCGGGCAGCGTCGACTGCTAAGTCATTAGTCACGTAAGGGTAGTATGTGTTTCCTCCGTCGACGGTGGTGACCTTCCCCCGTTAGATGGTAAGATCCTACAGTCGGCTAGCGCATTTTCTCCAACCAGATGTCTCCCACCAGCGGGGCACCGCCCAAGCCCGGACAACCTCAAAGTTCCCGACCGCCCCCCCCCCGACATGTGTGGTAGTGTAGTGCATGTTAGTGTAAAAATGTGTAAGTATCGGTTGATGATAGGGCAAGGAAGAAGAGGGAAAGATAGCGCGCAGACCCTCACCCGTTTGTTAGGGTACGGCTCCAATATTCGCCTGGTATTAATCGGAGAAACCTCGGAAAACAACCGATCAGAACAGCGGGTTGCTAGAATTCTCATCCAGACAGCGGCTGAATTCGACCTAGCTGACTGCTTTCTGTTACCAAGAACTCTTGGAAAGCTGCTTTCTTTAGAGAAACAAAAGATATAGCGGCCACGTTGTACCGTGAATGAACACTCAAAACGTACTTTCACGAGAAAACGATCGACATATCACGTTTATCAGCCGGGACACAAACCTAGGATCTTCCAGTCAGACGCACAGCAGTGACATCAGTCGATGTCCTGCGCGTCTCCCGGTACGGCGGGCCATTAATTTAACAAACAGAACCGGTGGGCGAGCGCGGCGCCGCCTAGCCGGGCAGACGAGCAACGACAGTCGGCGACAGCGTCACCGCGCGGCGTCACTCGCCGCCAGCAGCGCGCGGCGCGGGGCGACGTCGTCGGGGCGAACGAGGCGTGAAATGTTAACGCGTTCGGCGCCTGAAATAAACACGCGCGCGCTAAAACCGGCGCGTCCGGAAGGAGGAAGGGGGAGGACATGGAAGCAGGCGGGGAGGAGGGGGCGGGGCAGGAGAGCGTTAGAGCAACGTAATTGCTGATGAAGTCTGCATTTTGCAGCGCCGCGCCGGAGCTCGGAGGTGGGAACGGGTGGGAGGGGGAGCGAGCGTCTTAGTGTGACGTCGTGGTGCCTCGTAAGAAGACGCGGAAGACGAAATGTCCATCTGTTGAGATGGCTCAGAGACAACGTTCATTGCATGCGTGTTCCCTTACTTGAAGTTTCGGGAAATGTCAATTGTAACCGATAACGTAGTGAACGTTTTCGGCCGGTAGGTGGTCTTCCTTCCCATAGGAGAGTGAGATCCAGAATCGAACTACAAGTTGACTCGCAGAAGATTTCTCACCTCGATCCCCCCAGCGGATTAACTGTCCTAGCCGAGCCTAAGCTACAGACTAATTACCCGAAGTGCGTGGTAGTGAAGGGCGTACGATGTGTGTGAGCGGGGGGATATAAGGAAGGGGAAACACGGACCACGCACGGTCCATGGCCTCTTGTGGTATGGCTCCGGTAGTCGCCTGGTGTAGATTGGAGAAACCACGGAAAACTCTCGGTCAAAGCAGCCGGCCGCTAGAATTCTCCTCCAGACAGCTGGTGGATTCGAACGTAGCAACTAGTATCGAAAATCCGCTACCGTCGGAATTCGAACCTTGGGACCTCATAGTCAAGAGTTGATGCAGCAACAGCAGCAATGCTGACTCATAACTCAGCTGGAAACATCCACGGTCTAGTGAGTGGCCGGGAGGTTTTAGTGTTCGAGTCACTACTTTGGACAATATTCGACACGAGCTACACTACACTACCGTAAATGTCGAGTAATCCGTCAGATCATTGGAGTTTGTCACGGCTGGTTTGTCCCCAATGGGAACCTCAAAGAACCTGAAAGTCACCTCAAGCTCACATGCAAGTCGGCGCTAGATCTACCGTTCCAACGGAGAGACCCCACCTCCCGGGTATAACACGTCCTACATTAAAGGGAGTAATGGTTAAAGCAGTTAACGCGTCCGGAATTAATACTCCTTCACTCTTATCCATTCGATGATGGATTCTGTGTGAACTATTTTCACATTTAAAACCACGATTTTCAAAGGGCGGAATATTCGCAACTAGTCTTACACAAGCCATCACCCTTGCACAAGACAAATAGTTCCCCTATCGATTTTTCATCTCTCACGACGCGAGCAGCGTAGAGTTCCCCAACCTCCGCCCGCGAAATGCGCTTAGTGTGCAAGATCCGCGGGCGGGATCTCGACTCGATTCGACGCAAAAGAACAATGACGCAAGCGAGATGTTAAGCGCGGGGGCGGCGCGGACAGTAAAAGGGCGAGGGTCAGGGAAGCAATGACCGATTCGAAGAGATGGAACGCGAGGTGAGTCGGGATAGCAAAGCAAGATGAATCGGAAAGAGGGAGTGAAAGGGTGACGATGACGCCAAGAGCAAACCCGAGTGGAATTGCCAGGAGTATGCAAGAGAGACCATATAATGAGAGCGGTGGTGAGGATAGGAAAGCCGGTAGGGATGAGGAGGCAGGGACAACAATGAGCATGAGAGTGTTGCAACGATGAGCTGCGAAGCGAATGATATTGGTGAGAACGAACATTAGGGACCGGGCGAGGGTGAAGGTGAGAGATGATAGTGAAGAGGAAGGGAAGGATGAGGGTTAGTGAGGGCGAATACGAGGAGGATTCGATTATGACGAGAGTGAGGATGAATATAAGGACGATGGCGAGGACGACGACGTCCATGAGGATGACGGAAATGGTAAAGACGATGACGAGTAGGAAGGCGAGAATGAATGTAAATATGAGAGGAAGGACATGCGTCGCAAAGATGAGGGGGAACTTGCGTGGTAAAGAAGACAGCGAAGGGTAGGGCTGGGCGTTGAAAGCGAGGACTGCGGTCGGTGTGGATTGGGAGACGAGGACGACGATGAGGATGAGAGTGCAGAGACAATGAAGCATAAGGCGATTGGCAAGCATGAGGACGAGGGTTAGGGGCAGAAGGAGGGTGAAGAGGGAGAAGGAGGAGGGCGACCACGATTTCGATGAGGAGGGGAAATGGGGGACGAAGAGGATGCAGAGGACGAGCGGCAACGCAAGGGTGAAGGCAAAAATGAGGGTGAGAACATGCGTGGTGAGGAGGACGGCGAAGGGTAGGGTCTGAGCGATGAAAGCGAGAAAAGGAGGTTGCGACATAGTAGTGGCAATGGTGAGGATAGGCACGCCGCTTGGGGTTGGGGAGGAGTAAGGATGATGAGTATGAGAATCTAGTGAATAAAGCGTAAGGCGCTTGGCAAGGATAAAGACGAGGATTAGAGCCAGAGGGAGGCTGAAGGAAGGAGATGATGATGATGATGATGATGGCCAAGAGGAAGGAGACGCTGAGAACGAGAGCGATGTCGAGCGGGAGGGAGAGAGTGGAGGCAAAGATAAGGGTGAAACCCGACGGCCCGAAGATGACGAAGGCAGAAACGAACGACCGTTGGCGAAAGCCGTGGCGTAGACCCACCAAGCGGCAGCGACCGCCGCGAAGTGCGAGCCACGTATCCAGAACGACCCCGCGGCCGCCGATGAAGACTAGGATTAGAGCCAGAGGGAGGCTGAAGGAAGGAGATGATGGTCAAGAGGAAGGAGACACTGACGACGAGGGCGATGTCGAGCGGGAGGGCGAAAGTAGAAGCAAAGATAAGGATGAAACCCGACGGCCCGAAGTTGACGAAAGCACAACCGAACGACCGCTGGCGAAAGCAGGCGGCAGCGACCGCCGCGCCACGTATCCACAACGACCCCTCGGCCGCCGCATCCGCCGCCGTTTGTCCGTGTCGGGCGGGCGGCGCCGGGGATAATCCCGCGGGCGATAAATCAGCTTCCTTTAAAAGCCAGAACCGTTCGACAGCCGATGCGGGCAGGGGAAGGCGAGCGGCCGCTCCCACCGCGCCTCGTGCTTTACATGTTGCCCCGCAGCGCAACACTTTGTCTCCGATATCCTCGCGTAGCGCCGCCCCCGCGCGAGGTGGGCACGTGCGGCCGCGGGGCGCAACGACGAATACCCCTGGTATGCTTCCAAGCAGGAGCATCTGCTGCCACTCGCACGAGCGGCGTTCTGCTCGGAATTAAACATTTTCGATTAAAAATATCGATAAACAACTACAGATAACTCGTAGGGTAAAAAAATTAACGATTCGAAAAGAACATTCGAGCTGCCCCATAAAACAGATTGGAAAGTTTTGAGTCCAGAATGTTCTAAAAACCGTCAATCGTGGATTTTGTCAATGACATAATTAACATAGTTCTGCCTTAGAAATCATATTTATTGACCAATAGAAAATATCAATAGACCGCAACTAGGGTCGATTAATATTATTAAACATCCGAGATTCGTAAGTCTTAGATATTATTACCGCTTCCAATTAGAAGCATCTGCTGTCTCTAGCACGGGCAGCGTTCTGCTCGAAATTAAACATTTTTCGATTGAATATATCGATAAACAAGTACAGTTAACTCGCAGGGTAAGAAAATTAACGATTGAAAAGAACATTCGAGCTGCCACATAAAACATATTCGAATGTTTTGAATCCAGAACTATCTAAATACCGTCAATAGTGGATTTTGTCAATGTCATAAGTATTTTCTAGCAAAACCTAATTTAAACATGGAAATATAGTTTAGCTTCAGGCGAATATCATATCAAGCAACTAGAATATGCAACAAACTTCTGCCATAAAAATCATATTTACTACTCAGTAGAAAATATTCAATAGACAGCAGCTAGGGTCCATTAATATTATAAAACATCAAAAATTCGTAAGTCTCAGCTATTATTATCGCAAAGTTTGCTGCAAAGCAAAGGTACCTAATCCATAGGTCGCGGATAACGTTTACCTGACGGAAGCGTCACTTCTGGGAATCTCACAAATATCCAGTTTACTTTCCACCTTCATGTCGAAATATTTACAAATAAGAATCTCTTTTCATGTTTCAGTTAATTCCATTATACTAGCGATTTATCATTCCGTTCAAGGTGCGAGAACGACAGTCAATCAGATAATTCAGAGAAGTACTGAAATTCCTTGGTCGTTAAGTAGTACTATTCCAAAAGCTATTTATGAACGGAAACAACAGATGATTCAATTTATTGCTTCTTTCTTTTTCTTAAAAAGCAAACAGGAACAATGTTTCTATCTTCCGGTACATTTTCTGAGCAACCTCCGACCTTGAACATATTTGGAAGTAATACACAAAAATGATCGTTGCGTATATTTCTAAATAGGAAAAAACACAGCAACCCAGATCGTGCAAGGGAATTCCCAACGAGGATCTCCGACCAAGAAAAGCTAAACGGCGCTGCCGCGAAACGAAATAAAGAGAGCAGCGGGAAACGAGCTCAGCAATTACGGGCGCGGATGAATCACGACGGGGCCGGTTGGGGGCGAGCTAGTCACTCACTGACTTCCCTGCCGCTCGGCACAGAGTATATACGCGGCGGGGGCCGCCACCGCCGTTAGCATAGCATCTGGCGGGCGGCCAGCGGGCTAGGACAGCGGAGCGACCCCGAATTGGCTGACTTAACGGCGCGACAAAGCGACGGCAGGGCGTTCTTCAGGAGCAGCGGCGTCGGCGACTTCCACACGCCATTGTGACTACGTCACAACGCCCGCCCTCAGCTCCGCAAAAGAGGTCAGGAGGGGTGCCCTGCACCCTAGAAAATATATGACACAATAAATATTTTAAACAAATACAATTATTAGTTATTGATGTAGGTTTCCGCGCCAGAGTCATGATCTGAGCTGTCCGGATGACGTCGCGTTGATAGCTGACGTGCCGATGTTTCTATCATCATATCGTGGTCTTCTTCAGGGCAGCATTACAGCCCTGAATTGTGTGTATTGATGTCGTAGGCTTTCGCGGCGTCATGATTTGAGCTGCCCTGGTGACGCCGCGTCGAAGGCCGAGGTGCGGATATTTCAACCATAATTCCGTGGGCTTCTTCAGGGTAGCATTACAGCCCTGAAGAAGACCACGATGCGATGGTTGAAACGTCGGCAGGTCAGCCTTCAACGCAGCGGGCGTTACCTGGACAGCCCAGATCATTATTTTTGTTTTCGGGTCGAAAGGTCGTGGTCCAATTGGCCACGGCTCCGGTGGGCATTTTCAATGGCGGTGAGTTCTCGCGCAGGGTCCGGGACGGCGGTAGGCGGGCAACCGGACCCTCCCGAAAACGCACCGCACTAAAGATGTCCACCACAACCAGTCCACCACCAAGTGGACGAAACATTTGGGTTTTCAACTTCAAATGAACCACGGCCTCTTAAGCCAGGAAACAATGACTAATAATAACTCTCGTCGTGAAACGCTATAATGCTATATAAATACAAATATTGCTCTAGTATGTGGTATGAAAATGTTCCCACTAAGAAGTAGCAACTCTTCAGAAGAACAGCATGATTTTTTGAAGTGGCCCCCAAAATCTTTACAAACATATTAGAAATTCCATTTTCTCATCATGAATAGAAATTTATAAATTGATTCCAAAATTTAAAACCCCTTTATTCTTGTAAGTAGATGCTAGCTTGATTTTCGACTTACCAACTTTTTTACAACCACAAAATACCGGTAGATTCACATACTAACAGAAAGCGTAAATCAAAATAACGGTGTGATCCTTCTTTAAAAGTAACTTCCTCTGTACGCAATGAACATGGGACGAATTACCCTGTTGAGGAATTACTCTCATGTATGGAATTTCCCCAACAATACACTCCAAAAAGATACATTAGTCGACCCGATGGCCGAGATCGCTAAGGCAGTAGTGTCGTAGTGATCTCGGACCGAAGGGTCGCGGGTTCGAGTCCCGCCTCGGGTATGGTTGTATTTGTGTTCGTCCTTTCACCCCTTATCATCACCATATCGTTTCATGCTCATAGTTACCATACCGTTAACAGCAATAGTGGTCGCTAATGACCTAAGATGTTGATGCGACCTTAAATAACCAATTTAAAAAAAATACATTATTTCTTAACTGCTTTTAATAATAAGAAAAATTACGTTATAAAAATGTTTTAAAAAGCTTCTAGAATAAATTAAAATTATATAAATACAAAACGTTTTAGTAAACTAAACTGCTAAGGGCTCTTTTAGTTACCACACACAAATATTAACACATAAATAAATTGAATTAATCTTAAAAAATGTATTATTTTACTTGAAGTCCCCCTTAAATCTTTCCTTAATCACCCATGTGAACTGACCTGCATTGCGGTTGCCGGAAGCGGAATGACCAATCCCGATTCGATGTCCCATCCTAATGTTGCATACGTATTCAATTGGAACGCCTAATCGAATAGCGCCAACACTACTGTGTGCTTTGGTCCCGCGTGGAAATCGGGATCCGCTGATCTACTTTAAGATAAACTATACGTATTCACACTTTTCCTCACTATAAATGAACGGAGTTAACAGTTTCAATTTAAGGATGAATTGATGACAAACAAAATATGTGCTCAGAGCAGTGATGTTGCACTTCGAAGTAGAAAAACGAGTTTCAACCATTTTCACGGGCAATCGGAAAGATTCATTTTTTTAACTTCCGCATATAACAATTATATGGTTATAATTTAGGAGATATCAAAATCTGCGATATCTGCCAATAATATCTTTTATTTCTTATCGTTTCCAACTGCCACCATCACACACAGTCGCAAGAAACATCGTGAAAGTTCAAACGTCCTTCCTCCTGGTTATGTGCACGTACGTACATCACTTCGACCACGAAAGAACCAGGACACGCTTTCGGTGATTCCGAAGATAGAGTTAAGAGCAAAGTTTCAAGACTCCAAGAGTCGTTGCGGATGGCTTCCGGGGCCAGCAAACACGCACCTTCCCCACTCAATCCCGCGTAGCCTCCTTCGCCCCCTCCCCATCCCAAACGCTTTAACCAAACTCCCCAGAGCTGACTCATAGCAGACCAAGCCGCCCCTGGGCGGTTTTACACCACCCCTGGGTCTCAGACGATCAATAAAATGTGTCTCCACGCGCGTTACCTGCTATGGACATTACACCCGGAAATGTAGAGTATGTTATATTTCAGGACGCGACATTGTTCCTCTAGCTGGATAGTGATATCCTGTGCCCATCTAAAATTCGCCTGTGGGGAGGGGGAGGGGGTTACGGCTCCTGGTGTCTGCACCAGCGGGGCTCCTCCCCAGTCGGGACAAGCTCTAAGCTCCCGATTGGTTTCCCTCCATGTATTTCCCTCAGCGGAGCAGCCGAGACAAACTCTAAGCTCCCGACCGGTATCCCGACATGTGTGGTAGTGTAGTGCACGTTAGTGTGTGTGTGTGTGTGTGTGTAGGAGGAAAGAATAGGACGAGCGAAAGGAAGTAAAGATCTCGCGCGGTCCGTGGCCCGTTTGTTAAAGCACTGCTCCAGCAATCGCGCGGTGACGCAACGAAAACCTCCCGACATGCCCGCTAGAATTCCCCTCCAAATAGTGGTTAAATACGACCCAGAGACCCAACAAGTCGAAAACCTGCCACCTTAAGAACACGACCTTAGGTCGTAGACCCACAGTAGCAACAGCCATTTTCCGGAGCCATCTCAGCAGATCCTCTGGGTCGCCCCAGCGCCGCCCTTGCACCTCCCCCGCCACGCCCCCACCAGCGCCTCTCCGGGGCCGTCCGGAGGCATTCCACGCAGCCGCCGCCAGCGCCGTCGCCTCCGCTGAGTTATCGGCATTTGACGGCTGCCGGAATCCAGCCCCCGCGCGCCCGTAACTCCTCCCGGGGCCACGAGCGACGCCGGAGCCCTCGCGGAAATCGCACGTAATGCTCATTGCGACTGCGGCCCGCGCACAGAAGTAGCTGCCGCCATCCTTCACCCTCGGCCGAGCACCAAAGTCCGACCGCCGTCGCTACACGGCACGTGCACACGGTCCAAAGAGCTTGCAAATGTTCGTACTGTACATATGAACTTTTAACCAGCCTATTTCGGGATAAATGGCTTGGTTTGATTGATTCATTGATTGATTTATCTTTCCGGACGCGTCAACAGCTAAGGTCATTGGTCACGTATGTGTAGTGCATGTTTTATCGCGGAAGATGAAAGTGGTCCCCTCCCCGCTAATGGTGAGATCCAGTGCCGACCTACCGTTAGATAGCGAGGTTTTTCCCAACCAGCGGGCCACTATCCCAGCCGGCACAAGTTCTAAGTTCCTGACTCGTGTCTCAGCATGCGTGATAGTGTAGTGCATGTTAGTGTTTGTGTAAGTAAGCGGTGAAGGTAAGAGAAGAAAAAGGAAAGAAAGATCGCGCGAGGTCCGTGGCCCGTTTGTTAGGGTACTGCTCCGGCATTCGCCTGGTGTTGATCGAAGAAACTTCGGAAAACTAGCGAAAAGGGCAGCCGGCCGGCTGAACTGCCCTCCAGACATCGGCCGACCCGAACCCAGGATCTCCCGGTCAGAGGCACTGAAGTGACAGCAGTTGAGGCCCAGAGCTACCTTTATCAGTATCGGACTTCAAAGCACTAAAAACGCCCTACAAAATGATCGAAAACGCTTCCATTTTTTACGTAAACATCACTAAATGTTTTTTTAACGTTTAATTCGATCGCAAGACAGTTCGGAAGGCACCTAATGAAAATATTAAATCCAAGTTTATTTTAAGTATCATGAAATCTATCACCATTCCCCTGCCCAATTTCAGCAAGAAATCTCTTCGTGTAATATTTGCAAGAATATTTCTAGAATTATAGACTTCCCCGTCAGATACTCTGAACTACTTTGAGTATTGCCCTTTTAACATGAAAGCTTAATGCACTACCATCCATTTAAATTCTATACGTCCTCTCCGCGTATGCTTCTCCGAGGAACTTTGTACTATTCCCTCCAGACTGACCGACTTCCACGTGCATTATGCACTAGAGATGTAGGAGCCAAGAGCAACGAGTCACTTGGCTTGTCTCCTATATTATTCGTATGCCAGAAAATGAATCCGTATGTCAGGCGGCGCTTCAAAAGTCATTTTTAAGACTAAGAACAAACCACACTCACAGGTTCACAAAACCATTCTACATGACAATGTGCGAAAATTGAGATTAGACGTGATTGGCAACCTTCTAGTAGCATTCCCAACTCCATTAATTGTAATTTAAAACACACAGAATGTTAAACTAGATAGAATCAAAAGTAGTACATCATTCATACTAAATAAGTGTCTACAAATCAATTGGGAAGCATTTTGCTAGGTAACGAAAGGTAATTAATACAGTGTTTAAGTCCCCCAAACATAATCCAGCATTCTATTTGTCGGACCCTATCTGAATTGTCAGCAAAGTGTTAACCGAGATGAAATTAGGCTTGCCTCAGAGCGGACAGTATAATGTCGACAGAACTTCGTCTAGAGACTACGTAAATGATACCACAGATGAACCGCCCTGACAGTAGACACGGTAGTGGAGAAAGCGATAAAGACCGCCAATAAGTTCTCGCCAAAAGAGGTAAACAAAAATTGAAAAACGTATTGAAAATGGATCCAAAAATGGAACGACGTATTGAAATAGCAAAACAAACGACCAGTTTCATCTGCGGTTCTTTTCGAGATCTCTGTTCAACAACGGCAACACGACATTGACGCAAGTAGGAACGTTCCACCTGAAAAGACCCGGAGGTAAAAATCCTCAAAAGCAATCGCAGTAGGAAAGCAAGAAAATTCCTTGATCGGAAAGGAAAATATCCTTATTTCTCGACAACAATTCAAAATCGGCCGGTGGAGAACTGTGTTAGTCTTCCCACGTCCTCAGATGAACACAGCCTCGCCGGAAGCGATAAATAGCAAGCGGCAGAAACCGCAGAAGAAACAGAAACAGACGGAATAAATGTTAGAGAGTCAGAGAACGTTTGTGAGAGAATGTTCAACGTTAATTTCAATATTAGACATTGGCTCGAAAACCCAATGTGAAAATTTTCCAACGTTCACATTTGGCATTTGAGCCAAAAATATTGAAATTAACCTCTCAATTTATTTCACTATAATGTACCCCGTGTTGACAAACGACCGATCAATACACCACTCGGGGTATTAAGAAGATTATCAAATTGCAACAGCGCAATTTGCCCAGTAATATTGCCCCTCTCCCACCCGCATTTGATACGGTCGAGCGTCAAATCTGCACGCCGAGTGTTCTTGCGATTAAGCATTTTCTTTGGTGTATTTGTACGGTTACTAGCGGTATTTTGCTTTCGATCGGATTCAAAAGAAGACCCGCGGTGGGTAGAGGACAGCACCGAATGTTCGTCTCTCAGCAAATTGCAAGCAGCCCATCCACACTACTCGAGATTCGGCGAATGATCCACTCACTACTCGCCAAATACCGAACATGTGCCTTTACTCAATCCGGACACATCCGTATCCGCCATACTGGGAGAGGTTGTTCAGGGCATCACCTCATGTCACTGCAGTGCATCTGACCAGGAGATCCTGTGGTTCAGTCCGACGGCGACAGGATTTTCGGCCTTGCTGGCAGCTAGGTCGAATTCATGAGGAGAATTTAGCGGACGGCTGCTCTGATCAGTAGTTTTCCGTGGTTTCTCCGATCAATACCAGGCGAATGCCGGAACAGTACCCTACCAAACGGGCCAAGGACAGCGCACGATCGTTATTTCCCATTCCTTGTCCTATCCCACACATGTCGGGAGACCGGTCACGAGCTTAGACCTTGTCCCGACTGGAGCGGTGTACGGCTGGTGCGAGGTAAGTGGTTAGGGAAAACCCAGCTAGCCCACACTAGATCGGCCACCAGCGGGCACCATCACCGCCACCTCCCGAGCAAAACATATACACCCCACATACGGGACTAATGACCTTAGCACCTGTCAAACCCGCAGTAACTAGTAACCAGTCACTCATCGTATTCGCGTACTTGGACGCTCCCTCAGAGAGGCCGGCGCGGAAAGCGGACGGAAGGCGAGAAAACAAGGAGGTCGTCAAGGACTGGGCGACCGCGCTGCGGCGCCGGCGATACGCGCGGAGCACGCTCTCATTCGATTTTTGCGCAAACAGGCAAACACTGTCGCAATTTGTCACCTGGGCGCGCTCATTCTCGTTCTCTCTCTCCTCTGTCTCCGGCGCGTCCTCCCCTCCAGCGGCGCGGAGAGCAAAAAGAAGCGGGACCCGCCCGGCAGCCGCCGCAGGACAAGGTCTCGAGGTCGCCGCAACCGGCTAACTGCGCAGTGCACCTTACATCACATCCTTGCGGACAAACGTAGGAAATTATCTCTTTTATTTTTTTTACTGATACGATATAGCTTGTTAATTCCGTCGATATAGAGCTCGATATTTACTGCATAACGTACCTGGATCGAAAGAAGATTAGGAGGGGAATATGAAAACAGTTGAATGGACATGTTCTCTTATGGAGGAATTATGAAAGGGAATTCTGGGAGGGATAAAAAAAAAGATAAACCGACTCAAGTTAACATCTAGTGAATAAATAAATAAATAAATAAATAAATACGTAAATCTGAATAAATAAAATTAGATCAAAATTAAAATAGTGTATGTACCACGGGCGTTAACAGGTTCTAATGATCTCGGGCCAAAGGCCCTCAGGTTTTTGTCGCCGCTCGACCATTAGAATCCTTATAATGCTCTTGGTGTATAAATAATTATTATTTGTCTGGTGTTTCAGAGTCTTAATTTTTGAAAATTCTCTTTGTAATTCGCGCATACATCCATATTTCAGGACAAGAACAATAACGATCACTAACAGAACCAGCTACCATCAGAATGATCTCATTCACGATCATAATGAATTGCGTGAGTTTCTTGTAACAGAAACCGAGGGTTTTTCGAAATTACAATTCTTCAAAAGAATTCGCAATAGTAGACCTAACGATTTCTGCTAGAAAAAATCAAATCAAAGGATCAGTGATTGGGCGATTGTTCGTTCAATGTACATCCGGAAACAAGAAAAAAATAATTATGGTACTTAGCAAAACAAGTTTGTCTAAAGAAAAGAACATACAAATAATTACGCTTACATAAGTTTGAGGAACCGAAAGATATTACAACCCTTCTTACTCAATGTCAAATTTAAACAAAATGATTCTCATTACTTTTATTGGCCACATGCACTTCCACTTGAGGCGCAATCGTATCCAGCGGGGAAAATACCGGGAAAATACTGGCATCTAGTGGATAAAATATATAAATTCTATATATTCCTACAAACTGGAACTAATACCGGGCTGTTACACGGGTAGGACGGCCTCGGGTCCCCTGAAGAGACAAGCAGTAACAAAAAGCAGACAGAAGGAAGAAATTAAAAAGCGCCAAAGGAACAAATGGAAGGAAGTCTGTATTTTTGCGAGCCGCTTGCGCTCTGCTATGGAAAGTCCCCTGTGCCTTCCTCGGAAGAAGGGCTTTCCTTTTCTGTCCTTTTCTCCCTTTCCGCTCTCTTCCTTCTCTCCTCCGCCCCGTCCCGCCCTTCCGCAGACGCGATACAAGGCCGGTGTGATTTATACCGTCTTCTGCCCCTCCTGCCGCCGAGCACGAGCATGGCGCGACACAGATTTCCCCTCTCGTGGCCCGCGCCAACGTGAGGCGCCCAGCCCCCTCTGCCACGCAAGGCCCTACTCCAGTCTTCCAACCCCCCACCCGGAGCTTCAACCCCAGCAGCCTGTTTCCTACACACTGATGAACTGTCAACGCCCGCCCAACCAACCCGCCTACGACCCAACTCCCGACCCATCCCACGCTTCAACTCCAGCACTCCTATCTCGCTCCACAGTCATCCTCGCCCTGGGCTAAGTCCACGCCCCCGCTCCACGTGGTGACCCCACTTCAGTATCGCGTCTTGATACCGCTTCTCGCCTCGCCACCACCATTACCACTCTGGGCTGAACTGTTCACACCCCCGCCCACAGCCCAAGCACCAACACAGCACGCCTTTCCCCGGGCACCAAGTCCGGGAAACACCCGCCAAACTCGCCCTGGGCGAAACTGCCCGCGCCCCCGCCCCCACAGGCCAATCCCACCCGCGTTCCACATCCTGGTTCCGCTTCTCATCTCGCCACCGCCATCACCGCCTTGTGCTGAACTGACCCCGCCCGCGCCCCTACCCAAGCCCTTTACCACAGCTCCGCTCACCTCCTTCGTAACTATCCCCGCCTCAATCCTAGGTCCGCTGTTCATTCTCAACCCTCCATATCGACAAAACCTCCAAACACCCTGACCCTCTTCCCCACACACACCGCATTCACCGTTCTCACTACGCACTGAATCTCAGCCTTAAATGTCGCATTCTACACACATTCCACGTCCGTCCCCACTCGGTCAAACCTTGCCCCCATCCTACTCCGTTCCAGTCCCATTCCACGCATTCGATCCCCAAAATACCCTCGCCCCGGCCCCGACTTTGTTTTACACATGGCACCGTCACTCACCCGTTCCTACCCGAACCTCATCGCCCGTCCACATCCCGCATTATCGTCTTAGCTCCATGTCTCGTCGGACGGTACCCTCAATCCACTCCTCGTTACCATCCCGCCACTGCTGAGCCCCACCATCCCGGACCCGCACCTTCCTCGCTCCGTCCCACTCCCGCCGTGCCCCAAACCCTGCTCATACCCATTAATGTAGCTTCTTCATTCACGTTTTGTTGAGTTTTTCTTTGGCTGGTTCCATTTTTAGTAGGATGGAACAGAGGGTATAGGTTACTACTGGTATTTTGTTAGCGATATAAAAGAATTTGTGGTTCTTTCCGATTCAAATACGTTTTCTAAACCGAAGTGAAATTTCTACTTTCAAACGTGTTCTACATCGTGTTGTTAGTAAAAAAAGTATAGTAAATGGAAGCGATTCTGAAGGTCCAGAAACGTACGCAAATTATACTTCTCCCCATACATCCAATACAGTTTTTATCAACACTATCTCCACACCATCCTCCAAACTCCACCCCGGCTGCTGATACATACCCCGGCACCACCCTTACCTGCACCTCGTTCGCATCCGCCCAAAGTCTGTCCTCGCACTCGGTCTCTATTTGCCTTTGGAATCTGCTTCCGTAATACTCCCGGTCTCCTCCCACTGGGGCGGGAGAGTTGTACGTCGCAGCTCGAAACTCGCGCGTGCGAGAGTCAGCCTGACATGAAGGGACCGTCGCTCCTACTGTCATCACAAACGGCGCCATGCTCTATATATACACATATAATTGGGTATTTCAATTTCCAGCATCTACGATGTGCGATCAATGTCTAGGCATCATCTCTAAACAAAACATATTATAAAATGAATTTATGTAGGATATTATATGTCAGCAGATTTTCACAATTCTTGATTGTCCCATCTCAGTCCTTCAAGCGATGCAAGTGAAGCTAAAAACAGTGAGAGAATATTGAGAGGCGAGACAAAACTTCCAAATCTGTGCGGCTCATCACAAGCCACAGCCCGCAAAACAAGGACATCTACTCAACTAAACGAAAATTACAATGTTCAGACTGCTGTCTTCTCATAGACTTTTTCAAAACTCAAAATTCATTGGTAACTCCTTGGGATTGTTTCTTCCTCGACGCAACTTAATGATCAAAATACAATTACGTCGGAAAATGCAGAAACTTCCCAAAGACCGCTACGAAATCATGTTATGAGGAACCTTTCAGCAGTGCGATTTTCCCAAACGTACTAACTCGTTTAAACGAGTTAATACAGATGAGACCGCTTTTATTCCGTTTGTGTAGCAGCAGATGGGTACAGGTACAAGAGGATGTCCACAAAACTTCCGGTTAACTCTATAACCGAATTCGACCTCGACAAAACGGATTCGCTTCCGCCAAACGCTTCTCCGCTGCAGAAAATGGCATTAACATCCAACCACAGCCCACCTTCCAACTTCGCCTCATTTCGAGAGAAATGCCACTGATATATAACTGCGGGGCGGTTTTGATGATCTACAGCACCGCCAAAAATGATCAATAAAATGTTCTAAAAACGTTTCTAAGATGCCCTACAAGCAAAGAAAATTATAGGCATCACAAGAACTTGATTTGCTTACAACGGCTGACATACAATTTCTGAGCAACGAAATCAAATCGACTACTCAGGAATTCTGTGGAGAGCACTTGTTTCATCTCGTACATATTATTTGAAGCTAGTGCCATTCATAAAAATGGTATTAAAATGGACGAAAAAGTTAAAGCAATTTTTTTTAAAAAATTGTTATCGTACTGGTTAATAATACTCCCCTCAGAGAATTGTAGTAATTTATATACAAAATAACACAGTGGCCTGTTGTACCGTCACATAAGTTTAAATAACGATAACTCTTATTTAAAGCATAAAAAGCTGTCTTATATATGACTTATTCTTCTTAAAGGATTTTTTTCCTTTCCATTTTCAGTAATTCACCTAAAAAAATGAAAAAAACGATGTTTCAACTTCATGATTTGTGATTCGCTGGCATGTCTATCTTCCATGATCCGTTTTACACTAGTTGAGCAACCAATAATAGTAAATCAGAATATGGAAATACGTTTTCGAGAATCCTTTACAATGGCATTTCAACCAAACGGCATCTTCGAACAAGAATCCTCAGTTTCTCGCAAAGCGCCCAGTAGTCCAAGGCAGGTTCTGACCCTTCACTTCAACGTCATCTCCTGCCTTCGCTCTGGCTTCTTTATAAAGCTTATACTTTTCGTTTCTTTGTTTCCCTCAAAAAGGTCCGCCGCCATGTGACAAGACAGAACACAACAATCGTCCCAGAAAGCGCCAGCGGCAGAGTCATGAAAAGGTGGTGAAAGAAAGGGGGATGAGAACAAAGAAGAAGAGCGCAGAAGATGAGACGGAGAAAGAGAAGGTAGGAGGACGAGAAGGAGAACGACGACGAGGCGGCGGATGAAGAGGAAGCGAACGCACAGGCCTCATTCGTGTTTCCGGGCGCGTCAACTGATAAGATTATTAGTCCCGTAAGTGCATAGCATGTTTCCTCGGCAGTCAGAAGTAATCTTCCCCGCTGGATGACAAGACCCGGCGCCGACCAACTCGTCGACAAACGGAGTTTTCCCCAAACAGGTTTCTCCTACCAGCAGGGGCCCCGCCCCATCCAGAACAAGCTCTAAGCTCCCGACTGGACTCCGGCCATGCGTGTTAGTGTAGTGCATGTTAGTGTATGTGTGTGTAAGGGGTGAAGATAGGACAAGGAAGAGGAAGGAAAGATCGCGCGCGGACCGTGGCCCGTTTTTTAGAGTACTGCTCCGGCATTCATCTGGTGTTGATCGGAGAAACCATAAAAACTACCAATCAGAGCAACCGGCCGCTACAATTCTGCTCCCGACTGAGGCTGAATTCGGCCTAGCTACTTAACTAGTGTCGAAAACCATGCCACCATCGAGAGTGTAACCCGAGGACCTCCCGGTCAGAGGCACAGCAGTGACATCAGTTGAAGCTTTGAGCTACCCAAGGCGGTCAAACGCACAGGACGGAGCGGAGGACGATGAAGCAACGAGAAAGGGAAATGGTAGCGAGGGGAAGGCGGCGGACGAGCCAGCAACCGCGGCGAAGGAAAGGGGGAAGGAAAAGGAGTCAAGACTAGAGACGAAGGAGACGTCGGCGACGGAGCAGGAAAAGGAGGTAAGGCGGCAGCAGAGCGCCTTTCGCGGATTAACGCGGAGACAAAGCGGCGAATTGTTGCGTTTACATTTGCGAGGCGGCGCGGCGGCGCGAGGCGACGCGAGTTAGTTAGTTCCAGGGTTGGCACCGCTCGACGGAGGCAGCAGCGACGACTTCGCGCACGAGAATTCCCAAGAAAACTCCTCCGCGGGCGGAATAGTTGGCGCCCAACGCGGGCGCGCACAAGGCCACGAGGGACGAGGGATTTCGGGAGACGCACCGGAAGCGACGACGACGAAAAAAGTAAAGGCAAAGACGCACTAGAATGGAGAGGCTCAGAGATGGACTCTATGCAATTTGTAGGAGGAAAAAAACAAGAATTGAAAAAGCCGAGACATCGAGTTGTGGAACAGGTGGGGAGACCCAAATATTCACGACGATCAGAACGAAATATAAAAGAAATACAGAGGAAAAACGACCTGTGTGAAACGTGTATGAGAGTGTGTCGGCGCGCGCGTTTCTGTATGTCCGAAACAGGCGAAAAATTGTGTGAGAATGAAAAGGCGGAAAGAAAAAAGTCACAAAAATGTAAAATAAAGGAACGAGGCAGATGGAATGAAGATGCATTAAGAACACAAAAAGCCGAAGGATAGATATATGGGGATGAAAAGAGAGGCAGAATGCGCAGCAAATAAGACATCAAAACCCTACCCAACAAGTTCGCGTAACAAAAGTTACATTAGTCGCAAAAACTCGCATCAAACACGTATAATTCCCTCTTAAAACAATCCCTCCCGTAAAAACAACTTTCCAAAGCCAAGTCTTCTCCAGTCGGCTAACTACCTTCCCGCAACCCCGGCGGCGGCGCCCGTAAAGAGTTCCCAGTGTTGGGGCAACGTTCCGCTTTGATTCGTTCGGAAGGAGCCGCCTCGCACGACGCGCCCCCGTCCCTGGGGACGCCCGTCGCTCCCATACGCGCGCGCCCCGGGCGAGAAGGTCGGAAGTTCGTCAGGGGGCGGGGCGCAATTCCCGTCCCCGCCCGCCCCACCCCCCACCACCGTCGCGCTGTGCGCCCACGTGCGCGCGCACCAACTCCCAAGACGCGCTGCGCCGTGCCGCAAGCTCCCCGCAGGGGCCGTCGCCAACGCCGCCAGTGGCCTAAGCGCATGGGTTTCATTCCGGGAGCGACAACTGCCGATTTGATTGAATGATAATTCCGGAAGCGACAACTGCCGATTTGATTGATTGATTGATGCTTCCATGCGCGATAACTGCCGATTTGATTGATTGATTGATGCTTCCATGCGCGACAACTGCCGATTTGATTGATTGATGCTTCCGTGCGCGACAAGTTTAGACGCGACAACTTAAATGATAGTCGCTGCGACAACGGCCAATTTGATTCATTGGTGATTCCGGGCGCGACAACTGCTAAGGTCATTAGTCTCGTAAATGTAGGCTATGTTTCCCTCGGGAGGTAGCTGTGATCTTCGCTCGCTGGATGGTGAGATCCGGCACCAACCTTCCTGTCGGCTATTGGGGGTTTCCGCAACCAAGATCAGAAAGCCGGCCGCTAGAATTACCTTCCATATAGCGACTGTACGTGACCTAGCTATCTAGCTAGTGCCCAAAATCCTGCGACAATTGCCGAAGTCATTTGTCCCGTACGTGTAGGGTAAATATAGGGAGTTTAAGCACGGTATAGCGTACTGCAATCGACTGTACTTTTAAGGCTCTGCGCATGCGTCAACACGAAATGTAACTGGATGTGATTGCGGAGCCAGCTAATCTACTGAATTTAGCGGGCGACTTATATCACAAACAAATCGATCACTCGCTCATGTTATATTCAATTTGTTTCCAACTAAGAAGAATGTGCTGCAAACTGTGTATTCCCATCATGAAACATGAAGTTGGTGATATAAATGTGTGTATATAACTAACTCTACATAAGGAATTAGCTATATTTAATAAAATAATTATACAACAATGCACATGTGTACAGATCAGTGGTTGCTAGGCAGGTCTAAACGAACAAATGTCAATCACCAGAATACGGCATCACGGGAATTAAGTGCACGGTGTCCTCACATTCCGGAACTTTTTTCTACTTCGACCTAAATGTTTCTGCAAAATCTCGTTCACGACTACACCCGCTACTAATCGAGGCATTGCTGTCGATTGTTGCAACGCTTCGCCGTGCTCAAACTTCCTTATAATCAGGGACGTGGTTTTATTCCTTCTCAGTTGGACTCTGAGTTCTAGCGCCGACCAACACGTCAGCTCGCTTTAATATACAGCCTCAATTTATTACCCTTCTTTTTATGAGTCAAAGGCACTTTCAGTTCTGCCTTGTCCTATTTCAGACACTAGATGAAGATTTTACGGTGGGGGATGGTCCATTCGAGGGTGGGATATAAGCCAATCGCTCGGTTCTAAGGATGTGGAATAGAGACACGATAGAAAAGAAAGTTCCTTGAGCCGTTCTCTAGGGTACTACTTCGGTATTCACCCGGAAATGATCAGGAATACCACTTCGGAAGTTGGACTACGAATTGAATGGCGGCAAGCGTCACAAACTAACCGATGTTAAACGTACGACGAAAAATTTGGGAAATTGAACTGAATCCACGACCTCCCAAGCGCCGGTATGCTCGATCCGTTAGGCGTTGACCTAATGCTCCTCCGAACCGGTTTTAGTGCACATTTCTTATTATTTCTGAATAACTCTTATTTTTTTTCACATTAAAATAACTATACATATAAGTGCTATATACATAAAAGTGCTATATCTTATTTAACACGCATCCCACCCTCATTGCCACCCATCATCACAGACGGATGGACTTACACATCCATCAGCAAGGATGCTCTTCGTACATTCAACCCGACTACCCGAAAATATTCGCCCGGGCACTTGGCACGGCGACCCACAGCGCGCAGCGGGACGGGGCGGGGCGGGGCGGAGCGGGGAGGGTGCTCAAGGGAAATCCGAGAGCGGGGCACGAGGACGGGCGCGGAGAGGGAGGGAGCGAGGCGGCGAGGAAGGCGTAAAGAGAGGGAGGGGTGCACTCTAACGACGGCGCTTCATTATCCCGCCGTAAGCGCGCCAACGACGACGATGGCGAAGACGACGACGGCGACGAGGGTGAGGACGAGGGCTCGGGCAACGGCGCCGGAATATCGACGGCGCTGCACGGCGCCAACCGCCGGGTCACAGGTCACGCTTCCTCCTCTGGGCGCACTCCGGAAGGACCTTCCGTGCGGTGCGCACGTAACGACAACGACAACTTTACTACCGCGTCGCCGCTCCGGCATTCCAAGAACGACTACATTCCTTCGTAAGTGACTTCCCCGGTGGTTCTTTAGAAACGCAATTCGGTTAGCACAAAGAAACTTCAAAAGCAGATGGTAAAAAACCTAAAATCTAGAATCCAAAAATATACACAACTTCAAATTGAAGTATATAGCCACTTCGGTTTGGGCCTATTTTCTCAGAGTGGGTTTCAGTCAGACATTTGGAGCAGCAGGACATTTTACCCGAACGACGATAGGGTACATAATTTTATCGATTTTCTGATTGCGTGCATATCTCAACAATGGAATTGACGTTTTATCGGGGCAGCCAACTTTAGATTAATAACACTCCGTGTTCCGAAAGCTCAGTACATAATTCAAACATTTGGTTTTCCTGTATCTGTAATGGAGGAGGATACACACGGACTGGCATAAAATTTACGTGTTTCGCTAAGGATAGACACGGTAGACTAATTATTAAACCTCTAATCTTTATTTGTGAAAATGCAACGACAACGCACGACACGTCTGCAACGACATTTTCAAAACTAAATTATCTGCCAGAGAAAATTACTGGATAACAAAAAATCAGCCACATATTTCACCAGTCGTACTTCTACTGCTTTACGAACCGTGCATCAATCCCGCTTACCCAGAGCGCGAGTCTTCCGGAGCTGCGCGCCAAGACGTCCCCGGACCGCCACGCGCGCAATAGCCCTCCGGGGAGGCGGCCGGGGCGGGCGCGGTCTTTTTGTCGCGTCGCTCGTCGTCCTTATCGGGCGCGGTGTAGCGTGGCGCGCGGCGGGGCCCTGGGGCAAGGTGGGAAAGCCGGGGCGCCGCTGGCGGAGAGGGGGAAAGCTTGCGCCACCTGGCGGCTAATTGTGTCCGGTCCCAAAGGCGCCGGCCAAATGCCGCCCTGCCGCGCCCCGGCCCCGCCCGGCCCAGGCCGGCCCGCATCGCCCCTCGGGGATGAGACTAGGGCGGTGGCGATGGTTGTACGAGGAGCGACAGTGGCGACGGCTGAAGCGGTCGTGTGCAAGATACCCAGTGGGAGAGGGAGATAATGGCAGGAGAAGCAATACCTTGATTGATTGATTAGTGATTCCTGGCGCGTCAACGGTTACTGTTATTAGTTCCGTAAGTGTAGTGCATGTTTGATCGCGGGAGGTGGCGGTGATCTTCCCCCGCTGGATGGTGAGATCCGGCGCCAACCTACCCGGCGGCTTGCGGGATTTTCCCCAACCAGGTATCTTCCACAAGCAGGCAACGCCCCAGCCGCGACAAGCTCTACACTCCGCAGCTGATCAGGGAAGTCGGCCGCAAGAATTCTCCTCCAAACAGCGTCTAAACTCGGCCTAGTTATCTAGCTAGTTTGGAAAATCCTGCCATCGTAGGGACTAAAACCCTGGAATCTCCCCGTCAGAGACACTGGAGTGTTTTTCAATTGATACCCTGAATACATAAACCGGTCAGTACCTGTAATATTAAGAGGAAGAAACTTCGCTGGCAGGAGGGAGGCGGTAATGAGTTCGTTATTATTTCCGAGCGTGTTAACTACTGAAGACATTACTCCAGTAAGTATAGTGTATGTTACATGCCAAGGGATAGCGGTGTTCTTCTCGTGTTTCCACTTGAAACATGAGATCCCGCAACGGCATTCATGAAAGCTTGCGGGATTTCATTCTTTCGATATATCCACAACCGGACCACCGCCCCAGCCAGGACAAGCGCCCGAAGAACTTTGTTTCCCGAATGTGTAGTAGTGTAGTGAAAGCATGTGTCCATGCAAGGACGGCAACGATGAAACGGAGCAATGACTGTGGCGATGGCGTCAACGAGAAACTCTGCGGAGTGGAGAGTCACTGGGCACCGGAAGCGAATGGTGATCACGGGAGAGGGTAACAAGAGGGGAGCGGCCACGTAGAGAACGGAGCAATAAGAAATGTAGGAGATGGCCGGAGAAAAGAGGAAAGCGGGAGACGACGGAGAGGGTGGCTGGAGCGACAAATGTGGCATAGGTGGCAGCCAGGGAGGGCGTTGTTGGCGTTAGGGAGGGTGGTGGCGGTGAAAGCGAGGGCAGCGGTGCCGCCGAGGGCGGTAGCGGTGGTTGGAGCGGTGGCGGCGTAGCCAACAAGACCCATGCAGTATAGACATTTCCCTCAGGCTATTACTAATCTCCGGTTTCACTAGATGTGATTACGCATTGTTGATAAGGGCGCAACCGACCACGGTGGAACAGTACAGAGCACGTAATAGAGTATGGCTACGCTTAATTAAATTCTATTTACGCAACCTCTTATTAGCCTACATCTAGCATTCAAAGGCACTAAAAGAGGTGCGCTCTAAACGAAGCGGTTTTGTCGTTCTCTTACTCATACTGATTTTTCAGCCACTTTAATAAATTTAAATAACAAACCTGGCAGATCTGAAACTTCCAACAAAAGCCTATTGTTGGAATGTTTTCATTCCTTCTGGCCTATCTAGCGTATAGTGCTGAGGATGTATCGTCCCTTGTGATTATAGTTATTTTTCAGACACTCAATTTCAGTTTGCAGTACTTACTTTGTTTAAATGTTCCATAATTGTTTAATGCAGGCTTGTTGATACTTTACTCGAAGTTACGAACACACTTCTGAAAAAAAATCTCAAAAATCATCAGAGTGTACGTGTAGCATGATACGTGTAGAGTACAGAAAAATATAAATCAGCCCATCTTTATAAGTATTTTCAATTTGATCTTTTCGTCTCAGTATTTGCAAAAAATTCCAACTAAAGTTCTTCGGGCTAAAGTGACCAAACTAACGCATTACAGGGGGCAAATAGAAATTCCTGCAAGGGTATAAATAATTCCAAACGATCTCACACCGTTTTGAACTTTAACTTGCAATCGGTCTTTTTTTTTTTTTTTTTTTTTTTTTTTTTTTTTTTTAGTGCCTAAGCCACAGTGCCTAAGCTCTTAATATGTAGGAGTAGATGAATGATTTTGATGGATTGCTGATGATATTTTCCCCATGCGAATGACAATGGAGCAATGGAATGAGATAGAAAGAAAAGGAGAAATATGAAGAAACCAATTTTTTGTCCTCCACAAATCCCATAAGGATGGTGAATTGCACCCCGGTACGAAGAGCTGGGAGGCGAGCGGCGGGACCGCTACACCACGGGACGCCGAGTGCGATTCGACAGACAGTATTTCATGCGGCGCCCGCAGAGCAGAACTTTCCCGACGGCACCGGGGCGGGAGTCGAAGAGCAATTTCGCTCCACCAGCAATCCGAGAGCGCTAATAAAGCTTCCGATTGCTCGCCTTGTCGCCACGGCCACGCCGCCGCCACTACTTACAGTAGCCGCTGTTACAGCAAACAACCGACAGACGATGAATGCATTCTTGGCTCGGCTACAACCGAACCGTTGCTTCAGAAGTTTACTCACGTAAATCCCTTCACTTCCATTTCAATCTTACTTCTACAATCAGCGGAAGATATATAGCTGACACCAGCTATAGATTTCTGGTCTAACATACAAATATTCGCCAAAATTAAAGAAACGCGAGCTTTCATGCGGTAATAATATTGAGCAAGATTACATTTGTAACTGTATAAATTACACACAAAACGTTATGGACATCTACTGAATAAGTTTTCCAAAGTCCACACCGACTCCGGTAGCACTAGTAACCACGCTCTTTCTCTTGTTATGTGTTGTGCGATCTCTTCCTTTAGAAGCCACGTTTCGTACATTTCTTCCTCTATTCCGCAACTACGAACCTTCTTAATTAGTAAATCGAATATCGGTCGCTATATATTCAAGAGAGGATGAGAACCGCGATGAAGGAACTCTAGAGGTTTAAGCAAGAAGTTCTAGCGACGGATTAATCCCTTCTAAAACCAAGAGGTCAAATGAAGGTAGCTGTAGTGCCTCATACGTGGGACAATCACTGGCCCGCCATCCGGAGGGAGCAGAACGTCGCATCAAGGCCAACACCGTCATCGGGGCGCCGGGAGCAGACGGCCAGGAGATTGACTGCACGTGGCCAGCAGCGGAGCGACGTGAGTGGCGATGAGATGCCGGTGAAGCGTCGACAGCGCAGCGGGCCGCGCCATTGGCACGAGGGTGTCGGGCAAAAGCTGTAGCGGACAGAGGACGACGCGGTCACGGCGGCGGCGGCCGGCTTCATTAGCGGCGCGCGAAGGCCAGGCGGGACTTCGCCCGTTCCGTCCCCCCCGTCCCCTGTCGTCCCACTGGGCGGCACGGGATTAACCTGGCGCCGTAATTGCGGCGGCCCGGGCGGCCAGTGGCGAGGGGAGGGGCTGGCTGGACGGTGGCCGCGCCGCCCGAAGCGAAGCAAACGAGCAGCGCGGGATTAAACCGCTCGCCAGCGATTGCGCAGCCGGCGCCGCCACGCCCATCCCACGTGCGCACCTCCCGACGCCACGCTCCCCTGCTCGCCCCGCCCCCCACGGTGCACTGCCGCCGACCTCTCGCCTCGTGGATTCGACTCTCTTGCCTGCCTCTTGACTTTCAACTACCTCATGGATCTTGCTCTCAACTACCTGTGCCTCTGAACTATTTTTACCTCTTGCGTCTTGCTTCCTGCGCTAATTCTGATCTTATGGTCCTTGTCTTCATATAAGCGCTTTTCCTCTCCTTTTGCTTCATTTATGTGTCTTGCTTTTTATCTCTCATTTTTTGTTTCACCCCACACGTGATATTTCTCACTGTCCCTTTAGCCTTTTACCCCGAGTTCTGAGGTTTTTCTCTTCGCACCTCGCCTCTCGGTTTAATATCTCACTTGCCGCCTCTCGCGTCTCTCCAACCTCACACATCACTCTACCCACGAGCCATTACTCTCCTCGCATCTGACTTCTCATTCGCGGACTCGGATACCTTGTGTCGCAACTCACTTTCCACCTGTAGTTTCGACTCTCTCGCCCCGCATCGTCTATAGCATCGGATCTCTCGCTTCTCACACCGGGAAAGGTGGCTCAGGACATCAACTGACGCCACTGCAGTGCCTCTGGCCAGGAGGTCCTAGAGTTCAAGTTCCGACGATGGCAGCATTTTCGACCCTATTTCCTAGGTCGAATTCCACCACTTGTCTGAATGAGAATTCTAGCATCCGCCTGTTCTGATCAAGTTTGCCGTGGTTTCTTCGATTAACACCAAGCAAATACCGAAGCAGTACCCTAACAAACGGGCTACGGAGCGCGCGTGATCTCTCCTTCTCTTTCCTTGTCCTATCCTCTCTCTCTCTCTCTCTCTCTCTCTCTCTCTCTCTCTCTCTCTCTCTCTCTCTCTCTCTCTCTCTCTCTCTCTCACACACACACACACACACACACACACTTACATGTACAACACCACATGCCGCGAGACCAGTCGAGAGCATAGAGCTTGACCCGGCTGGAGCGGTGCCTAGCTGATAGGAGACGCGTGGTTGGGGAAGTCAACGCACAGGTCGGTACCGGATGTCGCCATCCGCGGCATCGGATGTCAACGGCGGCGGAAGATCACCGCCACCTTCCGCGATCAAAAAGCATGCACTACACTTACCGCACCAATGACCTCAGTAGTTGATGCGCCCGGAAACACGAAATAATCAATCTCTCCCCTCTCACCGGACTTCCGCTGTACGCCAACACGTCACCTACCACACGTATTTATTTATTTTATTTTATTTTACGTCAAAAAACAGTTAAAAACTGCGTATGACGTAGCCCTCTCACCTGTTTCTGCTGCCTCCCCGGGTGCGCTTCGCACCGGGCGCCGGCGACCATGACCCCAGCACGGCGCGGCGCGGGGCGAGCACGGGAGCGAAACTGGACACGCCAGTCCCACTGATTGGAATTAGTTGAAGCTGCCCGTGGTTTCGACTGTAGCGATGGGAACGGCACGCAGCGAGATGAGATTGGATAAAATGGGAGTACAGTAATGTGAATGTCTATAGGCGCGACGTCCAACAGAGTGCAATGGAGAGCTCAGGAGTGGAGGATTGCACGTGAGAATTACATGCAAAAGACCAATTCAGCGCCCAGTTGTGTAGAATGAATGAACAAAATGAAATGAAGTAAAGAGATACATATGAACGTAGTAGCATGAAAGTAAATATCATCGAAATATATTCACCGCTTCATTTTATCCTGGTATACTGATACTGATAAAGCTGAGGGGTGGAAAATGAAATAATAATTTTCACTCTGATACAAAATTAAGATAACATATAAAATTCAATAAAAAGAAAGTTGCATAATCTCCAATTCATACGTTTAAAACTTTTAGATCTGACCACCCTTCGTTGTCAAGAAAATAATAAAAATATTAATACATTATTTCAAAATTCACGGAATATTATTTAAAAATAAATTGTCATGAAGAAATTAGATGAGAAAATTATTTCACTGTCCACCCCGAAATTTAAACTCGCGGACAACCACTGTAAGCAGCCAGAGCTGACCAGCTATATACCACTCACACCCATCCCGAACCAAACAAGAACTTCCCGCCTCTGCATTCGGAAGAGAAGGGAAAACGACAGCTTCCAGAGTAAAGGGCAGGGGAGGTTGTAAGAAAAGCGAGGCCAGAGGGTCTTCGAGGGGAGAGGTAAGGAGATAAAGCGAACACAACTTCCCGGAAAACGCGGGTCAGGGTGTATGAATGATGAGGATATTTCTGGATTGTGACGTCTCGATCCATCTTCATTTACCGACGCATTCTTCAAGAGATGGAGCGATCGCTTGCTCGGAAACTTCTCCATTTGCTCCACGGCTGCAGGGAGGCCATTTTGGCGCGGGCAAAACTTTTGTCGTTCGCAGTCGGAAGAAGTTAGAAAGCGACCTCATTTCATTAACGGAAAAGAGTGAATGCTCGAGTCTGCTCGGAGCCATGAATTGGAAATGTCAATAAGAGTGGCAAAAATGATAATCGCCAAAAAAATTATGAGAATTGCTTAAGTACAGCTACTTTGTTACATCAAAAGAGAGAAAACTTGAAAATATATCTGCGAGAACGTCAAATTTACCACGTTGTCCAATTTTGATAACGAAGAAGTTCCTTTGATTTACTTAATAGTAGCATGAAGGATTGTTTTTAACAAAGTTCTATCTCATATTCATAAGTTATATAACGTATATATTATGGTATTTGAGAATTATTTTCATTTACTAAAATGTGTGTATTCACACATCATAAATGTTTATGCGATCTGAACTTTCGAAGAGATCAAAGGCGCGTGCAAAATTTCGGAAATGTAGCTAAAGAAGAAAAGATTCCCAATGAATTAAGGGCACCTCCAAAAGGCAGAGTGGCCAGGAATTGGTCCGTGCACCAACTCCTTTGAAAATGTACAGATTTTTAAAGTGTTTAATACCGTACAAGAAAAGTGTAAGACGACTAAAAAATATTTGACAATGAAAGTACTTGATGTGAACTTGGCTGTGTTGTGGAACACAACCGAAACAATTCCCCTATAAATTCGAATAACTATTCGTTTTTAAGATATTCAAATATACTGTTAGAGTTGAGCTTCCCGGAACAGCAGAATTTGAGGGTTACGAATTGTTTTAAAGGACACTGAAGTTTTCAGACAGATGCAATTATCATGACCTAGTGTTAAAAATGTAAGGGGGATGTCTTTCCTGCAACCTCTAACTACTCGGGCATGGCTTCTCAAATTAAGATATACCAAGAAATGCCAAGAAAAAAAGGAAACATTAGTCGCCCAAATCATTCCTGACACAACCAGCTCATTCCACTCTTTTTTCAGAGTTGCTAATTTCCTCGTTCATAATCTCACCAGGGCATACGGTTTAAATTCTGCTTATTCCCTACTACAACATGTGAGAATGTGTCTCGGTCATATAAAACCGCGTGAAGGCGCGAGAAGATTGGTTTCTTTTGTAAAATTTTCGCAAATGGAATAAGCTGGTGTTGATAACGAACACCTCAAACTCGAGTATGCTTCATGGCGATATAACCTGGGTGAATTTAAGTCACACTATTAACAATTAACGAATTTTTAAACTGAAAAGTTCTAAACATTGCCGGAATGTTTAATTTTACATACTTCTAGTAGAAAAGAGGATAAATAAAAATATTCATACATTTGATTTCTAAACCATTCAAATTTGAAATACAGTATGTACATACTGAATGTAATATATTACTATGCGTACTGAATATGTAGGTATGTCAAATTTCTCTTTTTTAGGGCACGCCTTATAAAGTTTGTACAGTTCACTAAAAACGGGATTTTGATATAAATCACTTAAAATTGGGAAAATGTACTCGCAATATTAGTAACTTCTCACCATTGCAAATTCGATATAATTATTGCATTCAGTAATGACATGGATTTTAAAAAGAAGGTCGTGCCCTGAAAAATAGGTGAATTTGCCTAAAACAATTTTTCACAGTGCATACTGATATGATTGACGTATTATACTGAAAAATTCATTTGACAAGGCGCTAAAAATTCTATTTAAAAAATGCGTTTTCAACAATTCTGAAAAATGTCCCTTTCCCGATATCTTCCGCAGCTCTCCTTGCAACAACCTCGTACATTCCATCTCGCGTCGCTTTCGTGGTTGTCTCCAGACTCAATTTACTCGCGTCCTAGCAAAAGCGCAGTAATTATATCGGCTTTGTAATGATGAGAAGTTACTGATATTGGATATATTTCACCAAATTTCAGTGATTTATTACACAATCCCGATTTGAGAGATCTCCGCAAACTTTAAAAAGCATGTCCTGAAAAGGAGAGAAATTTGACATACCCAACCCACTGCGCATACAAATATATTACATTCAGAATGTATATTTTAATTTTAGAATAGTTAAAAAATCAGAAGATAACAGTATTATAATGTACCCCCTTTTCTATAAAAGAGTTACTGTAAAAAGGAACCGATTCGACAGGTCGGGAAACAAATCGGCGTCGTGTCGGGCGTTGACATTGCAAGGGTTACTGAAGAAGCCATTAACAAATGAGCTAACAACAAACGCACGCACTGACAAAATGTGTGCATGGACGTAACTTGCAGTTATGTTGCCAGCACAGGCCAAGCAGTAGCTGCAAAAGCGGATCCTTCTTATAGTAATCTCTTGATATCTGAAGTAAGTGTATTTCAACATTTCAGATTTATTATCAACATTTCAGATATATTATCATTATTAATTCAACATTTCAGATATATTATCAGAATATTTAAAACATTAAATATTACAACTTCGTCAATCGTTAATAGTGCGACATAATTTCCCTTAGGAGATTCACCCCTGTGAAGCTTGCATGTGTCGGAGGGTGGCCTGCCTGCAGTGGGAGGGCGGCCCTGACGTCAGGCAGTCGGAGTGACACACCAGCGTCATCGCCGCCTCCGCCGCGTCGCTCCGCCAAGGGGCAAGTGGCACCCACGAGGCCAGGCAGTTCGGCACCGAGTGACGTACGAGACAGGCCGATCGCTCGTGACGTCAAACGACCCATCCAAGTAGAACGCCCGACAGATTATAGAGCTCGTAACTCGCGTAATGACACGCTAACGAGCACAGACCAAAGTCCGACCGGTCAGAGGAAGTGCGCGCTGCATTTCATGCGCGGATCGCAACGTTTACGATCATGTTCTTTACCAACAGTACAGCGAAATTGTGGCAGAGAGGAATGATTCGGCGACTAATATATTGCTTGTTCTTGACCATTGTATATCTTAATTTGAGAAGCCAAGTCCGAGTAGTTAGAGGTGGCAGGAAACACACCCTCCATACATTATTAACACTAGGTCATGATAATTGCCTCTCTCTGAAGATTTCATTGTCCTTTAAAACAATTCGTAACCCTCAAATTCCCCTGTTCCGGGAAGCTTATCTCCAACCGTATACTTGAATATTTAAAATACATTGCAATTATGTAGTACTTACATCTGTACACTTAAAAAATTCCAATAAAAGCAGATTACTGTAGTTTCGCAATCGTCGCCAGTGTTCGTATGGTTTAAATTATTCGCAAATTACCCTCTTTTCACAATAAACTGATTAATAGGTACACCAAACAAATGAAATGTCATGCTAATCAAACTTCACTATTTTCAATAAAGAAAGAACTTTATTTTCACGTGAATGTTATCCAAACTAATTGTAAGACCAATAGCAGAGTTGGAGAAGGGCAAGAATATTTCCAAAGACCACGGAAAAAAGTCGCAGCATTTTATTTATTTATTTATTTATTTATTTATTTATTTATTTATTTATTTATTTACAGGGAAGCCTGAGACTAAAATAAATCATTCCTTCTTTCAAAAACGCGTCAACGTACGTGAATTAAAAAAATACAAGCATCAAATCAGTAATAAGTACAGTAAAATAACGACAATAAATAACATGTATACTCATTGAACATATTCATTGAATTTTGCAATGATTTTCTCATAAAGCAAGCAACTTAGGAAAATCTTAATTATTGGGCGCTCTCTTCTCCTCACTATTTATCCGTGAACTCTCATTTCTCAAACGTCAATGCTTATCTTTATTTTATGTTCTAAAATAGATTGGTAAAATCTGGTAGCTCCAAGCAGGTCGCATTGTATGTCTGGAAATCGTGATGACTGTGTATGCGTGTCTGAGAAAACGAAGGAGAGTAGAAATGTTTATTCAGTCTAATAATAAAATCCAGAAGAAAGGATTGCTAAACTTGATTTTTTTAAAATGCTTTTTTCTTAGAAATACAAAAAAAAATCAAATCTGTAGTTCGTTTACCGATACAAGTAAGTTTTCTTCAGCTCGGGAGCAAAAATGTCTCGTTTTTAAATGTTGCTAACCTCGCTCTTTTAAAAAACGATTTTATTGTTGCACTTTTTATTGTTCCAAAGTTGGGAAGAGATTCTGGAGCTCAAGGAAACGTGCGCAGATGGTTCTTATCCCCAACACTTTGCACAGAGTTTTTTCTGTTCAGTGAGAAATAAATAAATCAAAACCGGGTGACCATGATTTCTGTAACAAGTTTCCCAGTTTCTCAATATTTAAAAATTATTTCTCTGATAAGATTTGTGGAGCATTTCACACTATTTAAAGAATGTGAAAACTGAAACTAATTTGTCAGCTGCCTAATTTCGCTGCCAAATTCAAATTAAAAAACTCAACAAATAGAAACTCAGCACAAAACAATTGCTCTATTTCTTAGGAATAATGTGTAGTTATATAATCTCCATATGTTCCCTGACTTCTAACCATTCTTCCACAAATTCCATGATTTTATCCTGAATTTCCTTTAGCAATGAAATTCCCATTTTTTTCGGCTTTCTATGTTTTCCAGAAAGTGGCCAACCTGCAAACCAAATAAATCAATTCCCTAGCGCACCTTTGACTTCTCTTGCAATCCACGCCGTCTCCCCAACGGCGGCGAGCGCGTCGTGCCTGTGGCATGGCGAGAGGGCGGTCGCGGTCGTCGCCGCAGCTGCCGCGCGAAACGGGGGAGGGCGCTGACGTCACGGCGCGCCCTGACGTCACATGACGTCACCGGCCCGCGCGCGGCGGCGGGGGCGTAGAGGGGGAGGGAGGCGTCGGTGGGGGTGGCGGCCACGCCCCCTTGCGCTCGGTGGCCACGAGGCGGAGCGCGGAGACGGAAGCTGCGGTAGCGGGGGTGGAGGCAACGATGGGGAGGAGGCAGAGAGGAGACAGAGAAGAGGTGGAAGTGAAGTCGGAGCTAAAGCGAGGAAGAGAAAAAGAAAAGTGAGGGGGTGAGGGGGGGGGAAAGTGGTGGAAGCGGAAATGGGAAGGAAGCTGAGAGGAGATGGAGAAGAGATGAGGCGAAGACGGGGAAGAGACGATAAGAACCACAGGGGAAGGGGAGCAGAGGTCGAGCGGAGGTGAATGCCTAGGTGAGGAGATGGGAGAGAAGACGGAGCAGAGGTGCACGCACAGGAGGTGAGCAGTCTGAGACGAGAATCGGGCGCAAAGTGGAGCAGAGGTGGACGTGTAAGCAGAACAGACGCGAAAGGGAAGCCAAGCGAACGCGGACACAAAAACGGAGACAGAACGGAGAGGGAAGCGAAGGCAAACAAAACGACGGTCGGCATATTTTGCAAAGAGCACAGCTAAATCTTTCAATAACGAAATCTACTCCGTAGAAACCAGAAGTGTGGAGTAAATTTATATAAGTATCGTGCGTATAATCCTCCTATTGCAAAAACGACGCACAAATATCCCAATGTGTTTCAGATTCTCTGGTGAATATGTCATCTTAAAAAATGTCCAGCTTGTGCTGTACCTCTATATAATCAATCGCAACTACACAGACAAACTCCGTTTTTCCTTTTTTTTAATCTCTATATAAGTAAAATACTCGTGTAGCAATAAAACAAAACATCCACTAAAAATGTATGTATTTCCAATGGCAATACTAAAAGCTCGAAAACAGACTACTTCGACAGAACACTATAAACAGTATAAAACATGAACTTAATGCCTCTCTTCGCACATTTACAGATTGAATTCGAGAGATTTTCTTCTTCTAAAAAATCACCCCCCCCCTTCCGAGACGCCCGCTTCCGACTGCGTCCGCATCGATTGCTCTCCGACTCCTTCGGAAGCGGCGAAATTAATCGCACGCGATACACAACTGCACTCCCCGCGGGCGCCGAGCCGACGCTGGAGCACGGAGCGGGGACTTACCTGCAACAAAGGAGAACACGCACGTAAATAAAAGCTACACGGTAGCTTTCGGGCAGGAAGTACCACACACAAAGCACTAAGTGGAAGTGGCCGGGAGACGCGCATTGTGGAAACGTGGATAAATGAACGAATAGAGGAAATGCATTACACGCGATGAAATATTTTAGAATCAACACATTAAAAATAAATCAAAAAAGTATTTTTTTTTAAATACGCGAAATAATATTTATGATCGTTGTTGAAAATCACAAGTCCATCGAGTAAAGGGTAAAATATTATTTCAAAGCACAGGCACGTTCGTATCGGCCACATTCCACGTACTACAGTATAAACTCTCACCACTAAAGTTCTTTAGAATGAAAATTATCCCACAACGTGCACATTACTTGAGTTTAGCCAGTTTACCAACTTACATTCATACACCCTCTCCATATAACAAAAAGAAAGAATTCGGCCCCTTAGTTTTATTTTTATTCTTATTACTCTTATTCTTAATATTATTATTATTTCTTATTAAGAGTTTATATTACATAAAATAACATGAAGAGAGTGGCTAATAGTAGATAGTAATGGTAAACTTCATAATCGCACAAAAATTATATATGAAAATAAAAATATATTAAAAATAAGAGCAGATGCAGAAAAATGTCGCCGAGAAACCTCCGAGTCTCAATGAATAAGCTCCTACAACGACTTTAAGAACTCAATGTTAGAGAATAGAAACAGATCGAGTAAACAACGTAATGTTCCAGAAAATAAAATTAACTTCATCTGTGCCGGCCAACAACGCCCTGCCCTTTGCCTCATTCAGATAATGGACGACAGCAGCGATCTACAAACTGCACTCAAAGCACCACCAAAAAAAAAAAGTTTTTGCGAGATCCGGCGCAGTCCTACACGTCGGTCAGCAACGTTTCCCGCAACCAGGTATACCCCACCAGCGGGGCACTGCCCAAAGACGGTAAAAGCTCTAAGATCCTGACCGGTCTTGGCACATGTGTTAGGGTAATACGTGGAGTGTACGTAAGTGGTAAGGACAACACAGGGAAAATGAAGGAAAGATCGCGCGCGGTCCATGGGCCGTTAGATAGGGTACGGCTCCGGCATTCGCCTTATACCAATCGGAGAAACCACGGAAAACCACCGTTCAGAGCAGCGGGCCGCTAGAATTGTGCATACAGCGACTCACTTCGATATAGCTATCTAGCTAGTGTCGAAAATCCTGCTACAGTCTGGACTCGAACCCTAGGATATCCCGATCAGAGGCACTGCAGTGACATCAATTGATGCCCTGAGCCACCTAAGCCGATACGGACTTGATAATTACACTTCCTTACACTCGCAGAATACCCGGGCAGTAAACAATACAATGACAAGGCTGGCCCACCCCTGACGAAAACTCCCGGACGCAAGTTAAACTATGCGGCTACGAAGCGCCCGCTCCCCAGCCCACCCTGCCCCATCGCCCTGTAACTTTCAGGTGGCCGGCTGGCTTGCCGGGGACGCTGCTTTTGCGCCGTTTAGTGGGCGAGGGAGAGAGAGGATCGGGAAGTTGCGAGGAAACCAACGCACACACGCCAACGACCAAACCGCCTTCCGCGGGAACCCCACTCCGCAGTAGAGGCACAGGCGCGAAGCTGATAATTTCGCCCTTCGTAAGCCCAGACACGTACGCCATCGGCGACATTACCACATGGATGAGGGAGGAGGCAAGCGACAATTGTTTTCGTCTTTAATTACTTATATTGTTGGATTTCGGTGAATTATAAATTAGTATGCAACTGTAGTGTGTTTCAACCTACGATTAGCGTTAATCACGGTGAAATATGTATGTAGCAAACCGCTCGAGTGCTATGTTGTTGAATGAGGGAATTAAATAAAAGTTCTCGTGAACTCACGATCATCACGATCAAGGGTAGGAAAGCCAATTTAGACAATGGATAATGCGGGCAAAAAAATATGAAAATTAAACGGATTAATAAACAACAGTGCAGGTCAGAAAACGGTACGTACGTGAGCGAAAGGTGCACCCTTCATGTGTATGTTAACATTTATGTAACGTTTGCTTGTTCACAGATTTTCTTTTTCACTATTCAACAGAATGTGGCAGTAACACTTCATGACTCACCATTGCCTCCATTTGATGTACACTCAAAATTCAACGAAAAGAAAGGCATTGTGAAAGCGAATCTTTGGACGCACCGATCAGGGCATCAACTGATGACATTGCAGAAGAGCCATTGCTCTGAGCGGAAGGTCCTAGTTGGGGAGCTAGATAGAAAACACCCGCCTGTAGGCAACTTCATGCACGCCGGCTGCTCTGATCGGTAATTTTCCACGGTTTCTCCAATCAACACCAGGCAAATGACGCAACCACGACGAAACTGGTGACGGGGAGGGTGCGATCTTTCCTTCTTCCTTGTCTCTCATTACCCCTTACGTAGGTACATAACTTCATCCACATACACTACACTATACTTCGATTTAAACATAGGGTATATGTTGACGTAAATCAGCTGTTTCGGTGTCATCCAATCAAAAGGTCACCATAGTTCAACCTCCCGATTGAACAGTGACGTGAGTCAATGTACTGACGTTTAAGTCCACGATTGGATGACACTGTAACAGCTGAGGACATATCAAAAGACAGAAAAATTTACAACAAAGGAAAGATCGATAGTATATTATACATGATAAATCGAAGTATATTACACATGTCGGGAGCGAGAACTGATTCCGGCTGGAGCGATGCCTCGCTAGTGAGAGCTACCTGGATGTGAAAAACCCGCAAGGCGACGTGTAGATCGGCGCCGGATCTCCTTAAACGGCGGAGAAGAAACACCGGCTACACCTGATAATATGTATTACATTTATGGGACTAACGACTACAGCGTACCCGAAAACACCATTCAAAACTCTGAGTAATTCAACAAGCAGCGGACCACACCATGGTCACATACAGCGCCGGGCCACACGAGTCAGAGGACCGCCCACTTGAGCAACCTCGATCCAAAGGGCTGTCCGCCAGCTAGCTGACCTCGTGTAAACGGCGCTTTATGCATTCAGAGCAGTCCGTCGGCCAGCGTTCCAGACCTCACGGGGCAGCGAGGGCGGTCCACTTCACGACGTACCCTCCTCACCCGATCCAGTCCGGGGGTGGGGGAGGGGGAGGGGCAACGAGGCCATTATATTCACGGGCAAAGTTGAAACAAGACGAAGCAGTTGGCGAACTTGCTGGGAGCCGCCGAAAATTAAATATCTTCGCGAGTCACAGAATTAAAGGGCTGCTCGGGGAAGAAAGAAAAGTACACACTTGCAAAGTGTGAGGATCAGAAGTCGGCGGAATATTAATGGAATTCGCCCCACAGTACAATGTCGAGCAAGGGGTCGAGAATATAAATGAATAGAGATGCGATGAAAGAAAATTAACTGGCTGGCCTCGCGGGAGCCGGGTCTGCAATGCAATTAGACGGTAGTGTCCTCTACGGAGGCTCTCTTCGCTGACGAACTGAGCACGTACAGAGCCCCGGACGCGGTATCTAACACTGCTACATTTTTTGTCTTTCACAAAAAAAACTGAATACCTTAGAAAAGTTTCAATTATAGCTCACGAGGGTAGTGGAAAGTTAAAGTAAAAAATTCAGAAATTCTAGTCATCAGCATTTATCCTTCACCGACATATTATTTTCTTATTCCTCACAGAACGAAGTTGTGTGAGACAAAAAACCATCAGTGTATCCAACGTCGTCCACAGCACGTGACTAATTACCAGAAACAACAGACTTTAAGTAAGACATGACGGCAAATCCTTCATCTGAAATTGGGGTTTAGGAGAATTTGGGTTTTAGCTCTTGCGTACGAGATTTGTGTTCAAGATTAAGAGAGATTTGGAAAACATGAAGATGGTGGGATGTTACAACTTCGAAAGTTGGGTATACACAGAAATAGATAAATTCAATAAAAACATTACGCAAAGTATTCAAAAAGAAATAAGAAAATAAAACTTGCGGCATAAAACTTTGTCATCAACACTCACTTGCAAACTTCTTAATGTTTCGTTGCTAGTTTGAAACTATACACTGTAAAAAATAAAGCAAATATGGGGTATCATTATTGTTGTCTATTTTCACTTATTATTTCCTCCACCTTATGAATCTACATGGGCGGACAGGTTCCTCATGTATGCGACGTGCATCCTTTGAAATTTCAATCCTAATACCCCAAAGAGGAATGATGCGCTCGTCACATTGCCGGAGGTTCTACGTCAGAACTCTGCTTAAGTTGGCTGGCAGCCCTGGCTCACCGCTTGCCAGCGGACAACCAGTGTAGCACGTTATTTCTTGATACCAACTGGCGCGATCGTCTCAATCACGAGGTGGAAGGGGAAACACACTGACGCGATCGGCTCCAACCTAGTGAAACGCTTGTGGCACGCGAGCCACTACGAACCGTCTGGCTTCAATTCGCGCGTTTCAACAGCCTTATTCTATGTTACGCATGGAGTTCAACCAAAAGCCATGACAAAAAGGCGCCAATGAAACTGCGCCTGTTCACAAACCTTCCCCACCCAAATTGCGGGACCCATACCCACGCCCCTCCTCCCGTACCCAACAGGAGGCTCGGGCAGAAAGGGCATTCACCAGAAGCACAGGATTAACACGGGCACATGCGGCCCGGGATGAGCGACCGCCTCGTGCAACTCCCGCACCTCTCGGCTCAGCAATCAGGCGCGCTCTCCTGCACGGCCAGCAGCTCCCGAACCCGCGCCGCGCGCGCAGCCTCCTGACACACCACGCTTCGGCGACGTGGCCTCATCAACGCCGTGCGCGCTGCGCCACGCACGAGAGAGAAAGAGAGTTAGAAAGAGAGATAGAAAAAGAGAGAAAGAGCGAGACAGGAAAAGAAAGAGAATGAAAGGGAGGGAAAGAAAGAGAAAAGAGAGAGAAAGAAAGAGAAGAGAGAGAAAGAGAGAGAGAGAGAAAAGAGAGAGAGAAAGAGGGAAAGGAATCACGGCATTGTCGTCTCTTCTTCTTTACTCCCATCGCCCCTATTTCTGGATGACGACACCCCCAGCGTTGCCTCATACGAGGTGGTGTGACAAAAAGGAGGAGGGACAAATTTATTCATCTTTCTGGCACACGTCTGTTAGAAAAGAGAAGGGTTTAACTGTGTTTTCTCTTCTTTCTTTTTACCCTCTTCGTCTCACTTTAATAAATGGCGGCGCAGCCGGCTGTCTCTTCGAGGTGATCTGGCTCCGAGGGAAGGGCAAATCTATTTCCATCTGTCCTGTACATGTTCGAAGCAGAAAGGTTTAACCGTGTGTTTCACTTCTTTTCTTTAGGCCTCTCTACATCTCACTATCCTCTAGATCGCGATGCAATATCATTCACTGTGATATGACTTAGAGGGAAAGACAAATGTATTTCTTATTTGTCCTATACATGTTCGAAAGAGAAGAGAAAAGTTTGGCCGTGCTACCTCTCTTATTATTTATCACAGAAATACAGAAAGAAGAGAAATAGCACAGACAAACCTACGCATCTTCCTGTAGATCGAGACGCAGTCGCCGCTGTCTTATTTAAGATGATTTGACTAAATTATAGATGTTCATCTTTTCCGATACAGATTCGAAAAAGAAGAGAAAGAAGTAACCGTATTGTTTCTGCTTCTTTTCTCCTCACTTCGTCACACGTTTCTCTAGATAACATCGCACATTGTGCTGTCTCATTCAAGATGATTGGACTAAAGAGAGAGGGGCTCTTCGGTTCATCTTTGTTGATGGAGATTCGAAAAAGGAGAGAAGCTTCAACAGTATTTATTCACGTTTGTTTTCTTCTTTCCTTCGTCAGATCCTTCCCTGAATTCCCCACTTCCATGTTCTAACTCGTCATTGACCTTTGGCACGTGAAAGGAAGTGGCAACATCATTTCCAGCAAGACGTCAAGTCTGCGAGAGAAATACGCAAGAAAGGGAAAGAAATAGTAAAGGAATTTTCGAAGAGTTTAATGTATATCAAAAATATACCACGGAATATATTACACAGCCGGATGAATAGATTTGCATCATTTTTCAAAATTATATTTTATAATTCACTTTCATACTGAGACGAATTGAAACTAAGCATCGGCATCAGCAAGGGCAACAAAGTTTCATAAAGTACATGTTTCATATGTACATAAAGTAAAAAATTGAAACACTTTTACAATTAATTCACTCATTGCAATGAATTATCCCTCACATTAATATTTGCCCTTCTGTTGGAATAATTATATATTTCCTTTTTCCATTTTTTTACTAATTTGTCTCCCCATAAATTGATTACTTATGCGCTTGTCTTGAAAACGTTCCTAATGTACTGGAAATAGTCTTTCTTCTTTTGCTTCTTATTCTTCCTGCACGAGCTTTTCTATTGTCAATTATTTTTTTCTTGCCAACCCGACTCTCTACTTCATTTAAACATTTAATAAAGAAAATTCGAATCACTTCAACAGCAGACGTATTACAACATCCTTTAGATATTTGTCAACACTCCAGTACGAGATTTTCGGCTTGTTTCTTCAAAAGTAGTCTCAGAAAGTGCAGTCGCATTTTCTTCTTTCCAAGCAGAGCCATACGCCTAAAACGTCTATATTTCCAGAAGCTGCTGATCTGCCAACTTGAATTCAAGCTGACGAACGTGAACACTGACACATTTACAAATATTTACAATTTTTCATTAAAAACATTTACGATTACAATTATTTTATCATCTGTAAGTAGTTTATATATATATATATATATATAAATATATATAAATATATATATATATACATATATATATATATACATACACACACACACACACACACACACACACACCTAACGACCGACAACCCGGCTGCGCATAACCTAAAAGGGCAACACTTGTATAAGCCAAGGCAATTCCTCATGTTCGACCAACAAATTTAGTAGACATCTACAAAAGACAAGAAACCCCTTTAAGCCGACTTGTTAATATCTACATATATTAATCTCAACTCTTTTTTCATTGACTCCCTGGGGTGAAAACTCAGTATATCAACGTCACGATGTCGTCAAGTTTAACGCTGAGAAATTTGAAAAAAAAACTTTCAATTTTATCTGAATATTCCGTAGGCTTTGACATTTCGGGTAATGCGATAGATAAATAAATGCCAGTGAAGTCTTTAGACAAGCAATAATTATTTCATCATTACACATAATTGCACACTTACTCATAATTATGTTAAAACGACATGTAACATTTCTATCGAACACGTAGCGAATACGTACTTTTTGACTTCAGCGCCTCAAATATACGTTCGAAAACAGTACGCAGGAAATGGGAACACGCCGTGCATAAAACGGCTAGAAACTGCGCCTCGCATTGTAATCGAGCCGCAACATATGGGGCACAAACGCTGTCGGCCATCGCCGCCGTTCTACGTCATAAAGTAGATCACACATCCCGCATCAACGCCACAGCCCGCGGAGCTCGCTCGAAGCGAGTAAAGCGCGGTGGGTGGCGGGAGGAGGGAACAGAGGGTGGATGGGGGAGGAGAGGGGCGGGGCTATATCTGCCGCGCGCAACTATCGACTCTCGGCGCGGAGGTTGCCGCCGCCGAGGCGCGTGGGGGCGCTTCTATTCGAATTGCAGATAGAACCGGATGCGCGATAATGACGCTGATAGCTGCGAGCGCCCGGGAGCGGACTGCACGGCGGTGAAGGATGGAGGGAAAATAGGGTCGAGGAAGAAGAGGTGGAGAGGAAAGAAGGAAAGCACAAAAGATATGCTGTGAAGGAATGAGGGAGGTCGAAGAAAAGAGAATGAGCGAGATCTAGGAGAAAACGAAAGGTAAATGGGATCTAAAAGAAGAGGGGAGAAAAGAAAGGAGGGAACGAACAGAAGAGCGGAGTGAAAAGAGACTGTTAAAGGAAGAGAGAGAGAGACAGAGAGAGAGAGGAGAACGGAAAGAGAAAGGGAAAGAGATGGGTAGGAAACAAGAAGGGAGAGAGAGCAAGGGGAAAGGTCATCGAGAGGGAGGGGAAAGGGCTGAGAGAAAGGGAGAGAAATGACAGAAATACAGGGGTGCGGAAGAAAGGTAAAACGGATACATAATTTTGGGAAAATTGGGTTAAGGAATAAAGAACAGATGAAGAATGGGAGGAAAAGAGAGGATTGAGAATTGCAGGTGAAGAATAGTGATTACGAAGATACCAGTGAGAAAAACGCGACAAGAGCATCGCAAAAGGAACGAATGAGAAAGGGAGAAATATCAGAGACCAGGAAACAAGCTAGGAATAACTAGGTAACATACACGGAAAGAACAAGACAGATGAAATATTCGGAGGCGTGTAGGTCGGCGCTGCAACGTAACAGAGGTGGACAGAAATTTGGGGAAGAGCCAATTCAACGTATGGTCCAATAAGTACTCGTACATGTATGTTCTCGCATGGATGGAACCCCCCCCCCGTACAAACCAATACGCGGTTCACAGTATTATTTTCACCAACTTTAAGGTCAACAAATAGAAAATCGACAGGGCAGTTATTTTCATACCATAAACTCTATTGCGTTTTAAGGTTTGACAAAGTCCCGTTTTGCACGTACAAATTGAGAATTTAATAATACCATTTTGAGAATTTTAGAATAATAGTTTGTTTCGTTTCACAGGAAATTCCCTTCGAAGCCGTTTTCATCGTGTTCCTTTATATAAAATTCAATTGACTCCTGCAGCTCGTATGTAAAATATTTTATTTTGAATTAAGTTCATCTAACCCGTTTCATTTTTAATTCCACCCAACATCTGCACAATGCTCACAAAATTCGACGGAAAGTATAAACTCTGTTAGAGTACACAACACTCAACACAATCTTCCCAAACGATTCCGGGAAGCAGGGGCGAAACGCCACACAGCAGCCGACGAAAACAATTAAGCCGGACACACACCTGCTTCCACGGAACAAACAACTCGCTTTCAAGGAAGAGGCTGGCAATCCACATGAACTATACATCTGGATTTCCGTGAAGGCACTTCAGCGACCGCAAGCGGCGATGGACTGCACGTACAATGCTTGCTCGAATTATCATCCTTATGTACTTATAGTCTTGAGTATCATGCGTCTGTCTGTGTGCCCGTCCGTTACTCACGGTTTGACCTCTTCCCGTCCACCAATCGAGACAAATAATTATCATTCCACACATCTCGGTCACCTGATGGGCTGATGGTTTGTTTTCGGATCCAACCGGAGGACTCTAAAAAGTTGTCAAAAGTGCATGTATTTGGATTTTGAACGTAACGAACTAGCGGCTGCCAAGCGAACCAGGTACCTCAACGCTATCGCCTCCGTCGACGCCACAAGCAGCAGTGATGACAGCTAAATGTGACACCAATGTGGCGGTCTAAGGCGACCAGGCTATGAATGTCACAGGTCCCTAGATTTCGTTCCCGGAGATTGCCGCCCGGACGCCAGTGTTCACAATATGTGACGGAGGGCTTGGATCACTTTTTGGGATGGATATTTGCTATGGTGCATACACAATAGTACTAATGGAATTTTTTCTTTTGTACGATTTCAATAATTTCAACCACAAAACTATATTCTAACATAAATCTAAAAGGATTGAAAAGTAGGTTGTAGAATAAGAGCTTGCCAATGTACAAATTTTCTTTAATGAGAGCATGTTATCACACTGGAATAATGTATTATTCAGAATAACTCTTCTAGGAGTGTTCGGATGAGGTTCTCCAACATCACATCTACTCGTATGGTGGGTAGAGGAGACAAACTGAAAAAACATCAATCAAAAAGAGTTGCGACCACACTTTTGAATTTCTTTATTATTTAATTTGAATTCCTAATAGTCTTTTTACGTACTGCACCAGGAGGAAAGAACCAGGCAACGGAGAGTTTAAAGTTTCTTTTTATTTAGAACTTGTCAAGTATAATTGTTTTAACAAACGAAAATATTTTTTAAACAGTTCGAAGTGTCGGCGACGCCACATTCAGATAGTCATATAATATTACATACACATTTTGGTAGAATTCCGTGGATCGCAGTCGTTTGTCACCCGCTCAACGTCTATGCAACACACATTCGTGCTACAGCAACTCTTGCATAAAATCTATAATAATTCAGCGGTAACATCGAGAAGAAAAGGGAAAATGAAAGAGAAAAAGGAAAGGAAACCGAGAAAAATATGGAAAAAAATAACCAGGAAAAAGGGAAAAAAGAGCATTTGACTTACCCCGAAACTGTGTTCTGTCCTCACCTAACGAGTAAGAATTGTGGGTGCTCTTCTTTTTTATTATTATTATTATTATTATTATTATTATTATTATTATTATTATTATTATTATTATTAGGTTTACGAAGATCCTGTATAGCGGGCCCCCAAAATCAAGTAGTTAAATAAGGACACAGCATCAACTTCAGCGGCCGGCAAATATTTCTAACTTTTTAGACATTTCCAAAGCAGTTATCGGAATCCCGAGTGTTATAAAAACACGAGACTTCACGAATGAAGTCAATTACAATTTGCATTTTTTGTCACAACAAACTATCGAGCATGTTACCAAAAATTCAAGCGTTCCAAACACCAGAAAATATTCTATGTAAGGTAAGGATTTTCACCCTAATAAATCTTACAATTTCGACGGGGGTTGAAACAGTAACCATAAATAATGGTGCACAAACAAACTACTCGGGCTCATTACAGTTTTGTACTCGCAGCGTGAAGTCAATCAGTGAATTTATCTTTCGCTAATATTTCTTTCTTGAAGAATATTTTGTTGAAAATTCTACAACACTGAGCGTGACTCCGAACTCCGAAAACTTACTCATCCAGCTTCGCACGACTCGAAAAGTAGTATTTCCACAGCTATGAACATGACATACTGGGTTTGTTTTTCTTTATTTGTACGAGGCTGCGAAATAAAAAAGGAAGGTGGTTCATGATTTTTTAAGTTTATGATTTCGATTATTTCCCCTTTTTTAACCTGAACTATTTGCCTCATTTCCGTAAGTGAGATAACGTTACTTTGGTTTTCTTGCTTTGATCTCGGACTATCTTCACAGACGTAATTTTCCGTACGAAAATTCGAAAAACTAATGCCTTCATGCTGCTGTCTATCGACTGCTGCTGTTGCGCCAAATCACTGCCTGAGAGAACCTTTCGAATCCGGAAGTGAGAGGGCGTCGTTGACCGTGTGGGCGATGTGGTTGCTCGACCGAGCTTCAGTCAGCACCCGGAGGCGCGGTGCGATGCGCTTGGTCGCGTGTGCAGCAGGCAGGGGGGCGACGACGACGCCACCGCTAGCGGCGAGCGGAACGACGTGCCCGCCGACAGATGGCAGCACGCGACGCGTCTCTGAGCTCCACGCTCGAAAAAGCTCACGAGACGGGAGAAGTAGCAGCGAAAAATAGGATTACCTTAACGACCCAATGCCTCAATACCTTTTGCATTTATAATTAAAAAAAATTTCAAAGATAAATGTAAAACAAGTAAGAGCAGTTAAAATTATGGAAATTAGTAAAATAATGAACTAAATTTAAGTTTTTATCTACATACACAGTTAATCTATTTTTTTTTTTTTTACCCATGAGGGCAATAGCTTCCAATAAGAGAATCAGATGTTTGCGGAGGAGAGGGGGATTGTATGGAGCACGTATTTTTGACTTGTTAATTGCAGTTTCTCCATTTGTGTTTGGTTGTGGCCTTGTCCTTCTTCGTTTCTTATCAATTAAAGATACAAAATGATGGAATTTAAATTCTGGAGACATGTAAAAATTTTCGACCTTTAGCTAGACGCCACCAATAATTTATTTAAAACTTATCAAGTAATAAAGATATCATTCTAAATTTAAAGCGGATTAATACTAAAATTCCTCAAAGTTTTTCTACAATAAACACACACACACACACAAATGAAAATAAGTTTTATTGAACAGCCTAAACACAACGTTTCGACCCGTAGAATTCTGGTCATAATAAGTGTCATGTAACAATATGCGAAGAATTTCTGATCAATATGTTAGTTGTACCATTAACCAAAAGAAGTACGTATGTAAAGTAGAAGTTTTGGTTATTAAGTGTGAATAAGAGGGCACTTTGGTCTAGATGTTAAGGTGAAATTGGATTTCACAAATTCAAGAAAACTTTAAGAAGAAAAGCTTTTCCAATCATCACTACCTTGGATTAGGCTCTCGTTTCGAAAGTTAATAAAACAGAGGTAGTTATTCCTTCAATTTAAACAGAATCAATAACATTTAAATGAATTGGAAATTTGAACTTCTCTTACAACTAGACTACTTATACGGCCATTCATTTTCTAAATGATGTTGATGAAAGCTGCGAGAACACAAAAATATCCAGTGACTACTGTTTAATCAAGGAAGGCGGTTTCCGGAATTTACTAATGGAATATCGATTGAGAAAACTCCCGAGAAAATAAAGGGAATCTAGCAGTAATTGAAAAGGTATATTTCATTAAAGAGAGCAAAACAGACAATTCATTTCCGAAGTTTCAACTTAATGAAACTGATCAGAAAAAAACTTGGCAAGGTAGAGAGCTGAGCAAAAGAGAGAAGATGAGATATGCTAATGAGAATAACTACCTGGAAACTGAATTCCTCTACCATGAACTAAATTATCACGAACTCGTCCACAGATGATTCACTTCGACTTGACAAAACTTTCCTGTCAAAAAACGTAATAATATATGATACATCGAGATTAATTAACACAACTGAAAAGGTTGGAAAATATTCATTGATGCGCTTAACTACTGATGTATGTATTAGATACTCATTGTTAAAATGGTCCTCAAAAGTTATGATCGCACTCATGACACAAGAGAATAAACAAATTTCGGATAAACAGAAATAATTCAATGACTCAAATCGTTATGCACTGCACAGGCAAAGTGACTTCCGCAGATTAGGCAAAGGCATAGTTGTTATTGTTGTTGTTTTTGAGTTTGCTCAGATCAAATGTTCAGCAGTTTCTATCTTCCTTTTCATTTAAGTTCGGATATAAATTTGGCGATCGAAGTCTAACTTTACTTAATAGGCTTTGGAGTCCGTATTAATTACTAAAGTGACAGCAGTAATTAAGCTAGTGGTGTTCCAACTGCAAAGTTTCTCGCCTTATTGTTTAAAAATTGCCTTATTTCACGCATAATTACGCGAACACTACTCACATTTTTCAAAAATTGTTCATGCCCTAATTTTAATACATATCTTCGAACATCACATTTCATTAAGGGAAAAAAAACTATCTTCAAAATTGTAATTGTAGGAAGGAACTTTAGCAACTTTCGAAATTTCTGAGATTTCAACGAAAAGTAGACCTGTGTCTATTTTTGAAGTGTCCTTGACGCTACCCGAGGAGACAGTTTCATGAAAGAAGTGCGGAGCCTTGTTTTGAGAAAATGTTTAAAATTGTTGTTGAGGCTTCATATATTGAATATGTCTTGTTGATTATCTCACCCTGTATATTACAGGTGAAAAGACACGTTTCTTTCGAACCTTCGTCCTCAAAATTCCAGGTTAAAGGCCTTAGATGGTTTCGTTTTCGAGTTGTATAGCTACACAGGTTTTAACAATTCTGCCCCTGTGTTGCGGGTTGCATTTGACATGGACTTTTTTTTTTTTTTTTTAAATCCTTCATATTTTTGTTAAAGTACAATTCGTCACGTCTCCATGAAATTTTCTTTCTTTATAGACCTCATTTATAAAGAGTGGTTGCGTCATCGAACCGCAAAACTGAAATAATATAGGAGCTGATGGTCAGCGTAAACGCCAATTGAATGGAAACAGACAAATACAAACGAAACGCATTTCCCTCCGACGACGGTTCAACTACACGAGGTAGGTAAACGATGCACCTGGCCTGCCGATGCAAGCACGTCGCCTGTTTACCTGGCCAGCGCGCACGGCGAGCGCTCTAAGGTTTAAGCGGAAACGGCCGGTCGATTACGACTCAATTATTTAAGAGCGGATCACCGAGGCCCCACGAAGCAGACCGCCGAAGGGGAAAGCGAGGGGAAAACGCAGGGGGAGCGTGAAAGAATTCGATGGAGGCTGGAATACAGAGAAGGAGAAGTTCACAGATTAAAGTACAAAAAAACAAATATACAACTCTCAATATAAAACTAGTAAATATACTGCAGATAAAATTCATTATTTGAATAAAAGGCCAACAACCAGGATAAACGCAAAACTGACTATACACAATAGTAACATTTATTATTTATTTTTCAACAGTATTATTCACTCAAAAATAAACTTAACTAATTATAGTATAAATAAAAATTCATTCAATGTATTGCCTTTAGCATGCAGTATGATGATGTAGTAATGAAGCATTAAGTTAACAAAAGGTCAGTGTAGCCAAACGTTTAAAAAGTAACTGACAGGACATATTTAAGCGTTCAGCACGTTCGTTGCAGGGTTTCTTCGGAGGACTTTACAGCTGTGGAGAGACTGCTTTCACGCTTCCCCCGTGATTTCGGGTAAGCAACGAATATCTGTCATATACACCAGAGCTAAGTGGTTAGTCTCTCGAATCCATCTAACAGCAGAAATTACATGCGACACATTAGTTCGATCCAAGATCTTCGGACTTTCCGTCACCTCTCGATCGTTAGAACCAGTTAAACGCACGTGGTACAAGCGAGATTTTATGTTTTACCTCATTTAACTATTTAGAAGTACTTATGTAAATGAATTTGAGGCGTTGTTTCGTCGTATGTATTTATTTCGGCATAAAGCTTTTTCGGCCGACATTCTTGAGTGCAAACAAGACAGCAAGGCAGCTGTCTTGTTTGGACCGAGAACCCCAGTCGCCTCAGAATAGCATTGAAGGTGGTTGAAATACGGCCGAAAACGCTTTATGCCAAAATAAATACATACGATGAAACAACGCCTCAAATTCATTTATATGATGCAAATGTCAACGCCGCACCATTTCCAAACTTTAGATTACTTATTTACTGACTATATGTTAACATGTCTCCGTTTATTTTTTCATATTTCCCTCCCATAATTCCCTCTGTGAGAGAACATTTTGCATCATTTAACTGTTTTCGTTTTCCCTCGTAACCACAACCTCCCGATCCAGGTAAGCTATGCGTGACTGATGCATAAACAAGAATTTACAACCACATTGTATAAAAAAAAAGATACTTCAGATGATATATCGAGCTCGTTACATAGTCAATATCAGTAAAAAATAACATAATTAACGTCGTGGGAAATGAAATAAGGCTCGAATACTGATGACTTGGAAAGTCACTGGATAATGTATCAATATTTCTTCGTCGTATTTCCGCGATTATTTTAAGAACCGATAGAAGCATCGAGCATTGGGGCCTGCACTTCGCTCTATCAAACACACACACACACACACACACACACACAACAGAGGGAGGCGAGAAATAATAAGCAGGTGCGGGTTGGATCCCCTCCTCGAGCAACACAGGGCTTAAGTTTTTACCGGGAGCGAACACAAAGAACCTCGTTCAGCAATCGATTTCACGAGAATCGACTTTGTTTCGAATCCAACATAGAAACAGCTTCTACATTCAATACTACGTTAAGCCCTGCGATATAGCCAATGAATCACCAGCTTTAAAGATGCAGTTTGAGAACTTCAAAATTGCTTTGTTATATACTTATTTCGCAGTACAACATTGTTAATCACAAATCTCCTAAGAGGTGGGGAAGATTAACAAAACTGGGCATAAACAATTATACCTCAAAAAGCACATTAAAAAAACCGCATGTGCATTTGTTCCCACTTACGTGAATGTTTCATGTGGCATTAAAAAATCTTTACCTCTGTAACGACGAAATCAGTTACGGCCGCACCGGCCACATTTTCTTTAAATCCCATTTTCTCACACTGTACTTTTACATATTACTTCCGAGGACAACTTTCGAAATAATACATGGATTTGTTTCTACTTTTTAGGATTTATGCGACAATATCTAGAATACGAACCAAATAAAATCGCTTAGTTACATGGCGAACCCTAAAAAGCCGAACATAAGTTTCAACATAAAATCCTTTAATTTTATTTAAATATATAAAACCTTTAAAAATACCATAATTTCCTAATCGATTATTGTATTCACGTCCTTAAACAATAGAATTCTCACAATTTTACAAAGTAACAAGAGCTAGATCTGGCACTGATTTATTCACAACGAAAAACAAACTTCCGGAGCAAAAACTTAAGAAAACGAGAAATAATGACTCCCTTTTTCTCAACTGTTATGGATGCGTAAGGAGCGTCCGTATTTGGCTCGCGCTCTTAGGGCTCGCTAAATGGAGCAAGGCAACCACCGGAATCGGAACCTCAGCATGAGGCGACTCCGCAGGTATGTCGACGCCTCGGGTATGTCAAGAAACAAGAGATCGGAAGGCAGTCAGTGAGCTAAACTACATAATGGTGACAAACGTGAACACGAGTGAATTCTGCCTGCAATGAACGTTTACCTTGTTACAACTCTTCTGGAATGCGGTAACTATTCTACGGACTGGTGGTAACGACAACTCTACGAACTTGGTTAATTCTAATAGTGGATTGCTAATTGGCAGGTTTGACAGATTAGCGATTCCAGGCGCGTCAACAGTCAAATCCCGTAAGTGTAGTGCACTTTTTATCCCGGGAGAGTGATCTCCCGCTCGATGATGAGAACCGGCGCCGACTTACCGTCGGCTAGCGGGGTTTTCCTCAGCCAGGTATCTCCCTCAATCGTGGTATCGGCCCAGCTGTAAATTCGGTCAAGCTCAAAGTCCACTACCGGTCTCCCGACATGTGTAATAGTATGGTGAATGTTAGTGTGTGTGTGTGTGTGTGTGTGTGTGTGTGTGTGTGTGTGTGTGTGTGTGTGTGTGTGCTCGCGCGCGTACGGGGTGCGAATAGGTCAAGGAAGAGGAAGGAACCGTCGCCCGCAGTCTGTGTTCCGTTTGCAATGGTACCCTTCCTGCATTCACCTAGTATAGGAAGGAGAAACAGCGAAAATCTACCAACCAGATCAGCCGGCCACTAGACATCTCCTCCAGACAGTGACCTTAGCTATCCACATGGCTTATACCTAGGACCTCCCTTCTGAAGTAATGTAATTAAGACAAGTACGATTTGAATTGTGGACACTGTACTTATACGATTCAATAAACAATTGTTATTTGTTTACTCCTGCGTAATTTTCATAATCAACGGACCGTCCTGAACTCTCACCTGCATCGGAATCTTCTGAAGCGGTGGAGCTGCCCCCTCGGCTTCCGCCGCTTCCACCGCTCCCGCCGGCGGGCGAGCCACCACCCCCGCCCCCGCCCCCAACAGCGCTCCCGCTCCCGCCGCGCAGGCCGCCCAGGGCGCGAGCGGCGTCTGTGGCCGTCGGAGGCGCATGGGGCGGCGCGGGGTCGCCATTCTGCGCGAAGCGCTCACTCTTAATAGCTTCCTGCAACTGCCCTCGACTGACGCGTGCAAGGGATTGGGCCGCCGCGAAGACACCGACACGATCGTCACGTCACTCAACGACCGCACTCGTTCACTCTCGTTGTTTTTGTTGTTGTTGCTATCGGCGTGTTCGTGGTCGTATCAAACACGCAAGTATCACAATGCATCCTCTTGGGTCACACAGACGCCACTCGGTAAAACATCGGATCTCACGATCATCAACATATGGTATCATCAACACAGTTGCGAACACATGATTTCGCCCTAGAGTCTGTCAGGAAATGACTTATTGAATGGGATCAGACAGGCACGTGCTCGTTCGTATACGTCACGGGACGAAACACGAGGTTTTTCTGAACATCTCTTGTTTGCCAAGTCTTCCCCAACTGATTACACGTTTTTCATGAATAATACAGCTACAAGTAGAAATTAGAATTCATCCTGAAGGGGGGAAGTGGATGTCAACGGTTTTCATCACCTGCAAATCCAATGTCACCGGAAACAATCGTGTTGTTTTACACGATATCCCGCCGACAATCGGATTCGACACTTCCAATCGCCGTCAGCTGGTGGCACAACGAACGTGCGATAAAAACACTCACAGGCAGTCAATTACATTAGCATACACGCACGGCAGACTACCTTCACGGTCAGACATCCACCGCGGACGACACCGGTCACAAAATACTCCACAGTCACCTAACGAAAGCACCACTATGCGGATTTGACACTTGCAACACACCTCGCAGTCAGCTGGTGCACAACGACATGTCATAAAAACGTCACCGAAAGCCAATCACATTAGCATAAACGTTCCGCAGACTCCCTTCACGGTCACACACCCATGGCAAACCCACGTAAGATGACACCGGTCACAAAATACTCCACAGTCACCCAACGACAGCACCACTACAAGCACATCACATGGACGCCCGTCCAACCGCGGTGTCCCCCACACCAACGTCACTGTCAGGCAGAGCGCGCTCGGCCGGCGACTGGACTGCCCCACGGTGACCGCGTCGCCGCCCGCCGCCGTCGAGGCAGGGGGGCGGGGCGGGGCGGCGTGCCCCTGCTGCGTGGGGCTGCGTGCAGACGCCGCTGGTCGGTCGCGTGCTTCGCGCGGTAGACAGACAGGCGCCCGCCCAGCCCCGCCCCTTTCCCCTACACGCGCCGGCCCGCAGGGGGGGGACACACCGCCCCCGCACGTCTCCTCAGTCGCTCCCGGGGCGACGCCGCCGCCGCCGCTTCGATCGCCCCTGGGCGGGCGCAAACGCCCCTCGCCTCGTGCGGTAAGCGCACGGCGCAGTCACGCGTGCGCGACGGCGTCTCGCTTCCGCGCCCAACGCGTGCGCCACCGCGCGTTCGATCAGGCGCGAAGCGGTGGATGTGATCCGATACGCTCACCGCGTATCGATCCGCGGTGGAGAGAAAACACTGCGACTCGGCTTCCAGCCGTTATGTATTTGTATTTAACCACTACATGACCCATGAAGGACAATTTGCCTGGGCGCCGTTAGATTTCGGTTTCTAATCGGTCACCCAACCCGCATCTCGTGACGTCTCGAATTCGTTTAATTTTCGTGACTTCACGAAGTTAACGAAATCGGCTAGCGACGCCGGTTTCGCGGTCGGCGTATCAGTAGAAACATCCCAGCATTCGCCTGGATGCCCGAGGGAAACAACGAAAACCCTTGGCTGGATGGTCGGCACGAGGATTGAATCCGGGCCTCCTAAATGCGAAGTCAGCACGCTTTGCCCTGGGCCACTTCGCTCGATATAGCCGTTATGTGTTGCTGCTAAACACACATTTCTTCTTCTTTCTTTCTAGGGTTTTTATCCAGCCGATTACCCTTTGCGTCCCGATGGGACGCATATTCGACCATACATTAGACACCAACACACTTGCGGGCTCCTCTGATCTGGAGTCAGCAGAACGCGAGGCCCTCCGCGACAACACATACATACAAAGACAAGGGACAAACAATCATGCCCAAGGCGGGACTCGAACCCGCGACCCTTCGGACCGAAGCTCTAAGTCGGTACTCGCTCTTAGCCACCTCGGCCATCCAGGTCGGCTAAACACACTTTACTATACTATTCCGTCTGCGATCAAATAGCGTGAGCAGGAGGCTTGCGAACGATTTGTCTACAGAAGTATTCTGAGTTAGAAACTCGCACATAGCTCAACACGTTTCCACTTCACGCTTCTGAAGTGAAGAGCATTGGCTAACAACGTCGTTTTAATCCAGTAATAGGCTAAGAGCCTGTTTTCACGAGATCTGCTGATAATCTTGTTAGCTATTAATTACCGTCGTTACGCTTGTTTCGTAACTGCAGACCCTGCTACAGTTAGAGACTATACTGACCATCAAAAAGAAAAATAATACATATTTTAACACTCATATATACAGCATTAATTTACATTTGTATTGTATAATTTTTAAAATTACTTAATATGACTAACGAGAAATGTACTTCAGCTTCCCGTTGATGACACCCTTCCCAATGACACCCATCTCGATCGGGTTTTTGTCCAGTTTCCCCGGTCCATTGACGAAATGCTGAAATGGGCCCTTGTTTCGCTTCTGGACGTAAATGTAGCTTCACTATGCACACGTTTTGTTGAGCTCTTCTTTCGTTAGTTGTGGTAGGAGTACTGCTAGGGTAAGTTGGTATTTTGTTACAAAAATACAAAGAAATTAAAATCTGCAATTCGTTTATCGTTCCGCAACTCGGGAGCAAAAATGTCTAGTTTTCAAAAGTTGCTAATTTCGCGTTTTTAACTGCTTTTCATCATTCAACTATTTATACCACTTCTTCGCGACAGTGTCTGTGAAGACAGTGAAGAGTGTGATTTTAGTTGGGGAGAGTTCCTAGAGCTCAAGGAAACGTGTGCAAATGGTACTTCTCCCTCACACGTCACACAGTTTCTGTTTAATGTCTAACTAAACCACGTCATATCAAATGAAATGAAATGAAATCAGAGAGCACAGACCTGTAGCCACAACTTTATTTTGCCACGAACGAAGGACTGAGAATACTTTTCCTCAGAAATATTCATAAAAAGTTTGCTCAATGAATTCCTGCAGAAGAAACCACAATTTTTTTCCTAAAAACTATAAATTGCGATTCAGCACCTCATAACTACCAGATAAAGGACACAGGTCTTCTTTCACAGACACTGCCGCGAAGAAGTGGTTTCAAAAGCAAATGGAGAAAAATCTTATTCAGTATTATGAGAAAATTATGGCAACACCACACACAACGTTGACTGCACGAGGGCAAGTGATGCTGTTCTCAGTCAGTTGTGTTACAGTTACAGTACACTTGTGGTATTATTCACTACACCGCAAATCCACCAAAGAGACCGATATAAAAAGCAGGAGTTGATATATTCACTCAAAAAGGTGGGATTCGTAATGGAAAATCGACTCATGGTACAGTCAATACATGCATTTACGATAAGTGGGGTGTCACGGACAGACATTTTCTTCTCCCTTCAAGATGACACATATCCTGTTTCTCCCTTAATCTAGTCCAAAAGGTACTTCTCATACTTACAGAGGAAATCATTTATGCAGATTCAATCACATGTTACAGTTACAAAGGTGAAACAATGACAAGTCGACAAGAAAATATGTCAATAAGTTATGCACTAAATTTTATTACACCATTCAAATCCAGAAGTAAAAAATAGTGTAACAGGATCGGATTGGGCACATTAAATTTTTTGCATGCTTCATTTGACTTGCATTTCTTATATTCACACTGTACTTTCAATTGTTCACTAACTGGAGACTATCTCAACGTTGTTCGAGCGTGTCTTGCCATTTGTCTTCAACAGAACATTTATTTAGTCCACGTCATTAAGAACCGAACGTGTACATTCATTAAGGACCATCCCTAGAACGAATTGAAAGGTATATGGTTTCATTGAATATTCAATGTTTCATTCACACTGTGTTAAAGGTCTCAAAACAGAAATCCATTTACAGTAAACTCGCGGTAATCCGAGCTTCATTAATCCGAGATTTCGTGCAAACCGAAATGCCCTGGTGCGCGAAAAAGTCACCAAACAAACAAACACCCAAGGGACAAAAATCGAGAGCTGGCTCTTCACGGGTTGGCAAATCTGCGTCGAAGGTCACGTGTGCACTGTCGGTGTCAGTGTCAGTCTGTCTGTTACACTGTGATCGGTTCGCTCTTATATATGTTTGTATATAAGAGCGAACCTTATATATAAATATCTATGTATCTGTATATACATTAAATTTGACTTCGTTATACATTGTAGTTGAAAATTGCTTTATGTATTTTCCTTTTTCTCCTGTAACCCGAGTTGTTTTTATTTTTTTATCCGAGGTACCGTCAACCCCAATTACCTTGAATTATCGCGTCTCTACTGAATGTAAATTCCAAAGAATCAGTTTTTGTTGTTTTTTGTTTTGCTTTTGACGTGTTCTAAAGATACTAAACGTTCTTCCAAGGTGCAAAGATTCATTAAAAGCTGACACGCTTTGTACTAGATTTTAATTTTACGGCGAGCCAGCGGGCGGGCGGGCAGCCGAGAGGGCGGGAGGGGGCAGCTACTACAGGTCACTGACGCGGACAACGCGTGCACTTGCCGCACTGACCCCGCGCACGCGCTGCGCTCGTTCGCACGCACGCGCGCGCGCCGGCCGTGACAGCCACACGCGCTTTTCGCGAGTCTCTGGACGGCTGCGGTGCTTTAAGCTACGACCACAGTGCAGCCGAAATATCGGTCGCTAGCTTCTGCGATCGAAATCTTTCATTCGAAAGAAACACCCAAATGTTGCATCCGAAATAGACCGAATGTTCTCATAGCTTCGCAGTTCATTGTTTGAAACATTTGCGAGAAGTAAGTACGCTCAAGACCATCTACATGTATCGCAGGTAGTCTTGGTATTATAAATGGCCTTGACTTTCCAGCTCATTTCGGGCGAATGCAACCGACAGAATCGAACGAGGCAGAACTGCATCCGACAGCTGATGTTACCGGACGCCATCGGAGAAGGTCGTTCGTGTTCGATATGGCCATGTCCATTTAATATCATGAACGAATCGGGCATATCGGACGCAAACGTCCGATGTCGGCCCACAGAAATTTCGGCCAAAACTGGCACCACTGTGGCCCCCGACGTATTCCCGCTGCCCCATTGGGTCTCACCCCATGTGTGTCTCTTCGATCGCGATTTGTTCGTAACAGGTTCTACAGAATGAGAAAACATAATATCGAAATTTGTTTCTTAGATAGCCACTAGCAAAAGCGGTTCTTTCAGGGCTTGCTTTGCGTGATACGAGTTCAATTTTTACCATTAGTACTAAAGGTCAGATGATGCCCATATGTTCTGAATAAAACTGTGACTGCAGCAAAGAAAACAAAATATTTTCGTCTGAACAGTTAAGAGAGAGATATGAATGCAACATGGTAAGTGATTTGTTTACTTTAATTGAAATAAAAGGTAAGAAACAAAGTCTGTCTAAATAATAGTATATGACGCACGTAGTAAACGTGAAACTAGTTAGATTGTGCCACTTGGACTATCGGCTTATTGTCGCATCATTTCCTACTCGCAAAATTAAAAGGGCACTTTCGACACTCATAACAATGAAACTTATTCAATACTTTTATACCTGTTCATTACACCGTAACTGATGATATTTTGCAGCAGTTTTGTATAGGCCTAATTGAATTAATGTCATATACTTCTCTCGCATGTTACGCCTTATAAAAAAATATTTTCGGTAAAAAGGCACAACACACACAAGATTTTATAGAGAAAGACGAAATGCCCAATGTAGTGTACTTAACATTTTTCTAAATACCCACAACCCCCTTAAAGATAAGACTAGTGTTTATTAACAAAATCAGAGAAAATCAGAATCAGAACAACAGAATGGAATCGCGAACGTTAGTATGCTCTTAGATTCAAATTATTTCGAACGTCAGGCTCAACACTGCCGGCCACTAACAATGAAAGGTGTGACAATGACGAACGTTCCCGGTAATTACCTTCTATACAAAACGAGATTACTAGCGTCCGACAGTGTGACTGCCATTTACACTTCACAGCTCGCACGAAAGAACATATGTAGGCACGCACAAGTTCACAGTTTGGTGTGCGTTTCATCTATTTGTGGATGCGGACAACTGTCGTACTAATTTCTGAGAGTAAACGATGCGAAATGTTTACATCATTTTGTTCACCCTTTTTCAGGGCTGCTGACCATTCTCAACATTGGACTTTGCCTTCCACTGTATGGTATGCTAGAGTGATTTCGAGGAGTGAATGATAATGACAAATGGATTATGGATTGTGTAAGTTTCAGTTAGAATACAAGTGTAACTAGACAAACATGGTAAAATACCTATGCACATCATTCCCATACGCAGGCTTCTGTTCTTCGTTCTTGGACTCTTCTCCAACTTCAGCATATAACGATTCATCTGTTACCCTTTACTTGGGAGAGCAAGAGAAAATTCGTGCTGACCTAGAAAAGTGAATGTTATTCTTTCGACAGCACGACTATAGTTATGCACGAACTCAAGAGCTTCCAGAGAAAAATGATAAACAATCCCTTTAAGAACGCACCAATAAATAAAAAAGTTAGTAAGCACTGCTGGAGCAGATAAGACAGTCAACTCATTTCTGGAAATTACTATTGTCCATGGCATCCTGGTGTGTTACAAATCGAGATGGGAAAAATATTAAGAGCTGACAAAAAATAAGGTTCTGTAAACGATATCGCTGGATCTGAAGATCATCTCACTTCCTTACGTTACTCCACTTTCTGAACTTGCAAATACAAACGCAGAGACTTCGATTAATTACACTTGCCCATTAACAACAATTAAAAATTTATCATTTAATATAATAACTAGTCATTATTAATTCATATTAATATTATATATATAATAAATTAATTCTAGGAAGGTAAGGTAAAGAGGGTTCTGTTAATTCAAAGAATTAAACGTTAGGCTACTATCATATCCGCCGTTATTTAAAATTATTTAATATTCTTCCCTTCTGTAAAACTAAACGTTTAAATCATTTCCACTTTCAGTTTTCCTAACAATTTGCTTTCGGTAAGGAACCTTCATTTTGTTGTGTAGACTCAAACTGGCATTTAGGTTATATTCTACGTAACAGAAGAGCCAATCCTTGTTTTTCTCGCATTTTGCAACATTAAAAAAATAAATTAAAATGGGCCTTGGGTGCGCGCAGGGCTCAGATCCAATAATTGACATATTACAGGACAAGTCGATAACCCCGGACTTCCAACATTTATATTTTACCGCATCAGATGTTATTCTAGGAACGTAAGGTAAAGAGGGTTCTGTTAATTCAAAGAATTAAACGTTAGGCTACTATCATATCCGCCGTTTTTTTTTAAAAAAAGAAATTCAACTGAAATGGAGCGTGCAGCCGTAATACCGGATCAGTGGCCACGGTTTACTTATACTTGATTCCCGGACCCTCCGCCCTCCGGATTCCGAAAATAAAGTTGAGACACAAAACGTGTTCCGCGAATGCGTTTTACCAGTCGCCAATTTTTAAGGTTTGACTGTACCCCAATTCGTACAACTTTTTTTAACAGGGAAACAATTTGCATGCAAGGGTTAACCAAATCGGTCGTTGATAGAGGGTGGTGTTTCAGAGAGGTTTGACTGTTCCCTAACACGTACACCTTTCAATCGCCAACCATTGAACAGGGTACTCCACCCGTGTTCCTTCACCATTTTGTCAAAGCAGTTGCGGGGCGCGCTGGTGAGGAGAGCGAGGGGCGGGGTGGCGGCGGCGGGCGCGATCGACCGGCGCGGCGGTGTGCGAGTTGGGGGCGTCGCGGGGGCTGTTAGAGGCGATCATCGACCACCGGACGGCGGCGCGGCGGCGGCAGGTGCAGGCGCCGCGCCGGGAAACCCAAAACACCGGCGGCGACGCCCAGGCGCCAACACGCGGCGTCGCGGCGCCCGCCGCCCGGTAATGACTTCCCCTCGGCCGCCAAGGCGTGGCAGAGGACACGATGTCCTAAGGTGTTTAGTCGCCACGCACTTTTCGATTTCGACTTTTCGAGAGAGTGAGTGAAGTTAAAGTTAGTAAGTGAGAATGAGAGTGAGTGAGAATGAGTGATAAAGTGTGAGTGAGATTGAGAACGAGAGGAGAAAAAGATGAGGGTGAAGTGGAAAGATAAAGCGAGATTGATAGTGAGAGAGAGAGAATGATATTGAGAAAGTGATATTGATAGTGAGCGTGGTAGTGAGAGAGTGACAATGATAGTGAGAGAAGGATAATGAGAGAGAGAGAGAGAGAGAGAGAGAGAGAGAGAGAGAGAGAGAGAGGGGACCCTTTCTAGGTGTGCAAGCAACTCAGATCATTACTCCCGTTAGTGTAGGCATGTTATATCCCGAGAGATGGCGGTGCTCCTCCCCCGCTGCAACGTGAAATTCAACGCCGACCCACACGCGTGTGGGTTTTCCTCGACTCCAACTATGACCTCCCAGCGAGGCGTCGCCTGAATCGAGACAAGCTAGAATTTTCTGACAGGTCTCCTGATTCGTGTGAAAGTGTAGTGCATGTAACTGTGGATGTGTAGTGGGAGAGGATAAGATAAGGATGACAAGGGAAAGATTGTGCGCATTGGGTTCCATTTCTTAAAACATTATTTCTGCATTCTCCTACAAATGAACAGGAAACAATGTTTAACTACCGAGCAAAGCAGCTGGCATTTACACTTTTCCCACAGATAGATGGTGAATTCGACAAAGCTATATAGCTAGAGTCGAAAATTCATCACCGTTGGGAAAGAACCTCCGCATCAAGGATGCTGCAAAAGCAAATGGTACCTACCATTTGCCGTTTCTTCGCTACATACTACTAGAAAGCCATTAGTCTTCTCTCCATTTCTAAGGCACCTATTTATTTAGCGGCAGAGTTATAACATCAATAGCACAGTACAATTTATCTATGCTCCTCAACTGACAGATCTTTCATATTTTATGACACTTAACAGAAAATACTACTGTGCATCATTCTCTGTGGTTCTAATTGCACAATGTAATCAATGTTGCCAGTATAATGTAATTTCAAATGAGATAATTAATCTATAAAGCGTGAAATACTTACAATACTGAGGCAACACAAATGTTAGGGCATGACCCGAACTGGGTGGCAATGTCATCAGAGACAAACCATTCGTTTTATCAATAGCTTGTGTACAGCCCAATTACTGTACAGCACGCCTTATATCAAGCTACTAGTTTATGCCTAATGTAGAAAATAGGTTACCTCGTTCCTGCGAAAGTCCATGAAGTGAAATTGTCCGTGCAACACTCACCCGCCTTTTCGTCATCTCGGAGTTTTCATTTCAGGGCTCATGAAATATTATGATATTCGTTTTTGGTGCCTTTTGGCAAAAGTCGTCCTCCTCATTCAAGATGCAATAGTATCCCAAGTTCGGAGTCAGGAAGATTAAAGGGAGGGATATTCCATGCCCTGTGTTCCATCTCGATACAGAACTACAGCTTTTCGAGTTTGTAAAAACCAATCAGGTCTTCCTTCGATGCTAAATTTAAAAATATGTTTCTGGTCGTATATTTACCGTACGAAAAATCTCCCCTTCAAAATAGTAAAGAAAAAAGCCGTTAATTTCAATTACTGCCATGTTTCCCATAATAAGATGCAGGAGTATGCTTCATGTCTTTGAATTTAAGATATCAAACATGCACATTAAATTTACCTGAAATCGAGAAACTAAATCAAATTTTCGTGAAAAAGAAAGTACACAAAAAATTGCTGTAATTTGAAAACATCGCGAACACGACTCGTAACCCAAACGATCCCAGAACCAATCAAGAAACCAGAAAGATTCTATCGCAGAGATGTTGTTTTCTCTAGCACATTTCGCAGCACACAGAACACTACCGCATGTCTGAAGATCAACCTCTGTTCAGCAGTGTTCGTGACCCGAATCTTAGCGGTCAGCCCGCTGATAAAAACGCAGCTTCTATTATTCGCCACCCAACATTAATTCCATTTTCCCTTGCCGTAATAAGAATATTATCAGAAGGCACGCGGTCGGGCGCTCGTGCACAGGTAATGTTCTTATCGAGTCCGCAACGGAGTTGAGAAGGCTGTTGCCCCACGATGGTTTGAAAGACCATCCTACGGGCAAAATTCATGACGTCAACTTTCCAATTCAGAAGTGAAAAAACACATTGTGTAGGATATAAGAGAAACTAGTTATGAAACTTTAGTTCATGCCATAGCAAGGCTCCAAGGAAGAGGCCGCCGGATTTTAAATATATGCTATTCCCAAAATAAGCTGTATGGAACAACAACTTCATTAAAGTTTTGGTATGTAAATAACTGTGTATCCGTATGGGTTATTGTTGCACTCAAGAAGACTGTTTTTCTAATAATATTAAATTTATTGCATTATTATACAACTGTTTTATTGTTGTTCTTGAGCAGAATGCACTACCCTACCACACATCTTGGGAGACCAGTCGCGAGCTTAGAGCTTATCCTCCGTGGGGCGGGGCCCCAAAATAGTCATCGTGGGAGATAGATTGCTGGGGAAAACCATACAAGCCTACGTGTAGGTAGACGCCGCAACACGCCAGTCAGGAGGAAAACGTCGCAATCAAAACATTCAGTGAACTTATACGACAAATGACCTTAGCAGTTGATGCGTCCGGAAATGCTAATCAATTAATTAACCAAGTGAGCAGTGAATTGCGGAAGGATCGCTCTTTGTCTCTCTCCTTCCTTCACACGGACTTGTGAAGTTCAGTGCCATTTCTTTCGCACTAGTAGTGTGTGAAATACGATGTTCGGTCGAGGGTAACTGACGAACAGAGCTCCGAGTGTCTAGTGGTACGATGTCGTCACACTTACAAGTCAATGTTTAATTTTAAAAACAATATTTATTTTCCGTCTTGTCCAGAGTTTTCAATATTGTCTTATTAAAAATTTCTTTGTTTCCGGCGAATGTAGGTTTCCGCCTTAGACAGGTTACGTCAAGACATGTTCCGCCTACAACAGGTTCCGCTTTAAGTTTTACTGTACTTCAAAATTATGTCCGATTTTTTCGGCTGTTCGGTCCTTCGTGCGGAGGGCGAGGGCTAATGGCAGCCGAACCCACGGCGACGCAGCCGCGTGCAGCCGGTGCGGCGCGGCGCGGCGGCGGCGGTCGCCTGGCGTGGCGGACCGGGCGAAATTAGCATAGATTGCCCGCGGGTCGCGTTCCGGCGCTCGTTCTGGCCGTCGCGTGCGCGCCCATTATTTGATCGCCACGCCCACCCCCGCGCCCGGGCCTAGCTGGGCTTTTCAAAACGCAGCCGAACGAAACCAGACGGGATTGTCGGTTCGGAACTATAAATAGAGGTAGTTGGAGAGTGTGAGGGAGAAGTGAGAGTAAATACACATGCATATACGCAGAGGCGGCGATAAATGGAAACACGCATACAGAGGCGACAGGCATCCAGGGAGGGAGAGAGGGAAAGACACAGAGAGAGGACAAAACAAATCGTGGCAATATGATACTTAGCGGGACAAGATGCACACAATCGAGAAGACGTTTTTAACTTGTCTAATTAAAGATGATCGATGCTTGAGGTGTTACGCGACATGAAGTGTACGATTCTTCCGGGCCAGTATGCATGTCAATTTTTTTGTACATAAATGGCCGGCTTCGTTAACCCGAATTCCTTAACTACGCTCCGTTAAGTCACGGAGGTTAAGCAATTAGACCCTTGGGGGGGGGGGTTCCAGCATGGGCGACCGTCTCGGAAACCTGGGAGCTAACGGCTCCGCGACCTTGGACGAAGGGATAAAAGAAACAGACTGACTAGTTAAAGGAAAATTACTCCAAACATTCGACGCCAGTAGGTGGCTATGTTTGAATTGCATCAGAACTGAAAAAATAAATGTGTCTCTGTTATATGAAATTGTATGTATGTATGGATGGATGTAAGTGTACATCTGTGTGTGTGTGTGTGTGTGAAATTGTAATTATATTATCAAGAAACACTGTATCCAGAGTACAGAGCAATAAGTTCAACAAACCACTAGCACACTCTTCTCATTTTTTTGCTTGGTCTGCTACACTACAGATCCCACAAGACACACAAGACGTAGCTGACACCCATTAACACTGCAGCATCGTACGCGGAGTCAAAGTACATATTGTAAGGGAAAAGGAGGGATTAAGGATGAGCAAAGAGAAATCGCGAGAAAGTTTTGGACCGGCCATCGTACTGGCACTGATCAGAGACACCGATGTCTCTACCAATCAGAGAAGCTGGCCACACGAATTCTCGTCCACTCAGAGGTTGAATTCGACCCAGCTCTGTAGCCACTGTTTAAAACAAGTCACCGTTGGGACTGGAAACCTAGATCTGTCGGACAATGATGCTGCAGGAGTAACGTAGCCATCGCAGAATGTAAAGAAAGTTCTCCAAAATAATTCTCGTAGAATTATGTGCAACTGCCCTTTCTCCCTCCCTTATCTACGCCCATGACCTTAGCATCATGACGTGTTTGCGATGTATGTAAAAGAGAAATGATCTTTACTGTGGGAAAGGATTTGAAAGATGAATTCGAATGGGTGTGTGGACAAGAGGAAAGAATGCATATCTTTATAATACAATATGTGCAGAATAGTATAAAAACAATAATACACCACATATTTTATGAATTTGCGTAGTCTTGGTAAATTCAACGCACATGCGGAAAAAAGTTGAGACTAAAAACTTGGTATTTTTCATATATTTCTTTTAGGTTCAATACAATGTTATACCAAATTACTACAAAGTACCTAGCATTACACGAATTAAACAAATATGGCAACTATGCAACATTACGGGTCCTTATTCAAGCAATGCTTAGTGTTGTGCGGTGTGATGTACATTTATCGATTACCGCATGTACTTCACCTCTGGTACTTCGATTCAAATATTCTCTCGCAATTCCACATATCCGATTGTTCCATTTTAATCCCGCCCAATGTTTGAACACGCTCATTCGGGGAGGCCTGACTGCCAAATAAACACAACCTAGTACTGTAAATTTAAATGGCGACACGCATTACCAACGGGAAACAGCCACCTAACCCCTCTCACAGCTGCCAACAACACCTCTTTACGCTCTCTAGGACGTACGGGTACTGCGCCCTCCAGTTTTATTTGATCTCCGATCGGTGAGAGCAATCTGCAATTCAACAATGGATCACTTCATTAAGCACCAAAATAAAGTGGCTAGAGGCGTTCGTAATGCACATCTTTTCTCTCTTTACTCAGCTAATCATTCGCGCGCCGAACCGCATTTCAAATATTAGTAGAGAACAGTTGGAAAGAGAAAGAAGGATTTCGACCACACTGAAACCCTCAACAACACTTGCTTTATATAATCAAAATCCGAAATGTATGATGCAAACACGGAGAGTCAAAGTACGAACTCTAGCAACGTCGATTTCACAGAGATAAAATGATTGTTATGCCTAATTAAATATTTACTAGTGACCTGTAGAAGCAAAAGTACTGCTGAACAAAACGGTGTTCCAAAATGTAGCAACTACATACACACAAATGCAACAAATAACATGCTCATTACAATATGCAACAAGAATCTCTACTAGAAACAAAGAAAAGTCTCTACTAGCACTGCAATATCGTAGTTTAGAATTAATACAGACAACTTTACGATAAAGAATATCAAAATAGTTGCTTTTCCATGCAGCAACATGAGAATAACAAACATTTAATAGTGGCGAGTTCTTGTTCTTCGGAGCATGACGTCAGTTGTGTTGTTGATATTGGAGTATGAGAACAAGCTGAATTACAAAATCAAATATTTCCATTTTCAGTGAAAATCGAATCTGTTTCATTACTGTTGGATTTTTCCCAAGTTCCTCCTCGTAACGAAACCATTGATACCTCTCACAAGGCCTGAGTTTGTTTAGTTTTCTCTGCGCGCATACGAAATTAGTAATATAAATTAAAGTGTGATTTTCAAACTTTCGATTAATGTAGGTTAGGTTAGCATCTCTCTATTATTGTACTCTTCGTTATTGTTAACTCGCACGAAACAGAATGACTGCGCCATTTACTCCGCCATCTATATTTCCTATTCATTTACACAAACGAGAAGCAAATTGAGATAATCGTAGTACAACCTTCTGTAAGTACAATTAATAAAACGCATGGATTCTTTCATCAAGCAAATGTTTGCGGATACACAAGCAGGAGAGACGCCATATATCAGAAGCTGCTCTTTTACCCGATCAAAGTCCAGGAAGGAAAAGGCTGGCTGCCAAATCGCGGACAAGGCGCGCTCACTGCACACGCCTGGTGGAGAGCAGTGCGAGCCAAGGAGTAGGAGGGGACGGGCCCATTGCAGGGGCGGGGCACGGAACTGGATAAAGGCAGGATTGAAACGGATTGGGATTGGGCGACGAGGGAGAGTTGTGTCAGGACGAGAGTGGATAAAAGGGTAGAGTTGGGGTAAGGACGAGGATGTGGACGAGGGCAGGAATGGGGCGAGGACGAAGTTGCAGAGACGGAGAGGCAAGCGGGGTTGGGTGAGCCGGGGCGAGGGCGGGGTTGAGTCGGGATTGAGAGATCAAAAGGGCGGGACTGAACTGGTGGGGAACGGGGACTTCGTTGTGGTGGGATGGAAACAGGGATGGGAAGAGAGCGAGGGGGTTTGAATAGGGACGAGGGGGGTGGGATCGGGTGGACCTTGGGGAGGGGCGGGGTCTAGGGACCACAGATGGGGTGGAACGGGTTATGATCGCGGGATGGGAAAGGAGAAGGCGGAGTTTGGGTGAGGACGCAGGTGGAGACGGAGGTGGGGGCGCGGTGGAGTCATGGTCAAGCGATGGTGGCACAGGAAGAGGTCTGGAATGGCGTGTGGGAAGGGAGCGATGTTGGGGATGAGGGTGTGGACGGTGGCAATGGCGGGTCGGGGACGCGGCAAGAGAGTCGCCGCCAGGAAGTGGGTGGCGCGAAAGGGCCCGCGCGGGCGGCGTGCCAGACCACGCCCTCAGCGACGATACCCCGCCGAGATACGTGCGGCAAACGCGGCGACTGATACGAAACATTTCGGTTGGGGTCCCGCTGTGGTGAATGAGACACACATCAACACAGCTGATTTATATTGTTAAGAGGAAACCTCTCAGGTCACTCATTTCTTGGAACAAAATTCCCTGACTATTTCCCCGATTTCCGTGCATTCTTACTTTTCATTGATTTAATTTTCATTGTGTCGAGTATTTGACACTTTTTTTAAAATATTAAAGCAAGTCTGATATAATTTTTTGCTCTCTGATTTGAAGTAAAACTGTCGTGAAGTTGTTCTTTTAAATTTCAACTAATAAAAATTGACTCACTATTTCCTTTGCTTAACTATTTTTAAAAGAATAATATCTAGTTATATAACCGTCTCAAACATTTTCTTTACATCTACCGACTTTTTACAATTCCCTGATTTTGCCATCACTTTTTCAAAGAATTTAAGTTCCCTAATTTGTTCCTGCTTACCAAGCTTTCCCGAAAAAGTCCACACTCCCTTACTTTTCAATTTCCCAGACGTACACGAACGTCTGGCAGAAACAGTTCTCCAACTCAACAATATCTGGGTAGCGACGTACGGTTGATAGCCAAAAGGCGTCATGGAAATGACTTAGCGCGTTCCGGTACCATGATGATAGATTCCCCCCACCACCGAGAAATATCAGTGGAATAGAAAGTCTGCACAAATTGAGAAAGTATAAAATGAAAAGAATTAAAATGGGTTTTCGACTTTTGAGGTACAGAAATTGATATGACCCGTTTCTTTTGAACGAGATGGAGCAACAGCAAGTGTTCCCACTCATAAAGTAATTGAATTACATGCATCGATTTGCGCAGAACAAAGAGCAAAAAGAATGATTTTACTTCGGCTCTGAAATTTCGTTTTAAGCACGTTTACACTTCATTAGCATATGATAATCTTCAGTTTTCAACACTTTCATTGTAACCATGACGATTATTTTTCCATTTTTCTCCGTTATCATAATTAGTGTCTTGTTCCTTAGTAATGTACCTATATTGTCGAAGGGTAGTTAGTAGATCCCGATCATCCACATGCAGAGCTAAATTAAACAACAGCGAATAAAGAGCACAATAAAAAATATGACTATTGGTGACAAGCCAGTTTCAGCCCATAACGTTTAAAACTGCACCATCCCTGGAACAAACCTCCGACATGAAAACCCACAACATTCAAGAAGCAGGACACATCATCCACCACAATAGTACCACTTCTTGACTACATCAATTACCAAAATCATCAAATACAACCTAGAAACAAAACCTCCAACCACCACCCAGGCTATTTCATACTCACCGCTATCCAACAACCAATAACCACTATCATTGCAACCAGCACTACCAGTAGCAGCAAATACCACCAGAAGCAACTATTATCAATCAGTCCACCAACCGCCACCACCATCAAAAAACATACCAGACTACTAATTTTCAATGAAAAACTACCTCTGTCAAGAGCCCTGTAACCAAGAACAAACGATCATTAACACACTACCATACCTGCTACCACCACAACCCTCAAAAACAAACCAGGCGAAACCATAATTTTCCGCGAAAAACTACCACCGTCGAAGCCCAAGAACGCGGTGGCACAACTGAACCATCATTACCATCACTACCACACTTCCCATCACCACCACTCCTATCCCTGGCAGCGTCGCAAGTAGTCCAAGGCCGCTCGCGCAGCTACCGTGGCCGCCCGCCAACACCACCACCACCACCGCCGCCCCCGCCCCTTTTTTGCCTCGGTCGTCCATCACGCTGCGCTTTGCATCGCCAGCCCGGCGGGCGGGCGGGGGCGGGCGGGCGGGCGGGCGGGCGGGCGGGCCGGGCGGGCGGGCGGGCTACCGCCCGCCTTTAACGGCCCTCGCAAAAATGCTCCGGCGAGGCGCGGTGGGGCGACCGGGCGCAGAGGAGACGGGTCACCGGCGAGCGCATTCGTTTCCCGGCGGGCAGCGCGGCGACCTCGTTAAGATACAATTGAAGTACTGTGTAAAGACGGACATTTTTTAACAAAAAAAGGTTCTATGATTGGTACTCATTTTCTGCTTAATACAAAGCAAAACAGATGCACTTAAAAGACTTAATTGAAGGGCATTTATGCATTTCTTTTGTTTTTCGTTATCTCTAAGCAAGATGAATATTTCAATGCTAATCACGATGATTGATATTATTATTATTATATTATTATTGCTATAAAAAATAAAATATGACCTGGGATATTGTTGAGAAGTGAATATTAATGCTCTGGCTCTCGAGGTTATGGTATTATGCATGTCGTCAGAACGCAGTTGCATAACGATAATTGTTGGAGTTACCGGGAGATGTTAGAACGGGAGTGAGATAGCGTAGCTCCTGAGGACGGATCTGGGTCTATGACGCCCTAATATTACGACGAGTGAAAATAAATGTGCCAAACGGGAGGGTTTTACTCGTACAAAAAGTTGAATAAGAACGTGCTTCACATATTCATTCTTGGCCATATACCATAATAGTTGACGTTGCCGGGGAACTCTTAAAAATGGACGTAAACTGTCGTTTAGGTGATGGATCTACTTGGGTTTGTACCGCCTCTCGGCGGTAGCAATTGGGCTGTATCAAATGTATCAAACATGTATCAAATTGGACTATTTATCTCCTTACAAAGGCTACATAATAAGATGATACATAAAGTCATTGCTCATACAGAATCATTGTCAGAATTACTCAGAAAATGTTCATGTGACATACGAAATGGAAGAGCTATTTCAATGCCGAAGGCTATCCATTACAGTGGCAGTATAGGAACAGGATGCAAAAGATGCAATGGATTTTAAAGGGAATGTTTTCCCCAATAAAAAACACCTATAAAACATTCTATGCTACATTCAGTTCGTCATATACGATAATTGGCGGACGGACCAGGGAAACGGTTACTGCCGACATGTCTAAATAAATAACTGAAAGTTATTGGAGAAAACCAGCACTTCTGGAATTTACTTTACAGTAGCAGCACATTACGAACTTCGAAAAAATCCTCTAAAATCCTATTGATATCTACACACTATCATCACATATGAGTGGTGGGATGATACTGAATAGCAGATCGCATCCTTTTGACCGCATTTTGCAATAAAATGAGCTATGAAAACACCTCATTTGCGACACTTTTAATTATAACTCACGACATTGACGGCACCGAATGACGATCGATTCACATCGATCTTGTGAATATCCCAACACAATAGCCAGAGAATCGAACCTCCAATTTATCTTCCAGAAGGCAGGAAATAGTCATAATGGTCGAAAGGTGGTCACACAATACGAAATACTGTCCCCAGATATTGATTTGTGTAAGCATTTGCCCACAACACACAACGAAGACTCTTGAACCCCCGCGTGGTGCCTAGAGCACTCTGGCCAACGGGGCATCCAGCAGCGCCTGCCTCGGAGGCTTGCTTTCAGCCGCAGGCGAAGCTACTGGCCGGCCGAGCCGGACGGCTATCTCGCGCACACTTGGCCCGTGAAGTTGCACGCGATGGCGGGGCGGCAGCGGTGCGGAAGCGGGGCAAAGGCGGGCGGAGGCGGAGGCGGCGTCGGAAACAGCGGCGGCGGTGTCGGTGTCGGCGATGGCGGAGGGGGGCGGAGGCGGGCGAAGGCGAGGGCGGAGACGGCGGCGGAGGCAGCAGCGGCGGCGGTAGCGGTGGCGGAAGAGGAGCGGAGGTTTGGCGGGGTGTCACGGGCGCAGGCGGAGGCGACTGTGGGGTGGAAACAACGGCGGTGGCGGTGGCGGTGGCGGTGGCGGTGGCGGCGGCGGCGGCGGCGGCGGCGGCGGCGCGGCGGCGGCGGCGGCGGCGGCGGCGGCGGCGGCGGCGGCGGCGGCGGCGGCGGTGGCGGCGGCGGCGGCGGCCGCAGAGGCGGCAGCGGGAGCGGGAGCGAGCCCGGGGGGTGAATGCGGGGGCGGAGGATCTTCTGCTTCGCGGCCACCATCACGTGATGGCACCAGCTCCACTCACTGGCCACCGCCCTCCGTCATGTCCAAGTGGTCTACCGCCGCCTGGCGCATCTGCGCTGCTTGTTGTTTCCTAGCTGAGTTCGCCTTTCCCCCCTCAGTTTCCTTTCCGCAACAATGCACCGTCTCCTTCAAGATTGTAAGTTCCCACGGCAGTTATTATTCACCAAATGAACTAAGTTCACTCTTCTTCTCTTGATTTACTTAATGCTCAAATTGTCACGCATCTAAACTATTTCTCTCGGTTCTCCGCAGTTGACATCGTTTAATGAGTGGTTAAGCACTACGTTCTATAGAAAATCAGTCCGGACATTTGGTTACTCATTTGCGTTTTTACGGCCCTTCTCATATTTTTACTGTTCGTCCCTTAGTGTCACATACCTCAGAACAAAGAGCCTCCCTTAATCTCATTAGTTTACAGACGCCTCCTCTCCTCTTATCGCCGTTCATTCCCCCTCTCTGGCAATCATCTCAACTCTTCGCCCCCTCCCCTCTCCGTGTGTCGCTGTTCCTCCTCTTTGGTCCTTGCACCATCCATCTTAGCCTCCTAGTTTCCTTTCCCTGGCCAAGCAAGTTATCGGCGTGCTCCATCGTCCTCTCGTTCGCCTCCGCAGCCACGCCCCCTCCGAGCTCTCCCCCCTTAGCCGCTTCGTCCCCGAGCCGCCAGAGCGCGTCTCCGCCCGCCAGCTCACTCAGCTCGTCGTCCGCCTTCCTCCGGAGGGAAGAAACAGCGACACGGGATGTTGCTGAAGTCTGCGCGGGAGCAGAAAAAAGAGGCGAGCGGACGTCGCTCTGCGGTGCTCGAGTGAGGGCGGTTGCGTCAACCGCTCGTCGCGACCCTGGCGGCCGCGCTCCGCCTCATCACGCCCGCGCTAACCCCGCTCCTCGGCGTCCTCGCTCGCCCCGGCTCCTTCTGCGCTTGCAGGACCCGCTCAGGCGCCCCGTCTCGCCCCCATCCCGTCTGACCCCACGCCCGTCCGCCTCTGTTGGCGGAAGTAACGTCCGGAGTGCCACAGGGAAGTGTCCTAGGTCCGTTGTTATATATAGCGTATATTAATGATATTTGGCAGGGAATTGAATAAAAAATACGTCTTTTTGCAGATCATTGTATAATTTATCGCGAAATTAAGAACACAAGAGATACAGAAATATTGCAGGTTGATTTAGATAAGCTAGAATCATGGGCTATCACAAATGAAATGAAATTAAATCCCAGCAAGTGCAAGTTTATTAGATTCGCGCGTTCTAGAAAGACAGACGATATAATATATAAATTACGAAATGGGGATATTCCGAGGGCTAAATGCTGTAAATATTTGGGAATTGTACTAAATGAGGATCTGAGTTTGACAGAACACGTAAACTATGTAGTGAAAAAGGCGTGAAAGGCATTACACTTTGTAATTACAATACTTAGAAAAGGAAGTCGAAAATCAAGGGAATTAGGGTACACGTCTCTAGTACGTCCGATATTAGAATTTGGCTCCATATGTTGGGACCCTTATCGTTTAGGACAAATAAAAGCTCTCGAGAAAGTATAAAATATGCTACAAAATTTGTTAGGAGAGGATATTCAAATTCGGAATTTATATCGTGGGAACCTTTGGAAAAACGCAGAGAGAAATCGCGTCTTTGTGCATTATTCGAATCAATAAGACGGGATCGTCCGTGGGGAAAAGGGAAAGACTATCAAAACCAACTTACGTCGCGCGGAAGGATCATGGTTTCAAAATTCGGCAAAGAAAACAGAGAACAGGTGTAGGTAAATTCTTATTTGTAAACAGAACGACACAAAATTGGAATTCTATTCTAACTCTAATTCTATTTTTTAAGATAACGGAATTTTGGGTACAGAAATAGGCCCTGAGCTGCGACATCATAGTTTAACAACTTCTATTTCTATTGCTTCAATTCTTTTTTCTCGTTATATCAAGTGATTTGAACTTGTACTTCAACCAAAACAAAACTTGTACCATTAATATTTACATAGTTTAACAATTTTTTCGAAAATAAAAAACTAAAAATTAAATTTTAAAATAAAATTTCGTATGAAATAATGGGTTTAAGCGTTTAGTTTTGTTCTGCTGCTATAAATTTCAGAATTATAACAACAACAAAAGAATCAGAGATTCATCATACATAGAACCGTAGATATTATGTTTCAAGTTTCCCATGACAGCCAAAAAGTCAACCTTCGGGAGAAATGGCTTCAAAGTTTGTAACACAGGGTTATACATTATGCCTTTTTTTCTACATCTATATCTTCTCATATTTTCTTTTCTCCTCTTAAACATCGTCTTCTATTATTATTTTCTGGCGTTGTTCTTTTTTGGCTTTTTTGGGGGGGACCGCGCCTCCTTTCGAAAAAGGGGCGTGGTTTCCCTAACACAAGGTTACATAAATTTCCCAAATAAAAAAACAAAACGAAAAGATCGTAGAATAAAACATTTTCGCCATTATATCAAAGATACTGATTCTGTTACAAGACAAAAAACGGATTTTCTGCGATTTTCCCGTATTTTGGGGGTATAATATACTTAAAACTCGCTCCATTCCACCTCCCTCCCCCTCTGCCGCCCCTCTGGCTCGCATCTACTTGCTCCGCCCCGCTGCCGATCGCGTCCCCCCTACGCAGGCCTCCCGAACGCGCCCAGCTCCGCCCGCTCCACCGGCAGTGACCCCTCCCTGATTCAGCCTAACTACACCCCGACCGCAGTCTGGAAACTTCTCTGACGACTTCTCCGACCCTACAGAATCCCCATGGGTTTCAATCAGAGAGGACGCCCTCCAACAGCCATTTGAAGCTGGGCAGATCCGAAACCTCTCATGTAAAAGTGTCGGTAAATCAGAAATCTGCAATTGTAAGGTTATTCGACAAGCGATTTCTTCCGTATTAGGCAATTTCTCTAGAAATTACCAATTATAATTCACAACAATCGTTTTGGAACTTTAAAGTCACTAATATCTTCAAAACTACCGAACTTCTAAAAATAATAGAATTCAGACTTTACAACCAAACTTTACCCACAAAAACTGGTAACGACAATATTGCACCAATAATTCTAAAATACTGTTTGCGTAAAAAAGGCTTCCTAAAATGCATGGTTATGAATATGTGTTGAGTGAATTGTCGAAAATATGCTTTTGACGAATTATCAATGTTATACTATCACTCTGTCGGTAAAAAACAAAAACTTTCCAAAGCACCCAATATAACCACTTTGCGTTTCTATTCTTTCCGAGAGATTGCAGACTTCACAAAACTAAATTCTGAAAATCGAATTCACCGATTTCGCAAGGTACAACAGAAAGAAATTATCGAGCGACCAAACAAAACATTTTAATACCATCTCTCCACAGGAGATTACCAACATACTTTAGCTACACGGAGTCCTCCTTTACCGCCAGCCCGTAAAACTACCGGCGGTGTCACAACTTTTTAATAAGAGCTGGAAGCTGCAGTTTTGTCACAACGGGCGCCGCGCGTTCCGGTAGGAGAGCGCAAACAACGCGATACTTTGCTACGCCGCAACACCACAGGAAAGGAGAGAGAAGAGAAATGCGACGAGACGAAAGGGCAAAGAAAATTTCGGGAGTAGAACGGCGACGGGGACTTGCTGCAACTTGCGTCAAGCGGGCGGGCATTCAGTGAGAAGGGTCGGCAATGAACAGCGACTTGAAAGAGAGGGTAACACACTAAAAGAAACAAGAGACGGACAGAAAAGATGATAGAGGGGGCGGAGAGACGAGAGAAGGTGGGTTACAATATAACGTTCTTCGTGTTGAAAGTTACATTCCGGGTTAAGTAAAAATATAAATATTATTTTTCCTACTGCTCTTGCTCTTATAATAAAAATGATAATTCTAACATAAGGACGCAAAAAGGAAATCCGTCACGGTAGAAAAAAAGAGATGGAGAGAAGACAAACAGATGAAAATTGCGTGCAAGAAAAAGTGAAAACCAATGACGTGAGAAGGTGGACCCAGACATCGTGAGACGGGACTGTGATGGGGTTATGGCAGGCTGGGACGGGCCGTGACGGACGAAGTTGTAACGAAATGAAGGAACGGGAGCGTTAGGAGTTGTAACGGAGCTATCACGGACGCGTACATGAGCCGTAACGAAGCTGTAACAGAGCTGTAAGGGGCCGTAACAGAGCTGCAAGGAGGCTGTAACGAAGCTGTGACGGAGCTGTACTGGCTGTGACTATTGGGGCTCTGGCAGCATATCGAAGGAGGTAGAGGAGCTGCGGAGGTATTGTCGAAAGGCTGTGAAGCGTCTGCGACGACAAGAGACGGAGAAAACCGGATCGACACCCGGTGCCGCCAGTACCGTTGCAGACCAACGAATGACGTGGGAAACCACGGAATAAAGGAAAAAGGAGCGGCGGCGTTCGACTTGCATCGGTTGGCAACGGCGCGGTGCGGAGGCGAACCACAAGGCGAGGCAGGGCCGAGCGACCAGAGGGGTGTGCGCCCTCGCTCTATGTGGACGGCTGTGGCGGGCTGTGGCAGGGCTGTGGCGGGGCTGTGGCGGGGCGGTGTGGCAGGGTCGGGGCGGGGCGGGGGGGGGTAGCTGTGGAGGGGGGAGGGGGGGGGCCGCCGCCGCCCGCGGCTCAGCGGCGGCGGACGGCTGAGGTCTGGGCGCGAAAGGGTGGGAAGCGGACGGGGGGGCGGGGCGGGGTTTACTGCTGCGGCTTGTTATCCGCTCGATGACGCGTCGCGGCCGCCGTCGTCTCCTCCCTCGCCCTTGTCTCCGTCACCGCCGCGGACGGCGGTTTATGCGACCGTGTCCGCCGAACCGCGACGCCCATCCCTCTTCCGTCCTCTTAGTCGCCGACGCCGTCGCTGTCCTCGCAACACTGCGTCGCGACGTTCCCTCATTATTACTGTCATTGTTCGCCGTCATCTTCGTTATTCATCATAACCTCGTCTCTCATTGGTCCTTCACTTTAAATGAGGGAACTCAAATGGCAACTAGCAGCCATACCTACAAATGTACAAACCCGTCCTACATGCAGTCTGCGTACAGACGGGACGTAAGATGTATTAACAACGGCATACGATGGAAAATACCGCGTCTCACATGCCTTTCTTCCTCTTTAAAACCTTCATACTTGGCATAATCTTGTTCCCGCAGGAAAAAGGTGTACGCAACCCTGTAGGATTCAGTGTATCCGCAAGCATTTTTGCTCACTCCATTAGCAGTTTCTGCTACCACAGCGATTTACCCGCTCAAGTTACCGCCTTCGTCCCTCCGTTGACTGTCCCCTTCAATGGTTTCACTCTTTTACTATAGATACACAAAGAACATTCCACCGTACTTCAGCTTCCACCTTAGATAGCGAATAATTGACGAACTAATAAGTTGCAAACAAAAAATCAAATCTTTGTTTCGAATTTAAAAACATAACTCCTAACACCACACTTTAGAATGACTTTTCTATTTTTCGATATTTCAGTATAACTACCTTTTGGCATACATATTGAGAATTTTTTTCGTAACAAATAGATTCTCTCTCAGATCTCGCTTTTTCCCTTAGGCGAAGGCGCAGTTGATTCCAAACCGGCAGTTTCGATTCCGGAGCACCCAGCGGCAACTCAAAAGCGGCGTTCACTGGCGCGGTGGGACGGCGAGCACCACGGGGAGGGGGGTCGGAGAGGAGGGACGGGCCGGACATGCACTCGGGCGGAATACGTGGAAGGAGGGGGGGAGCAGAATGATTTTGTGGGGGTTGACGGGATAAAACGAGATCAGTTGAGGGAAATGCGAACGGACTTGGAGGAAAAAGAAGACACGGAGAAGACAAGGGGACGAAGGGAGAAACGATGGGAGGAAGAGAAAGGGAGATGCAAGGGCCGGGGAGGGAAAGATTTGGTGGGGATTGACGGGATAAGCAAGAGGAGAAGGGGGGGCGGGGCACATCCCCTCGGGAGGGAAGAGAAAAGGCCGAGAAGGCAAAGCGACAGACAATGAAGGAATGGTCTGGCGGAACTTGACTTAAACGGGCAACTACGGAGAGAGGCGGGGCTGACACGCAATCAGGAGGGAAAAGACATGGCGGAAGGGTCGCAAAGGACGACGACGGAAAGGGGCGTGGCGGGCCAGAACGGACACGCACACTAAGGGAAGAGATGGCAAGGGATCGCACAGTAAGAAAAAGATCTGTTGATGATTGATGGGGAAGGGTGAGGAGGCAAAGGCAGGAGAGAAAAGAGGCGAAGAGAGATGGGGAGAGGGAGATGGGCGCGGCGGGGTGGCGAGAAGTGGCAGCGAGCGACGAGAGACGGTGCTGAGAGCCAGGGGGGGGGGGGAAGGGCGACTTGGCGGGGACCGGCGCTCGCGGTCGGCCCGGGGTGCAGCCTCCGGCGGCGGCGAACAATGGCGGGCCGAATCCATCACCCTTCACGCGCAGGCGCCCGATTAGGCCCGAATTAACGCCAAGCGCCGGCAGCGCGCGCGCTCACGCCCGGGACGGAGAGGGGGAGAGAGAGATGGATGACGGCTGCGAGAGGAGCCGCGGGCAGCACCAGTGAGACATACGCGCGGACGAGGCAATCGGTGCACACATCTATAGATAAATCTCGATTGGGTACAGCACACAAGAGTTGGGTCCTCGTCATTACTTTGATTCCATTGATGACATTAACACTAGTGGCTTTAAACAATATATCTGTTGTGCATCAATCAAGGGACATATACGTAGTATATCCCTTTTCAACATACTTTTTTCCAATCACTTCTTTCTACAGGCCAATCATAAACTGCAATACATTGCGCGTTTATATAACTAAACAGTTACGCATTTTGAAACACTATTGAACACAAAGGGGATAGTAACTAAATACCAACCGTGGGACTGGAAATTCCCAAATGAACTTAGCGGAAATTTCTAAAGCTCCAATGAAATATACTTGTACGCAGGTGGCTTTAAACCAATGTCATAGGGAAGGTTAGTACAAAAGTTGTTTTGCATTGTTTTTTTACTTTGATATTTTTTAGAAATTAGTACGTTTGCAGACATGTGATAAAAACACAATCAAAAATTATTTCGTTGCAATTACGTACCCCATGTCTATTAGTATTTACGAGATCGTATTACAAGATATGCTTTTCTGAAAACTATTAGCGATGCTTCATGTACAACCAACTTTGTCGGGAAAAGTATGGGGAGGGGACAGCTGTGGAAGGGAGTTCACAGGCAATCTATGCGGGCATGGCAAATCATCACAAGCAATTCACCCCAGTGTTTGAAGGGAAGCAGTGGTAGCGGATTCGCGACGTAGCTTCTTTGAATGAACGAACAGAAGACAGAATGGACAACGATAATGCAGCGAAAGCAATAGCATAATGCAATATGATACATCGCGAAATATCTTTCAGTAATCATTAAATAGATTATAAACAAATAGGAATTAATGAAATAAAACACTTGATTATAATTGCTCTTTTTAAACAATGAAATTGCACAACATGTAAATGAATCATCAAATCTACATCCCAAACGATTCAAATTATTTTTTTAATCATGATTTTAAGAGTAATTCATATTTTTTTCACATGTTTGCTAACTGACATTGATTTCTACACGTGTCGACACAAAGAAAGAATATCTAAAACGAACGTGCGACAAACCCAGAACATTGAACCTTGGCCTTACAACTTGTCTTTCCCTTCCCTCCAAGTGCGCCGTCTAAGAGAGATATTGTGTAGCGTCTCACCGAACCGGCAAGCCGGCTTGTCCTCCGTCGCGACCGTCCTCACCCTCCTACCCCCACCACTACTCACCCCCTCCCCAGCCTCCCGACGCCAACTCGGGAGTCTTGAGCGCAATATTCCGAGGCGGGAGGGTGGGGGACGGGGGCCGGTCGCGGCCGGGAAACGTTATTAAGGAACTTTTATATTAATTCACCGGCAACGGGTGGGGACGGAGGAGGGGGAGAGAGAAGAGAGAGGAAGACAGGCCGGCCAGCTGCTGGTCCGGGCGGCGGCCGGGCGCTCGCGAGACAACAGCAGCGCTCCACGCGGTCGCAACGCGAACGACAGTCTGCAACTCACTCACGCCGTACTAACATCTCCACGGTGGAAATAAATTCGGCAAGATTGTCACAGGAGTTTGGTTCAGAGGTGGGCAGTCTCGCAACGGAAAACAAATTGGATTCTTCTAAGATAGAGTCGATAGTGGAGAAAGTTTATTTTATCATATTCTGGAATTATTAAAATACAATAATCTTCTTCTGATTGTGTTACAGTTATACTTTGTCATATACAAATATTTTTCTTTTCGTTGTTTTAATTTCATTTAAAAAAGCATGGTTCTAATGGCCAGAAGCAATGATAATTGGCCATTTATTCGGTTTTACCTTCATCACAGAGAGGTCGTATCAACTACAAACTCCATATACAATCCAAAGGGTGTTGTACTGAGAAATCTGCTGACATCAACTAGGCAGAAGGAGAATCCAATAAATTAGATATCCTGGGAAAGACTGAGCTTCCTACTCTCTCCAGCCAGCAGGCAAACGATATGGATTTTCATGATTATCTGGAAATATTCAGAGGATAAGGATAATTCATGTGCCCAACACAAAATCTATCTAATCATAGACGGCCATTTCATTTCCAAAACACAAATGGTTGACTACTAAATTCGCATTTTAAAAAGCTCTCTTCCCAAACCTCAAAGATACAATGAAGAATATAGCCGCCACATAGATTGTAGGATTCTATGCAGAGGGGAAACGATCTATTTAGAAGACTGCCGAATTTTGTAACTTCAAGAATCATTGAGTGGCGGCAAGAAGCACTACGAAGCGAGAAAACAATCCTTCAGATATCTCTAATATTGTATTGATGAGTACATAGGAACACACTTCACAATTTCACCGATTGCTGAAGGGTTGCAAAATGTTCATGGCATCTACGTCACAACGTTCCCTCTACAACATGTCTTCAAAATTCAGTAGGGACAACAAAGTTGCATTATTCTAGGCCTGCATTTACCGAGACGAGCTACTCCTCCGAGATAATCGAATTCCGAGTAAGGGAATGTGTTGAGGCAGTGCGTACCGACGAAATTGATCGTTTCTTTGTTTTAGAGTGTTTTAGTATACTGCCCAACAACATTATTTATTTATAAATATTACTTTATTTTACTATGTTCTAAAATCAATGCTACACGGCTTCCATTAACCATGATCCCCACTATCTGAGTTTGCCGTCACCCCGATCTCCAGGGTTAATGGAATTTCTTACTGTAGTGGTTACTGTATTTCTTACCGTAGTCTATCCTCATACACCGTGAAAGCGTAAACCCGCACGGTCAAAACCATCTCCAAAACTACGCCGGGAAATGAAAGCCTCTCGTAACCGCGCCGGGAGGGCGCGATATCCTCGCATACGCTAGCTTTCCTTCCAAGGCCCGCGCATCCGCCGGCATAACACTCCACGATAAGCAGGCGCCTCGGCCTCGAAATCGAACGCGCTCCGTCGGGCTCAACGCGGCCGTTGCCGCGCGCCGGTCGGTCGGGAGCGAGGCGGCAGCAGACGCCACGCAGATGGCCAGGACCGCCCGCGCCCGCTGCAATCGAGACGGAGCGGATGAACGGCAGGGATGAAATGGGGCGGCCGATGATGGGCACCGTCTCGAGGTGGCGAGTGACCAAACGAGCAAGTGCCCGAGAAATGAGGACGCCAACGGTTTGTTTGTCCCGAAAGGCGCGAGGAGCCCACGAAAACGTTTCGAGGAAATAATGGTATTGGTTATTGCAGCTGTTATGGAATGAAGCGCAGCTGTTGTCGATTATAAAAGTCTAAGATGACTTAGTTTGTATTCATTAAATCATCACTTATCGAGAAAAATGTTATTGCAAATTACAGATTTTTACAAAAATTTGAAACATTAAAAAAGAGGGTTACCATTTTAAAATATCTACGTTGCCCCTCCCTCACGGCCTCGGTCGGTCACGGACGAAGTGTACGGAGTACAAGTACAATTAGTACGTTTCCTTCGAAACACCATAAACTTTGAATAAAGTTTGTTCGTTTTTTTACATAATTTCTCGAAGATGAAGGAAAGATCGCGAGCGGTCCGTGGTAGGATTGATAGGTACTGACTCGCATTCGCCCGGAACTGCTCCGAGAAACCACGGTAAATTACCGACTAGAGCAGCCGACCGCCAGAATTCCCCTCCTGACGGCTTTTGAATTCGACCTAGCTAACTAGGTGACGGAAGTCCTGTCACCGTCGGGGCTTGAACCCTAGGACCTCTCGTTCAAAGGCACTGCAGTGACAATGGATGTTCTGAGCCACCGCAGCCGGACCCCGCAGAAAAATCTAATACCTTTGTAAAACCGGTGCAAGCAAACGAACTTTCGTTCCAACTCAGTACTAACAACAATATCCTTTTCTACGAATAAAAGTACATTTTTATGGACCAAGGACGTTCGAAGGCTTCTGATGATCAAGCGGCGACAAAAAGCACGAGGGATTTGTGTCACCCAAGATCATCAGAACCAGTTAACGCTCGTGGTACATTCATGATTTTATGTTTTACGTATTTTTGATTATTCAGATTAACTTATTTACTAATTATCTAGATGGTCACTCGACGCGGTTGGTCTTTTCATATTTCCCTCCCATAATTCCCTCCAAAAGACAGCATGCAGCATCAATTCAACTGTTCTCATATTTCCCTCCGAACCACGATCCTTTCGATCCAGAAAAGTTATGCAGTGTACAGGTACATCGAGGCAACAACAAGCTACAAGGAATCAGTAAAAATAAACCCTATTTAGTAGCTTCAACACAGACCCACAACAGCCCATTCCGAGCACACACATTCACCGTCCACCCCAAAGCAGTCCTCCAGAGCTCCGCGCAAACGCGGCGCCGCACCTCCGCGCGGGGGGCGAACGCGCGTCGACAGCGCGGGCGGGGGCGGGGGCGGGGCGGGGGCGCTCGCAACAGCGCGCGGTTAAATGACGTCAACAGCGGAGCTTGCACAGCGAATTGGTTCGCGATGCGCGGCAAACACCGCTGCGATCGCTCGGCCGCCACTTCATAATGGCATTCCGCGCTGGGCGGCACACCCGATCACCTGCGGCGGCCACCGCCGTCAGATTTCAACAGAACTAATCACATGGGAAAGAACGATAACTGCAAGAAGAAAGTTCACTATTACATTGGAAGTTAAAAATAAACACTAGGATATTATGCAACTAGTTAATAAACTTATGATTTCCTGCGTAAGTGCATGTTTTGAAACGAGGGACATCAAGTGAGTTTTCAAATTTATAAAAAAAAAACCTTTAAAAACGAGATGTACACGCTATTTTTGTATAGCAGCATTATTATAAAAGAAGGAAGACTATGTTGATTTTCAGTATCTTAAATTTTAAGACATTCAGTTAATTTTTTAAAAAATAATCAGTAAATTATATTTTATAGAAATAAGTTGTTTTTATTTCGAACTAATTGCTCGCATCATCAGGTACATTGGTTCTTACGTTTTAAAAACTTTTTTACAACATCGCACATATGGTGAAAAAATTTGATTTTGAAAAAATTTTATCCAAGATCAGTATTCTGGAACCTTATTTATAAAAATTTACAACACGATAAATTCAAATCAAGAATGCAATGTTTTTACTACGTCATATGATAATATTTTGAATAAAATAAGTGTTTTAAAACATGATAAAAACATATTATATACAAAATTAGTTCGTGAAACGTTGTGCTTTAAATACTGATTAAAAAAAAAATTTCACTGAGTATCTTAAAATTTAAGATACTGAAAATCAACAGAATTGATTAACAATCAACATAGTAGTAAACAACATAAAGTATCAAAATTAATTTCGGAAAAAAATTAAAAGCAGATTTGCAGTTGGCAACGGACGAGAAGCATGGGCATGGAGGACGGGCAGGGGGAACAGGCGGGGCGGTCGGGTGGTGAAGACTGGCTCTAAGGACGGCCAGTGAGAACCAGCGATGAGGACGGGCGAGGAAGACGGGCGAGGAAGACGGGCGAGGAAGACGGGCGAGGAAGACGGGCGAGGAAGACGGGCGAGGAAGACGGGCGAGGAAGACGGGCGAGGAAGACGGGCGAGGAAGACGGGCGAGGAAGACGGGCGAGGAAGACGGGCGAGGAAGACGGGCGAGGAAGACGGGCGAGGAAGACGGGCGAGGAAGACGGGCGAGGAAGACGGGCGAGGAAGACGGGCGAGGAAGACGGGCGAGGAAGACAGGTGATGATGACGGTTGATTACGGACGAGGATGACCTGAGGGAACGATGTGGGGGGAGGACGGGCTGAGCCATGAAACGCCCTTTTATGAACCATTTCTTGCAACGGAAAAGATCGTTTTTAAAGGAGATATACAATATACTTTTACAAATTTATAATATTTTTAAATTTAATATAAAATATTGTCTAAACATGTTCTTGGCTCGCGAACCTATGGGATTCCTCCGTTCATGCTTCATATGCTTATGCATACACCGTCGTTGGCCACACTTCAATTCTGGGATGCTGAAACCGAGCAGTTTCCACGAAATCTGACTTTAATAAGCCGTTCTCTCGGGCACTCAGTACTAGCGCATCCACGAGTCTAAAATAACGTTTCCACGAACTCTTCCGAAGGGTAAACAGAAGAGATGTTACACGCAAATGGATTACGCTATGAAACAGAAGCAACACTGACCACCACTTGGTCACATACTATCAACGTACTTATCGTTAAACTGTTAATTAGACAGACTCACTCTCCAAAGGAAACTGTGGATTTCATATATCTGGATTTTGAATGTGACTCTAATACTAGTTTATAATGTTAAGTTTTATTGCATGGGTACACGTTTGGTGGTAGTGGTGGTGGTGGTAGTAGTGGTAGTGGTAGTGGTAGTGGTAGTGGTAGTGGTAGTGGTAGTGGTGGTGGTGGTGGTGGTGGTGGTGGTGGTGGTGGTGGTGGTGGTGGTGGTGGTGGTGGTGGTAAGGGGAAGGTTTCGATGGCCGCGGCGGTGGCGGTGGAGGTAGCGGTGGTGGTGGTAGTGGCGGCGGTGGTGGCGATGGTGGTAGAGGTGATGGCGGCGGTGGCAGCCGGAGAGACCGTCGATCGCGCGTAATCGGCTTCCGCCAAGTTGGTTCCCCGGCGAGGCAGTCATGTACACGCCCGGCCGCGTAAGCGCCTCTGGCCTCTTATCATCCGCAAGCACTTACGAGCGCGGCCCACCCTCCCCCACCCCACGCCAAGCCGCACTTAAACGCTTCCCAGCGTCCCCTCCGACCTCATGCCACGCAATAAAAAAGCAGGGATAAAAATATAATGAGAAATCAATCTTCACCACCATCATCATAATCATCAACGTCTTTGTGCTCCTTTAATAAGGCCAGGCGTTCTCCATTTATTCCCAGCCATGGCTTCTTTCTTCAATTCTTCTCAGCCATTCTTCAGTTCCCTACAACACTTCCTTTCTATATGTCATCAAATAATTATATTATCTTTCAATGTTTTTCTTCAGGAACGTAAGGTTCAATAAATTCCTCATAATCTCAATCTTCCATTCAAGCAATAATCGATGCTTTTCCTACTTAATGTCACCTCCAATTACTGTCTCTGTTTATATTTTCTACTTCATTCTTCACCACGTGTTTCCTGATAATTCGTTACACTCTTTGCAATGACTACATTTCAAATACTGCCAGAAACCAATAGAGTTATAATAAAAAACTTTCAACAGCAAAAATTCAAACGAAATACAAATCTCAAGTCCAAAAAGTTTGTTCATAAAACACTCAAGAAAATCAACATCTATTGCACAAACAATAGAAGAAATTATAAAAATAAAAAACATTTTAATGAACTGTGAATTCGCAAACAGACGCGTGAAAAGGGCCTATATAACAGGAAAACAAGTAATAAGAGATAATCGTTCCATAAATACCACTTAAACAGAGAACAAAAAGATAAAGTCCATTAATTCCCATCCCCTGCCTTCGTCCTAATGAAAGAACTTGATTGGCAGAAAACTGTTTGAACAATGGTTACCAAAGCAACGCAGATATAAGCTTTTCAGATCCGACTCACCTCAAGGTCCCGACATTTTTGAACGTTCACCTCCTACTCCTTACAGCAAGCTCACAACAAACTCAACGTGAGGCAACAATAAGCCTCTCCGAAAGCGAGGGTTTCATTAAGGGGAGTTGAGGAACTAGACGGAAAGGTCACAGGTCGTTGCGCGAAGCAAACCAAGAGACTGAGGGTGGAGGGACCTCTTTCCAGGCCTTGCCTCCGTAAGTCTTCCCAACCGCCGTGCCGTCCTTGGCGTCACCTCAGTTTCCCCAATCCCTCCTTTCCTCAAATCCTAGGCTTCTGTGGCCGGTGACAATAGACACTTGACAATACGGGAAAAGCCGCGTCCTAGGGAAAGTTGCGAACGTTTCGTCCGTCATACTGAAACGCATTTCGCCCTCAGGAAGGTTGCAACACGACGGTCGAAACCTTAGCATCTGTGCCTAGGAAACAGCGTCTCCCGGAGAGTCAAGTATCTACAGCCAACAACCCTGACATCGTTTATGCCTTATCCGCCCCATCCCCCATCTCAGTGGTATTCAGTCCGGTGCGGCGGGAGCCCGCACAGTAGACGCTGGCGGTCGATGAACAAGCGAGATCCAACCGTAGTCGAATCATTAACACCACAAGACGTGGGTCGCTAGCGGACACACCACTGAAATCTTCCACATATCGCGCCCTGTTCGCCGTCACCGTCCACCTCTTCCTCGCCTCTGTCGCTTCCACATAAACTGCTAAGTGCTCCGTAACCGCCCACGCTATTCCTTCCTCTACCAACGTCGCCAACATCTTAATCTCCGTCCTTTCCCCGTCTTTCACTGGATCATTCAGATTCCCACATCGTTCTCTGCCAATATCTTCGCCTGTGTCATTTCCATCTTCACCACTACTTCCCCCCCCATTCATTCCTCTGCTATTTTCCTAATCTATCCCGTTACGGCGAGCCGCCAATTCCACCGCTGCCTGCACCCGCCCTTCCCCCACCGTCTCCGCCTCCACCATTCCGATTCCTATTGACCTTTCTCCTCGATTGAGAGACCTTTCTCCTCCACATCTTCACTGATGGCCCTTCCCTCCTAAATCGGTAATCACTCCGAAGCCGCTCAACGTGCTCCAACCCCTGCCGTCCACTCTTCTAGTTGTTATAAAACCACGCTGCTACCAGTTGTTATGATTAAATTAATACTTTAGCGTAATTTTCAATAAGTAACTGTTCACAAGTTGAATAATACAAGATGAATACTTCTGAAGCAGTACAATTCGATCAATATCACTCTTTTTCGGAACTAGAATCAATAATCAGTAGGTACCCTGGAAACTCAAAAGAATATTATGTAAACTCTTACATTAAAGACTCACGACATTCGTGTTTACAAACATAATTATATCACACACTCACTCACCCACCCACATCTTCATCTCTGTCCCTTCCACCGAACCTCTAACTTCTCCAATGGTACCTACGCTCACCCCCCACCTCCACCATTGGCCCCTTCCCCTTCCGTCATCTCCCCCCGGCCCTATCCATTCTTTTTTTTTTTCCCCCCCTTTAACTTCTCCATAGCTGCTTACACTCTTCCCTCACCGTCTCCATCTCCGCCTCCCATTCAGATTCCCATTACCCTTTTTCGTCCACATCTTCACCTCCGACCGTTCCCATTTAAATCGGTAATCTCTCCAAAGCCGCTCAAGGTGTTCCATCCCCCACCGTCCCCTCGCCCACCCACATCTTGCCATCACGTCCCCCCCCAACCGCACGTTTCCAATGGCGCCCAAGCCACCCCCCCTTCCTGACATCCCCGTTCCCCTTTCCCGTTCATATCCTCGCCTCTGGCACTTCCCAATTAAACACTACTCTCTGTAACCCAGTTTCAGTCCCAGCATCTACTCCCCGCCCCCTCCCACTGATTCCCTCCCACTATCCTTTCAAAAGAACCGCTACCTTCTCCACCGCCGCCATTGGCTTCCCTTTCCCCACGCCACCCCTCAGCTATTGGGCTTCTTCGTCCTCACCTCCGCCCAACCGCCAGCTCCTCCACCGCCTTCACGCCCTCCCTCGTCCCCACCTTCCCCGCGCCGCACAACCGCGCGGGGAGCGCAGCCGTGAAACCGTTTAGCGGCGCTAACCGCTTTTATCGGCAGCCGAGCGCCGGACGTCCGGCCGCGGGCCGCCGCCATCGGCGCCTTCACGACGTCATATCCGCCCGCCCGCCCGCTCGACTCGCCCCCTCGCCCGCCCAGGGCAGTTTCCGCCCGTGCCCACGCCCACCCCACCGAGCGCCGACCCCGGAGGCGAAGAGGTGGAAGCGAAAGCAATCTGCAAACCGCGAAGCAGACAAGACCTGGAAACCGCAAGGCCGATGATATTCCATTTGCAACAAGCCAGTCCGAGGGATGTTTGTGCTTTCGCCATCTCTACTCGAAGCGCAATCCAGCACGTTGAACACTGCGGAGCGATGTGCTTGAAATTATATACAGTCGGTACAGCAGAACCGACCAACATATCGATCAGAGGAAAAAGCAAATCCACTGCGTTAGGAAAGTGCGTTTGTAACGTGTGCAAGTCGTGAATGTTTCCGTTCGTTGTGGTTTTGTCAGTCACCGCCAAATCACCGCGGAGATCCCACAGCAGAATCATTCAAATCAGCAGGCATCATTCTGTGATTGATCAGGAAAGAGAAGCATCAGTTCCCTTTATTAGGTCATCTGCATACAATGAGAGTCACAGAACGGGAAAATAATACGCTCGAGCAACGACCTCGAAGTCATCGGGCAACTTCCGGAGCTACCACATTGAGAAAAGGGCTGCAGCACTCCCAGTACACATCTTTATCCAGAGAAAAAACACGTATATGGTTCTCACAGAGTTACGTAATGCGACTCTATAAATTCTCACGTTACAACTCACAAATATCTATTTCATGTTCTCTTTTCATGCAATGTTCACCAGTTATCTGAAAATATTTTCGCTGTATTTTCCCGGTTTCTCTTCCGTAAGTGTTGCTGTTGGTGGAACAGGAGTAACGGTTTTGGTTCAAAATAACTTTTCATTATTGTTTTTTTTTTCCCCTTTCGTCATAATGTCATATACGGCGTTGAATTCTATAATAATCAGGAGCCGCAATAATTCGCAATATCTGCTTTGAGCGTTTTACATTTACTTTAAATGGAATATCGTCCTTTCTCTTACAACTACTCACCCTGTTTAACCCACGTCACATCAAAACGTAACCTTCTTTCCTAGCGACCGCATACGGTCTCACATCGAATGCATACATTATTATACATAGTGTTGTTTTTTTTTCAAACTATTTTCTGCGTTTTGATTTCCAGTGTTTACATGTTATCTTGTGATATGTCACCCTTGTTTTTCACATAAGCGACGTTGCAAAACAGCGCGAGCGAAAACGAGCTATAAACTTATTCGGAAGAGAGACCGCGACTTCTGAAAAGTGATGGGCATTCTTATGGGTGATGCAATTTGAGACAACCAAATATTCTTGTATTATCAAAAGTGATCAAAAATATGGTTAAAATATCATCATCAGCAGCAGCAGCAGCAGTAGCAGCATGGATCAGGACAATGTAGCTTGGTCCGACAATATTCTCAACTGAAGCCATTTCTTCCGAGTTCTCTTTTGCCTTTTGGGAGATAATAAAAAGCCTGTTTGCGGAATCTCTCTATTCATTTTTGTAAATGGTCTATCCAGAATTTCTCAATAATTCCTTTTCTTGTAAACTGGTAACTCCCAAATCTTCTCTTGTTTCATTTCTGACATGGTTCATTAATGTTGAGCCTTTGACATACCTCAGGAATCGCATTTCTTCTGCGTTCATTCTTCTGGTTTCCCTAGATGTTGTTACATATATTACACATCCTTATAGGAGAGCAGATATGGTCTTTTTTTTATAAAGCATGAGTTAGTTTTCATTTCGTTGTTTCACAAGAATGGCTATGGGTTTAAAGGTAAACATCCCATAAGAACGAAAATATTAACAAAAGAAGAAAAAGAAGAAAAAGAAGAAAAGAAGAAGAAGAAGAAGAAGCCTCCAACTTCCCATATTCAGGATGCAACGCAGCATAACGTTTTAAACTATTAGGCCAAAAAATTGAAGTAGTGCGTGCCAACCCCCCACCCAGTATTCTCGGGAGCCAAAGGCAACGCGACCCCTCGGCCGGAAACCTGACCGCCAGCGGCAGCAGCGAGGGCGGCGGGGGCATTGGTGCGGCGAGGAGCGGAGCGGAGGGCACGAGGGCGCGGCCCGGGCACCGCCGAGCGACCGCCACCCCATGTCGGTCCCGGCGCTCCAAGCCCGCTGCCCGCGGCCCGCCGCCCAGCCGCGCCGGAGGCTGCGTCCCGCTGACCCACATGCGGCTGCCATCGATCGCCGCTCCGCCCCGCCCCGCACTCGAGCTCGCCCGTGGACCGCCCTGGACCGAACTTCCCTTCCTTTCTTCCTGCACTGGCCTTGTGGGCTTCCCTGAGGCCTGCGCCGGCCCTCTCTACCACACTAAGCACCACCCAGCCCCGCCCACTCCTACTCACGTTGTTTCAGGTTTCGCTTTCGTTTGCCGCGCCTCAAACCCCGCACTGCCACCCCACCTAGCCTCACCCCTTTCCACCACATCGAGTTCCACATAGCCCCGCTCACTCCTCCCCTCACCCCCATTCCCCTCCGCCTCCTCCACTTATTCTAGATTTCCCTTCCGACTGCCTCATCCCAAATCGCCACGCCCCTTTCCACTTCTGACGTCCTAACTATCCCGCCCCCTCCACTGGGCTCCTCCCTGTCGTATCATGAAGCAACCCTTCCGCTCCAATTCTTCCGCACCTTCCTACCAATCTTCCTCTAATGTCTCTCCACTTACATTCTCCATACCGCTATATAGGAACCAGTTCAGCCCCACCCGTCCCACTTCGCACAGCCAGCTAACCTAAATAAACCCCATTTCCGCATCGGTCTTCATTACCGCATTCTCCACTCCCTCGACACACAGGAAGCAGTCGTAGCTGCCAAGCGCCACTGAGACCGCGCGTCAGAATTAGTTTAACATTCTTTTTTCATGGAAAATGGAATGATTTTTTCTCCATTTCTCAGTTCTTCACTAGAAATTCGAAAAATGTTTCCTGTAAATTTCTGAGCCAAGTAAACACTACCAACGTTGCGCTTTATTTGTCTATTACGGTTACAACTGATTTATAAAGAAGGCAATGCATTATCAAGCGGACAAAGGGAAAATCTAAATGGGCGCCCCACAAACGCTGGAAAAAAAGAGAAAGAAGAGAAAAAAAGACAGGAACTCCAGGAACATCTAGGCGAAAAAGGGAGACGTCAACTGTGCGCGCGCACGCGCACGCATGCATGCACGCATGCACCAACCCACCCACAGCACAGCGCAAGTCATTATCCTTTCCTCAACCTTATTTTTTCCTCGATCTCTCCACCTTACACACACACAAGAAACTCTTTTTTTATCGAATGTAATTAACTTTCACTTCACCACCAATTAACCACACCTCTCGAACCATAAAAACAAACAATCTTAATTCTTAGAACGCGTCAACATTATCCCTTACCCAATTCCACATTTAATGCCCTCAGCCGCCAACACCCAACCAACTCGTCACGATGGCCAGTGTGCGAAAACCAGAGGCTGCGAGGACGCATGCAAGCGGGCACATTCGCGGCCACATGGTTGAACTGGAGCGTTCACGGGCACGCCGTCCTCCGACGTGGCGCCGGCAGACGGACGCAGCTCACTTTCAAGAATAAGTAACACGCTATGACAAGTGTAGCGTCATAGACTTGACTCCCTGCTCCAGAGAGACAAGTTGCAAGGTATGGGAATGAGGGAGCCGAATATAGGCTCCCGAACAAAGGCCAACCCTTCAGGGAAAGTCCAAAAGGGGAGAGGGCTTGGAGGTGCCGGGTGCAAATTGCAACGGAAAAAGCAAGCCCCTCAAGACGAGTGCGTGGGGGAAAGATGACGCAGGAAGTCACGTGACTCGAGCATATATAAGGATGGTGGCAAAAAGTCTGGGTTGGGTAACATTTCTGGTTTCCTCGCGGCACAACACCGCAAAACTTGTCCGGCCAAGTCTGACGCGGAAGTGCTGTAGGCACGTGTAGGTGTTCGAGTCTCGAGCACTGTGAAGTATGCTTGATACTTCGGGGCAGATTGTCTGCCGAGGCACACCAGGTGCCATTTGCGATTGCCGAGTTGGCTAAACGCAGGCGCGGCCGCAAGGCGCGTGTTGGGAGAGGGAGGCTGCTGCAGGTAGCTCCGACAAACACCTTAGAGTGAGGTCTGTGAATAGTGTACATAATGTATTGTAAATAAATTGTTAATACCCACTCGTGTCTGTTCCTTTGTAAATAATAACCCCCAAATTGCAGTACAGAGACAACCCTAACATAATGCACAAGTGAATGAAACTCAGCTTCAGAACTTCAAATTAAACGTGTAGCAAGTAGTGAATGTTGTACACGCATGTTTGCACTTGGAAAATCGTATAGAATTTACAGTGTGATTTGCAAGTGAAGTCCAAGGTAGTAAAAGAAACAATAGCAGGCATATACAAAAATACTAACACAGCAAATACGTGAACGCAGTTTCGCTAAATTTCCTCCTTTCAAATGCCAATACAAAAAACTCGAAAGGCAAAGATCGAAACTACAAATGTCAGCAATATTACACATAAAACATTAATTTACTCCAGTATCATGACATAAACTCACCCATACGCACTTTTACGACTGAGATTTGTTGCAACAGGAAACCACCTTACTACTAGCAGGAAGAATAAATAGCTTATGAGCCATACAATACACGACAAACCCAACCACCTAAACACAACCTACCCCTAACCATTCACAATAAACACAGGTGATCATAACATCTGACGATAGTCAATTCGGGCAATGCAACTTGGTCTAGATATTGGCGTAATTTATACCCTGCTCACGAGGGAGTTAGAAGTTATGCATGTCCATCTCCGCATTTTGTAAATTTACGACTCTTCAGTATAACTTGCGAACACAGCCTCTCTCTAAAGGGCGGCAACCAAACAATCAATAACACTGCGACCCCAACGCATGGAGAAACCGATATGTTTTCGACTACCATTACTAGCAGCAACGTGATGCCACTAGACACTTTCACTCACGCATCATTCGACAACAGGAAAACATGTGGCATGTTTTCAAGCCCCTCTCTTACCCATAATCTAAGGAAAGCACTTTGAGTGCGTAAGGTAACTTATATTGACGACCAACACATATTAGACAACTAATAACTTTCAATACTAGAGTTATGAGAAAAAAAGGAGACTATTATCCTTATATGTTTTTGGGGTGTTCTTATTGTTGACATGTTAATGTAACAATATGACACTTAATGTTAGCCAATTTTTCAGGTAGAAAATTAAAAGTAAAGAAAACATGTTTTAGCGTTGTGTCTTTTTTGTTGCTTTCGTCTTACTATCTTATTATTATAAATATCACCACTGATGAAATGCAAATTTCCAAGCAAATTAATTTTTTTAATTTTAGTAAATCACAGCTTATTTGCCAGAGCCAAAATTAAAAACCAAAATGTTCCCCCTGAATATTCAAGGATTTAAGTTGTTGAGTGAACAATGGCATTCCGTTCAATTTTCCATCCTCAAATATACATTCCTGTATCACGATCCAACAACATTGCATACGAAGATTTATCACGAAAACATGTTCCCGTCATCACGAGTCAAGTCACGCGCATCCGGCGACCCGAGAATTCCGCCAAGAAGCGCTTGCCCTCCAGCGCCAAACATTTATTCCGACCACCCCTCCCACTTCGCATGACACAGCGCGTCGGTGCGCCTGGAGAAGTTCCCATTCCGCCCCGCTCCCTTCTTGCTCCCACTCCCTCATCAAGCGCAGCCACCGAACGGCCATGCGTGCCGCTGCTGCCGAGGTGACAAGAGAGGCGGCGTGAGTTCAAAGGTTGCAGGAACGCCACACCTGTACACGTCACGCCATGTGACGTCGTCACGACAGGTTGCATTACGCCACGTCACGTTACGCACGTCACGTTACGGGACGTCAGTTACGCACGCACTTACGCCACGTCACGTTACGTACGTCACATTACGCCACGTCACATCACGACACGTTACGCCACGTCCCATCACGTCACGTTACGCCATGTCACGTTACGTCACGCCACGTTACGTTACGTAACGTCACGTCACGTTACGCCACGTCACGTTACGCCACGGCACGTTACGGCACAGCACGTTACGTCATGCCATGACACGCCACACGCTGTCTGCAAAAATGAGTATTATTGTTTCCGGGTATTAATGTGAATTACAGAGTTCACGATAACCAAGTTTAATGTATGCTATATCCCAGGAGTTGGTATAGAACGATTTTCCCAAGGATGAGCCAAAGTGACAGTTCGCGTAAACAAGTAAACATCACATGTAATTCAGAGAAGTATTCCTCCGCCGCGACAGCTGTTCAGCCACGCCCCTTCGTAAAGTGCTAATGGCTCCTGTGAAAACATCCCTATGCAGAAGTCTAAGAGTTTCGCTGAGGTATATGCATGTACGCCAGTCCGGAAAATATTTTAATTTAATTACGTTATGTGGAAAATCCCTTAACATGCACTCACAATCAGTAAAAGAAAACTGCCACGAATGTAAATAGAAAGAAAAAAATATCTTAAGCCGGAAACACGTGCACCGACACGTATCTTGTATTCAAATCTCGGTTTTAAAATAAACACATTATTTATCACACAAAAAGTAAATTCAATGTAATATATAAAGAAAAAAGAATTTTTACAGAAGAGCTCATTACACTGCACTTCCTAATACCAATTATTTCTCGCTGCGCACTATATTTTTGTCGAACAAGGACACCACAAAAGGAAGTTAGCCAACTGCAAACGAAAGAATGCGGGAAGGGAGTCTAATGGGCTCAATGGCACAACCACCACAGAACCTTCAGTGATGTTGCCAGCACTAGCTGTCACTTCGGCTCATCCTGAGGAAAATCGCTCTATAGTGTTCCTTTTCCGCTGGAAAATTCAGAGCCAAGCTATGCGTCGGTCTGTGGGGTTTTCCCTTTCAAGTATCTCCTCCCAGCCAGGACGAGCACTAATCTTCCGACTTGTGGGGTGCACGTAAATGTCATCCAGTCAGCTGCAATTTCCATTGCCTATGCAGCATTACTAACTGGAGGCTGCAGGGTTCTCGACCCGACGTCGACGGACTTTTGGAAGCAACTACATCGCTAAGCAGCTAGTTCGAAATCCACTACTGTCCAAACTGACGGGTGCTCTGAATAGTTATTTTCTGTGGTTTCTCCGAACAATATCAGGCACATTCCGGAGCAGTACCCCAACAAACGGGCGCGTACTCTTGTACTCAAGTCGGGAGTCTAGTCTGAGCTTCTCCGATTTTTCTATAATGGCCGATTACTTTAGGTCATTGTTACATCTCCTGACTTATAAAATGCAGCTTTTTAATTTATTCGCGATCGTCCTCAACGAGGGTCGTGGCCTCAGAAATGTGGTTCGTCATCGCCAATACAGAAAAATCGGAGTATAGTCCTCGTCCCAGGTGTTGCGGTGCCGCTGGAGGAGACACATGGAAGCGGCAAACGCTGCAAACCCACTGCGTTAACTCTCACAGCAGGACAGGAAGACTGTCCCCTCCATGGATACATGTTACGGGACTGTCTTATTTTGACGCGCCCGGAATCAACACTCGTTTAGCCACGAATTCTCATAATTCCAACTTTTTTTTACAATTATATTTTTAATATGCATTACTATATAACTAAAATACATATTCATTCTCAACTCAACTGAAAAAAACGCTTGACGTCTAAAAAACAGGTTTCAAAATTTTCGTTCTCGCACCGCGCACCGGCCACTCACTGATTGGACGGGCCAGTCGCCCCACTGGCGGCGGCCAGGAGCCGACGAGTGCGACACGACAGGGGGCGGGGCTCCGCGAGGCGAAGTCGCCAGGCGAGTTGCCCTAGGGCGGAGCGTGGCGGGCAGTTGGGGCAGAAGGGGGTCGACGCTCAATTCTGCGAGCGGCCCCCAACTGCCCGGTGCAATTACGGCGCCGGTGCGACCCGCGACCCCAGGCCCCCGCTCATTCCGGCCAGCCGTCCGACTCCCGCCGCGCGCCGCCCCGCCCACCGTCCCCGGCCCGGCCAAGCCCGCTCCGGACGGCTCTGCCCACACCAGCCCCGCCCGACACGGCCTTCCCCTCCCCCCCCCCGCCAGCCGGAAGCCGACTGCCCACCCGCCCGAGGGAGCGGTGTCGCCTCGGGAACCGCTCTCCGCGGTTACAGCAGGCCGCGTTGCTCGTTCAAGCGAGGCTACGCTCTCGAAATTCCCACCCAAAACAATCTACATGCACGCGCAGAGGGGGTCGGTTCACGTTATGAAACTCCCGTTTCTCACTTGTTAATTTATTTGCACAGTGATTGTCACGAAATCATCAATCGATTAAAATATACGATTAGATTAAAAAGCTGTGCATACATTTCGTTGGGAGGATTTCGGACGTCATTTTTAAAGGTTATGACCACAAAACTATTAGTACTTCGATGTGAGTCCTAAATTATTTGATTTGGTTGTAAACCTCGCCTCGAAACGTCAGTTTTTGAATCAAGTGATATAATTCATTAACATCAACAGAAGTCTTGATCCAAGCTACACGCATTAATGTAATTAACATAATTCTTCCTAAATTAATCGATATGTGATATCGTGACAATCAACATTGTCAAACATCGCGTTACTGTTAACCCGTCAAAGCATAATTCCGTCATAAGACATGTTCGTTCCATCCCCCTTCGCAAGTATCCGTCCCTTAGCGTAAAGGGATTCCCTAATGCGATGCGACGCGGGGCACACTTAGCTGGCTACCTGCTCCCGCAGTGATGCACACAGGCCTTTTCCCGTAATTCGCATCCGAGTGCCACCGCACCCAAGCAGACTCCGCGATGAAGGGTTAATACTTGCAATAATTAATTCATGTACTGTTCCAACATCAAGAGAAACAGATGGACGAAGAAAGGGAGAGCGTAGGCTTCCGAGGTCGGAGTCGGTAAATACTTGCAATAATTAGCCTTGTGCGCAGTGACAGTGCCTAGGGCGCAGTGACAGTGCCTAGGGCGCAGTGACAGTGCCTAGGGCGCAGTGAAGTGCTTAGGCAGTGACAGTGCCTGGCGCAGTGATAGTGCCTAAGACGCAATGATAGTGCCTGAGATGCAATGATAGGGCCTGGCGCAATGAGGTGCCTAGCGCAGTAGTGGCGCAGTAATATTGCATAGGGCACAATGATAGTTCCTAAAGCACACCTGTACGTCTCCAGGACAGCCACGTATTTACTCATGAAGGATTGCTCATTGGATGCTTTCGAATGTCGTAGCTAGTATCTCATCGCAGTGCCGCGCATTTTTCGGGCATTCAAAGCTCCGCTGATAGACGAGGGAAGTTTTTCGCGCTCACAGCAAGTCACGCTGCAGTTCCAGAACTTCGAATGCAGGGAACGATTGCAGGAAAAAAACTGCATCGCGCTCCGGTTCCATATAGGAATGGAGCCATGCTCACTTTAATAAATTCTATCAATTCATGCACTTCGAATTTTTCGTTGGTTATTTCCAAACAAAGTAATCTTCTCGCGCACGAAACTACCGAGAACTTTCAATGTTAAAAATTGACGAATAGAAATGTTTGTTCTCCATAATGTCCAGAACCCAATAGTACTGTTATATTATGTTAAATATGACTCATCCTATTGAACACTTCTGCAGTTCGAATTTTTTTCATTCCTTGATATACACGGAATGTTATTTATTTTCAGGAGGAATTTTCAATAATAATTGAAACTTTTACAATGTTTGCAATCTAAACTTCGATAAGTGAAAGTATTCGATAACTGAAAATGTTTGCTATATAATTTTTATACACAGTATAACGAAAAGTGCGTGTATAATTAATACTAAAATGCACATTTTGGGAGGCGCCTATTATTTGAAAAATGTTGATTTTTGTTGTTAGTTTTAAAAAAATATCTAGTGTACATCCGTAGGCCGGTATTCGGTATGCCCTCCAGTGCCTCGCCTCGTCGCCCCAGAACCCCGCCCCCTTGGCCGGAGATCGCCCCGCCCTCGATTGGGTTCATTAGCGCCCGCGGGCGAGCGAGAGCCATCTCCGGCACGTCCTCTTCCCCTCCCCTACCTTCCCCCTTCCCCTACCGGCCGCATCGACCGCCGCATCTCACCTGGCCTCTCCCTCCCCTAAAATCCCCCACCGCTCCCGCTATTCTTCCACATCGGCGCTGCTCAGACGTAAGCACGGAGCTCGTCACAGGTTCGATTGTTCGCGCCATTTATCCAGTTTGAGAACGTTTCCAATGTTGAAGAAAGTTTCCAGACAGGATGGACACTTATTTCTGTAACAAATTTCCCTGACTTTTCCAGGTTTTCGGATTACATTTCTAATGTTTTACCTGTTAAGATTTGTAATTTCACTCGACTTAGAGGAAATATTAAAGCTATCCTGATCAGTCAGCTCTCTTAATTCGCTGTGACAATGTACAAATTAACAATAATTCCTTAACGAATAAAAACTGAGCAAATCGTTAACTGAACTAAAGTTTTGAAGGAATAATATTCATTTTAGAATCTTTCCCAAAATTGTACATGACTCTCTTTTCCATTCTTCTACAAATTCCCAGATTTTACCTAGCTTTCCCAGAGTACTGAAATTCCCTATTTTTTACAGTTTTCCGTGATTTCCAGAAAGTGGCGACCCTGCAAGAGTATGCAAGAAAATAATATTTCACCTTTCCTGGACAATATCCCGCCAAACTACGACTTCAGAAAAATAGTTTGTCCAACTGGAAGGGCGCAAATCATTTCTTTCAGTGTCCAACCAACGTTAGAGAAATTCCTTAGACACGTTCACTACCCATTTATCAGTGTAGAATCAAACTTTTAAACAAACGTTTGAAAGGTAATAAATTAGGTAAGACATTACGAATATATTTCGCATAAACTACATCAACAGTTATCCGACAGTCTTGTACTAAAACGTAAATCGAATGAAGATCAAATCGCATGCTTCTTTTAGCTCTGTATTCCTAACGCCCGAAGTGCAGATTCAACAACATAATTAATATTTTCATAACACAAACAGTTTTGCAGTTAAAAATCGTCTCCCAACACAGTGACTACAGTTATTAAGTAGGAATTACTCGCAGTAGTATTAAACGGAAAATTAGACGATTCCACTGAATCAGATATTGTACAGAGCTCGACGTACTGAAATCCGCACATGAATAATGTCCACACTCGTGCACAAGAGCTGGAACCAGTTTTGCACAATGAAGCCGCAGCTCGAGGCGGGCAAGCAATTCCGCAAAGCGGGTGACCGCGACCTCGATTCCCACTGCGTCACGGCTCCAGCGACGCCCCCGCGCTCTAGGGCGGTCACTAGGGGAAGGGGGATGGCGGAAGCGGAAGACACAAAGTGGCGGCCGCACCCCCACCCCCCCACCACCACGCTCCGCTTCGCCCCCCCCCCCCCAACCCCGCTCGGCTCCGCCCCGCCCCGCCGTTTCGACTCTGTCCAGACCGCTTCACACCCAGCCCTCGTCACGCCTCGCGTATCCGCTCCCCGCCACGCCCCACCCCCGCTTCTCTCTGCCCCTAGCAACGCTACTTCCCCCCTCCTTCCCGTCCCTTCCCTAATTCCTCGGCGTTTGCCAGTATATTTTGAGAAACCACTAAAACAAAGCACTCCGCTTGTGCATTTCCAAGTCGTCGGCGAGACTCCGCGTTCGGACTCCGTGATTAGCAAAAACATCCCTCAGTTACGCCAACGAAAATTTCCAATGCATTTTACACCAAAATCCCTTTAAGTCTTATCTCAACGCTCTTATCTCAGGTTAACTACCTGAGCCCCGTCCGGACTGCATCTCACCAGCCCTCGTTACGCCGGCCCCTTACGCCTTGCCTGCGCGTTCCCTGCCACGCCCCCATGCAGCACCACTCCCACACATTGCCACCCCCGCCGTGGCGTTCTTTGCTCTAATTCCTCGACGCTTGCGAGTATATTTTGAGAAACAGCTAAAGCAAAACACTTCGTTTTTGCATTTCCAAGTCGACGGCGAGACTGACTTCGGCCTCCGTAATTAACACAACCTTCAGTTCAGGCAACGAAAATGTTCAATGTATTTTACACCAAAATACCATTTAAGATTCTCTTAACTCACATCCCTCGTTTTAACTACTATTAAACTATTTCCACGTAAATACGTCTATATCATGTGTTCCAATCATCCACTGGCTTCAGCTATTTGTTACAAAAATTCTGTACCCTCCCCCTTTTTTCCTCATCTCTCCCTACATCTACCCCATGCTTCCTCTTTCCAACACACACAGCCCCCACCTCGTCCCGCCCTTACCCAGCACGGCCACCATCCTCACCCCCGTCGCCGCCGCCCCCTCCCCCAGCTGGCAGACCTCCAGCGCGCGCTGCTCGGGGCCCCTGGCTCGCCGCTCCTCACTCGCCGTCCGCATCCATCATCGCCGTCACCGCCACTGCCCGGAGACGTTCTTGGCGACAATTAGATCGCACACGCGCACTCCAATTGCTGACGGGCAGAGCGGCACTGAGCGGGATTGCGTGCAATCATACGGGGACACGAGATACGTCTTGGTCGCGGTCGCTCAGATGGTCAATTTTCGTTCGTTAACAGCTGATATTCTCGGATCGTAAATAAACTATGTTGCAAGTAACGTACAAAATACGTTTCTTAACATCAGAGGAGAAACAAACGACAGCGCAACACGGTAGAAGACTACATAATCGAGTGTTGTTGTTTTCTTTTGTTGCTTTTTCGAACGAAATAGTACTAAACAGGGTGCGTGACCACTAGGCACTTTAAAAATAGTAAAGAGGAAAAACACAGAGGGCCTAGAAATCAAAGTGGCACGCGTTTCTAGGAGACATCTCACCATGTTGAAAGCGTTTTCAACATTTTCTTCCGCAATTTTCTTCTCTAACTTACTCGATCACTAAGAAGAGATAATAACACAAGGCGTAGCCATTTTCACAAGAGAGACGTCCATACCCTGATTTTCCCCCAGACATACAGAGAGAAACGGAGATTTTCTGTTTGTTTTTTTCCTCTTTTTCCACCTTTTCCACCCTTCTAGGCAGCGGTGGCAGGGCAATCTCCGAGTGTGACTCTTGCAACGGTTCACAGCTTGAACGCATCGCAAAGAAAGATAGCTTGGGACGGGAGCCTGTGATGTGGCAAAGGGTGGAGCAGGACTGACCAGAGAAAGCGACTTTGCGAAATGAAACTTCTACGCGGATCTGACGTCACGAGAGTCATGAAAAATGAAACGCGGCGAGAAAATGGAGGCGGGACGAAGGGTGTGGCTGGTCACGAGAAGACGAAGGAACTATGAAGCACTCTTAGTGTGGATCTCGAAAACAGCTCTACAGTGATAAACTAGTAGGTCCTAGGGTTCGACACCGAAAACGGCAGGATTTTCGAGACTAGCCACATAGCTTGGTCGAATTCAGTTGCCGTCAGAAGGACAGTTCTAGCGGCCGGCTGCTGTAATCGGTAGTTTTCCATTGTTTCTACGACTAACACCAGACTAATGACAGAGCAATACTCTAACAAAATTGCCCCCGACCCGTTTTTAAATTAAACAGTAAATAATTTCAAAGAGGAGGAGATGTTGTATTTCCTATCAGCTCAACAAAGTTAATACACTGTATTCGTTGGAGTATATTATAAATGCAGAGTATGTCAGGGATTAGTTTTTTCTTCAAACCCACCTAGACACTATTCACTCAACGCATACGTTTCTACCGCGTACATCTGGAGAAAGGTGAACCGTTGGAGTTATACCATTCTGATGAACAGAAACAATTTAATGCGAAAAATATTTTTCTTTCCAGACAATAATTCTCTAAGTCCAATACTAGTGACCAGATTGTATTCTGTGGTGACGGGTAATATCTAATGAGAGGCGCCAAATTCGTTTAGCGCCTGCAACCTGTTAGTGTATGCAACCCGACGTGCTGATCCATGACACGGAATGCCTAAGTTCAGCAACAGTAGGCGGACAAGTAGGGTCACTGGTTACTTAATTACAAAACATACATTGTTTACTTACGAATAACGTACTGGGATAACATGCTGCACTCGGACACTTACCTGAAAGAAAACAAAACAAATTAATTATTTTCAAAGTCATAGAAACACAACAAAGTTACCCAAACAACCACAGTACAGAATAAAAGATGCCTTCACATACCTTTTTATTGCATTGCTACCACAGTTATTTATCCTGTACTTGCATAATACTACATTCAGTTCTATCTACGAATAATCAAAATGAACACCGGATTCTTTTCACGAACTATTATCTCTTTTACTTCACATGATTTTTCATATTGTTCTTTCACTGGAACAAAATACTCCACAAATTACTCCGATTTAGAGAAACAGTCTTCCTCGGGTAAAAAAATAAAAAAAGAAGAAAAATACATTTGACAAATGAAATACAAATAGAACATGTTAACTATCTACAATTTATTTCATTTGAGATTGCTTTGTACTCTCGGTACCAAATTAAAAATTGTTTCGTGTCTGTACTCTTAATGACCACTCGCCCGAAGAAAAGCGTAAATTAGATACGAAAATAACGGTTCTTCTAACATTAATGCTTATTTCTACTTTACAGACCTGCGGTAAATTAGATGTGGACAAATCATTTTCCCCAGGGAAGCACCCTTTAAAAATTACGACTCTAGATAAAGCAGCTCACTAGTACAGCTCGAAAAATTAAATAGAAAAGTCATCGATAACTCCCCTCCCACAATATTTCGCAATTTATTTCACATTTCATTCCAATTTAATATTTTTATTGAAAAATAATATTCACTTATATTTTTTGCAGAATAAATATCCGCACCACTTTTATCATAAAACTAATAGTTATCTATTCATATTCCGTTTTATAGTGATACCCATTCTTTTTAATAACTTATCCACGTCCAATATTGCTACAACTTCATTTTGAAGTAATTTTAGTACTGTTGTTTGTTATGTTAGCATTACGCACTGTGTAGATGAACAAGTTGTTTTCGATGTCCTCGAGAACGCAATCTCAAAGCACCAAAATATTGTCAAGCGATGCTGCGCAATAATAATACCAAGATTTGCCCCATCTATTCTTCCGCAAAGACCAGAACAAGAGAATTATCCGATGAGGAGATGGTTAGTGTATTAAAATGTGCGCGAAAGGGCTTCAATGTAGTTGAAAATATTACAAAAAATGAACAATATCTAAAATATAATACATTAAGGGCATAAAATGTAAATGATAAATTATATCTTGAAAATTTGCAATAAAATACTACGGATAATGGAAACGTCACGGCAAACCCCATTCAATCATTCGGATTGAATATGTCGAACCTATGTATAAGTGATTTACATGATGCAATTGGAACAATAAACACATTTGTAACGAACAATTCAATATTTTGTCTTTTCACTATCCTGATACAGATAACTAACTTGTTAAATATACATTACGCTTTGGAATAAATTGTGAACATCCATTTGTAAAGGTAAATTTCTTTCCTGTCCGGTATACCACGAAAAACAGAGGACTTCACTTTCGCCACAACTGCCATACAATTTGAAGCAGACAATTAATTTTTTTCAAAGAATTTGTCACCCCGAGTGGAATTCGAACCCGGGTTGACGCCGAGTTCGCTCTAAAGGTTACAGGATGGTGGCCAATATATGTTGATATAAATATGTAATGCACAAATGTAAAAGCAATTTTATAAAACGTATGACACTGGTAAGTGTAGTGTAGATCAAATTAACGGCGACGATGTCCGAGTATCACATCCAAGCCAAGAAAATGCGGTGGACGTCGCAGGAACCTTTTTGCCGCCAGGCGGTAGTTGGGAGCCGCTCCCCGAAGACGCCCCGGGAGGGCCGCTGCGGACAGCAGCCGAGGCGAGGCGATGCTAGGCCAAGCCAGGCCGTCGAGCAAAAAGCGGTGAGGCTGACGACGACCCGCAAGCTGCGACGTAAGTCGCGGGAGGAGAGTGACTAGAGAGGAGAGAAAGTACATAGGAAGAGAGAGGAGAGGGAAGGAGAAGATGGAAGAGGTGAGAGGGATGGAAGATAAGAAAAAAGCTGGGAGAGGACGGTACGAAGTAGGAGAGTATAGAAAAGAAGGGGAGGCGATGAGGGAGGGGGAAACGAAATTAGGAGCGGGAGAGAGAGGGGGAAAAAAAAGGGAGGGGGAAAAGGCGAGGAAAACGGGCGAAGGATGAGGAGGGAGGAAGAGCGGAGGAAAAAAGGCAGGGAGGTAGAATGGGGCAGAAAAAGGCTGTGGAGGAAGGAGAGGAATGGAGAGGGCGAAGGCAGGGAGGAAGGTTGGGAAAGGGCGGAGAGGGAGGGGTGGACGGGCGGGGAGGAAGGAAAGGGTGAACGGACGGGGGATGAAGGCGGGAATGAAAGGGCGAAAGGGAGGATGGCGAGCGGCAACGAAGGACCTCGCCGCTCTTTTTCTGCACGCGGCGACATCTTGCGTCTTCGCTATCCTCCATCAGACGCCGCCACCGCCTCGCCCCCACGCACATTTGAAAAGGTCGACAAAAATACGACGTTCTGCGAAGCAGCGAGCAACACCTTCGAAGGGCAATATGCTACGATCGGGTTGCCACGCATGATATCGACTTTCGTCTTAGAAGTGAAACAATAAACTAGCTTCGTTCAAATACGAATATCACAGACAACCGAACATAAGTCATTTTTTTTAATCAGGCCATAACTATGTATTTATCCGGTGCAATATACTACCTCGAGATTAACACCCTCTTGCAAAAGGCCGTACGAACAGATCAGAAACGGAGCTGAGCTTTCCACAAATTCTCAAGAGTGGCAATGATGAATTATATTTGAAAAGATGAAGTGATCCCGTAAAAGACAGTTTTGGTTCTAGGTTGAACATTACAAAACCCGACAACGTAGGAATATATATCGGACGCCATTGCTCAGAGACGGGAGATACAATATAAAGATCTCTGAACTGTTCCTTATGAAAGGTCTAATTTAACAGAATATGTAAAAAACTAAACTCCGGGGCGTAAACTCCCCGAGGGGTCAACGGCAACGATGCTGCACCTCTCGCCCAGACTGGCATTGCATCGGCTCCCGTTCGTCCGTAACTAGACCTGATCACCACACCCACACCTTTTCCCTCTCTCCTTCTCGTTTACCAGGACGGGACCCTATGCATTGCTAACCTGCTACGAATTGGATGACTGTCTCCCTCTGTTGCCAGTTTGTGACCTTGAAGGGACACTTTTAATGAGAATATAACGGTTAGGATGGGGTAGGGAATGATTAATGCAGCATACAGGTGTTAACCATATGTGCACGGGACCTTTTTTTTTACCACAAATTCCAATTTAACCGCCTGGGATGGAACCCAGAGACAAGCGATGGAAGGTACCCGGGTTCTGTGTGGTCACTACGCCACTAGCCACCCAACAAACCGCGTACATATTTCGCATGCTTTGCAAACGAATAAAATCTCTCACACGTTCGAATCGGGAGACAGTTGCGTCCAAACAGCGCCAAAATATTTCGGTAGCGTCGGCTTCTTTCAGCTGGGATGGCTGCTCGGCATCTCCAAACAACGCCACTTGGCGGCATACGCCACATAACAGGTGGGCCGGGGCTGGCGGGGAGACAAGCAGGAAGGGGAGGGCCTGGATCTCACTAATGCATGCGCAGGGCGCCTGCCGCGCACGTTATGCATAAGCGAACAGCTGCGGCGGCGGCGAGAACAGCAACGGGGACAGTGCAGGGCGGAGGCGGCGCCTAAAACAGGGTGCGGCGTTGTGGTAAGCGGAAGGGAAGGGAGGGTGGTGGGGATGGTGATGCTGCGACGACGGAGGGGGAGAGGCGGGCATATCACTGCTGCGGAACCATGTGTGAGGTTGAGGCGGGGGCTCTGAAATAGTTGGAACAAGGATGGGAACACAGGGAAGGGCTAAAGAGTAAACACGGACCTGACAGTAAAGAGTACAGTACTGAATACCGTGTGACTGGCGTGTGAATGGAGGTGCGGGAGGGGCATGGGACACTAGGGTGCCTCCAATAACGGCGTAGGCGGTGTCAATAGAGTACGAGTGACCAGTTAACGATGTGTTGAGCACATTAATCTTGTGAGATCTGTTTGGAAAAGGCCAGGCTTATTTGTCAAAACATCTCCTGCTGAATGGTGAGATCCGGCGCCGACCAACCATCGGCTACAGGATTTTCCCCAAACCTAACTCCCACCAGCGGCGCACCGCCCCCGCTGGGTACCAGCTCCAAGATCCCGACCGGCCTCCCGGCATATCGTAGTGCACTGCATACAAGTGTGTGTGTGTGTGTGTGTGTGTGTGTGTGTGTGTGTGTGTGTGTGTGTGTGTAACGGTGAATATAGGACAAATAAAAGGAAGCAACGTCACCGCGCGATCCGTAGTCCATTGGTTAGGGTACTGCTCCGGTATTCGGCGGGGATTGATCGGAGAATCCACAGAAAACTGCGATCAGAGCAGCCGGCCGCTAAAATTCTCCTCCATACAGCGACTGAATTCGACCAAGGTATCTACCGCCTGCTCCCCAATCTAGGACCTCCCTGTCAGAGGCACTGCAGTGACATCAACTGATGCCCTGAGTCACCTCTCCCGGTGAGATGGGAAGTAAACACGAGAACAGCGCATGGGGGGCGTGGAAGGACAGGACGGCGATAAGATAGCGGTTAAGAAGGGGGAGGACGACCTGTGGGGGCGAAGGAAAGATGAGCTGCTCAGATGCCGCCCCTCGAACTTCGTAACGCGCGTTCAAGTTTGCGCAGAGTGCACGCTACTCATGAAGAGTGCACCGTTAGGGGGGAGCGGTTCTTACATCACAATATAATCGCGTACTTCTCCAAAACAGAGGACTCCAGGGCGGAAGTGTCTTGGTCAAGTGGCATATATATCCACAACAGAATGAACATTTTGGTGCCCCAGAAAATTCAGAATGTTTCTGAATAAATGTTACAAACTTCTTCGACGTGAATGGTGTCGAAGTTGATGACATTCTGCCAATGAGAAAGTGGTGAAAAATCTCGTTCTACGAAGTTACACATGACTAAATTTGGACCCCGTGTCCCTGGCCAAGAGGCAACTCATACTGCATTATTTTGGCAACTCTCAAGGGAAGATACGCACATTGACAATGAGAATGGATATTGAGTTACTTTGTCTTTATTTAGCTTTTATTTCCCAAAATTCTCGGCCTTGTCATTTCATACATGCGTCTTCTCGTCGATGCAGTTCATAACGTTTTGCATAAAAAAATGAATCGTCACGTTTGAAAATTTCCCCCGAAAAGTAAAAAAAAACTGTGAAGTATAAGAGAAAGCGTAAGAGCAGAATGCTTTCAAACTTAAACAGGGAAGTTATTTTGTAATTTGCTATTTTGTGCATTTTTCGTAACAAGCGATAATCGATTATCGTAAAACAAAATTGCGTCGTTACGAAATACACTTCTACTTCCGCGCAATTTACATATTCTTCCAGATGAGTGAAAGAACTGTATTATCACCAAGCACCAATTAACAATACGCTTTATTGGAAATACACGCAATACAAATCATATTTATTCAGTCCGTTAAATCAACCTAATTTCATCTAACGTTCCCGTGATTTGCAAACTTCACACACACACACACACACACACACACACACACACACACACACACACACACACAACACACACACGCACACACACAAACGCTACTCGTTCTAAAAACATTAATTCCCATACAGCAAGGTTCCAGAACTCAATATCAAATCTGAAAGTGCAACAAAATGGCACAGACTTCCTCGTACTAATTAATTTCCTACTCTCTTGCTTTTGGGAAACATGCTTTTTCGACTTTATCCCGCCTTCTTTCCAGAGGGGGCCTAAACATGACCAAACCTGGGGTCCCTTAATAGTACTCAAACATTAGCCCAAAGCAATCACAAGTATTCAGAAAATAAACGGTGGGTATTGGGTAAGGGTACATAAACGGTGGGTATATAAAAGGTAGGTATTGCTCTCAAGAATATGTTGGACAAATTTTTTTGACGAAGATCTATGAACTGTCTCAAAGAACGTTGACGAACGTATTGCATTGCGATCAATATTTTCATACGGTTTTGCTCACGATTCAAGATGACGCACAAATCGTTAAAGATGGAGTAAAAATGAAACGTTTATGAGGACACGTTCGTGCTCTGCAATTAAAACTTTGTTTGAAGCAATACCCCCACGTATACTTCTCGATTTCCACGTAACCAATTACATGATAAAACACGGTCGTTTCAGAGTACATTTTATCGAAGAAATTTTATAAAAGAAATAGTTTTACAAAATATAAGCTATTACACTTTCTTATTTTCTTCTATAAAACATCTTTGACGAAGTTTTCTTACAGTATAATCAGTCTTAGTAGAGCTTCATGTGACTACGGAACTCTATTCAGTGCTCACGTGAGCAATACCAGCAACAACAATTCTCCAAAAAGTCCCACCCTGATAAACGACTCCAAGAGACGCAAATCCTCCTGCAATCAATCCCATGAAGTGTTGTCGCCCGACAAAAAGGAGGCGACGGACAAGCTGTGAAGCGCAGAGAAACGGCAGAACATGAGAAAACTCCGCACTCCTTGCAGGGATACCTAAGTATAACACAACCTAAAACCTAAGTATACCGCAGGACAACATATGGCATGTGACTGCATGTCATATAGTAAATTCTGCATCTTCCACGTACTAAAAGGGATGCACTTGGTCGTTTAAAAATTCGAATTAAAACAAACTCTTCGATGTTACAAATGGAGATGCGACCTACAGGATAAAAGTCTTTCTCCTGGCTACGCTAAAGGCAAAGTCGAAATCAAATCGGCGTTAATTTTAAGAGCTTCTGTTTCATTGATTGGTTGATTGATTAGTGATTTCGGGCACGTCATCTGCTAAGGTCATTAGTTCCGTGAGGGTTGTGAACTTCTCTTATCGCGGGGAAGTGGCGGTGATCTGCCCCTGCTGGTTGGCGAGGACCGGCAGGACCCTACCTACCGTCGGCTTGCAAAGTTTTCCCCAACCAGGTATTACCCACCAGGGGGGCTCCGCCTTACTCAGGGCAAGCTCTACGCTCCCAACATGTGTGCGTAAGTAAGAGATAAGGATAGGACAAGGACGAGGACGGAAAGGTCACGCGCCCATTTGTTAGGGAACAGCTCCGGTATTCGCCTGGTGTTGATCGGAGAAACCACCGAAGACTAGTACTAATCAGAGCACGCGGCCATTAGAATTCTCCTCCAGACCACGCCTTAATTCAAACTAGCTAGCTTCAAAATCCTGCCACGGTAGAAACTGGAACCCTTGGACCTCCCGGACACAGACACTGCAGTGACATCAGTTGTCATCCTGAGCCACCTTTGCCGGTTTCACAAACGTGGAATCCTTGTCAGATTGCGCTCCGCTGAGGTATTTAGGGAGAAAGGGCTTCACGTTTTCCACATTCGCGGAGCTGCAAATCCTGTACTTATCAGACACTCCGGGTGTCAGTCCGAAGGCCTGGCCGACGAGGGCAGGGGTTGGGCGGGCGAGCTCCGGGAACTGTCGGGCAAGCGGCGGCCTAGAAGCACTCCCCTCCGAACCCAAGTAGTATTTCAGCTGTGCCACAGATATGTACATCACAAATACAAAGAACCAAACGAGAGATATTATCCGCGCACGTTTTCTTGAGCCCTCGCTTCGCTGGTTGCGAGAGGAAAGGGGAGTTTGGTTATTTTGACAAAAGAAATTTTATATTCAATTCGTATTTCTGTTGACTAGAAAAGTTCCAAATATTTATTTATAGACAGTCAAATTATAAAATTTTATTTATTATTTCATATTAAAAACATAAATCGTTTACAAGAATTAGTCAACGTTTCCCCAACGTATGTAATATCAATGTAAGGCCACGGCCTGATGATGGAGGTACACCTCACCTCCGAAACGTTGCCGAAAATTCTTGTAAAAGATTTATGTTTTTAATATGAAATAATAAATAAAATTTTATAATTTGACTGTCTATAAATAAGTATTTGGAACTTTTCTAGTCAATCGTTACTAACAGACAGCCTATTGCTATCTTCTACAATTCGTATTTCGTTTTTCGATGCAAAATACGTTCTATTACACGGGGTCGAACATTTCTGGTTATCAGATTTTGTCTACAACACTCGTTGCTATCATTTATTCTTAATTCAACTAAAGTTGGCAAAGGAGTGGGGGGTACGTATTCCGGGGCTCAAGAAAATGTGCGTACTACTGGCAATACGAGGCAATATTCAGCCACGCCCACTTAAACCACTCATCGGAAATACATATAAAGGCCGCACCGCCACTTTAATTAATACCGCCGGCTAAAGGCGACAGCCTCGACACCGCCGAATTTGATTTTCAATGACGCACGCGCAATAAAAATTCCATTTTCCCACCGCGCGCCCAAACGAAGTTTTAATTGCACACGTTTCGTTTCCGCGTTGCCGCATCCACTTGGCGTGTTCATCCGTAATGGTGCCAATTAAACATAATACCCAGAGACGGACGGGTGGACGTGCGGTGTTGAGTGGTGATCGCCAGGGCCGCAGCACCCGCACGATAGGAATGCGACATCGATATCGATGTTTTCACAACATCGATATTTCTACCAAAGAATAGGATAAGCGATAATGAGTTTTTTTGGTATGATTACAAACACGACAGGTACACTAAGGAATTACAATTCTGAAGTGTGAAATCGCTAGAAAGGTCCAAACATGTGGGATTAAAACAGCAATAAGTTTGCACTTGAGAGTACAAGAGAAATGTAAAACAACAGGTGAAAACATGATTCAGTTTACTGAACCTGACAAAAGCGTGTACCGTTCCAAGAGGGACTTACATTCTGGACGGGCTGTGCTCCGCTGGGACATCAACCCATGGGAAAGACTAGTATATGTATGCAAGCTGATCCCTCAGCAATTGACAGAAACGCCACAATGTTCAAATATTTTTTTAAAGCCTTGCGCCAATAGTTCCAAATGAGTGTGCCAAGCTTTGTTCGGACTAGGGTCAGATATTATTTATTAAAGACCTCAGGAAAAAATTATGCCAGGCCATTTTTTTCCCACAACCAAACAACATGCACACAACTATATACATTTCTAAATAGTAGACAATAAAGATTTTACGAGTTTTTTTGCAATTGAAAGTCATGGAAATTTACGAGTGTATATTCATTCCATATATTTTACATTGTGAATCCTAACATTCTATTGGCTCAATGGTACGTGCCCGCAAAAGGGCGAATTGGCCGCACGCGTCCCGCAACTTCAATTTTTTCATCAATAAACATTAAACGTAAGTATAGAAAGATTCAACTAAGAGACTCCTATGACAACTACTACTTGGCTACAAACCTGGCAATTAGGTCCCTGCGCTTAAATGGGTTTTTGTCGGTATGCGGCTATGTAGTAATTGTCTTCAACACTCACTAAGCTATTGGCGGATCTGGTCCCATCTTAGAGAAACTTTTCTACTGCTGTTTCCATACATGAAAGCTGACATTGTTATACATAATACGGAGTTGCTCTACAGCTGTCACCGCTTCTCCGCTCTCAGCTTCCATGCCTCTATATTTCACCATTCCCGGGAGCGGTAGCTCAGTGCATCAACTGATGTCACTGCAGCGCCTCTGACCGGGAGGTCCTAGGTTCCCACTCCCCACGGCGGCAGGATTTTCGACACTAGCTTTTCAGCTAGGTCGAATTCAGTCGCTGTCTGGAGGAGAATTCTAGCGGCCGGCTGCTCTGATAGGTAGTTTCCCGTGGTTTCTCCGATCAACACCCGGCGAATGCCGGAGCAATACCCTACCAAACAGGCCACGGATCGCGCGCAATCTGTCCTTCCTTTTCCCTTCCACACACACTTACACTAACATGCACTACACTACCACATATTCCGGGAGACCGGTCGGGAGCTTAGAGCTTGTTCCGGCTGGGGCGGTGCCCCGCTGGTGGGAGAGTCCTGGTTAGGGGGAAACCCCACTAGCCGACGGTAGGTCGGCGCCGGATCTCGCCATCCAGCGGGGGAAGATCAGCGCCATCTCCCGAGAAAAAACATGCACTACACTAACGGGACTAATGACCAAAGCAGTAGACGCGCCCGGAAACACGAAAAAAACAAACCAAACCACATAATCTTGCATTTCTCTTGCCGTCATAGCCTGTCGCACTCCCTGCTGACATGCGAGTCTGGGTCTTACTTTCTTGTTTCTGCCACCATCCATTTCAGCACTGGTTTTGGCCGTCTTTCTTCTTTCATGTGCATAACATGACCATACCAAACGATTTGTTGTTGTTGTTGTTGTTGTTGTTGTTGTTGTTGTTTCTCTATTTCGTCAAGGATAGTTTTTCTTTATTTCCATTTGCCTGCTTGTCGTTCCTGATTCGGTCACGTCCGCTGCAACAGCTGCTATAACTTCGACTCTTCAAGTTGTAGCATGAGCTACAACATCTACGCCATTAGTCCATTTGAAGGACCAGCAGCTTCCCTCTTGTTCTTTGTACGTTGTAACACTCTTGACCAGTGTGGTTTAAAGACGTCTTTTAGTAGCGTCAGTGATGGGATGTTTTTTTTTCCATAAGACAGAGTTTATATTTCGTGTCATGTTTCTTCCCAAGCTTATTTGTCTCCCAATTTCTTGTTGGCTATTTCCCTTTTTGTTATAAGTACGGGCTGATATTTTTAAATTTTATTTATTTTTATTCAAACATTTAGTTGGTGGGTGTGGAGGGGTGTCAGCCCAACCTGCCCACCCTTAAACCCGGTCCTGGCGCGGAGCAGCGCACTGCGGGTGTCTGTCGCGGCGGGCGTGGCCGGCGCGCGACTGCGCCGGCGGGGCTGCGGCGGCGGCGGCGGCGGCGGCGGCGGCGGCGGCGGCGGCGGCGGCGGCGGCGGCGGCGGCGGCCGCGAAACGGGGAAGGAGGGGGGAGGGCGGGGGGGGGCCCCGCGGGGGGGGGGGGTTGCCTGTGGTTCCCCGCCCCGGGTGTCTCCGCGCGCCCGTCGCCGCGGCCGCAGCCGCGCCGTGAGACCGGCCGCCACGTCTGGCGCGCGCGCTGCTGCTGTTGCCGCCGCCGCCACGCGAACGGTGAAGCACGCTGTGCAGTGACGTCACAATGGAAAGGACCCTGAGGCCACGTTTTATCAGCGACTGTCTAACACAGTGCTCGCCAACCTTCGCGACCTCACGAAGTAAATTCAGTACGACATTCCAGGTAAGGGGATAATCAAACCACAATAGTGATTCTCCCCATACCTGTAATGGATTACCACAAGATATCGGCTATCACCACGGAATTGATTCAGTACAATATTTATGCGAATCTAATGCATCATCGAATCTAATGTGCACCCCATATTTGACACTTAAAATTAAGGGAAAAAGATTTTGTATCGAATGTAATGCGCATCAAATACAGAATAATAGGTACGGTATTTTATTTAAATTTATGTAATACAACAATGGATCGTCTTCTCTGTTTATCCTCCACATCTCAACCCCTGAATAAATGATCAATGAAACGAACTTGAATTAGTAAACTCCAGCAATCCATTGTGTCGTAATAAACGAAAAAGTTGAATGAAGTTACTGGCTCTCGGCGGAACGGATTTGTACTCAATCTAATTCGCCATCTAATCTAATGCGCACTACGATTTTGAGTACTACTTTTGGTATAAAAAAAAAGGCGCATTAGATTCGCGTAAATAGGGTATTTTAAATCCGCGAGCCACTGACCGCGAAATGAATTTAGAGGCAAATGTTCTCGAAAAGCAATAATCAGATAAATTTCATTAAGCTAAAACGAAATATTCATATTGCATTTACTAAACAAAAGCACGCAACGCAGAAACCTCACAAAGGAAAGGACCTTGAAGCCACGTTTATCAAGGACTGTCTAATACAGTGGTCGCCACCCTTCGCGACCTCACCGACCACTAAATTCAGTATTTTAAATTCGCTGTCCACTGACAGCGGACTGAATTTAGAAACAAATGAACTTGAAAAGCAACAATCAGACAACTTTCATTAAGTTAATAAGAAAGATTCATATTTTATTTACGAAAAAAGCACGCTTCGCACATTGGAAAGGACCTCTACGACCACGTTTATCAGCCCCAATACAAGAACACTGGACGCCAACCCCCTGGAGATCATGAACCACTAAATTCAGTATCTTAAATCCACGTGTCAGTGATCGCGGATTGAATTTAGAGCCAAATGTAATTGTAAAGCATAATCAGAAAACTACCATTAAGTTAATATGAAATATTCACATTTCATTTACTAAAGATAATTAGAATTTCTCATTTCCATTTATTAAACAAATTTAATGTCCTCATTTAACTAAAACAACACGTAAATGCTTATCTGTAACCATAACAAAACATTTTAATGTAGTTTAATTGTAATAAGTCTGGTAATGTTATGTTAATTTATTTAAATAATAAAGGAAGGTCATTTCTGTTTCTCATTTTGGACTACGATCTTCTTTCTGCTTGTTTGAATTAAGTTATATTTAGCTTCATTATTAACAAAACAAAAAAATTTAAATAATATCCGTCTCTAGTGCCCGGATCATCGTATCCTTGTTGGCGAACGGCTACTTATGTATACGGTGAGTCCACCGCCATCTCAAAATCGTGGAGGAAAAACAACGAAATCAAATAAACGAAGGAAGAATCTCAAGGCGAGACACAGAAAGACATAATTATCGAATGAAAATCTCAAATGAGTAAACAAACAACGACATTCGGTTTGAAATCTGCATACGAGGGAAGACGAATGAAGTATTTCGAGATTGGTGAAAACGCCAATTCCAGGTACCTTGTTTAGGTTTTAATAAATACAAAAACATCATTTCGGTACATCTACTTTATGGCAATTATATGTTAATTCAAATATGATGTAATTAAGATCCGCAAGCAATAATCAGAAAACTGAAGTTAGAGAGAAGGGTTTAACTCTCAAATAATCAGTTCAAGCAATGAAATTCATTCCACGTACGTCCGTACATGCAATGCAATTTTCAAGTGTTTTCCTTGAAATGGCCCATCATTCTTAATATTATCATTATGCCGAGTAACGTACAATTTCATGAAGCAACATTTACATATACACACCAAACCAAGAGTTATAAGTTACATAAGAACGTGTTTATGGATCAAATACAGAAAAAATAAAAAGCTGATTAAAGTGTAATTGCACAAAATCTTATTAAGCAGAACAGCTTGTTGTCATATCGCAATAATAGAGTCATAAATGTCTAGCCGAGAGGCGGTGCAAACAATAGCTGCTGATAGACATAACTAACCAGAATTTCAGGAGCTGTTGATAAAAGCTAATTACACCAGCTATTAGGGGATAAATTGGTCGCTTTAAGAATTATAAACGGCATTCATTACACCTAAAAACTCCATTAGTATTCTGTTTTCGTCGTTCGAAATGACAAAGGAAGAGAATGTAGAGCAATCATCTCTCTACGTCTGCTCTCGTATCTCGCCAAGAATTGCATTATGACGACTCAATTGTGAATAGCAGATGACAAAATTTTATTGCCACAAGACAGAAACAGTAAGGAAGGGACCGAAATTTAATCATTTTACGTCGCAATAAAAGAGAAATATAACAATAAACCTATTTTCCACACTTAAGAGAGATTTTTTTTTTTTTCGAACACTTCTGAACAACTTAGCCCATGAGCTTTTGCTCACAAACATTACTTACATCGTTTGCACTTTTCTTAATCTCTGCAAAATTATACGTCGAAGTATGATTCAGATGCAACAGTTAAAAGCACCTGATACATTCACACTCCCATCACAAATCTCATGTCACGTTTTTAACGACATCGGATAGACATAAAAGACAGCAAATCTTCAAAGAATGCCGTGAAAGAAGAATCGCGACAAATCGTTCTTGTGAACGATTCCGAAGCGAAGAACAAGTTACGAGTCCTTCTACAATAAGGAAGTCGATAAAACAGGTTCGTAAAGGGTCTGTTGCACTCATACACACGCACGTCAGGCTCGAGAGAGAGAAAGTTGCACAGTTCGCGCACCCCAACCTCTTGTGCGCCGAGATATAATACAGATAACAGTATGTACGTAATGTGATTCAACAAGATTTTTAATCGAGAAATTAAGAGTTTCTAACGAAATACGGTTTTATTTCTTATATTACTTCCTGCAGCAGCCAGAAACGAGATAGAGCAAACTTGGAGTAAATTAACAGAGAAAGGAAATCGTATTCTCCGACAATAAAAGATCGATTATTTAGAGACTATATAGAACTATAATTTCCTTAAATGTACACTGTGGAGTACCAACGCGAAACATCGACGAAGCTATCTACAATTATCATGTCTTTCACGAGAAAGTTTTAAACAACCAACTCAAAGAAAAGCATATTTCATTACTGATATTAATCGCTACGAATAACCTGAAGATAAGTACCTTACGTGTCTAAAGAAGTTGACGTTAATTATTGTCGAAAAATTCCGCACGGTTATACTTCGTTCACTGCAACAATGGCGGCCAGCCACATGTTTCTTAAGAGGAAAGGATTTGATTACATGAACTATTTCAATGCCTCATCTCACACTACTCACCTCGATTTGCGAAGAGAAAAGAGAAATATATATCGCTTCGCCGTTCGCTTTATCCCTCGATTTCGCTTGTCCACTTATTATTAGAATTCCTCTTAAGAACGATATCAGTATTAGAATTCCTCCTAAGAACGATTTCCACAGATTTCGCGCAACTTAAAAGCGCGTAGTTGAATAATCAAATTAATTTTTCCTGCAGCTATCAACTTAAAATTGCACATTTTTCCTCAAACATCGTAACAACATTTGATTTAGTAATTCCATCCAGAGAAAGACAATATGTGAGATATCTTTGCTCCCTTCCCTTAGAAACCAACAATGAATAAATTCAGATGTTTTCAGTATCGTATGTTTTAAGACAATAGAATTATTTAATACATAATAATAGGTTCACCCTATGTACAACGTTTCACGAATTAATTATTTGTATCTTCAGGTAGGTGATAGATAGATTGAACCTATGCATTACGTATTAAATAATGCTATTGTCTTAAAATCATGATACTAAAAAAATCAGAATTTATGAACAATCAACATAACTAGTAAACAATTTAACAATGAATAGTCGCAACGATCGGGAAACAAGTAGCTTGGTTTACATTCCTCTCCCGGTTTTTTGGTTTCCAAGCAACCGCCGAACAAATCAAAATCTTCACTGTGTTTAGTGGGCAAGACCCACTGGGCAGCGACGCAAAAAGTCTAGCGCAAAGGCACCACGCGAGCGCTGTCATTACGGCGGCCGTGATACCCGTCCAAAACGAGGGGAAATGCGCGCATTAAATTACACGAGGAAAACGGAGCGGCTTGTGACGCGAATACAAACCGCAGGTTTTAGATGTAAATTCTCAATCCCGGCGTCGGATTGTGCATTCATGTAACCAGTGTACGTTTGCTAATTGTGAATGTTTATTTTGTAGATAGACGTTTTTCTGATGATCAAAACCAACTTACAATTTTTTTAAATATGTTAGAAAAAGACTTGCTTAAACATATAATTAAGCACGTCTTAGCGGTTAAGAACAATAAGAAAAACACTTACAACACTTTTAAATTGCGGGAAAAAATGGGCGGGTGTAATTGTATAAATGAAAAAATGCAGCAACAAACAATAAGATATATCAAGACGAAAGCAAACGTGGAAACTTTATTATATTTAATTCTACTTCTAGAGGCAGAGCATAGATTTAAACATTTTGGGCTGCTCCCTCGAGCCATTTCAATCTGCCCTGTTCTTGCTTTTCAACATTCAATTCTGTTACCTAGTAAACTTACGAACATCGTCTCTCCACCCGGTTTCTGACTTCAACAGTTCCTTCTCAAAGTTGAGTTCCAGTTAATGATTTTTAAAGGTTTATTTTGTTCTCTTTGCCTATATCAGACATGCCCGGACCGAACTACATCAACCATAAATATTTGATATGAAGGGGTTGGTATCGGGTAGTTCTATGACAAATTCTGGCAAAAACTTTCCTCACACTTCCAATTGGTGGTATAACGTTAACAACAAATGGGAGAAACATGTAGTCATGTTTGTTTTGATTCCTTAGAGTTATAGTTGGAGGCTATAATATTGCTTTATAACTCAACTGCAGTCCGAAAAGTATACAACTACCGTTTTTAGATTTCTTCGTTTTTCTTGCTTTTTATTTAATAAGATTAATAAGAATTAATTTAATAAGATCTTTGTTTTAAACATTATTGCGACTCGGTGGACTTGTAGATATCACGTCGAAACAGTAATTTCAAAACGCAGGTTCAACTAATGCAAGGAGCGTTGGAATTTCTCAATACGAAAAATTGTAAATGGCGTTTCTGAAACGTGTAAAAAATATCGCAATAAAAACGCCACTTGAGCCTCTCCAGCAAAATTAAATCCACCGTTAAGACAAAAGCATAAACTTAAGATTTCAATTCGGCTCTTGAGACGGCAGCATATACAGAAACAGAGACCAGCGTCATGTAGCCGCCAAATCGAAGGTCCAAATTAACACGCTAGCGCTTGGCAAGACAGCAACGCCAAACTCTTTTAGGAAATTGACCAAGGAATTTCGCGAAGAATTCGGGAGAATTTAACGAAGATACAAACCTACTTTCTGATTGATTGATTTAATTTAATGGGACACTATCAATATCTAAGGTTATTAAGAGCTATAAGTGATGATCTATTAAGTAGAAAATAGTGATAGTGATGTTATAAATGATACAATGGTAAGCGAGAGTCACAAGAAACGTGAGATCCCCGAGAACTCGCTTTGTTCAAAGCTCCACATGGTCTGGCCGGGAATCGAAATCGGTCCCCTTCGGTGGCTGGCGAAAGTACTAAACCTTTCTCCTTTCGAACAGAATGTTCCTTACGCAGTAGACGAGCAACAGATGAAAACGTATTCACTCCAAGACAAAGTACAATGCGTTGTGAAGCGGTCATACGTGAGGACTGAATATTCTCTAGTGTGAAAACGTTATCTTCTCCACCACTGAAATGGGCTTACTATCTCTGACACAGCATTTCTTCGGTATACGTTCGAAAAAATTAAAACAGTTAAAGAATCCGCTTCAAGTTAAACTGAAATAAATTATGAAGTGAAAATTATTGTTATATTTTGCTCCATCATTATGTATAACCATATCCAACAGTTGTGGTTGATGTTTCTTTTGTGATTTTTTTTTTTTTTTTAACGCTTGCCTATAAACCCAACACGATTGAATATTCTATAGTGTGAAGACTTTGTTCTCCATTACTGAAATGAACATACTATTCTGTGACTCATCGGTATCTTCGGTATACGTTCAAAAATTTTAAAACAAAGAAGTCGTTCCAATTTCAACTGAAACGAACTGAGTGAAATTTATTCTGATATTCTACACTATCATTACGTATAACCAGGATACGGATTCATGTCATCTTTTTATTGGCACATTCTCGACGTAGCTAACTTAATGGTAAATTAATGGTTATCACGACATATGGATGATAGAAATGTATAGTCATTGGGTAATTTTTCTGCCATTTTTCAATTTTTTAAATTTTTATGCATTTTCGTTGCTTTTCGTGTTTTTTGTTAGTAAATCTTTCATGAATTTACAATGACACACTAAATGAAAGTTTTTATTGTATTATCAGTTCCTGACGAAATTCATCACTGCAGTGGACTCTGTTCTTCAAGCTCTCAAAATTACATGGATCTTCGGAAAATTCTTCCTTTCAAAAGGTTGGGGAAGGATTACATTTCCAAAAAAATTAATTTTTTTAATTTTAAAAATTTTCCCCTTATTTTTAAGTCAATTTATAGGTCATTTTCAAAGAATGTTTAGGTCATCAGAATCCAAGCCTTGTGTATAACCATATCCAAGACTAGCTTAGTTTAGTTTAGTTTAGTTTAGTTAATACCTTATTTTACGGGGCGAGACTCGGGCCATCAGGCCCGCTCTTCCGTCCAACCACGCAAATTTCGGTACACCCCTTTCACCACCTAGCGGAGAAAGGAGGTATTATCTTGGGCGACGAAACTGGCGGATTTCAATTTTGCTCAGAGGCTTCTTTTAGGCTTGAGGATCTTTTACATGCAATAAATCTACTCCATGGGACAGTCGGCTTTACTTCCCCTCCGAAGAAAAGCGTACGAGGGATTTTTTCGCCCTTAAAAATCCACGGCTTCGATCGGGTTTGAACCCACAAACTCGGGTACAACAGTCCGGTACATTATACCACCGAATCCGCAAATCTTGTGGTTGATGTTTCTTTTGTGTTCTTGGTTGTTTAACGTTTGCCTATAAGCCCAACGCGGTGTTGGCCCCACTGTGGGCCGGCTATTAGGCGGCGCCGTGCGACCCCGCGCGCGCGTCCCAAGGACGAGGTCACGCCGGCCCCGCCCCTCCCCCGCACGGCCAGCCGACGGCCGCGCGTAGCCGCCCTCGCGTTCACGGCTCGGCCCGGGCGCCGCGCCGCGCCGCCGGCGCCCACGCGCTCGCACCTGTTCCACAACACGTCCCGTATGGACGCGTATGCCGTTGACCGGAGGTTTATTGGACTGGCTCTACGTTCAGGGGGCTTCAACTGACGTGGGCACTGGAGGGCACGTCATATTTCTTTAAAATGTAATGAAGAGGAGGCCATCGTGTGTATCTGCTATGTGTATGTTCATGGTTTATGCATAAGTGAGGATGTGTGTTGTTTATGTGTGCATGTAAGTTGTCTGCAAATGAGCATCTATGGTCAGTACGCGTGAGTGAGTGAGTGTGTGTACAGTACGCGTGAGTGAGTGAGTGTGTGTGTGTGTACAGTACGCGTGAGTGAGTGAGTGTGTGTGTGTACAGTACGCGTGTACATAATATAAAATACATGCAATATATTATGTACGGGTGTACATAATATAAAATAATTGTTGGAAAAAAATTATTGTCAATTATTTTATATTATAAACATCTAACTCTCCGTCCCCTTCTTTCTTTCATTCTTTCTTTTCTTTAATTCTTATCCTTCCTTAAGATGTATTTAAATTATGTAACTCTGTTAATTCTAATTTTTATATTTTTCTTGTATCAGAAAACTGATGATGATGGCTAAGCCATCGAAAGCTGCTCTTACTGAAATAAATAGTATTGTTGACAATGACAACGCCTTCAATAATTTCAATTATGTAAATGTCAACTACAATTCACCACTAAACCAATTAATTTATTAACTAGTAAAATGGCAAATTTATATATAAAATCGTTTAATAGAAAAGGGGGCCCAGTTCCTCCCTTAGTTCCAGTGCCCCCAGTGGTACCTTCCTCTTTTTGTTTCAGCCTGCCCACGCCTGTGATTCAACAGCTACAACCGGATCGTCCCATTGCCTCCGCTTCAGAGACACGCAGGCGATGTGCTCTAACGGAGTGAGATGCTCCTCCCATGACCGCGCACAAGGCGTCTACTCGCGCGTCTCCCACTTCCCCCACCCCTTCCCCTCTCGAGGTGCTTCGCTCGTCTCCCCCCTCCCCGCTCCTCCGCCAACACCATCCGCCGCCGCCGGTCGTCAGAACGAGTCGTGATTGTGACGTAACGTCCTGCCCCCCCTTCCCCTCACCTGTCTGCCGCGGCAGCTCGCCTTCCCCGCGGGACACAGTGTGCCATTTATATGATATCGAAGCACCGAAGTTGGATCGAGTTCAGTCTGTCTGGGGAATTCTAGCGGCCGGCTGCTAGAATTGCTGCCGGCATCGGTAGTTTTTCGTGGTTTCTCCCATCCACACCAAGCGAATGCCAGAGCAATACCCAAACAAACGGACCGTGCGTGATATTTCCTTCCTCTTCCTTGTCCTATCCTCTCCCCTTTACATACCCACTCTTACACGTACATGCACTACACAACCACACATGTCGGGAGACCGGCCAGGGACCTTTAGAGCTTGGTCCAGCTGGGGCGATTACCCGCTGGTGGGAGATACGGTTGAGGGAAACCCTGCTAGCCAACGGTAGATGGCGCTGGATCTCACCTTCCAGCCATCTCCAGAAAGGAAAAAAAATAGACTACACTTACGGGAATAAAAATCTTATCCGTTGACGCGCCCGGAATCACTAATAATCAATCACAGAACTTTTTTTTTTTTCTTTTGGGAGGCACATCATTTTCGTGGGTATTCCCTGGTCGCAGTTAAAACGGGAAAGAATAAACTACGTAACAAACAGAGCAACTCTTTGCCTTATGTTACACCACACACACACTATTACATTTGGCTTGGCTTGGCAAGAACAAGTCCTGTTGTCTCATCTGCCTTAATTGCATTATACCTATGTAACTACGTTTCCAAGGAACCAATTCCGCGTGCGTCTCTATTTAATTGTCATATTAACACAAAGAGCCCGTTAGCTACAACAATCGCATCAACATAACGAACGAGAGCGGCGGCGACTGGCAGGTCGTTGGGGACGATGCTGAGCGGGTGCCGGAATTGTGAACGCATCAGCGAGCGTGTGATCCTGATGGAGCCCTATCTGCAAACGTTCGTACGTCGACGGTTCCGATCGTTGGTGCCACTCCGTTGTGGACACAATGGAGTAGCAGCAACAGACTTACATGATAATGAACACTACTGCAACCTAACCCGCTCGCTCGCATATGACTCCACTTAGAGCCGAGCGACAAGCTGATCTCCCCATCCCTCATCTAAAGACGGCTCCACACATTCGGCAACCGCCGAGCAGCGAGATGGAGCTCGCCCGATCCCGAGCTCGCCCGATCCCGATCCTGACGTGTTCGGCGAATGTTCGCTCCCTTTGATGTGTCCAAACGACCGACACGCGGTGGGTAGGGCGAGCACCGAACGTTCGTTACCCGGCAAATAGCAAGCAACTCATCCGCACTACTCGGGATTCGGAGAGCGGCTGTTCGCCGAATAACGAATGTGAGCCGCCCCTTAAGAAACTCCCCCAGTTAACAAGAGAATTAAAAGTCGGCATACAGCGTCAAGCCCCGTCGCCGAGACACATGTATGTCACTCGTGGAGCATAACCAGAATAAGAGCAGGAGTAACACAAAGGCAGGGTATAGAATGATTGGAGACTATCCACAGACTAAACACTGCATTCATTTCGTTTCTCAACTAACGGAAAGCATCTGTGAATGGTGGGAATACCGACTCCCCTCTCTGCACTGTCTCCCGACTTTCGCCACATAACACCTCAACTTATTGTCTTACTTTTTGAAATTTCATTTGCTATTGTTTTTAAAAATGAATCTATTTTAATTTCATTATTTGTATTATCTTTCTTCATCTTAATAATAATAATAATAATAAATAATATAAATAATAATAATAATAATAAATAATAATAATAATATAAAGAATAATATAAATAATAATAATAATAATAATATAAAATAATAAAAAATAATAATAATAATAATAATAATAATAATAATAATAATAATAATAATAATAATAATCTACCTATGTTACATTTCCAGACAGTTGACAGCAAAGCCTGGTCTCTTAATAGTTCTACGTGACAACGATGGCTTCCACATTTCATCCTTAACAGAAAGCTGTTTGTTGGCCCTTGTAGACGAGTGCTGGTCGACACTGTGGCGCGCCAGCTGACCGCCCCCAACCGGACGACCGCGGCCGGAGCGCGCCGCTGGAATGTGTGTGGTCGCTGCCGGATGACGCACACCCGACGCCGGCCTCCCGGGCGCCGCGCCGGGCCACCCGTCTGCTCCGCACACGCCCACGGACACACACATCTCCCGAATCCCTTTGGGATGAATCACCGAGCAGCACCATCCTTGGACTTCCGTAACGTTGTCGGAAGACATTAGGTCACTTTTACATCTCCCGCCGTATAAAATGAATCTTTTTAATTAATTCGCGAACGTCCTTGTCAACGGGGCTTATGGCCTCAAACATGTGCTTATCACAATAAAGGGGACAATAAAGATTCATTCTATAAGGTAGGAGGTGTAAAAATGACCTAATGTCATCCGCCACGTTACGAAAACTCCAAGTACACAGAACCCGCAGCATATAAGCGACCCTGACACTTCTCGCGCAACATGGCTGTGGAACGTCATGTGACCTGTTCTGAATCAATCAGCTTGCGATGAATTGTTTACTTTCTCACAGCCAGGATTCAGCGTTGCCGCTCATCTGACTCAAACGAGTGCGGAGACGATAAGGTTCGGCTGTGGAAAAGAATATGAACATGATATTAAGACGTGTCGTCACCTGTCGATGTTAAATGTTTTGAGATTTCATATCTGTCAGGTAGGTGGTAATAATGTGCGGCAACAGTGCATCGAACCGTCATATAGCGATTTCCATTCGTTGCACCGAAACCCACCCAGTGCAGGGCAAAAACCTCATCGCTCAGCAACAGTGCTACACCACACGCGTGAAGGGCAGTTACGAATGAAACGGATTCCGGAACTGAGTCAGGGCTTATGCGCTACGCAGTCAGATTATACACAGCTGTTCTTGGCCTGTCACGCTGATGGAACTCCAAAAATAATAATTTTGAATTCGGATCATTGTTATAATTTTTATGAAGTCTTTTGGTAATTCTTACTTCTTTATTCATAAATTATTAACGTGTGATTTCTTTATTTAAAAACTACGAAAACTTCAAATGGGTCTGTATCATTTTTCGTGATTTCCCAATGATCGATATAGTACACAAGATTTTGAACCGAAAGGATTCCAGAGAATTGTTTGGTTATTGAAAACCATAAAAATGATGACAACATGAGCATTTCCGCTGGTATATGTATGGGCGTGCGAGAAACATTTCTTGGTACATGTATTTGAATGATTTTGTAGGGGTCATTACTTTTATTTTCACTTTAGTAGCGTTCCGTAGTTCAGGCGTATCTGTACATTGGTTTCTAAATAGCGCTGGATTTCTTAATATGAAGTTATTTAAGGTTAAATTGTAGGAAAACACAAACTCCGAACTTCGCGTAAGTTATTAAAATTATTTTAAGGCATTTCTTGCAAAACATAATATACTCCATCATTCGAAGTATCCCTGCGTGACAGAAGATCCTCAACTGCCTACACAATTTCACCACGAATCTAAATGAGCATGGATAACTTCCGTACGTAACCTCACAATGGCCCGGTGCACTGGACTGCACTGACGCGATCGTCAGTGCAGTTTAGGGCGCCCCGATTGCTCCGTGTCGTAACGCGAATGGAACAGGGTTTCTTTGCACTGGTGCGCCCCAGCGGTCGAACGGAACACGAAAGCTGCCCTGAGTGCGCACCAGTGCGAATGGAAAACGCTAATAGTCGCTTATACGCTAGCGGTACTGTAGTTGCATTCTACAGTACGTCTACACTTCGATTTAAACAGAGTTCGTTGATGTCAATTGCCAAAACTGTAAATAAATCGAAGTGTACTCTACAACTGCACGGTGGTAAGACAGTTGTATCAGGGGCGATCGAGCTCCCAAAATAAAAATTATAAAAACCTTCCAGCGCCTTCCTTTGGTGGGAAAGTAAAGACGACTGACCCATGTTGTAGATTGACTGCACATTAAAGATACTCAAGTGTAAAAGAAACCTTTTAGACATGATGGCATTTAGATGGCGAAAGAAGCGAAATTTGAGTGGTCAGGCGGAAGAACAGGCCTGATAGTTTAAACTTCGCCACGTAATATAACGCACAATGGAACTGAACTGAACTGAACTGAACTGAATCGCCAGAACGCGGCCCCGCGTGTTCCCCTGACCCCGAGGAGCGGATTGCTCAAATGAGACAGTTTTGTTTACTTTCCACACAGAAATGATCAACAATTCTTTAATGCTGATTTTCAGTATTTGCTCTTCCCCAAACAAGTTAACAAGATACAAAACGTATACGTGCAGACAGAAATCTCAATGAAAGGTTACTATCCTGTATCACTTGAAAAGTGAAATACTTCGGGCAGGCAGCATCACTTCCAAACAAAGCTTTGCACGACGTTTGTGAACTATTGGAGCTCGAAAGAGGAAGGAACGGCGTCTCCCTGATTTATTTGTGGGATGTATTGGAGTACAGAATTTAGAAAAACTTCGAATGTACAAAATAACGGCGCTTCAGAAAAATATATCGAAAGAAATGTTTAACACTGCACGATTGGATCGTGTGTCGTAGGAGCCTGAATTGTGGGCGTAAGCGGAGAGCATTTCCGATACCTGTGAGGGAAGTGTGGAAGCACGCGATACCCAGGAACGTCGCGCGAAATTAAGGGCCCATTGGAAACCCTATTCCTCACAGCGTAGACATCCTGTATACTGCGATTTTTACAGAGCTGCCTCTCAATTCCACTCAAGGCCCGTCACCACGGTGGCATTATGACGCGTTTTTTCGCGTATTTCTCTGTCGTGCCGCTAGGTGTCGCACTGCGACCGTATCGAGCAGTGCTGCAAATTAAGCGACACTAGTGGCACTACCGAGAAAGACGTAGTCCACACAAGCGTGGCTAGCAAGCCGTGTTCGCTCGTGAATACGCCACTTATCGGACACGGACAGGTGGCGAGCGTGTGTCTTTATTTAAAAAATGACGCCCATGTGACGACTTCTTTTTTATGTACATCAAAATCTTAATTGTTTCCCTCACAGAAAATGCGGAATCTCAATTTTTATTTCAAGAAGAAAGCCAAACCGTTTTCAGGTTTCGCAATGCACGACATTAAGATACTAGAGTTACTTATAGTTAACATACAGTACCGCTCTGAGAAAACATCCCAACAAACTCCGCACAATCGAACTGGCACGCCACCCAATTGAATTAGCATAAATATCTAACTCTCAACACCATACCGGGAATTTCATTCCAAATTTCAGAATCGCGGATCCATTCCGAGGCTGCCTTCCCGGAAAGCGGTTATATGGACGGGAGCCCCTCGAGAGACGCGCAGCGGGGAGGGGAGGGGAGGGAAGGCAGAAGAGTTAAGGGCGTGGTCGGACGACGCCCCCGAGCGGCGCGATGCATGCAATATGCACAGGCGCGGCGCGGTGCGACACGGGAGCACAGAGAGAGATGTGGTGGGCGGAGCAGGGCGGGACGAAACGGAATGAGACGAAACGGAGCGAGAAAGGCAGACGAGACAGAGAAGGTCGTTGCGAAGCTGGGGGATTCGGGGCGCGGGGAGGGAGCAGGAGAGTCGGAGCGGGGACGGATTGGGGTACACGGGGCTGGGGGGACGGACAGGTGGCCACAGATCGGGGGGACACGGATCAGGGGGATAAAGGGGAGACGCGGATCGGGGAGACGCGGATCGGGGAGACGCGGATCGGGGAGACGCGGATCGGGGAGACGCGGAGCGGGGAGACGCGGAGCGGGGAGACGCGGAGCGGGGAGACGCGGAGCGGGGAGACGCGGAGCGGGGAGACGCGGATCGGGGAGACGCGGATCGGGGAGACGCGGAGCGGGGAGACGCGGATCGGGAGACGCGGATCGGGAGACGCGGATCGGGGAGACGCGGAGCGGGGAGACGCGGAGGGGGAGACGCGGAGCGGGGAGACGCGGAGCGGGGAGACGCGGACGGGGAGACGCGGAGCGGGGAAGGGCGGGGGGGGGCGGGGCGTGGCGTGACGTGGCGTGGCGAAGTGGAGGAGGGTGAAACGGACGGGGAGAGGCGAAGAGGTGGACGATGGCAGGGCGGGACGGAGAAGATCCGGGCGGGGCAAGGTAAATGTAGAGACTCGTGAGGCAGGAAGGAGGGAGGGGGGCGAGACACCCACACACACGCAGCAGCTGCGTGTTCTCAGAGGAAAGACGAGGAGCCACAACAGGACAAGGAGAAGACTGAGCGCCAGGGGGAATGAGCATGCAGGCTATAATAGAAACAGCAAGTGAAGACAAGACAAGAAGAACAAAATCCTTCGCAAACATACTCCATAAAAAGGATCAGAGCAAAACAGAATTCAAAATACATGTGAGGTAATGTCTGCAATAAAAGGCAATTTATCAAACCAGAAATTTTGAGGGACTGACTACACGATGGAAACGGAATAACCAATGAAATCGTAAAAATTGTAATATTAAATTATTCGCTGGTTGAAAGAAAGGGCACAACGAGGACTGGATGAAACATACGAGACGTATACATTAATATAACCAAAAAAATCAATAACAAACAAATTAAACTTAGAAAATACGAATTCACAAGTGATGAGGTTGTAAGGTAATATGCTGAGATAGTTAATACAACATACACTTTGCTGGTATGTCAAGACAACTAGCTCATTTGTACACATTGACATGTCAAGTCCACATGACATGTCAAGACGACTAGCTCATTTAAGAATTGTACAAATTGCTCCGAAATGGCGGTACATCACAGGATACCTGGCCCACACAGTCTTTTGGAAACGTCTCTTGACAGTTATTTTCACAAAAACAATATTAACTTCCACTTCCTACATTAAAGCAACAAAATGATCAACTAAAATTAAACCTTTTGAATCGAAAAGATCTTGATTTTGAAAAAGGTTTTAATTAAGAGTGTACTAATCGCATTAACTTCGTACATTGAGGTTAGGAGGTTTACCAAAGATTCTTGTCTTAAAAAGCTGTCCACCCGTAAGCGAGAATTGTTAATTTACATTGATTAATAATCACATTGCTCAATTCTGAAGTAAACCTAATGCTGAAGTTCTGTATTAAACACAATGATTCAATAAAACCTAACACAAAACGAAAGCAAGCAAAGAAGTCCCAAATCAAATACATTCCTGCTCATTGGAAAAAATGTTCACACGATACCAAATTTAAAAAGAAAATAAACATGAAATAAGCAATAAGGTATCAAAGTACGTAAACATAAATCAAATCTCTGTTGTTAGGCAGACAACATCAGGCAAACATATGTTTACAGGAAGCCACTATTCTCCGTTGTACTTCGAGTTTGCTTGTATTTCCCGCTTCAGCGTGTACACCCCCTTCAGGATTTGAAGAGGAAATGAGAGCAGAGCCAGAAAAGTTCAATGCACTCCCAGGAGCGCCGCTTCACATGTCTATTTTAAAGTAACGGCATGTCATAATAATGTTGCTACTTGTAAATTATTCTCAAAATAATATTAATTTCTTCAGATTCGCTGAACAAATAGAAAGCAGTAACTTTGGTGCTTCACGCCTTTGAAACATCCAGTCTCACTATTTTTGCCGGCAGATAAGACATTTACCTTTTTTTCATCTTTTTTCGTGACGTCTCCTTGGTTATTTTATATATTCTCCTCCGTTTCCTTTATCGAGGTCATCTCATTCTAAGAACTCAAATCATTCAATCAAGGCATTGATTGTAGTAGAAGGTCACATGCAATGTTTAATTCATTTGCTGACGTCACGCAAATCAGTGTAGAAATACGGAAGTGTAAATTCCACGAGTCTATCTATAAGAATTTATGTCCTAAGAAAAACTTTATGAGAGTTTGAAATAATAAAGTTACGAGAAATGACTAGTAAAGCATATTCAGAACCTCAATGCTTTCTCCCATAATTACCGTTTTCAATTTCTACTTGGGCGTTTCATGTTTGGTATTTTGTCCTAATTAGTACATCGATTTTGTCTTAATTTTATTTTCTGTTCAATCACACGACAAAGGGGAGACAATCATTCCAAGCTTAATTCCCAAATTTTCTACTTATTGTTTTCAGCCAAAATTATATTACCTTTCAACCTCACCTCGACTTTTGAATGTTTACAATGATAAGGAAATTCTAAATAACTACAGGCGTCTTCTTCCTTCCTGGTCCTTGACTTCTCCGCTCCGACAGAGCCTCTTCAGATACGCCTCTTCGAAGGAAAAAGAATTGTAGATCGTTCTCGTAATGACGTCTTTGGCGATCACGAATCCCGCGGTGAACATACAAACGTACGCACCTCAAATTGGAGACAGCTTAAAAATACAAGAAGTGTAATATTAATATATAATAAAATATATATAATAAAAAATACATTATATATATATATATATATATATATATATATATATATATATATTACTTCCAAAAATTGAATTTTTAAAGAAGCAAAAATAGCACGTCACCTCCCAGTGCTACTATTCCTCTCGGCGCATTATCTTTCCATCACACGATGAGGTCACATGAGGAAGCTTTGAAGTCGTACGCACGCAAAGCAACAGCGACGGAACGAATCGCGAAGCGCCAACTGACATCACCGATGAGCGCATGGACGGGACCATCATTTACGTTACCGGCAGTATCTGTCACTTCGGTCCTCTCTGCGCCTAACTTCTCTCTATATCCTCCAGACGCAGCGGCCGGCGCGGCGGGGACGATGCTTCGCCGTGCGAATGCATAAACGATGGGCTGCGCGGCGTGTGTAAGCGCACGGCCGGGCGTGTTGTGCGCCGTCCGCACGCCCGCCCGCCCACCCCCGGTCGCCCACCGCTCGTATTTTATTTCCATAACTGCTTAGCAAGTGGCTTCGCTGGTGGGGCTACGTACAGCGGTCTCTGCTGCGGTGCCACAAGAGGCGGCGAGATGGCAATGTACGCGGAGATGGAAGTGAAGTGTAAAATGAGAAGAAGGGGTGAGTTGATTGATTGATTGTGAGTGATTCCCGGCACGATAACTACCAAGGTGATTAGTCCCGTAAGTGCAGAGTATGTTTTTAATCGGGAGGTGGCGGTGATCTTCCCCTACTGGATGGCGAGATCCGGCGCCGAACTATCGTCGACTCCCGGGGTTTTCTCTGAACCACGTATCTCTCATCAGCCGGGAAAAGTCCCGGACCGGTCTGACTGGATGGTGGCACAGAGCAAACCTCAGCCAGTCGGAGCGAGAGAAGATACCACAGAAACAGCGCGAGGACGTCTTAGCAGCTGGGAGCGCGGACCTCCGACCACCCACACCCAGCACTGTCCAGGCCAGGCCAGGCCAGGCCAGGCCAGGCCAGGCCAGGCCAGGCCAGGCCAGTCCAGTCCAGGCCAGGCCAGCCCTACCTACCCAGCCAGGCCTACTGCAGCAATAATGCAGAGCCGGCGCCGCGGGCCGACCACTGGGGGGAGGCGTACGCGAACGCGGCGCCGCGGCCGACAAACGAAGGATTATGGTGATGAGAGGACCGACCTACCGCGGTGCGCGCTTCACAGATATTCATGATCACCTACCCGCGTGGGCGGAGAGACGCGAATGCAAGGCACGGGTTATGCAAACGGCAAAAGGTGCCTGAATCGCAAGAAAGGGAGGCAGCACGCAGAAAGGGAATTCAACATGTCATGATTATGGAACAATCAAAACCAGAATTGCTAAATAATATGCGCGTAATAAGCGAAAAAACTGGACAAAGTACAAGTTACTTTAATAAAAGTTACTATAGAAGTAATTACGAGGCGTTGGTTATTTATATGTGTTTATTTATGTATATAATCTGGATAAACCATATGACAAAACAACGCCTCATAATTACTTCTATAACGATGCCAATGTCATATATACTATACCATCTCCTACCAATAAAAATTACGAAATAACATGCACTCTAGACAAAGGTATGATAATCAGAAAACTATCAGCAAAGCATACATTAATAAACTGAGCAAATCACATACGTTTCGTATTCACTCAAAAATCTCACAATTTGATGTTATTTAACAGTTTTTTCAGCTCCTCGATTTGTAGTCCAATAATTCACAATGAAGGGTAGTCACATCAAGAATGTCTGCTGTAATTCCGCCTAAAACCGAAATGAGATGGAAATGCACATAAAACCTACGCATCCATTTCCTTTGTAATACAACGAAAGAATTTCATTTCGAGATTCCTTACGAATTACACTGTGCACTTCATATCCGCTTGGCCTTTTCCTACATTCTCATTCAATTTACAGATGTAGTCATAATATGAAAAGACAGGCATCACGATTTGCCTCGAATATTCGCAGGGGAATTTCATTGCCTGTCTTAGAAATGTTGGTTTGGGGGTTTGAACTACTAGAATTTAGAAAATAACAGCAAATTTATCGAATCTAAATTAATATATACTGTAAACATTTCACATCTCAATTTCATTACCACACTTTTTCACAAAGTTTCTACGAATTTAATATTGTTTATGGTTTCGGTGATTAATAAAAGTACAATTAAGTAATTAATATAGTGATTTTAACATTTTCAACATACAAACACGTAACAAATCATGCCAGTCCTCACTGATCACCATCGGCTGATATCATTGGCTCCATCTAGGTTTCTGCCAGTTCCTCCCTTCGCAATGACGACAATCGATTCGTCTTCCGGCGACAGCTTTTCCATAGCGCCAAGTGGTGTGCGCAGTGTCTAGAACCGCCCGTACTTTTTGTTAGGAAATGCTCTCGGGGAAAGCTCGGTGGGCGTGGAACAAGACGTTTCTATCACGCCCGCAGACGCGCGAGGCAAGTGGCGACAGCCGACGTGAGGAGCAAAAAAGCAGGAAGAACAGCAGCAGAAGGAAGAAGAGAGGGAGAAGAGGCAAGCACGAAAAACAGAACGCAAACCTCAAATTCTCAACGTATGCAGGGACTTTGCTACAGGACGCAATTTATTTTTATTTGCTAACGTTACAATTTTTCTTACACTAATAACTTTACTATTTCTGGCATGTTACAATCCATATCTGTGATTTATTTGCTGACGCTAAAAGTTTTCTTGCACTAATAGCTTTACTATTTCTGGCTTGTTAAATCCATATCTGTGAATAGCAATCAATGCACGCCTGTCACTCCGTAAAAACCAACAGATTAACTCATGTTCAAGAGTTTCTATTCTGAAATATCTTCACTTAGAATAGTTTAACTTGATACTTTTTCACTTTGAAATTCTTTAAATTTCTTGAGGAAGGTCGAGGATTTGAAATCGAGGATAAATCAAGCAAACACAAATAATCTGTAGCTCATGGCTCTCAACAGTTACATCGTAACTTCTATGGTACAAAACTAGAAAACGGGGCGATCTAGAGAATTAAAATTTATTTTTCGGGAACTACGGCCTCGCGGTATGTTTTGCACGCTGTCAATACACAAAATACATTCCACTACATTTTGGAGGATTCGGATTTTTCGAGTTTCCTCACTCCATGGTGGGACGTTCAGAAGCTCAAAATTATTAAAAACGTAGAGCTAACATACAAGTATTTTTTCCTTCCTTGTTTGTGGAGAAAGCAGGAGGGAGCTAACGGGGAGATATGCAAGTTCAATTTGAATTCAAAAAGGAACCTTAATTGATGTTTCACTCCAGAATTCGAGTTTTGCCATCGTCCTTACGAGTAAAAACCCGGCTAGAAATGCAAATAAGTGGGGAGAAAGGACAGTTCAAGAAACAGAAGGAATCAGACCCAAAACGGAGTCGTGGAAAATGCAAAGCCGAGTCGGGAAATGTCGCGGTCCACGCGTGGAGGATTCTTGGTATCGATCGGGCTGAGCAAGACGCTCAAGACGATAGAATTCGGAACGCAGCCGAGCGAGCACTGCAACATTGAAGAGCCGGGATGGCATGGTCCAGGCAACGGGCAGGCCGGAGCAGCAGCAGGTCGACCGCAGAGGTAGAAGGTGCGAAGTAAAGCTGGGGCGGCGAAAGACAGGGCGAGAAGTAGTGAGTTGTGGGAAGACCGTGCAAAGAAGGAGGTGCGGAGACAGGGCGGAAACGAGGAGGCTGAGTGGAGACGGAGAGGGAGAGGGAGAGGGAGAGGGAGGTGAACGGAGTCTAGTCGGAGCATAGACTAAAGAGGTTCTTTACTCTATGGTCGGGGTTTGCATTCTGGGAGAATCCTGGCGGAGGGTGTAAGAAGACGAGGACACGACGGGGGTGAGGACTGGGCAATAAGAGAAGAGAAAGAGCCAGACGTCGCAAGTTAGAAAGCTGCGGGAGAACGGTGGAGAGCGGCGCGGAGAGAAAGATTAGGAGGAGGAGAGGGAAAGGCGGAAATGAGGGGGAGGTAAACGGAGAGATATACTAGGTGGTGAAAAATGAGAAAGGAGAGAAAGGAGGGAAGAGATGCCGAGGAAAGGGCGGGAGCGAGGCGAGGAGGAAGACGGGGGAAAAGATGAGGAGGGAGGCGGTAAGAAAGGCGCGGTGAGAGGCGGCTGAAGCATAGACTAAAGTTCTTTACTCTATGGCTGAAGTACGCATCTAAGTAGGGCGGAGGCGGAAACTGCGGAGGACGCAGAAGAAGATGCAGGTCGGCCGGCGGAGCGGGCGTGGGCGGAGACAAGGACGGCGGAGGTAGCAGCGTAGACCGTGGCAAAAACGCGAGACAGAGGCGCCAGCGCTGCATACTGGGGCGAGGCGGAGCGGCGGCGGCGGCAGCTGCAGCGGGGGCGGGGGCGGGGGCGAAGGCAGCAGATGCCGCAGCGCGCGGCGAGAGCGACCGGGGCCGCGCAGGTAAAAAGGGACCCGCCCCCGCCGGCGGCGCCAGCACAGCCACCAGAGGGCGGCAAGGAAAGCAGTTTCTGAGTGGAACGGAGCAGCGTGGCAATTAGAGAGCCACGTTCGCATTATGCCTTCGCGACAACTGGAACTGCACAAGAGTACAGTCTTCTTCTTCTTCACTATCAAGCATTAGGCTAACAGCCTGTTCCGTCTTCACTTCACCAATCTTTTCCTTGGACATCGTATTTCTCTTTTTCCTAAAGGCTTATAAGATAATATTGATTTTCTTATTCTTGTATTATCCAAGCTATTTGTTGCATCCAGCGTTGATTATTTTCTTTAATACTGTCATTCATGGAAAATATGTTTAGATCAAATCTCATCTTCTCATTTCTTATTTGATCTAATATCGAGCAACCTTTCATTCTCCTGAGCAATTTCATCTCTGCTGTTTGTATTCGTTGTTGCCCTTTGCTGCTAGACTCCATGATTTGCTTCCGTATGTTAGCGTTGGTGCTGCTATTACTTTATAAAATTTTGTCTAGTTTCTTTCATTGTTTATTTTTAAAGTTCTACGAAAGTTCCACACATCATTTGATATTTATTTGATTTTGCATATAATTTTCCCTTTCATAGCTGATGTCGCAGCCCCAGAAATTAAAATGTGACACGTTCTATTATCTGCCCGTTTATAAAATTTTGGACGTATAGGGTATTTCCCTTTAAAAGCCATAACAGTCGTCTTTTTAACAGATATTTTAATATCGTAGAGCTCACATATCTGGTTTAAACGCGATATAGATTTTTGCAAAAGTATAGTACTCTCGTAAAGAAATTTTTTACCGTAGGATTGAATTTTACCCGAAGATCGAATGATATATTCTGTGTAAGCTGATAAACATTGCATTGCACAACTCGTTATATTAAAAAAATGGAATATAAATACCAATTTCAAAAATTTAAGTTTGTAATATTTACAGCGTATTTCATAATCTGCGTTCCAATACAACAATTGTATACTTTAAATACAACAGCCTTCCAAGACGCGCCCGAGTGAACAACGTGTATGTCGGTCCCCCACGCGTGGCATTCAGCTCACACTCTTCACAGGTTGGCAGCTGCGCGTTTCAAGAGTACAGCGGGCGCTGTCCGAGAACGTGAGAATAGGGTGGTAAAGGAAAGGTGTTTCAAGATGTCTCGGCTGCCAGCTGGGGAGGACACGGTGCACGGAATATGGTCGCAAGGGCAGTTCGACAAAGGATGTTTGGAGACACGACGCCAATCCTCCCCTCGACATTTTCAGATTCAAACACTATGTTCTGTAAACCATGAAGTAGCTTTGCAATTATAGTTCATATATTTTCAATCTTATAGATTACATGAAAGGCAGATGAACAGGTACGGTTCGAGAACATTTGACCTTTTATGTATTATCATCTGTTAAGTTTGCTTGCTTTATAGTCCCCTGCTAGGGACTCAACGCAGATACGACCCAGGGTTTCCAAACGACTACACATCCAAGAACCACAGTCTCTGAACTTGCTTCATCCCGATAACCTGAGAGAAACGTGTCTTAGGTGTTCGACTACCTATGCTGGTTAGTTAGTTAGTTAATGCCTTATTTTACGTGGTTTTGCTGGTAACTGTAATAAAATGTTGTTAAAACAAATTTGGAATGAATCATTTTTAAACCATTTTAAATCAGTATTAAAACGTAAGTCATTACCGTCTTTAACATTTAAAAAAATATTTTTGACTGATTATGTTATTGCTTATTATTGCCCTCGATACGCAACTTGATATACGCACCATATCTTACCTGGTTCGAAAAAACTGTGGTTGCGAGGGAAATACGAAAACAGTTGAATGACACTACACGTCCTGTCATGGAGGGAATTATGGAAGGAAAATATGAAGAGGCCAACCAAGTCATGTTAACATCTACCTAATTGGTAAATGCATACGATTCATTAAAATTGGGCAAAGAAATAAAAACCTATATCTTCCACGAGCATTAACTGGTTAACTCCGGCCAAACGTTCCCGGGTCATTAGTTGCCGCTCGATCATCAAAACCATTATAATGTTTTTGGTGCATAAATAACAAGTCTTCAATTTTATGTACTATCATCTATAAAGTTTGCTTACTTTATATGAGCCCAGCTTTGTACGTCTCCCCCAATGAAATATTTTAAGGAGTCGCCCTCAGGAGGCCGAAGTTCGGAGGAAAAGGCGGAGTTGGGTCAGTCCGGGTCTCGACTACGCCGGACGAGCGGGGCGAGGTGGGGGCGAGGTGGGGGTGAGACGGGTGCGAGGCGGGGCAGGCGGGGGAGGGGGGAGGCGCGGGCATTGGCAGTGGTAAGCGACAGCACCGTAGAAACTGAAAGGGGGGGCGGACACAATGTGCCGGGAGAAAGTGACAAGTGGAGCACGACGACCGCCCTCGCGCGGGCACCGGCTATGGCCGGCCTCGAACCGGGCACCGCCGTTCCACGACCCTGCGCCTTCCCCCTCTTCCATCTCTTTTTCTTGCTCGCTCTCGCTCTCCCTCCCTCCCTCTCGCTCGCTCCCTCTTACATTCTCCCGCCCCTCTCGTTCTCACTCTCCCATTCTCTCTCGCTCCTGCTCTCGCTCCTTCTCTCGCTCCTTCTCTCGCTCCTTCTCTCGCTCCTTCTCTCGCTCCTTCTCTCGCTCCTTCTCTCACTCCTTCTCTCACTCCTTCTCTCGCTCCTTCTCTCACTCCTCTCACTCCTTCTCTCACTCCTTCTCTCACTCCCTCTCTCGCTCTTTCTATATCCCTGTCCCTGCCTCTATAGGTCAGTATCACCCCCTCCACGCCTCTCTAGCTTACTTTTTGTTCCTGTTTTTTCGTCGCGTCTTTTGCCTACGCTCGCCACTCCACAGTGACCCTCCCGGAGTTTGGCGTATTCCACGCAGAACTCTCTACTTCCGCCTACTTCCCCACATCCCTGCAGATTTCCTCTTCTTGCGACGCCTTCATTAATGCGCTCCAAAATTATTGCAGAACCAACTCGCGACACTTATTACTTGGAAAGATAACGAAGCGACCGTTCACGGCCAAGATTTAGAACACCATTAGAGAACAAGTTAGTACTCTCCTTCTCGGGACAGCAATGAAAGTTGGTCATCATTGTCCGTCACTCGACTTTTCTCTGGTTCCCCCAACTCTTATATAAACGGATTATAAAAATCTGAAGAACGAAAAGTTCGCCCATTCATTTTCTTAGCGACCCAATTCGCCATTCTACAGTTTATTGAACTTCCATCACTTAATACAAATAAATTTGAAACAATTTTTTTAGACAGGCAAGCCATTTTTTCAAAGTATGCATGCTAAAACTTCAAGGTTTAGCCCTAGCGCTAAAAGTGAGACAATGCTCAAGTATTCAGATACATCTGTGAACGGAACAAAGAAAACAAAATACTTTCGTCTCACCGTGTCCAGCTTCTACTGAGCTTAATGTATCATTAACTGCTTTGTATACTTGAATTTAAAAAAATGAAAGTCAGTAAGGCTATCAAAGAAATATGTGAGACACACAAAAGTTATTTTGTTTTGCTCGTCCGATTGCGCTGCTCCATCTTTCGGCCTCGAGTCGCAACATTTCCTACTCGTCACTTTTACCACTCGTATCATACAAAACTTTTTCCCCTAGCTTAGTAGCAAGCTTCGCTAGGTCTCCCCACTGGTGTATGTCTGGATTAACGAGACGTACACCGCCACGGCTCTCTCATTCACTCGCTTGATTGATTGATTGATAGAGATTCCTGGCGTGTCAACTACCGAGCTCATTAGTCCCGTAAGTGTAGTGGCTGTTCTTTTGATAGGGTGGTGGCGGTGATCTTCCCCATTGGATGGGGAGATCGGTCCATTCACTGACGAGATGACTGAGAGGGAGTGACAAGGAAAGATCCCTAACACTCTGTGGCTCATTATACAGGGTGCAGCTCTGGAATTTGATCAGGAGAAACCCTACAAAATACAATTAGAGCAATCGGCCTACCGAAATAGATTCCAGCAAGCGGCTCGAACTCGCCAGAGTTACACATCAAGTAAATTTCTGACATCTTAGAGAAACGAAACCACAACCCCCAAATTGGTACGCTCAAGTTGTATGCCGCCGCCTTAACGCCAACCGTAAGCGAGAAGACGCTAATAACTGAATAGTGCATTCTTCAACGAGCGTGTAATGATCGCTATTATTCAAGAGTCGCACCTACGCCACTCGTGTCGTAATTTCTACAAGTGAATACAGCCATTACGCGCGAGAAGAAAACTATACTTTCGCCACGACTCTGAAATATTCGGCTCTAGTTTTGTAATATAATTTATTTTGCCCTCTGTGACCTGTATTGTCGACTCTAAAACTGTGCAAACTGTTTAATTTAGCGTCGGTGTTTACTAATTTAACGGCAGGGACTACAACTTACAGCTGGTGCCGGTATCAAGAGGTCAGGTCACGCTTACAGTATAATCAATAATTAGCGCACGATGAGCAGGCGTTTACGAGCAGTCCATGCTACTACACGCAATTTCCCATACACATTAAATTTGAAGTTGTAATTTTAAGTATTGTGAACAAATTTTTCAAAAGCATAATATTTCCACGCAAGTAGGTTATTTAAATTTCATTTAGTTACATCACATGATTTTGAGTACTTCAGTATTCAGGTTTGGTTTTTCGTGTTTCCGGGCGCGTCAACTGCTTTGGTCATTAGTCCCGTTAGTGTAGTGTATGTTTTTTCTCGGGAGATGGCGGTGATCTTTCCCCACTGAATGGTGAGATCCGGTGCCGACCTACCGTCGGCTAGTGGGGTTTCCCCATAACCAGGACTCTCCCACCAGCGCGGCACCGCCCCAGCCGGGACAAGCTCTAAGCTCCCGACCGGTCTCCCGGGATATGTGGTAGTGTAGTGCATGCTAGTGTATGTGTGTGTAAGGGGAGAGGATAGGACTAGAAAGAGGAAGGATAGATCGCGCGCGGTCCGTGGCCCGTTTGATAGGGTACTGCTCCAGTATTCACCTGGTGTTGATCGGAGAAACCACGGAAAACTACCGATCAGAGCAGCCGGCCGCTAGAATTCACCTCCAGGCAGCGATTGAATTCGACCTAGCTGAAAAGCTAGTGTCGAAAATCCTGCCGCCGACAGGACTCGAACCTAGGACCTCCCGGTCAGAGGCGCTGCAGTGACATCAGTTGATGCACTGAGCTACCGCTCCCAGTATTCAGAACAAGTGTTTTATTGTTGCATGAACAAAAACAAACTTTAAATATTTTTTATGAAATCGAGATTATGTTTCTCGTTATATGTGATGAATTGTGTACTTGCTAATTTTCTTCGATATCTCGAAAAGACATGTTGGGAAAGATTTCATTTCCTTAGAATGTCCCTGATTAGGAGTTGACGGAAAGAAATTTGAACAGTTTTTAATGTTTTCTTTTAAACTCTTAAACATTTTTTAAAAATAAATTAACTTAAAACATTACTTCATGGTTGTCCGTGAGGTGCCACATACATTTCCTGAGTCAAAGACTGTACACCGTCTTCAGGGAACCCATATCCTCTTGCTGACAGTTCTGCTTTTCGGATTCCCTTCGTGAAATGGTTATAAATTTAACGATTACGACTGTCCGGGTGATACATTCCCGACATTTCTCCGACCAAGTTACGACATTTAGCCGCACGACCGGCGCAGAGTTGCCTCTTTATCCCTTCGTTAAGGGTACGAGGCCTCACTGCAATTTCTCTGAATGTTTGCGTATGCGGTTGTGTCTACTAGGACGGTGGTACGAGGGACACAAGTCGTCAGAGAGTTACCGTAATTGCCGGTGTATAATACGCACCGGTGTATAAGACGCACTTTTTCAAAGAAGGTTTTCATTATTTAATGTTAAATTTTATATCTTGTATATATGAGAGGAATAGAAAGTGTAACGTCACAAAAGCAATGATATTTTCTTCATATTTCACCAGGGGACTTTATGATACTTTTCCTGTGTGATCGGAAAGACCGTGCCTTTTCATAAATATACTTCACCATGGCGTTGACACAACGAAACTATCAACAATCTTTCTTCTTGCAATACTTTTAGCTTCTGTAATAACCAATTTTGTAGAAAACTCAAATTCTAGTTTTTCAGGGTACAAACATTTGGTTTTTCTAATGCTATATACTAAACATTCAGACAGTTCCAAAAATTCCAATCCGTTCTATAAGACGCATCCTGTTTTTTCCACGAGTTACAAAAACAAAAAAATGCTCCTAATACACTGGCAAATACGGTAAGTTACTTGGACAAGGAAAGGTTGAAAAGAAAAACGGAGATTTGGTTAAAAACTGAGGTGAAATTATCAGGGATATGAAACTGAAATAGTAGGTATGATCAATTGTAAAAATAAATGAAGTGCCAAATGCATTCAGTAGTGTCCTACACATTTATAACGAATTTTCCGCGGCAATCATCAATAATGTATCTTCGAACGCCGTAAAAGTAAGTGAGAGGTAGGTGTATGAGAGTGTAACCTAAAACCACATTGTGCTCAGAAAAACACAATTCCTTTAAACAGCAGAAAAATACATTCATAAAAAGAGCACTTAATTGCGCCTCCTTACAACGGGTAATCTTGATAAAATAAGGCATCTTTCCACGTGAGTTCACGATGCACCTCCACGTACCGCAACACAATAAATAACAAACAACAGAAAACTCCCTCCTTTCAATGCCAAGAGCATTAACCGACAACTATCTCGCCTTTGAACTTTCTTCTTCAAATTTTCCCTTTCTTCCCCGCCTCTCCGCTTTTGCTTTCTTCCCGTCTCGCCTTTCCCAAGCCCCAATTCCTGTGGTCGTTAAGCGCCGAGACAAAAGACCGGCGGACCTTGAGAAAGATGCGGCGGGTGGCGGGTGGAAATTAAGGTTAGGCGCGACCGACAGACCGACTGTCTCGCGGGCCCGCGGCGCCGTGACGAACGCGCATTGTGCGTGGGTGGTGGAAGACACGCAGCGACTCGTCTCAGAGCGCCGCGATGGCTCCTTGCACGCTGCTGGGGACTGGGGATGCGGCATCGAGGTCCATGTTTTCAAAACGTCCATGTTTTCTTCATTGATAAATTGGTGATTCTGGGCGCGTCTACTCGTAAGGGCATTAGTGTCGTGCATGTTCGGAAGATGTCCGTGATCGTCCATCGCTGGCTGCCGAGATCCGGCGCCCACCTACGATGCCTTCCGGGGATTTGCCCCCAACCAATTATCTCCCGCCAGGTTGGCACCGTCCCAGCCGGGACAAGTTAAAAGCTCTCGACTGGTCTCCTGACATGTGCGGTAGGTAGGGCATTTTCGTGTGTGTGTAACAGGTGATGATGGACAAGGAAGAGGAAGGAAAAATGGCGCGCGGTCCATGGTCCGTTTGGTAGGGTACTGCTCCGGCATTCGTCTGGTGTTGATCGCAGAAACCACTGAAAACTACCGATCAGAGCAACCGACTGCTAGAATTCTCCTCCAGACAGCAACTGAATTCGATCTAGCTGAGAAGCTAGTGTCGAAAATCCTCCTCAGTTGATGTCCTTAACTGGCTTTGCCGGTCAGTAAAATCATCGACGTTTTAACATGAATTTGAAAACTATTAGCCCAAATGTGGTTACACAAACATTTACGACAAATTATGCAACCGCAATACAAACATCTGCCAGCAACATGGGGCGGGGCCAGGCGGGGTGGAAGTTGCGGGCTTCATGGGAGGATTTCGTTGAAATACCTGAAAGGGAGAAAAGGGCTTGGATTTGGAAGCCTGATCGCTCTCATTCGTCAAGAATTCTCAATTCGCAGATTTACTTTACCGACCATAGGGTGGGTTGAAATATCACAATGTGTGATCACTTTTGCCTCACCAAACCCCAATCAACTTATTTTAATTACTTAAAGCTGACGGTGAAGATGAAATTACTGAAAATGTAAATAATGCTTGTGTGACAAGCTGAGGGTCCAGGGACTATCAGTTCCTAAAAATTCTTCTGTTTACCCATTTCGACCTCTAAAAAATTCAATATGAAATTCCACCTGAAATCGGACAAGGGGCTCATAAATGAAAGTGGAGTGGGATGATATCTGGTTGTCCTTATGATTGGAACAACGAAAACGTGAACTGATTTAATGATTATTTTGATTTTGTGCCTTTTAGTGCGCAATGAAGGAGATGAAATCCCTGTAATAAATGTAGATTATTTATTTCAATCTATTACAAAAATAAGAGTTGACTTTTGTCGTTAAAATCATGTGAATGTAGAGATCTTGCAATCCGCTTTTCAGAAAATTCTTAGCAAAGCGGCCGGTATATTGGGAAGTATAATTAGGGAATGGGAAAATTGCATATGTAATAGTTCATTTACATGACAAATAATTGTGTTATCACGCGTTTCCAGTTCTGCCCAGAAGAAAAGGTTGATAACTACCAGCGAAAATAGAGAAACAAGTTTGCATCATCTGGTAATAAACTGCGAAAAGTTACTTATGTTAGAAACTGTTTCTATTAACAGTCACAGAACGTAATCTATGATCATGTGTTTACAATCAAATTTTCGAACTTGCGAACGTTACGTCACATCTCCTTCCTCGCCATCACCACCAACATATACTATTAAATCTTCGAAGAATCACTAGATTGATTGATTTGATTGATTTTTCGTGTTACCGGGCGCGTCAACTGCTTTGGTCATTAGTTCCGTTAGTGTAGTGCATGTTTTTCCTCGGGAGATGGCGGTGATCTTTCCCCGCTGATGGCGAGATCCGGCATCGACCTATCGTCGGCTAGTGGGGTTTCCCCCTGACCATAACTCTCCCACCATCGGGGCACTTCCCCAGCTAGAGAGAGACTAGCTCTAAGCTCCCGAGCGGTCTCCCGGAATACGTGGTAGTATAGTGCATGTTAGTGTAAGTGTGTGTGTAAGGGGAGAGGATAGGACAAGAAAGAAGGACAGATCGCGCGCGGTCCGTGGCCCATTTGGTAGGGTACTGCTCCGGCATTCGCCTGCTGTAGATCGGAGAAACCTCGGAAAACTACCGATCAGGGCAGCCGGCCGCTAGAATTCTCCTCCAGGCAGCGACTGAATTCGACCTAGCTGATAAGCTAGTGTCGAAATCCTGTCACCGTCAGGACTCGAACCTAGGACCTCAAGTCACCTGCAGTGACATCAATTGATGCACTGAGCTACCGCTCCCGGTAGAATCACTAGAAAGGAGGCCGGCCTCAGTCACAAACACGACGACACTTTTATTTCCCCAATAGAAAAAGGTTTACTGCTGAAATGAACGTAAAAACACAGCGCGTTACGAGTTGCACCGAACCAAATGTATTTTATATTTTGTTCTCCCAGATCGGTCTACAAATTATTAAAAGTAAATGTTTAAAATGTGCAAAACAAATCATACAGCTGTCATTGAAGTCACTTCATTATATCTGCAAAATGCACCCCGCAAACCCGCAAATATTGACAATTCGTTAATTTTCCTAGAGGAAAGCAATCCCAACAGATTCACACGTACTATTTATTTAACTTTTAATTTGTATAATGCGGACGCTAGGGCAAGCTAGCCGGTCAAATTAATCATTAGTATCACGACATTCCACGATTTATATACTGTACTCTTCGCAAGGGACTCTGAACATTTATATGCAATATTTTCCGTTGATCATTCCAATATTTATTTTTATTTTGGAGAGAAACATGAACATATACATCATTCTTTGACGTGTTTCACTAGACCGAAATCTCTAAGAGACCATAAAACCGTAATTACATCAATCACGACCCACAGAGTGACTTTATGAACTGATCTCTTCATCTACCATTACCAGTTAATGGTAGTATGGCTTTCCTGCTTCCTGTCAAAGCTGTAATTAATTGTCGCGGTCCCCAATGTTAATTTCTGCTTCCAGGAATGATACGGTTCGAGTAATAAGCACTCTCTGCAAATAACGCTTGGGCATTATGTGTTTTCGAAAATCACTGAACACATGAGCCTCACACGAGCTATTTGTGATTTTGAAGAATAATGAAATCAAAGGTCCAGAAGAAATTTATTCACACCGAAACTGTAAGGTGTGGAAAATATGAAATCCATTTCCATCAAATTCAATATTCACAATAAGCAATGGCCATTAATGGCTTAAAACATACGGAAGTGGCAAAGAACACACGTTTTCACGGTATTCTGTGAAAAAAGTATTTTAATAAAAAAAATAACGAAGAGATGTAAAAGAATGTTAAAAAATATTTCGGACAAAGAAAAAATCTTCTAGGTGAGTTTCAGGAAAAATCAAAGGGCAAATTAGGACTACACTTCAAAAGCCTGAATTTAAATATCATAACAGAATCATCTCTTTCCTCTTGCAGCCTTGAAGGTTTCAAAAACTTTCATTTCATAGTGATTCGGGGCGTGTCAACTGCTAAGGCCATGAGTGCCGTAAACGTGCATGTTTTTCCTCGGGAGGTGGCGCTGGTCTTCCCCCGCTGGAGAGATCTGGCACCAACCTACCGTCGGCTAACGCGGTCTTCTCCAACCAGGTATCTCCCACAAGCGGGGCACTGCCCCTGCGGAGACAAGCTCTAAACTCCCGACCGGTCCCTTGTCATCTATGGCAGTGTAGTGCATGTAAGTGTGTAAGTAAAGGGTGAGGGGAGGGGAGGGCAAGGAAGAGGAAAGAAACATCGCGCGCGGCCGTGGCCCGTTTGTAAGGATACTGCTCTGACATTCTCCTGGTGTTGATCGGAGAAAACTATCCATTAGAATAGCCCGCAGATAGAATTCTCCCGACAGCGGTGAACTCAACCTACGTCTGTTGCTAGTGACGAAAATCGTGCCACCATCGGGACACAAACCCCAGAACCTCCCGGACAGGCGCACTGCAGTAACATCTATTTGATGCCGTGAGCGGGCGACCTAAGTCGGTGTGATTTTAACGGATGGCGGTCTGTTAAATCCTTAACGAACACCGGTCGTTAAGAGCGACTTTACGTTCACCGGTTTGGTTCCCTTTGGTGCATAGAATGTTGAAAATGAGAGTGACAATCTCATTTTTATTTTACAAAAGAATTCACATATAATACATTCAATGACTACCAACTAAAATCCTCTTTTTCCAAAGAGATTAAAATTTCCATTTCACAATCGTCATAATTCAAAGAGCAACGGACACACGATTAATAGCTACCAGCGCTACAAAACTAGGTGATCTCCACAGCAAGCAACCTGATGCGAAACGCCACTGAACTCATCACGATAACAAATAAATCCATGCACAATTAAAATAGAATCCACAATGTCTACGCTACTTAATTCTCTTTGGAAACTTCATTTTGAAATCAAGTTACCACCACAACGAGGTGTAGTTCCCTCCGTGCATCTAGACGAAATGAACCTGAAATGTCGTTTGCGTTCGCTCTATCGCTTAACGTGGCGGCTTGTTTGGAACTGATGAGCAGCAAGTTCGTTTTGTACGGACTATGAATGAGGACGCGAGCGGTGCAACGCACGGTGAATACAAAACAACGCTCTCCCAGCGACACGCGACCGCCCAAAAACGATTCCATGGTTTCCTCTTCCTCGCGCATTGCACGGGATTTGATGTCACAAATAGCACAACCCACAAACCGATCGATTTTGCGTACTTCATTACATCATTCGACACTACTCAGAACTCTTACTATAAACTTAATTGAGCAATAACAGCTTATCTAATAATTTTCTAATTTTATTCTAAATATCTTTAAAGATCTACGTAAAGAAAATGGAATAAAAAGCTCTTTGGACAGCACATTCAACTTTACTGAGTATATTAGAGGCTACTTCTCCGCAATACTCGCAAAGTGTCGTATCAGAATAAATATTGCAAGAAAAACGTTAATGTAAATGAATATCCGTGCCTGACACAATATGGCGTGCGTTATTTGAATTTTCTACTCGAAAGTGCCTGTCATGTTTCAATTCAATGGTCTGTTATCTGACAATCGATGTCGATACAATCGACATTTCAATATTGGTCAATGAGTAAATACATAAATGAATATCCAAACTTCTTACAAAGAAACTGTTATTGTGGATATTACGACGAGGCATAGTTTCTCAGAGTCAAGGTCAGATGTCACCATCGTCAACGTAAATTTATTAAATTATTTAGCCGGCTTTCCTCGGTATTGCCGTCACAATTAATAATGCAAATATGTCGGGAGAAACGGTAGAGTGTGCCTCCGAAAAAAATAGTTTGATGCTTTGCAGTTTCGAAATGGCTTCCAAGAACACATATTTGAAGGAGGTGATCACCGCCAAAGCGGCGTTTATCAGTGGCGCAACCAAGCGCGCTGGGAAGACTGGTCGTAGGTCGAAGCATGCGCAGTAGGCCTGCCACACCTCCACACCCCGCGTGCCACACCACCGAACTAGAGACGATGTAGATGTTTTCAAATCGATTTATGGGTTAAACAGACAGTTTTGAACAGATTTATTGGATGGTTGGTTGGTTGGTGATTCTGGGCGCGTCAACTATTTCCTCAAGAGATGCCGGTAATCTTCACCCGCTGGATGGCGAGATCCGGCGCTGACCTACCATCGGCTAGCGGAATTTCCCCCTAACCAGAACTCTTCCAGCAGTGGGGCACCGCCCCAGCCGGGACAACCTCTAAGCTCCATGCCCAAAATCCTGCCGTCATAAGGACTTGAACCTAGGACCTCCCGGTCAGGGGCGCTGCAGTGACATCTGTTAATGCATTGAGCTACCGCTCACGGTACATATTTATTAAAACCGATGTTTTCCACCAACGATGTCATCTCTAATGTTTTTACGTTTTCGATGATTAGTTTGTGAAATGAAAAGGTCCATAATAACCGTTTTGTGTAAGATAAAACATGAAATAAATGATGCCCACTAATGCATTCGAACGAAGCAAAACCTTCATCGAGCAGAACATTTCTCGATCAGGAGGCCAACGTATGAGCGGTCGGCGACGGACCTCCCCTTCTTCCACTACCCTTCTACGGCGAACTGAGGAAGCTCTTATCCCACGCGATGACTTCAGGCTGAGTTTTATTAATTGTGCTTATTCTTTTTAGTTTTCGTCAGTTCAATCTTAATTATAAATTAATAAACATAACATGTCAAATTCTCTCTCGGGCGAACACTGATGTTGGAGGTTACAAAAACCACTTATACAAACATCGGCGCATTATTAATATCGATTTTCTGGGACGATGTATTATTAACATCAATGATCTCCTTTTGAACATCGAATTTATAAAAGATCGATATTTTGCTATCGATATTTCGCATCCATACCAACGATCAGGCCTGAGTGTCACGGATGCTTTCGGTTATGTCACCGTTGTGGCATATTACGAGAAGATAGTGATTCTGAAGTGTTGCGAGTGCAAGTGATTGGGTTGAATGAAGAACTTGTCAATGAAAATGAAAATAAATAATGAATGTTGTCTCAATGAAAATAAAACCAAAAGCTAAAACCCAAGAAAAATTAACAAAAACATTGAAGTGCTATTCAGGAACATTTATAAAATTAGGAATTCCACAGTGCATTCAGTACGCTGTATCATTAGATTTAAGCTAGTTGGACTGACTGACTGTTCGTGATTCCGGGCGCGTCAACTACTGAGGTTAGTAGTCCCGTACGTGAAATGCGTGTTTTTACTCGGAAGGTGGCAGTGATTTTGCCCCAACCAGGTTTAAGCTAGTTGGAAGTTAGTTTTACTTACATTACTGAAGATAAATATCTTCCCAGTAATTACTGAAGCTGCAAGACAGTAACACAAGCCTGTCGAATAAATAACAATTTCATAGAGCAACCTTCAGGAAGAAAATGTAAATAAATAAATAAATAATATTTAAGCATCCTGCTTCTAATCATCGAACCCGAGATTACCAAAACCAGTTAACGCACGTGGTACACACAAGGTTTTATTTTAACCGAAGTTAAATAATTAAGATTTAGTTATTTATTAACTAGACGATAACGTCACTCGGTTTGTCATTACACATTTCCCTCCCCTAATTCCGTCTAATAATTCCCTTCATATAGCTTCATTCAACTGTTTTCATCATTCCCTCGTAACCACGATCCTCTCGATCGGTGATGCAAAGTGCATTGACCTTCGAAGACAACAACGTATTAGTAAAATAAAATAAATAAATAAAAGACAAACTAAATAAAAACACAAAGGAAAAATACTCGTTACAAGACGGTACTACTGCGCCTGAAGTAGGCAGTGCGAGGTCAGTCATGGCGCGGTGCGAGCGGCGGGCGCGCGCGGGTGGGTGAGTGGGTGGAGTGGTGGAGCGGTGTGGAGGGGGAACAAGGGTAGGGAATCCCCAAGAATGCCCGCGAGACAGCATGAGGAGGGGGGCGAGGCATTTCAAAGGAGAGAGTGGGCGGAACAGCTGCGTTTTCCGTCTCTTCCGACCGCCTTGCCCGCCCCGCCCCAACGGGTGGTAGATCGGGGACCAGTTGTTTGTCTGAGGTGCCTGCCACTGGACCGCAGCAGCCAGATACACGCCTCTATAACGCAGAGCACGAACTTCCTCGTAGACGGAAACGACGTAAGCTAGGCGAACGGCGAAGTCACGCGTAATTCTTCTGAAACCACTGTTGCAGTTAGAAGAAATTACGAGTGGCCGTCCTTGTTCCTCGTAGCGGGAACAGATTTTAAACACACGCGGAACAAGTTTCAGGCTATCTTGTGGATGGTCACCTTTATATAAAGATAAAAAACTTAACATAAAAATATTTATTGCAAGAAACTATTTCGCGAAATCGAATCGGGTGTCGACAAATAAAGATCGACAGCTGCCAGTGCGTACGAGTCGTCTAAAAAAATATAGAAATATGAACACACACGACACCTTACATTCTCGGGCATATAATCAATTTATTTACATACAAGAATTATTTTTCAGCCTAACAGAAGTGGGCCAGAACATCACCGTCAATTATCATCCATCTGGCTATCAAATATCTGATGCAATGGAGAGACATGAGGTATACAAGAAAATAAAAGACATAGTAAATTCTCCAGTCAAATCTCACATGTTTAGATAGAATTACAAGAAACTTCCCAAAAGCACAATTATACTAGCTAGTGTTCTGCTGTGATAATTATGGGTACATCGACACCTCTGTATCCTTTACATTTCAATACCTTTTAATCTTTCATAAAAATTAAACGAATGCGGTTTGAGCGTACAAAACACGTTACGCAATATTCATGCAGCAATTTAAATATTTTAATGGCGCCATTAAGAGTCGTATCATAATAAAATAACGTGTTACAAGATAAAACCTTATCCCAAGTACAACATTACTCAAGCTTTCTTACCGATGCTTGCCGTTAAATTACAACGGTTGAATAATTTTCACTGCAGTTGCATCACCTGCCACGCTTGATGCAACAAATAGTTGCACTTCCATCTTCCTTCGAAGAAAGAATAATATTCGCAAAATGTGTGTTTAGCGGGATTATTAATTTAATTAGCAATGTTGATCTCTCCATTTTATTTTTAATGTGAATGAAATCGGGCGTTTAATGATTTTAGAGTACCTAATTTGTATAACCATTCCTTGATACTATTGAGATATTTTTACGTGATGATAATATTTTTAAATAAAATGAGATTTAGTACGGTTTATGAGAATAATTACGTACGCAATGATTCTCAGCAACCAGTTAAAATCGCAAAAAATGAATAAATTCTAACAATGCCAAAATTATGATACCCTACACAGCATTCGCTCAAATTCTTACAGAATTCATTCTCAATATCTGCCTATTACATCGTAAAACGAGAAAGAATAAAAAAAATTAAAATATAAGTTAACGACACACTGAATACAAAACATCCCAAACATTTATTTATACCATTTTAAATAAGTATTCTTTTACACCCAAACCGTTCCCGCCAATAAAGTAAATAATAAATAAATGCAAAAATGAAGATAATGAAAAATATCACTCTGATATTTTAAATCCAACATAAATTATTAGAAAATACACCTTTATTAATCTCTAACTCCAAGTTTCCTATAAAAATACGAGATCAATTATTGTCCATTTACACGGTCTCTAAGCACAGTTACATGAACAGTACCCCGCAATTCGGCACCCAAATCGGAACATTTCCACCGTGTTCTTGCAGCTTTCGGTGTGCGAAAAGAAAGCACATCTCGCACTAAAAGGCTGTATTCTTCTGGGGGACGGACACGTAACTACCTTTTGCCGCGCGAGCTATTATTTGTCCCGTTCCTTCGGCGCCAACAGTCACAGAGGGGGCTTTGAATGCACCCGTATGCAGGAGGCCTTCCTTGTCAACTTGAAACCACCTCCTGCCCGGCCGACCGCCTCCTTTGTTGCGTATTTTTTTCCCCTCCTACTCGCGAAACCGGCACGTGCACAGGTTTCCAACGTCAGCTGTTGCCAGACCACTTTTGTAGAGTTCTTCCCTGCTTCACTTCGCCGTTTGCGCGCCATTCCGCGGCTTTCCGACTAGTTCAATACACTTCAGGGCGCTGGTTCGATCGCGGTCGAGGACGTGGTATTTTCGCGCCCATAAAAAAATTCCCTGCACGTCTTCTTTAGAAGGAAAGGAAACCACTTTATATCACGAGTTGCACTGCGCCAAGCAAAAGAATTCAACAATATGCCGTTGTGGGCGAAATTCAGTATTTCTTTCCTCTATTCCAAATTGTTGGTAAAATGATCCAATAGGAGCGGAGAGAATGAGCGAGAGAGGGGGAAGGGAGAGAGGAGTAGTCAACACTACTTTCACATGCTTTTCATTGCAATTCATGTGGTTTTATAGGTTATATATTTTTTTTACATGCTATAAATTTTGAATAATATTAATGCACAACATAGTAATATTGGTAGTACAATATGTTACGCAATGTCTACGGGCACACGGAACGCATTTGAACTTCTCGGGAATCCAATGGCGACTAGAACACATTTTAGAAATGAATTCTACAATGGCTAATTTGTATAATTTCCAACATATTCGGATTAAAAACTACCAATCACTTTCGTAAAAAACAATGAACGTGAAAGAATGTTCCCCTTCTTTAATGACTTTGAATAGATTCGCCGTCTATTACCACCGTTAAATTCTTATTTCCGTAAACAGCATTGCGTTAACAGTAATTTTCTAATCAGTAACATTTGCATCCACCTAAGTCGGCCTTTAAATACTATTTCTCTAAAAATTACTCATTTATGTGGATTTGTTGACATATTTGTTCGACCCTCATCAAATGAAATTCCAAAGAAAACTCCTCAAACACGCGACGTGCAATACCTTCTTAAAACTTACTTCATTGTGACATCTGTATTTATGCACATTTACTATTTCAGTATTTATTACGCTGTTACTCGGTTGTTATACACACACACACACACACATCGACAACACACTGAATTCGGTTTTTAAGTGGGATGGCGTCTTTGCACTGGATTCGTTTCTCACGAAATAGAAAACTATCGTTATAACTATGGTTTCAGCTGCTAGATACATTCTTCAGTTAGTTGCTTCGTTGTAACCAAAGCAGACAACATCCCCTGCCAGCATCTGCTCCAGGTGTCCGGGATTCCTTTCAAATCTTTCAAGTGGCTGTTGAATGCTCATTGCCTTTCTGCGTTCTGACCGCCATAAATTCACAATAGGTCATAACAAGTAATCGCAAAGACGAAGGTCTGGTAATATCCAGACCAATGTCTAGTGTAGATTTTTTATCAAAAATATTTCTGGAACATTTATTTAACGATAAATCAATCGCGAATACAGTCACTTAACCTTAAAAAATGTCCTTTCAACACTGTCATTCAAATAACGTTGCAAATCTTATTTATATAATTTCTCCTTCTTTAAACCTCCTTTAAACCAAGTTTTAGAAGATTTACTTTTTAATTCGTTTTATGATGAATTGAAAATATTGATATCATAAATAGAAAGTCAGAAGTATCGGGCCTTTGGAGACCTTACAACCTTCGATAATCCAGTTCAGGTAGTAAAGCATTGTAATTAACACTTTATGGTCAGTAAGGGAGAATTCAATGCGATGAAAGACAAAAGTCGTCATAAGACGCAGCCATACATCAAAATAGATGTAAAATTTAAAGATGGCAATGAAACAGGAATAAAAACATCGTTCGTTCTGGAATGAAAGTTCAAAAACAAGATTTTTTTAATGGCTTCAGAAGACAGTAACTTCGCGAATCACAGGAACTAGAAATGGAAGTATTTTCACATCGTCAAACTAATAAATTTTGTTTGCATTGCCAACAACTAACGAAGAACTGAAGTACATGAACACTCGTCTTCATTCACCCACTTTCATGAGATGTTTTCAAGGGAAAAAAAAATTTATCTCGAGCTTTACCCCAACTGCTCCAAGAGTTATTTTCAGCCGAAAAATATATTACGCAACTATCAGACCGAAATCTGTTTTGCACCGCTGGTAGGCCCGGATTAACGTCCTACGGGGGAAACAGATTTCCGACAAACCCTTCGTTCCTTTTTTTCCACTCCTTTTTTACACCGCCCCCCCCCACGCTCCCCATCCACCACGGCGCCCGACGCTGTTTTCCTCCAAAACATAGCCAGGGGGCAGCGCCGAGGAAGGGGAAGACCCGAGGACGGGCAGGGTGCGAGAACGCGTAAGCACGAAGAAAGGAAAAGCTACGGAGGAGGAGAAGGCAAAAAGAGGTCGTGTGTAGCGGACAAGGGTTACGTGTTTTGTGCAAGGAAAACTCGTGCTGAAAGAATTCCGGGTCACATACAAAAACACGTTGACAAACAACTGACCCTTTCACTGAAATAGACCAGCTGAATATAAGTTAGGAATAGAAAAAGGATGATGAAAAGAAGAAACTGAAAAGGGAGAACATAAAATGACAGTTCGGCAGGTGTCAGTCATAATGTGAGTTTCAAGATTAAATAATTACAAATATATAGCAAGATAAAAACAGAAGCGAAACAAAATACTTTAAGACTTTTTGTGGCTAGTACATAGCATAAGCAAAAGTCGCGGCATGAGGAAGCATTAGGAGCATCATATGCCCTAAAAACTAGTAAGCAGTGCTAATGGAAAGAAGTAAAATAAAACGGTAGGGTTACCAGGCTAATCAGGGATGATTGAAACAATACTCAATGCGACAAAAATCAACTTGACAAAGCCATTCCACCGGATAATTGGTTTAGGGAACAATTATGTTCGAAAACGGTGGCCGGCGTGAAGGCGGGAAGTGGCCCGGGGGTGGTCGGGAGGCGGTGGCGTTGAGGTAGGAGAGTTCAGACATGAAGGGGACGACGCGTCGGTGGGGACGAATGGGCCCGTAGCAGAACGGCGCAGGAGTAAGAGGACGAAGAACCTACGCCAGGTTGGTGGACACGAGAGAGAGAGAGAGAGAGAGAGAGAGAGAGAGAGAGAGAGAGAGGAGAGAGAGAGAGGGGGGGGGGGAGGGAAGGGGGGGTAATTGGGAGGAGTGCCGGGAGCAGAGGGGAGCGGGGTCGAACGAGGCGGGCGCGAGGTAATGTGGGAGAGCGGGAGAGGGCGACAGCGGGAACGGAGGGCTAGAACGGGGCTGGAGTGAGGGTGAGAGGGAAGGCGGGAGCGAGGACGAAGGTGAGGGCAGGAGCAAAGGCAGAAAAGGCGGGAGGGCGAGAGAGAGAACGGGGCCGGAGTGAAGGCAGTAGCGAAGGCGACATTGGAAGGGGGTGGGAGCGAAGTCAAGGGAAGCCGGAAGAGGGCGGAGCGGAAGCGGAGGCGGAAGCGAGAGCGGGAGCAGGGGCGGGAGCGGGGGCGAGAACAGACTGGGAGCGGGAGCAGCAATGGAGCGGGGACGTGGGCGGGGGCAGGAGCGGGGTCGGAAGCGGGGACGAGAGCGGGCACGAGGCGGGTGCAGGCGGGGCAGCGGGGGGCGGGGGCGGCGGGGGGAAGGACTTTCGTTGGCCGCGGCCAGATTTGGATCCCGATTGCATTAAACTCGGCGCCTTAAATCGATTACGTCGCAGTCGCCGCCTGCCGGCTCCTCGCTCGTCGCGGCCACCGCCGCCGCCTCCGGAACAAATCCAGTTTGCGCGTTTCCGCGCAGGGACGCGCGACGCGCAGGCACGGGCGGAGGGGCGGGCGGAGTCGGGGCGATGGGCAGAGGGGCGGGGCGAAGCTAATGTAGGAATGACGGGGGTAGTGCAGCACCGAGTGGTATAGGATGCGGCAGAGTGGGAGGGCTACGGCGGGGCCGCGCAGAGGCAGGTCGGGACGGAACGTGCTCGGTCTGGCCGAACGATGGAAATGTCAGAATAGGGCGGGGCGGGGTGAGAAGAGACAGGCGAGCGGCTGGGCGTGGAAGGCCAGGGGCAGGCAGGGTAAGGTGTGGAAAAACTGGGCCAGGGGCAGGGAAGAGCGGGGCGTAGCGGTGCGGGACGGGGCGGGGCGGGGAGGGGCGGGGCGGGGAGGGGCAGGGCGGACGGTGCAGGACGGGTAGGGTGAGCCGGAGCGGAACAGGACCGAGAGAAGCAGGACGAGACCAAACCAGACCAGACCAGACCAGACCAGACCAGACCAGACCAGGCCAGGCCAGGTCAGGTCAGGTCAGACAGAAGGCAAAGCGACGCGAGGCGTCAGGGCAGGCAGGAGAGGTGAGACGAGACGCGATGGGACGGAGAAAGACAAATGAGGATAGGGAATGGAGAAAGGCGATAAGTCTACAACCCTGCTAGACAATGTGGTGAAGGCCGAGCGAAGCAACGAGGGAAAGGAGGAAGAGGAAGCAGGGAGAGGCAAAAGGGTGCCCGGGGAGGGGGAAGGAAAGCCCATCGTCGCGAATTATTCGCAACAGGCCCGTCCGCAACGCGACAGCCACATCGCTTCCCTCCTTGGGCGCGCAACCTTAGGGACAGGCCTCTCCAACTTCGTTACTGCACACGGCCGAATCCACTGGAGCGCCATTCGGAGCTGCAGAGACGGTTCTGCTGCGTCGATTTCAACTAGCCCCGCCCCTAAAACGATTGTTGGTCCTCTAAATTCTATTAGATTCGTTCACTGTGAACACCAGTGAACTATAAACAACACAGAGCTTGAAAACGGAATACAAAGCCGATTTTCGCATTAATGAAATGTGTTTCAAACGGTAAGAAATTGAAAGGCACTATCCTACACATTACGTTAGTGGTTTTCATACAGTGTGTCGAACCACAGCAGTGTGTTAAAGTTTACTTGATTATAGCGCGAAAATAATTTAACAATGGAAATATGAACAAATTAAAATTCAATACTTCCAAAACTACACAATTGAATTACAAGTCGACCAATGAAAAGTGATCAATTAATTTTATTTGCAAATTGAAGGGAAATGCCTATTTTCTTTTGGAATCAATAGTTAAAAACGGCGAGGAATTCCAAACACCCGTAATCCTGCAACCGCAGAAGACCATGAAAACCATCAATCAGCCAATACTGAAATTCCTCGTTCACTTAAGTATATTGTTAAAAAAGAAATAGCAAAAAAGGTAGCCTCCAAATGAATACCTTATACAGACAGGTTTGGTTTTACAATAGGGGTTACTATGTTCCCATGACGAAACAGTGTGTCGCGAGCCAAAAATGATTAAGAAACCCTGCATTATACACCACCACTTCGCGGTACAGCAACTGCAACAAATGACTCACACTAAACGACTTTCGGGCAGAATGTCGACTGACTGCTGGCTATTTCCGAGCAATGAAATTCCCTTAATTTATTCTGGTTTTCCATTATTTCCACAAAACAGCAACCCTGTCATAGCAGGATGGCCAGTACATCCTTTATAAATTTCCCTTACTTTTCCTGGTTTTCCCAAGAATTTTTAAAATTTTCACTGATAAGATTTGTGCAATATTTCAAACAATTGAAAGAAAAATTAATGCAAGTATGAAATTTATTTGTTACCTCTCTGCTTTCGCCATGATAAAGTACTAATTAAGAGACTCAAAAAACATAAATTGAGGAACAGATAATGCTGTATTCTTTAGTATAGTAATAATATCTAGTTTTATAACATTTCAAAATTTCCCCTCCTTTCTAAAGATTCTTCCATAAATTCCCTGATTTTTTTCTGACATTTCCAGACCAAATGGAATTCCCTGATTTTCCCAGTTTTCCAGAAAATAACCGCCCTGTATAGTTACGGACCCTCGAATCATTAAATCCAGTCCCGCACGTACCCCATCTCCTGCAATGTCCGCCAGCACTGCAAGTTAGGCTACAAACCCACCCGCAGCGCCATCACAGAACAATGAAAAAACAAAACACGTCCTTTGAAGATGCCACATCAAAGTGGGAATCTTTCCGAAGGACGAAGCAACGTTGAGTGGCGCCAAAAGGAGAAAAAAAATCCCTCTACAACGCGACATAGAAAAAAAGTCTCTATCAGAGCGCCGGCGTCCGCCACAAAGTGCCATTGGCGTCCGTGTAACACACGCCCCGCGCCGTTTTACGTCGCGCGGGCATTGTGTCCACCTCTGCGTGTAATGAAGCGCCCGCTCCAGGGCAGATAAGGGTTATTGAAAGTGCACATCACTCGCGCCCGCCGCTACGTCACGCCGCTGAACGGCCTTGCAACAACGGCCGCGGCGGAGCGCTTCAATCGGTACAGAAACGGTGCATCCTACATCAACTGAATTATGGTTTAATTAAGAAACAAATGCCCCCCCCCCCAAAAGATCCGGTGGCCGAGATCTCTAAGGCAGTACTGTCATAGCGATCTCGGACCGAAGGATCGCGGGTTCGAGTCCCGCCTCAGGCATGGTTGTATTTGTGTTCGTCCTTGACCCCTTATCTCCATATCGTTTCATCTTTATAGTTACCATAACGTTAACACCAATAGTGGCCGCTAATGACCTAAATGTTGATGCGACCACAAGTAAAAAAAGCAAAAACGGTTACCGAGCAGCTGTAAAAATTATTTTCGCTTGGATTGATACTGATGTTGAGAAAATATGAAACGACCATTGGTTAACACTCTGATATTGATGAACTTACGAGGTAACCAAAAAGGCATGGCAACTATATTTTTAATGCAGGCCGGCAAAAAAATTAAAATTAACATTTTGAAGACACGATTCATTCCAATGCTTAATGTTAGTTTTATGAATAGGATAGTCAGATCCCTATCATATTTGAAAAACAAAACATGAAACATCAATCATTCTTTTCAAATATGCTTATTTCTAGGAATAACATCCAAATCACAAATACTCATGTATAGTTTGTTAGGTCCTAAATTACACATATTACTTCAAAAAATGTACTGAAATATGTATCCAATGTAATAGATATAGAGCTTTGTACCTGTTCTTTCGTTGCGATACCGTTACATTAATGGCAACGCACATTGCATAGCACAGCATTGTCCAAAGGAGAACTCTCATCTGCTACTGAGCACTAAGAAATATTCGTTGCTTCAAGTACACGTAGTGTGATATCTACATGCTCCCGGAGAAACTACCATACGCTGCAAACGCTGCGGAAACGCCATAATACTCAGTCGTGCCATAAGAGAATTTTCCAATCTCCTGTATCATTAAAGTGACTGTTTTTTATGTATCCAAAATTGTACTTGCTGTAATCACGCTATTCATTACGATTTTATACGTCATATCCACGCATTAAAGTGATCTACCTGCTAAAAATGTACGCACATTCGAAACAAGTGAAATAGCGCCAAAAAAGTACGCAACAATGTTTATCGATGAGTAATTTCTCTCGTATTCCGGAAACGAAAGAAGCAATCTTGCCTTTTTAACAATGCAACAGAAACAACGATTTTTTAACTTCTCTAAAAAAAACTCTCCCAAAGGAACCGAGGAAAAGAAGCAATTAAACACTCACCCTCGGCTCTTTGCCAGGGTTCGAGCGACTTCCAGACTTACCTGCAACAAAAAAAAAGAGACAGTAAATAAAATGAATTAATTCCTTCAGCGCAGAAACTCATCAAATAAAGTGGCGCAACAAGAAATCCTATTAAAACTCTGCTGCACAACTTGTGTGAATCTGGGCAGAAAGACACTCCACGTTACAAACAATTACAAATCTCCGAGGACATTTCACGTTCTCATTTCCTTCAAGATCATTTTTAAGAAGAATATGTACACTACAATTCTCTGAGAGACTAAAATAAGTAAACATATGTTCCGTACTGACACCGCATAGAGTCAAATCTAAAGAATAGTTTTCAAATGAAAAATTTAATAAATACATAAATAATGAATAAATGAATGCGAAAGTATATACATGTGAGGTGCGCAAACATTGCACTATTCTTGGGCATATTTGAACATAATTTTTTTTTTTTTTGAGTCAGATAAAATGAATGAAAACAATCAACAGGTTTTGCAAACACTTTAAATCAATGGATACTTGAAACTCTCAACTTAAATGCAACAAAATGCAGATCTATAAATTGGAAACACGAAGGCACAGAATTTCATTAAAGTATGAACCAATACAGAGTACTAACATCGTAGGACTAGTAATCTTTCAAGGCTATGTTGGTGCTACGCGCAAATACTACCGTAAACCAACTAAAGCCTCAACTCCACTCCAAATTACTTGAAACTATTGAAAAAAGTGAAACATGCGTTGATCTGACGAAAATGTAATTATCCGTTCACTTCCACAAAAGAGAAACGGTTGTATATAGAAGTCAACAGCAACTAAAACTAAAGCTTAACAAGACGAATACTAAAAAATTAATAAATACCTTAAGTTGATTCCTTGCTTATTTATATTTTAGTGCAACTGAATAGCAGCTTTTCATGAATTAGCCGTTTACAACAGCATTCGATTAATGGAATGAAATGTACGTTATCGTCGACAGCTCATAATCGACTAAATAACAGCATTGGTAATGATGTCACTTTGAATTATAGCAAAACAATACCTAAGTAATACGCTACTCAATAAACCCCAGCTCCACGAACGCAGACACCGACAAAACGCATAAAAAAGACGAACTCGTATTCCGCCCAGTCGATTAAGAAGTCTCGCCCCATTTACGTCACCCCGGCGCAGGCCGATTATTGCGGGACGCCGCCACAACAGGCGCGCCCTGTCACAAGTCGCTGAGCACATTGTTCCACTAAATTCCAACGTGCGCCGGCACCACCCGCGAGACAAAGACGCGAATCTGAATAGGCTGTCGGCCCCGTCCCCAACGCATCCCAAAAACGCAAATGACCCCGTCGGACGCGTGCTCGGGCCGGCCGCCCGCCGCGAGTAATTCGGTTAGCGCAGGGGTCGGCAACGCGCGGCCGGAGACACCATCTCACTCGGCCCAAGGGCCTCTCTACTGCGTTTCGTCTACGAAGAAATTAATCATGGGTTTTGGGGCATTGAAGCAGGCGTCCAAGATACAAGCCCACGCCTTACATCGACTGGCCTTTCCAGAACTGATCTTGTATCGATTGATAGCGATTCCGGGAGCGTCAACTGTTAAGGTCATTAGTCCCGTATGTGTAGTGTATGTTTTCCTCAGGGTGTGGCAGTGATCTCTCGCAGGATGGTGAGATCCGGCGCCTATCAACGGTAGCTAGCAGGATAGCCCCAACCAGTATCTCCCACCAGCCGGGCACCGCCCCAGCCGGGACAAGCTCCAAGCTCCCGACTGGCGTCCCAACAAGTGTGATAGTGTAGTGCATGTAAGTGCAGCTGAGAGGGTAAAGATAGAACAAAGAACAGGTAGGGAAGATCGCACGCTCTCCGCGACCTGTTTGTTTCTGTATTGCTCTAGCGTTCGCCTGATGTTGATCGAAGAAACCTACCGAGCACAGTAGTCGACCGCTAGAATTCTCCTCCATACAGGGGCTGAACTCGACCTAGCTATGTAGCGACCTAGATATGTCGAAAATCATTCCACCGGGACTGGAACCCTAGTACATCCCTGACAAAGGCACTACAATGGCATTAGTTGATGCCTTGGGCCGGTATTATTGGGGGTTTGGCAATGCGGCCCTCGGTTACGAAAAGGTTGCCGACCCCTGGGTCAGAGCCTCGCGTCGCGTCGCGTCCCGTCCCGTCCTGCGGAAACTGATTTAGGGCCCGCGAATCTGCGTTAACGCAGAAACGTCCCAGCAGCGACCGCGCCGCGCACTACGTAATGGGGCGCCACAAACGGCGTTAATGAAGCGGCGAAAGGACACGTCAGAAACACGGGACACGGGAGAATAACAAGGAGGGAGGCTTCAAGAATTGAATGTGCCGGAGAGTGACATTCCAACGCGAGTTTGGATAAGTGTTGGAGAAACAATAGGCGAGAGGAAAAAGTTGCGTTCCATGGACTCCGCACTCTTGCACCTGTACAGTGATAGTTCTGTTGACTTGAAGTTGAACAATTCCATTAAAAATGTTACAAATTTTCAATTAAAAAGACAGCTCATCAAATACGTTGAAGAATAATTCAAAAGCTTCCACATTTTGCTGCATCTGTTGCTAATTCTCGAAGCAAAACTTTCAAAAGGAAATTCATCAAGAAGGTATTCGTGAAGGGACGGGGCAGGCAGGCGACCGCGGTGCGTGACAAAAAACATATAGGGCGGAACTGCAGCTACGCATAATCGACGAGAGAGCGATAGCGGGTGGGTAAAGTACGCGCGAATGGGCGCAGATACGAGTAGATAGACGGACGTAGGCGAAGATTAGTGAGAGGCGACGAGGGAGAATGTGTGTGAGCGCGGGTAAAGCGGGCTTTCACACGCATTTGAGCGAGGGAGCGGGCCTCCAAGTCGGTGAGTAAGCCGATGAAAAAGCGGCGAACAAGCGGCGGATGGGGAGCAGACGAGCAAGCGGCGTCAGAGAGGGTTGGGCGGGGATCTGGGTCAGGGAGGGCTGGTGTCAGAGAGGGAGGGCTGGTGTCAGAGAGGCGGGCGGTGCCGGGGGGCGGGCTGGTGTCAGGGAGGGCGGGCTGGTGTCAGGGAGGGCGGGCTGGTGTCAGGGAGGGCGGGCTGGTGTCAGGGAGAGCGGGCTGGTGTCAGGGAGAGCGGGCTGGTGTGAGAAAGCGGCTGTGCGGCGGCCGAGGGGCGAGGGGAGTGAGGATGCATGGCCGCAGATGAGCGCTCTTCCGAGCCGGTGAACCTGCCACAGGCCGCACGTGCGACCTGCGGTGGCGTTTCCGCGGCGGCTCAGCTCGGTCTAGGCCACATCAGCACGCATGGGAGCATGCGTTCTGCGTTTGAGGCGAACAACGCTCTGCGTGCCGTGCCACGTGCGTTGGCCTTGTACTAAATACGAGGGGATTGTTATCGCGAAAGTCACAGCAACACTTCTTTCTCATGATTAGGATGTATCCTGAAAGGGACCTGGCATGATCTAAAATTTGGACTCATATTAACACAGAAATATTAAAGATGTAATCGAAACTGCACTAATATGGTGTCCGATAATTTCGCGGGACCACGTGCAGAAAAATTATCAAATCAGAAGTTTTTCGGCTCTTCCCCTCCCCCCTGGCGTTACAGAAGCACAAAATAAGAAATATGAAACGCTCGTGAGAAATTGTGTTTATTATTTTAATGCCAAAATTTAAATCAAATAAACCGTGTATATGTGCGTATTACTTTTTTGTTAATGATGAAAATGGTAGTGCATGTACTTACTGCTTCGGCACACTTTCGGACACACAAACCCCAGCAATGAAACGCGAGAGCACTTTGTATTAAGTACTAATATGAATTTTCGAAGTGCGGGAAAACACAAAACAATAAATCGTGATACAAAGGGGATATTAACGAAAAATAAATAAAAATAATAGAAAGTACAAGTAGGTGAAAGAAATGAAAGGGATGTCGATACATATTAAAGAGGAAACTACGATGGAAACTTCAAGAAGGCTGCACAGCACAGCACAGCACAATCTCATCTCATCACATCACATCACAAATGTACAGAAATGTAAAATATATTATCTGTCCACACACATACTTCCCACGGCGTCCTGAAATGCTATTCACATGACCACGCCCCTCTCAAACTGTAAAATTCTGAAGCTTTCCTACCTTTTGACAAGAGTCTACTGCCACGCAGCATATTGTTAGTATGTAAACAAACTAGAAAGATAGTAGGCATACTTTTCTGGAAGCTGTGTGATAATAACAGTATTTGATGAAGTTTTTATTAGTACAAACATCTGATCACCGCACAACTAAGTAGTAGGAGCAAGTGAAGGTTCATGCAAAGTCATTTCCTGTTATTACAAAGCTAACCCGCTCCCATGACCACGACCCTAATAGTACTTCGGCCATTTACATACAATGATGTAGAGCACAATGGTGTGTATAAGAAAAATAAACAGAAGGGTGTTCACTAGTGTTTAGCTCGCAGTTCTTCAGAGCATCCTTATTGCCTGACCTATTTAATACGTTGCAAGAGATCGTTTTTGTTGTTTCCAGCAAGTATAGAGGATTTTGAAAAAATTATATCTTCATAACAATATTTCTTTTGTGATTTATTCCCGCTTGCATTTTTTTAAATACACCCAAATTCCCTTCCTATGCATTATCGTATAGTTTTGCAAGCATTAATACCAATTCTGATTCCTATTTGTCAATTAGAATTAGTTATTGCTCAATACTATTCATGTTGAGTCCCAAGAGCATGCTGGAAATAAAGGAAATTATTCTCAATGCCAACCATTTTGGAGCACAGTCCCCATTCCTTTATGTTGTTCTCTCGTCTTCATGTTACAAGTTAAGCCTCCTTTTCCGTTTAAGTAAAATAAATTACAAATATATTTCAATTATGTTCCAGAGTTTCACAGGTCTCTGATAAAAAATATTGCAAATATTTAACATCTTCAATACTTATTAAATGTTCGGATATTTTGTATTTATAAATAACATAACAACATGAGCATACTGCACTTTAGTCATATTGGAATTCGGAATCAAATTCAAAATGTGACCGCATTCGTTAATCGACTGAAAGTACTAAGGCTGTGTGATACACCTAAGTGCAAAGATGCACGATAATGATATACTGGGTTTGCAGTACTGCGGTCAGGCAATTTTCGAAAGTGAAAGTTGGCTATCTACGGAATATAGCCAATTTCCTTAACAAACGTGCCTTAAAAAACATGCCCTCACTTCAATTTATAAGGCGGGATGGTGGATTGATTCCACATTCTCCCTTAATCTTGAAAGATTCAGGAAAGAAGAATGAGAAGGAAGAAGAAGCAGAATAAGGAAGAAGAACAAGGAGGTGGAAGAAGGAGGAGGAGGAGGAAAAAGAATAAGGAGGAGGAAGAGGTAAAAGAATTAGAAAGAAAAATAATGAGAAAAAAGTATGAGGAAAAATAACGAAGAGGAAGAACGAGGAGGACGAAGAATGAGGTGGAAGATGGTCCGGCCTGCAGTTGCTGGGTGGGCCGAACGAAGCGTCACGTGTGCAAGAGTATTCGAAGGGATCCGAGTCGCAGGCACCCCGCCGCGAGGGGGGCTGACCTCGTTGTCCTGCCCTACGCCTTGGCCCCGCTGCAGCTGCAGCCGGCCCCCTCCCATTGCACCTTGACCAGCCTCAGCAACGGGAGCTCGCGTCTGCGTCAGGCCGGGTCAAGTAAAGGTAGCGCCCACAAAATACGGCCGGAAGCTACAGGACGAGGAAAAGCGACAAGGATTGTTCGTTTCTTTTATCCTACGATTCCAAACTTTGTGTGTTTGAAATGATTTTCTTGTAATATTTTCTTCTTTCAGGGAGCGATGAAATGACAAAAAATTAAATCATTCGTTATGCATTTATTGAAATATTCGACAAACGGATAACTGATTTTTTTCTGGAACACATTTTTATCGTTCAACGAGGAAGGCGTCGGAAGTTCAAAATGCCTCATGGCGCCCGCCTTCTACCAAGAATTCGCGGTAGAAAATACTCGCCGTGTAACTGGGTCAGTAAGCACTTCCACATACGAATATCGCTGGTTCAATTCCAGAGATCCTTGAAAAGACACCCCTGTACTGTGAGGCAGGTCGACGAGGCACACATAGATGCAGCGCATGAATAATTCGAAATGCATCGAAATAGACGCCCCGGCGGCAGGCAAAGGCTGAGGCGGCACTGCGCGCAGCAAGGAGCACCACCATCACCATCGCTGTTGCTGCAGCCTCTCCTGCAATCGCCGCTTCCGCCTACACCGCCACCTCTACTGCTGCCGCCGCCACTCCCACTGCTACAAAGCTCCCTTCATCCACCGCCACCCTCCCCTTTCCTTCCCCGCCGTTGCCACCATCACCATCTCACACCCCTACGTCGTTGGCTTCACCATCACCCTCCCCGCAATAGCTCCCCACCACCCCGTCCGCCTCCGCCCCCTGCCTCTCGTTCCACCGCCCCGCCCCCTCCAGCGCCGACGCCGAAGCAATCGATACGCAGCGTTATGCAACGCGCGGGGCTCGATCGCCGGAACCTGACGCCGCCCCGGCGCCGCCCGCTCAGGCGCTGAGGCGGCCGCTTTTACGCTGATGAGCCTCCGCCTCGGCGGCGACGTAGGACGGTGGGCGGAGGCGGGGGCGGCGGCAACAGTGAGAGCAGCGGTGGCAATGAGCGGTGGGCGGTGAGCGGTGGCGGTGGGCGGTAGGCGGTGGGCGGTGAGTGGTCGGTGGTGTCGGTGGGCAGTTGGTGGCGGCAGGAGAGGGGGGGCGGCGAGGGCGGCGCGGGGAGCAACCAGGAGAGAAGGGTGGCTTAACCTCGCCAGTGACGAGCGCTCTCGCTTTCCACTTCTGGATGTGAAGATTAGGTCGTTAGGGTTCCCAAAGCGCTGGGGATACGAAATAGTTTTGCCGGTCCGTTTTATCAGCGTCATAACAAAGCGTTTGATTAAAACTGTTTGACTGAGTCAGTTCTCAGAGGTTTATTCAGGATACCTGTCATCCTAATTTAATAATAATAATAATAATAATAATAATAATAATAATATAATAATAATAATAATGGCTATATAATAATAACCTCGGAACTGTCGGAATCTGTCTTGCTCTCACGCCCAATTTCTATCATTGTAACCACTATAATGGACATCATGTCACATCATCACGATTCTTGTTGTATTACATCGGATGTCCTGTGTTGTGGAAACCCCTCGAGCGTCTTTGGAATGTTCAGTAGGTTCAGTACTATGGCCATCATACCTATGGCCTCACCCGTATATTTTAATCCACATGCACGAAAAAGTCCTAACTAAAACGTTTAACTCCCACACCATCAGAGCTATCTTAAAACAAACTAAATCGCAGCAATTAAAGACTGGCGCTCGGTCCTTAGATTGACTTTGTTTTTATGAGCATCTACGGAATAAATGCTAGGACCGTGCAGATGGTGGTGAATAAATGATTAAATAACTACGAGTAGTAGGTCTGCTGAGTTTGGGCAGGTAGTCGGCAATTCCCTTCCGTGCCAAAGTAAAAAGAAAAGAGCGTTACCGTACGCGGATATCGAACTCACAGGGCTCGCCTCCCTGCTATCGAACAACGCGGCAACCCTTTGTGGCACAGGAGCAGACAGAAATAAAATAATTGGAGAAAAGTCTTTGACGAAGATTTATCGCAAATCGGACGTATCTTTGAAACGAGAAACTACATGATTTGCGGGTACGCTGCAATGGCCGCGCTCATAGGTCAAGCGTCGACAAAGAACAAACGCGAGCACAGAGCATGCACAGCGCGCAGAGCCAGCGAGCGGGGACGGAGAACTCGTGCGGGGAGCCGCAACGGGGCACGCGGGGAATGGAACGATGGGCGAGAGTGGGGAAACCCTATTCGGGGACCGAATAACAAGAAGTTGAAGCGGATCGCATGGACGAGGGAAGGGCAGGAGGAAGGGGAGGGGAAAGAGCGGGGTGGGGGGACACAAGGTGGGGCGAGGAAGAGCGGAACGGTGAGTGGAAGAGCGGGGCCAGATGGGACAGAGAGGAGAGTGACAGAGCAGAACGGGGCGGGGCTGAACGAAGCGGGGCGGAGCAGGCCGAAGGGAAGCAGGGCGGCCTAGGGAGAAGCGGGACAGAGCGAAGTGAAATAGGCGAGCGCAGAGCGAAGCGGAGCGCGGCGGATCAGAGCGGAGCGGGGTAGAGCGGAGCGGGGTAGAGCGGAGCGGGGTAGAGCGGAGCGGGATAGAGCGGAGCGGGGTAGAGCGGAGCGGGTAGAGCGGAACGAGATAGAGGGGAGCGGGTAGAGCGGAGCGGGGTAGAGCGGAGCGGGGTAGAGCGGAGCGGGGTAGGAGCGGAGCGGGGGAGAGCGGAGCGGGGGACAGCGGAGCGGGGTACAGCGGAGCGGGTACGAGCCGACCGGGCCCGGGGCGGCGAGGAGAGCGCGGCCCGATTTTAATATCCGCGCCGCGGGGGCAAACAGAGCAGCAAAACAAACAGCGCCGCCCAATTTATCAATGCCTATCGCCCCGCCCGCTATTAAATTCGCGACCGCCCGGGGCGAGCGGACAAGAGGCGGCGGGCAGAGAGCGGGCGAGCGAACGTATGGCAGTTGTAATAGCGCGCAACCGGAGTGGGGAGGTCATATTAAGGGCGAACGCATAGGCAGGAGTCGAATAGACGCGTAGTGTAAGCCGATGCTGTTTGGCTGTTGGAAAATTTAAAAAGAAGGAAGAAACGCCGAGTAAGTAATACAAATTCTTTAACAATATATACATTCATTTTTATATCTGATTTATCATTACGTGAGATACGGTTCAGTAAATGCTGAGACAATTTAAATAACGCACCGTTCAATGCTAACATGCCAAGAAACTGACAACTTGCAGAGAAACAAAGACAAAAAAATAATATTCAGTTAAGGAAAGTATTTAATATAAATAAGTATATAAAGAATAACATTTGTACATTACCACAAATACATGGCAGACATCTATTATTTCTATTATTGTGTTTCTACGATTACAAATTACTTACGAAGAAATATACGGATTATTTTATTATTTATCACATTATTTTCAGCTTTCGGATATTGATTACAATGAACAAGACAGAGAAACTACACCTTGAAACTATTGTTTTGTATAAGAAAAGGACATTTACACACGTATATTTATATATTCTAAAATTGTACACAATTAACTCCTTAATACTCACCATAAACTAATCGCAATACCGCACCCTAGGCGTCATTGTTTTGAACAGCAAAACGAAAATTCTTTCAATTGAATAAATAAGAAAGAAGTTTCAAAGCCCCTACGGCATTATTATTATTATTATTATTATTATTATTATTATTATTAAGCATATTTTCAAACACCTAGCGCCTAACTAGCGCGAAACACCAAGCATGGGTTCAAACACCAGTTCCATAAAGTTGTCTATGCAAAGGAGCGGCCTCCCTTGGAAGACGCGGCATGTGATGTGGCCTTTCCAAAGATATGAGAACAATATTTCTTAGAATGAAAGGCGGACTATTTCGAATTAATCATCATACAATGCTGTTTTACACATTCCCATTAGTTCTAATTATTCGACAGTGCTTAACATGTTCTATTAATGCATTTTTAAACAATATTCATGACTGATAAATTTCAAGAAGCCCGTAACATTGGAACGACGAACCTATGTAATGGCGAATCCACACATTCGGCATTCGCCGAGCAGCGAGCTACTGCTCACCCAATCCAGAACATCTGTTGTGTTCGGCAATGTCGCTTCCTTTATGTGTCCAGAAGACTGTCACGCGGCGAGCACCGACTGTTCGTCTCTCGGCAAATAGCAAATAACTCGTCCACACCTCTTGGGATTCGGCAAGCGGTTGCTCGCTACTCGCCGTGGAGCCGCACCAGGGCACGCCTACGCTTCGGAAGAGCGAGCCAAAGCACTGCCTGCCCCACGCACCCTCAAGGACTGCAGGCGACGCGGCTGCCTTATCAGCGGGAGCTCCGAGGAGAGCGATTAGAAGAAGCAGAGGACGGCCCAAGGGCGGCCAAGGGAGGCGCACGCCCGCACAGACCTAGATTCCGACAGAGCATCTTCCCAACTTCGTCAACACTGGAAAGACACAATGGTTCGGGATGCGGGTAGGGAGGAGATAGGCAATTGTCAAGTGGATACATTGAGTAAGAAACAAAAGTGTGATAAAAACTACTATCATGTATAACATAAAAATTTTGTCAGATATAATCGGCAGGATGTGGACGAGGGAGGTGTTGGTAGTAAAGAGAAGATCCAAAAATAGGGAAAGGAGGAATGAAGAGAATCACCACCGCCAAAGAACAGACAACTTCAAAAGACGTCATATTTCATACATATTTAGATACCGATTTTACCCACATAATATTTTCTCTGTAAATATCAGACAAACTGTAAAATACACAGTATACGTGTGTGCAATCTTTACTACTTAAAAAATTTCATATATGACTTTAATCAGAATTATAGGATTCATATTAAGTAATTAACAATTTGTAACGCAGTTTATACTGTGAGTTCCAATTGGGAGTAAAATCAACAATAAAAATATGTACCGGAAGGAAACACTTATCTGTTTGTCAGTTTTCTAATAAATACATAACGAACGATTTTGTGTCAAACTATACCCTTTGCGTTCGATAATTTCCTCAAAGAAGAAATTATCACAAGAAACGCTAATTTCAAACTCCTTCAGGTTAGGAATCATGGGACAAAAAAACAAACAACATCAGCATAAATTAGAAATTAAAAACATGCTTAACAATAAGAGATAATACGTTCGTAAATCAAGTGCTTCTACTATAGCATCCAAAGTAAGTCACTCTAAATAAGTAGCAAGTACAGCAAACTTGTAGTAGAACGACGAAGCTCAAAGTAGCGGTGAGGAGATATATGATCTAAATTTGCATTGGTTATGTTTTTGTAACTTTCATGAACGCGATTTTAATTAAAGCCGTGAATAAAGCACTAAGCGAAATCAGAAATTATACGCCAGTCTGTAGTTTATTTCCGAGTACTGTGCAAAAAAATCAATTGCACGCGTCACAAATTGAATAGTCTTCATTGAAACTTAGGCTCATCTGTAGTGACATAGCGCTGTTGACAATCAAAGTATGGCGAGCATTTATACGACCGACAGGTATCTGCAGCGATATGTTTGACCCATACGAATTCACACTACTGTTTTCGATTAATATATTGAAATTTCAAAATATTACCCTGGCAATTGTACTGGACGTACTGTTAAAGCAGAAAATTCCTGACAATCATTATCGCTAACTAATATTGTCCGCAGTGGCGGCTCGTTAAGGTTCAATAGAGCCTCTGCTCCCATAAATCCGAACAAATGTGGGTCATTTATAAATAATATTAATACTTACACCATACAAGAAAAGAATGTTTTGATCCAAATTATTTTAAGCCTTTTCTTCTTGCCAAAAAAGCCTTTCTTCTTTCGTACATGAGCTATCCTTAGCGGCGCATATTCTGGAATGCATCCTTACGCGCGGAGGGAAAGACAACTGTGACAATATGCAAGTAAGCTCTATCAACTTTCAGGAAGATAAAACTTAATTGATACTACTAAGTATCGCCAGGAACATGAATTGCAGACACGTTTGCTTCGAATTTAATGTTAAATAAATTTATACTTTAAATAAAAGTCCTCGATGAATGAAGTTAAGGATGTAATAGTCATTTAAATAACGAACTATATTAGTTTAGGTTGTTAGAAGGCATTTAGGGAACGAAATTTTTCCAGGGCTGGTTTTCTCCCAAGTGACCAGTTCAGTTACTTTCGTGGGCAACGTTCCCGGGTAAGTCGTAAGTCTCTCCCAGGGCAAGACGCGACCTCTCCCAGGTAAATCAGGAATCAGTTGAATCTAATATGTAACTTTCAGTAGACTATCATTGAGATTTGATTTTTGTTTTTGGATTTTTAGTCAACATTTATTTTAGAAAGTGATTTTTAATTAAACATACTATAATATTTTTTTCACCCCTCTCTCTCCTATTATATATATATAATCCCGCCCACACGTTGGGCGCCCACTGTAATATAAATATATTATCCCTCTCCCTCTTTTTACATTACAATCCCCCACCTCTGCTACCACGACACCTCACGTCGCGGCGTCAATGTAATATTATATATAATCCCGCTTTTAATTATTCTCTTATTAAATCTCACGCCCACTATCTTGCCCTGCCCTAGCCCTAAATTGTAATTGGGTTCCACATTATTAATTGCCCGTACCTCTGCTAGCTCGTCCTATTATCTGTTCCTTACCGTGTCGTAGTTCGCGCGCTCACTCCATACGGAGTTGAAGTAAGGGTCCGCTTTGTTCGTGCCTGGGTCAACACTCATACCATTACAAAAATAAAAAACATGGAATCACGGCAATTATGAGCCATTGGGATGCTCATGCATTTAATTTTGGACTTTTCTCAGCTGATGGCTCTTTCGTGAACACCATCTGCCCCTCCAGCTTACAAAACATAACAACACAAATATATATAAGCACCCAGGAAGAAAAACATATAAACATACACACTGAAAATACAATACAATGAAAAACAAATCTCATCCATCCATCAGAATGCGCATTCTGTCGTGACCTTATTTATTATCCTTAGCCTAATAGCATAACTTGGTCTTCGACAGAACTTCTTTTGAATGGAGCGTAAACAAACCAAAAAAAAATACAGTTTTTGCACAATGCGTGCCACTTCCCTTTTCTGCAGCGATGTCACCTTCTATCAGCGCCCGTCGCTGGTAGTTGTCACGTGCGTTATTCACGCACGCGATTCTCCGTTCAGCTGCCACCAGATCCTCTACGGTTCACTTCTCCGTTTAAGACATGCCAATGCATCCACGACTATTGTTTTTTCTTTGTCTTAATCGCGTCTTCCCTGAACGTTATTTCTATATGTCGCGATATCCCTATATATCTTTCGCGACGCTTCTATTTTCTGACACCTAATTTAAGTAAATATTTCCTATGCAGATTTTTTTTTCGTGAATTTCTCAATGAATTTAACTAAATTTTCGATGCACTCGGTTTAAACAATTATTCCTATGTAACCAAAATAGCCTATTAACGTTTTGAAATTTCTCAAAAATTCAACACAACATGAAAACGTGTGTGATCGTCCTTAGATCCGAACTCATTCTGTCTGTAACCCAGTTCACATTGTTGGTCCCTACAATCCAAGTGACTGTCTTTTTTCCAAACATATGCCAATCACCATAATAAATGTTCAAAAACTCTTACATTTTTGCTATTTTCGGGCATTTTGCGTCTTACATAAATTCCCCCCGCACCGTAACTAATTTTGCCCTGCTCTAAATATTTTTCCCTATAATTCCCGTAAGTTTGGCCAAAATCCACCCAGGCATTCACTGGATATTCAACAAAATTCTTCTTGTTATACATTTTCAGAAGTACAACAATGAGTTCCGTCTTCCGTCTTCGTCATGTTATGCATGCAATTTATACCATTTATAATATTTACGGAACCCGTGGCTCGAATAACGTGGTTTTGCTTTAAAACGTTTCTAAATGTAAGTTCTGTTCATCGTTCATCACGCCTATTTCCGCCCCTTATGCTTTCTTGTATCACGCTTTTAATTATGGTTACGCGGCGCTGTTGTCTATTGTTTCTTTCATTTCTTTTAATTCCTCCTTGCTCACATAAAAGTTCCATGCCTTCTTGCGGGCTCGGCCCCACAGATCATTACAATACTGAAGAACAAATTAATCCAAAACCATTATTTATGATTGAAACATTTTATTTAAATGTTCTCGTAATTCGTAAGTTTTTTTTCCTTCTCAAAGTTTCAAGGACTACTTTTCTTCCTACTTTCTCTTATACTTACTCTTCTTTACTACTTTCAAGGACCTTTTCTTCAGCAATCATAAATAGTCATTTTTTAAAATTAATTTCTACCCTCGGATAAAAGAGTTCCAACATCATTAATGGAAGCTAATTCCCCACTTCTGTGCCGTCAGAGACCTGTTTGTTTTTATGTGAATACTATGCAACTATTCTCAGACTAGGTCATTGAGATTTATGCAACCCCCCCACTCCACTCACCTTTGGCCATGCGGTCTCCGTGCAGCAGCAGGTGGCGGGCGGGGGCGAGCAGGAGCAGGCAGCGGGGCAGCAGCCCCGACGAGCCCCGCGTCGGCCCCGCCCCCGCTCCCGCCCCGCACCCCATGGGCGACGCCCCCGCGCGCGCCGTCGCTGACGCAGCCGTCGCCGCCGCCCGCGCGGCGCCAGCTCAGGACCCGGTCTTCAACGCTGGCAGACCGACTGTTCAGTTTTGTTTCGCCTCAGCTGAGGAGTCTTTGGTTAGAGTACGTGGCACTTATTTCTCCGTAATTGCTGAACCACTATGTTTCGAATTACTTCTTAACCGTGGGCGAGCGATAATTCAGTTTATTGGTCACTTTATTTCAGCCAATGGATCTTGAATGTTAGCCAACTGATTGATGTCTATGTTGTGTCATTATTTCAGCTCTATTGATGATGTTTTCGTCAATGCTGGGCGGCTTATGATATTGTATTTTTCCAGTTGAAAAATGGGAGTTATGTCATCCACAATGGCTGAAACATTACGTTCCACAATGACTTGACCGTTGAGCGACTGACGATTCAATATATTCAACTATGCAGACTTCATTCAGCTTAATGGACGAAGATGTTCAATGTGGGATATGGTTGGTTCATTCATTATGGTCATACACAGTTTAGCCTATTCAAGAAACTCATATTCAGCCTAACGAACGAAAACAACGCTGAATGACCCAGGGTTTGGTACAGGGTTTTGACACAATTATCTAAAGTATTTCCAAGACAGTGCGCTGAATGGGGATCGCCTACTTTTGCAGGCGGCAATCTTAATGATGAGAAAACAAGAATTTATCTTGTTACGATGAAGTACATCATTTTCTAAATAGTCCGATGGATGAAGGTATTTCATTTTTCATGAAACAGGATCTTCAAGCAAAAATCAATAGCAGTTTTGTACGATACATGAACCTTTAAGCAAGCTCGAAAGATGATCGTTGTTTCGTATCACATTACTTTCAATACCGAGTGACCAATAGTCACCCATGATCACGCCGAACTGATATTTTCAAGGCAGAACGATGATGAAGTAAGTGCAGAACCTTCCTTCCAAGATGACGAAATTCGTATTTACAAATTGCCGCAATTATAATAAATACAGGGAGTTAAACACTTGCATCACACACGCAAGGCGTGATGAAAGCTCCAGTGCGGTTTTTTCACTCCGCGTAATGCTTGATGTCAGCCGCAGTAGAATATATTATAACAGATATATCACGCCACGGAGCAATATTTAACAGGGGGCAAGAAGCGTCAGCTATAACCGAAAGGTTAAGTGAAGTTAAAAATCAATGACGATATTTTAACAACAAATCACTCTGCACTAGCACACAGGCGTTTCTTCCGAGCGCCGGTCCACCAACTGATCTCCAATCGCCATCGACGTCTTTCACAAATTCCGATTGCAGGATAGCATGTTAACACAGCGCCACAAGGACGGTTAAGCCCGATTGCAGGATGCAATGTCGTCGAGTCACCGTCCACAACAACTTAGTCACTCACGTCTCAAAAAGCCCGATTGCAGGATGGCAATGTCGTCGAGTCGAGATCGTCAGTCCACCAACTAAACTCCACTCGCATCGACGCCGGATTCCAAAATAGCAATGTCGTCGAGACTAGAACTCTGATCCACCAAGTGATCTCTAGTCGGCGGCGTCTTCAGCAAAATCTGGATGACAGGATAGCAATGTCGAGAGAGAACGCCGGTCCACCAACTGAACTTCAGTCGCCGGACGTCTTCAAAAACCCGGTTGCGGAATGTCGAGACGAGAACGCCGGTCCACCAACTGAACTTCAGTCGACAGCGCGTCTTCAAAAACCCCGGTTGCAGGATGGCAATGTCGAGACGAGAACGCCGGTCCACCAACTGAACTTCAGTCGACAGCGACGTCTTCAAAAAACCCCGGATTGCAGGATGGCAATGTCGAGACGAGAACGCCGGTCCACCACGTGATCTCCTGTCGCCGTCCACGTCCCTCCAGGCGACGACGGCCAGCGTCGCGGCGTCGGCGGGCGGCCGGCGGTCGTCTGCGAGGGAAGAGGTGGCGACGCGTGTGTGTCTGCGTGCGAAACGAACGCCGCCGTCACGCACGGCGCGAAGGCAGGGAGGGGAGGGGAGGGGAGGGGAGGGAAGAGCGTGGTGGGGTGAGGGGTGGGGTCTCCGAGACGTGGTCGTGGAGTTCCCTCACGTCGACCCGCTGCAATCTTTCACTTGTCTCCGAGACCCAGAGGTCGCCCGCGAGACCGAGGGAAAGAAGCGCGCTGGCAGCAACGGCTTCAAACGGACCGCGAAGACTGTTTGTGAAGGGGTTTCCCTCCTTGGATTGTAGTTAGGAACCGTTCCAATAACGACTGTTCGAGATGTACTAGAAACGTGGCCACCAATGAAAATAAAATCGAAAATAAAATGTACAGAAGAAGCACGTACTTCGCCACCAAATTCTCAACAGTTAATTGTTCGAATTTGTGACAGCTTAGTTCAATTATTGTCCATTGCAGCAGTAACAGCACGACACGAGGAAAAAACGAGTTGCAAACACTGTTGGAATAAATGTTTCTTGTAACGTGTTCTCCGGATTTAAGTCCTGGTAGAAATGTTTACACGAATGAGCACGTTACGTGAATATACTACTTAATTTTTGTAAGTATTCCAACACACTTGAATCTCATGAGATAATTCAATCTCCAAAAATGTTTGAGCAACCACTGCTCGAAATCGATTCACCTCAGATTATTCCGTGTAAAGTAGCGACCATCCGGGGATGTGGACGAACTTCTCTGCACAGGATTTCAAAGGGCAGAAGATCACTGGTGGTTTGTTTTTCGGTGCACGCAGACTTTCGCAATACCGTGGTGAATAACTGCAGGAAGAGAATGTCATGGTAAAAGTTTTTCCAAAACAAACTAGAAAGTTAATTACCGCGTTAGTCTCCACTTCAATAGACGAAATATTTTAAATATTACTAATAGTAATATCTAATACAATAGTTAGCAATAATTCTCGAATTTATAATAACATTCATTGGATGAGTTCATACCAATTGACAACGCTGAAAAAAATTCAAAGGTCCATCAGTATTCCATATCCATGTTCCCCGCTGAAATACAATTCTGGAAGGACCATTATTTGTAAGATGTGATTATCGCAAGGTAATTACAGAGGTTAATATAAAAACATTAGGGTGAGAAAACAAGAGACATTTTAAATAATGTTTAAGGAATTGATGGATATTTTCATAATACAAAACTTCATTTCTTTCATTTATAGAGAGACAATGAAATCCCATCAGTTGGAGTTAAAATACTCTCTGACAATCCTGCAGCTGATTTGTCTCAAGCTTCTAAAAAAGAAGTGATACGTAACAACTGAAGTAATATCAATATGACTTTAAGCGAACAGATGCAATATTTAGAGCAGTAGCCACTTTCCGTGAAATGATGATTCGTGAAAAACCACCAGATTATTCACAATGGATTTAACAGCATATACGTAACAATTCAACGCAAAAGATATACATCGAGATCATTTATGACGAGATGCTTGCCAGTAAGATCGAATATTTAAGAGGCACCCTAAGTTATTCAACGACAGCGAGCCACGAGACAGCACCACTGTACTGCAGTAAGAAGGCGGAACACATCAAAGAGAGCGCCAATTTATTCGCCCCTTGTTTATCAAGGGGAAGTTTATCAGTGAAAACTCTTGAAAAATTCTCAGTTGACCGGAAGAATTATTTCTCATATATTTACATTTCCGCACTGTTTATATCCCACAATTAAAGAAACGAGTCGTTGAAATTAACGCCAGGAATATACTAGTAAAGCGAAGAAATGTGAGAATGGAACGATGACTGAGGATACAGTCAAAATCTTGCTGGAAGAAATAAACAGGAAAGGCAGGTATGGATTTAAGGGGGCAAGTTTAACTTTTTTCGAGAAAATTGCCTCTAGTATGGATTCTACACACGCGCACGGCACGCACGCACACACACATACACACACACACAAATTGCCTAAAAGACATCATTCATTCATTATCTATTTTGTTTCGTACTTTACCAACCTTTGCTAGAACATATTCTATACGCATATTCAACGCCATCTACATCTAATACTGTCACTAAACTAAACTAAAAAAAGCATAAGCGAACACATTCAACTAGTTTATATTCCCTTATATATCTTGTTTGAACGTGGCTTGCAATAACTAAAAACAGATATGGAAAACACATGTGACGAATTTGTGCGAAAAGTTTCCTTTATGCGGTTGAACATGTGCCAACAAAATCTAATTTACATTTAAAAACTCGCAAAAACAGCCATTATTGCCCATTCCAGTGAGACCTTCATAAACTTTTTCATTAATAGCAGTAAATTGACGCGCAACTTGCACGCGATAATAAAACGTGTGTTACCCATTAATTGTGAAATTTGAAACAGACCAAAAAAACGCGAGAAGACACAGCTGCACAAATTATATTGATTTGGCAGACAAGTGTCGATTCAAAACATGATAATTTAACCAACGTAACATCGCTATGAATTTATTCGACTCCATTTAGAATTAGTAGTGCACCGACAGCACACACTTTCTCGCATTATTTGAAACGGCTACGCAAAATTATATTACCATTTGAACCTGCAAAAGTTGTTTCCAAGCTGCATTTTCTTTTCTACGAACAGAGTTTCCAACTCAGTTCCTCGGAGTCAACAGACCAAGCACATTATCGCTTTACCAAGCAGTCGCGGTAAAGTGCAATGAACTGTTTGAGAATCAGGGATGTCAACGAAAATGAGACTCGTGCCGTTCTTTTGAGCGTTCATTACGCTATCAGAGAACAAAGTTTAATAAAAAAGTTACAGCTAAAACAGCACATACTTTCTCACTCTTAGTAATGTTTACGTAATACTATTTATTCCGCAATTTCCCTCCGAATTAATATATCTCAGTTGTAATTTTTTGTAAAACTATATTTTCGAAAATTTTACATGTTCTTATTTCAAAATGTATCTCCATGGAACAGATTTCATTAAGAGAAAAAATATCAATCGTTAATATTTTAGTTATAGGCAGACGCCGAAAAAAATTTGAAATTTTGCAATTTTCGAAAAATCTGGTTTTTCAACGAACATGAGACCTGCACCATTCTCTTAAACGTTCTTCACACTATCCAATAAGAAAGTTAAGTCAAAAATGTTGGAGCCATTTTTTATTTAGAAAATGTCCCGGGGGCTTCATGTAAAACGTCCCAAAAAATTAAAATATTTGTTTCAAATACAAGGCGGCGCGATATTAGACAGATGAATTGCTGAATATAGAAAATCGGATGAACGGTTTAGCCGCTACCTTTGTTGAAAGACACACAGGCAGACGGACGGACGGACGGACGGACGGACGGACGGACGGACGGACAGATAGACGTTTTGCCCTCAATCGATTTTTCGGTATCAAGGACCCACAAAACACATTATACTACGTGTTAGAGGATTTTCTTCCTAAATTTAGCAACAGGATTTATCTACTATTTCGTTACCAGGGCCCGGCAATAAGAATTTTTCCGCTGAAAATTCGCCGCTTTTTCCCAAAGCATTACAGAACTTTCTCTTCTTAAGTAGTACCTTCTTAAGAGCGAGAAAGTAAACATGTGGAACCCTTTTTGAGACAATTTTGAAAATGCCGAGGCTTCATGTAAACTCGCTTCCTGAGTAGGACCTCAACTTCCTGTGCAGTTTTTCATCACAGAGAAAAGACTTGCGCTGTATTGGGAGGTAGAAAAAACAACACACAGTAAAACAAGTGTTTTGACCTACGAGTAAAAGTGGAGTACGTAAAAAGATTCAAGAATGAAAAAAGTTAACTGAAACAACGCAACAAAGAAAGTACACCCCCAAAACACAGAGCAAACAATTTCCAGAGTCATAAATATTATAAACCATATTATCACCACAAAGAGTGACTACTAGAGAGCAATTGATCTGTTCACGGTTCGACTTCACACGTATTACTACATTTACAATCGCGCCATTGCAATCGTGCGCAAATAGCACGCTCAGCCAGCAAAATAAATAGCATAAGCCGCGCCTAATACAACACAATTCCCGCAAATACGAACTGGAACTGACTGTGGGATGAATCTAATGAAGCATTTCATTATGAATCAACGCGAATCCGCGTGAATAGCGAGTTTATTAAGTGCGTGTTGTAAATTACCAACACGCTAACCACAGTTTCGGTTTGAAAACCATCGCTACGTTATGAACTCTAAAAACATTTCGGGTGAAAACACGCCGAAGAGCACGAGAATTTCATGTTTGCACATAATAAATTCGGATGTTATTTCGCCACAATAATTCATTTTCGGCAGACCACGAATTAAAAGCGTCATTATGCGTGTTTGGTTCTCGGTACGCGTATGCATTAAATGGATGGTTTGCAGACTGGGACGAGGCAGGATCTGAGTTGAAATTCTTAACTCGTGCGGTGGATTCTAATGCGACCCGGCTAAACTTCATTTCAATGGTATCCCTATTCCGTCCAGAAAAATCATTATAACTTCTCCATTACGTTCATGTAATAATATCACATAATTCAACCTCTTGTTTAATAATAAACACAGCTCATTATTATAGCTTACCGTTATATCGCCAGGGTTTGTTAAAGTGAATATAATTTCCTGAGCGATGGAAAATGTGAATGAATACAATAAATCTCAGAAAGACTACCTATCCTGATTAAAAAAGCAATAACCCAAAAATGAATTGAAGAAGGATGATAAAAAGAAACTGTCAAAAAGGAAGTCGAAAATAAACAACGAAAAATTAATATTGTTCAGAAACCTTACCGAGAACTTTAACATTAACAAGAAATGACGTCAACGATGTAAAAAAAACTCAAACGAAAATGAAACCGAAACAGGGAGAACATGCTAATGAATATATCCTTTAAAACAAGTCTGAAACAATTGCGAAGCCAGACGAAGTCAAGGAACAGAATTTAACTCTTACTCAAAGCAGTGAACGGGAGAAAGCAAAATGAGAAATTACAGCAAGGAATGTTAAAACAAAAAGTAAAATCACAAAGAAGAATCCGGTTCAGGGAGCAAGCAACTGCCAGCATTATAAACGCGTCCTCAAGACCTCCGATCCGCCTGCCTCCGGCTCCTCCGGGAAAAAGAAATTTTAACGAGTGCTGGTTTCCAGGAACGATACCCTGTGGAGCGCCCGAGGTTATTAGATTAATGCCCAGACGGTAATTATTTTCGATTCCAAAACCCTCTTCTAGAGGTAGCAAGGTGGAGGGGGCGTAGCAGAGCGACACGGAAAGCAGATCATTGAAGGCGGGTTCAGAAGGGCATTGTGGGAGTAAGGAGAGGGAGGGGAGGAGGTGGGGATGGAGTGGTGCGATGGCGGGTTGGGTAGGGGGTATGGGATGGCAGGTAGATGGGGAGGTGCAGGGAGGGGGGATGGGAGGGGGAGAAGGGGATAGAGGAATGCGAAGAGGGAAGGAAAATAGGGCGGGAGAAAAGGGATAAAGGGGAAAGGGGGGGGGGGAAGAAGAGAGGGAATGGCGGAGGAGGGAACAGGGGGCGGAAGAGGATAGGGGGGGGAAGGGGCAGAAGAGGGTGGAAAAGATGGTAGGGAGAAAATGATGGGCAGTGGAGGAGAGGGAAGGCTGGCAGGACAGACAGCGCCAGGAATGGTCGGAAGCAAGGAACGCAGAACGGAATGGGGCGCAGAGGGGCGGACGACAAGATTAAGAAGTCTAATTACGCGCTGGTTGAGATGGGAGTAGCAAAATCCCACCCGTAGGTCCGAAAGGAGAGCCCTCGGTAAACCCGTTAAAGAGTTTGGACTGAACGCGGGCCGGACGGCAGCAGACGGGCAAATGGCGTCCCTTCCCACCAGCCAGCACGGTTGGACATGCACGAGAGAACAGTGGCTTAATTAGCTTTATTGTAGGATCCTGAGGCGCAGAGTTTGCATTCGGATTTGGTCCAACTGCGACATTTCACAGTAAATCTCTAACTCTATGTAGCGGCAGCGACTCTCTCGGGATTCCGATGGCAACCGTACACAAAATCAGACAAATATTCACACTCTCGCCACTATGGAGAGGTTGAACGATGGAAAGTTGCTAGTTATACTTCGATTTTTCTATAGTGGCCGATGATATTAGGTCATTGTCACACTTCCTGACATATAAAATGAATATTTTTATTTAATTCGCGAACGTCTTCATCAACGGGGCTCGTGGCCTCAGATATGTACTTACCACAGTTAAAAAGATTCATTTTATAAGCCAGGAGGTGTGACAATGACCTAATGTAATCGCCACTTTAGAAAACTTGACGTATAGTAATGAGGATATACCTAACGATTGATCTTCAGATAAAATGTGCACTGTCACATAAATTGCATGTGTATGTTATACCACAGTACATGATTTGATTTCGGTTTTGGACCAATAAAGCAGTTATTTACTGGAACTAAAGCATTTTAATCCGGAACACACAATTTTATTTATGTTTTGCTTGATTCTATGCTATCTGAGAGGAGATGCTTAGTCGCTCAGTTATGAAACAAATACTTTCCAAAAAGAAAAGTTTCTAATGAAAAACTAGTCCCACTTTCCCTACCATTTGAGAAATCCAACGAAACAATGTATTCCTACAAAAGTAAACTAGATTCGATATTTTACCGAATGATTTGCACATGGAAAGAGGTGAGGAGAAAATGCACAAGAAATCATACGCTAAGTCCGCTGAAGAATAGTGATATTCTATGTGATGTGTTTACTTGATGTGATGTAATGGATGTTATATTGTAAACCACTTACCATGATACTATGATAGTACGGATTCAAACACATGAACAATCAGTTTATTTAGTGAAGTGGATTCTTCTCTTCGAAGATCACATTATACCCCTTTTCTACTTTCTGATTACAATTCATCTTTTTTTTTTTTTTTTAAAAGACAATTATTTATTGCCTTGCTGTATGGAAAAAGCATTGCGTTGTCGTTACGATGTACGTCATCCAATTCTATTTCAGCCAATGAACACGTCGAGCGCAGGTGCCGTCGATGGCGGCGGAAGCGCTGAGATTGGCTATTTCCGCAGAGTTTCCGACACCGCGAGGTCACTCAAAGCCCGCCGTTTAACATCGCTCGCGCTCTATTCCCGCCTGCAATCTCCTCCGCGGTGAGGTTTGGCCGGATATTTACTCTCCCCATGGCAATGACGTTCAACATAGGAGCGTGTTCAATTTCAGAAAATACACCGTTTTTAATCTTTAGTTATTTTTAATTAGCTATCAACTATGTTAGGAAAATCAATAAGAATCTCCTCACAATTAATAACAAGATAAAAAAAGGAATAAAGGTAGCAAACCAAAATGCAAAATTTTAAGTTTTAATTGAGAGCTAAATATAACTTCAACTTAATTACAGAAACAAAAGTAAGTGTTGTTTAAACATAGTATGATTTAGTTTATGTATCTCAGAATGTAGAGTAAAATGTACATTCTATATTTTTCTTGTAAATATCTATAATTACCAAGAAAATTATAATAATAATAATAATAACAATAATAATAATAATTCGGATTATTATAACGTATTAGCTTTTGGGGCATTTATGACGAAAATAAGACTGCATTATGCAAGCTATGAACTTTTTTCAGCAGTTTTCTGAAGTCGAATAATGTTTTCTGAACTATAAAGAGTAAGAATGTGACGAGAACACTGGAAAGAATCATCATTTTACACTACTACTCTCTCATTTCAATTTATTGATCCCTAATAACATACGATAGAAGGTACCGCTATCCAATCGGGTGCTAGTTTACTTGAAGATATATTACATATGACTTCTGAATTCAGTGCCGGCGCTACACCGTGCGATCATTCAGAGCTATGAGAGTCAGGGAGGCCCAACTGAGGTTTTCGAAAAAGTAAGCGAATAATATCAAAGAAACGAAAATCAGAAACACTATATCTAAACTTCACGATTTTATAATTCAGAGAAAATGAGTCCATTTTTGCTTAAATACGCAACTGAGGACTACAGCAAATTTCCAGGACATTATATCATATGATTTTAGATAAATCTAAAATAATTTATTTCAATACAGGTATATCCACCCTTCAGCGTAACAGTAACTTTAATTAAAAAATTAAATTAAATTAAATTAAATAACGTAGTTATCGTTAAAATCCGCATGCAGTTTTTTAATTAATTCGTTCAAATTACATCAATTTATATAATTTTCTGTTGGCGTCCTCCTCAATGCGGTCCCGCGCGCCCGATCGTCCCTAGCCTCATCCAACTATACAACACAGTGGCTCCCAAATTAACACAATCACAGCGCCACAACGACGGAGCACAAAAATACGTACGAGGAAGCAGTGGCCAGGCATTGGATATCCGGGAACCCGACGCCACTGCGGGACTCGCCCGACTGCATCTCGCAGTCAGTTTTCTCTCACCGTCGCATCCCACTTAAACCTCTTTCACTTTTCGTTATCTGATTGATTCACTGATTGAGACATTAGCGATTCCGGGAGTACTAAGATCATTAAGCCCGGTTTTTATCGCGGGAGGTAGCGGTGAACTTCTCCAGTTGGACGACGAGATCCGGCGCCGACCTAGCGGGGTTTCCCCTAACCAGGTACCGCCAACCAGCGGGGCACCGCCCTAGCCGGTATAAGCTCTAAGGTCCCGACCGGTCTCCCGGCATGTTTGGTAGAGCAGTGCATGTTAGTGTGTGTGTGTGTGTGTGTGTGTAAGAGGTGATAGGGCAAGGAAGAGGAAGAAAAGATCGCGCGCGGTCCGTGGCTCGTTTGTTAGGGTACTTCTTAGACATTCGCCGGATGTAGATAGAAGAAACCATGAAAAAACACCGATCAGAACAGTCGGCCGCTAAATTCTCCTCCAGACACTCTCTGAATCTGAATCAGTGAAATTGTCGCTGATTCAATCAGTGAGCGCAAAGTCACTGATTTCTTCAGTCGAAACGTGTAGTTTCGCTGACAATCAGTGAATATGTGAACCTTTTCATAATGCCCGCCAGCATTCACTGATTGTCAGTGGCGCCGCCGACTGATCGTCCAAGTGCTCTGTTCAACAGTCTGTTGTGAAGCGTTGTGAAGCAAAATCCCACGAGTGGAATAGACGTTTCCTGTGAGAAAACTGACCTGTGTCTGAAGATTGTTTTAATTGCGTTAGGTAAGTATTTTTCGCTTTTCTGTGACTCGTCTTGTTGATAACTGTGAGACGTTTTATTTTATAGTGAACATTTAGCCAAACTAAGATATAGGTTATGAACACGTGGTAAATACCACGTATTTTTTTTTTGTTATTAACTTAAAAACTTCTTATGTAACTTAAGAGTTTTAGTGTAACTGATTGGTGATACAGTGTGAAATATCTGACGTGCAATGTATAATTTCGTTTATGAAAGTTGTAAAAAGTCCAAATGCTCTCGATTACACCACAGCAGAGCCAGCAAACTATTAACTCTTTCTTTGGTTTTTCCAATTTAGTTTAATGACACCAGTCCAGGAATTTTGAAGGAGTTTTGAAGAAGTGTAAGAGAAAGTGCGGGAGCTAACTGAGGACTATAACACTGTGAATATTTTGAAAGGTATTTTAATTTGCCAAAGACTGCTGTAATACTGATTTATTTTGATCAGTGTTCCTTGCTTTCTTAGTCACTAAACACATTATATTTTACTCATTTACATGGCGAGGCTAGTTTGGCAAAGTAGAGGGGGAGTGCAGATGGTACATCAAAGCCATTTGCCACTCCTGAGGTTCCCTATCCAGACCTCATAATTCTGCCAGTTAGTATGATTTTGTATGTAATCTGAAAATAAAGTAACCATTTTTTCCTCACATAACTTCTTGACCTATCTATGTTTCTGTTTTAGGATGGCTCTAATTTGCATCTGGAGGAATTGGAAAGGAGAAAACCTTCAAGAAAAAATGTCAGCAATATTTGATATGGGTGAAAGGATAGAAAAATATTCTTGTTTTGTTCAGGGTGATGGTTGGTTTTAACATCTGCCCTTTTTTAATAATAAAATATTCCTTCACCCATGGCAGCATTTGACTTACTTTTTAAATTAATATTTACAACAAATTTGGCATACTCAACATTAGCAATTTTTTCATTTTTAGCAGTATATAATGATTATATCCTTTGAGTATTTAATTTGAAATAAAAACTCAGTTGGGTTTCTGTAATAAACCCTCCTCCTGGGAAATGAACAATGCTTTGCAATTGTTCAATTATCAAAACCTTCTACTATTGGAGTTAAGTTTTGTTATATCATAGAAATTTGATTCTTTTGTTCTGTGTCTGGTATTGACTTCATAGATTGACTTAAAGATTTCCCAATATCGAGTATGGCCCAATTCTCAATTCATCTAATTTCTTCATATTCAGGCGACTTTCATGTTCTATGTACACAAGATCTCCTTTTTTAATTCAATTTGTCTCCTGTGTAGGTCGAATATTTTTGTTGTCATTATGAGGTTTTATTGTATTCTTGAGTGCTATTTTCCTCTCTCTCTCTAAATCTTCGTCTGTGCATTTTATTTTTAATTCATGTGGTAGGTTATTTATGGTTTTACCCTCTAGAAAGTATTTTGTTGAGACTTATGTCACTGTATGTTCTGTCTCATATTTCTCCACAGCTTTTTCACAATAGTTGTCCATAGGAATAGCAGCCTTTTTGTCAGTTTCATTCATAATACATCTTATTTTATTCACCAAAGTCTGGTTTAATCTTTCATTGAGACCATTGCCGCATCTATGGCAGTAAAAAATCTATTTTTTTTTATTTGGAATTGTTTTAATTCTTCTGAATTTATTCCTGGATATTGATCTGTTAGTACCATCTGGATATCATGGTTTTTTGTTACTTCCTCAGTTAGTTTTACAAAATCATCAGCGTTTTGATTTTTTGATGTTAAAATATAAGCATATCTTGTGAAATGGTCGACCAGTAGGTGTGGGTATTTTTTTGTTGACCGGGATCCTCCGTAACCTCTGATGGTATCTATAGAAACTATCTTAAAGGGTACGTTGTTGACCTAGGTGTGACATTAATCCAAATTTTGATTTTCATGATTTATTCTTTAAGCCGATGTCACAAGTTTCACAAATCTTCTCATGTTTATGTTTATATTTTGCTGTAATTTACTTTATTTATCATCCGTGCTCTTCCCAAGTAACAATTCTTTCTTTTATTTTAGTAATATTTTACTAAATTCTTCTGATAATGAGAGTTTTTCTCTTCTTTTCAATTTTTATAATAAATTTCATTTTAGAATATTAGTTTTTCTTATTGTTTTGTAGTTCTGTGCATCTTCTTTGATCCTTTTTTATGTCTTCTAATTTCACTGGGTTTACAATTTTTAATATGTCATCTGAATTTTCATCAGGCTCTAGAACTGGATGCCTGTTTAAACAGTCTGCCTCTTGGTTTAATTTTCCAGCATTATATTTAACTTTAAAATTGTATAGGGACAGATAGTATGTCAAATCACCCAGTTCTTAATGTGTTCTTGCTTTATATTTAAATTTTTAAAAGTTTATAATTGAGTGTACCAAAATTCTCTTTCCAAGTAGCCAATGTTGCCAATATATCACAACCTCTTTTATTGCCAAGCACTCCAAGGTAAATTGTTTTTTTTTCCTTGTAAGCTTCACTCAATTTTTTCGAAAAATATGCCGCTGGCTTATTATCCCCATTTTTGTCGTTGTTTTAGAACAGCTCCGATTTCTTTTATGCGTGCGTTCTTTTTCCAATTGTTCCATTCTGATTCTACTGTATTTTTCAAAATCATACTTGAGTACCAGTCTGTCAAGGGAAAATTTTAGAATTTCTCTTCCACAAAACAGCGTTCACACTCATTTATCCATTGGCATGCGTTTGAGTTTATCCATTGAAATATATTGATAATAAAATCATTGTATTTTTCAATTTTTCCTCTGTAGTCTCTTCTATGTAGTAGTTGTAAAATTGCAAATTTTCCTTTATCCAAATATACTTTTGATAGATTTTCTGATAAAGAAATCCAGATTTTTCGAAATTGATGTCTTTTTTTTTTAAGTATTTCTTACCCTACCAAATATTTGTGTTGTAATTAGCTCCTTGTGAAGGTTTGTGTTTTGGAGTTCATCTGGTAAGCCATTTAAAATTTTTACCTCAAGTGAATTAATAGCTTAGAACTTGCGCTTCTTGATCATCATTCATCAATTGTATTCCTGTCTTTGAAATCAGTAGCCAGGTGCCTCCATTGCGGTGTCAGGTATCAGTCATTTGTTGGTACCATGGCAGATTCGAAATTTTAGGAAACAATACACAATAGTCTTTGTTTTCTTTATACACATATGTGTATATATACATGTGTATACATATATATGTATATATGTACATAGAAACAAAGGCATGCAGTGCTGTTAGCATTTCCAATTTTAAGCTTGGCAATGCTGCTGATTTTAATTATGAAAATTATAATTAGCAGAGGAAGCTGATTAAGTTGCCCTAAAACTTGCCACATACTTGTAATAATACTAAATGTTTATTTGTATTTTTACTTTAAAAATTTTGACATATTTAATGTCCTTTATTTATTTTTATTGTAAAATTCACATAAAAATCCATTGAAATGTATTTATATATATTTAAATTATAAGAGTCCTTTCTTTCACTACTTTCTTCCCATCTTTCTTTTCAGAATTTGTTGTATTGTCACCGAAATTGTCAATAATATGAATTCAAAAGCCAATTGTTTTTTTAATTTTTTTAAATTTTTTAAAATTCCAATTTTCTTCTCTGTTGTATGTTTTCATTGGTTTAAATAAAGACTTGTATTCTCCTATCTCACTTAAAAAGGCAGTATCTCCCTTTAAAATTACCTTAATTCCAACATATCTCTTTACCAGTATTCCTTTCATTGAAAAGCCAATTGTTTGTAAGTAAATGATGTAACAAAACTCTTCCTACCCCAAGGATAATGTGACTTAAGGAACTAAACCATAACATTGGACAATTTTTTCTACGTGATAATGTTGAAGGCAATAAATGAACAGATATATGGATTGCTCATATGAAATAGAATACAGGTCTGTTATTACCTTAATTTTCAATTTTTTTTCTGAGTTAAGATATTGACTCAATATCTTTGCCATAATATATATATTTCTTTGTATTTGTTTTGTAGTTAATATGTACAGTGCTGTTCAAGAAGATCATTTTCCCATAAAATCTTTCAATAAATTTGTGCCTAATTAACTTTGACTTACTTTACACTATATGTCAGTACCCTAAGTACATATGACAACCCAAAATCCTACTATTGAGATATCAAGGAAAAATACTTCAAATACAGATATAAATTATTATTATATTTATTGTATTTATTAAATTTTTATGTTTTGAAGCATTTGTTTAAAGGATACAGTGATTCTCAGTAGTAGGATTTTTGGGTTTGTGCATTACAGTACTGGAGAAGGATGAGATATTTCACTGATTCAAATAAGTGAAGCCTTACTTTCACTGATTGCAACAGCTATTAATTCCACTGGTTCAGTAATATATAAAGATATCGTTTCAATCACTGACGTGGTTTCAACTACCACAATCAGTGAATAGTCACTGTCAATCAGTGGTTTTTCACTGATTCAGGCTGAGAGAGCAGCGGCTGAATTCGACCTAGCTACATAGCTAATGTGCAAAATCGAATCCTAGAACCTCTCCGTCAGAGACTCAACAGTGACATCAATGATTGAAGCCATCTAAGCTGATTTTCGTTACCTGAGAAGGCATTGCCCGACTGCGTCCCATTGCGTTCATCCAGTCCAGTAAACATTTTTATTGTAGCGCAAATACGGAGTTCTCACACCAATTCAGAGAAAACCTGGTACACTCATGAACATGACAGAATCTGCAGAATTGCGTATGTTAAGTGGGGGTAAGAAAACGCTCGTGGCAGGTGGTTTTAGAATTAGTTTCCACAATATTTAAACAAGTGTGTTTTTCAATGTTGGTAGTGTTTTCAAGTCACGCCAAAATGTTTCTTTAAAACCGAAGTGGATCAATTAATATTATCCAAAATAATACTAAGCAGACCGCGGTAAAGATAGAAATCAATTTTACACTAAGGAAGAAAACAGTATGGGATACAGTCGGGTAATGACTTTTTGAGAAATTGACCGCGGAAGGGAGCCCGTGTACGCCCGCCACTGCAGGTGACCCTATTTCCTGAAACAGATTTCTGGACTTTTCCCTTTTCCACAACTTCCTTTTAATTTTTTCATTGACAAGATATGTACTTATTTCACACTATTTTAAGAAAATATTAAAGCAAGCTTGAACTATGTTCTTAGTTCTCTGATTTCGCCATGCAAAGTACAAATTTAAAAAAATATCAACATTCACAAATTAAACAAAAAATATGCTGTTTTATAATCCTCTCAAAATTTTCCCTTATTTACATTGATTCTTCCACAAATTCTCTATTTTTTCCTTCACTTTACCAGAGCAACAAACTTCCCTAATTTTTTAAGATTTTCCGTGTATTCCCGAAAGTGGCCAGCCCCCTGCAGTAGAAAAGCGACTTCCACAACAAAACATCAACGTTTCGAAATATCGATGTTCAAATTTAAAAATCTAAGTTCAAAATAATCCACCGAAACCAGAGATTTTTAAACATCAATCTTCGTAAAATTATTTTATTACCATTAATGGTCACATACGGGGGGGGGCGATTTAATGTAACAAAGGCGGTCCTGATTATTAATTTATAGTTGAGATGTAGCTCACAAAACCAAGTTTAAAAAATTCCTGCGACAGTTAACAAAACGCTTAATATCTTAATGGATAATACAAAAATTGTACATGCATTATCAACAAAAATTCGACCAAGTTATTTTTCAGTCTTGGTGACTATGATCTGAAGAACGTTTTAAATTATGGGTATCTGAAATTTATTGCATTTGTATTATTAAATTTTTCATTAAAAAATAAAATATCAACCACGTATAAACATCGAGCTTAAAATATTTATGTTACAAACATCGCCAACAATAAACCGATGGTAAATTCATGGATATTTGAATAAAAATATCCATGTTTTCAAAACAGATGTTATTTTATAAAACAACGATGTTTCAAAAACGATCAATCGATGATTTATTAAAACCGATGGTGTTTTTCACATCGACGTTTTGAGCTCGATGTTTTGTGATTGGAAAATCCCCATAAACAAAATTTTGTAAAAGTTAAACTAGATATTGATGGTACCACTATCAGTTTGTGTGTTCGATCCAAACGAACAGTGTTTGTACTACCTTCATCGACATTTTTTCAAGTATTTCGCACATTCAGAGGAGTTTTTAATTTTGTTTTCACATGAATCTTAATTACAAATGACATTTTGTTTGGCACGAATGAAATGTTAATAACCCACCTATAAAAATATCACTGCATGATTTAAAAACATCGATGCTTTTTGGTCGATGTATTATTAACATCGAAGTTTTAATTTTGGATATAGAGGTTGGGAAACATCCTTGGGCCATCCTGCCCTGCTTCCCGAGCGAGTTTCCTGGACCACGTGGCGCGTCGCGATGCGGCGCCCGCCGCCAGTTCGCCTTGCGGGGCGAAGGTACACTTCCGCCCGTTTGGCAACAACGCGCCAGCCCCACCTCAACCCTCTCCACCCGCACGCGCGGTCAGCATCTCGCCGGTGACGTCACCGCCACGTGTTTCCGGCGGCGAAACGCGCACGTGGAGCACTCCCTTGCGTATACAGTCGACTCCGGTTATAGTGAACTTCTTGGGATTAACCTTTTTGGATCGCTATATCCGATGATGTCAAAATTAAATAGAATGTATCCACAACAATTGATTTTATTAATACACACCAAAATTCATTAACAGCACGAACTGAAAACTTCAATATCTTTATTTGTACGCAAAAAAATCGAATATCTTTAACAGTTTACTTCGTACATTTTTCATTACATCCTTCTCCAGCGTTGGACCGCTATCCTTATTTTATTCTGCATTGTCCTCTTTCTCTATCGCAATGCAGTCTTGACACCTTTAAATGCCTCTTGCACTGTTGGAACATCGTCCCACTCTCCGAAGGCCCTACCAATCGCCTAGTAACATACGATATCTAATTAATTTTCAGGACATCTAATTAATTCCTATGTTCACTATAGCGAGGTTCAGGTTCACTATAACCAACTTCTTTGCTTATTTTAATTAAGTGAAAGGGCAGTGACTAAGTTCACTATAACCGAGGGTTCACTATATCAGAGTTCACTATAACCGGAGTCGACTGTACTTCTCGAATTCCTTGCTGTTTAGTTTAACTCCAAGCCTCGCATTTGAGCTCAGTTCGTACTCTCTCCATATTTGATTCTTCATTCCCCTTATAACCGACGGTTCACTATATCCGAGTTCACTATAACCGGAGTCGACTGTACTTCGATTAAAACATTAAGTACGTTGACACTGTGACGCTGTCATCCTATTGGGAGACTGAAGGGATCGGGAGCCCAATTGAATGACAGGGTCACAACTGATCAAGTGTCAACGGACTTCATGTTCTAATCGAAGTATACACGTATACACGCACGCAACTACGCACAAGTGTGTGTGTGTGTGTGTGTGGGAGAGAGAGAGAGAGAGAGAGAGAGAGAGAGAGAGAGAGAGAGAGAGAGAGAGAACGAATTAGGCGTAGCACGTGCTCATGACACATGAAATATCACATTCGAAAGATTACAGCTAATAATCCAAAAAGTTCAGATGTGTTTGTGTGAGTATAACTGCAGAATCATCCTATATGACACAAGGATATAATGTTCCAATCAATCCCCACGACCTGATTTCAAACAAAAATCTACCCTGTAATAATTGTACGATCCATGTAATTTGGGAAGTGACTTCATTTATGGAGTATTCTCTCAATATTTTCTGCCATATATTTAATAACTAAATACTTTTTTCTTTAATAAAGCTGGTTTTCTGTACCTCAAGATTCAAGAGGTAATACATTTTACTAAACGGCAAGTAGTAAAAACAAGGAGATCAAATTGCCAAGATAAACAGTTCAAACATTAAAACAGTTACACCAAAAAATTGTAATTAATAGTACACTACAATAACAAGTGTCAATCGAACATCCACCTATCTCCCCCTTGAATCCGCCAAAGTTTTAATATCGAATAACATGGACGAGCAGTGGTGTCATAGCCTTCGGCGATAATGTGCCACTATTTGTTTTACCAGCAACGCTAAGTAAAGGTAGCGAATAAACTTCACAAATCTCTTTTCGCCGTGAGAATTAAGTATTTCGGATTTCAACTTAATTATTGGATTGACAGGAAAGTTCCTTTCGTTTATGTAACCATCATTGATTTTAGAACGCCGAGAATCTAATTTTATCTCCAGGAAATTACTCGTTAATATCTCATCTATATCAACTTCCTTTCAATTTCACATTCTTCCCGTTTACATTTGATAATTAATGAGAAGCTGGAAAACCATTAGTATTTAAGATCAATGCGATTTTGGAACCTTACGGGCAAAGAATAAAGCAAACTCGAGGAATAAGCCCAATCTAAGTAAAAAACAAATACAGAATTTATAAAGGGGAAAACTCTCAGAAGTATAAATATTAAAATTCAATCTACATAGGAACAATACAACGTAAAATGTTAAGCAGACATTTAACATATTCTAAACAATAGTGGACATTGCCACAAAACAGGCAAATGACGCTTTTCAATGGAAGAACATTAGGACATTTACTGTTAGGATATAATGATTTGAATTCATGAAATTAGATGCAGCGAGAAAACAAAGAAAATAAACACATTAATAATCAGAGACTGTAATTCTAATACATTCCATGGGAGCACCAATGTAAGATTACACTGAAATATTACATTACGCACGAACCACAACAGCAAATAATACAATGAAAAATTTGACTTACAAAATCTTGCGATGTTTTAAAATTCTTCTAGACATTAATTTCTGCCCCCTATAATCGACCTCACACCTCCACGATCTACACACACACATACAGCCTCGAAAACAATTCTCACATCCACATCCCCTTCCGCAACACCTCCTATCAGTATCACCACGTGAGCACGTCGGGGGTAAGACCAAACCGAAATCGGCAGCAACCGAGGCGAAAATACGAAAACGCAGTGGATTTTGAAGCCGTAATTCTGGAAAATGTAGATAATACTAAGGCCACAACTTGAAGACATCTCATGGATCACGTGGAGGAGCCGAACATTTTATCGTGAAACACAATTCGACAGTCACACTGAAATCCACATCTAACCCTAGATTCAACGTCAATCACTTGGAAAGGATGACGGTCACCAGGTGATTAACCATATCACGCACCAAGACCCTGTATCCACCACATCAAATCACGGAAGGAGTCTGGCAGTCTTCATTCTGGTGACACACCCAATGAAAAACCCACACAATGAAAAACATCAAAATACAATCACTAACAAGTCTATTGATTCAGTGGTGAGTTGTAGTTGACATTTACATAATTGAAATGATTGAAGGTGTTGTCATTGTCAACAACATATTGTTGACAATGACAACGCCTTCAATTATTTCACTAACAAGTCACTAAAATTCCTAGCAATCATATGGAATCACAGTTCAAGGACGGCAGCCGTGATATCAGCACAGACACAAAACAACCAGGCGACACACATCACGAAATCTCAACACTATGTACACACACAGATTATCGACAGACCCCTGCAGCCAGTTCGGCAACGGTCTTACGACACACGATCACCACAATTTAGCAACATACCCAACGGAATAGCAAAAACAGTTCCTCTCAACACAGCATTTACAAATTAGTAAAAAGAAAAACATACACACATGCAACTTGCAAATCACAATCACTCTGTAGGTCGCCGAGTTTGAGGCCGAAGACGACGGCATGACGACAGGAAGGCATTATCCCACTCAACCAACGGACCCAAAAGCAATGGTACACTTAGCTTCACACAACACAGCACAAAAAATCCAGCTTGGAATAGTCATCTCGAAGAGTAGTCTATCGTGGTCGCGAGACCCCGAGACGGCTCCACGATTGACCACACATTCTACACGAACTCCAAGCAAAGGTGCAACACATCACACAGCGTTCAAAACACATCCAGCTTCGTCTCGCACCTCGGTGGGTCGCCGGGCGGGAAGTCAGCGACGGCCCCATGGCACCGGCGGCGAACGCGGATCCTCAGCTCCTCACCGCCCACTCCGCGACGCACGTGGGCTGTGACGCCGCAGCAGACGGCAGCAGCGGGAGGCGTCGCCACACGGGACTTCCACCGCCGACGCCGCCGCCTCGTGGCGTGAGCACCACGATTGACCGCCAGCAGCCAGCCAGACGGGTGCTCGCCGCCGCCACCACCACCGCACGAACACCGCCCACGCCGCCGCCCGCCGCCCGCCCGCCTCGCATGCAACGCCGGCGAATATACACAATCGATGGACAGCGGCGGCGGAAGAAGAGGCGGCGAATGAGACGTGGAGGAAGAAGAAGAAGAAAGAGAAGACATGAATGAGGAGGGCGCGGCGACGGAAGACCAGATAGCTCAGCTAAGCCCACTCCAGTTTCAAGGACGCGGGCAAGGGAGGGGGGCTGAGAGGATGAAAAGATACGCAGTTTAAACCGGGAGAGGGAGGACGTAGAAGACTGAATTTGGTGAAGTAAAAATAGAGAAAAGGGAGGGAGAACTGTTTGGGGAAAATCGAACTTTGAAGGGTGTGGCAATTTCCCCACCTCGTTTCCATTAAACGGTCAATTATTTCAAATTAAAGATTTAATTATTACGCCATTTACTAATCGTTAGTTAATTAATCACCTTCCGGGCAGTACAATCGCCTTAAATCATCTCTCCATCGATTCTCACCAGACGTGAATAAGGATTAAAAGAAGATTGTTAAAAATATAATAATAGTTTCTTTCGAGTCATTATTCTCCAAAACTGAATGGGGTAATCATTTGAAATCTACATGTTTCCTCTCCATTCGAACCCTACCGAAGGGAAATATATGTTTCTTACGATTGTGTAACCACTTTGTCTCAGCAAGTTTGCTTGAGGGAGGTGGGGCACAATGCAGCATTATGACGTCTCAACATAGCAAACGATCTCGGCAATGGCAACGTTACGTGCACGAGACGTCTGGGCAAAAATACCACGCACAACTCCAATTATTGTTTCTAGGCCCACAAAAAAGATACAATTTCCAAGACCACACACATTTCATGAATGGTTTTAACAGGCAATAAACATTTCAAAAATAAACGCAAAAAACCAAGATGTTACAAGTTTAAAGTCAAAGTTGTCAAGAACAATAGCGAGATTAAAAACATCAACATTAAAACGATAGAAACACAAGTAGATGGCTTTAATGACATTAGGGATTAATAGCATCCTCCAAGCAATTGGGATGAAAGGCAGGAGGGCGTTTAAACACGCAGATCCAAAAGTCCGCTTGAAACGGAAAACGCGCCTCAAAGGGTAGGAGTGAGGTCGAAACCGACACCCAAGTGGCTACGCCCAACCCCCTCCCCCAACACCACTCAGCGCAAACACGAGGCTCTCGGCCGAAGCAGGGCGAGGGGATCTACGGGCGGCGACGAGGGCGGAAAAAGCCCGCGCCGGGCGGAATAGAGCACGAATGGTGTGCGAGAGTGGGGAGCGGAATCGCAAATGCCGGCTGCAAAGGAGATAGTGCGATGTAGAGAAGAGGAGTAAAGAAGGAAGATGGGAGCGTGGGACAGCGAGAAAACAAATAACACTTGAACACTAAACGGAGTCCGTTTGAAAGGAGGACGATGACACGAACAAAATGAAAATGAGAAAGAGAAGAAAGGAGAACAGAAGAGGAAGGAAAGACGACAATTGGGGAATTAACCAAAAGAGTGGGGCTGTATGGAAGGGGAGGGGGTATCTTGAAGTGGACTGCAGCGACCTGGAGCAGAGTGAAATGGAAAAAGGGTAGATAAATTGACACGAAACCACTTTGAGCGTTTATAACACTTCGGAACGGGAAAGGCAAGTACGCGCGCCTACACAGGACGAGATATGACAAAAAAGGGATACGGGAAGAAGCGTGATAAGAGGACGAAAAGCAATGGATTTATACAAGAACGACGCAAAGAGGTACGTGGGGCGGAGCGGTTAAGAGCCGCGACCGGAAAGGACGGGAATGGTTTCGAAGAACCGGATGTGAGTCAGAATGGGTCGAAGCGAATCGGAATGGATGCTGAACGAAGCGGGTCAGATCGGGTTGGATTGAGCAAGTCGGGATGAATTGGAGTAGATCGAAGTGAGTGGGTGAAGGTAGAGGAGGGGTCGGTGGGTCGATATGACTGAGAGCGGGTCATTGCGGGTCGGAAAACACAGGAGTAGGTTGGAGCAGATCAGGATGCATTGGAGCAGATCGGAGTGCGTGGGAGAGGGTAGAAGTGGGTCGGTGTGGGGTCGATATGGGTGGGAACGGGCGTTGTGGGTCGGGGAGCATCGCAATGGGTTGGAGCAGGTCGGGTTGGATTCAGGAGCGAATCGGAGTAGGACGGAGGGGTTGGAAAGGTCGGGGCGAGCAAGGGGCTTGCGCGGAGAACGCAAGGCAGATCGGAGCGGGGCACGGCAAGCGCGGGAAGTGCTCATCGAGCGCAGGGGGTGGCAAAGGCGTCAGAGCAGAGTACAGCAAATTGAGGGCACCGCCACCCCTCCGTGCAGCCGCCGCCGCCGCCGCCGCCACCCCTCCGCGCGCGCGACCTGTTGCCCCAGAATGCTACGGCCTCTTATCTTGCGGCAGGCGACGGCGGCGCGGCCGGCGCCCCATATCCCCTACGAGGGCGCACTAGTGGCGCGGCGCCCTGGCTCACGAGCGGAGGCCCATTCAGAGGCGCCCGGTAAGAGCGCTCTCGCGACGCCACGCCCAACGACCGCATGCGCGGAAGCCACGTATTACACAACTTGTAGGAGGTCACTCGTACGTTACGCAATGTTGGACATCATCCGGTTCACCACTCGATAACGACGAGGTAAAGAGAGATTACTGTCAGAAGGGACCGCTTTGGCAGCTACTGGTTAGTCACTGCTGGGAAGCTGCTGCTTGGTCACTGTAAGTTACGTCCATTCACTCATTTTGTCGGTGCGTTTGTTTACTGTTAACTAACTTGCAAATGGCTTCATCCCACCTATTGCGAGGATCATTTTTTTAAGTCGCATCAACATCTAGGTCATTAGTGACCTAGCTCTAACCACCCTAGCTCTAAGCACTATTGGAGTTACCTTCAATCTCCTGTCTCTGTGCCTGAGGGGCTCCGCCCCAGCCTTGACACGCTCTCAATTTCAGTCTTGTCTCCCAACATGTGTAGTGTAGAGTCTGTAATTGTGTAAGTATGGGGAGCGTATAGGACAAGGAAGAGTATGGAAAAATCGCAGCGGTCTGTGGCCAGTTTTTGTTAGGGTACTCCTTCGGATTTCGCCTCGTCCCGAAGGAGAAACCACGGCAAACTTCCGATCGAGCAGCAGGTGATAGAATTCTTCTCCAGACCGCGTTGAATTTGACATAGCCATACACTCCCAAGAATCAGCTACCGTCGGGACTAGAACCCTATGATCTTCCGGTCACGGTCGCTGCAGTAAGCGGCGATGGGCAAACCCAGCCGGTTTAGAAATTTCGGGAACCACAAAAAGCCAGTAAAGTAAAATTTACAACAAAAGAAAAATTGATTTTACCACACACGTATGCTTTCTTTCTACTTGTCAACCCGTCAAATTTCTTGCTAAAATTGTGTCCCCATTTCGTAAATTACAAAATACAAATAAATTATAAAATGCTTGAAGTAAATTTTTTTATTTTAACAGCATAAATTACACGAGTTGAAACGCAAATTTCCTCATAGACTTTTTCAAAAGTAGAGCCTTGCAGACTAATTACTTTCCAATTGGGAGCAATAACTTAAATACTATACCGAGCGCTCTCGACCGAAAGTTGGGCGTAAGAGTCAGCTAATGAGAGTCTCAGCAAGATGCATGAATCTCTCTGGAATTTTTACATCAGTTATAGTTTCTAACGGTGAAAGACAATAGTGCTCCAAATATAAGATCACATTTTTACCCCCGTGTTTGAGACATCGTTTTTAAGAATTACAAAAAAATCCACTCGCGATATAAGATTACATTAAGGAAAACATGATATTCCAAATTATAATTTAATTCAATTTTACAACTCCTTGCATACTAGCCAATTATGGCTCAATAAAAATCCATAGTAAGTTAAATTGCTCTAATAACTCAATAAGGTACATCCAATGCGCACCATACTACATTTTATTTTCAAATTCTCATATACGATTCCAACCCCCTCCAGAAGAAAAATCCCAAAACCAACCATCGCAAAAGCGAGCAATTCGCTGCAACGCGGATTCACACACGTCCGAGATGCCCAAGGGTAGCGCCTAAAACCAATTATCCGCCTACCCCCTGCGGGGTCCGCGCCTCGTTTGATTATGCCGAATGAAGACGAACGGTCCGCCGCGGCCGCCCGCGCCCTCGGTGCCAGGAGCGATTATCCGGATAATAAAACCGCTCAGGCCGCTCTGTTAGGCCCCGCTGCTCCCTCCCCGCACTCCGCAACACTCCACTTCTTCCTTCAGCCCAGGTACGACTCGTCCACCTTGCCCAAATGCGTCGCCCTCCCACTTTGACTTGGCTTTCTCGACTCGCGAATTTCTTTCAACCCTTTTGTTGGGTTCCGTCTCGTTCATTGACTGATGAGAGATTCCGGGCGCATCCACTGCTAAGGTCATTAGTCCTGTAAGTGTAGGGCATTTTCTATCGTGAGAGGTAGCGGAAATATTCCCACGCTGGTTGGTGAGATCCGACGTCTACCTACCCATCGGACAAGGAAGAGGAAGGAATCGCGAGCGGTCCGTGGCCGGTTTGTTAGGGTACTGCTCCGGCATTCACTGGGTGATGATCGAAGAAACCAAGGGAATTATACCGATCAAAGCAGCTGCAAGAATCTTATACCGCAAGAATCTTCGTCGAGACAGCGACTGGATTTGGCCTAGCTATGCCTAGCTACGTCAAAAATCCTGACACCGTCGAGACTCGAACCACCCTCGGGCCTCCCGGTCAGAGGCACTACAGTGACATCAACAGATGCCCTGAGCCACATACGTCGGAGGTTCCGTCTCGTCGTATCCCATCCTACCACGCCATTCCTTAAGGCGGCAAATCGCAAGATCTGATAGCCAATCAAACTATGAAGTTCAAGGGAGAGCTTGGCCCAACACCCACAAGCGAGATTTTATTAATGTCCATTCACCTCAACTCTGCAATTACATGACTCGCCCCGACTTGTCCCATTCCGAACTTTACACGCAACTTACTCTTGAACACCACCACGCTGCACACAACTACTTTCTTGATTGGTGATTCAGGGCGCATCAACTAACATCATTAGTCCCGTAAGTGTTGTGCACGTTCTTTCGCGGATGTAGCTGTGATCTTCCCGCGCTGGATAACGAGATCCGGGGCCGACCTACCCGTCGGCTACCGGGGGTTTTCCCCTACCAGGAATCGCCCACCAGCGGTGCAACGCCCGAGCCGGAACAAGCTCTAAGCTCCCAGATGGTCTCCCGACATGTGTGGTAGCGTAGTGCATGTAGGTGTGTGTAAGTAAGGGGGTGAGGATAGGACAAGAAAGAGGAAGGAAGGATCGAGAGTTGTCTGTGACACGTTTGGTAGGGTACTGCTCCCGCATTCCCTAGGTTTTAAACGGAGAAACCACGGAAAATCACCAATCAGAGCAGCCAGTCGCTAGAATTCCCCTCCAGACAGCGGCTCAACTGGACTACCTTGTCGTACATTTCTTTACCATACTGTCCTGTCCTCTCTCCCGTTCTACTGTAATTCTTTCTGTTCCGTCTTGCCAAGCAACGGCATTTCTCAATTCCCTCTCCCTTTCATTCTCATCCCGCCTGCACCCAGCACGGTGCCAGGTCGGAGACGCGCGGATCGCCTCGACTTTATTCCGGGGCGGATCGTCCACTCGCGATATTTAAGGTCTTTGTCTTCGCGAAGAATAAAAAAAACATTAGCAGAAGGCAAGCCAGGGATAACTGGAAAACTTCATGAGTATTCATGAGCGGTACGGAAAAAGACGAGGTGAATGAATTTGCGCAATATAAACTCGATCGTGCAGAACTGGAGGGAACCATAAAGGCAGAGTAACGTGTTGTCCGAATCGCAAAGAGGATGAATTTACTTTACATTTAAATTGAATACATAGTTAAAAGAACAGTAAGATATTTGAATATAATGCGGGAGTAATATAGTATACCTACACTCTGAATTTAAATAACAAGCAACAATAAATTAATTTTCAATGCGATTTCAACAACTAGATACATTCATATTTCTATGTCATCATTTACATGTGTAATGTGTCGTATTTCCATATTTCAGACCTGTGCAAACGTGTAAATTCACATCGAAATTGCTATTAAGTAAGCATTGCAATATTCATAAACGTAAAGTCAAAAATAAACGCGAAAATGCTATATTCAACGTGTGTTCGACAAACACGCCATTCCGTTTCTCTTTCCCAAAAGTATTCTACCCACATTAATAATTACAACTGTTAAGTGAATTTAAATGCATAAGTATTACAAAAATACATGAAACTCTCCTGATTTACAATACTCCCAAAATATATTTTTCCAACGACGTTTTGCCATTAGAATTAAAGCGATAACAACAAGACATGAATTTCACTTTCAATGGGAAAAATAAAATAATGACAAGTTAGAGCGCTGATATTCATATAGCTAGTCGTTCGGACAAAGAAAATGACAACAAACTATGATCGAAGTTTGAAATTACCAACACTCGGAAAATAGATACGAACTTGTTTTCTCTCCACATAAGTTACTCTACATTAGTCCGGAATGGAACTGAAACCCACACTGCCAGAAATTTCCACATTACTTTCATGTAAATTACATTAAAGTAATAATCAAGAACACACATCAAATTTAATGTACTCATGTACATCTTGTACATGATCTTGATGAACTAATGATTATGAATACATGATACGAAGGAGACGCAGGAGAAACGAGAGAACCTCTACCTTTGAAGGCTTCAAATAAAGGGATGTAAGTGTCATTTTCATTATTTCGAGAAAATTATTTTATATATAAGTAAACGTATTGGCACATACAACTCCTGCCATTTATAATCACCCCGTAACACTACCAAAAAATGCGTCAAGATTTTTGTTCTTATTTATGTTATAGAGCTTGATCCATTCATTATTCTGGTAAAAACGTAAATTTAACGGAGTATACTTTTATAGTACTTAAATCCTTTTTCACTTCCAGAATTCATTTAATCTAACTGATTTTAACTTATGTATTAAATTTAATATACAAATATATTAAACTATTGTTTATGTACAAGGTTACATTAAGTTTCACGTACAATCCATGAATCTACATTAGTTTTAATGGTATTTCTGAAAGTGCAGAGGTAGAAATCGAGAGCGCCGGAAAACAGCGTCGGGAGCGCTCTAACGGTAAATACCAATACACAGCGCGGCACGGCGCGCCGCGCAACGCGAGGAACACACGAGCCTCTCTAAACTGCGCGTCCGCGAAGGGGGAACTTGGATAAACGAGTTAGACGCCGACGGCTGCGCAAACGGCGAGGAATGCTCCGAGCGCCTAACTTCGGCAAAGACGAGGCAGGCCAGAGGCAGCGGCGGTAGATGTGGAGATGCTGGCGGTGGCAGTGGTAACTGCGTCCCGAGGGTGATGGTGGCGGTGATGGTGATGGTGGTGGTGGTGGTGGGGTGGTGGGGTGGTGGGGTGGTGGTGGCGGTGGTGGAGGTGGTGGTGTAGGGTGGTGGTGGTGGTGTAGCGGTGGTGGTGGGGTGGTAGTGGTGTGGTGGGTAGCGGTGTGGTGGTGGTGGGATGGTGGTGGTGGTGTGCGGCGGCGGGGTGGGGTGGTGGGGTGTGCGGGGGGTGGGGGTGGCGGCGGCTTAGGTGGAGGGATGGTAGTGATGGATTTGGTGGGGTAGTGTATGGTGGTGGTCGCAGAGGCATTGTGATGGGCGAGAGGTGATAAAGGCGGAGATGGCACAGATGGTGTCAGCGAGCGAAAGACGGCGGCGGTGGTAGTGGTGGTGTTGGTTATGGAGTAGGAGTAGGAGCCAGTGTCAGCATCTGAATGGTAGTGACACAAGCGGATAGGGGAAGCGATATCATTGCCTAAAACGTCAGCGATAATAATGCGAACGGCGAAGGAGAATACGGCGATAGAAGCGGGGTGGATGCATCACAAGCAACGGAGACGGCGGAGCAAGAGAGGGAGGGGGGATAGAAAAAGACACGAGACAGTGAAGGAAGCAATGACGGAGAAGGAAGGGTAGACTCCAGCACAGGTGCCAACCACGGAGAAGGAGGCGACCGCAGTAGCAGCAGGAGGCTGGAGTTGCGCGGAAGTCTCCACGACGGAAATACAGCGCAGGAGCCCAACTCGGGGCGACACGTCCTTGGGCGCGACGTCGAGCAGGTGCCCCCACCCCCACCCTTTCCCGGCCCTTTGCCACTCCTCCCTCGCGCGAAACTCCCACCTCCACCAACCTCCACCCCACCCCCGAATCCACTCGCCTCGCCAACTTTCGCTGCGCGCGGGCGAAGTTTCCGGGCGGCAGGCTGCACGTCTGCGGCAGGCCAGCTCGGAGGTGCTAACGATGGAGAAACATGAGGCGAGAACTCAGGATGACGATACACTCTGGAGTGCAATGAACCTAGTGCATCCGACCAGCTGGTGAGGTATTAAGCATTTGAGACATTTAATCTTTTAATTTATTAGTATACGCGAAGCTCCGAAATTATTTATTTATTAATACCAGGCTTACAGAAGAAACGGATTATTTGTACACCTAACACAAAAAGAAAAGATAAAGAATTTTTGCAATTTCAGATAAGACATAAATGGTTATCATTTCAGAATGAGTCCAATTTACAAATAATATGACTGTGTAATCTTTGGGCGAATCTGGGAAATCACTGTGTTTGTTCAATCAAGGATGGAAAGAGAGATGGTAAACAGTGCGATGACCCATCCAGTGGAAAGTGCAGAAGCGAGTCATCTTGACCGCTCACAAGCTACGCCATCTCCTCCAGCACGTGGCGGAAGCTGAACACTGAAGATTCTCACTCGCGAAGAACACAAGAGCGGGTTCGGCGACGAATGCTGACAGAGGTGGAAACGGGATAATGCCATTGGAAGTTTATACATCCGTTTATATATATATATATATATATATATATATATATATATATATATATATATATATATACACACACATACACATACACACGGATGAATCGACATTCGTTTTTATCACTAAATTCATTTTCACTGTATTAATCATGCATGTTTGAAGTGCTTATTGCTGTGTGCTATTTTATTGGTCAATTTTTACATTCGTCAATTCAATGAAATTAGCATTTTCGCAAGCTATCTTGATTTCCAAGATAAGCCACAAATATTTCTAAGAACAAACTTAACTTCACACAACAACACGGACAGACGACATTACTTTCCTACCGAAGTAAGCGGTACGAAGGATTTTTCCGCCCTTAAAAATCCATCCTTATTTCTGACTGTTTAATTAAAACTCAATATACAGCAAGTGCATGGGCTGGACTATAAATCATACAACACGATGCACCAACGAAGCGAATGCACGGAGATGCGGTCTGCAGTTACTGAACCCTCCATCACCGCCCGGATACGCCCACCAGCGCTCGCTCCGCGCAGCGGCCAAAGCCTCGTTAACTTGGCGTCAAACAATGAGGACGTATCAATGGAACGGCGTAGCAGCGCGTCCCTTGCATGAACGCAGTCGTCGCGTGACGTCATCGCCCGGTGGTGGCGCGATGAGGCGAGCGGCCCACGCCGCCAAGTCATTGCGCGACGTTACAAGCGCACATGATCCATCAGAGTAAATGGCGTTGCCTCGACGCAGAGGCCGTGAATCTGGCTATTCACCTTCCAACTTTTTTTAATACGCTACCGTCACGAAAAATGATTTACTTCCCTTACGCGAAATGCGTCAGGAGGAGCATTCTAGAGCCGGTTGCTCTCAACGGTAGTTTCTCCAATCAACACCAGACCAGTTGATTCATTGATTGATTAGTGATTCCGAGCGTGTCAGCTGCTAAGGTCATTACAGCCGTAAAAGTAGTCCGTGTGTTTTCTTCGAGAAATGGCAGTGATCTTCCCTCTATGGAATCTGACTCCCGGCGCCGACCTACCGTCGGCTAACGGGGTTTCCCCACCAGCGGGGCACCGCTACAACCAGGGCAAGCTCTAAGCTCCCCCCACATGTGTGGTAGTGTAGTAAGTGTAAGTGTGAATCAGAAGAGTGATGATAGGACAAGGAAGATGAAGGAATGATCGCGCGGGGTCTATGGCGCATTTCTTACTGCCCCCGCATTCGTCTGGTATTGTCTCGGCATTCACCTGGTGTTCATCGGAGAAACCACGGAAAACTATCATAGAACCTAGAATTCTCCTGCAAACAGCGGGTGGATTCGACCTAGCTGTCTGGTTAGGAAAATCCCATCGTCGAGACTTGAACCCCAAGACCTCCAGGCCAGAGGCACTGCAGTGTCATCAGTTGAAGCCCTGAGCCACATAAGCTGGTGTTTAATGTGTCGCACCCAGTGGCGAGTACTTCCATGTTGACAATTTTTATTGATGTAAATGCCTGAAAAAGAAAGAGTATACCACTCGCACTTCGATGCGTTTCACCAGTGTTCTTCCTAGGAGCAATGAAACCATATAAAACATGAGTCCTTTCTACATTTCTTCCACAATATCCTAGAAGGAACCGGCTAAGAATTGTGACAATAGATTTGTCTCGTTCAGAGGAATATAATGAGCTTCTGATGAGCTCAGCACGTGCTGCATCGCCCAAAACGCATTTTAATTGGTTTAAAAAGAAGAAAAGACACCTTTTAAGAGAAATTTTGGAGAACCTTCTGGTTGGTTCAGAAAAAAAAAGACGCGTCACCTAATTCGTCTGTGGTTTGGATTGGTGATCAGGTGACAGTGAATGACGTACGGACTGACGGACAGATTTCTAGGTTACTACAAGGTACATCAAAATATGTTCAGCCTGGGCTAAAAATTAGGCGGCTTTCAAGACGTACTCCTTTAACAACGAGCGCAGGCTACGGAGGGGCGACGTAGCGCGAACAACAAATCCGATCCGATCCCTCCCATTTGCATATCAGATCCATCACGCAACAAACAGCAGCAGCAACCCGCATACCAAGACCAGAAATTGTAGGCGATCTCGAAAATTCCTCTTCCTTCCCCACACTCTTCGCCCCCCCCCCATTGAAGGCGGGAGAGTGGGCGGGGTATTTTGGTCTTCTTTTCGCCCGCCGCTGCCGCTGTGGGTCAAGGACGGAGCCGGCGCCGACCCACCCAGCGCGGCCCGGCGCAGTCAGCCAGGGACGGCGTTTTCCGCCCGCTGCATGGAGGGAGGGGGAGAGAGAAGAAATGGGGAAGAGGGGCGGGGTGGCGGAGTCCTAATAAAGGCAGGATATCGAGCGCATTCCCTGCGAAGGGGCGGGAACATCCTGCTACCGCTCCCCAACCCTTGCACTCGCCGACTGGTCGATCGCCACACCACACTGGGTTGAGGGGTGGACTGAAAGGGCTGCAATGCAGGGTTCCCAAGAGTAAACACTTCAAATCTCTACAAAAACAATATTTTTTTAAACACGGTTTCATGATAAAATGTATACTTTGATTGATTTACGCGGCGCCTCAAGGCCACGAGCTGGACGAAGAGGGGGACACTGTCATTCAATCGGTAGCTCCAATACCACAAATTTAAATCGTAACAAAGCTCGCGATTGGTTGACAGGGTCCCCCTCTTCGTTCAGCTTGTGGCCTTCAGGCGCCACGTTAAAGAAATCAGAGTATGGAGGCGGATTTTGATGGCCTCAAACATTGCCAAAAATGATCAATAAAATACTCTTAAAATGTTTTTAAAATGCCCGAAAAGAAAAGAAAAATTACTTTTTTTTTCAAAACCAGTTGAAATGTCCAACTCAAGCAGTTGGATATTTTACTGATGTAATTGCGGCTCTTCCTTTCCTTCAGGTGAACTCGGTTTGCAAACTTTTGGTTTGGGCTGTTCTTTACAAGGAAATCTGACTATTTACAGCGAAATCGGCCGAACCGACAATGGCGCTGAAAGGCATCATAGAAACCTTAGATTACGTAGTACTCACAATAGATGACATTACAATATATTAGTGAAGAAATCCAATTGGCTACTCAGAAATTTTTTGTGAACATTTGGTAACATCTCGTAAGTAATATTTGAAGCAAGTTCCATTAAAATGATATTAAAATCGATCAAAATCAGCAAAAAATACCATAAAAATGACGGGAAAATGTAAAATATTACTTATTAGTTGAAACACACAAAAATGTGAAAAAATGTTATATCTAAATGGGCTATTTCCTTACGTCATAACAAAAATAATATCTATATTAAAAGGCATTATTCTACGAAAAAAATATTTCATTAAAATCCAACCTTTAATAATCTGTATCCAGAATATATACCAGAAAATGTGAGGAATGTTATAACCACATCTACGCGAGTGCAGCCACTGTTTCAACCAATATAATTCTAAGGTGTATTTATTTCTAAATTGTATTTATGTTTTTTTCCCAAACCGGAGAAAGACATTATTTACTAGAAAATGAAGACGGAATTTCAATCAAGAGAAATATTTATTTCTCGTGACTGAAATTCAGTACACATTTTCAGTCTCATTTTCAACAGTATTCCATTTAATATTTATAATATCCTACAAATAGCATGTCATCTTCGAAACTTAGCGATTTGTTTTATATTTTCTATGAAATTAAACTGTATATACCACTGATGGCAGTCACTTACACAATGTTACTAATATACACGTTTAGAGAAGTTCAATTTCATTATGCTCACTAATTTATTATTATAAAAGAGAAAATAATTTGAATATTATTTACTATTAAGCAAGCAGAGCTTTAGGTTTTCAACAGTCTCGCTCAAGACGTCGGGGGGTGGGGGGGCGTAATAAGTAGAATACAAATGTATTTCCTTCCCTAAATCTTTCTCCTCTCTAACACTTCCGGAAGCAGATAAACAGAATTAAATTATAAGTCCGACACGCTAAAGAGAACACAGAGTCTCTAGCCAAGGAATCGTGAATTCGGTGAGTGTCTGAAAGGATTGCATTTCGAAACAATAACTAGGACTGTTATATTTCATCAGTAACTCCTCACCCTCGAAAGTGTTTGCACTTCAGCTAACGCAAAAAAGTATTTTCTGATGAAGTAGAAGAAAAATTGTATTGTATAGAGAATTTGTTGTAAAAGTACGATGATTAATAAAGTATCTTTATTAATTCTGTTGATGTATTCTGTTGATGCAAAAAAAATTCTTTGGGGAAAAAACGCTGATGTATAAAAAACGGAATCCTTTACACTCTCGGTCACGCTCGAAAACATTTCTTCATCGAAGATATCGCAAGATGTTTTCTCGTTTCCACTACCAAAGAGCGCCCGGTATTTCACAGAAGAAAAAATCCACGCACCGTTCCAAGCTACGGGCAGGAATGGCCGCGGCGTTCCAGCATTCGCATTCCGGGCGGTCAAATTTCCCGGCCAGCCGCGCGTGTGGGCTGGTGAGGCCCGCTTCACGAGTCGGTCGCCATTAAGATGCCAGAGAAGTGACACTCACTGACCGCCGAGGCCACGCCGACCTCACTGCAACTCCCACCAGTCATTTCAATTATTTTTGTTTTGCTATTTTTTTATAGGATTGAATTGATTGCTTGATTTTTTCGTGTTTCCGAGCGCGTCAACTGCTCTGGTCATTAGTCCCGTTAGTGTGGTGCATGTTTTTTTCTCGGGAGATGCGGTGATCTTCCCCCGCGTTCCCTATCGTCGGCTAGTGGGGTTCCCCCTAACCAGGACTCTCCCACCAGCGGGGCATCCCCCAGCCGGGACAAGCTCTAAGCTCCCGACCGGTGTCCCGGAATATGTGGTAGTGTAGTGCATGTCAGTGTAAGTGTGTGTAAGGGGAGAGGATAGGACAAGGAAGATCGCGCGCGGTCCGTGGCCCGTTTGGTAGGGGACTGCTCCGGCATTCGCCTGGTGTTGATCGGAGAAACCACGGAAAACTACCGATCAGAGCAGCCGGCCGCTAGAATTCTCCTCCAGACAGCGACTGAATTCGACCAGGCTGAAAAGCTAGTGTCGAAAATCCTGCCGCCGTCAGGACTTGAACCTAGGACCTCCCATCAGTTGATGCACTGAGCTACCGCTCCCGGTTTAATACGATTGAAGCCGTACAAATGGGCTTACTTACGCTCGGGATTTCCAATAGTTTTACCCGTTCGTCATTGAGCGTATCACTTCGCCGTAATTCGACAGCGCCCACATACGATATGATACGACATAGTTTTGACCGTTCCGGTCTTACGCGTCTTGTTTTGTCAGCAGTGAATCTTCCAGTCACTGCTTGTGAGAGTGGCTTTCATGTGAATGTGTGCGCGTTGTTTCTTGCCTTGGTCCGACCATCCTCAGAACGAGCTTGCGCGCACTGACCTTCAGAGTATTTATTTATGGGAATTTAGGGGCCCTTCAAACACGAATGCACGAATGCCAGAACACTAGTTTCAAAAACGGACCACGCACTGCGCGCGATCTTCCCTTCCTCTTCCTTGCCATATCCACGCCGCCACAATCACAACCGTCACTGGTGGATAATCATTTCACAGGGCACTTCAGTTTTTCTTGTTATACTCACCCCTTACTTACACACACGTTCGCCACCACTTTTGCCTGGAGACCAGTGGGAAGCTCAGAGATTCTCCCGGCTGGGATGGTGCTCATTTGGAGATATACATATATGGGGAAACCCCCGCAAGCCGACGTATAGCTCGGTGCCGGGTCTCACCATGCGAGGGAAAGAGCCCCGCTACCTCCAGGAATAATATACGACTGGCAATTACGGGACCAATGACCTTAGCACGTGACGAACCCGGAACGGGATTGAATCAAATGAATCAATCAGTAGAGGCCCTTCATCAGCCAAGGTGATTGAGGCGCATTGCAATTGCACACCGCCATCGCCTCGGCTGGCAGCTCCCAAGGGCAGAGGGCTCCGGAGCGAGCTCCATGGCGGCCACTCACACGAAATTGCGTCTGGTTACTTCGGAAGAAGAGGAGCAGCTGACAGCAGCGGTGGCATCCGAGTTAGAAGGCGGCGACGGGGCGGCGGGAAGGTGTGTGACGAGAGGGATGCGGACACGGGGGGATGGTGATGGAGGCGGAGGCGACGGTGGGAGGCAAGGGTGGTGGCGGAGGCGATGGGATGGCGGAGGCGACGGTGTGACAGAGACGATGATGGCGGAGGTGAGGGTGATGGCGGAGGCGAGAGTGATGGCTGAGATGATGGTTGAAGAAAGGGATGAAGGACGGGGTGGGGCGATGGGCAGCAGCAGAGGCGAGGGCAATCGGGAGATGGGAAATTAAGGTGCAAGGCAAAAACGCGTTGAAGATGGAGACGGTGGTAATAATAATAATAATAATAATAATAATAATAATAATAATAATAATAATAATAATAATAATTTCCTTTAGTGTCAAGACTCAGAACTCGAGGCGCGGTCTTCCATCTGATCACCAACGGACTGGCAAAAGGAGGGCCATTGCAAGGCGACTGGAGGGCAGAGGGGGTAGCTGGCCGTTGACGTCGAGACTGCGTCGGTCGATGCAGACTACGGCGCGCGTCACACCGTCGCCCCCTCCCCGCCGCTCCCCCCACCCTCCCCGTCCCCGATCCATTCTCTGCGGGCTGCTGCGCCCGCGACAGACGCGTCCATCTGTGCGCCGTCCTCCACAAGTGTTCAATATCAACTCATCCCGCCCTCCACGGGTTTTCGAAAACTCTCCCATTTCAACGTTTTCTACATATTCCTACATGTTGCACGTCTCAAATTTTCTACACAGTTCTAAATGTTGCACGTCTCAGCCGCCATTACCAACATGAAGATCGGCAGTAAAAGTCACGAACCTCCATTGCTAATTTCCTACGAATTAACTATTACTAATAACGTACTATTACTGATTTTCAATATGCGCAGAAATTGAAAGAAAAGTATGTAGTCTAGGGCCATGTGAGAGGTGTCTATGGTTTTGTTAGATATCCAGTATCTCGAAAAAAAATTAAAAAATGAATCAGATTTATTTTAACTGTCTCATGTATGACTGAAAATTTATATTTCCGCCTACATATTCATTGTTATGAGTTTTGGTAAAGCAACATTTGAACTACTCTTGGTATATAAAGAACCGCCGTACTGCGTATCCTATGCTATATTATCTGAATATTCTTGACGACTGTTCCTGTTAAAATATTTAATTCATTGCAGTGTTATAGAGGAGTATTTTATTTGTTCTAGAGCAGATGCAAACTACTCTTTCGTAAACCCATTTTGAGTAATGTTCTTGAGCAGCTTTTTTGTTTGTTGCAGGCCATTAGTTTATCGTATGTTATTGACCAGCATGACTGGCTTCCCATGCTAGTTTTGACAACAAGAATGATGATTATACTTTTCTCGCATTTGCGAGTCATGTATTTCCATTAAAATAGGTTTAGATATGTGAAGGCAACAAACAAATCGTAAATGCAAGGCACAGTACATACTTTCGCTATAAAACTGTTACAATGAAAACTCAAGGGAGTTCACGCAGCAATAATAATAATAATAATAATAATAATAATAATAATCTTCTATGTATTTATTTGGCGTAAATGGGTCGGTAGCCCGTCTTCGCCGGCCAGCTACCAGTGTCCCCCTTGCCTGGGACTAGTTAAATTCCCATGCTTGAGGGTAAGAGCGACATGAGGCGAACATGTATTCTCTTCCCCGTAACTAGCAAGATCCACCGGCTTGAGCTTTTCTTCTCCACACAGCTACAGAAACTGGAACGATGTTAAAGGAAAGTTAGGACTATTTTTGCCTCGACCGGAAATCATAATAACAATAATAACGAATAAATAGTCCAGATGTAATGAGTTACGTCGGAAATCGCGGGTTCACTGACAAACTCTATCCTCCGTACAATTTCTTTTTCCAGGGAAGTGCGTGGTTCAACCCGTTTTATTATCTCACTTCCAGAACGAACGACAACACTTCTTCCTTGCAGCACCTGAAGGGAACAAGTTGGCCCCGATTCCAGATGCTCCTCGATCCCCCTCCCTTCCCCACAGCAACGAGAGCGCGGATGCAGGCTTCAAAGCGGGCGGTGACCAATCGCTTTGCCTGCACGCACGTCGTCGTCGTCTGCGAGGGGGACGAGTGGCAAGCGGGCTTCTTCGCTGCCGCCGCAGCACAGCCCTGTTGCAGCCCAGACGAGCGGAAAATCCGGCGCTCGTAAAACCCCGCCCACCTCCTCTCCGCCAGTCCACACCGCCGCATTGCTCCGTCCCCCCGCGCCGAGAACCGAATAGCGGTGCACGAATTACGCGGCTGTTCCCTTCCTTTTTTATTTTTATTCTTTTTTTTTTTATCATACGAGTGAAGGAGTTGTAAATGGGTATACAGACGTTCGGGGTACGTAGGAGCTTTACACGTCCGTCTTTGTGTAGCTCGTGTTTAACCAAACCGCGAAGACGCGCGTGGAAGTTTTAAGGAGGATCCGTACTCAATTTTAAATTGCGTCTCTGATAATGTTATTCTTAGAGTACGTTTTGGTTTGATGCAATTTTATTTTATATTGTTCAATTTTTATATATGAGAAATAATAAAACACGAGAATAACACATCGTAAAATTTAACGTCCTATATTGCACAACGTTTCGACAATTGCGTATTGTCATCATCAGTTTCGAAGTCATCAGGTTGGATATAAAATTGAATTTTAGTTTAATTTCCCTAGGACATTTTCGTCAAATTTCATTTTGAGGACTATTTAAGAGTAACAAACGGAACAACTCGCAAAATAGATATCTATTAGTGACAGGAGAAACATTTTTCATGATCGATGTCATACGACCATCATTGACTGAAGTTCACCTAGTGAAGTGGGCCAAGTAACAGGTGTGATCATAACCTCTATACTCTAATGCACGGAACTGTTAAAATCCAGGACTTCCGGAAAAAAAATCTATATTGCTAATTTCCAATGCGCTCATAAAGTAGAAGAAAAATATTTATCCTCCAAAGATGTGTGAGGTGTTTATGGTCTCGTTAAGTATAGAGGGACCAGTTTGATAGGTCGGGAAACAAACGAACGACTTGTAGAACGATGGTAGTGCAAGAGATAGTGCAACTGTAAACGAATCGACTGACGAATTGTGAGCACGGACATGGTCTACGGTTATGTTGCTAACAGTAGCCAAGTAGTAGTTGTCAAAGCAGTCCTTTCTTACAGTAATCTCTCTGTAAGTAGAACTTCGGGAAAAATCCAAAAAACAATGAAACGGTTTTATTTTTAATATCTTTCATGAGACTTTATTAAACGAGAATTTTCATCACATATTCGTTAAAATTGATCGTCTTTGATTCCGCGCGCGCGCACACACACACACACGCACGCGCGCACGCACACACACACACACACACACACACACAAACACACACGCCCTAGAAGTTCGCAACATTTATTACGAACCATCCTGTATTGACACTATTTACTCGGACCGTCTCCGATTCACAGGGAACCCGAGGACACACACTGAAGCCTCGGAGACGCACGCTCCTCTCCAAAGCACTCCCCGGTTTCACGACGCGGCGCGGCGCCTCCAAAGCGGGCAGCCCCGTCCCAAGAGCCCGCGCCACCGCCTCCCGCGGGGGGCGAAAAGAGAGCGTCGGCAAGCGCACGGCCGAATGGAAGGGAGCAGCGGAGAAGGCGCTCTGGGAGCACTCCAAGTTGAGGGGCGGCGGGGCGGGGCGCGGTGGAGGCGACAAAGCCCTGCGGTCCCTGGGCGCCCGCTGGCAGCGGACGCGGTGGCTGTGGGGCGCGCGCCGGCGAGCGAGGGGTGGGTCGACAGAAGCGGTCACGGCGGTGGAGAAGCTGGCTTGAAGGGGCCACTGGAGGCAATGCCAGAGGCAGAATGAAAACAGAACTTTGGTGGAGATGAAACCATAACGGTGGCGGTGGGGCAGCAACGGCGGAGGTGACACATGCTAGCGGGGGTGAAGAAAGCAGAGATAGCCGCAGAGAAGAAAGCAGAGAGCGCCGGCGACAGTGACGGACGGACGGATGGATGGATGGATGGATGGATGCATGGATGGATGGATGGATGGATGGATGGATGCCACGCAAATTATTTTACATGGCGAGACTCAGGCCATGAGGCCTGCTCTTCCGTCTGAGCACGCAAATCACCTACTAGCGGAGAAAAAAGGTATTACTTGGGCGACGAAACAGGCAATTGAAATTTAGCTCAGAGGCTTCATATACGCTTGAGGATCTTTTACATGCAGTAAATCTACTAACATGGGAGAGCCGGCTTTACTCCCCCTCCGGAGGAAGGCGTACGAATGATTTTTTCGCCCTTAAAAATCCACGGCTTCGATCGGGTGTGAACCCGCGAACTTGGGTATAACAGTCCGATAGGCTAACCTTCCACCATTGACGCCGTCAATGTGCTGACGTTGTTATGGGGTGGTGGCAAAGAACCGAGGAGGGGCGATGAGATCTGGGCGAGCTGTGGCGGTGAGAGCAGAGACGGTCTATCCCAGGGTGGGGCAGTGGGAGAGGGGATAGTTGGGTAGACAGGCAGCGACGGTGGTGGCAGTTGGGGTCAATGGCAACGACTGATTCATTGATTAGTGATTGTGGGCGAGTCAAAGCCTAGTCACGTAAGTGTAGCGCGTGTTTTCTTCGCGGGAGGTAGCGACAATCTTCCTTCGCTAGATTGTGAGATTCGGACCACCCTACTGTCGGCTAGCAGAGTTTTCCACAACCAGGTATCTCCCATCAGCGAGGCACCGCCCCAGCCGAGACAAGTTCTAAGATCCCGACTGGTCTTTCAACAAATGTGGTAGGTTAGTGCATGCAAGAGTGTGTGTCAAGGTGGAGGATATGAAAGGAAGAGGTAGAACAATGTGGCCCGTTTGTTATAGGATATATTTTTTTTGATCGGAGAAATCTCGGAGATACTACCAATCAGAGCAGCCGGCCGCTTGAATTCTCCTCAAGACTGCAACTGATTTCGAACTAGTTATCTAGCTGGTGTTGAAAATCCTGCCGCCGTCGGAACACGAAAGCTAGGACCTCCTGGTCAGCGGCACTGCAGTGGCATTAGTTAATGCTCTAAGCCACCTTTTCTGGTCAACAGCGGTAAGGATGGAGTCAAGGGAAAAAAGGCGACGGCGCTGATGATGCGCGATGACGGTGAAGGTGACGTGACGGTGAAGGTGACGTGACGGTGAGGTGAAGTGACGGTGAAGTGACGTGAGGTAAGCTGAGGACGGTGAAGGTGACGGTGAAGGTGACTGAAGGTGAGGGTAAAGGTGAAAGAGACGGTGAAGGTGACGGTGAAGGTGACGCTGAAGGTGAAGATGACGGCGACGGTGAAGGTGACGGTGGCGGCGGCAACGGTGGTGTTGGTTGGTGTCGATGCCGGTTGCGCCAGCGACGATGTGCGGGGTGGGCGACGGGAGTTTCGATTGGTCCGCGGGCTAAAAGCGACGAACACGCGCCAAAGCGCCCTCTTCCGAGCACCCGCATGTGGGTCACTGGGCTGGTCGCGCGCGCGAATGGCCGCGACGGGGTTGGCACGCTACGCTCAACTCACGCTGCAGCGGTGCCAACAATTGAAAAGAAGAAACACATATTTTTTAGCCCTCGTGCACAGACACGCACTTCCCGTTTACTTTGATTCATTGCAAAGGGTTACTTTTGCGGAAAAAAATTTTGGGGTCACATATTGGAAGTAAATAAAATAACATACAAGAAAGTAAACAAAACACCGAAGCCACATGAATCAACATGGCTACCTTTTCGCACACTGAAAAATGAACCCAAGGCTTATAGTATTAATTAACTATATAGTATTATAAACTACACTTTACCCTTGTTAATACGAATTCCAATGGACTGAAATAATCGAGGTTCTTGTAATAAGAATTCATGCTATCCGGTATTTATATATCCAATACCACGTTTCTTTGGCGGACCTAAATATTGTTCATTTAAAGACGAATTTTGTGTTAAACACGTTCGTACTAACGAGGGTTTACTGCATAAAGTATAGTGATAATAATTAAGTATATAGAATATGTCAAAAAGTTATTGCTAAAAAAAGTTGTATGTAACTCGTACGAAATAGTCTTTGGCATATTTATTGCAAAACTACAGATTCAGCTCATATCACCGCCTCGTATCGAAAACATTTCGGATGCCACTAGCAGTTATGTAGATAACTTTCTGCATGAACATAACTTTCTGTACTAGTTATGTAGATCACTAATGTTTCTTTCACTTTCCTCACCAACATAGTGATTCTTTTCCAAAAAATAAACTGTGTATGTACAAGGACACTGAAGTTGATGCTCGAGTCATACTAACGACCGTTCTCCCAACGACAGCCTATTTCTGCAAGGTAAATCGGTAACTCTAAGATATTCCATTCACGTGTAAAGTCTGACAATCTCTCTCCTTACATACACTCGGGTAATAACACTGAGCAAAGAGCCATACTGTCCAGTGATCACATCCAATAAACTTGTGTGTTCATTTCTCACAACAAAAAGCAGTTAATTGCATTACGCACGTGTCTCCAATGTTTTCTCGTTTGCGTATTCATTAAAATGTGAAAAAAAATAGTTCTCTTCAATAAAATCGACGAGTAACTTTAGTGACGAAGTTGTTACTGCTAAAAGGAAAGGGGCATAAATGACGCAAGTAAATATTCATAGCTCGTAAATTGTATGTTTACGTTGGTGGTTAACTAGTGAGGTTATAAAAATTTAACAGCGCTCGTTCACTAAACGAACGTTTGTCAACTAACTTTTATTCGCAGCGCGAGAGTGCTTCAATACGCCGTTGAACGAAAACAAAACGACGATCATTTAATGTAACGATGGCAACTGAAATGATTTTGTTATGTTTATTATTTTAAATGTTAATACATTTTGTGACTAATAACGTTTGTATTTTTCAGATATTTCCGCTTCGATCTCTGTTTTGGGACTTGGAATTGCTCTGACCACTTCTTTCTAGCCACTCTAGTAGGTTCTTTCCTCTACCGATGCGCCGTCAGTGTCTTTTAACAGGCACATGCCGAAGAACTCTGTAAAAGGTGGTCGACGGCACTTCGAAAGATTTCCGTCGGCGTACGACTTGGAAAATATTCTGTAACTGGAGCAAAAGTTCGCACCCGTTGGCCGAGCTGGCGGTCAACCGAGGTTGTAAAAACAGCTTCTTGTCCATTCAACAGAGTAAAAATGAATGTTTCGGCTTAGGAAGTGGGCCGAGAGCCAGATCTTAAGGTAGCATTACACCAGACAATTGTGAAAAACAGTTAACTCATTCGGCTTCATTTTATTTTCTGCAGTTATTTTATTCAGATTTCTTTTCTTTTATATCATTCAATCCGTTTTTTCTACCATTCGTGTTTGGGACATTTTAGTTTTACATTATTCTTGCGTAACGCCCTCTGTGGTAAATGTTTAAATGACCTTCTCCACAAATGACATTTTCTGTCACAACTTTGCAGCTAAAACTTTTTATCTTCAAAAGTATTTGAGATAATCATTAAATGTTTCTTTTTGTAAAGTGTTCATTATAGTTTTCTCTACAGAATGAATCTTAATAGTTGATGTGCAACTCCCATTTTTTCCAGTAGTGCTCCGAGATCTCTTCAGAAATTTTATAAAAATTATAATCAGTTCATAAATCGACTTAAAAATAAAGTAATTATTTAAATATTTCACTGATTTATGCCCATTGCGTACAATATATGTTCTAATTTTTTTTGCAAAAAAGTAAAATTTAATTATCGCAAATATCATGTGCTTTACGATTCAGGTAATGATTATATGGGTGTGAAATACTGAAACGGAGAGAGGTGGGATCTCCCATTACGTATCCGCTTGGGTTTCATTATGTTTTCGAATATAGAATGTCCTCAACTTTTAATTTATTCTATCGTATCGTCTTACTTCACACTAACCTCTTACAGTAGAAGTTCTGCATTAACACCAGAAAAAATACATTTTTTAATCATTCACGCATAAAATACTAAAATTTCAATATTTCATCTATTATTTAAATAAATATTATTTTTTGAAGTAAATGATTGCAGGAAATTTGTCATTAACATTTATCACGTATGATCATAACTTAAGTGTATCTGGGTAAAATATAATCTCAGCAAATCAACTGAGGAAGACCATCATGGAAATGAATTTCCTCCCATTACAACTTCACACACGTCATTCGTTCCTGATCCTCCATTCGAATCTGAAAAGGGTTTATCCCCTTTCAGGGCAAACAAGTCCCGTTGGTTACGCTCACCCCCAGCAAATCCGATCGGAGGAAAGACGTCAGCGTCGGGGAAGTGGTAAAATCCGGACGAGAGGAGAGCGGGTGCGAGGCAGAGGACGGCGACCGATTTGCAGTATGTTATCCCGAGGAGGCGGAGAGCGGAGGAGGTAAGCGCCACGTGCAAGCATGAGATGGTTTCCGCATTGGGGAGCGAATGAGATGAAGATTCACGGCGTGCGGTCGGGCGCCGTGGACGGAGGGAGTCGGGGCTTGGGAAATCTGCGGTGGCGAGGCATGGCGTGGGAGCCGGAGGAGGAGGGGGAAGACAAAAAAAGGACGGGGTAGGGCAAAACGGAACTAGACGAGAAGCTCGGCAAGCCGACATTGGGCGAGGCAAGGCGGGAAGAGGCGTGGCGAGGAGGGGAGGGGGAGGCGGAGCGGGGAGGAGCGAGGTGGGTCAGGGGGGGGAGAGACTGCAAGAGGGGCAGGACCGGGAGGGCAAGACTCAGCGAAGTGGGATGAAACGAAGCGGGGGAGTCGCGACAAGCAGGGCGAGGCAGATCAAGGGAAAGAGTGGCGGGGCAGAGAAAGTAAGGCGAGCGAGGGGTCGCGACGAGGGGGAAGAAGCGTGGAGAGACATAGGAAGAGGCGAGGCGGGGAGAGGAGAATAAGTGGAGAAAGCGGGAGAAGAAAAGGGGGGGCGGGGAGAGGGCAAAAGAAGAGAGGCAAAACGGGGGGAGGTAGAGGTAACATTCTAAAACGACGCCCTAAAAGCCGAAGCTCTGCGGGTAGATCGAAGCCATCAAGAACCCAATGTTTTCTGATTTGCTCTGAACGTGTTTCCGGTATGTTGTCCAGCAATTTCTTCTTGCTAAGGCGGAATTCGTTCAGCGTAGTTGGATACCTCATGTTAAAAAGAAACTATAGATCTCGCTAATTACATAGGATCTGCTTTATATTTTACTAAAAATTGGGCATGGCTTTTTTCAGAAACATCATATTGCTCGTAATTTGTACACATGTCCATTCATGCTTGTCTATTACAGGCGGAGGAAATCACGTTCACATTACTTCCGAGATTCTGACTATTGTGTCACAACGGAGAAGTGTTGTTGTTTTTTTCGAAACCCAAATTTTCACTTTGATTAAATCTGCCAAAGTCTTCCCCACATATCCCTTTCACTCGTATTCTACACGTGAATGTTAAACGTCTATATGTTTCACTTTTGTAATGAGTAAGTGTACTATCGTACACTTACTCATTACGAAATCCAACTTGCCCATTTCACATTCCTCTGTAAACTGAGAATTACAATGACGAATTCACTGAACAAACGAGTATATAGAAACCTCAAAGCAAACTCAACGTCAAAAGAACGTCTTAAATGATCTTTTCCACATAATTAGGTAAAGCAAATGTACGAACAAACAGATCTTGCAACATCGCAAGATAAGACGCCCCCGCAAGTATTGAAACGAACTTCTAGCAACAACAGGAGAGTAAGTCGAGATAAGGAGCATGAAACGCCCTTGCAGAGTTTAACGGTTCGCCCGATAACATGGAAGTATGTCGTACGTGGAGATCCACAATGAACGTTTCTGAACCGTAAAATTCCCTTACAAATGAAAACCCCATTCAAACTGCTTCTGTTTACACTGTGAGATACTTTCAGAATAGATGGAATTCAGTAGGCACAACTATTTATTGCCAGCATAATTATTAAATTAATATTCATTATGAAGAAAAAGTCTGCACACGTTCAAAGAGGGAAATAATGCGAACGGAGGGTGATAGGGACAGACACATATGAATTAATATTTCCTATTAAGATGAGTTAGATACATATCTAGATGAGCACATCTTAAAATATTTCAAAGCAACTGAAAAAAAAGTGACATAAAATAATACTATATGCAAATGATTAATTTGGAAAGGACATTAGTGTCAGCGGTAAGTCTTCTTCAGAAATGTAATGATCTATATTCGAGCATCTGAGATGACCGTTTCCGGTACGTCAACTGCTGCGAGCATTAGTCCCATTTGACTAGTGACTTCATTTTTAAACTCTGAGTGACGATGTTCCTCTCCCCTGGATGGCGATATCCGGTGCCGACCCACATGTCGGCTTACAGGGAATTTCCCTCTCAGGATATCTCCCTCCAGCGAGGCACCGCCCCAACTAGGACAAGCTCTGGTCTTGCGACATGTGTGGTCGTCTAATGCATGTAAGTGTGTGTGAGAGTTTGTGTGCATACGTAAAGAAAGAATATTGATCAAGGAAGAGAAAGGATAGATCGAGCCCGCTTCCCACCCTTTGGTTAGGACACTGCTCTAGCATTCGTCTGGTATTTATTCGAGAAGCATCAGAAAACTACCAGTCAGCAGCTGAAGTCGACCTGACTATAACGCTTGAGTCGAAAACCCGCAAACGGTTCGTCGGGACTCAAACCCTAGGCACTTCCAAAAAACAAGGCAGGCTCTGAGCTATCCGCATTCGCTCCGAATGAAATTTCGAGATAATTACATTGCGCCATGCTTTTCACGCAATTTTGTAGAACTACCATATCATTAAAAGGAAAAAACAGAAATTATTTAAATTCCTAATTTAAATATACTTTATATCCCTCGTCCAGATTCGAATGCCACATCTGGTGATGATCGAACGCTGACCAAAACATCGAGAAAATCGACAACATGAAAGCCCGAACGGATTCATATTATCATGAGAAACAACGAAAGACGTCGTCATGCACTTCATTTTATTATGGAGAGGTGCATCGCTTCGAAAACGTGGACGTTATCTTGTATCAGATAAACATTGACATTGAAAGTTGAAAAAATAGCGTAAAATGAATTATCAACAAGCTTCCTTCGAATTGACCGGGAGCGGTAGCTCAGTGCATCAACTGATGTCACTGCAGCGCCTCTGACCGGGAGGTCCTAGGTCCGAGTCCGGACGGCGGAAGGATTTTCGACACTAGCTTTCCAGTTGGGTCGAATTCAGTCGCTGTCTGGAGGAGAATTCTAGCGGCCGGCTGCTCTGATCAGTAGTGTCCGTGGTTTCTATGATCAACACCAGGCGAATGCCGGAGCAGTACCCTACCAAACGGGTCACGGACCGCGCGCGATCTGTCCTTCCTCTTCCTTGTCCTATTCTCTCTCATTACACACACACTTACACTAACATGCACTACACTACTACATATTCCTGGAGACCGGTCAGGAGCTTTGAGCTTGTCCCGGCTGGGGCGGTGCCCCGCTGGTGGGAGAGTCCTGGTTAGGGGGAAACCCCACTAGCCGACGGTAGGTCGGCGCCGGATCTCGCCATCCAGCGGGGAAGATCACCGCCATTTCCCGAGAAACAAACATGCACTACACTAAAGGGACTAGTGACCAAAGCAGTTGACGCGTCCGGAAACAGGAAAAAATCAATCAATCAATCAACCTTCGAATTGTTTCCTATGTTTATGCTTTGCGTGACCATGCACCTGCTTTAGGGAACCGCCTCCCACGGCAGTCAAGAGCGGCGCCGTCTGAAGAAGATAAGGGGTCGAGGGAGCAAATGAAGACGCAGCAGCCGCCGCCCAGCAATAAACCCGCGGCGGCGGTGGCGGCGCCCCGCTTCTCTCCCCTCCCCTCCCATCCCATCCCATCCCGACCCTCTCCTCCCTACGCTTCGCCTCGGTCTATTAAAGCCCCGAATCGGGCTTTCTTCCCGGAGCGCCCGAGAACGGAGCCCGGCCGAGCCCGACCCGCGTAGACTGGAATCGATATCTCGCATGGTCGAAGCGACACCGCGTCGCGTTCGAGCGTATGCTGCAGAGCACATACACACGAGTAAAGAACGTGTATGCTCACAAAGCTCCAGGACTGTGGAAATGCACCTTCATAGTTAATTTGGAAAGTGTCCTCGCATGTACCCAAATACCCGGAAAGAAATCATGCCTGCCCGCTCTCGTAACATTTACACAATAATTTTAATTGCTTTATTGTTTAAACTATTTTCGTGACGTATACTGTTCAATATTTTTAAACAATACTTTAATAAGGTGTCGAAGGAATATATAAACTTATGGAGTGTATATTTTCTAACTGCTTGTATATGTCAATATAATTTAGAGAAGCATCTAAATATATCAAGGATAACAATAACTAATCCATTACCTTTATTCTACCATTCATTAATTTCATATTCATGGTAACCATCTACTTAGTAACTTATTTACCTCCTTCATTACCATTCATCCTAATGCGCGCCTCTCGGCACCAACTCAAAAACGAAAGCATGAAGCGAAAGTTAGTCAACGAGCAAGCCGCCCTCAAATTCCAGAATCGATACAAGCAACCGTGTTTTCTTAACAACGCATCAGACAAAAGAACAAATTCAACTTTGAAAACTCCCAGAGAAAGGAACCAGACAGAAACAGAATTAACTCACCCTCGGCTCCTGGCCAGGGCTCGTGCACACCTTCCACACTTACCTGAAACAAAAAAGAAGAGACAATAATTAACCATGGATTGCAGTAATAACAAGAGACGCTAGGAGTGATAGGTTTGTGGTAATACGCGCTAACCAAACCACCAAGTACTACCCGCCTTACTCACTGCGACAAGACACGCGATACCAGCTCAAAGCTACGTCTGCAGCAGCAATAACAACCGCAACTATTAGCCGCGCTAACCGTTACGCCCATCGCAGCAGCTATGATGTCCTCACAATGGACGCGTTCAAGCCGCGCGCGCAGATTAATCCAAGGGGCTTGCGGCGGCGCCGGGCGGCAACCGCGACAAATGTTATTGCCGCACAAGCGCCGCGGGAACCGCGCGGAAGCGGAAAGGGGGCGGGGCCGGGAGAGGAGGTGGGGTGGAGGCTATGCCGATAACGGGGGGAACGGAGGTGGAGGGAGAGGAGGCAGGGATGACGAGGGGGGGAGGAAGGGTGGCGGGGGCGGGGGAGGCGAGCCGGCAGAATGGGAGTGCGAGGAGATGGCAGTGTCATCTGGCATAGAGGCAGGGTGAGGAGGCGAAAAGGTTGAGGCAGGGGGCGGGCGTGCAAGCGGGATAGCAAAACGAGTGAAGCGAGGCGGGCGAATAAGCGGGGATGGCGGAATAGTTGAGATTGAGCTGCCTTGGATACGGGGTTAGAGAAAGGGGTAAAGGCTGAGGCGGGGAAGGCGTGGAAGCGGGGATGACAAAAAAGGTGAGACGGGGAGGTCATCGAAGCGCGGGTGTCAAAAAGTGTGGGCGGGGCGGGGAGAAAAAGGGGGACGGGGGCGTGGAAGCGGAGATAGCGAAAAGAATGAAGGGTGAAGCCGGGCAAGTGTGGAAACGGGGATGGAAAAAAGGGTGAAATGTGAGGCTGGAGGTGTGTGGAAAGGGAGTGGGAAAAGGGGGGGCGATGCGGGGAGGGCAGAAAGTCCGGGAATCCGGGAAGGAGGCGGGGCAGGGCGGGACAGGGCAGGATAGAGCGGGACAAAGCGGGACAGGACGGGACCGGGCGGGACGGGGAGGGGCGGGACGTGGCGGGGCGGAACGGGGCGGGGCGGGAACGGGACGGGGCTGGACGGGTGGGGCGGGGCGGGGCGGGGAGGGGCGGGACGGGGATGGGCGGGGCGGGTAGGGGCGGGGCGGGACTGGGCTCAAGGAAGCGAGGGAAGGGGCGGGACACGCCGACGACGGAGTTCGGCGTCTGCGGCAGCCATATTACCTCCTCCACCCACGCAAACGCCTTCCCCGCATACACACACCACACTCCTGTGGTTTCTGTTGCGGCTTTCGAACCCGCTCAAACTGCTTCCTCTCCCACCCACACGATGGTCCCGTTTTCCTAGTCTACACACTGCACCTACTTCGAACTTGGTATCCTCCGTCTATTGCTTTCTATACCTAGTCCCATTACGACGACCATTGATGTCAAATTTTGCGTAAAGTATATGCCCTTGAATTTATTCACAACTCACATGAGATATGTAAATCAAACAGTTTATCTCGGTCTGCATTATCAGTGTTATCGTAGAATTTCTTATCCAACGTCATTATCACCAGTTACGAGTACTTTCTACTCGGTTTGTTTACTATACTTAGAACCTTCAGTAGATGCTTCTGCCATACTCAATTACAGTTATTAAATGATTGATTGATTTTTTCGTGTTTCCGGGCGCGTCAACTACTGTGGTCATTAGTCCCGTTAGTGTAGTGCATGTTTTCTCAGGAGATGGCGGTGATCTTCCCCCGCTGGATGGCGAGATGCGGCGCCGACCTAGCGTCGGCTAATGGGGTTTCCCCTAACCAGGTCACTCCCGCCAGCGGGACACTGCCCCAGCCGGGACAAGCTCTAAGCTCCCGACCGCTCTCGCGGAATATGTGGTAGTGTAGTGCATTATAGTGTAAGTGTGTATGTAAGGGGAGAGGATAGGACAAGGAAGAGGAAGGTCAGATCGCGCGCGGTCCGTGGCCCGTTTGGTAAGGTACTGCTCCGGCATTCACCTGGTGTTGATCGGAGAAACCACGGAAAAATACCGATCAGAGCAGTCGGCCGCTAGAATTATCATCCAGACAGCGACAGAATTCGACCTAGCTGAAAATCTAGTGTCGAAAATTCTGCCGCTGTTAGAACTCGAACCTAGGACCTCCCGGTCAGAGGCGCTGCAGTGACATCAGTTGATGCACTGAGCTACCGCTCCCAGTTACAGTTATTAAATTTCGTAATACTTTCAGAAGAACAGTAGATCAAACGTTAGGAATTTGAACAGGATAACGTTAGGAACTTTCTGAACGAGTAAGTTTACGATAGTGTCAGTCATAGATCACCTTTAATTGATTCCCACACTTCAATTCGCGTTCAAGACAATTACTTCTCTTAGAACAATTTACTTTTTTTATTTGCAGATGATACCCAATATTCTGCACTCTGCGGATTTGTAGTGGCCATTTTCAGCTTGTCCATTCGCACTGTTCCAAATTCCTTCGTCTGCAACTCTCCTTTATGAGATTATCATCTCTGGGAAATCCGTATGCCTTCCGTGCCGTAGCCTCAGCCTCCGTGAATCTGCACGCGCGCTGCAGCCGCCGCAGGCTCAACCTCCGTCGAGACTTCGGGGGAAGTCCCGCCAGCCGCAAATTAGAGACTGAAGCCGAAAGCTGCGGCAGCGGTGGAAGTGGTGATGACGGCGGGCAAGGGCGGTAGCGTTTTCGGCGATGCAACAACGGCAACAATGGTGGTGGTGGTGGTGGTGGTGGTGGTGGTGGTGGTGGTGGTGGCGGCGGAAGCGGTGGTGGCGGTAGCGGAGGCGATAATGGTCGCGATGGCGGTAGCGGTGGCGGTGGCGGTGGCGGTAGCGGTAGCGGTAGCGGTGGGGTGGGGGTGGCGGTAGCGGGGCGGTGGCGGTGGCGGGCGTAGCGGTAGCGGTAGCGGTGGCGGTAGCGGTGGCGGTAGCGGCCCTGAGCGTAGGAATAGCAAAATAAATCGATGTTTTTAAAAAGATATTTTCGAACAAAACAACGATATTATAACATCAATGTTTCCACACGGTTCCAAACCGTGTGATGTACATTTGTTCAGAAACCTCGTCCGTGTCCAAATATATTTGTCCTAAAACCTCGATGTATTCAAAAACATCTCTCATGATATGGATAAAACTTGCAGTATATATTTATTTGTGGATTGATCGCAATCAACTGCTATTGACAACTGGCACAATTGTCGATCCCTAGACGTCACGAAACCGTTTACTACTCGCCACCTTTCTCAGTGTTGTTCCTTTTTCTTATTTTGTAATGGTAATACGTTTAAGTCAATCTGAACCTTAATTACATAGAACATTGATTAGAAAATTAAGTTGACAGTGAATTTGAAATTCTTGAATCTAATATTCACATATTATGTATCACATTAGAACCACGACATTTTACTTCGAAATATTTCATATTTAAAACATGGATGTTTTAAACATCGATGTTTTTGTCGATGTCATCGACATCGAAAACCTTTTGATGATGTATCAATAATTTGTTAAAATTAGCCAAGACTACCTGTGCGGGGGGAGCAATCGTGCTCGAAACACCAACTATGATCGATACCGACAGCGTGGCAAGTCTACCATGAACAATGAACGGACGCTCCTTGGCAGCAGTTAACGGTAATGGGGAGGGTGCAGGACAAATTTTTACCGCTTTTGCAAGTTTTATTTCAAGTACTTTTTCTAAATAAATTTCTCTTCATACACTACTGGTAGATCGAATAGGTAAAAAATCAGACATGTAGAAAGCAATTATACAAAAATTACAAAAAATGCTTTCTTAACATAATTATAAACTATGCCCCTGTATAGGATGTTATTACTGGAGAACTCTTATATAAAATAATGTAAAAATTCAATATTGCAATGGTTTTCTTGTAAGACTGAATTTTACTGCAGCAAAGGAGTTATACCAAAGCATTTACAGGGTTCCTACTATAAATACCGTTCACGCATCGTTGAAATCGCGCAATTAATTTTTAAAGCTGAAGTAGAAAACAACGTAAACACGTCGTAATGAACCACAAACAATCTTCAAATAAGGACGTTTCATCACCAGAAACTACAAAGCGTTTTAAGACCATCTGTCTTCCTCAGTAAATACAATCCAAATTCTATATCTGTCAATTCAGCCCATTATCTGGGCTGTGTCTTGAAAAAAAGTACTATTTCAATTGGCACCTCTCCAATGCGGTGCCCAAAAATTCCATATCTGTCAATACAGCCAATTGCCTGACGGTGTCTAAAAAAAATTTTAAAAATTTTAAAAAATAGAAATAGGAGAACCAATTTCCTTCGGCACCTCTACAATGCTGTGCCCAATATGTGCTGCTCCACGCGCTCATCTTTCGACAGTCGCCCACGTCTATATCCTCATCGGCCTCATCTCATCCTCCAACATATAATCCGCATCCACCCTCTCGATTCCGGGAACCGCAACCGGCAACTCATTTTCAATTTCTCATCAACCAACTTCCCGCCCTCTCCCTCCTTTCCTTCCCCCACTCCTTCCGCCCCACGCAAAGGTCATGTTCATCCCAAATTAATATCGCGCTCTCGCAACTAATAAATAATTCTGTTTAGTTGGGATGCCCCACGGCAAGCATATCAAGTTCGCCGAAGAGTAACTTCTGACTTCGGAGCAAGATTATTTCCACCAAACCGAGCAACTTTTCTAAAATATGCATGAAGATCGAGCCGGATTAGCTGAGACGAGCAAGAGGGAGGAAGAGAGACAGAGAGAGACGGGAACGAGACGCTCATGCAGTCACAGAACCTCGCGATGTCGTGAGATAGCTCGATCACCAAGTTTGACACGGGAGGATGATGGGTCGAGAGCTGTCGGGGAGATATCAGATTGTCAAAACGGATTCCTCTGACTACATTTGCGACACTTAAAATAATACAGAATTTGAATGAACAGCAGAAACTATTTAAACGATAAATGAATTTTAAGGAGTGAATATTATCGAGTTTATATTAAAATTAGGATGCAAGTATGAATGTCTTAACTACGTTTTAAATACGCGCTAAAGTATTAGAAAGGTCGTGTCCAGGGGTCTGGAAGAGAACTGTTGTAACCTGAATGTATCTTGAAGGTAATGCACAACCAGTCGTCATTAACTCTGCATCTGGGCGAGGGCGTGTATGTATTATGTGAAGAGAAGAGGGAGAGGCAATAAGAGAGGAGAGAAAAACAAGGAGGGAGGCAAACTGCATTTACTTAAGTTTCTGACAGACATCTAATACACTAGATCAGATTTTCCTGCAGCATTGCTACAACATATTGGAAAGGACACGAGGTGCAACATAACTTCGAGGAAACTTTAAAAGAAATTGCATGTGCATGAAAGAGAGAAAGGTTCTTCAGTATACTCTCAAACTCATGTTCATCACTATAGCAGATGCATTACACACACCAGATTTGCGACGCCATATCACTTAAATACAAGAAACATCGAGAAATAATTTCCAAATTCTACTGCAAACGTCACAGCATTACGGTATTCACTAACTTCATGAGCGCCCAACAACTCTCTCCGAGCAACTGCCATTGTTTACGGAAAAACCTTCCCGTGCGTGTATCTCTTAGCACGCGGTGCCCGCCAGTCGTAAACCAACGATGAGGACGAGGCGCAGATAAGCTCCTCGCGAGCGCGAGATAGAGGCGATATCCCGCAAACAATCAGCGCCAGAGCCCTGGGGCAGGACGGTGCCGGGCGGCTTCCCCGCGCCACCCACGGTGAAAGCATGTCACCGCGCGGTTCCCGACCAGCGAGAAAGGGGGATGTACAACACTAGGGATGCATCGATGGCGATGTTTGGAAAACATCGATGTTTTCAGGAAATCATCGATGTACTAACTCGATTTTTTCGAATTTTTTTAATCGATGTTTTGTTTTCATGTTTTTAAATCGATGTTTTGTTTTCGATGTTTGTTTTCGATGTTTTTGTGAAATCATCGATGAACTTCACATCTATTTTTTAAGCCGAAGATTTTTTTAATATTAATGTTATCGATGTTTTGTGTCCGATGTTTTTATGAAGACGTATTTTTTAATTCCAAAAAGTCTATCACAACAAAATTCTATAATTTTCAGACATCAATAAACTGAATATTATTCCGACCTAAGTGACCAAGGGCGAGAAATAAAATCAAGTTTTCATTAATAAAGAAGCCTATATACTTTTTAATGATCGAATCCACGTTTTGTTCATTGGTTTGATGATATTTTTACTTTCTTTTGTCAGTTAAACATCATTTAAAAATTAATAAACGAGACCACTTTCTAATTACACTCCCCTCCCCGAGCGAACTTCAATGGTCACAAATACAGTTTTAAAGACATCGATGTTTAATAATATCGATGGTTTTGAGTCGATGTTTTAATAACATGTTTGTTTTAATTTTCAGCAACGATGTTTAGAAAATCGATATTTTGTTGTCGATTCCGCATCCCTAGTAAACATACTAGACATATCATACGATCTGCGGCTTCGTACGTATTTCAAAGTATACAATTCTCGGATGGTGTGAAATTTTATAAGGGGTCCCATTTTACACCTTCAAGACCTAAGTATCTGTTACCGATATATACTTGAATGGGTGTCTAGAATAAGAGCGTATGTTACATTGCATCTTCATTAATTTTCGTTAAATGCACACTTTCTTTTCATCGTCCAGGGTGAAAAATTTTAACTTGTAATACAGGCCCTTCGTCTATACGGCCATTTAATTGTTTTTACTTTGTTTAACAAGTACGGATCAAAGGGTGACAGTTGTTTTTGGAAAATGAAAAAACTGCTTGCAATAAACTCAAATTGCAGAGGAATATTCTAATAAAACCAGCTATTTCCGCCCAGCGCCCTGAATCCATACAAGTCATCAGTCACGTGACTAAAACAGCTATTTGGTACTAACATACTTTCAGATAACAATAATACGGAGAAAGAAGGAGTCAAATGATGAATACTGTTGTCCATGCGTGCTTAACGGTCGCTCCACTGTGTGATGCGCCTTTGTATACCTGAAGCGGGTATCATGGAGTAAACGGCACACGAACACAAATGTGATATTACATACAAAGTTAGTACGGTTTTCGTGTTCGATGCTGGTAATGTCAGTGAACACCGGTGCATTGCGAAAATTGCAGTTGAAGAAAGAAGTATCACCAAATATCAAATTCGCGGAAGAGTGGCAACGAATTCACACACTGTTCTTCGAAAGAGTGTCAAGCTTAATTTGTAAGCTTTCGAGATCGAAATTGTATCCTTTCAATGGATTACATATGTCTAATGCAAATGTATCTTTTCGTAGCAGAACGAGTTGTTGCGTATTTCGTAGCAGAATTAGGTGTTCCGCAATCTTCGTAAAATATTGGGTTATATATATTCTCGGAAATCATTTTCATCGTTCTCCAAAACACAAGTGAGCGCCGCGAATTCGGCCCTAAATAACGTATTAACTGAGTGTGTGAATTCATGTCGGTTGTGCCAAGTTCTGTAGACAATAGTCACGTAAGTATAGTGCATCCTCAGAGGTGTTTGTACTCCTTCCGCGCTAAAGTGGGATCAGACGTCGACCCACACGTCAAGTCGCGAATTTTTTCAACTCCTTTCCCACTTCCCCGGTGTAGTGAATAATCTTTTATTTATTTATTTTAAATTTCGGGAGGTAACTGTGCCCATCCCCCGGTGAACGCCGACCTTCACGTCGGATATTGTCGATTTCCCCTTCCAGGTGTCTCCGCCAGCGAGGCACCGCCCCAGCCAGGAAAAGCTCTGATCTCCCGATATGTATGGTAGTGTAGTGCATATGAGTATATGTTAGAAACGACGATAAGACAAGGAAGAGGAAGAAAAGATCGCACGCGGCCCGTGGCCCGTTTGGTGGTGTACTGCTCCGGCATTTGCCTGGTGTTGATCGCAGAAACCACGGAGAACTACCGATCAGAAGAGACGGTCACTACAATTCTCCTCCAGGCAGCAGCTGAATTTAGCCTAAGTAGCTAGTGTGTCGAGCTAGTGTGTTGGTCCGTGAACGGAGGTGGGCGGGGCGCGTATAAATCACGCGGTGCGGGCGCCAGTCGTGAAATCCGCGTGGGAACGCATGTCCTCGCATTGGCGCTCCGACGCCACGGCAGCGGCGTCAGCGCGCTGACTGGCCCAGTTTCCACGCGGGCGGGCTCTTCCGAAATGACGAAGAGGCGCCTCACTTCGCGGCCTTCTTAAATATTCTATTGTCACGCAACTGTAGCTGGCAGAAGGGGAAGGAGAGGCGTCAGGAAATGATTTTCTGAGGGAAGGTCAGCCAAACAAATACATAAAACGCTAGGCAAATACACGTCCTCAAACCCACAAATGCAAATGTAGCATTCAGAAACAAGTTGAGTCCAAGTGACAAATACGAGACGCGTAACTACAGAGCCTGACCCGGCACATAATGAATCAACTAAACTTCAAAAGGCCCGAAAGCGAACTAAATAATTTATAAATAAAGAACAAATGTGAATCAAACAATATATCAAAAAAATTAATTTTAAACAACACATTCTGTAGTAATATTTAAATAAATCTTCGGTAGTGCTCTACTTTCACATCGTAGACCTTCTTACAACCGTGTTTATATGGATCTTTGATAACTAGTGCTTGACACAGATTTTAAAGCAATTTCCTACGTTTCGTAAGAGATCGGTAAACCGCGAAAGAGAGGATACCTTCAAAGAATTTCAACAACCAATTGCGGTCTTGATGGAAATGAGTGTGAATCACCCTCGCGATGCATCATCTACTTAACCGACTTCATGCACCGCCTTCACATTTCAGGCGAGGAGTCTCTTCGCAGTATTGATCAACCAGTGTAGACGTCCCATAAAGGCGGTCAATGAATCATTAAAGAAGGTGGTGCAGTCTTCTCCTCGCGGGGCCCCCACCCACTCGACCTCCAAGAGAACAACCTTCAGAGAGAAATCGAAGATTTCGAAGTCGACACTATGTGCTCATGGAAAAATATGATGGGGTGCGTACATTTATATAACTACATTTTTTCATATTGTTGTTTCCTTTTCTCGTAGCACATTTCAACAGCATGTCAAAGAACTTGACCGGTTTAGGTGACTCAGGGCATCAACTGATGTCACTGCAGTGTCTCTAGCCGGGAGATCCTAGGGTCGAGTCCCGACGCAGGATTTTCGAGACACTAGATAGCTAGATCGAGATCACCCGCTGTCTGGAGGAGAATTCTGACGGCCGGCGGCTCTGATCGGTGGTTTTCCGTGCATTCTACGATCGACACCAGGCGAATACCGGAGTAGTGCCATTACAATGGGTCATGGGCCTGGGCATGATATTTCGTTCGTCTTCTTATCCTCACCCCTTACCAACACCTATTACTCTCCACTACACTACCACATATGTCAGGTGACCAGTCGGGTGCTGAGAGTTTGTCCCTGCTGGCGTGGTCCCCGCCAGTGGGACATACCCGGTGGTGCAAAACCACACTGACCGACGCGACAGATCTCACCAACAAGCAAGGGAAGATAACCACCGCTCCCGAGAGAAAAACAAATTCACAACACTTACAGGACTAATGACTTTACTAGTTGACGCGTCCGGAATCACTAATCAATTAACCAATCAACCTTTACACAGATTAATTACGTCATCTGCTCGTTTTAACCCGTTGACCGGGTTAAAAAAAACCCTCCCCACAGCCTACTCTAAACACAGGAAACGAGGATCGAAAAGACGCCGATCTCACGTAAAGAGACCTCTCCCACCACCACCGGCAAACACGAAACTGAACAAGTAAAGCTTGTTTGCTTCCTCCCTTCTCCCCACTAAGCGTCGTCTCCCACAGACTACCGGTCGCTCGAATTCTCCCCCCGGGGGCCACCGTCCGCTAACGCACCGCCCGCGGAGCCTCCGGGGGGTGAGGGCGCAGATAAGAGCAACGCACGCGTCCCCGGAGGGCGCGATTCGCGACCCGGCGTCGGCAGCAGCAGCCGCGTCGCGGTGAGCGATGTGTCCCGCGGGGGGCGTGGCTGAGTCGCGGCCCCGACGCCCGCGCTATCTGCCGGCCCTTCGACCGGACGCTGCAATGCATCTGGTGTTGACCGCTCCCAGATGTCCCGAGGAGAGCTGGTTAGTTGGCTTCAATACCTCCGCTGATAAAGCAGTCCGATTAGTGGAAGAAAATATCAGTACTGAGTAGGGGAGTGTCAACTTCTTATGTTCCGTGAGTGCAGGGGATGTTTTACAGCAGAAGATGGCGGTGTTCCTATCCCAAAGAAACATTAGACCCGGCGCCGATTTACAGTTCAGGTCATTTGCAAGTATCTGCCCTCCCCCCCTTCTCCTCAGCGGGTCACCGCTTCAGCAGCGACAAGCTAAACTTATCCCGATTGATAATTTTCGAGCGCCAACAACTAAGGTCTTTAGTCCCTAATGGGTAGTGCATGTTTTATCGCGGGAGATGGCGGTGATCTTCCCCCGCTGAATGGCGAGATCCGACGCCGCCCTTTACCGTCGGCCTGCGGGGTTTTTCTCCAACGAGATGACTCCCACCAGCGGGGCACCGCACCAGCCGGGACACGCTCTAAGCTCCCGACTGTACTCCCAACATGTGTGGTAGTGTACTGCATCTAAGCACCCTTGCAAGGGTATGTAAAAAAGGGGTGAGGATATAACGAGGAAGAGGAAGGAAAGATCGTGCGCGGTCTGTGCCTCGTCTGTTAGGGTACTGCTCCAGCATTCGCCTGGCGTTAATCGGAGAAAACACTTACAAGTACCAATGAGAGCAAACCGGCTGCTAGAATTCTCCAGACAGCGGTTGAACTCGGCATACTCAGAGTCGAAAGTTCTGCCACCGTCGGGACTCGAACCCGACCTTCTGGTCAGAGGCACTGCAGTGACATCAATCCCTAAGCCATCCAAGCCGGTATGGTCTCCCGAAATGTGTGGTAATGTGTGTGTATGCGTGTGCGTGTGTGTCTGTTTAAGGGGAGAGGAATAGGCAAGAATGAGACAGGAAAGATCACGCGTGGTGCGTGTCCGTTTGGTGAGGTACTGCTTCAGCATTATCCTGTGTGATGGGAGAAACCACAGCGGCTGAGCAACACCTATCATAGTTGGCTCCCACATGTGATGTGTAAAATTTGAAAACGTGTATGTCTACCTATTGATCTGTAAAATGAAAAAATCGCTAATTAACAATCTGCAAATAGTGAATCCATATAAAATTTGTAATCATGAGTAATTCGTGTTCTTCTCTGATTTCCCATCCATCGTAACTCCACCAATAAATCCCTTTCCGCATTGCCACTTATCAGTAACCAACTTTGGTAAAACTAACAAAATGATGAGACCCAGAGAAACTTAAGAATACCGTCGGAACAACACAACAAAGAAACTCACTATAACTGGGCTACAGCTTGCATAGTACGAAATAAACATATAATAATTACGCTTTTTCCCTCTCGCTTTCGTTTTAACATAAAAAATTCAGCCTGAAAAATTGTATCTTTTGAAATTTTGAAAATTGAAATAATTAGAATGAATTACGTTAATCTGAGCAAGATGGCGATTCTTTTCTATCTATAAAGCTCTGAGACTGAAGGCTTTTACTATTTTATATCGTTTCCAAGACCATGACGATTACATAATATTTAATCATCGTACTTACACATATGGAACTTAAATAACTACGCAATTGCAATTATATATTGAAGTACGTTTCACCATTATTATTGTAATACTTCGTTAATTTCCCAACACAATATGTTATGGTACAACGTTGTGCAACATTTCCTAAATAAGCTGCAACCCCATTCCCCTTAAGGAACTAATACGTAGGCTATGAAGCACACTTTCTGAAATTACATTCCAAACATGATCTTATTATGAAAAATAAATCTCCTTTAAGACTTAAATACTCACGCCACACAACGGTTAAAATTAAGATGCTGTCAACATTCACACAATATGCTGCATATCGTGCCGTTTACTACGTCATTGCATACATTTATTATCCACAAGCTGCTTCAAGATAACGAATTGGATTCATCGAACGCAAAACGCAGACTTCTTTCCTTAGGCACTAACGAGCTAATTTAATTCGCTCCAACGACATAAATTTCCGTTCACACATCGACACCATCACACGCGCACTTAATATTGCTCCCTGCCATAAATCTGCCACAAAACGACCGATAATGTCGAATATTTATCGGTCGCGCGATATTATTAGAACAACGAATCCATAAATGTACATCGGACTTTTATTACTACGCAGAGTTGTTAACGTTTTGACCTACGAAACATGCTTTCTGCATTAGCTTGAAATACGAAAATGGGGAAGTTCCAGTCGCATACTCAATAAACTATTTCAATTAAAATTTAAAAAATGCACATTGAGACTGGCTGGATTGCTTTATGGTTTATTTTTCATTCATTCGTGCACAGAGAAGTACATTCACTAAAAAGTATAATTACTTCAAATTCCAATAAAATAAAAGTGCACCAACAGCGTAAATAATAAATTATTAATAAGTCATTAGAAACAAACTGTTTCAATAAAAAACCCTAGGATTGAAAATAAAGCATTCCTCGGCTTTTTATTGTCTCGTAAGTGTCCCAGGTGCCTAATACTCCGTGCCTCCCGGACCAATATCAGTTTTCAATTCTGCGGGTCACTAATTTATTTGATGATACGAGTACCTGTACAGTAAACTAAAAAAAAAGCTTTAATTTTGTTTCACCAAGATGCACCTATTTAAAAAAAAAAAAAAATAACAAACTGCTTAATTGTGGCATAATTTTCCACGCTAATTTCATAATTACAAAATAATCGAAGTTATTTCAGTAATATACACTGGATGTGATACTTTTATGAAGCTGCGCTTTCTATGAAACCTATAGCGGTCATCAAGCTTGGAAAGAAATTAATCGGCAGCTAAGTATTCCTACGTGCATCAGTGGAGAAGATCACAAGCACAAAATAAATTTAAAACTGCAGAGAACGGATGTTGGGAAATTTTCTTCCACAAACCTAACCATAACGGAATAGAAAGGATTACCTGCAAAAACCTTTAAACCCTTTCCTCGGACCGTTCATCATTAACAAGCGTTTAGGAAATTCATTTAAGGTTTTTCTGGGTAAATGAGAGCATAATAGTAGGTTTTATAGCGATGTATATCTGTTATATTGTGAAATGCGGTGTCCTGCAGTGTAGAACAGAAATAACGAAGGGAGGTTTAACTCTTATGAAGTGAAGTGAAGTGCAGTGCAGTGCAGTAAAGTGAAGTGAAGTGAAGTGAAGTGAAGTGCAGTGCAGAGCGGTCCGAATTGTTCAAACATTCAGTGCTGTTTTAGATCATAGACGGTTCTTTCCTTTCTTATTCGCGTAACTTAATGGTTTATGAATCGTCAGATTTCACATTATTATTAATATTATCATTATTATTATTATTATTATTATTATTATTATTATTACACCTTATTTACTACGTAATTAACAGCCACAATTTTTAAAAGTATTTATCTTTATCTTAATTGTATAGAATTTGGGGAGTTAACATACAGTGTTATCAACCAAATGCAAAAATGTCTCCATTTTAGTGCCGAGCGCAGGTCGGCGATCTCTGACCCTAGTTCCCGGCTCAGCGCCACCCAACCACCTGCGCCAGGTGAACATCAGGGCGGCGCGGCGGCGGCGTGAGCTCCTCCTGGGGGACGCGTCGGGATTAGCACACTGCGCGCGGGAACCCGGCCAGCCGTCGCACCGCCGCGCCGCTCCCGCCCCGCCCCCTGGCCGCCCGGCGTGGCGCGGCGCGGGGGCGCGACCTCATTAACGCCGCATGAGGACGTCCCCAGAGGGTGGGTGGATAAGGGAGGGGGGAGGAAGGGGAGGAGGGGCGAGGAAAGAGGGAGGGGGGGAAGGGAGGAGGGGAAGGGGGGGGGTAAGGGGAGGGGGTGGGAGGAGGGTGAGCGACGGGAGGGAGGAGGGAGGGGGATAGTGCCCAGACAGCCCCCTCTGGACGATGCAACTCGCTCTCTCGTGGAAAACGACTGGCCCCGAGGTGGCCTCTTAAAGCGGGTGTCCCTCAAGGGCCAATCCCGGGACGCGCTCTGGAGCCGCTCCAAGTTCAGCTTATTGCCGCTGGCGCTGATTACAGCCGACAAAACGGGTGCGGCTCTTAGCGCGTGATTAGCACATTAGCCGGGATTTGCTTCTTAACCGACTTTCTGTTGATTTTCCCAAAATTATACTATTAGAGATCTGTTCGTTTTTCCCCCGCTTAGGGAATATTTATATGATAGAATTTCTAGGGCTGAAGAAAATATGATCAAAAACACGTTTGAACGTCCAAAGGTTGAAACATTAATTGAGAGATTTTACACGAACGATGGACATCGAAAAATTGATTTTTCAAAAAGCCAACGTCAGAATCCACTATAACATGTGGTGGATGTTGTACGTCACACGATTAGTAGATGTGTCTGCAAATGGATGTTACTACTTGGAAACAAAGCCTCCCACAAAATTTAAATATTCGTTAGAATGTCAATTAAAATATCCAACTTCATGTCACAATACAAATTACATGAACTGTTATTTCCGTTCATCTAATCACGTTAGCCAATGGTAATGGTAGTGCATAATCTCCAACCACTAAGTTAATCGCCGAAACGATCGTTAAGACGCAGCGCAGCAATAAATACGTCATACCCCATACAGCAAAAACCCCACGCAGTTTTACCGCCCACGGCGGACTCGATTTCGCATCCGAACTACTGAAATCTACAGCGACATCGCGCGGGTCATCGAGGAAGGTCAAGACAGGAAATTCGCTGAAAAGTTCGACCAACGCTGCAGACGAGTTGACAACGAACATAAAACAATAAAAGCGCGCCGCGAATTAACCCAAATTAGCGACAACTTTCTTTTTTGTGACTTACAAGCGCCGGACACCCCGCGCGTCCCACGAGTTATGTCCCACTTAGCGCCTCGTGCCATGGGCGCGCGCAAAAGCCCGGACGCGGGGCAAGTCTCGCGCCAGGGCGCCGCTGCCAACGCCACCAACGATGGCACCGCGCTTGAAGAACCATTTTGTTTTAATTATCTCAATTACTATAAATAATAAGTAGTTGGACAAGTGCGAACATTCCGCACTTTGTAAATGACTATTTAAAAGTGAAAATAGGTTGTTTTTTTTTCTGGAACTCTAAATCAAACATCTCTGACAACTCATGTTTCGTAATGGGGAACCTCCACAAATGTAATACAACGACCAAAAGTGTATTTTTTGGAAGATAATAAAATAAGGCACAACTAGTGAACCAAAATGAAAAGTACCCATCGTTTCTGAGTTATACGCGATGGTAACGTGTTGCACTTTAACGTGTGCTACACTTTTCGTGTTCTCATGCTTTCCTCCTGTATTACACTCCGCAAACTTCTGTTTTGATCTTATATCTGTCAACTGCACCTGTGGAGGGTGGTAGCTCACTTGCGGAATGAGGCCGGTTACTTTTTATAAAATGCGAGTTTTAATACTGGTAGCTTTTCTTAGCGTATTATTGAAAGAGGAGGTTAGAACGAGAGGTCAAATTTCTAATGCATGATTAGTATGGTATCACCAATCTGCCTTCGAAAACGTGAATTCCGAGATTCAAATCGAATTAAGGTTGGCGGATCCTCGAAAGGCAGCAACTACCCCAGAGTGTGACGTCATGGATCCTTCTTGTCATTTGTAATGTTTTTGGATTTACACAGTAAAGAATTTTGTTTACTTCGAATGGAAGCGTTCAACCGACCTTGCATGAATTAGAATGTACACGAGAACATGGAATTACCATTTCTGGGTCATTTGTAGCCACAAATAAATGCGCAAGTATCCTTGTTATATATAACATAACGTCATTGCGTGTACGTTAAAGTCACTCTCTTCAGTACTCACTTGTTCCTCCTCCCCTCTTCCTCCATTTGTGCCAGTGGTGTTTCATAGAATATTAGTTTTAAAACCGTTAGCTTTCCATAGCGTATTATTCACGGAAGGGATTAGTATGGAAGCTTGCACTCTGCCTTCCAAAACCTGAGTTCGCAGATTCAAATCCAGCTGGGATCGGTAGATGTTCGAAAAGCAGCTCATCCACAATGTGTGCTGTCTGGCTTGTGACATACTCTGACTAATCCGATCAAATGAAATCCCCCGACTAATTATCGCCTTCAAAACGAAATCATCCAATTCGAATCTTAAACAAAATCCGCCAATTTGATTAGCAATCGAATTAGAGAATTTCGTTTTTCGCTTATACCCTTAGCCATGGAACGATGCAAATAACGTAGAAAATGCCTCTATTGTAGTGTCGAGCTCTGCTGTCGATTATGGGAGATGAAAAGTAATTGGTGGAGCTCAAGCGGTATTAAATTCGAAAATACTCTACAACGCATCCCATATTGGGAGACACGTTTCCAGAGCCCAGGCTTAGGACATACTCTGTTTTGGCACGTCACACCCCGGGGTAGTTGCAGAAACGTGCTAGCACCGCATGGCCTTTTTGACCTTCTTGACATTTGGATTCTTTATTAGATTTTCACAGGAACGGATTTTGTGTAGTTCGGAAGGTACCGATCAACTAACATGCATTATATGTACGAGACCATTTTGGAATAAATTTTTCTGATGCATTGGTATGCGCAAATAAATTGATTCCTAAGCTGTGTGTATTATCCTTGATATACACAACAATAATCACAACTCCGTAACTACCGTAACCCAAGGATCAACTATCTACGTAAAATAGCTATTGTCTGCCCGGGAGTCGCCGTGTCCTAGGCACAGTTGCCAACTTTTCGGCCGCCATTCAACGACCTTTCTCAGGGCAAAACGCACGCAAAGGTCGCAGAATGGCGGCCGAAACGTTGGTACTTGTGGCTACGACGAGGCGTCTCCCGGACAGCCAAGCAGCTACTGATTCCGGCCGCGGAAACCTACGCTCTCATCTACGTAAAAGTCACATAGCCCCCTTTTCAGTTCTACCCATTTCTTCCTCCTACCCCCCTCCACCATCCGCGCGCGTTCTTCCATCGGAGAAAGTGGCAAAAACGCGAGGCCGCGATGGGCAGCGTTCCCTGAGCGGCTGTGGGTCTTACCGCGCCAGCGCCTATAGCCCAGCCCGCCCGCGAACGGGGCCACCGCGAGTGACGCAGCCTCGTCGAGAAACGCGGCTTCCGGCGTCGAACACGGGACTCGGGCGGGAGGTCGGACGAGGAAGGCCCGGCTCAATAGACGCGCGGCTGGCCGGCGGATTCAGCCGCTTTCTCCCCCGCTCGGCGCCGTTGTTCGATTGTTTGCGACTGACGAACTGGCGAAAACCTCGCAAAAATGCACCTGTTGGAGGCGCGACAGTTTGTGGGTTCTGAGAACGATACCGCAATTGAGAACAATAAACACGATCCAGTAGAAATGCGCCAAAACTTATTTCCAAGCTCACAGTATGATCAAGAATAATATTTTATCGCACTTAAGACGATTACAAGTACGTTTTGAACTTAAAATTAATGCAATGCCATAATGTGGGCAATAAATTCACATTCTAACTCCTACACAAGACCATGGCATTACCAGTTTTTACATTAGTTCTTATACCTGCATATTTTGGGTAAGGTATGTGGTTCATTCAGTCACCTAACGTTTTGAAGTGCACTCGATGTTGGTACTAATACATATTCTACATTTTCGGTTTCTATTCAGTTTTTCTACCGAGTAAAATAGTTGAAAGCAGAAATACATCCAATTTATCCTTAAAACGGATTGCTAAGTGATTCATTCACTGTCAGTTAATACAATCACAAAACGGAAACAACGAAAATTCTGTACTGACAATTCCGAGGTCTTTCCAGAAATATCGAAGTCCATCTGTCTAGATTTTCTAAATTTATTTATTTTCCCATTACTAGCTTACTAGCCGGCCCTATGAGGCTACTTCAGCATGAACTGGCTCAGTGCCTTGGTTTGCAGGGTGGCGATTTCGGAACATGACTTGATCATGGAGTGTGTTCGATTGGTTGGTTGGTTTTTGCGTGTTTCCGGGCGCGGTTCGGTCATTAGTCCCGTAAGTGTAGGGCATGTGGTTCTCAGGAGATGGCGGTGATCTTCACCCGTTGGATGGCGAGATCCGACGCCGACCTACCGTCGGCTAGTGGGGTTTCCCCTAACCAGGGCTCTCCCACCAGCGGGGCACCGCCCCAGCTGGGACAAGCTCTAAGCTCCCGACCGGTCTCCCGGAATATGTGGTAGTGTAGTGCGTGTAAGTGTGTGTGTGTGTGTGTGTGTGTGTAAGGGAAGAGGATAGAACAAGGAAGAGGAAGGAAAGATCGCGCGCAGTCCGTGGCCCGTTTGGTAGGGTACTGCTCCCGCATCCGCCTGGTGTTGATCGGAGAAACCACGGGAAACTACTGATCAGAGCAGCCGGCCGCTAGAATTCTCCTCCAGACAGCGACTGAATTCGACCTAGCTGAGAAGCTAGTGTCGAAAATCCTGTCACCTTCAGGACTCGAACCTAGGACCTCCCGGTCAGAGACGCTGCAGTGATATCAGAGTGTGTTTGAACTCACGCCTGTTCGCTGAAGAGGGCCTCTGGCGTAACACAGCTGACAACCTCGCAATTGTATGGACCTACTTAGTACGAGTATTAGGTCTTAGAAAATGTCCATTGGCAATATTGTGTGTATCTTTCATTAAACAGAAAATATCTCAAAATGCAAAATTAATCATAATAACCAATAGCGCAGCTAGGGGGAACGGACTGTTCAAAGGGTTTTCTACAAATTCATAAATCTTCGTAGTTTTTACTACTATTTTATAGTAACAAGACCGTCCAATATTTCAACTAAATACGCATCAAACATCAAACAAATTAAAAGTATATAATTTGATTTCGTCAGAGAACAGTAAAAAAAACTGTAAGAGGTGTATGGAAATGAATTAACGTATTTTTTCTTGAGTTCCAGAATCCCTATCCTATCATACATAGCTCTCTATTTCTACTATAAAATTGAGAACTTCTACTATAAAAAAAATCATATTTAAAATACTTGATAAATTCAGAATAAAAGAAACATTCTTTAAAAGGAAACACCAAACTGGCTGGTCACCACACACACAGTCCTTCAAAAGAAAATAAAACACTAGTGGGGCTCAAACAGCACATACTTTCTCGAATTAATTCTAAATTTCCGAAAATTTAGAGTTCAACGAAAATAAGGCCCGTGCCATTCTTTTAAGTATCTCTCCTATCTGTGGTTTGCTTTACGCGGTCGCGTTGACCACAGATAGACGGACAGACGGACAGACGGACAGACGGACAGACAGACAGACAGACAGACAGACAGACAGACAGACAGACAGACAGACAGACAGACAGACAGACAGACAGACAGACAGACAGACAGACAGACAGACAGACAGACAGACAGACAGACAGACAGACAGACAGACAGACAGACAGACAGACAGACAGACAGACAGACAGACAGACGTTTAGCCGTCAATCGATTTTTCGATATCAAGGTTTCAAATACATGAATTTGGCTACACCACTTGTTAAATGATTTTTATCTATTTAGCAACAGGATTTATCCAATTTTTTCGTTATCAGGGCCTAGCAGTAACAGTTTTTCTGCCGAAAATTCGCCTTTTTCCGGTGCACGATTACACAAATTTCTCTTCATACGAAGTACCTTCGTAAGAGCGAGAAAGTAAAAATCCAGGTTGCGCCACTGATAACGCCCACTGGGGAGGGGTGCCATGCTGGCGCAAGCAGAAGTCGAGACTCGAGGACAGTCACCGCAGGGGGAGTGGAGAAGGCCGCGAGCCAAGCGCGAATCCGGCCCGGCTTTTTTGGAGACGCTCTCTCTCGAGACTTCCGCGGACATCCCGCCGCTGTGACAGGCAGCACCCGGACAGCAAGGCACAAGCAGCGAACAGCCACTTTGGTTGTGGAAGTGCGACATTAAGAACAAAACATCGATATTCAAAAATAAAGCATCGATGATAACGAAACATCGCCTCCAAAACCGTCCATATTTTTAAACATCCAATTGTTATAAAATCATTAGTAACAATTAATATTCGCGGGAGGTAAGTTGACGGTGATGGCGTTTATTAATTTTTCATTGCGGTGTATCTGACATAAAGTGAAAATGATCAGTGCAATAGGCAATAAGTTTATTATCTGATTGGGTAATTCAAAAATAATACAGACTTCAATTATCGGTGAAATTTCCATTTTAGTTATTTTTCACTGTTGGTCACTTCGATTTCAAGAATGGAGGTCAAAATTATTACAAGTCTTTATTATGATTTATTATGGTATTTTTTTCATTCACAAATAAAATGTTATTTTGAAGCCGATGTAAACAACATCGGCTTCAAAAAATGACATCCATGTCACATCTCTAGTTGGTCGCGTCTGAAGCTACAGCTGCCACATGTTTCTCTCTCTTTCAAATCTGTGATATAAAATGAATTTTTATGATAAAGGTGCAACAATAGAATCCTATAACTAATACTAACTTTAGTATTGTAGTAAAATATAATTATTCTACTGTATTAAAGAAGTATTGCTACAACAGCACATACTTTCTCGCAATATTACAATGTTTGTACGACGGAACGCCCACGAAAACTTTGACAAAATATTGCGCATGACCTTTTTAAAGAGTTAATTTTGTACTGCAGACTTTGTCTGAGGCAAAATCTTCAATTTTGTAGTTGTAAAATATGTTTTTCTACTTTAGAAAAATCAGGGATTTCAACGAAAATGAGACCTGCACCATTCTCTTAAACGTCCTTCGTACTACTCAACATCAAAATTCAATTTAAAAAAAAAGGAGCCATTTTTTTGAAAATTTTGAAAATGTATGAGGGGCTTCAAGAAAAGTACCCCGCAAAATTAAAATATCGGTTTCAAATTCCAGTGACTGCGACATTAGCGACAACGATTCGGGAATATCAATTCTGGAGAAAGTCGGTTTGGTTTGGTTTGGTTTGGTTTGGTTTGGTTTGGTTTGGTTTGGTTTTTTCGTGTTTCCGGGCGCGTCAACTGCTTTGGTCATTAGTCCCGTTCGTGTAGTGTATGTTTGTTTCTCGTGAGATGGCGGTGGTCTTCCCCAGCTGGATGGGGAGATCCGGAGCCGACCTACCGTCGGCTAGTGGGGTTTCCCCCTAACCAGGACTCTCCCACCAGCCCAGTCGGGACAAGCTCTAAACTCCCGACCGGTCTCCCGGAATATGTGGTAGTGTAGTGCATGTTAGTGTGAGTGTGTAAGGAGAGAGGACAGGACAAGGAAGAGGAAGGACAGATCGCGCGCGGTCCGTGGCCCGTTTCGTAGGGTACTGCTCCGGCATTCGCCTGGTGTTGATTGGAGAAATGGAGGAAGTCGGCTGAGCGGTTTGTGGGCTAGCGTTGTGCACAGACGGACGGACGTGTTGCCGTCAATCGATTTTTCGGTATCAAGGACGCACTAAATATGGATTCTGGCTACACCACGTGTCAGAGGAATTTTTATTCTATATTTAGCTACTGGATTTATCAACTTTCTCTTTACCAGGGCTCGGCAATAAAGTCTTTATGTCGAAAATTCGCTGTACACCGGAGCACGATTACAATCTTCTTACGTTAGTAAGTGAGAGAAAGTAAAATACAACTTAACCGTTTTAGAAAGCGAAACTGCGTGATACATAGTGATAACATGATCATCTCTGACATGATCATTCCACCACTGGAACTTGGCACTAACTTCACATTCCTCTGACATTGAACACCAGTAATAAGCAACCATTTCTCAATAACTGAATTCAGGTTCCACGCCGTCCAGGTATCGCCTAGCGGTGGCACGTCAGGTTACAACTTTCAATCTGATGTAAACCAAAATGGAAATTTTCCACGAGCTAACGTTGCAAATCCCAGAAAAATTGACGCACCGTCAGTTCGTTAGTGATTTTCATCTTGAATCTACTATTACTTCAACAAATTTCTCCGAATTTATCCAGCAATTTAAGATGGGCGACTGGATGATGGCAATTTCGTACTTACATATTTGTACGAAATTTGTACTTACATATTTGGCCGGGGCCGATGTTTCCTTTCCTTGTATTATCCTCTACCCTTCCTTACCCACACACACACACACACACACACACACACTTATATACACTACACAACTACACTTGACGAGAGACCAGGCGGGAACTTATAGCGGTACCCCACTGAAGGAGGTATCTAAACGTGAAATCCCTCCATCATACGTGTAGGTCGATGCCGGATCTCACCATTGAAGACGAACACCGCCACCTTCCGTAATAACCAACGGGACTAACGACCATAACGATGTTCCCGGAAACAAGTCATCAATCGACGGCATTTTAAGTAAAATGAAGCACCATCTAAACATTTTGAAACGCCAGTATTACGTTGCATCTTGACAGTGTGCCTCCATTTCGAAGTACTAAGCTTCTTATTCCATCTCCGAGACGAAACACATCCACCGGCTGAAAAAGTTGAACCGGTGACGTCTCCTGCTTGCGCTAGGCGACGAGAGCGGAGCGGGACAGCGCGAAACGTCTTTTTTAAAGCATACGGCCAACGTCCCGACAGCGCTGCGTGCGCCTGGGAGAAAGACGAGCGGTCGGTCGCGCGGAAAAGGGGATGTAACGAAAGACGTCACGGGTAGCGCAGGGAAGGGTCAGGCTCATCCGAGGGCCAAGAAGACAAAAAGTAGTGGTGCTAAAACAAACGTACTTTCTCGCCCGTACTTTCACGCAAAATTACGCGAAGAGTACTAAACGTTTCCGAAAAAGTGTACATGGCCTTATTTCAAAATCTATGAACTTCAGAATGTGAAGAGAACAGAATTCATTAAGAGAAAAATCTCTATCTTCATAAATGTAGTTGTAGGAAGATGCCGAAAAATTTTTGAATGTTTCCAATATTCGAAAAACAAGAGTTTTCAACGAAAATTAGACTTGCAGTATTCTCTTAAGCGTCTTTCAAACCATCCGACAACAAAATTTAATCAACTATGGAGCTATTTTTTTGACATTTTGAAAACTTCCCCGAGGCTTCGTGTAATGTACCGCCCAAAATTAAAATATCCGTTTCAAATTCACGGGGCGGCGACATTAGCCAAATCGATTACGGAATATCCATTTTGGAGAAAATTGGATGAACGGTGTGTTCTCTAGCATTGTGTACAGACGAACAGGTGGACGGAAGGACAAGCAGACATTTTGCCGTCATTCGATTTTTCGGTATCATGGAACCACAAATCTTGGACTCTGGCTACACATGTTAGAGGATTTTTTCCCTAAATTTAGCAACTAGATTTATCCACTTTCTGCTTACCAGGGTCACATAAGAAGAGTTTTTCTGTCGAAAATTCGCCTTTCTTCGCGCAGCATTACCTAAATTTCTCTCTACTCCATAGCCGTAACATAAAATTCATGTCTGTACTAAAAGGCATTGTACTAAAATGAAAAGAAAAAAATTACATTTCAATAAAAACCGCCCCATAGTCACTAGATACGTGACTGTAGGCATGTTACAGCCGGGAAGTGGTAGTATTCCTCTCCCACTGGAACGTGAGATAAGGCGCCATCCTACACGACGGCTTTTGGGATTCTGGGATTCCCCCTCCGCCAGCGTGGAAACTTCCCCTGGCGGGTGAAGTTCGAAGCTTAAGACTTGTGTCGGGACGTGTGTGGTAGTGGAGCTCCCGGGCTCTAAGCAAACCTCCAGGGGGAGCACCCTCCCTCATGAGCCAAACATTTGGATGCGCCAAAACGAGGCCTGCCAACCCACCCAATGCTACCTTATTCTTAAATACTGATTTCGGTAATGTGAGCGATTACATTCGTTTCCACCAAATCATTGGAGTGGGGCGCGATCGATGAAGCGATATATACAAATGATTCGTATTTAGTATTTCACCTAAGTTGGCTACCTTGTACTGAGGCTGTGATAATCTGCCATTCCGTCAATCGAGGAATGTTGGCAAGCTATATTTCTGTTGATAAAATTTAACAAAAGTGCAATGCAAGATGTCTATTAACAGAACTATTATTCACATGAATTAGTGATTGATTAAAAGCAGGCATATTGCGAAATTTATTGAGAGCCTAATATAAAGGGACTGGCGTGAGCACTTTGATAATCGGTTATTGTGGGTGTGGTTCGTTATCATTGACGTTCATGGCTTCACAGTAATTTCTCCGATACTCACTGACTGAACCAGTCCACACAATAACTATGATTTGTCGTAAACTATTCAGTTTAATAAACCGAGAGACAGCTAAATAAATGTATTTTGTCGCCATACTGAGTTCACGTATTACGACTAATGAGCCAAAAAATTTCATGGAGGTGCCTATCATACGTGATTTTTTTGTGGATTGTCTCTCTAACGCATCACACCCGAGTGCGCGTCTACAGACACATTTAGCTGGAGTCCAACTAACCCTTCGTAACAAGCTCATCCAATTAAAAAAGATATTGATTCAGGTTTGCATATTACGATTTACCTACAGTTCAGTAAACGCACCAGAGGATATTACTCGAAACAAAAACTAATTACAGAGCCCACGCATTTGATCAAATGTCAATGGCGCAATTGGTGCTCGCTTTCGCCGAGTGAAATGACAGCATGGACGAGCAAATGTCAATTCTCTTTTTAGCTTGAAATTATGTAAAATACGTGAATTCTCTTATGTAATACGTAAACGTTAATTTTATGATCATTTTATTACTTCGATACATGCACGTCACAAATAATAAGTACTTTACTGCAAGCAAGGAATTGAAATAACATATGAAGAAAATTTTAAAGAATGTCAATAACATGAAATGTGAATACCTTTATCAAATAACATTAATAATTTATTATTTAAATTTTTTTTTTCCAATTAATAATTTTCAATTTTTATTTCAATATTCACCGCTTTAATTCATTATAAATTAAATAAAATAAGTAATTAATTAATTATGAGCATGTGTTACCTCACCAACCCACGAGTCGTTCAAACTCATGACTACAGCTTTGATCTCATTTACACAAGAACAAACATTCCTATGGCTTGAACTAATTCGCTATTGACTCCTACCATTATTTCCTTGCGGTATCCCACCATATCCCATTGGATTATCGGAAATGCCATGTACATTCGAGGGCAATGCTGGATGCTTACACGTTTCCTTGTTCCATATGAAAGTTACACCAGTCTGTTCTTTCAACATACGACCTTTAAACATCGTTCCTTGTTTAATGTAATTATTATAGTGGGAAATGAAAATGATGGAACACATAGAAACATACCTGTATGATCATAATGTTCTTATTAGATGTTCCTGATGAATTCTTTGACGATGAACATGGAATAACATCACAATTTTGCAAAATCCAAAGCATAAAAGAAACTCTCGAATATATTTCAATCTGAAGATAAGAGTACATCCGAACTTTCTGGATCGATCCTCCAATATTACACTTCCATCTAGCCTCTGCTTTAATATAAAGATGAAACAGGTTTAGTTCAAGAATGGTTCACAAATGTAAAAAGCACTGAATACGATTTGCCTTCTGGATTACAATCAACCATGACAAGGTCGTAGACCAGTAGCGCATTCAGCGCGTATACCACCGGTATACCTAGTAATTCGAAGTATAATAAATATTTCATAAGTTTGGTAATCCTCTAAGAAGTTATTGAGAATTTGAAAGCTTTAAAACAGATGCCAAATAATAACTGTTTTGGTACCGATCTATTCATCGTCAAACATATCCCTTCGTTTTTAGTTGCCAAACCATCCTATCAAAAGCGATCTCTATGCCAATAGAACCCTTCTCCACGTATTATTTCTCTTGTATTCTCAGTTACTCCACGCATCTATAAAAGCATTCAGGACTTGGCCCCTTCTGCGCTTCTGTAACTGTGCGCGTCGTAAGGCATTGACGGATAACCTTTCTTATAACCGCAACTAAGCTCTCCGGTTTGTCTCATTACAATTAGTATTCTTATAAATGATGGCGCTGCCTGTTCTTCCGCGTGAGCGCAAGAAACGGGCTCCTTTCACCGCTGCGCCGCGCCGTCCCCCTAACTCGATGAGTCATCCGCTCGGGTCGCCCCGTGGGCGGGGCTCTCCATACGCGATCGGCCTGCGCGGCGTCGCCCACGCGAGCCCACGGCAGCGGCGGGCTGCGCCAGGCCGTGACGGGAGGCGGCAGAGGGCGGCGGCACGGGGCTGCGACAGGGGCGGTGGGCGGGGGGCTGTGGACGGCGGGCGGGGGTGAGGGCTGCGGGCAGGGGTTGCGGGCGGGGGTTGCGGGCGGGGGCTGCGGGCGGGGCTGCGGGCGGGGAGCCGGGGCGGCGGGCGGGGCGGCGAGCGGGGCCGGGGCCGCGGAGGGCGGGGGCGGCGGCGGCGGGCGGACGGCGGGCGGACGGCTGGCGGGCGGCGGGCGGCGGGCGGCGGGCGGCGGGCGGCGGGCGGGGGCGGCAGGCGGCAGCAGCGGGGCGGTGACTATGACGGTGGTGCCGGGGGAGGGCGGCAGCGAGCGGTGACGGGCAGTGGGCGGTGACCGGCGTCGCCCACCACGCGCGGCCAAAGAGGATGCGCGGGCGGCGGACGCGAATACAGCAGCGATGTGAAATATGCAGCCGGCACAGAGAGGAGAGTAATGGACGGAGAAGAGCTGAGAGACAGTGTGCGTTGGAAAAAATGCTACACGAATGGGATGAGGAGGCGGGTTCGAGAGGGGACAAGAGGAGACAGCGGGTGGCAATGGACTTGCCATGGGGGAAAGTGGAGTGGGTCGGGTCTGCTGGTAGACGGCTGGAGAGGGTGGTTTGAATGGAGCAGAGCGGGAGGGGCAGGAACGGGACAACACTGACGGGATCGGACGGGATGGAACAGATCGGGACGTGCCTGGACGGGGCAAATAAATTTAATTATTAGTTATGTAAGTGCATGCATGTTACATTCCTGGGGAAGTTCCATTCCGGCTGGAATGTATGTGCACGTGTGAGTGAGCGTGTAAAGGGAGAGCAGGGAGCAAGGATAAGGAAGAAAATATCCAGCACGGTCTATGGCCAGTTATAAGGGTATTTCTCCGACTTTCATCTGATATTAATCGGAACTGAAAACTACTGATCCAAGCAACCTCATCTAGCATTCTCCTCCAAGCAATGTCTGAAATCCATCCATCTAGATAATTTGTGTCGAAGATCCTCCACCATCGGCACTTGAAACGACGCGCTGTCGCCACTGTTGTTAGTTTAGTTTTGTTCGAAATGAGACTAGGCTCTGAGCAAATGCGACGAATATTGTTATTTTTGTAATGTTCGAAAAGAGTCCAGGATCAGAACAAATGCGACTGGAACAAAAGCGCTCTCGCCCCACTGCACCACCTTACTTCCACCCGTCGCAACGTGAGAGGCGAGGCGCGATAACCGGCGTTTTTAGAGGAGATAAGCGAACCCGTGCCCTGTGCATTCGGCCGCGTCGCCAAGGACGCGCACGCACAGCTAAACCCGTTTGGCACGCGCGCGCGAATGACGGGCACTAACACGTCCCCCGCTTTCGCCATCCGCACTCGGCCAGCGGTTGTCTTCTTGTCAGCCTTCATTAGCTCCATAACCCAAAACTGACATATATTGCCAGAAAATGTGCGCTTTTACGTCGCACAATTGTGCGACGGTAGTTGCGTCTCGGAGATGTTACTTGCCGGAGTCAGGGAGGTCCTAGATTCGAGTCTCCACGGCGGCGGATTTTGGACACCAGCTTAATTGTGGGACCTTAGATAATCACTGCCTCATAGAGAATTATAAGGGACACCTTCTGTAATCGATTGTTTCTACGCTTTTCTTCTTTTATTTCCAGCAATTTGTCGAAGAAATGATTTACCAATTGGTTCCAGACTGCTTCCCTGCCGTGTCTTATTCCCATCCTTAAAGCCGGGCGCTAACTCCCACCCCACTTGGTGTATTTCTCATAATCTACCATGCTGTCCGCGCTAATGCATGTACAAGGATATAAGAGCGCGTACACGAGAGAGGAGGGAGGGAGAGGGAGAAAGGGATAGCAGAGAGGAGGGGGAAGGGTGGAAGAGAGGAGGGAGGAGAGGAAAGAGGAGGGGTAGGGAACAGAGAGAGAGAGAGAGAGAGAGGCAGGCAGTGGCAGATAGAAAGATGAATACTAAAACACTATTAAAAATAATGTAGAATCAATCACTCAATTCTAGATCAGTAAACCCTTGTTAGCACGAACTCGCTTAACACAAACAAAACTTCGGTCCCGGCAAGGGATTATGGTAATTCGGACGTTTATAATACTTGGATAACACAAATTCTTATAACACGAATTCTGATAATTTCGGTCTCTTGGAATTCATGTTAATGAGGGTTTACTGTAGTACAATTGAGTGCATCATCCTTACAGACCAGTACACACCTTGACTTTCCTTATTTCGCTTTATTACAAATAGAAATAACAGAAGCAAATCCACTAAATCTCCTTACACATCCTCCATAAGTTAGAACAATAATAATATTTCGCAACTTCAAAACAAAAATTAGCATGACTTTGCAAAACAGTACATCACAAAGAAAAGAACAAAAATAGGATTTGTACAGGCGCTAGCTTATCCCGATGAACTTGCCAGCCTCCTACACGTGTGCTGACGTGCACATGCATATGCAAGCAACCCAGCCGTTTACACGCCTCTTGCGCAGCACAAAGCTTCTCGGGCGATAGTGAATCTTGGAACGCCTTACAAAGCCACAATCGCCTATCTCCAAGGGCCGTGACTACATATTTTCTTGAGCGCCCGATGACCAAGATCCCAATGGGAACATCGTACATGGACGATGATGAAATCATTCTTACAGAATTTTAAATTTTATGCCATTAATATTCCAATCTTTGAAATCCTACTCCCGAAAAAAGTAAAATTTTTGTTCCCACACTCTACGACAAATGGATTCGCACTCCCTGATACAGATCTGGCAACAAATCGGTATGCATGAATCATGCGTGTGAAACACAAGTTTATTGATGCGTTCTGTGCAAGAACGCATAAATAAACGCAAGAATTAGACGCCAGAAAGCAAGAATTAGGACTCTATCAACCAACAGAAGACGACTTACCCATTTTATTCATATTTTATATTTCTTCAATTTATTCGCAGAGTTCAACAAAAAATTTCGGACAAAGTTAAAAACCCAGGACTTCCAAGTAACATCTAAAAATAATTCCGACTTCTATTTAAGATAAGAGAAGCAATTAATTTATAAACCTTCCACAACAGTCGTATTTAAGAAGATCTATTTTTTTTCACCAGCAAATGTTCTGTACAAATTATTTTAATTGTCTGTTCGAAGAAGTATCTGGAAGAACATTCGATCGAGTATCTAACAAACATTTTAACATATTTTTCTAATTTTTTTTTTGTTTTCAAGGTAATACAATTCTTTAACCTTCCTCCGTCAAAATTAATCATTCTCATCGGAACTTCAACAGTATAAACATGCGACTGGCTTAATATGTCATTTGAATACATAAAAAGTAATAAAAATCGAGGCAAAGAAATCTTAGTTATTTAACCAGAATGACTTTTTGGGGGTTTTATACAAAATGCCGAAGTGGAGACAAAACCGTTACATTCCCTAACTCCAACAGAAAATGCAGCCAAAAAAGAGAAGTTTTCGCATCATTGGTTTGGCCGATGGGAAAAGAAATAGTGCCAACTCACCATCAGCTTAAAACAGTAGCAGATAAGCTCAAACCACAAATACAATTCTTGAATTCTCAATACTTTTCAAATCAATGACAAAATAAAAAAGGTTTGCTCGAGTCAAAAACAACACATGAAAACGGAAGTGATAAAAGGAAAGGGAAAAATAAACATTTAATTATAATATCAGATGGGTATTCACAAGGAAGTGGGGAACTGATATTTGCAGTAAACAAAACCATCAAAGAATTTGGTGTGTATACCACATTTACTTTAACCCATTTTTAACGACTTTTTACCTTTACCTTAGCATGTACAGCACGTAAACATGCAATATACTTTCCCACGACAGAAAGGAAAATAATATAAATCTGAGTTCTCTTAACTTATTGTTAAAGAAAGAAAAAACTAGATTATAATCGCAAATATTTCCCCACCAAATTTCCCGGACACAATACAATTATTCCAGTAAATAATTGCTATCATTCTTAAACAAGCAAAAAGTCAGTCGCTGGCAAAATTGAAATTCATTCCACAATTAATTGTTCCACTTTTTTGGAACTTAAAAGTACTAGAAGCGTCGTAATATTACTTGTTCGTTTTTCTCAATCAGGGGTTTCCAAATCTTTCTTGGCGGGAGGGCCAAATTAAGTAGTTTGAGGGCGTTTCCCCTTTTGGGTAAATGCCGCGAGATCAAACCACATAAACAACAGGTTATACAACAGCAGTTTCTCCGTACAATTATAAATGCACCATGGTTTATTTCCAACCACCAGTCTCGCGATTAATACCACCACGAAATAGCAGACAATATATCTCTCCACAGAGTTTTACCATATAACGTACCTCAAATTTTCAGAAAACGCACCCTCCGATCAGGTAGAAACCTCACACCCTATTAAAAATACATTTATTCGCACCTTACTTCAATTTTTCAGAAATGTGGATCCCGATAGCGAATTTCTATCCCCAAAATTTAATTTTTACAATTACGTAATTAAGATTAAGTGTATTTTAAGCCAACAGTACAAATATGGAGTATCAACAGAATTTTATAAAATAGGAAAATATTTGTAATAAAGAAAGGACTGCAAGTCGCAACTCTGTGTGACTTCGGTGGTTATAGTGCGATTGTTCTAACAGTGCGTAATCCGCAAGCTTGGGTGTAGGTGCCCGATATGCAATAGTGCGATGTTTCTAACCGTGTCTCTGTCAAGTATCCGCTGTTGACGGTTTCATCCAATCGGGAGCTTGAACGTAACCGTAGTGACGTCACTGTAGCGACATATAAGTTCCCGATTGGATGAAACTGTCAACAGCTGATACCTGCCAGAGACACGGTTAGAAACATCGCACTATTGCATATCGGGCACCTACACCCAAGTTCGCGGATTCATAATCAATCGAGACCATAGATTTCTCAGAGCGAAAAAATCCTTCGTACGCCTTCATTCGAAGGGGAAGTAAAACCAGCCGTTCCATGTTGTAGATTTACTACATGTAAACGATCCTCAACTCTAAAAAAAAGTCTGAGCGAAATACTAATAGCCTGTTTCGTCGCCAGAATACCTCCTTTCTCCGCTAGATGGTGAAAGGAGGCTAGCGAAATTTGCGTGGTCAGACAGAACAGCAGGTTTCCCTGGCGAGACTCAGGCAACGGAAAATAAAGCATAGTGGAATTGAATTCCCATACAGGATTCCTCTCCCGAAAATGTAATTTTTGGAATCGGGTAATTAAGATTAAGGGTATTTTTAAACCAACAATACAAATGTCGAATATGAACAGAACTTTGTAAACTGGGAACATATTTATTGTAAAAACAAAGCAGAGTACGTCACAACCATTTTTGTAGAGCTCCTAGATACAAAGAGTAGCAGATTTCATTGTTCCAGTTGTTCCATTGTTCCGGATTCCATTGATCCCCCCATTTTATATCCAGTTGTCAGGAGTGTTGGAGCAGTGTGGTATTGTGTGTGGAGAATCAATCTCAAACCAAAATTAATATTCATAAAAATCTCCTTAATAACACCAATTGTTACAATTTCCCTTCAGCTCCTGAATACTGCCTGGCGGGCCTAATGGGTGAGAGGATATTAGAAAGCTTTTGGAAGTCTTTGATTTGAAACTCGCAATGCGACAATTCTGGGGAGTACTGTACTGCGCAAGCGCCGGCATCAAATGACGGGATTTCGACTGACAGGCCCCGACAGTCTCCCTGTTTTGTCGCCTACTACAAATGTGTTCGTAACTTACACTCTGCGTAGTTTTCGCTGCCATCTCTAGACGCGAATCCAACATTAACACACAATAAGCATGGAAGTGATGAAAAGGACAATATTCATGGTACCAATATAATATGGCAGGAACTTCATGGCTAATTTTTTCCCCACGATAATTCCAATATGTCAGGAATAAATGCAATTGCTTAGGATTTGGAGATTATATGTATACTGAAGCTTTGATTGATACGAAAAATTAATTTGTTTTCCTCAGGGCGTTATACTTGCCATACGTATCCCATTCCTAATATAAACAATATAAATGTTATAGTAAAATAACGGGGTTATTGTCTAAGACCATCAAGAAAGCTATAGTTTGCTTTGGAGATAAAGACATGTATTACATATTCCTATGATACAATCAGATTTCATGGACGAGCCTATTATACGTTTTACTATCTTGCAATGCTTATAAAAGCGAAATTGGACTCAGACATACAAAGATATTCAATAAATGCTTTTAGATTCTGCAAGAGTTTTTCAGTTCCAATTAGTTCCTACTTTTAACGTATGTTGTCGATTGTATGACATGCAAAAACCCATTTTTTTTTAAGACACGCTATTTCCTATTGACGATAATGGTACTATGATACTTTCCCGTCTCAAAAACTTATTGAAGGGCGGCGTTTGCGTTACTCTCTGCGTCTACCTTTCCGTATTCCCAAGCGTCCTCTCCAGGGACGCTGAAGCCCAACATTCTGCACCGACCAATACTTCCGGGCAAAGCACGCGACCGGGGCCATTAACGTGAGGCGGCGCAGCGGGTCCGGGGGAAAAACGAGAAGCGGAAAAACGCAAAGCGGAGTAATCGGGCACGGGCTTCCACAGCGCCTCGTCAGACGCGACGATCGCGACGGCCGCGGTGCCACGCCATTGCGCGCCGACACACGCTGCCACTGATCCGCTTATCGCGCGGACGACGGCACGGCACTCGGCAGGGAGATGCATAGATCACTTTCACAAAAATACAATACCCTAAACCGTGTACACGGAGAGGTGCCTCAGGGCATCAATTGATGTCACTGCAGTGCCTCGAACCGGGAGGTCCTAGGCAGCGCTTGATTTATACAATTTTAGGTCTCGGAACGCACCCTATATTAATTATTCATTTAATACAAATCGTTATATATTTATAATATATTTTAATAATTATTCCTGAGATACCGGAACGCCGTTCCGGCGCGTTCCGCCAGATATGAACCCTTGGTCCTAAGGTTCCAGTCCCGACGTTGCAGGATTTTCGACACTAGCTAGATGACTAAGTGAAATTCTGTCTGTCTGAAGGAGAATTCTAGCGGTCGATTGCTCTGAGCGGTAGTTTTCCGTGACTTCTTCGATCAATACCAGACGAATGCCGGAGCAGTACCCGATCAAATGGGACATGGACCGCGCGCGATCTTCTCTTCCTTGTCCAAACCTCACCCCTTACACACACACACCAACACTAATATGCATTACACTAGCACAGATATCGAGAGACCGGTCGAGAGCTTAAAGATTGTCCTGGCTGAAGCGGTGCCTCGCTGGTGGGAGATATTTGATTGAGGAAAACCCTGATAACCGGTAATAGGTAGGCGGGAGAACACAACAGCCACCTCCCGATGAAAAACATGCACTACATTTATGGGACATCTGACCGCCGTTGACGCGCTCGGAATCACTAAACAAACATCAAACCATATACAGTGTCCTGCCGAATTATTACAGTAGCCATTCAGCAATCGCTCAATGGATGAGGGAAAATGTACAAAAGCCTGATCGGGATAAGGGTCATTGATCCAGAAGGTGAAATACATTACTTCTCTGTTGATCAGTATAGTCTCTAATTGTACAGAAACAGTTAGCAAGCAGAAATGATTTGACCTTTAACTTAAATTTGAAAACTCGATTTTAATTGATTAATGACGTCTGGCAAAGTGTTGTAAAGGAAAGTACATGTACTCCATGTGGATTTCTTGTGGTGAACTATTGATACCGACCGCTGGTGTATCTGATGTCTACGTGTTGTAAGTTTAAAAATCAATATTGCAAGAAAATATGTTCCTGTATCCCTTGCTCCAATTGATGACGTATTTTAAAGTGGAGAATTTTATAAACAATCGTTTCTCTCTTCATATTTTGAAATTCCTGTCTATTCTATGCCAAGGTCATGTCATCACGCATGCATGCTGGGCAACTTCAAATATATATCAGATTTCAATTCTAACGGAGACAGGGCAAACCTGTTTCAGGACCCGCCAATGATATTAAACAGGTCACGAGCACGAAAGTGTTCTCAAATTTCTCTGAAGGTATGTGTCAACCCTAAAAATTCAGCTTGCCAGAAACGAAGAGCTGATACACGAATTCTGAAAGCGCAATTGGCTACAAAATTCTTAAAAAAGAAATTAAAATCGAGGAAAACAGTCAAAAAATATAAACCAAACTTTCTGCCAAATTTGAGAAATGTTCATTATTTGCCTCATAAGGTAACATTATAAGAAAAGATTACCAAATAAATACAAAACAGTGAAAGGTTGCGTATGCGTCGTTGGATTTTCGAAAACAATAACGTTATCGACTTCTCCTCCAAAGGAAAGTTTACGGTTGTACTGGCGAGGAACTATATAGAATTATTAAAATAAACACTACATGTGCAGGATACTGATATAGTACTATATTACCAATACTTTAAAGGATGTTCGTAGGAATATACTGTAACGAAACTGATATGTACGAAAGACATCAGCTTGTGAAAGACATCAGCCTGTGTGTATTAAAATAACTGGGTCATGAAGTCATGAGATTATAAGCAAGCACTTACTTGAAAGAAAAGGATTCCTTGAAGGAAAAACAACTGGGTCGTTCGTATCAAATAAGGATCTGACAAGATATTAGGCCAACAAAACCAATTTTCATGAATTCCGGTCTCGCTAATGTCACTCCATCCACCAACAGAACATAAAGTTCCTACCGAAAAGGTGAAACGTCGTCGTCCATTTGCCTTGGCGCTGCCGAGGTAAATTCGCTAATAATATAGAGGAGTTTCTCGAACAAGGGACCACTTTGACAGGTCGGGAAACAAATGGCCGTCATGCAGGGCGATAGCATTGCAACAGATAGTGATGAAGCCATTTACAAATGAGCCAGCTGTAAATAAACGCACTGACAAAATGAGTGCATGGACTTCACCTGCATTTATATTGCCAGCACTGGCCAAACAGTAGCTGTCAAAACGGTCCCTTCTCATAGTAATCTCTCTATATATCGTGCCATTCACAAGTGACATCTCACAAGGCCATAAACAATGAGAAGGAGAAATAATTCACACAATTTTACATGGCATTTGGCTTTGAGAATAACACTCCCAGACTTAGAAAAGATTTCTCCAAGTATGGATTAGAAATAACAATTTCCAACCCTAATTCTAGTTAAGCGCTAATACATGATCACGATTTCTTCAGCCCCGGAATACCTACCCCCACTCCTTTACTAACATAGGTTGATATCATAAATTATAGCAAAGAGCGTTGTTCACAAAACGTGATAACCAGAAACGATCGCTCCCGTGTAATAGAAAATAATCTGCATCGGAAAACGAGCTTTAGATTTGAATAAAGTTCTGTCGTTGAAACAACCAACCCTACCATTCCTCTCATCTGACGATGTGAGGACTAGAAAAAAAGAAAAGCACATAATTCACTTGGTATGCAGGAAGAAACAGAAATAAAAATAATAGTAAATAGCGGGCCACGGACCGCGCGCGATCTGTGCTTCCCTTCCTTGTCCTATCCTCTCCCCTTACACACACAGTTACACTAACATGCACTACACTACCACATATTCCGGGAGACCGGTCGGGAGCTTAGAGCTTGTCCCGGCTGGGGCGGTGCCCCACTGGTGGGAGAGTCCTGGTTAGGGGGAAACCCACTAGCCGACGGTAGGTCGGTGCCGGATCTCGCCATCCAACGTGGGGAAAATCGCCGCCATCTCCCGAGAAAAAAACATGCACTACACTAAAGGGACTAATGACCGAAGCAGTTGACGCGCCCGGAAACACGAAAAAATCAATCAATCAATAGTAAATAGCCACATTTCAGATAATAAAGCACAATTGTTACAACGATACTTACACAAAGGCCTACATAATCCATGTCTTTCGTTCTGGCACCATACCTTAGTTCTCTCATTTTTATTTAAAAAAGTGTTTTCCTCAAGGGCATCCTGAGATATGACGAGCGAGGACAAGCGTAGCGCGATGACTACACGGTTGAGAAACGCGGTAGAGCATCCGGCGACAGAGGGGCAAGACGTATAGGTATCCTTGTCCATCTGTTCACCCGCACGGACATATCCGCAAATACTTGAAACTTAATGCCGATGAGAAAGAGTGTTCTTAGGACACCACTGGCCACTGACGCGCAAAAATAAACATCACATTTCATCACATCGCTCTCAAACCGTCCTCGTTTTGGCACTCAGTTCAGAAATCGACCCACAGACGCTTCCGGCGTTGAAGACAAATATTTGCACGTCCATCATGCCAGATAAATTGTAAAAATCCCCGTTATTTAACTTCTAACAGGAAGAGACAGTTCTTACAATAATACAGACGGCAATTACTGCAAAACATTCACATCAAAAGACTCTACATGTCTGCAAACTCGTCAGAACGAACGGACATCAGCGAAAACGATACGAACCATAACTCATGATATCACTCTCGTTACGTAACAATCCTATAACAAATTCCGTGTTCATTTACCGAAAGAGCAATCGACACTTCTGGCGACCAAGATAGCCAACGTTTGTTCATACATTCTGGCTATATAGGAAAAATCCGGAACTACGGGTACTATGCGGCCAGGCAGAACTGTGGGCATAAAGATAGCACGAACGGCCATAAATGATATTCATCCAATTAATACGTATAGCATTACGTGATCAATCACGGAACAAACTTACATTTACCTCAATTGTCACTGCCCTCTCACCTCCTTGAATTGGCCATTATCTAGGAAACATGTTTCACAGATATCTATGATATGACTTAGCTACTGCGTAACAAACTTATTTAATTCAAATTGATCAATTTGGCGATGATTTGTCACCAGACATTTGACGCAACTGATAATACAGGAATGTGATTGAGTATTGACAATTGAATATCAAATTATGGACTATCCAGCATTACTATAAAAACACTTCCAGGACTGACAACACTTCTTGGTAGTTTAGAGGTTAAAGCTACTGGCCATAAACAAGGTCCGATTCCTGCTCAGAGTGACTAATGCTACAGACAATTTGAATAATACTTGAACGTAAACTACCGTAAACGTTAAGGGATATTAAAAAGTCAAAATGAAAATAATATATGTATTGTTTCTGCTGTTATTGCTAAATATGTTAAAATTGTACAATAGTTAATAATTTTCTTTTTACGAGTTAGAAAATTAAGTAATGAATATTACAAAAAGCAGTAGGACAAACAGTAAAAAACAAGATTTATAACATTATTCTTCAATCTAAATCGTTCATCTATCTAAATAGACAAAAAAGAACGTAACAATTTTATTTCAAACGATAATCCAAGATATTTTCGATAATCCAAGAATGATTAGAACGGAAAAACGTTGCGTTTCCTCATATTTCCTCCACATCCTTTAATTTTTCCGGCAGTTTAGCTCTCCATTCTCCAACAGAGCAGTACCTACTTCCGGCGGCGACGGCGACGACAGCGACATCGGCGACAACCAGAGCAAACGTTTGCTCACCCGTCTGGCCAACGGGGCGAGACCGGGTGAAAATCCGCGCGCTTCACTTACTTACTCTACACCAGAGAGAGAGGGGGAGAGGGAGAGAGAGGGGGAGAGGGAGAGAGAGGGGGAGAGGGAGAGAGAGGGGGAGAGGGGGAGAGAGGGGGAGAGGAGAGGGGGGAGGGAGGGGGAGGGAGAGAGGGGGAGGGAGAGAGCGGGGGAGGGAGGAGAGAGGGGAGGCAGAGTGTGACAGACGGAGGGAGAGTCGGAGAGAGACAATATATATTGTCGCACGCGTAAGGTTATATATATTATAATAGTATTAAGTTACTTTAAAGCAAGTAGAAAGAGAGAGAGAGACACGGACAGAGATTCTGATACAGAGAGGGAGAAGGGAAGGGAGAGAGACAGGGATACAGAGGACAGAGGAGGTATAGAGAGAGAGAGGCAGAGGGAGACGGAGACAAAGTTAGACAGTCGGAAACAGACAGAGAAAGGGACGGAGATAAGAGAGGCAGAGGGAGAGAGAGAGAGAGAGAGAGAGAGAGAGAGGAGAGAGAGAGAGAGAGAGAGAGAGAATTCGCACGCCGGCGCACGCGTACCGTTAGAGATCCAGGCGACGGGCGAGTAGAACCGGCCGCACGTCATCAAGTCGGTGACCGAGCGCCACCACTCGGGATTCGGGTGCAAGGACGGCTCACGCTCGGCGGCGGCGGCTACCGGAGGCGGCGGACCGCCACTCCCACTCACGCTCACGCTCCCACTCCCACGGGAACGCTCCCCAGGGCGGCTCTTCATTTAAGGAGCGGCGCAGCTCATGGATGCCTTCACCCGCAGCACGCTCACGCTCTCCCTCTTCACACACACGCACACGCTCGAGCTCACGGCAGCGATCGGAAAGGGCTACTCCGATTCAACCGACAACTTCCAGACGCTACTCGCCGAAACGACACACGCACACTTCTTATTTCACTGGTGGTTATAACCTTCACGTGCGTAAATACAAACACGTACCCCCGCGTGGCAACAACACTCGACACTGTCGACCCTCCGCAAACCACAAGCTACGCCTCCACAGACGCGCGAACGACACTCAACCGACCACCACGGAGGAAAAAAAGAAGAGTCGAAACAACGGATGTATGTAAATAGACCGCACGTGACTGGGACTCACAGGCCACGTGCTGCCGTGGCGCTAGCGCGTGCTCGCGTTTCATTCACGGACTCTTGCGACACTAGTCGTCGCCAGCCGGCAGGCAGCCAGGCAGCAGGGCGAAGGCGGCGATGTGCCGTGGGCTGGACGCCGCGCCGGGCCGGGCCTTCTGCTGTGCCGGGCGGACGAGCGAGCGTCAGCAACCGGAGGCGGCGTCGTCAGGCGGAAAGAGAGCGCCGTCCGTGCTGACGGAGGCAGGCGAGCGAGACTGCGGAGGCGGTTCGCATGAATTATACGGCACACAACAAGCGCGGTCCCGCGTTGAAAAAAAAACAAACTCAATAAAAACACACGTCTGGCCCAAGATTCTGATCGAACACGGTTCGTAGTACGTACGAATCCTTACGCGTCTTCGTGCTTCTGATCCACTTGAACAGGAAATATCTTGTGACGGTTAAAGATGGTTCATTACCAATTGGAACATTACCAATTCAAGCACGACACACAATCTTGCAGTGGAAGCTTCACAGTCACTGAAGCCCACGAAGATGATCACTCACACGGTACTCTTTGTTTCTAATATTTACATGAAAAGGGTCCACTCGTCATGGTATTTCGTCCGAACACTAGCCAAAAACGAGTGGTACTTTTTTTAACGGCAGAGTTAGATTATGGTTCTACACTCTGTGACAACAAATCTCTCAAGCACTCTTTTCCCTTTCAACTTACCCGTACTTCACCCGCTGGCCCGGAAGTGTCAGGTGCAACTTCCTTGGAACCGCAAGTGGCAACGTCAACAACCACGCTGACAACAGCTGCCCGGACGACACTGACAATCCGTCAGCACGCGTCCACTACCCGAGTCACTCCACCGTCGACGGCCGGCGATCGGCAACACACGTGACGTAACTCCCACGCAAACACACGCTTCACCACCAACAACAAATACGGGCCCACAGTGCACTGCCCGGAGGGACAACTTGCGATAACCTCACAGGGAGATCTACATGCTTGCTGTATTTCCGCACAACTCACGACAGACTAATGGCGCAAGCTTGAGCAGATGAAACAAACACCCCTACAACACAATTCACGCTGTAATTTCCGCGGAAAACAACCGGAGAGAAACACAGCGCAAGATTCGAACGCGATCAACACCCACAATCTCCCGCCGCTAACTTGGGCTGACGAATCCCAACACACCCACCAACAGACAGCGTGGCCCTGTCAACAGGTATGTCACGACAGCCTGGTGAACAGTGTCGTGCGTTTGCACTGTCAAAGTGCGGACCAAACCGCGAGAATAGCAACACGTTTGCTGGCCTTCAGCGCTTTCCAACACCCCACAACAATCTCCCAGCCCGCTGACAGCATCCACCGACACTCTTGTCAACTCCCCACGAAAATCTCCCAGAACGCTGACGGCATCCACCACCACTGACGGCGAGACTCCCACGCGCGCGCGACCACAACAACCACCAGCGGCGTGGCAACGCGCGTGCTACGGCGGCGTCGAAGCGTCCGGGGCCGAGCGCGCGAGTTCCAGAGCGGCGTGCACACTGACAGCGCGGCGCGCACGTGACCAGCCGCCGCCGCCGCCGACGACGCGGCTTCCGCGAGTAGGCGCGCTTTCGCCGACGCCAGGCCGCGCGGCGCGGCGCGGAGCAGTGTGGGGCAGCGAGGCGACGGGGAAGGCAAGCGTGCGAGCGATGCGAGCGAGCGAGCGAGGACGCGACGCGACGCGACGCGACGCCGCGCGGCCCGAAGGCGATGGAGACGTTCCAGGCTGCTACATATGCAATTCTTATCAAAGATCTTCTTCAGTGAGGGACGGCATTCGCTCTTGCACGTTTGTGCAGAAGTCGAAGTCGCCCACACGCCCGGACAAACCGTATGCTTCGGATCTCGACATCAGGTGAGGTAAAGGGAATAAATATACCTGATTGCGGACACGCGCTAGGGCTGTAGTACTACGCTGGTGATGAGGGGAAAGCTCCTGGGAAAGAATTGTAAAGGCGATGGCAGTCATCTAAATCCATTATCTATTAGTAAAATAAACCGAAATATAGATTTATCACGAAGAACATTAATAACGTACAAAAAGTACATTTCGTAAAAACAAATTAATGAGGAAAGTGTATCATAACAATATCACCGACAGGGAAAGACAGCCTTGAAGATGCAACATCGAGGCATTTACCGTCCTTCCTGCTCTCGTGGCAGGGGAATTATGCCCGTAAATGGGGGCGGCCGCACGTACGGGCTCTGCCCGGGCATGGTCCGGTCGGGCAGCGATGTGCCTCGTGGAACACACAATAAGACTTGATAGCAGTTTCCCAACGTTTGCGGTCTTCACCTTATCTCTTCAATTCATCCGATGTTCTCCAGATTCTCAGTCCAACCTGAGCTTCACCTTATAATTTCTTGCTTCTCCACAACCGTCCACGATAGTAGTCAGCAAACTCTTATGTAGAATAATGCATCTAATCCAAATGTTTCTTCTTTCACTCATATGTATTAAGAAGAATGTTTTCTCTTACAGTCGTCTTCCACGTCTCTTCTTCGTTTCTTCTACTTATATCATTAATATAGGTTAATAATATTAGTTAACACAAAAATTGTTATCGTCTAACAATTGTTTTATTGGGCTCCCCGCTTGGCGTCGAGGCGCTTATACGCTTTCTGTTGCAGCCATCACAAAAACACCTACAAAATTCCAAATTCGCCAACAGTGAACGTGAAATGAAAAAAGTGTAACGTCGCCACAATACGCTTGGAAACAAATGGCCGAAGATCGACAGATAACAGGACTGGAAGAGGGGGGGGGCGACTTCTTCGGTTCCAACTTGAAGGTCGAGGTGTGCAGTAGCGACCAGTAAACAAGCTGTTTTACAACTACACCAGGGTACGAATCCAGGGCACTCCATTGGAATTTGCAGCTTGCCGAACGGGTTCGCAGACAGTTCACATGAGATTTTCCCGTTTCTCTTGCCAAACCTTCTAAGGTAACGCAATCATTAATCAGCTTCGTAATAATTTTTGCCATTATGTTATTCATTCACATAAATCCAACGTGACGTGGACATATTTGGGTACGATGAATCAGAAACAACTAGTGGCGGGCGCTAAAACAGCACGTACTTTCTCGCCCCTACTTTCACGCAAAATTACGCGAAAGGTACTGATTTTTTTAAAAAATTGTACATAACCTTAGTTCAAGTTTTTTCTTTATGAAACAGATTTCGTTAAGGGAAAAATCTCTATCTTTACACTTTAGTTCTAGAAACACTGAGTAAAATTTGAACTTTCGCAATTTTCAAAAAATCAGGGTTTTTAACGAACATGACACATGCACGATTCTCTTGAACGTCCTTCACTCTATCCAACAACAAAATTTAATCAAAAACGATGGATCTTTTATGTCTGTTCCAGGGGCTTCATGTAAAGTACCCCGCGAAATTAAAATATCGGTTTCAAATTCAAAGTGCCGCGAGATACGCCAGATCGATTACGGAATATCAGTTTTGGACAAAATAGACTGAAAAGTTTAGCCGCTAGCGTTGTTCACAGACAGACAGACAGACAGACGAACAGACAGACAGACAGACAGACAGACGAACAGACAGACAGACGAACAGACAGACAGACGAACAGACAGACAGACGAACAGACAGACAGACGAACAGACAGACAGACGAACAGACAGACTTTTGCCGTCAATCGATTTTTCGGTATAAAATGAGACATGGATTCTTGCCACACCACGTGGTGGGTTTTTTTTTTTTTTTTTTCTCAAAACTTAGCAACTGGATCTATCCACTTTTTCGTTACCAGGACCCTGAAAATTTGCCGTTCCTTCGGACAGCATTAAGTACCTTTCTCTCTACTCTGTAGCGAGGTAGAACAAAGCCAATGCGTCAAACAATATACTGCCTTCTAGTACGAAAGGCAACGAAAGTTTCGAGTCACTTTCCCGCAAATGTACACCTCGAACGGAAATTCATTTCGTATAGTCTCCAACAGAACACCCTACAATCCATGGGTAAACAGTATTTTTTCACAGAGATCCAGTTGCGTGAGAGTAACTCATGCACAAAGGAAATGGTCGCGCCCACACGTGAACAGATTACATCTCTGCAAATGAGACTCTTTGAGCTAATAGCCGGAATGTCCCTCGTAAAACTGAACAACAGTTTCAATTTTCACAGAGCACGGAGAGAAAAGAAAGAGAAGAAGAGAAGGAGTGTTCAGACATTTATTCATTTGATTCATCTCCATCTCTCCACAAAACGATTAATCATCAGCAATTCGTCAAGATTCCAACTCAGATTTCGAGCTTCAAACATAAAATTTAACATTTTGTCGTACGAAAATTGTACTAGGTTTTAACTTCATCTCATAAGGTACGATTCCGACACATGCAGATGGATATCTGAAAGTGGAACCATATCCGCGCATTTCTTCCTGTTTCTCATTGCACTCTGACTGTTTAATACGGTCCAACCAAGCCTCGTATACGAATGTCCCGTTCTCTCACAGTATGGCTTGTAATTCGTGTACTGGTCTTATCTGATCTCATATGTCATCATCTGTCACGGTCTAGTCCAGGTGTTCCCAACTGGTGACACGCAAAAGCTTTTTGAAAAAAAATATTCTCAAAATTCATTCGAAAAATATTTACTGCTCATTCCAAAATTATTTATTTGAATACGGTAAAAATGAGTAAACTAACTTGATACAGAATTAACAGTCAAGACGAAGCAAGAGTATACAACTTTAGCTGTCGAATTTACAAGCGGTTACGTTCCTACAGAGCAATTAAGAAAAGAGATATCTGTAAAAAAACTTCTATCCAGAGAACCATACTTAGAGTATCAAACCTTAAGATTACTCCGTGTAAAAATTACCTCACTACTTGGGAGCACATATTCAGGTGAAAGTGTGTTTTCATCTATGAAATTTATTAAAAATCAGTAGAGAAATCCATTTGTAGATTCTTTCTTGGTGCATCTTTTGATATTTCGAACAACAGATCTGGAGGTGGACATTCATTCAATGGTAGAAGTAGATGATCGAGCACAGTAGTCTCACTAATTCATGTTATTTTTCGTTTTGTTTTGATTACATTATTACTTCAGTTTGACGATAGATTGTTATTGTTGTTATTGTTGTTATTATTATTATTATTATTATTATTATTATTATTTTGTTTTGTTTTACAATTTGCAAATATTAATTCAAATGAACCGAAATAGATGAATGTCTTCAAAATTCAACTCTGCTGAGCATAATTTTGTTTTCTTTATTTTTAATTTCACTTTTGTACGCAACTGTTAGTGAACTAAGCAATTAACATGATTAAACGTTTGTTTCAATCGAACAATGCGTATTATTTCAAACTAGTATATCTTTTCTATTTGTAGAATATTATAAAAAATGGCCTACACTTCGATTAAAACCATATGTCCCTATATGGCCCCGAGCTGGCAGGAGAGGAAGGACACTCTTCGAATGCCGAATTCCTTACGAGTTTAAATTTTGGTATTCGAACTCCCGTCTGGATGACACTGAAATGCAACTCTTTTCAGTTCGTGACCTTGAAGGGACATATTTTTTGAAGTATAGTCTACTCCGGTTATAGTCAACTTCTGGAAACTAATATTTTTTATTCACTATATCAGAGGTTCACTACACCCGATGATGTAAAAATTAAATAGAATTACTCCTCATTGATTGATTTTATTAATATAGAAAGACAGAAAATACATAAACAGCACCAACTGAAAATTTCAATATCTTTATTTGACCTCTTCCCGAAGGCCCTTTTACTCGCCTAATAACATACAAGAACTTTTTGGTGGAGGCATGGCCCAAGCAGCCAATTATACTGATCGCTGAATGAAGCATTTCGGGTCAGCTACCTGCACCTCAGGGAAGACGTCTTCGATTATGACCTTTGACTGACGGTATTTTTTTAAGCTGTATAGTGGTGGAATTTGAGTCAATGAGACGATATATTTTTTCAAGAGGCAATTTATTTCCAGAACGTATTTCCTACGTTCATTAAAGCCCAGGTTCAGTATTCAATATAACCGAATCTTCCTTTGCTTATATGTAATGTAACTGAAACAGGACCAGTGACTTAGATTCACTATAACCGAGATTTCACTATATCCGAATTCGCTATGAGTCGACTGTATGATGAAAAAAGCGACTAGCCGACCCGGTGGCCAAGATCGCTAAGGCAGTAGTGTCGTAGTGATCTAGAACCGAAGGGTCGCGGGTTCGAATCCCGCCTCAGGCATGGTTGTATTTGTGTTCGTCCTTTCACCCCTTATCATCACCATATTGTTTCATCTTCATAGTTACCATACTGTTAACAGCAATAGTGGTCGCTAATGACCTAAGATGTTGATGCGACCTTAAATATTTAATAAAAGCGACTAACAATCATGGCTAAGGTTTCCAATGTCGCTTTCGACCCCGCCCCTTGGTCTAGCCTGCTCTGACCTAGGCTGCTAGGCGGGAGAGAGGCAGCCCGGGCTTCGGGATTCCAAGGCGCGCGATGAATGGCCTCGGGCGGAGCCGGTGCCGCGGCTGCATCAGGGTTCCGCGACCCACCTGCTGCTGGGAGGCGGCGTTACGCAACAGCTCGGCTGATGCATCGTTTCCCCAAGAACCGACCAGGCGTCGTAGCCCTGCTTTAAGAGTACGGCGAGATATCTGTGCACGCGACGACCGTTAATGCGCGAATACGCGAAATACGAGACATACGCGAAAGGACACAATGCGCATGCACGGGTGAGTTATCTCCGCATACTGTCTAGGAATGACAAAAATAATGTATGGTTGCGCTGTATAACCACGTTTGAAGAGCGCGCCAAGGTGGCAGCGCTCAGCGGCGACCGAGGAAGTCGGCAGAGGCGGCGAAGCGGAAAAGGCGCCGCCGAGCTGAGAAGGAAGGCTGGCCGGAGAGCCAGGAGCGGTGCAGCGAGTCTGCGGCGCCGCCTGCTTTAAAAGCGAGCGCCGCCAGCCAGAGAGACAGAACGCTAGTAACCGTGTATCGAGTAAACTTGAGCGAGGAGATTGTACCGTGTAGGAGTGTAGGCCCGGCAGTAATTTTGGTTCATTCTGGTGTATTTCTTGGTTGACTGCTAGTTTGTACATCTCCCGACTTTGTTTTTGATTTTGGCTTGTGACATGGACTCTTTTGGTTCTGGAATTGTGACCAATATACTTTCTGAGGTTCATTGTAATAAATCTGTGTTTGTGAAAAGCGTGCAATTATTCTGAACATAACAGTATGTTTTTAAAAAATCGATATTTTCGAATACGAACTTCGTTATTGTAACATCAATGTTTTGTTTCCGATATATTTGTTCAGAAACATCGATATTTCCCAAAAAAAATTCTTATGATATAAATAAAATTCCCAGTACTTTTTTTGGGTGTGGATTGTTCGCAATTAACAGCCATTGACAACAGTCAGTTGTCGATCCCCAGACTGCACGAAATAGTTGACTATTAACTAACTTACTCCATTTTTAGTACCTCATTTGCTTCGTTTTTACGTGATAATATCGTTAAACTGCATTTTAAACCTTGACTATATGGAAGATTGAGTATGCAATTAAGACGACAGTTACATTAGAACAAGGATATTTTACTTCGATAGGTTTCATCATATTTAAAACATCGATGTTTTTGTCTATGTTTTCATCGACAACAAAAACCTTAATTTTTGTTTATGCATCGAAGTACTGATGAATCGATGTTTTGGTAAAATGTGGCATCACTAATACTGTCGCAGTTCAAAAAACATGGATTAGCCTAATGCGAGCTAAGAGTTTCAATCACATAGAAATGTGTTTTGGTTGCGTTAGTAATTGCTTACATTGGCATTCTGGTGTGCTTAAAAACACGAAATGCTATTTCTCTTTTCTACTTCTTTTTCTTCCAAGTCTGCTTGTCGAAAAATTAGGAACTCGATGTTATCCAGGTTGCATTCAATGTAGAAGTCTCCCTCTTGTGTGACGTCAGTCTTGTGCACAAATTCTTCGGTGAAATTACGTTTTTGCATCTTCCGATACCTACAATTCTCCCCCACCCTCACCCCATTCTCCGACCGAGGTGAACAACTCTAGATGATGGTACCTACCTGCCACCCCATCCATCATGATGGGGTATCTCGGAAACTAATATAGGCCATTGGACAAGCACACCTCACGAGTCCATCCCACTTAATCCCGTAGAAAAGAAAGAAAACCAGGCTACACCTGGATGAGGCTGCGATCTTTAATTGACTGATTTTGATTTGTTCGTGTTTCCGGGCGCGTCAACTGCTTTGGTCATTAGACCCGTTAGTGTAGTGCATGTTATTTTCTCGGGAGATGGCGGTGATCTTCCCCGCTGGATGGCGAGATCCGGCGCCGACCTACCGTCGGCTAGTGGGGTTTCCCCCTAACCAGGACTCTCCCACCAACGTGGCACCGCTCCAGCCGGGAGAAGCTCTAAACTCCCGACCGGTCTCCCGGGATATGTGGTAGTGTAGTGCATGTTGGTGTAAGTGTGTGTGTAAGGGGAGAGGGTAGGACACGGAAGTGGAAGGAAAGAACGCGCGCGGCCCGTGGCCCGTTTGGTAGGGTACTACTCCGGCATTCGCCTGGTGTTGATCGGAGAAACCACGGAAAACTACCGATCAGAACAGCCGGCCGCTAGAATTCTCCTCCAGACAGCAACTGAATTCGACCTACCTGAAAAGCTAATGTCGAAAATCCTGCCGCCGTCAAGACTCAAACCTAGGACCTCCCGGTCAGAGGCGCTGCAGTGACATCAGTTGATGCACTGAGCTACCGCTCCCGGTCTGTGATCCTTAAGTCCTCGTGCGTATCTCTAGTCCCTCGCACACACAACTCACCGGATATGACAAAGGAATTAAGAGCAGGATGCGATGTTCGAGAGCGATGTATTTGATATGGTAGGAATGCATACAATATCACAACACCCATCAACCATGCCAGCCGCGGGATTCGAACCCATAACCCGAATGTAACGGTTACTTGAGAGCAAATGTCCCAAACCCCTTCGACACCCAAGCTGGCTAGAAACCGATGGCAGAGGGTTGAATGTGAAAGGCGGTGGTGATGGTATGGTGGTTTTAAAAGTTTCTTTATGCCACAATATAAAGCAAACACCCCTTGCTCGAGAAGGGATACAGACCCTTGAACCTTCGAATTGAGACTGGTAGTCGCGTGCGAAGTAGCGATTTCGTTTTCATCGTACATTTGGTGAACAGAGCTTTTCAAGAAATAGAAGGATACAAATTGCATTATTACAAACTAAGTAACCATTACAAATAATACGAGAAAGTTATTTTTGTCGAAGCACTACTATTAAATTTCGGTTGGTCGTACTGTACTAAATATGTACATCTCATTACTTAAAGTCAGAGTACCAGTGATGTTATTACACAACACACGATGCAGTTTTGCACAAACAGACTGCACAGGTTTCGTGTCGAAACAACAAAGGATCGCAAAACACTTGACACAAGCAGTCAAATTGGCTGGGCAATTACCACCCGGGAAAAGTGTAAGTGTGCAAGACCTTGTGCAAGGCGAAAATCCACGACTGTGGTGCTAACAGGAAACGCACTCATTTCGCTGCGACACTTCCTCGTGACTGCGAAGGAAGAGGAAAAGTTTGAAGGGAACATCACAGAGTGATAAGAAACCTCGGGATTTTTTAGTCTCTAAAATCTCTTATTTTAAACACCTAAAATAAACTCTCAAGGAAGAAAGTTATCCCTATTCATTCTTAAATAGACAGTTTCAATTAACATGTATTTTTCATTTACATTTGATTTTACACTAATTCTGTAATTATGAAATAATAATAATAATAATAATAATAATAATAATAATAATAATAATAATAATAAAATAGTTATTAAGGAGCTGCTAGAAATATAAAACAGCTACAATTGTTTTTCGTTGACCATTTTACACGCAGAAAATGGTATGTTCAACACTTGTCATAAGTGCACATTTTAATTCGGTAATAATACACAATGTTTACTCGTATTTTCTCTTTTGATGCAGTTTCCTGTTAAATTGCACCGAATTGGGTGTATGACATTTTTACGGGCGAAATGCCATTCTTGAATAATAGCGAATATACATTTTATGCACTAAAAAAGGCTTAGAAATATCAAAGTCATGAATTCATAATTCACTTCCTGTATCCACGTCAACAAGAAAACAGACGTTTGCCGAATAATCGGAAATCTAGAGATGAGCTCATAATTATATAATGTTCGTTCTGAATTCTTTGTTTAAACAACATAAATAAGTGTAGTTTTTGTTTGCTTCCTGAAGGCACGTTAATGTATTGTGTGTACAAGTTCTTGGAAAACAATTCGTATTTTTACGCCTATGTAGAATGCCACCATTTCTGAAACAATCTGTAAAATATTTAAATGTTCAGAGTCGAATCAGGTAACGCAAGACCACACAAGTCCAAGATCACCAGATAATGAATGAATTGAGGAGATAATGACTTGAGAAGTCAAAATCAGCGACATTTAAGATCCTCAGTGAATGTTTTAAATGAGTTTAAACACTTGTTACATATGCATGGTAGCTTCAAATGTCAAACTATAGCCTTAAACATCTAATATTATAAAGATAAATTGGTTCTCATCATTTTTGGAACATCTTTTTAAAAGTGCGGTTTTTAACTTTGGCAGTGCTCTAAACGGGCGTGCAACAATTTCTTCAAAACCGACAGAATTGGATGAATAATAATTGATTAATATACGAGTAATACTAAGCAGACCACAGAAAACGTAGAAATCTATGAAGGGCCCACTTCGGGACCAGGTCGGGAAACAAATGAACGTCATGCAAGGCGATGACATTCCAAGAGGTAGTGATGAAGACATTTACAAATGTGCTAACTGTAAACGAACGCACTGACAAAACGAGTGCATGGACATAACCTGCAGTTAAATCGCCAGCAACGGCCAAGCAATAGTTGTCAAAATGTTCTCTTCTAATATACTCCGATTTAAACATAGTGACCCTTCAAGGTCACGAGCTGGACGGATACTGTTATCCAATCGGGAACTTCGCTACAACTTAAATTTTTGGTATTGGTTCTCCTAATTGGATGACAATGTCCTCCTCTCCTTACAGCTCATGACCTTGAAATGCACTATGTTTAATCGGAATGTAGTAATTTCTTTACTCAAGGAGGAAACGGAACGGGATGCAGTTGCATTTTGGATAGGTAGATTAGGAAAGTTGACTGCGGGTTGCAGTCGGTCACGTCCTTCGGGGAGGTTGTGAAAGCTTAAAAAAGTTGACCGCGGGTGCAATCGGAATACTCCATACAAAAGACGAGCGCGGAGGCGGCTTTCGAGCGGGTCAGCAGGTCATCATCAGCCGGGGCTGAGAATTTGAAGACTGCCGTGTGCCTTGCCCACGCCTTACGACTCACGGGAGGGGGGGCTAAACTGAGGCCGCCCAACTCATTGAAAAGCCGCGACCCGCAATACTCTGCCCATCGGGGAATCGCAAGACAGCATCCCGCGATCAGTTTTCCCTTTCCAGCTCATCCCGTTTCATTTTTCGTTACCTGAGAAGCCATTGCCCGACTGCAATCCGTTTCAGTCATCGAATACATCGAATAAAAACGGTCCCTTCTTATAGTCATCCTTTTATACCCTATAACGGAACGGGATGCAGTCGGGCTATGCCTTTGCGAGGCGGTAGAGAGTTAGCAAAGTCGATCGCAGGATGCGGTCGGTACACGCTTTTGGGGGAGATGGATGAAAGCCTTGGTAAAAATCGACAGCGGGTTGCAATCGGGGTCCAGCGTACAAAACACGAGCGCGGAGAAGGCTTACGAGCGGGTCATCAGCCGGGGCCTCGAATTTGAAAACGGCTGCGCGCCTTGCTGTCGCCTTGTGACTCACGGACGGACGGGGGAGGGAGCTAAAGTCGGGCCGCTCAACTCATTTAAAAAGCCGCGGCCCGCAGTACGCCGCCTGCCCGTCGCATGACTCCGCAGACGCCGCCGCTTTAAAAAGGCGCCTCGCCGCGATTACCAGCAAGGTCGGCAAAGCGGAGGCGGGAGGAAAAAAACCTTGGGATGGGAACGAGAGCGCTCGCTGGGAGCGGGATGCTTCGAAGAAGGAAACACGCACGCAAATGGACTTAACAGGCGTTCAGAATGAACGCTCCGCACGTCAATGTACATAACTGGAAAATTCGCACAAGCGGACTTAAACGACCGTTTTTGACGTGAAGGGACAATGAATGTTCTACTATTTCAGAAAAGCGAATTTTGACCAAAATTATGATATACATACAGAAAGCTAATATTGGATCTGTAAATACAAAAGAATTTCAATTCACTCAACAAAACGAGAACTCAAGATACATTGATTCTTCTAGAATATTCGTATTATATCTTTACTTTATGTAAAGACTCCTCGATAATACGAGAATATTACGCATGACGTAGGAACTACATTTTATAAGTCATTACAGTTTCCGGAGCAGACTCCACTATATGCTATTAAATATCTCTGGAATGTTTTAGGAAACGCTTAGACCAAGTTGCCTCTACGGATAGAAACCCACGATTAGGGGAAATTCCAAGATGCGTAAATAGAAATCATAGTTTCATTACGCACGAAACGTAATATCGAATTGGGCAGTTGTCGATGTTTTGTAGAAAAATCCCCTTATTACTCCCACAAAAAACAACCACGCGCAAATAATGTACCATATATGGAATACATAATATGCCACTCCTTGCTTATTTCGTTTTGCTGACGAAATCCGACGTATCCTGGGTATTATTTACCTTATCTATTAGGCACAAAAATTAGTAGTTACTAAATAATATCAAATAAAATAAAAGTCTCCTCGAGAACCAACGCTTGTGGATTCTCGATCGCCACTCCACCCACATTTGCATGAGGAGAAAAAATATATTAGTGCACAAGTTTTTTGTAGTAGAAATACACGTGCTACCCTCACCAGGAAGCGAAGGTTCTCAAACGAGCCAAACCCCACAAAATGTAACAGAAGTTTCCAAAAGATCTCATTTTGAAGATGACGAGGAAAAAAGGCTCTAGAACGTACCGTTTTCCATGGTACGACAATCGACAAGACATCGAGGATTGCGCATTGCGTGTAGCATTTCCTCCTGTCTGATTTAGCCACGTTTTTTCAACAAATCTCCAGGAATCCATCTCGGAATGGAATTTCGAGACGAACTACTCAAAGCTAACAGTCACATAGAAAAGGAGAGGGTCAACTACGGGGTCCAGCGCAGCTTTTTCCTCTATGTTTAGGTACGGAGTTACTGTTTCATGATTTATTGATTGCTTAGCGATTCCAAGCGCAACAGCAGCTAAGGTCATTAGTTCCATAAATGTAGTGCCTATCGTCATCGCGAGAGGTGGCGATGATCTCCCCCAGCTTGCTGGGGAGATCCGGCGCCGACCTATCCGTCGGATTGCGGGGATCTCTACCACGCATCTCCCATCAGTGGATATCCGCCCCACTCGGAACAAGCTCTAAGCTCCCGACAGGTCTTGCCGGTATGTGCGTAGTGCATGTTAGTGTAAGTGTGTGTGTAAGGGCTGAGGATAGGACAAGGAAGAGGAAGGAAAGGTCGCGCGCGGTTCGTGGCCCGTTTTTCAGAGAACTGCTCCGGCATTCGCCTCAAAACAGCAGCCGAATTCGACCCAGCTCTCTAGTTAGTGCCAAAAATCCTGCCACTGTCGGGACTAACCCGTTGCTATCCTGAGCCACACACGTCCGTATTTCACAGTTTCATCGTTTAGGACTTTAGGGGTAAGAGCCTTTCTTTATCCTAAGTGATAGTGTCGACCTACGACGCTTCTTGGATGTTTGCAAAACAATCAAAACTATCGCCCTGCGCAATCACTTTCTGGAAACGCAGCTCTCTCTTACACTCAGGCCTCCCTGTGAACTCAATGCTATTGTATTTGGTTGACATAGATAAGAGTTGTGGAATCGGAGAAACATTGCGAATTTGAACTATTTTTCAAAAAAAGGTCGTGGAATCCACACACACACCCAACTTACATAGATACATGTACATGATCATACATACACACCATACATACACAAACACACACGCGAAAGGATCGTAAGTACAGAAAATGTGTATTCTATAGTATTGCTCGGAAACTCAAATATTTCATAAAACTTGCTGAAATATTGTAATGTATTGTTAAACACAAGTAGCATTAGTCCTTCAAAATATACATTTTCTCTCAATTGTTTTGCAATTAAGTGTGGAGTCCGTCATTGACCCCTCCCATTGATGTGCTCCGTGTACCGTATTGGAATTGGTATGCGACAGTTAAGTGCATTAGTATAGTAAATTTCACGACAATTGGACTATCGACAAAACATGTCTGGAGAACAAACGCCCACTACATTTATTTTTATACATATAGATTCTTCTTTTTTTTTAATAGCCAACCTTGAACTACGTGGATTTAATAAAAATGATATTCAGCTTTATTTATTGAGTCCTCCCAAATTCTTCTATAATTTTTCTTCCATTATATGTACTATGATATTTCATATAATTGATATTTCATTCGCTGGCGTTATTGTTTGGTTTTCATTACAATTTATTATTTTTATAACAATTAGTTCTTTATAATTTAATATTTGTATGAATAATACGTGTACATGCAATGAATGTGCGCATTAAACAAAAGGCGTTTACGCCGTACTGTAATTAGTGGCAACACTAACAATAGGTTCAACAGACACGACTGCAGAAGGGGAAAGTTCCCCGACATACGCTTCACAACAAAACATCCATTTTCCTTCTCGTGAAAGCGCATTCACGTCGTCCATCTGCGAACGCCAGCGATCATCCCACCGGCGGCCGCCCACATCGCTTCCCGCCCGGAAGGTCAACGCCATCCCTGGCCTCGCTCACTCGCCTTCGAGAGTGGGGGGGCGCCCCCGCCCTAGCTGCGCTGCAGCCCCGTGGGCGGCGCCCCCCGCGCCGCGCTGCACGCCGTGCAACTGAGCGCACACGCCCACCGCCCGACCGAGCCCACGCCCATCTCGGCGGAGAGCTGCAACAAGCCGCCCATTCACCCTGCACTGCTCTGGTCTCGTCTATAAGTATATTACAGTTGTAAAAGGAATGATTTCGATGTCCCTCCTATTCGGTTCCCAGTGAACGGTTCTAAACAAGTGAGGTGAAAGGATTAAGAGTGGCGGTCTCTATATATTGAATAGATCACAGTTTTTCAGTATTAATAGAAGGCTACGAAATTTGCGTTGTTTGAACTGGGCGGCTAGAATGGAAACGGGAAGATGCACAACTAGTTCGCGGGAAATGGAAGAGCAGTCGGTCTTGGTTGCTTAATGAAGATTGTGTTGTGTGATCGTTAGAACATTATTTTATTATCGTTTGAACGATACATTACGAACTCTCATTTGTAAGTATTCAATGTACTTTCTTTTATATCGTTCTTGTATATTTACGTAAAATGTTAATGAAGTGAGAGAGTTCCTATTATTATTTGGAAATTGTATTTCACATATTTTGTCACATACATTCAGGATAGGCTAATAGTAGGATTTGCTGTTATAGACCAAAGCCATATCCAATATCCTATATATGTGTGTATATATGTGTATGTGTGTATATATGTGTATGTGTGTGTGTGTGTGTAATGATCTTGGTAAATATAAAACAATGATTTATGGTTATGCAGCATTTTCTGTCGTAACGTTTCTTCTTCTCTTCCATCTGTGCGATGTAATGGCACGGGTTCAGATTTTATAGTAGGTATTAGTTTTACTCGTCCTCCGTATACTAAAGTATACGAGAAAAAGTATTGGAATTACATCAACAATTCATCTCCCGTTTTCGGTCGTAACAGCCGTATTCAAGGTTCTATTGTAAACTCTGTACAAATCAGTATTAAGGGCTGTTAGTGCTGATCCAAAGAATGTTATGCGTACCTCAGCGTACTAGCTTCTGTTGTGGTCCCCGGGTTCGATTCCCGGTCGAGACAAAAATAGTTGTATCTTTCCTTCACAAGCGTCCCAGTTTCTGTAGCTGTGTGACGACGAAAAGCTCAAGCAGGCGAATCTTGCTGGTTACGGTGAAGAGAATACGTCATTTTCGCCTCATATCGCTCTTACCCCCAAGCATGGGAATTTAACTAGGTCCAGCCAAGGAGGACCCCGATAGCTGGCCGGCGAAGTCGGACTATCGACCCCAAAACGCCAAATACATGCATACTTACGTTTTCTATTACTGTTCATTTCTGTTCGACATACACTGGCATAGACTGATCGAAGTCAATCAATTGGGAAGAAATCTAGCGGCCAGTTGCACTCATTGTTTCCGTGGTTTCTCACATCACCACCAGACGAATGGCGGAGCAGTAAAACCTGGACACGGAATACGCGCGACATTTTCTTTCCCATCATCCAATGCATGTCAAAATAATCGGTCACGTGATTGAACAAAGAGAACGTCAGTAGATTCACAGAGGTTTGGGTAGCATATCCTAAGGACAGAGTGCGGCTCAGAAACAGTTTAATAAAAATATTCTACTAAATGTGAGTTGGTGTAACTAATAGATTTGCGAATGTAAAGTTACCGTTTTCTGTTTCGATCGGGGTGTCCTTCACCACCAAACAAATCTTTCCTGGCCTCCCCAACAAACAGCGACTTCGCTTGTGCAATAGTTAGCGAATCGTACTCTTGAATCCAAGTTCGTGAATTCAAATTTGATTGGAATTTTAAGGCTGAAAAAAATTCTTTGTACACCTTCCTTGGCAGAAGTAAAATCGGATGTCCCATGTTGTAGATTTTTGTGTGTAAATAATCCTTAAAGCCAAAAGGAAGCCTCTAAGCAAAATTTCAACTGCCTGTATCATCACCCGAGTGATACTTTCTATCAATGCTAGATGGCAGAGGGAGTGCAGCAACTTCTGCATGGTCCGGCGGAAGAGTAGTCCTGCCGACCGGAGGCTTGCCGCATAAAATAAAGCATCGTTGAATTGAATAGAATGATATGCCCAAGAATTAAGAAAAAAAAAATAATATTTTTAGTGTAAGTTAGGTAGGCCAAAGTGCTACTACATAATTATTAAATTAGATTTAAGCTAGAATTAAGTTAGCTTTAGTTAGTATTAGCTTTTTTTTTACCTCTCCCTCTTAGCTTCTTAAGCCGCAAGGCAGCAGCGCAAATTGTATTGCCATAGTGAAATAAATTCCCGCCTCCTCAGGGTTACTGTGGAGGGGAAACAACAAAATATGCCCAAGACCCCCAACGCCTCCTCGCGGAGAGAAACGCAGGTCGCCCAGATTGTCGCCGTCACGCTTCGTGCAGGGACGTTCCTCGCAGCGAGGCCTACGCCGGCAGCCGTTGGCGGAGGAGGAGGGGGGAAAGGAAGCGGAAGCGGTTTTTTACCCGTGGGGGGGGCTGCAAGGGGGACGGGACTGGATGCGGCACGTGGGTCGCACGAGGCGGCCGCACTGGCCTCGCTCGCCCACACCCCGCGAAGCGAGGTCGCGGGATCGCTCCCGGCCCGGGCGGCACGAAGCCGTTCGCAAAAGCAACTACCGCGAAGACTAGCGAGCGATACCAAGGGATGGTTTGGGGACCTCTGGCGGCCGCGGAAAATTCGGAGTTTTTGATTTGTAAATAAATAGACACACATTCGTAAAGATTTTAAACAAACAAGAACGAATATATCAGTAAAATGTAAAAAGTTTCGATTATTTTAACAATTAAAACAAATTACTACTTTTAATAACTCGAATTTAAACATGCTTTAATACTTTTTCCGATTAAATAATAATTTACAATTATATTCAGCAATTAATATTATTTAGCATTTTATATTACTAAACTGGAAGTACTCCGATCTTTATTTTATATTTTCCCTTGTTTTTATTAGATGTGCTATTAGTGGTCACAACAGCGTGTTTTAATTTTATGGATTTTCTGGTCCGTAAGTTCAGAGAAGATGACAACTGCTGAACTAGAGAGAAATGCAGTGGTTTTGCATGGTTCCTCATGCCAGATCAGTTATTTCATTACTCACCCTCTCGAAAAGAGTTCGCGTTTCCTAATGTTGGACAGTTCGCAACCCTACACAGGAAGAGTTTGCTTTCCGTTTCGCTACACTTCTTTTAAACAGAAGCTTTTTCTAGTAAAATATTCTTGCATTTACCTGGAAATCTCGTGAAATTGATTTCTACCTCGCCCCTGGTGGGCCCTTACGATGAGTTTGCATTTACGTGAAACCCACACTGGGCAGCACACGTTACTATCCTACGAAGAAATATCCTAGATGTGTGCTACGGAATATATTAAAACATTACATTTCAAAACACGTAACGAGTAGTAATGCAAAATGCGTGCAACCAAGGTTAAGATGCAAGTTGGCTTTCCTGCAGCGAATAAGAAAATGATCTCGCCATATGGTTCTGTTAACATTTCATACAAAATTAGTGGAGCATGGTTTCCCACTGTCCTCGGGCGCACACTAGAGAGCACCAATTCCAGCAACATTCAATTTCTCTTTTCACGCTGTACTATATTCACATTGGTTAACAAAACTGGAGAGCAAAATAAAGTTGAGTCCTCGACGAAAGTGGGCGTTTTTAAAGATTCTATGACCAAGCATTTTTAGCTAGATCTGGGGTATATTTAATCACGTAATTTTATTTTATACTATTAGATCGATTCTTTGGTAAGATGATAGAATGAGCGAAATGCTGGTTAAGTAAATAAATCATCCCAGGGGAAGTAAATAAACCGCAGGAAAGACAGAGCTGGTGCACGTACAAACGGGAATGAAAAGTGCTGAGTGTAGCTTATTTATTTTACGTCAAAAAACAGTTAAAAACTGCGTATGACGTGCTATGGGCAAAAGTGAATTGTGTGCACATTTTCAAAATTCTGTGATCCCTACACTAAGTCATATACTACTTAAATTTTGAATTTTTGAAAGGGAGAAAGGCTTTTAGCCTCCATTTTTGAAGGCTTTTAGCCTCCTTGCAGGTGAGATCACATGTATTATCTTAAATATTAGAAATAAGCCAACAAACTAATCCCAACGCTCATTTAACCATGTTTATAGCTTCCGGGAGAAAAAGGAATCTTGTTGAGGCAGCAAATGTAGAGCAGCACTTCTCCCCAAGTGTTACCAGAACTATGCTGCAAAGATGTGGATGTGTTTGTCCATCGGAAAAATTACATTCTCATTTTCACCCTTCGAGCTTTAATCACGTTTTCTTCTTTTTCAGCGAAAGTCTCATTAGCAATAAAGAGCAATAGCATGACATTAACCGTACAATTCCACGCGGCAATTAGGCGATTGTAACTTGGAAACATTTGTGAATACTCACCCACAACGAAAGCCAGCAAAGACGAGAAAACATTTTCCACTTACCTGAAAATTAAAGAAAGTTCACATTAATACGCTGACAAAATGAACTACATTCCTATTCATTTCTCCATTTTTCACATCCATCACTGTCAAGTGCTCTGTTACGATCAGTATAAAACGAACACGGCTGAAAGTCTTTTTTTTTCAGGTCACGTGACAGAATGGCGGAGGGATAGTGAAGCTGGCGGAGATTGAGGTGCTGGTTGGGATGGAGTTGGAGGGGTTACGTAGTGTAGAGTGGGACTATGAGGGACGCAACGGGTCGCAGCAAACCAGGGCGGGATTGTAAAAATAAAATAAAAAATTGAAAAAAGAGCTTAAATTTCACATTCGATAGAATTTATTCCTTTCGCTAAGAGACAATAACCATTCATGGATACTCCGCCAACGGCGTGTTAGCGAAGTTAACAGCAATTATTCTATTTAAATAAAATGGAAATGAGATTATCATTTTACATATCCATTTGTTTTAAAAAAGCATATTAACAATCAACCAGATTTAAATTATGACAACAGTGCCCTGTAAGGTCAGAAAGGTCGGCGACCGCGCCCTTCTATTCAGTATAATGGCGCTCTCACCATCCAAACCACAGTCTCGCCACCGAGCGCTCTCCCGAAAACAAAAGCCCCTGCCAGCAGCACTACACGCGCCGGCGCCTGCTACAGCGCTGCCCGGCAGCTGGCGCGGGCGAGGGCGGAGGTCACGGGGCCTGGGCCACGGCAGGGCGGCGAACCCGCGACCCGTGCGGCGCCGGCTCCGCCGCCCCCACAGCCGCCGGCCGTCTGCCTCCGCCCACGGCTTCCGCCCGCGCCAATTGCTGACGCCATTGCCCCACCCCCCGCTCCCCACGACGCAGCCGACAAAGAGCGCGCGAAGAGCTGACACGCTCTCTCCACACCCGCTGATGGTTTGAGGGGCATTTACTCTATGCCGAAACATTATACAGTCGACTCTGGTTATAGTGAACCCTCGGCTATAGTGGACCCTCGGTTATATGAACTTAAGCACGGGTCCGTTTCACTTACATTAAAAAAGAATAAGAAATTCGGTTATGGTGAACCTGAACCTCGGCTGTAGTGAACGTAGGAAAAAATCCTGGAAATTAATTGGATCTTGCATATAATTAGGCGAGTAAAAGGGTCTTCGGAGAGTGACACGGTGTTCCAACAGTGCAAGAGGCATTAGAAGGTGTCAAGACTTGCGATACTTGTTAGAGTCAGAGGACATGCGGAAATATGTAGAGAACACGGACTCAGGAGATGGATGTAAAATGTATGATGCAAACATTGAAAATAATTTATTTTCAAGGTTAAATAAATATACTGAAATTTTCAGTTCGTGCTGTTAAGGTATTTTGCTGTCCTTCAATGTTAATCAAATAAATCATTGTAGAAAACTTCTATTTATTTTTACATCATCGGATATAGTGAACCTCTGATGTAGTGAACCAAACATGTTAGTCCACAGACGTTCACTATAACCAAAGTCAACAGTAGTTCGTTTTTGTTTGTTTGTTTGTTTGTTTGTTTGTTTGTTTGTTTGTTTTTGTTTTTGTTTTTTGTTTTTTTCCTGTAGTGGCCGATGACATTAGGTAATGTTACACCTCCTGCCTTATAAAATGAAACTTTTCAGTAGTGGTAAGCACATTTCTAGACCACGAACCCCGTTGAGAAGGACGTTCGCGAATTAATTTAAAAGATTCATTTTACAAGACCGGAGGTGTAACATAACCTAATGTCATCCGTCACTCAGGAAAATCGAAGTATAAGCCTACAACAAAGACGCGGGACTTTATATGGGAACAGTAGAGAGACAAGTACCTAGACTGCTGCGATAAAATGTCTCGCGTCTGCATCTAGTGCCACATCATATCCTCTCGATTTCATCCCTCGCAGTAAAAACATTTAAGGCTGGTATCCAAATTAGTTTACTTTTTGGGGGGAAGAGACCTTTTTTGATTCCATAAGATTTTTGGCTCTCACCTAAATCGTGATTTAATGTGCGGATCGTTTTCACCTTTTGTGAAAGGACATAAGTGTATTTTTAGGAAGACACACCATTGCGTCCTTCCTTTTGTATCTGTTTCTTATCCTGTGTAGATTTAACATCCCTGTAACTTCATTATCTGTGCACTACTTCTAGAATTCAGAGGGAAATATAGTTATTCAAATTATCGTTCTCCATGATGTTGCAGGAAGTATTATTCCTTGACGAAGGACATGATAAGGGCTAAGAACACAAATTTATTGCTGATTTACCCTTGAAAATAATTTTATTACATTGGAGCGAATATTTTTGTTGACAATCCTTGGGAAAAACGCTCATTTTCTTTGTGTACTCAAAATTCAAGTAGTATATGACTTAGGGTAGGGATCACAGAATTTTGAAAACGTGCACAGAATTCGTATCTCCCCATAGCATATCACACACATTTTTCATAACTGTTTTTGAGGTAAAATAAGTAAATAAATAAATAAATAAAATAAATAAACATCCCTAAGACAAGGGAAGATGAGTAAATCCTCAATATCTTTTAGAATAGTTTCCATCGCGACACAACAGAACACAAAACACAACATCACCCATTGTGCTATCTCTATTGGAATCAGCTGTCACGGGACTTAGTCTCGCGACACGTCCCAACTATATCATGAAACGCAACATTTGTATCTTGAATCCCATTTCGAATGGAAGACCTGCTACATGCGACTTTTTTAGCGTAACAGTTCCAAACACGGAAAAAATATCGCGGGACATCCCTGAGGCTTGTCGCAAGAGGCGTCCGCGACTTTGTCGCTAGGTATGTACTACGATTTAGGCGCGGAGCCAAAGCGAGTTGATCAATGGGATACTTCTATACCGGAAATTATAAAACTTTTTAATTATACGTGGATTTAAATACAGTGGCTTCTGACTTGATCAGCTGGACTCAATTTTTCGCGTTGGGACTCAATGTTTGGAACTGAAGCTCCAGGTTAGATAACAGGATCCAGCCGATCGTACGTCAAAATTCAGTATTTTAATCGAGAATACATTATCTTCGCATACAAAACACAATGTTTAAAGAACCCTCAGGATTACATTGCCATAAGTGGCGGTTTTAAAAATTAACTAGCTTAACAATTCAAGCTTTTTAATTATTTAGTGAAATTTACGAAAGGGGGAAAGTAAACTTGACGAAAAAAAATAAGTTCACATCTATTTTAATAAAACTAGCTACAGTAATTCTCAGTTGCCCCGATATTTGTTTACATTCCTCCTAATCACATCCGGTCATCTACCCGGTTGCGCGATTAAAACAGACTTCATTCCAAATTCAAAATCCAGTTTACACTTACACTGTGCATTTAAATTGTTAATTCTTCCCTCAAATTTTCCATTGGTAGCTGTTAACTTACCCCAACAACTTGGCTGGGTATCCCTGAGAAAACACGTATCAGTGTTTACGAATCCCTGTTCTATAGCATTGTCATTCCTCTTTAATATTGACTTCTTTTTATGGAAAAATTCTTCTCTTTCCTTTTCAATCCGTCTTTTTCAATAACCGCCGTCATATCTGGTCATTTTCTCAAACCAGTCAACATTTCTCTATCACCACTTAATTACTTCTTCCCCACTCTTCGGATTTCTTGTCCTGTTGTATCTCCATTTTCCGCCCTTTTCTTTCATTTATATAATAACCTTCACTCATTTAAGTATTTTGATATAGTTCATCACAGAAAAAATGAGCTCGCAAACATTTTGAATATCTATCTATATTTGGTAACTCAATTTCAATCAACGCGGCCTTTCCCACAAAATAACTTGCTGTTGTACTGTAAATTGTGCCTATAAGGCATACCGTATAAAAAGCGACTCATTTTAAATACGATGACGATAACGATTCGATAAAACTAACAAGATTTAATGAGAGAAAATAATCGAAAATATACGTGAATCCATCGAAAATTTTATTTACCAAAACTTTTAACCAACCAGCACCAGAAGGGAATGCTACATTCTTGGGGTACACCAAAGTGCGACCCCTTACCAATGCAAATGAACAGAAACAAGAAGTGCCTACCGTAGAGAATTCCGGAGCAAATTGAGCCGCCCACTTTCTCTTTTGTATGTAGTTACACGCATCGCTTGCGGAAAATCGCTAAAAAGCTCCCCGGATAAATAGTCACTGACATTCCAAGGCTGTTCATGAGATCACAAGGCAAAACATTTATAAAAGACCGGTGGTAAGCTTAGTTGAAATCCGCAAACTGAAGTACACGCTATAACCGCAAACATTTATAAGAAACAGCAATAGCATTTCCGATGTATTTTATTTTGTTTTATTCTATGTCCAAAGAAATCGAGAACTCTAAAACGACGCACTTTAACATACCGCAAGCAACCTCAATATCACTTTCGACATTTAAGACGCGAGATAGTATAAAATCCACGGATAGGAAACCCGTTAGAAAGAGAGAAAGAGAGACAAAGAGTGAAAGAGAAAGAAAGCAAGAGAGGAGAGAGGGAGAGAGAAAAAGAGGGAGAGCGAAAGAGAAAGAAAGAAAGAAAGAGAGAGAAAAGAAAGAAAGAGAGAGAAAGGGAGGGAGAGAAATAGAGAGAAAGACAAAGATACAGAAAGGGAGAGAGAAAGAGAAAAAAGAGGAGAAAGAAAGAAAAAGAAAGAAAAAAAAAGACAGAATACGAGAAAGCGAAATGGGGGAACAGTGAGGATGAAGACCTCTTAAACCGCAGCCCCAAATGCGACCGCCTGGAGACTCCCTGCGGGAGCGAGGGGCACTCAAAAATGCATAGGCCATAAAAATTAAGAGGCCCACACGCGCCCAACTCTGCGCCCAAAAGTGTCTCCGCCTGCAGAGGAACCAGCAAGAAGGTCGCTGCTAAATACAGGCCACGAGACGAAATTCGGTGAACATGACAATGCAGGTCAATGCGCATTCTTAAATTTTCAGATGTGGCCTCGCAAATATTCGTTGCCACAGCTATTATGTATGATCGATTCAGGGATTAAATAACAACAATTCTGAATCTCCCCAATGCAAGAACCTTCGAAAAACTATGAATTAACAGCACACACGTTCGGCCGTTCAAGTCTCATCCAGACCGACTGAATTCGACCTAGCAGTGTAGCTAGTGTGGGAAATACGCTACCGACGGGACTCAACCCTAGGTCTCCCGGTTGCTGCAGTCGGCGGGAATGCTGGCTCTAAGCTTCACTCAGCCGGCGAATGAGAAAGTGGGGGCGTGCGAGGCCACGCTGCGGTCGAGCGACGGCGCGTGTCGCCTGTCATCTGCTTGGTGGTTACGACGGGGCGGGGGGGCGGAGTGGGAGAGGGGAAGGTGCGGGAAGAGGGGTGGATGGGTATGGTGGAGGGGAGGGCGGCGGGTGAAAGTGAGATGTGTGCGGGTGGGGGGAGGGGAGGGATGGGGGGGTGGGTGGGGGTTGGGGGGGGGGGGAGGGGGGAGCGGGTGGGGGAAGGGGTCGGGAGGGGGTGCGAGGCGAGGGAGGCGGTGGTGACGCGGCACCTATCCTCACAATGCCACACCTTCCATTCCGACGGGGCAAAACACGCGGTCGCTCGGCAACCCAAATCCGACAACAGCTCCTGACACTGAAGCATTTAGCTAATGTGGCATTATTTACCTCCTTCGACGGTATATGATAAGCCTACACACAATAGCATTAACGGAGGACTCACTTAACAATCAATAAAATAATGGTTCCCCATCAAAACACTGGTAGTGTCAGAAGGTATAAGTGATCCCTGGGATACGACGTGAAATTCCTTTCCATAAACATGGAATAAACTCTTTTCAAAATAATTTTAATATATATATATATATATATATATATATATATATATATATAATTGACACGTTAGTAATGGTTTTAGTGTTCGGATTCCGGGCATGTGTGGTAGTGTAGGGTATGCAAGTCGTGTGTACGTGTGTAAGGAAGGGGCGACGATAGACCAAGAAAGAAGAATGAAAGATCGCGCGCGGTCCGTGGCTGACTTGATGGAGTACTGTCCCGGCATTCGACTGGTGCAAGTCGGAGAAACCACGGAAAATTACCGATCAGAGCAGCCGGCCGTTAGAATTCTCCTCTAGTCAATAGCTGAATTCTACCTGGCATTTAGCTAGTGTCAAAAATCCTGCCACCGTCGGGACTCGAACCCTAGGAGCTCCCGGTCATAGGCACCGTAATTACATCAGTTCATGCCCTCAGCCAGGCCTCCGCGAATGTAGCTGCGACTTCGCCTACACCACTCCCTTTCCCTCTAAAATCACCATCCGTTTATCTCTAAATTTTCTCCTTCGTTATAACAACAAATTCCTCCAGTTTTCCAGCACATGTTCCCGATTTTCCTCTTCCAATTCACATTTCTGAGAATCTTCCTCTTTCCGGCAATATTTGACATCTGAGTGGGACTTTCCAAGAGAACAAAAATAGTGTTATCAAGAAAACCAGTAATTGTAGAGTTGAGACAATTATCAACGATTGTGATTAATATGACACAATACAAAAAAAATCTACGCCAGATATAGTACACGAATGATATACCTCGCTTGCCACAAAAAGTGAACCGGAAGGATTCTGTCAAATCATTTGTTCCATTATTTCACCTTCTCTACGATTCCATCTGTATAAAATAATAATAATAATAATAATAATAATAATAATAATAATAATAATAATAATAACAATAACAACAACGTAATGATATCGAAGAATGTGAAAATTATCCCCATCCGGTTTTCCACCAGCAGTCCGGAACGCGTCGAATAACATCACATGCGCAGAACGGTAAACCGGAAGTTCTAACCATAAGTTACGTTCGGACACTAGTATGTTACCCGATTACCGCGAGTAGGATGAACAAGCCAACCCGCGGCAAGGAAACGTCGACGCGGTCCCAGGGGCAGAGATCGCTAGCCCGGCCTCTCAAGTAAGGAAAGCCCTCGTAACCGAACACCCCAGCTGGGCACCACAACCCGTCGCGTCCCGGAAGTGCGAGCACGCATGCGTTCCACGCCACGACCGGAACTACGCGTTGCAAATTGCACCGCCGAGGAAATGGCGACGCGGGGCAAGCCCTCGACACTACAGCCCAAAGGTCGGCCCCCCGCGACGCAACACGCCTTGCGACTCACGGCCACAGTGGGCCCAGTGTTCGGGAGAATATTTCAAATATTCACTTTAGTCGCACCGACGAGAGAATTGCAACGCCGAACTAGGACCCCCATCGCGACAGCCCAAAAGACGACCCTGCGACTCACGGCCACAGTGGGCCCAGTGTTCGGGAGAATATTTCAAATATTCACTTTAGTCGCACCGACGAGAGAATTGCAACGCCGAATAGGACCCCCATCGCGACAGCCCAAAAGACGACTCTGCGAGATGCCACACGCCTTTTGACTCACGGTACAATCAAAGTGGGTCTGAATTGTACAGCCGAATTGTGTACGGGAAAATACTGCCGTTTCCAGATAAATAAGTAATCACTTGAATCACGTCCGACGGGTCTAAGTATCTTAATTACTTGGGCCCGGCTGAGCCATAACACCCACAAACTTTCTTTTGTTAGTTAATGAACGAAAATCCTGTAGAAGACAGTTTCAATTTTACGTAATTAAAAAACTTTTTATCTAGCTTCATTTCGTTTCTACTTTTATACACCAATATATTTTTAAAAAGCGAATCCATGAGGCAGCCAAATATTGTTCTAAACGCTTGTGTTAAACGATATCTAAAACCATTCAATGCTATCTTGAACTTTAAGGGGAATTTAAATAATTTCCCTTCCTGAAGTATTTCTTTTAGATACATGACATTGGAAATAAGTTCTTCGATTTTGACAGGAAATCCCATAAAAATCAATGACATCTGTTCAGAGAATTTCTGCCAAGCATTCACCTCATCTGACTAAAGGAACAGGAATGCGAAATCTAATGTCATATAAAATTTTGTTGTATGAAAAAGTAGCGCTCACAAGAAGTTAACATATTTTCGATTCCATTACATGCCATCTTTACGCAATGATTTGAAGACGAATACCTTGTCCAGAGAATGCAATGTCACCACTACCGTTCGGCAGAAACAATCGGTCGTTCACACCCTTTTATTCAACCGAACACGAATCCACTCTGGACTACCTCCCTGGCCGGCAAACGAATGTGGAGAACATTAAGTACTTATTCCTTTCGACATTTGAATATTAAGTCCCGTGTCTGAGATTTGTGTTTTAAACATACGGTTTCATATATTTACATTCACGTTTATTATTTACTTAATGCGGATTTACTTACTAATAATTTCCAATAAATAAACTTTTTAAATTGCCTTCACATTTTTTTCATTTAGTATTATGATATATACTTAATTTTACATGCTCGCCATCGGAAGTTTCATAATCAGCAGTGTTTCTGTTACGCAAAAACGAAAGAAAATTAATTATACCATTACCTTGACGATACAAAAAAATTAGTCTCATTTCTACATTTTATAAAACTTAGTATTACAAAATAACTGAAAAACAGGAAAACAACATCTGCTACGTGAAAAAGAACGACTTACTGGTTCATTGATAGAAGATATAAACAATAATTCACAAAGAACACGGCCCTATGTTAAACCTCTTTCGTCAAGAGTGGTAGAAGAGATATCTGGTATGAATTCCGGTTTTAGGAGTGTAAGTGGAAACACCCAACCATTATTCATAGTCATTGTCGCTCTCATTACCAAATGAAGTAACCAAGCCGATAAGATGAATAACCGTGTGACGCTCGCACTAATTGTTTGCAGAACGCACGCACGCCGCAACGATCTCTCCGTGTACACGAAATGTTTCATTGAAAGTATTCACACTACTATTGGCTTCTACGTCTGTACATCAACAATAGTCTATCTTGAATATCAGATAGGCATTCGTTGAACTCACAGATTTTTTAACTTGATACGGCAGCAAACAAAAAAGTGACAAACATGAAAATTGGTAATTTTCATGAAGTGAAATATTTTTAGAAAACAGTAAAATTCTATTTTTCATAGTAAACATTTCAAACAATAGTTGGTAATTGGAGTAAAACACACTCTTTGGGCGCGGAGAAAACAATACACGGCTTGAAAAAATCGTTATCTTACTAAACAAGTTTTGAAAAGGTTTCGCTTTTCTAGAGCGCCCATGACATGTTGACATCTCTCTTACCGTCAGTTTGCATCCTTTCAGCCGCTGGATATTGGGATAGAGAATTCAATGGCCAAAAACAGCATAATCTTTGAGGGATTTTAAAATGTGAACTTTTTTAAAATCAATGTCTTTAAGATAAATCAGTTTGTAGCGCGTATTTTAACGCCTCAAGAAATGGAAAATTACGTCAGCTGAAAACTAATGAACGACAAAGACGCCAGCGACGACAATGATTTCCATTTTGACTTCCCGAGCGTCGGCGTACGTAAATTGGGGACCAGAAGAAAAAATAACGTTTAACTCATAAGCACATTGGGGCCCCCAAAAGCATACGTAAATTGGGGACCCACTACCGCATCCCCTTCCGGGCAAAAATGGAAGGTTACACTATTATCGAAGAACATTTTTATAACCGTTATTTTTACAACACAACTCCCTTCCCAACTTTCCAGACATAAGGCAGTCATATTTCTCCCGGAATGGTTCTGTTTAAGATGGTTTTCATTCAGTTGAATCATTCGTTGATTGAATAAATTGTACTCATCTTGCCATCTTTATATTCTTCCTTTTTCTCAGCCAATATTCCATATCGCTGAACATAAAATTTGAACACATTGTAGTTCTTTGCTTTTCATTTTGATAGAGGAGCGAGCCTGAAAGATTTTCAATTAAGGCAAAAAGGAAAAGCAGGAGAACAACGCGGCGATGGCACCTTTAACGCGCGTACCTGCTCCATCAGTCCTCCTTACCAGGGTTGGTTTGGTCGCCAATTCACTTGTAGAATTAGAAAGTAAGATTCGCGAGAAAAAGATAAAGGGATTATTTGGTCCCCAATTTACACATGGGCCCGAACGTTGGTGAGGACGAGTCTTAGATATACAATCTCTCCCCTTTCCAGCCAAATGATGAAGTGATCCCTTCGCAATCACTGAACGAAGGATGGAGCAACTAAGAATGATGAAGGATGATAGATGAATGGTTATGGTTGGGTTAATAGATGAGGTGGTAGGTATGGGAAGGTCAACTATGCCACAATCGCATGATGGAAACGGTCATAACTTATGCGGAACTGGAACACGCAGTCTTCGGATCCATGAATTTGAATGCTGTTCCAAACCCCCACGTCAACTAGACCCAAACCAAGAAATAAAAGAAATGAAACGAACAAATCTAATTAATGATGATCAGAGATTTATAGAGGCATAAGTTAGATCCATTAGTGCTTTCAGGTTCCAGTTTATATAAGAATCCAGAGAAACTCATTTCACATTTGGTTACATAAAAAAATGTTTGTACAGACGGCACTAATACAATTTATTGAGATTCGCCACAAAAGGAAGTAAACTAGAACCAGGAAACACTGAAGATTATAAAGGACGCCACCTATGAAGCTCATTCACCCATATTATATTATACCCAGTATATGAACAATATTCGTTTGAGGATTTGAGCAACGCACTCTACTTTCGCTTCTACCCCTCATTTCCCTCCGCGCGTGAAACGTCAGCCAACGTTATGTAGTTGTAGTGGCTTGTAGCACACCGCCTCCGCCGGAAGGGCTTCGAAGGTCACGTCGCCTGGGAGGAGAAGGGGATGCCCTTCCTCCCCCCCCCCGCCCACAGCTCCGGGCGGACTGGTCGTAAAAAGTCGCGTTACGTAAAGGCAGACGGTCTCATTACCATTAGACCCGACACAATTGCCCGCTATTACGTGTCACCACGGGAATCGCCTAAACAAAACCTCTTTGTACTCAATGGCTAATACATCTCAAACAACCGATTGCTATTCGTTATTCATCAGAAAGCTGTGGCAAACTGATGAGAAAGGAGTGCTCATATTTTTTTTCTATTATTAAAAGAACATACGAGAAGTATTAAAAGTTGTATTGTGTGACAAATTCGCAAGGAGATGGTTTGATGATCGCATCTCTCGATTTATGTTTTAAACCAAGTCCGCGCGCAAAACTTACATAGGTCGAATACCGTGTGGCGTGAAAGGCAGTAGATATAAAAACAAAATTTTAATTCCACTGTAGCTCCTCCACAATTCAAAATGACAAGTGTTTCACAAGAAGCAGTTAATGATTTGAATCTCTCGAAACTTCCACGAAGACTGATTTCTACGCGGAAGATCAGCCGTGTGGTTCTAGTTATCTCATTTTCCCTGGACATAAACATGGTGCATCAAAATGTTACACATCCAAAAACTTAAAAAATTTTAAGGTTCCAAAAGCAAGTTACCTCCAGAGTCAGATACACATCAATTTTAACACCGTAAAATTGAAAAATTACAGTTCTTTGTCAGCCTTTGACTAGACATGCTAACAAGCATACTACATTTATACATATAATTATAATGAAAAAACAATCAACTTTTTACTACATTTGCATTTATTTCGTTCAAACTGTTTTACCCATTTCCGGGTTTCAACATCTCAAATCTTTTTTTTTTTAGTGTGTGTGTGTGTGTGTGTGTGTGTGTGTGTGTGTGTGTGTGTGTGTGTGTGTGTGAAGTAACAACAGACTTCAGTACTAAACACATTGACTAGAAAACCCACCAGTAGCTAGAAATGTTTTTATTGATCGGTTTTTACATTTACTTCTTTATTACAGCAATTGCAATAAATTACATTTCCAACCATCCTTAAACAATTGCTTTTTCCAATCCTATGAATGAGATGTACGTGAAAGCCTTAGGAAGGAGCCGTTTTACACTCTATACTTAAAACCTGTTAATCCTTCGTTGCACGAAGCGGACTGTGAATATGCACTCGATTACTTTTCCCTCCCTTTGTCAGTTATCAAGAGATATTGAGTTACGGCTTTCCTTAACTTCCTTATCTATTGTTTTTTAAAATTTATTTCTTCATGAAAGAATGTACAATTGTACATAGTTCCGAATTCTTTTTCCATATCGTATTTGGCGGACTTAATAATAAACTTAAATTCTAATCTCACAATTATAGTTTTATACTTTGTGTCTTGACTAATCGTTTCACGTTGAAATTCATTTCGCGATAGTTGCTTACAGTACGTGTACATGAGTCGCAAATGTAGCACGTGTTTTTTATTTTTTATTATAAACATTTTCGGATTTTACAAAGTCAGTTCACTCTCTCATTTGTATTATTGGCTTACAATAAACTATACTATTAAGTTAATTTATTAATTATTCTAAACCTAGCTACATGATTAAAATATGTAGTATAACAATAAGAAACAAAAACAACAATTTATAGAAAGTGTACAAAAAACTATTATATGCTAGATAGAGTCTAAATATCATGCTAAATAAAAAATATCCAAACATGATTATGCATGAATTATTCAAAAATCTAACAAAACATGCACAGAAAAGTATATATTTTTCAAATGAGTTTGCCATGAAACACACACTTATAAAGTTTGAGGCTCTATGAATGTTAAATACAACGAGCATTTGCACGGGAATCCTGTCTCCACAAATAACATACAAATTTGTCTCCAGACCCGGAGGCAAGGCTCTAGGACGTGCAAGCAATGGTCCTGCAGATTTAGAGAAGAGTAATGAACAAGAAAAAAACACGTGTTGTGTGGTCCTGTTAGGTATTATCAGATAATTCAAGCGTAAAATAAGTAGTTGCGTGCTTTAATGCTTAACCTATGAACACGAACACATCGTACAATACACTCACATTACGTTTCTTGAACTAACAGGCCTTTCTATATTTTGATGATCTTTCTCGCTTGGGTTGCGTTATGCAATTTTCCGACAATGTGACAAAGTCGTCAGACATTACACACATTATGAAATTGGAGATAATACGTATTATACAAATAGATATTTTTTATTACTGATATCAAGGCAGTACTCACGTGGTCCTCACCCATCTGTGTTTGTACCTAGTGTCCTGCCGTTGCATCACATTTACTTTTTCTGAGTCTGCGTTTTCAATTAGCATGTGAATTCACTCACCTCACTTTCATATTGAATGTTCTATTGTCCCATATTCACTTGCCTAGTTCCCACCGAAAGAATATACCGGCTTTGTCGCTGTCCCACCTTAATTAAACAACCCAACGATGACCTCAGACGCACTCACCTAACTAATAACGAGCAGCTCACTAGTGTGGACTTCCAGTATTCTTGGACTTCACTCGTACATCACAAGTATCATCTTGGATCTCCGAATATGTGTAACGTGTGATGACAATCCCCTATTTTTGGTCGGATGTCAAATGAGAATGAACATTGGCAAACTACATGCCAAAAAAAAAAAGCGTGGAGCATACCCTCAAACAATTTAAAAGTGAAAAGTTAAAACATATTTTAAAAAACACATTTACAGCAAAGACGATCGTACAGCAAGTAAAGGCTTCGGACAGAAAAAAAAACAGCAGAAATTCACATGAACAGAGGGACTCATGGCGAAAGAATCAGTAACGAAAATTCCATAGAAACGAACAGAAAATAATTTGACATCTTAAAAATCAGAGGAACTCCAAAAATGGCAGTAAATGTTTTCAAGAAGTGACCACTATTCTCCAGTCACAGACGGATACGGACAGAAAACTACCTCATAGCCTCAACAACAGAGAAGGGGCAATTCACGACAGTTGCAGCAATTTCTCAGATAAAACAATAAAACCCAGCGAAACTGGACAGACACATCCTAAACGACAAGCAAGGAGTGACTCACACCATTAGATCCAGAGATGAGTCAAACGACGAGCGGGGCGGTCGGGAGAACTTCCAGCGCGGTCCGTGACATTCAATAAAAAACCGCGTCGCTTTCAGGCAAAAGCGCCTCGGCCAGAGCCGCGCCAGGCCGGGGCGGCGCTACTAGGGTTCCGCGAAGCGAGAAGCGCCATTAGCAAGATTACGGGCATCAGCCCCGACGGCGACGAGGAGGAGACGGCGACAACGGCAGCGGAGTTGGCGATTGTGGAGGCGCTGTTGGCGGAGGTGGTGCTGGCGATGGCGGAGGAGGAGTTAGCGATGGTGGTGGCGAAGGCGGAGGCAGCGTTGGAGTTAGCAATAGTGGCGACGGCATCGGTGGGTGGTGGTGGTGGTGGTGGTGGTGGTGGTGGTGGTGGTGGTGGTGGTGGTGGCGATGGCGATGGCGGTGGCGGGGCGGTGGCAGGGCGGTGGCGGTGGGCGGTGGCGGTGGCGGGGCGGGGCGGGGCGGGGGTGGCGGGGCGGGGCGGGGGCGGGGCGGGGCGGGGGCGGGGCGGGGGCGGGGCGGTGGCGGTGGCGGTGGCGGTGGCGGTGGCGGTGGCGGTGGCGGTGGCGGTGGCGGTGGCGGTGGCGGTGGCGGTGGCGGTGGCGGTGGCGGTGGCGACGGTGGCGCGGCGAAGGCGTCCCGCGACGCGGCGCCCGGGAGCGCCTCCACCGCCGCCGGCGCCGCCCGGCTCGAGATATATTTAGCGTATTTACTTATGCAAATTGCTCGCACCCCCGAGGCGCGGAAAACATCGCACTTCGTTCGGCCGGTCGTTCGTGCGACTGCGAAGTCGCGTCTACCCAGGGACCCGAGCCCTCTTGTTGGCGTCGCACTGCACAAGTCGGCCCACCGGGGAACCAACTGACAGAGAATGGCAGGCGCTCGCCCCGCCGACAGTTGGCTTTCCTTTACTTGAAAAAAGAATTAATTAATTTCCTTTCTAGATGTCTCACACTTCATACAAATGATCTCCAAAAGGTACTGCATTTATGATTTCCACTATTTGAAATGTCCAAATCAAAGAACCCAAATCAGGGAAATTCGACAAAAAATTAAATTTATTTATTTATTTTTTCGTGTTTTCTGGCGCGTCAACTGCTTCGGTCATTAGTCCCGTTAGTGTAGTGCATGCTTTTTTCTCGGGAGATGGCGGTGATCTTCCCCGCTGGATAGCGAGATCCGGCACCGACCTACCGTCGGCTAGTGGGGTTTCCCCCTAACCAGGACTCTCCCACCAGCGGGGCACCCCCCCAGCCGGGACAAGTTCTAGACACCCGACCGGCCTCCCGGAATATGTGGTAGTGTAGTGCATGTTAGTGTAAGTGTGTGTGTGTGTGTGTGTGTGTAAGGGGAGAGGATAGGACAAGGAAGAGGAAGGATAGATCGCGCGCGGTCCGTGGCCCGTTTGGTAGGGTAATGCTCCGGCATTCGCCTGGTGTTATTCCTGCCTGTAGATATTCTACTGTTCCAGATGGTATTTCAGGAAGGTCAGAAGGGAAGGCTCTATAAATTCAAAGAATTAAATGCTAGGTCACTTTCATATCCCCCGTCACAATACAAGAAATGAAACCAGAACGGAGTGAGCAGCAGTAGTCCCAAATCAGAGGCATTAGCACATTGTATTTCTCCCCTCAGTTTGTCACACACTTTTAATTGTTTTTTGACATGAAATTGTTACAAGATTCCTGGAACCCCTCCGACCCCCAATATCCACAAGGATTGAAGCTGTCACAGGGCCTAACGCGCGAATGCTGTGTATAACGCCAACACTAATATTCATTTTAAACTACTGAAAATACGGTGTACTGTGTTCTTGAATTTTCAATGGTCGGGGAGACGTGGTCTGTTAACTAGGGTACGATTTACATTCAATAGTATGTGGGTTTCAGTGTCCATTTCACGACAAAAGGTCGTTGAGGTCTTTTAATAGTCTTCAGACGGCGGATCCGGCCGGACATTTTAAATGGGGCCATCACAGATTTTTGTTAAATAATAAATATTTGTTACTATATTGTGTATTATTTCTGTAGTGTAAATACTATGATACTATACAATATTATTTTGAATAATTACAGAATTCTAACATATATTTAAATCAATTTTGCCAAATAAAAGAAGGCAACAAACGAAAACTCTAGGCCTTTTAGGGGGGAGGGCATGGCCCCAAAGCCCCAGGTCCCCCCCTGGACGAGCAGTCTTTCACATAGGTTTCACCTTTTTTACTTTTTCTGATATTTAATTTGCATAGTCAGAATCCACACTTAGCGGGATCCTTGATACAAAAAAAGGAGCATGGCGAAATGTTGCCTGAACAACGCTAGCGTCTAAACCGTACACAGGAGTTTGGACGTATTGAATATTGCCCGAATGATCTTGGGTGATGTCACGCTCCTTGGATTTTAATTGGATATTTTAATTTTGGCAGGTACATTACACGAAGCTCCTAAATCCCCCCCCCCAAATGGCTCCCGAATTTCCCGAAAAACCTCTGAACTTCTAATATTTCATGAACGTAAATGTTTAACATTCGTTTTGAAGTGTAGGGAACCATTGGTATGCCTACTCTGCCAGTTGATGAAGTGGTTAAGTTCATTCCTTGCGAAACTTACGTATTTTAATTGGAATCCCAGCACAAGCACAGATTGTTGCACGTTCGAAAACACGTTTATGGATTCAAATAGTATTACGTGCAATAGTTTTCTACGCGATTCATTTCTAAGCTGGTCAATAACCCCTCTATGCTAGGCATTTTACGCGTATAACAATGGTCATGATGATGATAACTTGGGATGCGACAACGATGTCGGTGTTTTCCAAACATCGACATTTTTATAAAAACATCAATTTTCAAAAATTATTTATTAAAGCTGATGGCTTTTTAAACATCCATGTTTTTACGTTTCTATGATTTTGTCAGTAACGTGAAAAGTGCCATAATCTCAATTTTGTATAAGTTGAAAATAAAATATGAATGAATGAAATGAAATAACTAAAGCAAATCCAGGTGTTTGAACGAAGCGAACATCGTTCCATTCATCTCTTGCCCGAGAGATGACCTCCGATTCCCTGGTATTTCATATGCTTTCCCTCGTATTTCGCACGCGGATCGGTGGCCAGCATATGCATGGAAGGTGTAGGGTCTCCTCCTTCCAGCACCCTTCTTCGGCGATCTGAGGAAGCTCAGACCAATTGACAAGACTGAGCAGTCAGGCTTCATACTGAGTTTTGTTAATTGTTCTCATTATTATTTCTACCTTTTCTCAGTTAAATCGTAATTATAAATTAATAAACAGGGCAACTTCAAATTAAATTCTCCTTCTGCGATGTTGGAAGTTAAAAGCAAGTTTGATAACCATGGAGGTTGAAAAGCATGCTTTAGGAGTGAAGTCTTATTAATTTCGAGGTTTTAATTCTGATCATCAATGCTTTAAAAAATGGATGTTTCGCTGTGGATGACGCATCGCTAACCTCAACCCTACGATTGGTGAGGATAACTTGCAGGCAAGGGAGGCGGATTGAGCCTTTGTGTCCTCGTTTTCTAAGCAGGTAAACAAAGTTGTGGTTTGGGGTGCATGAACCTGAATGATGATTAATAAATGAGTAGTGAATAATGATAATTGAGATTAATTAATTCCCGTGCGAATATTTCGCACTTTGCCAGTCATTGTTTTTCAAAGTGACAATAGCTGCGTACGTGCACTTGTCAAAGGTCGAGACGGTGCTGTTGCTCTGTTTAACTTTTTCCAAGTCTAATCCAATGCTTACTGGAACTGTTTCGTTGAATTTTAGACTGTGATCAATTTCCACATTTGACAATTTTAACTATCCGTTACTATTCTATGAATCAATGTTCAATTTACACCTGAATATGAGTGTATAAAAGTAAGCGAAAATTAACAGCAATAAATTAATATTTTGTTGGAATTATTATGGTTCCATTCTCTCCAAATACAAAAAGAATATTAAAAAATGTATTAATTATATTATTTATAATTATATTTTTAGACAATGACTAGTACGTATTTGTAACCGTAATATTTAAATTGTAACTAATATCTTATGTTCCCATTGTAGCCGCTGACAAAGAAGGCACCGTCGCCTTAAAATTACAAGGACACCACTCTCACAATATTCAAGGCACTGAAGAAGCGCTACCATAATATATTAACAGTATTTACTTATGCAAATTGGTTTCAGCCTCGCAAAGATCTTTGAAGGTTAAGTTATTCATGATTTGCATAAACAGTAGCGCACATCAGGGAAAGCTCGTTCCGACAAGTATTTCGAAGAGCGTGAACGCGACTTAGTATGAATAATAAAACGAATGAAGTCCACATACATTATTCGTTTTCATAACGTACGTCGCAAAACGCGAAATAACGAGGGAGCAGTTCAATCGAATCACTATTACTGTGAAAAATCTGTCACAAAATAACAGATAAAAAAAATAGATTCACAGCTAGTGCCATCAGTTCTTGAGATGGTATGCCAATTCTTATGTTCACATTTCAGGCAAACACGTAAAGACTAACGTTACATTCTTTCTCCAAAAGCAAATACATCGTGAGCAACATTACACATCTCTTCTCCGAATTCAAGAAACAGATCGACGAAAGATGGATCATGGATATAATCATAGTCTCCAATTCACAAAGCAGGTTTTGTAATTTATTTCACGCGAGTATACAAGTATAATGGCTGCTGAAAGATGTCAGAATACGTAATCACTTGGGGTTCCTGCAAGGAGTAAATTTGGACTGCGCTTTAATTTCGAAGAATAAGTGATTAATGTAGGTCTATGATTACCCCCAGAACTTTGCACCAGATCATTAAGATTCGTCTACGCCATTTAGGTCTGTGACCATGGAAGAACTTGGTAAGGTGAAATCCCAAAAGAACCCAACAAAATACACTGTCAGAAATGTCATTAAATCTAATGTAGATTAACGTTTTGAACATTAAACTTAACATAACCTTGTACATTAAAAATAGCTTAATATATTGGTACATTACATTTAATGCACAAGTTAAAATCAGTGCCTATTTAATGTAGAGGTTCTCTCCTTTCCCCTGTTTCTCGTCATTCATACTTGTAGCATGTTTCATGAAAAGTCCATTGAGATTCATTCATTCCAGATATGGCCATAAAGCTTTGATTCCTGCATTTTAATGAGCATTTGTACATTAAATTTAATGTGCGTTCATGACAATTACTTAAATGTAATTTACCATATTTGCTGGTATATAAGACCCACCCCTATTTTCAAAAAGGATTTCATTCTTTAATATTTAATTTAATACTTGATTTTTATTTTTACGAAAGGAATGGGAATTGTGACCTGTGGAAAGCAATGATATTTTTCTTCATACCCGCCGGGAGTCTTTTGATATTTTTCTAGTGGGCATGGAAAGACCCTGCCATCCATAAATTTTCTACACCACCACGTTGACACAACGAACTTTTCAATAGTTTTTCTTCTTGCGATATGTTTAGCTTCTGTAATAATCAATTTTGTAAAAATACAAATTCCTATATTCAGTGTATAACAATTTTATTTTTGTAATGCTATATACTAAATATTCAAACAGTTACAAAATTCCCATCCGTTGTATAAGACGCATCATGTTTATTGACGAATTACTGAAGGAAATAAAGTAGGTATTATGCAGCGGCAGATGCGGTATGTTAAAGTGATGTGGAAATTGCTGACAAGGTATTTACAATATCGATTCACTGATACAGATCACCCACATACAACTTATCACGTAACATTTTGCCATTTTCCCATAGGAATTTGTATTTCTACATTTTCTCGAATAAGCGATTGTCAATCACTTTACCCACTTTAGATAGTAAAACCAACTCCAGCATTCGTCGAAACCCTGACGCACAAGTACTATAATATTAACAATTGTAACAGCACGTGGAAAATTCCTATCGGCTAACTGGCCAATCGATACTTCAACACACCGTCCGCGCCCTCGTTGCATTACAAAATTGGCCGAATTTAATTCGGGTAGATGGTCGGCCCGCGAGTTCGGCTGTTGAAATAGTAACGCAGGGATGGAAAGGGCGAAGGCCAGGCAGAGAGAGGCGGGAGGGGGCGGAGCACATGCAGGGCGGAATGCGAAAAGGGGAAATGGGCGTAGAGCAGATTGGAAGCGAGACAGGTTAGGGCAGAACGAAGTGGAAAAAACGGAGAGGAGCGATGAGGAACGGAGTAAGAGGCCGATAAGGAATTGGTGGGTGGGAGGAGGGAGTGCGAAGCAGGGGGAGGCGGAGCGTGGCGGGGTAGGGCGGGGCGGGATGGGGTGGGGGGGCGGGCGGGCGGGCGGGGGGGGGGGGGGGGCGGGGGGGGGGGGGGGCGGCAGGGCGGCGGGGAGAGGCGTGGCGGGGAGAGGCGAAGCGGGGAGGGGAAAGACGGAGCGAGATCGGCGGGGAGGGGAAAGGGGCAGCGATGGTCAGAGCGGCAAAGGATGAAGGGAACAGGAAAGGAACAGGGCTGGAGCATGAGGATGCAGGGCAGGGCGGGGCGGGGCAGGGCGGGGCGGGGTGGGGTGGGGTGGGGTGGGGTGGGGTGGGGTGGGGGGGGGGGGGAAAAGGGCCAGAGAGGAAGAAGGAAGGAGGGGGGGGAAAGGGGGGGGCTCCAGCCGCGGGCGGGGTCACTCGGTTGAATATTGCAAGGCGGCCGAACCGGAGCCAGGAGGGGGCGGGGCAACGAGCAGCGTGTGACTGACAGCCGCGGACGAGGCCCAAAGCGAGGGGGGAGGGCGAGGGCGAGGGCGAGGGCGAGGTCGGCGGCGATCGGACGGAGGGAGGGACAGAAGTAGAAAAGAAAGGGCCGCCCGCAGCCGGTCAGCAGTCATGTCAAAGGGAAACTCGACCAGGGCACTTTGGGTCGACCTAAAGTGTAGCGGTGAGATCGCTAACCTGTCCTGGATACCAAGAGTTCAAAATTTCGATCGGCCCACATGGAGTTTGTGGTGGAGTTCGCGGATAGGTTTTCTCAGAGTTCCCCCGTTTCCTCCCTCCTTCATTCCATCAATGGCTCCTTCAATCACATCACATCACATCACTCGTCCTCCATCTCAGGTATGGGCGTAAAAGCTCAGGAATTGACAGTCACAACTAGGACATATTTGTTAACCACATTTCTATTCTCTAACAGATTTCCCAGGACACAATCTGGTCACCTCAGGCATGAAAACAAATATGAGTAGCATTCTGGAAATCTAATTCTAAGAATTTACAGGACACCCATAAGTACGTGAATGATTTCCTGGAAGTGAAATCCAAATACTAGGGACACTGTCACATAACGGGTCAGGAAAATGAAGTTTGGAGGTAAATCGATGACGCTCTTCCGGTTGCATTTCCCGCAACATCGGTGAACACTGAGTAATCAATCATAAATATGATGATTACGATATAGATTTTTCCATGACCTAAAAAATATGCAGATTGGACACTTCAAAAAGTGAAGATAAATCTACACTAATAAAAGTGAATTCAACAACGTGTAATCGATATCGATACCACAAAAAGTAGGGAATGAATATATATATATATATATATATATATATATATATATATATATATAAATTGTTTTACACGCTCTTTTTCAGGATTGTCGCAGTGTCCTTGCAAAGTTTGGTAAAGACTAACACAACCCAAATGCCGAAAATAAATAATTTAAATATGTTTGTAGATGCACTGCGACCATTTTCGCCACTCGCTTAGAGCACGTGGTTGCTAATATATTCCGCCAGAGCTCTGTAGTGCAGCAGCAAAACTAGTACCTAATTTATTTGCTAGAGGTCAGTAGCGTTGCATAAGAGTTTCAAAAAAAAATGTCTAATAGCAATGTGTTGTAAAATAAAATGAAAGAAAATTATAGTATTTTATTAACCTTTGAACAATTACGTGTATTTAAAAAAACACAGTGGTTTATATAAAATTTATATTTTCCCTCATTCGCAAGAACTGAATATCAAGAAAGCCCAGGCAACGCCGGGTATTTCGCTAGTATAATGATGATGATGATGATGATGATGATGATGATGATGATGATGCAGTTATTCCGAATTTCGAAAGAGGAAGGAGTACCACCTCCCTGACACACCATCCCCTCGTTTCAATGGCGTGTAGACGGTGGCTGAGGGTCAAGCCAGCAGCAACTTCAGGCAACACCAGCGACTCCTCCACCTGCAGCGAAACGCGCGGCTGGGTCGGCCCGCAACGCGACCCGCGCGCTCCCCGCGGCGGTCGGAGGGAATGAAACATTCATCCGGTCGTTTTCCCGCTTGACGCGCGGGACTCCGCCCCCGCCGCCGTCGCTTCTCGGGAGGATGCTCAAGCCGACCTGCTCCCGGTCCAGGCGAAAGGTGACCTGCGTCCTATTGCATGTCTTCCAGCAATGCGGGCGACTGCGACTCTTACGCGCAGCGTTGTATGGAAGCTGGATCCATTCCTACTAAAATTGATACAATGAATACCCTAGTAAAGTGGGTAGTTTACTTTCGTTTTCTCGTAATTAATGCATATTTTAAATCATTAATAATACGATAAAATAAGTGAATTTCAATTAATTTTAATTTAGTAATATTTTATCAACACTTTATAGGCATTGCTTAAAGGCTGTGTAGAATATTACTAAGTATAAAAACGTATGACAAGTTCATTAAATATATATTTTTAGATCCACGAGACCGGCACAGTTATTGTTTCAAATAATTGTAAGCACATTTCCATAGTGATATCAATTTACTTCAAGGTTTTAAAAAATTAATGTTTATAATCGGAACTGTATGGTTGAAAAGTTAAAATTGTGCAACATCAAGTATTACTAAGAAGAAAAACACAAATTTAATTTGTACTACTAAAATGCAATTTTAAACTTAGTCTTTATTATATGAATCTAGATCAATTTAACATGTTTTGAATATTACATCTCTTTTGAAGCACTTCGATCAAATTGACAATTACGCGCATGTTCGGAAATTGCCGTCAGAAGACATGTCAACTGTACATTCAAAAAGCTTCAAATATGACGCGCACATCGCCACTCCACTCCTTTCTGTCTCGTAGCTTCCGACTGATCTCCAGAGATGTGTGGTAGTGTAGTGCATGGAAGTATACGTACATGAATGTGAGAGATTAGATAGATCCAGAAGGGAAAGGAAAAAACGTGGGAGCGCGTGGCCATTTTGTTAGGATACTGTTCCCACATTCGCCTAGTGTTGATAGGAGGAACCACGAAAAACTACCGATCAGAGCAGTCGGCCGCTAGAATTCTCCTCCCGACGGCGGCTGAATTCGATCTCACTAGTGTACGGACGTCCGCTACTGAAATGCACGCGGCAGCGTGGTGCACAGCGGGTATCGTGGACCATTTCAAGAGTGGATACGTGCAGAATGCACCACAATGGGCAGGAAGCGAGGGAGGCCGAGACCAGGGTGCAGTTCGAGAAGGTACGCGTCACACTTGTGCCAGATGTGTCGTAAGTCCCGGCGGGGAGTGTCATCCGCCGGGGAGTAGCAACCGGCGGGTGGCGACGCAGCCTCAGCAAGACTATAAAACGCGGGAAGACCCTGAAAAGGACATCTTTTGTTCTTCGAACTTTTGTCACGAGACCATCGCGAGACGCCAGTGTGCGTGGGAGGCCGCAAGCTTGCGGGTATGAGTGCCAGTCTCATGTAAACAGCACATTCGGCAGTTAACAGATGCTAACGGGGAGCAAATGCTCATGTGGTAAATAGTAGGGCAGTTACGTGTATATAGTTTAATAAACTGTGCATATACCAAAGCGATCTTGTGTGTGATTTGTTCAACCCACGACGTCACACTAGCTTGTGGCAAATGCTTGTGATCTTTACAAGAGGAAACGTTTGACTTAACGAATTCCCACCGTTAATATGAAAAAATTAACCTTGAAAAAAGTCGCGATTCTTATATTTATGATATTTTTGCAGATTTTGATTCCAATATTCGAGTAGGGTCTTGCATCAATGATCTGATCAAACATATTTAATTATTTTCTCTTCCAGAGTCCAAAAAGTAAACCAAGTAAGCCAAAATACAAACTAAACAAAAAGTAAACGAAAACATTAGGTCCGGTTTCTTCACACATCTGACAAAAATCTGCAACGTTATATTTTATTCTGATGCGTCGTGAGGAGTCTTGCGTCATAATGGATCATCCCACACTTTCCCACATCACATAATACCGTGTGAAGGAACCTACCGATGACTCAGGGATTTAATTTAATTCAACACTCATTATTACATGGTTTCACATCACGTCATCGTACGTCGCACGTAGCTTAAGGGTGCGGACAAGCCTAAAGGCGGCTCCATACATTCGTTATTCGGCGAGCAGAGAGCAGAGTTCGCCGAATTCCGAGTAGTGTGAATGAGTTGCTTGCTTTTTGCCGAGTGACGAACATTCGGTTCTCGCCCTACCCACTGCTTGTCGGTCTTTAGAACACATCAAAGAGAGCGAACACATCAGCTGTTCAGGATTGGGCAAGCAGTAGCTCGCTGTTCGGCGAATGCCGAAAGTGTGGAGCCCCCTTAAGATGCAGCGATGGCAGTTGTGGTAACAGTCGATACATCGATGTTGTCTCGCCTTAAAACACACCTTCCCTAAACAGCGTTCAATATGACAATGCACACTGTGGATGGTCAAGATGACCATCATCGGCATCTTCTTCATCATGATCAGGCGTCTTGCATTGCATGTAGCTTAAAGACGAGCTCAAACAGAAAATGCAGCAGAGGAAGTTGCGGTGAAGGTCGATACATCGATGTCACCTCGCTGTAAAACAAACCTGCGGGCATTCCGTGGGCACTCGTAGCAGTCAGTTCATCCTTACGGCTTCGGCGACGTTCATGAAGGTCTAGCGCGACCAGAGAGATCTGCAGACGCTGCAGAAAATATGCAGGTAAGCGTTGTGACGTCTCGCCTCCGATTGGTTTGGTTCGGTGAAGAGGTAAGCATTTCATGTTTCCGGGCACGACAACTACAGGTGATTCCGGTTATAGTAAACTCGAATATAGTGAACCCTCGGTTATAGTGAACTTAAGTCACTGGTCCCATTTCACTTACATTACAAATAAGCTTAAAATGATTCGGTTATAGTGAACTGAACCTCGGCTATAGTGAACTTAGGTAATACGACTTGAAAATTAATTCGATGTATGTTATTAGGCGAGTAAAAGGGTCATTGGACAGTGGAACGGTTTTCTAACAGTGTTAGAGTTGCATTGAAGAGTGTCAAGACTGCATTACGATACTTAGAGATAGAGAACAATGCAGAATCAAGAGTGAAGAGAGCATGAACTTTTGGAGAAGGATCTAGAGAAATTACTAATGAAAAATGTACGAAGCAAACAATTGAAAATAATTGATTTTTTAAGGACAAATAAATATATTGCAATGTTCAGTACGTGTTGTTACTGAGTTTTACTGTATCTCTATATAAATAAAATTAATCATTATGCAGAAATTATATTTAATTTTTACATCATCGGATATAGTGAACCAAACATGTTAGTCCTCAGAAGTTCACTACAACCGGAGTCGAATGTACTTAGCTCTTTAGACCCATAATGCACGCAAACGCCACGAGATGGCGATGTTCCACGCTCGCTGGGATGCGAGACCCCGTACCGAGCTACACATCAAATTGCGAAGTTTCCCCCTCAAATTATCTCTCTTAGCGGGACATCGCTTTAATCGAGGCAAGCACTAAGCTCTCGATTGGTCTCTGATGTAGACAGATTACTTTAAGAATGTGCCACTTTGACAACTACTGCTTGAGTACTGCTGGCAATATTACATCCAGGCACTCGTTTTGACAGTGCGTTTGATTACAGTTAGTTCTTTTATAAGGGCTTTATCACTATCTCTTACAATGTCATCGCCCTGCATGACATTCATTTGTTTCCCGACCTGCCAAAGTGGCCCCTTCTTAGAGTGACTCCTGTGTGTGGTAGAGTAACATACATGTAAGTGTGTGTGTAAGGACAGAAGAGGGGACAACGTAGAAGGAAAGACCGCGCGCGGTCCGAGGGTGTTTTGTTAGGGTACAGCTTCAACATTCGCCTGACATTGGTCGGAGAAATGTGAAAACTACCGATCAGAGGAGCCGGCCGCTAGAATTCTTCCCAGTCGATCCAGCTATATGTCAAATATAATGTCGAAAATCCGCCCCAGTCCAGACTCGAACCAGGACCAGGCGGAGAGTCAACAACCATCTCAACCGGTTTGGATGACTCGAGGACACATGTTACTTCACCCTACTTACAGTAAGCCAAACGGCTGAATGCAGGCAGTTCGCCGAAATGAAGATAGGGATCTGTTTCTTACACAAGAGTGCGCCCGCTACCTCCTCGATGTGTTTTCATTAATCAAGCTGGACCACAATGTAACCCTCCATCGAGATCGGCGAAATATCTTCGGCATGTCCTAACAGAGCAAACTTTCAAATGTTATTGCGATTGTAGCCACGCCCACTCCGTCCCCGCGAAGAATGAGTTACGTAAGAACATACTTCCAATGTGATACCAGCATGACGCCGCAGTGATGGGAACCACTTTGCCCAGAGTTACCATCTGCGACTAGACTGTTAGCGAGAGGGAATTTTACGCGGTTGGAAAGGGTACTAATTGACTGCAACAAGAAAGTACCGTGAAACGTAGGGAGATTCTTATTTGAATTAACTAATCTTAAACCTTTTGACAAATTATTCAAGAAAAGAAATCGAGGCGTTTTAGATATTTAATCACACATTGGTTTCCTCAGAAAAGTAACTCAAGTAAATAATTTTAGAAAGAAAGAAATAAGTGAATAAATAAGAAATAAGTACTGTGGTGATGTCCAGAATTGAGTTTTGTTTCAAGGAAATGTAGTGTAAATAGAAGTATTGGAGGAGCAATTATGGCACAGGCAAGGCGCCGAACTTTTCAGTGAGAATGAATTAACCTGAATCCACAGCATGGTGGCACGTTCAAAAGAATTAACCAATGTTAGAATTCATTAACCGCATGTCTTCATGTGTTAAGAGACAACCACAGGCGGTTGCTCGACCAACGCCACACACTCCCGCTTCATTTAGATAGACTCTTTAATCCAAAGATTAACACATAATGAAGAACAAAAAGCTAAATTACGGCAACACATGATGAGAGAGTATTCAATTGAATGGAAAGCAGGGGAAACACTAGAATCCCAGCGAAACCTACCACGAGAGCATTTTGTCCACCACACGTTTCACATGGCGTAACCAGCATCTGAACCCTGGTATCAAGATATGAAAGAAGAGCGAAACGTCCATTACACCGCAGGCTACTCTTCATAGTTACAAAACAATCTAAGTACTTCAGATAATCAATGTATGACGGCGAAGACGATCTCAGAGAGGCTCCTCCGAATTTTTGGTCCTGGAATTACGACAACCCCCTAAACCCAAGGCCTCAGCCAAGCCCAGGGCACACTTTTGAGCCCCTCTTCTCCCCACAGACAATTAGCGAGCGGGTGGGTGGGCGGGTGCAGGCGAACACAAGCTATTTTTGGAGCGAGCGGTTTATCGGAAAGCGCCGGCGGCGGCGGCGCTGCCCGCAGCGGGAGCTGCAATTTAACGCTCGTGCGTTTACGGGCCATTTCCATCCTCTGGGAGCGACGAGGAGGGAGCGTGGCGGCGGGCAGGGAGCGTCAGAGAACGGGGCAGAACGGGGAGCTGAGAAAGAACAGGGCAGGACGGAGTGACGTGACAGGACGGGGCGGGAAGGAAAGACGGGGCCACTGCGAGGGACGTGGAGTCGCAACAGAATGGGCAGGGACGGGGTGTTGCGACATAACAGATCGGTCGGGGTAACGTGACGAAAGGGGCCGGAAGGAGACGAAGAGGGCGAACGGGGAGACGCGACAGAACGGGCAGACGCGACAGAACGGGCAGACGCGACAGAACGGGCAGACGCGACAGAACGGGCAGACGCGACAGAACGGGCAGACGCGACAGAACGGGCAGACGCGACAGAACGGGCAGACGCGACAGAACGGCAGACGCGACAGAACGGGCAGACGCGACAGAACGGGCAGACGCGACAGAACAGGCGAGACGCGAAAGAACAGGCAGACGCGACAGAACAGGCAGACGCGACAGAACGGGAGACGCGACAGAACGGGAGACGCGACAGAACGGGAGACGCGACAGAACGGAGACGCGACAGAACGGCCAGAACAGACGCGACAGAACGGAGAGACGCGACAGAACGGAGAGACGCGACAGAACGGAGAGACGTGACAGAACGGAACTAGAAAGCAAGGCGTGACTAGACGTTACAGTTGTGGCGAGGCAAGGTCTGAATATGTGATGCAAGAGTCGGGTATTTGGCGCAGGTGACGGGCACTAGTTGACCACCCGCCTGGGCGGAGCGGAACGGAGCTGCTGCGAGGATGGAACGACAAGACGATGACAAAGAAACTGGCGGAGCGAGGCAGGAAGATGATGGAGGTTGGATCAGGCCGGAGTGACAGAGAGGAGCATGAAAGGAGGTGAGGGTGCAAGACCAACTGAGGACGAGGGAAAGTTTCTCAGCAAAAAAAGGTGATTGTGTACGACTGTCGTCCTTGACAGCTCATACCAATCCCCGAGCGCCTCAGGATAGTGCGATGAGAACTCAAATGAAACCGTGGTGGAAGATAATTGCGGCAAAATTCTAGTGGGGCCAGACTAAAGCAGGGATATACTTGTAAGTTATTTTGCAAATAAACCAAATCACGACTTCTATAACTAGAACAGAGCTGAACATTTGTAAACATGTTTCCCATTTACAGCTAAGACATCTCTAATGTATCAATTTGGGCCGCGAGAATTTTATTTTAAACACATTTCGAAAGGGGATCAATGGTTAAATACAAAACATGTTCTCAAATAATAGTCCGTTACTTTACATTAAAATAGATATCATAGCAGGTTCAACTTCAAGCTCCCTTGTAAGCAATAAATGAAGTTTCAGAAACCAACATTAACGTAGCGGTGTGTTTCGACATAACCGTATATGCTACATACTTCGCTTTTATTAACGCGACCTTCGTAAGTAAGTTTTCCACTTCTGCCATAAACTTTAAATTTCCACCATTATGAACAAGGGAATCTGTTTTTATTTACGAAAGCTAACGCGTTACGGGGAGCGCGTTATTTTTACACAAAAAACGACGCCGCACACTGCGAATTTTACGAGGTTTTTAATGCTAGAATAACCGTTTTTAGCGCCCTCTGTTTATGGGCGAGGGGCGGCCCGCGGGATTAAATTAGTTTTACGTTTGACCGCTGCCGCGTTTTCCAAGCGAGCCGAGCGAGAGATGACGAAACGGTGGGCGATTCCAACTCAGATTTCACTCAGGAAACTGTTCTGGCATTCCCTCCACTCAGGTTACCTGGCTTCAGAGGTGGTTTGTGACAAAGTGGAGGATGTTGCGCGTTGAAATGTGATTTTGACAGATCCCGAATCGCAAAACTTTACTTCGTACCCTGGACGATCAATAACGAAAAGAACGACGGAAATTTTAAAGTAGAACAGCAAACCCCTTTACTCCTTAGAATTGTGAATACGAAAGAAATTTGGGTGGAACTCAATACTTATTGCTGTCTTGCGGCTTAATTAGAGGAAAAGCTTTACCCTAAATATATCAGCTAAAACCAATTTAATTCTAGCTTAATTCTATTGGTATAAATATAACGTTAGAAAAAAAGACCTACCTAATTTGCTGTAAAAAATATTTATCCGTAATACTGACGATTGTTGAAATTGTCTTTTTGATCTATTTTAAATCTGCCTTTCATGCCACTCATGTATATATTACCTTTTTATAAGCGTATTTAGCTCTACTAGAGAAAAAAAATTGAAGCCTTTTTGAGAAAATCTCGTTTTAAAACTGCCTTTATTTCACGAAAAATTACCCGAAAACGACTCATATTTTCAACAAATTATACCTTACCTTTGTTAATGATCTAATTTTGGAGAAAGATTTCATTTAGAAAAAATCTCTATCTCCAATACTGTAATTGTTGGAAGATGCAGAACTTTCTTTAGATTTTTGCCATTTTCGAAAATTTAAAGAATTCAATGAAAATCGAACTTGTGCCACTTTTACAAACGTACTTAGCTCTCTATACGAGAAAAACCTAACGACATCTTTTGAAGCATTTCTGAGAAACTTTTAAAAATATCCGAGGCGTCGCGTAAAATACCCCGATAATTTTAAAAAATCCGAGTCCAATTCAAGGGGCCATCAGCCAGATCTCTCGTGGTATTTCAATTTTGGCTAGCGTTGTTCACAGACCGGCTGACGGTCACGAACACGTTTTGTCGTAAACCAATTTTTTCGGCATCAAACACTCAAAAAACGTGGATTCTGAGTTATCACCGTGTTAGAGGAAGTAATTTACAACACAGGAACATGATTTCTCCACTTTTTCAGTGTGAAATACAATTTCTTCTTTCGAAAATTCGCCGTTTTCGCTGCAGCATTACATAACTTCATCTATCTACCTACATAGTACGCGAGAATATAAAAAAAATAATAAAAGTCCTGGAGCACTGTATGAACGGCGACCTGTTCAACAGCAACAGGGGTCCGCAACGCACTGTCAAAGAACAGGGGTCCCTTGATCGATGCGTCCTCCGAGGCAGATGGAAGCCTGATCGTTGTTTGATCTGCCGGCCGTCATTTGTCACCGTCACCCTCACCCCATCCCTGCTTTCAATTCCCCTTCGCCCCCGGGCTTCCCCTAGCCGCGCAGCCGTATCGCCTTCAGCAATTCACCTGCAGGCACTAGCAATTGTTCTAATGCTAACAATTGAAGTGCTCAGTGAGAGAATCTTAAGCCACGGTCATGCAGTTTTAAGATGGAACTCAATTAATCATCGGTGAACACGTGCAGCTCAATGGAGGGCCATAACAATTGAGCAGATATTTTCACGCCATAGGGCTAGAAAATGGAAATCTATAAATGGGAATAATCTTGCCAGAGAGAATTGTCATATGGTCAAAATACGTATATATGCATATCAGTATATACGTACGTACACGAGAAAGTAAAATGTCAACACCAAAGGTTCCGCATATGATAGAAACGTAGAAATGACTACGAGACGGCGCTGCTCTTACATATGACCGCTTTGGTCCAGAAGGAGGCTTCCTTGCGCATTGTGAAGGCGACATGGGTCAAAACGAGTTCCAAACGAAACGCAAAATTTAAGGAAAGGCGCCACTACACATCACCATGAAAATCGAAATGTTTATCACAATTCCACCAACGTAAAGTTATTCTTGTGTTTGATTATGATACTATCAGAAATGTCATTAAATTTTGATTAATGTATTGTACATGAAACTTAATGTAACACTGTACAATAAAAATAGCTTAATATATTTGTACGTTAAATTTAAGGCATACTTTAAAATGAGTGTAGATTTAATGTACAGATTCTCCTGTTTCTCCTGCCTCTCATCATTCATCTCTTTTATTCATAATCACCATCGAAATCATGTATTCCTTCCAGATATGACATTCATTCATTCATTCGATCATTCATTGATTTCTTCCAGCACTACTGCACTCTTATGAATATATGTACATTCAATTTAATGCGCGTTCATGCGCGTAATTACTTCAATGCACATTTCATTAAAGGAATGCGGAAATTCCTGTGTGATGTAACCGACGCTTACCTTTCCCAGCAAACCGTCAAACAGCGGTTTCTCTTTTCATTTTTTTGAATACAACCTGCGATCAGCTTTGAGAAAGAAGCGGCGACACTTTTTGCAGATCGCACCCATGATTTGGAAGAACAATAGTAGGCCACATGCAGCGCAAGCTGCGGCTAATTTATTGAATTCACGGAGCCGGGAAGTGCTGTACCAACCACCGAACTTATGGTTTTAGATACTGCTACCTGACCTCAATAAATACAATATCTACAAACACGAACCAAATAAAATGGTTTCACTACATATATTTCTTATTTACGATTTTTTTTATCATTAAAAATCCAAAGTTTATGATATGCAATAAATTAATAATGTAATAATTCTCGTTCATTTCAGTGCTTCTCACTTGCCAGATAAGAAAACCAAAACAATGACAGGTTATTTAATTAGTTAAGTAATAAAGAACAATATTTTTGAAAGAGTCCTGTACACACTAAAAATTTGAATTTTTGCAATATTCTTTTCATTCAGAATATAATTTTCTATTGGTGGAAATGGAGATAAAAAATACCATTAAAGTTTGAGTACAAAATCCTTTGAAGCAGAAAAATATGAAATTTCATAATTCTTCGAAGTTTCTTTGCGGTAATTCGACCTTCTCCCTAAAACCTTTGTGACTTCGATTTGATTCTTTTTGTTGAAGAAATCACTTCGTGACTTTTGCTTTAGAACTGTTCCAAAGATTCCTGCCGAAAAACTAACCCCACTGTTACAGTCAGTAGAACATTGAAGGTATTACAAATTGCAAAAAAAACTCCCGCACGTACATGCCCGCGCGCACGCACACATAAACCTACGGGCAGCGTAATATTAAAAAATCGGCAACAAGAGAATCTCAAGGCACAAACGTGAAGTTCGCAATTGCAGCTGAATATTTTACATTCATATGTGAACAATGCACTTCTAAACATACTCATTCGCCAAATATGACCAAGCACTAGACTGCTATGTAATATAGTTATTGAATGAAACGAACTACATTGTTATCTTCAGAAAGATTTTTTTTTAACACACTTTAACAGCCGGTTGAGTCAAACATAGCAGCTCAAGCGTGCTTAAAAAATTACTTGGTCCTCTTCAAGAATTACATAATTAAAATATTGCACACTGGCAATTTCAGCCAGGATAGCAAACCTCTTACACGCTCGGGAACACAACACTATTCGAACAGTTGCGTCAAACAACCCGCTTGTGTCTTTGTATCGCCTTAACCTTTGTAAGACATCTTAGTCATGTAAGCCGCCGCTCTGTAACTTCCATTTCAAGGTGTATACTTAGGCTTAAGATAATAATGCAATCAAACAAAGAACCAACATAATGCAAATGTTTGCAACATCTTAAACAAGGCAGGTTTATTTTAATGGCACAAGTGGCATTGTTATGAAGACCGCGCAAACTGACTTCGGAAGCAAAATTTTGTTTTAAGGGTCGAATTCATGGTCGACACTTACGAAATAAAGGAATTCACGGGCAGTTTTTGGTTGCCTAAAATAACCATTCACATATAGAGATGCGTACTTCATAGACCTTCCTCAAGAACGCGAAATGGCCTTCCTTAACCCCAGAAAAACCAAGGGAGACTCGAGGATTCCGCGACCTTGATAATGCTTTCAAATAACTTGATTCATCCGCCCTGTGTTGTTGAGAATTAATGTAATTGTTGAGACAGTTTATTTCTTCGTTTTCCATAAAAGCGCCCGGTGATTTGTGCTTATCTTTTAATCGGCGTTTTTCTTGTGTGGATTCGACGAGCCCCTCCTAGGTAGAAGACGTATGCTCTCTTTGTTAGGGTTTTAGTACTCGAGTTATTTTTCCCTTTTCGTCTTCATGAGAAATTTTTATTCTTTGCGTTTGAGATGCTGTGAATATGTACTTCTGTAAACACCACTGAACCGAATTGGCGGTAAGAGCGGGCCTATTTGACGTGCAGTTTAGTGATTCAGATAGCAGCTAAACCGTTCAGACGATTTTCTACAAAATTTATATTCCCCAATCGATCTGGCTCATGTCACGGCCTCTTGAATTTGAAACCGATATTTTAATTTTGGGGGGTACTTCACATAAAGCCCCTGGGACATTTAAAAAAAATGGCTCCAGCGTTTTGATTAAATTTTGTTGTTGGATAGTGTAAAGGATGTTTAAGAGAATGGTGCACGTCTCTGGTTCGTTAAAAACCCTGATTTTTCAAAAATTGCAAATGTTCACATTTTTTGCTGGGTCTTCCTACAACTAAAATATTAAGGATAGAGATTTTTTTTCCTTAATTAAATCTGTTCCTTAAAGATAGATTTTGAAAGGTCATTTATAATTTCTCGAAAATGTAGGTATTGTTCGTGTAGGTTTGCTTAAAAGTACGGTCAAATAAGTACGTGCTGTTTTAGCACTAGTTTTTTTTTCTTTCACGAGCACATTTCATTTCCTTTATCAGCGCCATTTGGGAAACAAACTCGTCAGACACTTGGGTAACCCAACTCCCGCGAATGTAAAGGGATTACTGCACTGAGTTCTAACGTCGCCTCCTTTTGTGCTCAGTCGTAAAACAACCAAACTTAGTTTGTAACCACAGATGCGACAATTAAGCTTTCTGATTTCCAGCGCTTTCTGCGGGCGCCCTCCCTGAGAAAATATTTTCGAAACAACACGGCGTAGAAACGAACATCCCTTTTCCATCCATTTTCTTAACAGAAAATTTGTGAAAAAAAAATATCGTCTAAAATGGGCTTCAGACTCGATTTACTCACTGCCCTTTTGACAACGATTCCGAGGTTTCAGTGATTGCGCGTAATACCAGTTTATTTTATTTATTTATTTATTTTACGCCAAAAACAGTTTAAAACCGTTTGTAACGTGCTATGTGAGGAAATGGATTCTGTGCACGTTTTCAAAAATTCTGTGATCCTACCCTAAGCCATATACAACTTGAATTTTGAATACAAAAAAAAAATGAGCGTTTTTTGCAAAGATTGTTAACAAAAATATTCGCTCCAATGTAATGAAATATATTTTTAATTAATTTTAAAGCAATTAATTTGAGCTCTTATACCTCATTATGTCCTTCGTCAAGGAATAATACATCATGCAATGACATCACGGAGAACGATAATTTGAATAACTATATTTCCCACTGGATTCTAGAAGACGTGCACAGATAATGAAATTACATTTATGTCCAGAAGCAAAATAAGGGGCCATCTTAGCATTTGCTCAAAGGATCAGGGAAACTAACGAAAAACGACGATCAACCTGATCGAGTTTCGTGAACACCAGGGCATTATTCTTAACATCATTCGTGATATATCATTCGTGATGTCTCGAACAGTCCAATTGCGTAGACCACGAGGAAACTTTATTCATACCGCGCTTCGCGATGCCATTTGCACATCATGAGCGGTAACGACCAGTCGAGCGGTTAAGAATACGGAAACACGCGGTTCATTCGTGATGACGTCTATCACGGACGTTCGAGATGATCACGAACGGTTAAGAATAGGAGCCCAGAACACAGTGCGCGGGCGCGCGTTCCCTAAACCCCCAGAATCGTTCATCAAAACGAAGCGGGCAAACCCGGTCTTAACGAAGCACTCGTTTCCCGTTCATGAGGAATGTCTATACTGGTATTAATCGGAGAAACCACGGAAAACCACCCAATAGAACTGCCGACAGCTAGTATTCTCTTCTAGACAGATGGTGAATTCGACCTACCCATATACTACCTACAGTACCGACAGCGTGTACGCGACTCTGACAGTTCTCTCGCTACGTGCTTCGTCATGTGACCAGCTCTAAAGCAATCAGCTTGCGAGGATTTGTTTACTTTCTTACAGCCAGGTTCAGCGTTGCCGCTCATCTGACTCACGAAGTCGCGATGACGATAAGGTTGGACTTTGGCGAAAGTTATTAACATGATATTAAGACGTCTGCCTGGCATCGAAAGGAAGGCAGTAAGCCCAAAGAAAGGGCTCTGACCGGGAGATCCTAGGGCTCCAATCCCTACGGAGGCAGGATTTCCGACACTAGCTACATAGCTAGACCTAATTCAGCCGCTGTCTGGAGGAGGATTCTAGCAGTCGGCTGCTCTGATCGGTGGTTTTCCGAGATTTCTCCTATCAATACGAGGCGAAGGCCGGGGCAGTACCCTAACAAACGGGCCACGGAACGCGCGCGAACTTTCCTTCCTCTTCCTTGTCTTACACACACACACTTATGACTTAACATGTACTGTAGAGTTGAAAATCATTCGTAGGTTAACATTTTACTTTAGACTGATGGGTACTATTTCTATTGCATTTGTATATTGTGTTGTTTTCTTGTTCTAGAAGTCCACACCATACCTATCTCTCTTGTCTCTTCGCAAACAAATCCATTTAGTTGTGTACCTTGAGAGGGAGAAACTATAATTAACTCCCAATGAACTACTTAAGTTTATACTGCATTTTTCGAGATGACAATGAAATAAAGTCCATTTGACATGACAAGTGGACTAACATCCCGGGCACAAAGTATTGCAAAGAAAAATTAGAAAAATATACATTTCTACAAAATTCACTAAAATGGGACACTCAAACTGAGCTCAATTCCTACTGCTCTTCTAACAATCCCGTTGTTAAAAAGGTTGGAACCAATCAGATTATTTCAATGAATCATGGACCTCAAAAAAAATAATTAACACATTGGTGCAAAGGGACCAAAATTCCTCTTAATTTTTTGTTTATTCTTTTTTTTAAACTTTATTTCAAAATTGTTCTTCTGAATATGTAAGGTATCAAATATGCTTGCAAAGGTAAAAGTGAAATCTAATTTCAGAATATTCACTACCAGAAGAAATGTACATTGTAGTTGCCATAAATCATCATAAATAATATTACAATAGATTAATATACATTTTAATTAAAAATTAAAATTTTTTACCAATTTTTTTTAAATTCCCAAATATTCGATACCTGCAAACTATAGTTCTAAATCATTGCCTACTATTCAAATGTGATAAAAAAAATTAAAAAGTAACATATTTATACTAATATTTATTAAATTTCATTTACGTTGGTTCTGAGAAACAGGATAGCAAAATTTTTTAGAATAAGAGATATACTTCTAATACACATATTTGAGATGAAAATGAATAGGAAGAAGAAAATATGATACTTTCAACTGCATTTCACATTTTCCCTCCACGGCACAAATCAATTTTAATTACTATATTTATAGAAAATGTGCTTGAAATCAAAATAAGGAAGAACTTGTTAAAAGCATTATTTTAAGAAAGTGTTACATAAAATTTGGTATTCTGAACAGTAAAAGGTTATTGAGATATGCACAGTCAATAAAATTCAATGCACGTAATACAACATTAATATAAAAATGGACTCTGGCTTTCGAAATAACGAACACACAAACAAAATTACAATTAAAGTCTCTTGGAATTATACCTACTTGGGAGTACCTACAGAATTTAAAAAACTTTACAATAATGAAACACCCAATAATAATTTTTTATTAAAACTGAAATGGTAAGGAAAATTAACTACTCTCAATAAAACATTTTATTTCACACAAATAAGAATTGTTTCATCACACCTACCGTGAATGGTGAGTTCTGAGTCTTTATTCACTTCGTAGAGGCGAATAGCTTCATCTAATTCCATTTGCGATGAGATGGTACACGGATCCCCTACAAAAACAACACAATGTAGACATCATAAATTATTTTGAACCAATCATTATGAGGAGCTTCTCTGAACAATCAATACCTGAACATTATTCCATTCTACTAACTAAAAGCAATCCAATTCATAAATCTAACATTCATTTTTCGTCTGATTTGTAACTTGTTGCTTCACAACAGCTTACCATCATAATGGAACAAAATATTGACTCCTCTAAAACAGTAAAATGTCTGTAATATCTACCTGCTGTTCTTGCTCATAACGATTTCCCTCATTTGCAATTACAACACTCCACATTATTTAGTACAAAATTGAATCAGTTTCCAGTTCCTCTAACATCATTGCCATAATTAATTTCCAAATACACAATTCAAAAACTTGTACTAAAAAATTATTGATAATATTCCAGAATGACAAAAATTAAAGTCCAATTCATTTCATTATTACATGAAACATCAGTTTATATTTAACATAGATTTCCTTTCTCTGTCACTATCACATACTTTACCACACTTGACACATTGAACATTTGAAAGAGTGAAAAGTAACCCACCTTCTTCATCTACCCATTTCATTGTAAAAACTTGATCTTGAGTGAAGCGACACATGTCTTTCATTTCCTGGCAGAGTTGTTCCACCGTAATGTGGGGATCAATATAGGTTATCATCACCTCCCTACAAAAGGAAAGGAAATCATGATAAATACTATATCATTGGCTCAAAAACAAACTTTTAAAAAAGAATAACAAAATATCTAAATTTCAAGCAATCGTTATAGATAGAAGCCCTTAAAATAAGAAAATAAAATTACACCCCAAAACACAACATAACTCCATGCATCACTACAAAAAAGTAAACAAAATTAACAATTTAAAGATTAGTAATCAACAGGTGGTAAAACAAGCTATAATTATACATATATAATTTTTAAAAAAGTATACTGGGGCTACTGAAATGTTTAAAATACCCTGATGGCCATCAGTATTATCAAATATAAATATGCTATTAAGAAAGTGTTCAAAAACCTTTTTAAACAATTTCATCACAAAAAATCGACAGAGTAATACTCACCCATTGTATGCAGTTTTAACCCGTATTTCGGGTATCTCGCTTTCAGCTGACAGCTGAGTAGGCATCCTTGTAAGGTTGTGAATAAATTGTTTCCCTTTTTTCAAACGTTTTCGGTAGAATCTAATCACTACGATGTATAATTGCCACAGGCAATCCAACGTGATATCCCTGCTTCGGAGCGCAAAATGCCTGTAAAAAAAATTAAGCACCAATTAATTAGGAATCGCCACAAAAATACATCATTTTCCTACGTCATTAAAAGGTTCATGCCTACTAAACACGTTCTACCATAATAAACAAGTCTAATGACATACCGTTTAAAACGTGCCAACAATTTAAAGTACAAGAAGTAAATTATACTAAAATTGTAAAATTCTCAACTTCAATTATTGTACGTAGAAAACGTCATTCAACATATTCTAACCTTAAACGTCAAAGCATTGAGTCACCAAACAAGAACGCACAACACATGCATCAAGACAAAGCCGCAATATTAAAGCAATTTAAATGTTGTGTCAAAGTACACCACAAATATTTTTTCAGAATTTTATACTGCTGCAAAGCAACAACTTTGCGACATTCTAAAAATGTCAATAAATGAAAACAACAAACCTCCAGAACACACCACAATCAAACTCACTCCACCGCCGCCCGCAACACGAACCACACGGATGAGCACTGTGGGTGAATCTAAGAACACACACACAGATATGTTACTTTCTGCCAAGAAACTACTGGAAAGATATGTCGTCAAACGTAGTAACAGTAGTCACGTGATATTGTACAACTTGAATCACTTCAAGCGCCACAGGTGGCTGACTCAAAGTTTGTTAGGTTGGTACCACTCCGCACATGTTGCTGCAGGTACTTCAGTAAGGTTGGTCATCTCAGACCGTCGGCAAATACTGGGCAATTTCAGAGAGCGTCAGAGAGAATAGAGCGATTCAGTGGGCGGGAGATTTCGTGAAAAGTATTACATGTCAGCTAAAAACTTTCAGGTACACTGTGCACACTTTCATTAGGCAATTGTATAAAAATGGCTATTTGACCCGTTGCGTTTCAATAGATTCTTAGTAGTGGTTTAAATTGTGTATTATCACGTGTTTGATATTCCACTTTGCCCTTTAAATAAAGCAACCCTTCCACCAGGTTCTTTAATGCAGGCGAAGCACTTTCGCAAGAGTTGCCGGTAATTTTTGTAAACTTTACAAGAGCCGTGATACAATTTGTTTGGGTAAATTGTTCTTTCTGTTTTGTTTGATTTTTCGCATTTCCTCGATGATGGCTCAATAACTAGTGGATCTTTACTACATCAAATGTGCCATGGCAGCTACAGTATCAGTTTCAAAGGTAAAGATTTCATATTTATGATACCCAATTAATTGCGTAGTTACTTTTCCACGAATTATATTACACTTTGCTTTTTAGGGATGTTTTGTATTTAATAAAAACAAAGTTTCAAAAAGAAAAACCGGGAAGAAAACCGTGAAAGAAGAACTACTGTGTGATGATCCTTGGTATTTAGCTTACAAAGAATCTTGGAATTGGGTGGAAGAAAAATTTGAGGTATTGTATGTGAAGAATGTGATAATTGTTTATATGGTTCTTTATAAAAATGTGATGTCAATTAATTACTGATATTTCAGCAGACAGTTATATATAATTTAATAGTCAAATTCAGTTTTATCATTTGCATTAACATGTTTTTTCTGTTGCAAAACCGTGTCATTAGTTACTTGAGTTATCAATAGATATTTTTAATTTTCATTTTATATATATAGATTTTTTCTGTATAATATTTGTTTAATAGAATCACAAGAATATGTGTTGGCAACACAAATAATATTTTTACCCATGCAAATGGTAAAACTGAATCTGACTACTAAAATACATTTGACTGGCTGCTGAAATGTCAATAGTTAATTGATGTCACATTCTTATAAAGAGTATTTTCTATCGCAATTTCCAATAATATTTGTTGTTTTGGTGTATTCAGTCTCTTCACCATGAAATATTTTCAAGTGTATTAAAGGATTTGGTGTCATTTGTGGATAATTCTTATAAAGATGAAAATGTGGAACGTGAAATTTCAACAGTGCCAACTGCTGCACTATTAACAGGTAAGAAGTATTTGAGAATATTATTTGAATATAAAACTCACATGGTAGGCATTGCCCATTCCAGTTGATTAGTTACATATTCATTTTCATTGGTTTAAAGCATCTGGGTAAATTTCATCTCATCTTTTAATCTGCTGATTATTTTTCCACATGAAAATGTAAATATTAAGTACTTTAAAAACATTCAGATAATTTATTTTACTACAATACATAAAGTTAGAAGTTGAAAATCACCAACATTATTTCTGAGAACAACAAAAGAGTTTGTTATTAGCATGGTCATAGTACTAAAAAGTCAATGAAACTCAAAGCACATGTCTTTTCATTTCACTTAAAATTGCAAAGGGTCTCGAGCTTACCTAGAATAGACTGTACTTGTTTCATTTGAAGAGGTTTATTCTTTATACAGGGTTGTAGTTAAGTGTCTAAGAATATTAAGCTATATACAGTTGATGGCTAACAAATTAGGGATTTTTTAGTTTTTTATACCAAGATCTCATTTTAAACATGATATATAATTACAAACATTAATTGTTTGAGAAGAGTAAACCCATCAATGGCTTGGTTGTATCAATAGTTGAAGTGACTTAAATTACTAATAATGGTGAATGGGCAAGATACTTCAATTCAGTCTGTCCATTTTGTGAGTGAACGTGGCTGCTATTCACATTCGCATATGCCCTCATTTCGCTAAACGCAAAAGGAGGGGGGTATTTTGGTGACAGGATGGTTGTATTCCAGGGTAGATATTCCAGGGCTCTAGAAAACGTGCTTATATAATACTTTGACAATGTGATGCTGTATATTTTATGAAGAGAATGTGATATAATCAATTATGTAAATAATATTGTTTGTAGGGATATTTGTTTATAAGAGTATGTTGATTGTAGTTTTGTTCTTTATTGAGTAGAGATCTGAGTGTGGATATGTGTTCTTGTTGGACAAAATCATTAGCTTATAAACCATAAAGCTTATATTTGCCAATGTATGTTTGTACTAAAATGATTAGTTCCACATCATGTATTATTAGCCAGTTGTAGAAAATAAAGTCTAATCCAACTTGTCATCAACGTACACGTAATTATGAATCGATACAGTATTTCAAAAGAGGAGCAGGGGAGATTTATGGCTTCTGTTGGTGGAAAAAAGTTGTGTAAATACACATCTATGAAATTGTGCAAAAGTGTATATAAATACAATATTTTTTCTCAAATGTGTTGTTAGAATAAGAAAAGTAAAGTCGGGCAATCCTGTAACAGAGAGAAAGCCTCAGAACTGATGCGAATACCTATTATATAATAAGATAATGTCAATATTTTTCTGACCTTCACAAAACAACAATAACTTTCTTCTAAAAATATGTTAAAATTGATTTAGAAATCTGGTGTCAATGAAAATTATTTCATTCTTAAGGTAATGTTTATTTTTTTTTAGTGTACTTTCTTTTTAGGGTGCAAATGGGCTGAAGTTGTTGTTATAACTATTTTTCTACAACTCTATTTATGACACACATAGCCTGGAAATAAATCTGATGATTTTTGAGTATGTTGGTAGATTTTTATTATGTTTCATTCGAGTCTTTACAGAGCCGTACTACTTTGGAAATGTCAGTTTCCACTATTGAGAAAGAAAATTTTGTAATTGTTTCAGGAATAAATATGCCAGATCACAGTGCTTTATTTTCTACCCTTTGTGACTTACTTCATAAACATGTAAGCCCTTATATTGCAACACTCCATGCTCATAAATGCAAGACAATTCGTCATACTGTGGAACAAATGACATCACAATTCATGAATGCACCAACAGATGATGAAGTATGTATTCTTCTGTAGACAACTAAAACACATTTTGAAAGTTAAAATTGAAAAAAATAAAATAAATATAAGTAATTAGGGGTAAATTTTAAAACTTTACAAATCATTCATTGAAAATGGGTTTTGGAACAAAATATCTTCAAATTTCACTGAAAAGTATTTGTGAAAATGGAAACTCTTTCATTAAATTAAGTAATAGAGAATTACTCAATATGTTTTAAAGATTTTGTGTGTAATAATTTATGCTGAAGTACTACAAAACCATGTTCATATTTTGTTTTGCCACTTCTCTTCTTTATTGAGGATTTACAGTTTAAAATGAGATTATATGGTGAAGTGTTTGACGCTTACTTGGAGTACAATGGGATATACTTGTGGTTCCTGCTATTTTTTAGATGAAATTCAAATGTTTGTTATATTACTGTAACTTTTCCTCTTTTATTTCTCTTTTCAGGATGACAGTTTGTCTGATGAATCAGATGATGAGAAACCAATTAAAGTTAAAAAGTCACAATGTAATATGTTAGTTCTTGAATCATGGTATCAGGAACATCTACAGAGTATTGTCAGTAATGGTGAAAAGACAAAAAACATTGAATTGAAGGAAGAAGGTTTTAACAAAACGTCTCCTATCAGAAAACATCCGACTAATGAAATTATACAAAATGAGAAAAGGAGGAGATCTCCTCGAAAGGAATTTAGTGATGGTAACAGGTTGGTTTGATAAAAATTTTTATAAGTTGCTGAGAGTGTAAAATGCCACTAAAATGTTGTGGCATTAGTCATTAAATTCATGAGAATAACAGAGTGAAAATTAGTTGTCCGTCTCTAAATACTGTAGTTCTTCAACATCTAGTCTGAAAATATAGTACTTATCAAATAAAATGGCTTCCTGACCTGCAGGACTCAGGATCCTGATGTAGGTTGGGATTTTTATCTGGTGATTTTCATTCAGGGTTGCTCTGAAGTTGACTCAGCTTCCTTTCCAAGTGGGTACCAGGATCTTTCTTGGGGGGTAATGATAGCTAGAGCATTGTGCTCACCACACAATTTCCTTCTTTGCTGAACATGATGAATAAGAGGAGCTCTACATTCACCTCGCCCTTGGGCCAAAATGGCCTCTGTGCAATTACACTGGGGTACTTTTACCTTTTACCAAATAAAATATGAATAAGTTAAAACAATACCTTGCAAAAACATATACAGACTAGTAGATAACAAGGTTATGTAACCTAGCGTATCAAATGTATTACAAAGGAAAACATGAAATCATGGGACAGAAATAAACAATTTGCTAGATGATCGGAACAGAATAAGTACATTGCAAATGGGATAGACCAATGTTAAAAGAAAGGAAGGATCAAGATTGTCAAGTGTGTGCCCCACTGTAAATAATGTTAAAAGTAATGTTGCACCGTTAACATCCCCAAAATCTAGTCCACCAGTAAGATTGTTCTGGTAATTTGCAAGGCCACTTTCCTCGAGTTGTTCAAAAATTTTAAATCATTCTTTTCTTAGAACAATAGTGTTTTGAATGAGTGAATTGAATTTTGCCAGTAAAATTAAAGTTGGACCATGACATGCTTATGCAATAGTATAGTATTTGCATGCCCCTGCCACCACTTTTATCTACATTTTACTCATGCTTTCACTGTTGTTTCACCATACCTGTCTGCCCACCAACCAACTAACCGACCCCTACCAACAACAACAAAAACGCCACACATGCTCACTCTCACACACTCCTCCATGCTCCATTTCTTTTTGAAAGATGAATTTCTCTAAAAGAATAAAACTATCTGTTATGGTCTCTTCCTATGTTTAGTGAAAATATACTGAATTTAATTGTGTATTAAACAAGATGCTCCAAATTCGACTCTATAACTCCCACTTTTTATTGTACCTCTGATGTTATATGTATCATAGCGTTATGTCCCTGTATCTGGCTTTTTCTTCTTTAAATAGAGAATTACTATTGCGGAAATGTCGATAAAGTAATTTGCTACAGAAGTAATGGAACATATTGTAAGACCCAGATAGTGTAAGTAAGGTAAGAAATTGTTATAGTATAACAGAAGTTCCTTATCCACTATAGTAAGACAGGGGTCTTAACTGGTGAATCAAATGTACGAACCCTTCAAAATAATTGGTATGAAACTAAAAACATCTTTTTTTGGTATTGTTTTCTGCCAAAATGTCTTATTTTAGACCTCTTTTTATCTGTCCTTTTTTTGTAAAAATATTTTTGTGAAATTGACACTTTGTTGTATATACAATGTGAGTGTTAATGTTGAAAGTTACAAAAAATTATTAGTACTTGCTAAATTATTGTTGTTACAGAAAGGAGGCAGAGACTGGAGGAGAGAATGATCTTCTTGTTCAAAAATGTTTAGAGATTTTTAATGAAAGAATTGATTCTGAACTTTCAAACACATGCACTAATATGGTGAAATTAAATCAAGAAGCAGTGTTGCTTCAAAGGACTCCAGTGAAGCAAGAGTTAAGTGTTAAAAAAGCAGAAGATTCTCCAAGGCTTCGAAGAACTCCCCGGAAATTAACGCTTCAGGATTCTGAAGTTACAAAGAGCCCTAAAATATGTTCTAATGAAAATTTGTCAGACGCAGGGAAACAGCAGATCAAGAATTCTCATGCCGTATCTAATGGTTTCACCGAGTGCAATGGAGATAATTTGTCAGTTATGGGTACTCCTAAAGATCGGAGAGTGAGAGAATTACAAAACCGTGAACTTCGAAGGTCGCCTAGATCTCCAAAACGAATTGTGAGATTAGTTGAAGAATCAAGTGAAGATTCCGACTCCTCTATATCTTCCAAAAAAAGCAAAATGACTCCTAGGAAAAAAAATTTTTCTAAGACGACAAAAATTCAAAGACATACTAATGACAAGGAATCCCGACAATGTCCTCAAAGTCCTAAAGTAATTTTAAAAAGAATTGATGATAATTATCAAATTATTAATTCTATCAATATCGATAGAGTTACGAAGTCGGGAACTGAAATAACAACTCCAAGGAAAGTTGCAAAATTGATAGAAGAGTTGCGCGATAAAAAAAGCCCTTCTGCTGAGCATTGGATTTGCGAAGTAGATTTAGATGCTTTGGCAGCAAAAAATAAAATTCCAAAGCTTATTTTGAGACAGTTGCATGAATTGAAATTAAAATTGTCACCACAAAGATCTCCAGTGAAGGGAAGTCCATTACTAGAAGTTAAGAAAGAAATTCAGTGTACTCCTCAAAAATTGTCTAATCAAACTCCAGTTAAAAAAAGCAAAGATACAGAGATGGAACAAAATAAGAAGAAAGTCACTACTATAGAAAATTCCTTTTTGTCGGCAAGTTTCCCTCAGTACAGAGATAACAGTCAAAGGAAAAAACTTATTGTTGTTATACCAGAATTTGAAAAATTTCCTAGTAAAGTTTTACAAGATTTTATCCTTATTCTCAGGTATGTGTGCAAATAACTTTATTGAAATTAGGTATATTCAAGGATTATAAAATAGCAAACAGAATACATGCATCTCTTTTACCAACCTAACATATATATTAATATCATTATTGTTATCAGTAATTAATGTTTACACAACTCAGTAATGGAATTGTTTACTGACCCCTCACTTGTGACTCACTTCAATCATTTTATATTATTTTCTCATGTACATGTTTTTACTAATACTTAGTAAAAAACTCAGTTTTCAAAAACATCTGTCAGTGAACAACATTTGCATCTAATCTGCAATTTTAAAAAATTTTATGCATTGGTAAGTATTCAAAGCAGAAAAGACTTTAGAATATTGTTAATAGACAGTAAATTCTGTTGAAAATTTATCAGGCATATAAATTCAGAGTATACAAGTGGAAATGTTGGCAATATCATGTGGAACTAAAGTCAAATTTTCTTATGAAATGGGTCTTAGAAGAGGTCAGGACATTAACATTCTTGTGTGCTGTGTTTCTAGAGGTATGGTAAAGAGAGCTTTGCAAGAGATGAGTGAAATATTCATAATATATAAATTGTATTATAATTTTATGAAACCTGAACAAATATTACGAGCAAAGTCTGTGCTGTTTTGTAACAGCACCACTAGTTGTTTTTTTTCTTTTTGGTTTTACTGTGAAATTTATAATGTTTTTCACTCCACCCTGTTTAGAGACAAATTCTAAACCTATATTTTATCTTCTAGGAGCAGTATTCCAACTCTTCCTATTGTATTAATTATGGGAATAGCTACATCTGTAGCTGCAGTCCATCATAGTTTGCCATACAGAATGTCTGCTTGCCTGAGCATTAAACCTTTCCAGTCACCCCCCTCTGTTCAACTACTGAATTCAGTTCTGGAACAGGTAAGTGAAAACAGCGAGGGGAAAAGGGCATCCCTTCTTAATTCTCTAAGGGGAAATAATATAAATTTCATACAATTTATAAGATGTCATCAACACAAAAGATGAAACATGTAGAATAGTTTTGATTATGCTGTGCTATGTTTTAATGCAATCTTCAACACTTAATTTCTGTATGCATAACTCAAAAACAGTGCATCTTATGCTTTTATTATGCTATGCTATATGTAAATGCAATCTTCAACACTTTTTCCAATATGCATAACTTGAAAACGGTATCTTATGTCTTCAACACTTGATTCTCAGATCCCAAGCAGAGATTCAGGTTATTTGTCTTCATTTGCAATCTGACCGCCTATTATTGTATTACTTGTTTGGAGGTTTATGTCTAGTACATGCCTCCACTTCATGGAAAGATTGTCTTAAATATGCAGACTCTCAAAATCTCTAAAATTCATTTCAGCACTGTGAAAAGTAATGATTTTAGTTTTTGTCTTGGGAAACAATCTTTTACTTAATCATTTGTAGATGTTTCATTAGATATAATATTGTTTTTTAATGTATAAAACATTAATTTTTATTCAAGATTTGACATACTCTGCCCATGGATGTGATCTTGACATCAACAAGATACTGAAGCATCATGGTAGCAAAATGACAACACAGACATGAGCTCTATTTACAAATCTATTTATTTACAAATATACACAATTTATAGCTCTGGGGTTACCTTTGCAATATACCTCTGTGACTCCCGTGCACACTGCTCCCCTTCTCCAGGCTAGTGCATCCTCCACCCAAATGCTTTACCGCGCTGGTGCTGTGACACCTAGTGCTACGCACTCGCAGTGTCACAAGGAATACACTTCCGCCACCGGGGCAGCAGTTCCGTCCACACGTGAGGCAATCTCAAAACGAACTCCTCCCTGCTTCCCGCACCAGCTAACTTCTTCGTGGTCATGTGTTCCCCCACCCCCTAGCCTCACTGAAAGGTGCGGGTGGCTTTTGGGACATATGACCAGGCTCCGGGAGGTCAGTCTCCACTGCCCTGCTCGTCCTGCATCACGGGAGGGCGGGGGTAATAGCTCCCTTTTCAGTTGGCTCACAGCTACTCAAAGCCTTTATGTAACTGCTTTTATTCGTTCCCACATGGCATACAACCTCCGACACCATCTATGGAAGTTCGGAAGTCTGGCCGCCATGTGGTGACGTTTCAATAGTTTGCCTTGGAGCTGTACCATGTTCTTGTGTTTCACTAATTATCCGTGCTCAATTTTGTGAATTTTCCTTTGAGCTTCTCCAATTCTTATCGTTTAATTTATCAAGCACTTTTGATTTCCAATTCCAAGAAAATTGTAACACTTTTATTATGGTTGTGCTAATTGATTAAATAATAATTGATATATTTAGTAGAATTACCTTTTAGATCAAATTACAAATTCTGAACTTTCAAACCTTTTTGCATTATACGTAATTTTCTTATAATGCTAGACCAGTGATGAGTTCAGCAATGAGGATAACAATGTTGGATGAAACATTAGCGTAGCATTATAAAACTAGAGGTGTACAGGATGGCACAGAATTTCTCATTTTTCTGTTTTGTTTTCTAATTACATTGTTTTGAAATTTTTTCAACTTTTTGATTTCCTAATAGTAGAACCGAAATATTACTTTAAGAATATTAAAGGAGTGTAAGGCCTCGTCCTAAATAGAAATTTTCATTGAAAAATTTGAAGCCGTTTTTAAGAAAATGGTGATTAAGCATTACTGTAAATGCGAAATTTGAAACTCTTTTTCACAGAAATAGTTTGAGTTTTTAAAAAAATTCTTTTGAAGTCTTTGGAAGCACTTCTACTCACAGATGCAATAATCTATACAAATCAATGGAAACCATATTAACATCGTGAGAGTTAATTAAAAAAAATACTCTTGTGTAAGTTTTTAAAAAACAAAGGAATGCAGCAAAATGAACTTTACATCATCTTAAACAGTGCTACTACCACTATCCATTGGAAAAATGTGATGAAAATATTTGGAGCCATTTTTGAGAAAATAGCATTTAAGCGTTTCTGAAAATGCGGAATTTTGAGCTCCTCTTAACAGAACTTAAGTTTTTGAGAAACTTTGTATGAAATTATTTAGCACATGTACTCATAAATACAATAATATGAAGAAATCACCTCTAATGTAAATATTACTGACATGAGAAACATGTAAAAACAATTACATTTTTGTAATTTTTGAAAAAACAAAAAATAGAGCTATATGGCATTTATGTCATTAAATAGGGTGCATTTGGTACTACCTGTACCAAAAATATGAACAAAAAATTTGGAGCCGTTTTTGAGAAAATCTTGCTTTCGTTATTTTTTAAAATTGCAACTATTTCACACAATATTGCATGAAAACTACTAATTATTTTAAAAAATGTACATTACCTTAATGAATGAACTATTTATGGACAACAAATTTCATTTGAAGGAAAAATCTCTATCTTCAATTTTATATAGTTGTATGAAGATGCAGAAAAAAATTCAAACTTTTGCAATTTTTGAAAATTTAGATTTAACAGTGAAAATCAGACCTACACCACCTTTATAAGTGTATTTTACACTATTCTTACAAGAAATTTCAAGACAAAATTGGGAGCCATTTTTGGAGAAAATTTTGAAAATGTGCTGGGGGCTTCATATAAAGTATCCCCAAATTCTAAAGAATGTTTTTCAAAATTTCAAAGCTTCAACTAGAGCCAGATGGACAGTGGTTTCTTCAATTTGGAAAAAAATGTATGTGTGGTTTAGGTGCTGGGAGTGTTCACAGACAGACAGACGTTTTGAAAAAAAACACTTTTGCGGCATCAGGGGACCCCCAAAACATGTATTTTCATTAAAATCTAGAAATCGATTTTCTACAGCATTAGATAACTTTCTCTATACTATGTATATTACTCCATATATACGTATGTATACAAGAAAGTGAAACTAAAGTTTTGGAAGATGAGAACTTAGAATTTGATCTACAAAGTAATAAATATATTAAATATTAAAGTAAGACATATTTTGCTTCTCAAAGATGTTTGTAAGTTTGACTCAGTTGTGTAAGCTCATCCAAGCTGTGATATTTGAATTTATTACATTGGCAAATTTCTAAAATATGTATCACAACAATCTTAGTTCTGCTGAGATCCTTGAGCTCTTCCAAAATTTGATTTGAACCACATTTGTTAAAAATTGATGACAATAATTCTTTACAGCAGGCAATAAAATAAGAGGGGGAGAATAGAGCTGTGACATTAAAATCTGGGAGGCACTTCAGGTTGCAATCTTTCTCAGTTGAGGACAGGTTGCATGTCTAAGGAAGAGTATTTTTTTATCAACTCCATTGAAAATCAGTCCTGAGGATGTCTACAACTCCACTCACTTTAGCTATTAAGGGTTTGTTAGTTAAAATGTGAATACAATTCAAAAACAATGAGAAGAAACAAAAGAAGGTAGCAAGGTGTTTTCAAAAATATTTTGTGTATTTCCAAATTTCATCACAATTATACAAAAACTGTTTGATGGTTAATATATTTCAGATACTGCATGATCTTTAATTAAGTAGTTACAGAGATATGTGTTTTATATCTTTTGTCCTTTATTTTACTTTACAGATTCTTTTCTCCTCAGAATTCCCTTTTCGTCTAGGTAATAAGACATTTTGTTTTTTAATGGATGCATTTTTGTATTATGATTTATCTGTTAAAGGATTTGTTCAAGCAATTAAGGTGAGTCTTGAATGGTATTTATTTATTGTCATTGAACACGATTAATTGAATTTTCTCTGAAAATTAAGATCACCTTTTATGTTTGTGTTCAGTTTTGTATGATGGAGCATTTTTGTGGGCAAAATTGGAAAGAATTATGTTGTAAACAAGACTCGTTAAGTGAAAAAAAGATAAATTCCAAAGATCTTTCGTCCTTGAGAAGTTTACCTTCTATGTTGCATTACATGGATAATTTGGAAGATGAAGATAAACAAAAATTGATGAACGATGATCAGCATTTACGTGTAAGTTACTCTCAGAATATTTCACAAAAGCCATAATAATATGTTCATCATTTTGAACGTCATAGACATTTCTAGTACATAAGGTTTTACATATCTGAAATAAGCTAGATGTAATGTAATGTTTTGAACCATGTGTGAGAGTTTCTTGATATCTTAATGGAGGATGTGGATTTATGTTGCAGAAAACTGTCCTGAAGCTTTTGAAACACCTTATGAGAAAAGTCCATCTGTTTCACATTGGTTTGAAGTGCCTTAATATTTTGGTTGCAGATCTCCCGAAAAAACCTCTAGGAACTCATGTAAGGAAAGATATAAAGTAGAATTATGTGTTGTATATATGTGTTTATGTATATTTTTAACATATAATTTATCAAGATAATATAAATTTGTTAAATTATTACTGTAAATGAATGTAGAAAAAAAATGTAATTAACATACTATAATTTTAAATAATTTCTAGACTGACATTGCTTGATACTTTCTGTAAGTCTATAAGCAATAAAATTATTATTATTATTTACATATTTTTATTTTGTTAAACATAAGAAGAAAAATACAAAAATAATTTTAATTATTGGTGAATGATTGTGTTCAAATGTAAATAGCATCAACCTTTTTCTTGGGAATATACTTTACATTAGGGAACTTTTTCAGGTTCGTGAACTGTATGGTATGGCTGCTTCATCTCCAATCACAAGAACTGCAGAATACAAAGAATGTTTTCAAATTCTTAAATTCCTTTCTAGAGATGAACTTGTAATGAAACTGAATAAAATTATTTCTATTCTGGATGTAAATAAAGAGGAGCCACAAGTTAGCTCATTGGTAGAAATATTTCGTGATTATCAGAAGAAGATACAGGAGGCAGGAATGGAAGCTGTTCGTTCACAAAATTCTCCAACCAAGATGCTGATTTCGGAGGGTAAAATGAGCAGACATGCATTCAAAGAAGTGAGTGTTAAACCGATCTAGTAAAACAGGAGATTAAAAAATCTGGGGATTTCGGGTTTAGCCTCAGAAAAATTAAACCATTGCTTCACTTGTGAAAATAAATTTAAATTATATGGAAATTATACGTATGGTATTCAACTTAGGAATTATAGAAATAAAATTATCATTTTGAATTTTACTGATGAATATTGTTTGTGGTATATTAATGGCTCTGGTTTAGGGGTGAGTAAATCTGCCTGCAATGTGTAGCAGTGATCCAAAATTCTTTCCAGGTTGAATAAAGCTGACCGGATGACTTTTTAATGTCAACAAATACCTTAGTTCTGAGTCAGTAACCAAAGAGTGCTAGTGTTCTCAACATATAGTTTTGAAAGGAAAAGAAAAAATCTTTTGATAAAGTACCACGTTTTATTTAGAGTTGTTTAATATTTTATCTTTGTAATGATTGTGATTAATTTCACAGTGTTTAAAATTTGTTGTTATAAATAACAACAAATTTGATGATAAAAACTTGTAATGGAAACAGCACTTCACCCACAGAGATTTTCTTAGTTTGGCTTCAAATTGACAAGAATGTTTTGAGTTCGATAAGAATACTTCATACCCTTTCTCCACAATCTCACAATTTTAAATCCAAAAATGTAACATTGAAACCAGACGTGCTGTCAGAGGAAATTAGTTACAGTTACAAACATTGTTTATTATATGTATTTTCAAAATTGCTGAAATTCTTATCTAGACAAATTGTTGTAAATTATAAACGTTGCTATGTGCCAGGTATAGAAATATCTCTATAGTAAATCTTACTTCCATATCATAAATTGAAAGGTAATTTTACAGTTACAGTACATGTAACATTTTTTCTGTATACTTGACTGGTTCTGATTTTAATATTCAACAAATGTCTTTACATCAACATATATTTGTGGGATCAACATTCTATCTAATACAACATATACTATTTCTATGTATTTGGAATCTATTCGATGAAAATATCGGTCTTGGAAATAATCTGAAATGTCATTGTTTCAACTAATACATTAATCCTCATTTCCCTCTAGAAATTATTCCAGCTGTCAAAAAAGGACCAACCACAATCTCCATTTGAAAAGATGCGTGAAGAATTTGTGGATTACTTGTCTTCCAAAGTGTTCCCAGAGATGTTAAAGCCTCCTGGCTCTTACCCATTGATGGAAATTATTATGTTTGATAACACAGCAAGTGTGAAAACACATATTGTTGGTGCACCACGTGCTGCTATTCATACTGCACTAAACGATCCGCAATTTTACCTTGAGGTGAGTGCTTCACAAAGAGTACTTTTGAAATCAATTTAATCTTTTTCATGGGCTTTTAAACAATTAATTTTCATGGGGTTTTAAATAATCTGTCATACTTAGAATTATTGTACACAAGTGTAAATTTTCTCATTTGATGATTTACGCAAGAGGGATCCTAAGCAGGGCTGGATTAATACTTAAGCATCCAGAAAGTGCTCACTAGATAAAGGCTCACAATTATGTTGTAAGTGAAATTTAAATGTTTATAAAAATAATGTTAATGTTAAATTTTACGTTCTTGCACTTCCTTCATAAGAAGTGCGTATACCAAACCCCGTTGTAAAAGACGCCATCATAAGAGAATCCCGCTTATAGGGGACAAAATTCACGGTCCCGAGATCAGTTGTATATAAAAAATCCATTTATTTCCCGCATTTAAGAGATCCCGTTATATAAGATTCCGGCCTATTGTGGACAAGATTGTATTCCCTGCCATGCATTTCTTCTCGTTTGTAAGAGACAAAGCATTGAATTTTCCCCCAGTTAGGAATTTCGTCAGCGTGGTACGGGTTGGGGTACACCATAGACATATAGTCTATGTGTCTATATGTGTCTGACATATATACTATATGTCTATGGGGTACACGCGTAAAATAGACGAGCAGTTTCGCAACACCAGTTCCACGGGGAGGGGTCTTTAAGGAAAGCTCATTCTGCGAGCTTCGTGTCAAGGAAGACCCTATAATGCCTTAGTGTTTCCAATTTTTCTGCCAGTGTTTACAGAATTTTATTGTATTTCGGTGCTTTTTACACGCTCCGTTTTTTATTTTGTTTTTGCCTTTACGGATCTGCGAGTGTTGGCATCGAAGCGAAAGTTTTGTCGTTAGCCGAGAAGTTGGACATAAACAAGTTGGCAAGTCTAAAGGGCAATCGCGGAGAGTTATGGTGGAAACACTGAAGATACCAATTTCGTCTCGGAAATATTACTATGAAATCCTCAATGCCGTCGGGAAAATGGGTACAAAATAGTAGTTTTTTGTATTCCATCATGATAAATGACCGTTTTGTTGCAAGAAATCGTTCATAAAAGGCGTAGATGATGGCGTATTAGCATTTTACGGCACTAATGATTACACATTCAGCCAATCGCGGGGAGTTGGCGGTAAACGGAACAGCTAACCACTAATTTCTCGCACAGATGTCAAATGTACCCTGCAAAATACTCGAGACATGCGGTTATAAAAAAATAAAAAATTATAATGTTGCTTTATTGCATTCGTATAAATTTGACGACTTGCTCCTAATGTCTCTCGTTTTCAAAATCTGTACTCGTGCTGGAGGTTTTGCTGTGCAGCAAATTTTCGGCAGAAAAACTCTTTTTGCTGGGCCCTGGTAACGAAAAGTGAAAAAGTAAATCCTGTTCCTAAGGATAGTAAATAACTTCTTCTAATAAGTGGTGTAGCCAGAATCAGGTTTTTGTGGGTTCTTGATACCGAAACATCGATTGACAGCAAAACGTGTCTCTGTCCGCCTGTGGTCAATGCTAGCGCCCAAACTGTTCAGCTGAATTTCTCCAAAATTGATATTCCCTGATCAATGTGAACGAACTTGAGGCTTTGGGAGTTTCAAACTCATATTTTAATATTTGAGGATACTTTACATGAAGCCTCACCATTTTTTTTAATTTTCTCCAAAGTGGCTCCAAATATTTTGATTAAGCTTTGCTCTCGGATAGTGTAAAGGCCTCTTAAGAGAATGGTCCAGGTTTCATGTTTGTTAAAGTCTCCGATTTTTCAAAAATTGCCAAAGAGCAATTTTTTGGGGTCATCTCACTAACAACAGTATTGAAGATAGAAATACTTTTTCCTTAATGAAATCTGTTCTTTAAAGATGGTTGTTGAACTAAGGTCATGTTCAATTTTTCGAAAATATGAATAGTTTTCATGAAATTCTGCATGAAATATAGGCAATTTTTAATTTTTTTGAACAATTTTTGTCTCAAAAACCGCTCCAATTGTTTTCTTTAAATTTTTGCCATGGATAAAAGAAGGAACACTTTAAAGAGTGGTGGATCTCATTTTCATTGGATTATCTGAATTTTCGAAAATTGCAAATTTATAATTAATATAAGAAAGTGTCGATGGTGTTGCCCACTACTTTAAGATTGCAGTTCATTTTCGTAATTATCTTCAGTAAATCAATATTTCAGTATTATAAAAGGTCCCACAAATTAATCGCGGTTCGCGAGTGCGAATCTGCGTTTTGAACAGATAGAAGAATAGAGACCATCAACAAGTGCGGGACAGATAGTTATTCATGTGATACAGAAGGGAATGTTATCTTATGTGGCATCACATAATGATGTATCACAAATGACTAAGAACAACGTAAATTCAATGCGGAAAACGTTCAGAGGATGTCGCAGCGTGGAAGGATCAAAAAAAAAGAAACATTGGTACGTGTGAAAATAATGAGGGTAGGGGCACAAACCATAATTATGAGGATTGTGAGGAACAAGAAAATGATAGTTCAGGAATAAGTCTTAACATTCTCATCAACAAGGCAATTTTCTAGTCGAAGACAATTTGCAATTCCCCTTCAAAATTAGGAGATTGTCTTGTATTCAGGGTCGCCTTATATTTGGGTAAATACAGTATCCAGATTAAGAGTCTTTTAACTGATACCTTAGCAAATTATTAATTTATTATTTTAAAAGTTAGTTCTTGTAGAATTTGTTTGTGTCGATATTGAATAATGATAAGAAAATGTGCTTACGTGGTAAAGTTTTTGTTTAACTTCAGTGAATTGATATTTCTCCTCTTTCAGTGTCAATGTTGCAAACAGACTGAGAAGGACAGCATTTTAGCGTCTATGCCAGACTTGTGCATCGCATACAAACTTTATCAAGAATGTGGACGGTTGATCAATCTGTATGACTGGTTGCAAGCATTCTCTGCAATAGTTGACCCTCAAGAAGAAGAAGAAGACGAAGATAAGCAACAAGAGGTCAAACCTCAAATTCAGTATCCTTTATTAAATGTTTTCTGAAGGAAGAGATACAATTGGGTTAAGATTTTTTTTATAAATTGAATTAAGAAAGGTCATTGTCATTGATCCTAATCACCTGAAAGTGAGCAAGATATTTTATTAAAAATATTACCTGACTCTGTGCCACCTCTCTAGAGTGAAAAAAGTAATATTTGAGCTATGAACAATAAATCAACAAAATGAAGCCCTTGATGTTTCCGCATTTCATGTAAACATTTCTCTGCAACTCACTTTTGAGATAAGCAGTTTCCACACAAATGTATTTAATTGTGACTGATGTTCAAAAAATTTTATTCATATCCCTTGATAAGTGGTCTGTTATATTATCAAAGTCAGGAGGATGCCCTATCCCTAGGATGCTAAAGCACCCAGCAGTAAAATTTGTTTCGTTGATGCAAAGAAAAGCAGAGTTGAATTCATTTCGCTGTCACCCACCCCTTCTGGGGGCAGAGTGAACATGTGAGATACTAATATTTCTTGAAATCCTAATCAGGTAGACAGTCATTCTTTTTATAATTCCAGTCCTTTACCAGTTCTTCAGCACTTGGATCAAAGACTGTCCAAACAATTCTTTAGTGCACGGGAAGGTGGAGTTTGCCCTCCTACTTAAAATTGATTTTTTAGAACTGTATGTGTGCAGTGTCCACTTCTTTTCTTGTTGGGTTTTATAAAAATTGAACAAGAAATATGCCTGTATTTTTTTCATATTTTTATCTGATAGAGTTCATATTGAAATATTCATTTTTTTTTAGATAATTACAATTTTTTAAATGAAATATTTATTTTTTCAAAAATATATTTACAGAGGAATAAAATGTACATTTCAAAGTATTAAATGAAACAAACCAAAAATTTTTAATTTAAGTTCATTTGTAGGAATAATTGATCATATTTTGCGAAGAATGGGGGAAATTCAAAAATTTAATATAGGTATAACCACACAAATAATCAATTTTCAGGCTGATAAGTAAAACACATGTCTCTTTTTTTGATGTCCAGATTTAAAACACCAGGTGGTAACAAAGAACCCAGATAATAAGACCTTTCTCTTTGTCAGACATTTACTATATACTACTATTTATAAAATCAAAATTATTTTTTAATGTAACAATATTAATTACATGTCCGAATACCTTTAGGCTCAAAATGTACAGGTATATGAACTAAATGCTTGGGTGAATTTTTAACAATATAGGAGATTTAGTTTCAACTTCATGTCAATTATTTTGCTTCTGGAAATGAAAGTTTTTAGATTTCTTGCAGTGAATAGCTCAGGTTTTCTCTGTGAAATGTGACCGCATGTATTTATATGTGTGCATGCATATGTACATATTTACGATGTTTCCTTAACAAGACTAGAGCGCGTTTCACCAGGGCAGTAGCTGAGCTTCAATTCATGGGTTTCCTGAAAACGTCTTCACGGAAAATTGATCATGTTACAAAATTGTATTTTGATGGGGGCTTTTAAATATTTAGCCCCATTGTTGCTAAGTCTCCAGCTTCTTAAAAAATTATTATCAAATGGAAAATTTCAATAACGTTGTGTATATTTTTTAAAGTCCAATTTGATTTATTTTTTATAATTAAATACATTAGCATTTTAGATATACTGTATCGTAAGTGTGTGACTATTTTTGATAAATATTGTACTTTGAAGAGAACAAGAGAATTGAAAAACTGTCAAAGAAAGACCATTTTTTAAGTTTATATATCACAGTAATAAAAGACCATATTGTATCTTTTAAATACATGTTGCATTAATTTTATTTTATTTCAAATAACTCCATTTTCCTACTTTTATTGCTATTTGAACAGCTTTATAAATTACTCCCAAAGTAAGAAACTGTAGTAGAATACTAATGTTACATTTGCCACATTGTTAAATTTATATTTTGCACCTCTCATTATTATACCACCGTACATAAGGAACAGAATTTGTTGAGTATTTATTAGACAGTGAAATAGCTTTATGTACTGGAAATGCATTTTTCTTTGAGCTAAAAATTTGTAAATGTTCCATTTGTTGTTTTTGGACAGCAGGACCACACCGATAAATTATCAAGGTTTCGTCATCAACGAGTGTTATGTACAGGTAAAGGCCAGAATCTGTAAAACATTAAGACATACAAATTATATTTATGTTACCATTAAAAAGAAGAAGAAGAAGAAGAAATACAATTTAAGGTATCACTAGCACATGCTGAAGCATTGCTAGCTCTGTTGTTTCTAAGTATATGACCTTAATGGTTATTTCAATTGTTATGACACCACAACCTTACACTATTATCAGTATTAAATATATAACAGAAATATTGAATTAAGTGATGATATTTAATCAACAGGTATATATTGAATAATTTTATTTTTAATAAATTATTGTTTTGTACTTTGTTAGTTATCTCATTACAATACAGGTTCTTGATCAATCACAGAGAAGTTTACAAACCAAGGATTGACACTTAAATAATCATTGAGAATTATTGTAATAAATGTTTCTTTTGATTGTGTACATCAAAATTGTATTTAATATTATATTATGCTTGTCAGTTTTAATTTTATTATTATTATTATTATTATTATTATTATTTCCGTATCAGCCATTTCTGACCCTGTCACACCTTATCTTCCAAGACCCAATCATATTCTATCCCCCAGAGAGATTAACAGTGTCATTATAGTGTTCTGCTTTATGGCTGTGCCCCTTGGTAAGACTAGCGCAATGGTAAACCTAATTGTATCGCAATATCACAGTCTTGTATTAATACCCTGAGGGGTGATTTCGGATCTTGGGGAGGATATCTGCAGTATCATTATGCAGCAGGTTGCTGCTGTCAAATGACAGCATTATGCAATGAAAGTAGAAAAAACTAATAACCAGTCTTAGCACATTAGGCACCAAAATTTAATTCATTTACAGGTAATACATTAATATAAACTCGACAATCCAAAACTCCAATCCATACATCCATGGTGATAACTCCTGAAACATTTGAGCAAAAGTAGTTTGGAAACTTTGAAAATTTGCAAAATTGTTCTAATCTCAATTTTTTTTAACTATGTCCTTTTTATAGAACTTTTGAATATTCACGGAATGCAAGGAAAATGCGGCCTTACAACATTTCTTGAAGAGTCTTTTGCTCTCTCCAAAGAAAAGAAAATTGAAGGTATTTTGAGAAAAGTTCGAAAATATTTTTGAAGCTTCTTACAAAGTACCCCAAAAAATCTCAATATCCGTCTCAAATGCATGGAACGCGACATCAGTGAGATTGATTGGGGAATATCATGGTTTGGAAAATCCTGCTTACAGTTTACCCGCTAGCGTTGTCCACACAGTCGTTTGGCCGCTAATCAATTTTACGGTTTCAAGGACCCTCCAAACTAGATTCCGACTTGTTACAAGGAAAGAGCAAAAAACCGTTTTCCGGTATCACGAGAAAATTCCATGTTAATTTATAAAAATGTGTATTACTGTTCAAATTTCGAAATCCATTTTCCCAACATTGTGTGGAGGATGAGTAAGCTTCCCAGCGGAACTTCTGCAGAGTAGTCGAAACAACCTTGACAGTGTGTGGGTGGGCATTATCATGCAACAGAATGCTGCCATGCCAACATTCTTGCGCGCTTCAATTTTCGCTAAGTTTCTATAGTGTTCATCACACATTACAACAGACATTCTGGCATGAATTTCACCTCCTGACACTTTTTGCGCAGTCCAAATAACGCTCTGCACCCCCATCCTCTTTTCGACCATTAGAATCCGGAGTGCCTCAAGGAAGTGAGCTGGGCCCGATCTTGTACTTACTATTTACCGTTGATCTACCACAACATGACGGCATCACAACCGCAACCTATGCAGACGACACAGCAGTACTGTTTACCAACAAGGATCCTGTTGAAGCATCCAACATTCTAGAAGATAATCTGAATGAAATTTCCGAGTGTTTTAAGAAATGGAGAAATAAACCAAATGAAACCAAATCTTCTTACATAACCTTCACCCTAAGGGAAAATTCCCCCCCCGTAAAAATGAACGACAAACAATTACCACAAACTGAAGTAGTAAAATATCTTGGTCTGCACCTCGAACGAAGACTAATTTGGAGAACCCACATCTTAAAAAAACGAAAGGAGATGGACCTAAAACTAAAAAAACTCTTGATCGGCAGAAAATCGCCTCTCTCTGTAATAAATTACTTGTTTACAAGGCAATAGTAAAACCAGTTTGGACCTACGGTATACAACTCTGGAGAACAGCTAGGCATTCGAATGTTGAAAGTTCTGCAAAGATTTCAGTCGAAAGTCCTACGATACACAACAAATGCACCATGATATGTACCTAACAATACATTACATTCTGATTTGCAAATTCCAACTATACATCAGAACATTACAGAATTTAGTAAAAAATACTTGAAAACCACCCAAATTACCTTGCAGTGAACATCCCAGACAACAGTGAAGACCTCAGAAAATTGAAACACCAACCCCTAGATCTCAGACATAGATGTAAATAAAATAGTAACAAAAATGACAATGTAATTGTAATGGTCATTTAAAAATGTAATAGCTGGATTAAGTTTTTTAAAAAAAATCGATTTTTATCTGAGAAGTGCAGTCAAAAGACAACTCTTCACTCGTTATTTTTTATTTCTAAATAATTCACCGAATGTTCATGTAAAGAACGAATTGTGAATAAACAGTTGTTTAAAAAACCCCTGGCGCACTATTCTGTACAGTCGAACCGACCACGATCGGTATCGGTATGCCTGGTTACCGACAACTGTCGATAGCTATTCTGTACATTCCTGAGGCTGTTCCTCTTTTTCGGCCTCCACCGTGATGTCGCACGCGCACCGACTCTGCGACCTCACTTCCAACCCGTCTAACGGAAACGGGAGTGCTTTTGCCTATCACGCACGTGTACTTTACCAGGGGGAATTCACCCCGGGGTGGCCACCTACGGTATTATCCGCACACGTTTTCTTGAGCCCTCGCTTCGCTCTTGAGAGGAGTGGGTGATTTGATTTGATTTTTTCGTGTTTCCGGGCGCGTCAGCTGCTTTGGTCATTAGTCCCGTTAGTGTAATGCATGTTTGTTTCTCGGGAGATGGTGGTGGTCTTCCCCAACTCGATGGCGAGATCCGTCGCCGACCTACCGTTGGCTAGTGGGGTTTCCCCCTAACCAGGATTCTCCCACTAGCGGGCACCGCCCAAGCCGGGACAAGCTTCCGACCGATCTCTCGGAATATGTGGTAGTGTAATGCATGTTAGTGTAAGTGTGTGTGTGTAAGGGGAGAGGATAGGAAGAGGAAGGACAGATCGCGCGCGGTCCGTGGCCCGTTTATTAGGGTACTGCTCCGGCATTCGCCTGGTGTTGAACGGTGAAACCATGGAAAACTACCGATCAGAGCAGCCGGCTGTTAGAATTCTCGTCCAGACAGCGACTGTATTCGACCTAGCTGAAAAGCTAGTGTCAAAAATCGCCGCCATCAGGACTCGAATCTCCCGGTCAGAGGCGCTGCAGTGACATCAGTTGATGCACTGAGCTACCGCTCCCGGTGAGAGGAGTGGGGAGTTTGGTTATTTTGAGAAGGAATTTAATAGCAAATGGTAGTTCGTGTATCGATGCAAAATAGTTGTTATTCCATGGGAACGAACATTTCTGGTTATCAGATTTTGTCCACAATGCTCGTTGCTATCATTTATTCTTGATTCAACCAATGCTGACAAAGGAGTCGGGGTAGGTATTCCGGGGCTCAAGAAAACGTGCACGTTTAAGCGACTCTGACAACTCGTCAGAGATGTTGCCATGCATTGCTGCGCACGTGGCACCACCTACCTGAGAGATAAACTAAATCGCAAAACGTTAACACTAACCGACAGGCGACGACACGTCTTGATATCATGTTCATAACCTTCGATACAACCGAACCTTATCGCCTCCCAAACTGCGTTGAAAACTTGGTGCGTCAGCTACGGGTGGCATCGTTCTCTATTGAGCCTATATCCGGTGCAGCCACAACTTTGTCGAGAAGTAATAATTAACCACTGTTCACTTTTTATGCCTTGAAAAGTTCATGAAAACATACAAAAATGCACGAGCTCTTTAACACTATTCCAAGTTGGCGCAATGTAGCACTCACGAAACTCTCGGCTTTGGACCAATGCACTCGGCTCTCGGAAGTCACACACCAACTGCCCTGGCACGCAGCGGCAAAAGCACATTTCATTCGCACGGATACTGCTGACGACGGCAATCTGTGCGCTTATCGAGCGACTTCGTGAGTCAGATATACGGCAACGCCGAACTCTGGCTGTGAGAAAATAAACAAATCATCGCAAGCGGATTGTTTCAGAGCAGGTCACGTGGCGAGAGAACTCAGAGACGCTTGTACGCTGGCGGTACTAAAGGCGCAAGCCTCTATCCGCACGTCCCGCAGAAGTACAAGTACGCCCCCGGGCTGGTATCTGGGTCCCGTCAGAATTGACCCTCACGACAACCTCCCCATACAATGCCTGGGGCGGGTCGCCCTGCCAGCTCAGAGCTCCTAGCTATCCACGCTATTATCGGAGTCCAAACAATGCGCGGGGAACAAGCCCCTCCTCTTTGCCCAGAGAATCGAGCCACTGCCACGAGGTAGCCAAGAGCCCAAGAGGGGACCACCCCAACTAAGGTTCGAGTGGCTCAGAGACCCCTTCTAGCCTCCTCACTGGCTACACCTTTAGGCTAATGACGTGAGTATCGCCAGAACCTGGGAAACGACGGGTGGTATCAAGTTCCCACCGGATTTCTCTCTGTGAATTCCATATCATTCCGAAGAATCTCCACCCACTCCTGCCCAAAGGCGAGACCCAGCAACCAGTAGCTGAGCATCGCCTACTCACTGCCTCCACGGCAGTGGTCAACGTTCATGCTGCTCCTTCCTGATTCCCAACAAATGCCATTTTTAAACACACATCTTTCAGTAGGGAATGGAATTTATTGCAATAAAAAAGCAAAATATGTAATGTGTGTGTATGTATGTGTGTATATATATATATATATATATATATATATATATATATATACACACACACACACACACATACCGTATATACTCTCCGGGCGACACCACATGGCCCATTTCATCCCCTGGCGGAGGCGAAACCAACGTTCTCGTCTGAGCCAGACAGCGGCAAAATCAAGTTTTTTTAAATAAGGGCGCGCGAAATTCATAATCTAGCTTTATAATTAATTGATAAAGCCATGGAGCATCCAACTAAGCGGTAAATTAATATGTCTATAGCCGAAAAATGCGTTAACAATAATATGAAATAATTTATTGTAAAACGTTTCGCTGTACTCAATTGTGAAACGTCCTCTTCGATTTAATATATCACTCTTGCAGGTGGACAACATTTTTGTTCCTAACCTGAACATAAGAAGTTATTGCACTTCAAAATGTTCAATTTTACTCTAATACTAAATTAAATTGATTATTTCACAAACGGATTATGTATTTCTCATAAATAGTTAATTTATTTGCATAGTAGAGGTAATTGGAAATAATATCGTATATTTTGATGCAATAAGTGTCAATTGACTCCCGTAAAAGACTGTTACAGACCAGGTATCGAGTCATCCCGATTCCGGAGCAGAGTGTAGAGTTCGCGCGAGATATCTCTGCACTCGACAACCGTACAGGGAGAGAGACACACGAGAAGGGAGACCCAGCGCATGCGCAGTTAAGCCATCCATGTAGACTATCGCTGCTCAGGAAACGTCCGGTAGCTTAATGGGAGCTAGGCATTGTAATGGAATCTGGTTTGGCTGCATTAGCCAAACCAGATTCCATTAATTCCCGTTTAATTTGCTACTTTGGCTTTCTTGTGTGCTTTCGTACACGAAATGTGAATGTCTAATTTATTTATTTAAATGTATTTATTTATTTAAATTTATTTATTTACTTTTAGGCTTGCTGTCGAAAAGCTAGATGACCTTAGGTGTAGCCTTCTCCCTCAACTGTGGCCATGGTGGAAAGAGATGGGTGAACTGTTCCGCATCGTATCAAACTTCAGATAATGAGCTTCAGACACCAGCAGAGAGTATTAATTATAAGTATTGGGCACAAATTTGCGTCACAATATTAGTGGGAATTTTAAATGCCAAAATTGTCACCTAGTTACAAGCTATTGAAACTTACATGTGACGCACTTATTTTTTTTTTTTAATATCGGATCTTTTATTTGAATTACACCCTCATCGTGTTATTCCTGGTTGGTCACCATTGAAAATTGTCGCTTCATTACGCTTTCGAAATGTTTCTCAACTGTACTCGCTCTCCATGCAACAAGGTGGTCAACGTTTGGTCTGGCTTTTCAAAGTGCCCGTGTTGTATAATATATTCTTGTGGTTCGTTACGCAAACTCGTTCTGCACAGAACTAGCAAAAATCAGTCCACCGGAGGAGCCCACCTATCTCTATCCACCATGATTGTGAAGCCGTGTGAACAGATTCTTCACGCGAAATCTACACTATTTAAACCTTACGGTAGTAACTGTGGATACAGTGCCCGCGATCGGTAAGCTAGTTACCTTGTCCGCGAGCTAGAGAAGCTTTGAAGCCGGCCTTACAATATTATATCCAGAGAAGGGGTTATATTTGTACCAAAAGAGCATTGTGGGAATTCTGATTTGGTGTTGTTGACGTTCTTATAAGAAGAAATAAAAGAGGTCATCTTCGTCAACATATCAGCTTTATTAAGATAGCCGGCTTTCGACGGCTTTGCCGTCATCGTCAGTCTCGCTGCTGTCGTCCGACTTTTGCCGACAGCAGCGAGACTGACGATGACGCCAAAGCCGTCGAAAGCCGGCTATCTTAATAAAGCTGATATGTTGATGAACATGACCTCTTTTATTTCTTCTTCCCAAAAGAGCAATTTACACACCTCGTAATATTTGGGAATATATTCGACGATTTTGACAAATGGTCCAAGGAAATCAAAAATATGTACTCACGTCTTTCTTCCAGAGAATAAGGATGTTTTACAATTTGCCAAATTGTGTTGTTAACGTGTTTAATTTCAGAAGGAAACGTCCAGATGTCTTGGGTGGTTTGTAGAAATGTCACCGTAGCAGTGCTGTTCACAATCACTCCCTGACATAGTGTATCTTCTGCAGTGACAGACATCTTGGGGTTTTCAGCCACCAAGTACCATTTTCCTGAAAGCTGACGAGAACGATTCTGGAAGTACGAGAATAGCGCACTTTCCCTTCACAGTATTTGAGTGACTCCCGAGCGTGCGGGTGTTCGCATGTGCGGTTCCGTCACCCACGGCTAGACCACTTCCTGTATAGTCGGGAGCTGACTTGTTTGCGTGCGGAGAGCGGGGTGTCTTTGAATTAATTGTTTTACTTATTCTCGTTAGCCATTTTATTTTTTCCTATGGAAACTTGGAGCAATCAATATATTTGGGACAGCTAATAGTTGCGGACTAGGTGTGTGAGGGGGGGGGGAGGGCAGCTTCCAAGAACACCGTGCGCATTCCTCAGCCTCGCAATCAAGTCAGCTCCCAACTAAACATCAATCGAGGCATGAGGTGTCATTCGACGCGTCTCGGTCTCCTGATGGGGGACTGATCATTTGTTTCCCGATGCGGCTAGAAGATTCAAAGAAATTTCCAAAAATATGCTTTTGCGTGTTTGAGCCCAACGATGTCAGTGGGTAGATGGGGAATTAAACCAATACCGCCTAAATAGATCCACGTAGATTGCGTTGATTAAACCCCAGTACCACGTGGTTATTTTCAGTTCACGGTACTATATTTTTGTTCACGAGGTTAGCACCCTAATTGTTTACAAACTAGCAATATGAAATGAAAATCGCGCGGCAGAATTTGTTGCGAATATAAAGATTCAAAATACGGTATTTCGTGGGGTTTTTTTACAATAAATTTGCAAATTGACTTGTAACTGAGTTTGAAGAATATGAAGTAAATAGGAAGAAAACCAGAAATGTACGTATAATACTAGAGAATACATTTCTTAAGAGTGCAAAGATCTATTTTCATTTTAATGTGGCTTAAAACGCATTCACCTTCTTCACATAGACATACAAAATAGTAACCTTTTAATGCTTACATATATTCGCCTTCAAAACACAAATCAAACTGAGTTCGTGGAGTTTTAAAATCTTAAAAATGATGGAACAAAATATGGATGTGTTAAGCAACTCAGGGGAATCCAATGCAGTTGTAGAAGCTTTTGCGGCAGAATTTTCCGAACTAATTGAGAATGGTCTTATAATAAGAATAGAGAATAACGCAGAACACCTTACAGATGATCATTTACGTTCATATTAAAAAACGAAATGTAAAAATATAGCTGAGCTAAATTCTAACTATTCGCATTATTCATACCTCCAAGTATCTTTTAGGGCCATTATAATTTTGAAATTGCAATATTACCAGTTCATATCCCGCACTGAGGTAATATACAAAGCCATTGAGTGATGGGATTTTTTAACGGAAGTATAACATTAACAGCTGCTACGATTCATTGTTAAGTCCAATGCTAGATACTGTAAGAACATATTTGAACAAAGCTAAGCATGAAAGAAATGAATGACAGAAAATGTCAACACATGAAAATACTTTTAAAACAGTTTACAGCGTCGGCGACGGCTGGTTTACTAGTAAACTCGTAATTTGAATAACGTGTTGCTGTTTTTTCAGTTTCTAAGGAAAACTGCAAGAAGTCGAGAGTAACCGGTTCACTTTCTACTTCAAAATCATCTGATTTAGAAGCATGGAAAAGGCTCCCAAAACACTTAACATTTACGATTTTTTTTGCATGAAATGAGATTTTTAGAAAGTGAGAACTAGCGGTGGTGTAAGAACATGTACTTTCTCGCTTCTAAACGTTTCTAAATATTGTTGTAGTACAACTTGAAATCGCAAAAGTGTTTTCAATTATACTCATATTCCATCATGGAGGCTCAATGGACTCTTATGGACAATGTTATTCCTATGAAAGAAACTCGTGCACTGTTGCCTAATCGATTGTTGCAAAAGTATAGAAAGCAGACAAATGATAAAATAGAAATGATTTCCTGTATTAATTAACCCTATTCCCTCATGCATTTCCGTAAAAACTGCATTGCAATAACTGCAACCGTTCAAAAACTGCAGGAGGTGCTAAAGCTACGTGACTCACACTGTATAATGTTTCAAAATCGAGAGAAATAAACAGAAACCCAGAAAATTATAAGTTTAATGTTATTAAAAAGGCAATAATTAAAGGAAATTGATATATTACTAGTACAGAAAGAGTATTACCTCACAGACGAACGGGACCTCCCGGCAGTTAATGTAATACAACGCTGTTTAGTGAAACGAATACACATAAATCATTTTAATAATAGTAACGAAACGCTTATTAGCATTACAATGAAAGATATTTTGAATCCTTGTATGCAGATAGGCGTATATGTGTTCTGAGAAAGTTTCCGAACCCACCTTGTTCCACGGCGTTCCCAAAGTCGGGTTGCATCTGCAAGGGTACACGCAGCCACGGAGCATGATGGGGTTCGTAATTTCTTCCAGCGAGTGGGTGTAGAGATCGTAATGCTTCACGTTCTCATGGAAATACTTCCCGCTCGTGTAGACCCGCACGATTCCTGGACCTTCGCCCACCGTGCTCTGGACGAGAAACGCCAGCAGCACCGCCAGCGCCAGCAGATTGCAACTTCCGGAGCCCCGACGCCCGCAGCTACACTGTCAGAAATAGAGATTAAAATTTAATGTAGCACTAAGGTAGCACACGGCATCAATTGATGTCACTGCAGTGCCTCTGATCGACAGGTTCTGAGTCCCGACGCCCGCAGCTACACTGTCAGAAATAGACATTAAAATTTAATGTAGCACTAAGGTAGCTCACGGCATCAATTGATGTCACTGCAGTGCCTCTGATCGACAGGTTCTGAGTCCCGACGCCCGCAGCTACACTGTCAGAAATAGACATTAAAATTTAATGTAGCACTAAGGTAGCTCACGGCATCAATTGATGTCACTGCAGTGCCTCTGATCGACAGGTTCTGAGTCCCGACGATGGCAGGATTTTTGACTCTAGCTTGTCAGCTAGGTCGCTGTCTGGAGGAGAATTCCCGCGGTCGGCTGATCTGATCGGTAGTTTTCTGTGGTTTCTATGTCCTACACCAGACTAACGCCGGAGCAGTGCCCTAATAAACGGGCCACGGACAGCACGCGATCTTTCCTTCCTCTTCCTTGACCTATCCTCACCCCTTACAAAAACTTACATGCACCACACTACCACACATGCCAGGAGACCAGTCGGGAGCTTAGAGCTTGTCCCGGCTGGCGCGGTGTCCTGCTAGTGGCAGATGTCTACTTGGGGAAAACTACGCTAGCCGACGTGTACCTCGGCGCCGGATCTCGCCATCCAGCGAGGGAATCTCGCCGCCACCTCACTAAAACATGCACTACTTACGGAATTAATGACCTTAGTAGTTGACGCGCCCAGAATCACTAATGAATTAATTTAATGTAATTAATGAATTTATGTACATGAAACCTAACGGACCTTGTACATTAGATAGAGCTTAATATATGTATTTATATATACATTTAATTCTTAAATGAAAATCAGTGTAGATTTAATGTAGAGGTTCTCCCGTTTCTCCCACCCCTCATCATTCAAACTATATATTCATAATCACCAGAACATTGATTCATTCATTCGTTCGTTTTATTCCTTCTTTCCTTCACTCATTCATTCGTTCCAGATATGACCATGAATATTGCATTCTAATGTACATTAAATTTAATGTATGTTCATGGTAATTACTTCAGTGTACATTAAAGTTACATTAGTTTAAAGTAATGCAGTAATTTCTGACAATGTACGTCTTGCATTGGATTAAACCTAAGCTTAAACGTACACCGTCGAAACAAACGAATTAGTGATGCTACAAAATGGCATATCTGTCCTACCCTCTTCCCAGATGCCATCTATTGGCGCCTAATAAATTTTCATTCCCCCCCCCCATATTTTCCCCATTATTGGGCCCCACTAATGATAGAATTGAATTATGACTTTAGGAATACTGCAGCAAAGAACGGAAAAAAGAAAATGGTGCTGGTCCCGCTTTCGACAAACTCCCTATATTTTTGAAAAAAAAAAAAAAAGTGTACTATACATAGTGTAGTTCACTGTAATATCTAAATTAAAAGAATGAATGAAATTGAGAAAATGCTCTTTTTCGTGGGATTCGCTTAGAAAATCAATATTGAAATCTTCACATACAACAATGGATTACAAGAGAGATTACTAATTTTGTTCAGAGTTATCTCTAGATTTTCTAAGAAATTGAAGTAATCTAAAGCTCACTTTGTTAGAGGTCTGTAGATTCAAGGTAAGATAATTTTGAGCGAATTAAGATGTACGACTATTATTTCAAATACTTTTTCAACTGCATGTAAATTGAATTCTGACAAGAACGTACAACCAATACTATTTCTTACGTAAATACACGAACCTCCCTTAGCAGGGCCCTTATTTGATTCCCTCGCTCTACAATGCTCTGCAAGGTAAAAACTAGGAATTTGAAATATGTTTAGATCATTATGAGATAACCAATGTTCAGTAAAGCAAAAGACATATATTTGACTCAGATCACACTGTAATTCTGCCTCGATAACTTCAATTTTATTTGAAAGAGATTGCACATTATGATGTATTATTTGAATCTTTGCATGTATTTACACGGATGTGTATCTGCTGCATCTGACTGTAGTTGCTATTTATCTCATTTTTACCTCGAGTGCGTGGTCGAGGGAAGTATCGTGACCCAGCAGTGACAGGTGAGGAAGGAGGGGTGACAGATGAAGAGGAATGAATAATGGGAAAGGTAGTACAAGGATTGAGTCCAAAGGGGTCCTGGATTCCAAAGGGGAGATGGAAGAAGAACTAGGAGATGTAGATGGGGATGAGTCTTGTGTAGGACACTGCTGAGGTTGTGTAAGGATGTGTTTTGCAAGCTCGCTACCGAGTGCATGTTTTCCGACAAGGTTCAAATGAAGACCATGCCGGATGAGGTGTTTCTCTGAGAGAAAGTTAAGCTCAAATAATTTAACATGGGTGCCTCTCAGATGCAGTTTTAATTGGTTGTTTGCGTGTCTAATTTCTGTGCGGCAACAAACGGTTGTTTGTTGTACTAGAAGGGCAGAGTCGAGACTATAACGTTCGTGTTTTTGGGGACACGTGGTTCGTCAACATGTTGTTCCGGTGTAAAGTGACCACCCAAATTGATGTCATTCTGCCTTCCTATGATGATGACTGTACCCGTTTGGCGAGAGTCTTTGACTGTGGAATGCTATAAATACGTTTTTAAGTGTTTATCAAAAAAATAATAAATTAATATTTTGTGTATTATGTGAATAACTTTAGGTAGTCTTTGATGGTAGAATGCTATTAATATTCATGGTTTTTGAAAACTTCCTGTAACATATGATAATTGACGTCTTGAAATCTACATTTCAATAAACCTAATACATATTTGGAAAGTGGAATAAAATACTGAGTTATGCTCGCCGAATAGTGACTTTAAAAAATTCTTGACAATAATAAAAAGACTGATCAAATTTTAAGCGATGGGTCCAAAATAAATCTAACTGAAAATGAAGAAAGACAAATAGGGTTCGTTGCTTGGAGTTCCAGGGATAATTTTGGACTTTCCTACAACATTTTAGACCCCTATTTCAATTTTTATTACAGAATGCAAAGAAATTATTAAACCAGTATAATTCCTGAAGATTATGGGAAGCATGTCATTTTCTTCTGTTATATTGGCCAGGATGGTTTTGATCAACATCACCTACATGACCTACCTTGGTGTTGTTTTGGTCCCTATTTTATAATGTTCATGCTATGTTTTAAGGTGGCAACTAATATGGTTTTTGTGAAAAATATTGTCAATTTGATAATTAAAATGAAACGTAATATATAAGTTCGTTGAATTAGTTTTAATTTTTTACAAAAATTTATTGCTCGCGAAGACTGTTAATGTTAGTATAATGTAAATGTGTTAAAATTTTTATGACTTTTAAGATTTTGTAATGAAAATTTTGTGTTTTTGAGTTACTATTCTTATTGGTTTGACGTATTGTTCATTATTTTCATAATTGTATCCTGATGTATAACTGAGGTTAAAGCCATATATAAATATATAAACCAATTATATAAATTAAAGCCATATATAAATATATAAATAAAAATACTTGGCCGGCCTGAGCTTTTCTTTCGTAACTCAGCTGAAGTAACGGAAACGATTGTATTAGAAAGATACAACTCTATATTTACTCTGACCGGGAATCGGGCCTTTGGAAAAGAAACCGAGAATGCTGTCCATGAGCTATTAAACTTAATTAAATTAAAAGAATTTAATTGCATGTGCCCGTTTAAGCGAACAGTCAATGTTTTTTGAATGGGTCGACATTTTTGTTCTCTTTCAGAAAGCAAGGCACGCAACGTATTGCCATGACAATCGGAGAAAACAATATGTCTTAAAATAAGAAATTGTTTATAGAATATGTATGAAAAATTGATTTATTTTCAGTACGAAAGTGTTTGTTTCATTGAAGCATTTTTAGTTTTCTTAATGAACGTTTTTTTAATCAGTAACATTGAAAAGATATGCAAATTGGTTCAATTGTTCTAATGTTTATACATTAATCCCGTCATAGGAATATAAACTGTAGTTTCATTGTACGTTATTTATTATTCGATGATCAAATCCAATGTCTTTATATTCCCGACTGATTACAAATGAATTTGGCTAAACGAGTAATTTATTCGAAGACATGAAGTTGTTATTCACTTGACATATTACACGTTTATTTTCGGTAGACCTTTAAGAGGCTGGAACGATTTTTTACCAACTGTACTATTAAAATTTTAGTTTGTTTTCACAACAAAAGATCCTTCGCAATATTTTGTGTCATCAGCCTAACCGATCCCTTATCCCTTTCACTAAAAAATAATTAGCGCCTTTGTCTTTGCGTCTCATAAAGAGTCCAAGATATATTTAATTTTGGAATGCATCAACTTGTAAGGTAATTCCTATTAATACTATTCTGTAAATTCATTAATCACATGAAAAAATACATACTAAGAATGACGTTTAACTTGGCAAAAACAAAGATACTAAGGCGTGAAGAATAATTACTTACCATTTCCAGCAATAATCTAGAATATTAATTGTTTTTATTGTTGAACAAATTGTATGAGTACAGCAGCAATTAGATATTTCATCGAATAACCATTGGATATGTATAATTCATTTGTTATCTATCGACTATACGCCTAACCATGAACTCAATTTCGACAGAAAATTGTATACTCCTTTAATGGTCTGAATGTGAACTACTTTCTCGTAGAAACACTTTCATACCAGCAGATGATTCACTTAACTTCAGTTGGCGAAATTAATGAAATTATATAATAAAAATATGTCCAAAAGTACCAAAATTCACGTGTGCGTCGAAACCTGAGAGCAGTACATACGTTAAACAACTAGCATTGCAAATATTTTCTTATCAAATACTTTCAATGAAGAATATTAGAAAATCATTTATAGAATCCGCAATACAGCTTCCACGAGTTATTCTGTTGTTCGGGGTAACATCTGCTCAAAGATATGATTCATATTGAGCTCTCATTTTGGTAGGTTCGAGAAGAGTGGGGGTTTAGTACGGGTAAATAGTATTCTCAAGCCAAATCTATATTAGTTCGTATGTCGAAGCAAATAGTTCCTTTTCCACGCGAGCGAACATTTTGTGATATCAAGTATTGAAAAAATAAAACAAGTCATCTCCGTCAACTTATTAAGTTTTTACATATTTCACATGTAACATTAACACATATTTTATATGTACACCTAAATGTTATTTTGACTTTAATATCCAATTTTTTATAACAAAATGTAATAACACTAAAATATAGAAATTATTTTATAATTATTTATTTTTTAATTTATTGACATACAAATTTTTTAAAAATAAATATTATATTATCAATTATTTATACTATCCAATATTTGCATCGGTTACAAATATCGTACAAGACTTTTTAATTCAAAATATTATAAGCGATTGTCAAAAAAGCAAATTAAAAAGAGCGCTAAAACATTTGACAGTCTAGGGCGCACATAAGTCAAGTCTTGGGTGTGCACGGTCCTGACAACGACAGATTTCTCATCTCGACGCAACAGAAATAGCGGTTAATTTGAATTAGAAGTAAATATATATAATATATATATTAGAAGTAAATATATTGTTTTGAATAAAATAATTCGGGATTCAAATTAACTCAGAGTCTGAGGCAAGTTTCCTTAGACCCCCCTCCCTCTCCCGTGGTAAAAGTATGAGGTAGGGATTCAGGACGTCAACAAAACCTACGCAGATAGGGTACTTGTACATTACATTTTATTCAAATTGTATTTTGAAATAAAATTGTGAATGGCAGATGCGAATTTTTTATAACGCAATTTTTATTATAAACAAAATTTCGTTTCATTTTCGCTTATGCGTAATTTTGCACACTTCAGTCATTTACAAAGTGAGAGCCAGCTACTAACTTCACGGCCGATTTCTTGATTAGTAACAAACACATGTTAATTTGGTTAACATCGTATAATATTGATAATAAATTAAGTATGTATTATTCCAATTACAATTGTTGGATTATTTATTATTTTCACTCATTCTAAAATTCATCTACGCACTGGGCATCGACTGGTTGATTTTTTCTTTTTACTACATGCAATAAACTGTACAATAAAGCGGGCATACAATATTAATGCACATATTTGTACATTATGAAACAAGAATAAGAAGTATACGTTTCATATTCACAAATGCAATAAATGTTTAAGGTCATTTAAATTTGGCGCGGAACACGTTCTAGCCCATGAATGTTCCGCTCAAATGAGAAGCTGACAAACAGTTCCGTAATTTAAAATATTGCTTTCTCAACGTGTCTCTGGTATTCTAAAATTTATAATTGTATTCTTTATTGGTAACATTTGAACAGTTTTTACAAACAATAATAAACTTCTTTTCATCAATTATTCCGTTGAGCTTACAGATTCACGACACTTCCTTTCATGGATCCAGTTCCGGTGGATGTGTAGCTTGCAACATGGTAAGTGTGCAGAGACATGGTTAAATTTACAATATTGTGAGGATTCGAATGTGATTTGCGCTTCCAAATTATTGTAGTTATTACGTGTTCACGTTACACTTTTATTCAATCTGCTAAGAATTTGAACTTTTTCAAGTACTCCTATATTTTCATATCCAAAAGAACCCACGTTGTTACTAGACGAGGCATGGTGGGTGTTGTGTGTCTAGGCAGCTTGTGCTAGATTGACAATGTGATATTAAAATGTTTATTTAATTATTAGTGATTGAGATATTATAGTGGAATGATAGGGTGGTGCTTCCTTTTAATCAACATTTGTATTTATTTACAGACTTGTAAGCGGAGAAATAGTGGACGTTCCAAGCATGGCCGTGGTCATGTTAAACCTGTGCGCTGCACCAATTGCGCACGGTGTGTGCCTAAGGATAAGGCCATCAAGAAATTCGTAATCAGGAACATTGTCGAAGCTGCAGCAGTTCGTGATATAACTGAAGCTAGCGTATATTCAAGTGAGTACCGGAAATTTTTCAGTGTATCATGTTTAATTACAAATACTTCAGAAATTATAATGTTATTGTTTTCCTAGCTTACATGTTGCCTAAATTGTACGCGAAGCTGCATTACTGTGTCTCCTGTGCCATCCACTCGAAGGTTGTTCGTAACAGATCAAAGGCTGCCAGACGTAACCGTATTCCTCCGCAGCGTACATTCCCAAGGGTGAGTTTTACAAATTATGGTCACTTTGAATTGTAATGTTTTCTAGAATATTACATGGATATTTGCCATGGTGGAAATGTTTTGAATCACTGTTACATTGGTTGAAGTCAGTCATGAGCTCTCGCGTATCTTACTCTATTTTAAAGGGGGTGTCGCATGTAGTTTTATCTATACTAATAAAAGTGAATTCAATGACGAGTAATTGACATTGATACCCCAAAAAGTAGCGCATGAACAGATATGAAATTTTTTCAGACTTCTCTTCAGGTTTGTCACAGTCTCCTAGCAAAATTTGGTAAAGATTATCACAACCCAAATGTAGAAAGTAATTAATTTAAATAATATGTTTGGAGATGTACTGTGACAATTTTTCTCCTCTCACTTAGAGCACGTTGTTCTTTATTCTGCCAGAGCCCAGTGGTACCTATTTATTTGCTAGAGGCCAGTAGCGGGGCATAAGATAAAAATTTCATCTAATAGCAATGTGTTGTAAAATAAAATGAAAGCAGATTATAGTATTTTATTAAAACTTGAACCAATTATGTTGAATATGAAGAAAGCCAGGGCAATGCCAGGTATTTTCCTAGTACTACATAAACTAAGGATTATAGCTCTTTAATTGCAGCAATGGCATTACTCAAAAACCTCAACTTTCTAGTTCTCATAGGAAATACTGTGATTTGAAACATTTCTCATGTGATATTCGCATAAATCATTTTACCATAAAGAGAGTTCCCCAAACCACATTTCTACATGCTGTTTATATCTGCTAAGTTCGAAGTATGGACTTGCAGCAAGTGAGCAAGTGATACGATTACAAATAGTTTAAAGCAATGAAAAGACACGGGAGCGCAGGGTGGCCATTTAATGGAAAACTGGAAAAATCAGGAAATTTGTAGAAGAATTCTTAGTAGTTTGGGAATGTTTTTGGATGGTTATGTAACTAGTTACTATTCCTTAAAAAATGGCAACTTCATTTTCGTTGAGTAATTTTTAAAATTTGTACTTCGCTATCTTATTTCAGTCATAATGTGGAAAACTGACAAATTGAGGAAACATGTATCTGTCCTAAGAGTGATTTTTAAATAATTTTCAATTATATGAACTGCTGCTGCACAATTCATTATTTGGAGGATCTGCTAGTTTAAAAATAATGTATTTGTAGAAAAGTTTGATTAACTTTGCGGTAATGTCGGCAGCTATGGAGATTTTCTATGGAAATGCTTTTTTGTTTCAGGACATGATGCGGCAGGGTGGTCAGCAACAAAGGAAGTAAAAATATTGTATTTCAATTTTGAATTGCATATTAATAAAACAATGGTAAAATGTTAGGTTGTTTTTAATTAACTTCCTACTCTACCTAATGAGAGATCAGATTAATGAGATTGCCAACTAAATGAATTAAAAAGTATTGCAGGGGACCTTGATAAAATATTCCCACAAGGTGTTGGATTTGAAAATTTTAGTGTTATTTGAAGCAAAGTTGAGGCTGCGAGTAAGAATTTCCCCAAAAATTTGTTTTTGTTAACTTTACGGGGCGGAGTGTGTCAACTAAGTTTTACCAAGAAATTTAAAAAATTTTTGGCACTGAGCTTTTTGATGTGGATGGATCCTATCCTTTTATTTATTTAGAGCTGCATTTGACAGGTTGTCAGCTGTTACGGTGTCATCCATTCGGGAGCTTAGACGTTACTACAGTGACATTTAACCTGATTGGATGACATTGTAACTGCTGATTTCTGTGAAGTGCAGTTATGTTGAAATCCAAGCTGAAGTCATTTTTGAAGATTGATACAGTTCAAATGTATTTGAAAGGAGAAGTGATCAATAGTTTTTTTCTAGTTAATTGGTTTCACTGAATTTAATTATGTACATCACTCATGATTTTGAACATGTCTCCTTCACTTTACATATCGGGAACAGTAAATATGTAGCCTATTAACATTTCTAGTAAATCTGGAATGTAGTTTGACATTCACTTAGATTCTCTTTTCTCAGGGAAACTTACGGTAATAAAGATGGCATATTAGACAAAATGTGTGCATAATTATTAGATATATTATTCAAATAAGTATCAAGGTAGGTATATGTGCACATTTTCTTGGGTCCCCGGAGTACCCCTACTACTTTGCCAACATAACTTTAATCAAAAACAAATGATAGCAATGAGAGTTGTAGGCAAAATCTATTAACCAGAAATGTTCGCTCCCTTATAACAAACTATTTTGAATTGAAAACTAACTACAAATTCAATATAAAATTATTTTTGTCAAAACATCCAAACCCCACACTTCCCTCGCAACCAGCGAGGAAGGAAAAGGCTGAAGGAAACTTGTGCAGATAATACTTGTTTGCTTGGGACAAGCCGTGTCACAGTCAGTTGAGCTGATGTCAGGGGGCGGCCAGAGCATGATGGCCAAATTGTCAGCTCAACTGACTGATTTCGCTCATCCTGGACCACCAAGAACCAATTGATTCGTCTGTGGAAGATAGTCTTGTAACTTGAATTTTCATGTTGCAAGTTGACGTGTGCTTCTCTAAACTTTTCATTGTCATGTACAGCAGGTTGCTAGGGGTGTCTCCTATCCCTGATTCTCAGTAGACATATGTAGGGATTTTAGTCCCCAAAGTTTTCCTTATCTAACAATTTTTTTGGTAGTTTCCCCATGTCTTTGCCCTATTGGTTGATAATTCAATGCTGTCTTTGGGAATCTTGCTTCATTTTAGTATATGTTCATCTTTTTTCTATTTTCTTAATTTTCTCATTTCTTTCTTTTCCTTGGACTGCCATTGATTTTGTCTTGCTTGTCGACATTTTCATGTTTCAGTGCTGTTTTATGCAATTTTGCTGCAATTTGGAGGTCAGCTTCATTTATCTGCGTAAAGGATTGTTTGGATCTGCTTTTACTGACATCTATTGCCCACTTGATTGTTAGTTTCCATTCCTTGATATGGTTAGTGTATGTATTGAACAGACATTGTGGCAGACTGCATCCCTATCTTAGTCTTGTGATTTGGACCTATTCCCACTATTTGTTTTCATATTCATCTGAGAGTGCACAAAATAATACAGAAAAAACCAGAGGGGCATATAAACAAAAAGGAACTATGCTAAGGCACTTGTAAGAAAAGCCCATCAACAATTGTGGGAACGATTTGTTAGTAATATTGAGAACAATGCACGGACGACAAACCTTAGCTTACAAAGTAATGAGGCATCTAAATATCGACAAAGGATACTGCAGAACTAAACATAAAGAGAAAGAGTGGCTGGATCACTATAATAGTTTATGGTATGACTCGAATGTGGAAGAGTCAGAAAGAAGGGACTCCGAAATCTAAAACGTAGATTCATTGACATTGAATAAATTAGTTGACTCTCTAAAGAAGCTAAAAATCGAAAAACACTAGGTCTTGATGGGATTAATCTGGAGTTAATTAAATATGCTGATATGTCATTAAAAAGTAGATTTCTCAATTTACTGAATACCTGTTGGGAGTCTTGTACTATTCCAGAAGAATGGACAAAAGCAAAGGTAATATCACTATTCAAAAAAGGAAATAGAAGTAAACCAGAGAACTATAAGGAATTACCTTGCTAAATTCATTCTAGACAGTATATTGTTAGAAGAACAAAGTGGATTTAGACTAGGAAGGTCACGTATAGATGATGTATTCTCCATTAATTTGCTTATACGGAAGAGGGTAAAATTTAATCAGGAAACACATATCGCTTTCGTAGATTATGAGAAAGCGTTCGACATGGTGCATTGATACATGATATGGAAGATAATGAATAAAAGAGACATTCCGCTCCATTTAATTGAAGTAATCAAATCCCTATACCACAGAACTATAGTGTTGGATTTGAATGGAAAACTAACTGAGGTGTTTGACAAGGTTGTTTATTATTTATATCACCAAGTTTATTTAATATTTATATAGGCGAAGTTCTGAGAGTATGGAAACTGTATTACTATGGCATTGAAATAAAACTCCGAAACCACTAAATACACTTTTATTTGCAGACAAAAAGATAATTATCCAAGAAAGTGAGGATAAGTTACAGAGGGCTCTCTATAAATTGAATAACATATGTGAAAGATATAACTTGAAAATTTCCACTCAGTAAACCAAAGTAAAGGCTTTTAGAGGCAAACATCCTATACAAAGTAAAATAATAATAAATAATAAAATTATAGAACAAGTTAGCCATTTTAGATATTTAGGATGTGATATTACCTTTGAATTCAATAAAGATATTTCGATAAGAACCCAAAAATTTCAAAACATTTGTGGTATAATAATAAAATATCTGATAAAGGAAACACAACTTAAATTTTATAAAACAATGGTTATCCCCATACTTCTTTATGGATGCGAGACATGGACCATGAAAAAGAAAGATTTTACTAGAATTCAGATATCTGAGATGAAGTTCTTGAGACCAGTAGAAGGCTGCACTTTATTAGACAAAATAAAGAATGAGGTAATCAGAAGAATTAGAAGTACTCCCATTAATAAAGTACAAGATTACAGGACCCGGTGGTCCCAACATCTACACAGAATGAATAGTGACTGCATCCCAAAACAAATATATCACTATCGACCTCGTGGTTAAAGGGATGTCGGATGTCCAAGATTGAGATGGCATGCTGAAGACGGAGCAGAAGTCTCTCCTAAACCCTGAAGAGATGATGATCTGAGAGTGCAAAGTGATATTTACTAATTCCTTTCCTTATTTCTGTAGGTTCTCCTTCCGGTATTTCTCACATTAATTCTATTTGCTCTTATATGCCATTCCAAGTCTATGAATAGTAGTGAAGTTGGCAAATTTACTTCATTGCATGTGTCCAGGATTGTATTGTGAATGTAGTGTGTTCCTTTTCTTCTCCCAGAAATGTCTCACTATATTCATTCAGACTTATTCTTAATATGTTGGCAAAGAGTTTTGATGCTGTTGATAGATGAAAGACGAAAAAAGACAAACACTGAGCAGAAAACACAGTACCCGCAGAATGCAATGTATGTATATCTTTTTCAATCTAACTGTCAATTACTTTCCGTGGCTTAGCATTGATAAGAATTGTTTAGGCATGAAACATTAAGGAAATTTTTAAAATTGGTTAATTTCAGCAATAAAAATGAATGTGAAAAAATGTTTCAACTGACATTGATCCAAACATCGTTAAAATGTTTTCAAAGGGGCTTCCTAACTGCAACAGTATGGTTAAAGGTTAAAAGTAGAAACTTTGTGGATCTAATTTATTGACGCTAAAAAAAACTTCAGTGAATTCAAATATTCATAAATTCATAATTATTCTTTTATTTAATGTATTAATTATTCATTATTAATCTCATAATTCAAAAATTCATAATAGTGAATTCAAAAGCTAAGTTAGAGCTATTTTAAAGAGAGAATACTCCAAAATCTGAAGGGGAGGTGTTAAGCCCTATCCTTGCCATGTTAAATTCAGCAACTTTAAGTACATTTTTGTTAGAATCTCTTAATATTACAGCAAATTTTTTAATGTGTATTCATGAGTATTATACATTTACTGAGTTATTTTCAAGTCGATATTTCAAAAATATTTATATGTAGATTTAAAAAAAAAAAATTCAATTAAACTAGTATCTTTAAACTTAGATAGTTTAAAATAACCCAGTAAATGCTTTAATTCAAAAAAAATTTTGGCATATCCTGTTAATAGTTTCTGAGAAAAATGCACTTTTGCACAAAAAATATAAAATTTTTGGAAACTGGATATAAAGTTTCAAAGTAACCGAGCTCCATATTTGGGATTGTCTGGGTCATCATTTTTCTTACTCTTTAGTCTATTTTTCTTGCTTCTTTTAATAGATCATCTCTACCATATCTTGTCTCACATGCAGATTGTCAATTTCCTATTGAAGTTATAGAGTATTATTTCTCAGGGATATGCCAAAATGTTGCAGAACATTAACTCTGCTAATATTTCCCTCGTTGAAAGTTTGACCTGTATCATACACACCCAAGAACAATGTATCAAACCTAACAAATACATTGTTGAAACTCTCATTTAGGTTTTGAGTCATACCATGTAAACATTTGCACCTCATGTGTACTAGAATAACTAATAACCACAACTCAGATGTATAGTATATATATTCTATACATCTAGTATGTATAGAATATACATCTGTGTGCAAAAAGCACTCGAAAGCACAAAAACCACCTGAATCACACCAAAACAGGGACTAAAGAGCGCCCAACTTATAACCTGGAAACAAAAATTCAATCTCATACAGACAGAAGAAAATTGAAAAATTACCAAACTGAAGCAACATGACACTAGACATGAGTGTTACACTAGGACACCCAGTCCTTTAAATGCCCGTTTAAACCATTTAAATGTCTTTCTGCATGAAAATCTCTCAGATCCATATGAAGTTTACATATTAGCATACAAAAAATTTAAAAAACCTAAAATCTGATTTTTGAACCAGGAGACCCCAACACCTCCCCTTGATCAAAGCAACTTCTCCCAATGACAATTGTGTATTTCTAAGACTGGTAAACAATTTTATAGCTGTAGTGACTCTATATAGCGATATAAAGTGAAGCTACCCCATCGTCACTAAAAAAAAAAAGAAGCAGGGGATAAGAAACCATTTTTTTGTGAGGTCTTTTGAATGACATTTTATTTGCTGAAAGTAAAGATTTGTGAGAAGTAGCTACAGAGTGATGGACTGATGATAATTATGATAATCTTACCATCTTGACCAAGAAAACAAGTAATTACATGTGAAGGTAAAGATCCAAAATAATCATTGTATCAACAACAAATGTGTTGAGTAAGTGCCCCACTCTAGCTATTTAGGCTGTGTCATAGGGTCCTGCATGCAATTACAAACTTTCTCAAAAGAACCATCGACAGTATGAAAGGATATCAATTTACATGAAGGACAAACAATAAAACACCAGCTTAGATTGTTAATGAATTGATGTCACTGCAGTTCCTTTGACCAGGAGGTCCTAGAAGGTGGGAGAATTTTCAATACTAGCTACATAGGTCGTATTCTGCCGCTGTCTGGAGGAGATCTAGCAACGGGCTGCTCTAGTTGGATTTTTTCTGTGGTTTCTCCAATAAACACCTGGCGATGCCCTGCTGGTAGGAAATATCTGATAGGGGGAAACCCTGCAAGCTGACAAATAGGTTGGTGCCAGATCTCACCATCCAATAGGGAAAGATCATTCCACCTCCTGTGATAAAAACAAGCACTACACTTTGGGTACTAATGACTTAATCAATCCAAACAAAACATTCAGAAGAAAAGAAAGGGAAGATAAAATAAAAATGATGTGGAGGATCATCAATAAATCAGTCAGAGGTAAAATACTGAAAGCGCCAATTTGTATGTATATCTCGGAAAGATGGACCTCTAATAGCTGAGGTGGGTAGCTTCAAGTAATATAAGGGCATTCTCAGAAAGATTGCTAATCTAACCAGTTGAGGTACAAGCAAAGAAATAAATTGCATCTTAAAAATATTTAATGGAAATGAAAAATAAAACAAGTGATGCTACAACAACACACACTACTCTTGTAGTATTTGTTACTTTTGCAGTTTTTGAAAAGTCTGAATTCAATGACAATCAGACCTGTGCCGAATTTTATACGTTTGCTTCGTTCTATGTGAGAAAAATTTAAAGCAAAATTTGGAGTCATTGTTGAGAAAATTTTGATAATGTCTGAGGCCTCATGTTAAACTACCCCCAGGAATTAAATTAGGTTTCAAATTCAAGGAGCTGCAACATCAGCCAGATTGATTGGTAAGTATCAATTTTGGTGAAAATCCTTAGTCACTAGCATTGATGTTTTGCTATAAACCAATTTTTCAATATCAAGGACCCGCAAAACGTGAATTCTGTGTTATAGGAAGTTATTTATTACAAAAAGGGCAAAGTTTTTCCTCTTTTTTAGAAGCAGGGACCCATCAAAACAAGTTTTCTATAAAAAATTTGCCATTATTTGCAGCATTTCAATATTTCCTCTATTCTACGTAAGTATTATATGAGAATGTAAAGAAACAAGAATGATATAAACATATATTAAGCTTGGATTGAATTTGCATCACAAATATTTTCCAGAGGGCTACAGAGCTAGATAACCAAGGACTAAATGGATGAACTATTCCGAGTAAGGACAATCAGTGTGCCTAGTGATAATTGATGTCATAAAAGGTGGACAAACAATGAAAATATAATATAAGGAGGAACTTATTGTTCCCACAGATTATTTTTAGAATTTCACTGCAGTAAATATTCTCAAGATATTCATATACATTAGGAGCTAGCCAAATATGCACGCAATACAGGGCATTTAGGAACGTCAGAAGAAAATCTCTTTGAAATACCTCATTTTTGAATTAAAAACAAAAATTGCAAAAGGAATAATTCCCTTTAATACGAAGTAGAATACATGAAACAAGAAGCTGTCAGCAATAGTTTTCTTAAGAGGGAATATGTACCAAGAGGGATTCAAATGTTTCTTAACCCTGGTTTAAACATCATACAATTATTTAAGGTTAAAAGGTGGCAAAGAGATTCTGGGGAAAGATTCTCAAGAGAATGTATGCATGGTAGTAGTTTAATTTGTACTTCTCTCTCATGTATCAGTAACATTTTTAACTGTTATAGAAGATAGCAATAGGCTGTCTGTTAGTAACGATTGACTAGAAAATTTCCAAATATTTATTTATAGACAGTCAAATTATAAAATTTTAATATGAAATAATAAATAAAATTTTATAATTTGACTGTCTATAAATAAATATTTGGAACTTTTCTAGTCAATTTTTAACTGTTCTTTGGCAAAATAAATCAGAGAAAGTATTGAAGTACAAGTTGAATATTAATGCCAACACTGGATTGCAAAGAGAATGTCTAGTGTGCACTGTTCTGGGAGGTCACCTTATTGAGAGTAAGGTAAAATTTGTTGAACCTCTATAATTTAATGTAGTACTGATATTTTAAAAAAAATAAAACAGGACACATTTGCAGAATTATGTATTTTTTGAATCTCTAATTTGTCACTATTCTATTGGATTATGTCAACATTGTCAAGATGTGAATACACTATAGGTAAAATGTCACCAGTCTAATAAGAAAACTAACAAAAAAACACCAAAAAACAGGTTTAACTTTAAAAGAAATATAATTCATATTATTTTTTTGTGTGAGTAATCAGTATTGGTAGCATTATCATTTCTATACATAATATTTTTGTGTATAAATTGAGTGAACAAACATTGTTTTAGAACTTCATTCGAAAACTTTACAAATTACTTTGATACGAGCTAAGGGGAAACAAATCCAAAGTTTAGAAAACCAGGAAAAATATTTTTATTGTAGAAATAGTGACAACCCAGCGAGGTTACTGAGATAATAATAAAAAAAAAAAAACATTTGAAATGAAAAACCAGTTGAGAAAAAATGTTAAAAGTTATTATACGTATGCAGTGGTTTTCTCTTCATGTACCTATGCATAAATGATGCCTCAGAATAACAAGGAAAGAAAAGACAAAGGAACAAAAGTAAATGGTTTTACATTTTGTGTGAAAACTGCATGTTCAATTCATTGATTTGAACATATTTTATAGCAACAGCATAACTTATAAGTATATTAGTATATAAAGCTATGAGAAATATTTAAAATATTCTGTGAAAATTGCATGTATTGAAAAGTCTGTACTATAATCTCGTACTGCACATTAATATTTATAGGAAAACATACAGGTGAAAAAAAATCCTCCTCATTCTCACAAACTTTTAAGTAACTTTGTTCTTTGGCCTGCCTGGTTCTAGACTATAGCTTCATAGGTTGATTGCTTATCTGATGAGACCGTACAGTCAAAATGCTATCCCTAAGAGGATGTGTTTGTACTACCCTTCACTGCCGTCACCTATTCCAATGCAAACTACAGCACTAGGGCTGAACTACATCAAATTTGGAAATTCCTCAAATGTAGAGGAATTAGTTCAACAATGTAGTGGTAAACAGTGAAGGCAAACCAATGTGACCACCTTGAGTAGAGGACCAGTGAGAATTCACAAATACTGAGATCAGTTTTGTCTTGTATTTGGCTCTTCAGATGTGAACAAACCGCATGACTGACAATTTTCCCACTTTGTGTGTGTTAGCATCTCTAATAAACTTCCTGATTCTCTCTTTCCTCTTAGCCTACATTTCAGGATCTGTTTTGGGAATTTATGTGGTTAATCCTTGGCACTTCCTTAGGTATCTATTTTATTAAATATACTTTTAATTTTCAGACTTTTACTTATGTCTTTATTTCTTATTCTTTCCTGTCTCAACATTCCTTTAATGATCTCTGCTATCACATCTGGGCTGTTTCTAATCTACTTCTATCTCTTTGTTTTAAGATCTTCATTTCACTTTCATACAATAGGATTGGTTTTGCTATTGTGATATGAAGTCTAATTTTTGTTTCTTTGGTCATAATTTGAAATTTAAGTTTTATTGTTCCTTTGATTTTATTGTATCTTGCCAATTTCACATGTGTGTCTTCTTCTTTCCTTCTTCTATGTCTATCTTATTTCCTAAGTAAAGTTGTCATTTGTTCTATTATTTTTAGATTCTATTTTGGTTCTCCAGTATTCTTTTACTTTAAATTCCATTGCTTTTGTTTTTTCAATGGAATTTTTCATGACATATTCTTTGCTAATTGAATTCAATTTGAAAGCTGATCTTTGCAACAGTGGCGTAGTTACAGGGTAGGGGGGTGGTCTGCCCCACGTGACTCCAATTAGAAAATTTTATAGTTGGAATTCTATAATTTTAATGATTTATTTAAAAATTATATGTATTTATTTAATATTTATACATTTAAATCATAAATGCTAAGAATGAAAAAAATGATGTTAACTAAAACACGAAACTATTTCTGGTAAGCGCCTGTTCTTCAATGGTCAAAGAGTCTTGATTTAAACTATTACTTTATTTTAATGGGTTAACTGTTAATGGAAATAGAGGTAAAACTTACAAAATCATATGCATTATTTATATTTTTTGTAACGAAATATACTTGTATTTTTATATAATAAAGTATTCAATTATAGATATTTTTATTTTTAATTTATGGGGGAGATACCAATAGTTTTGCCCCGGATTATACTAACAGAAGCTACTCTGCTGCTTTGCAAGACATCTTCAGATGTTGGTCAACATCAAAAAGTTCCCTTCAAAATCGGTGCACATTTTCTCAAGTTCAGTGGGGATTATAGTTACTATAGTTCAGTGGGGATTATAGTACATGTGCTTGAGTTTTTGACCGCGTTAATTGTAGGGAAATTTTGTAGAGTTTAGGTCAGTAAAAGTCAAATGACATTTATTATTGACCTAAACTCAAGCAAATTTCCTTACTACAGAGATATTCAAATTATCATTTTCCATGTTCTTGTGGCAGAAAGATGATTCCTTGGACACGATATGGAGTAATAGCCAAAATCTGAAGCTGATTTGCCTTTGCAAATATATTTCATTACATGGGAGTGAATATTTGATCAAATCTTGCCAAAAATGCTTGTTGCTTCATGTATATATAATTCAATATGTATATGAATTAGGGTAGGGATTCCAGAGCTCAGGAAAACATGCATAGATTGCACTTCTCCCGTAGTGTGCCCCACACTGTTTTTTTGAGGTTAAATAAAAATAAAAAAGTTAATTTCCTTGTATGTTCTTGTAGGTTAACATAAATATTATTTCTCAATAACATTTTACTTAGAGCATTTTATTTCTATTCAAAAACAAAGAGAACACAAGATCTTTATTTTCAGAGGTAGTCTGAAGTTAGGTATTTGCGTAAATGCATACTTAATAAGTTATTAAGAAAATGAGGTAGGGAATATTCAAAAACTAAATCTAATAGTATTTTCAATAAAAATTTCCATGCATTTTGGGGAATTATTCTCTTCTTTCTTTTTCATAATAACCAGCTTTTCAAATAGTATATTGTGTTCAGGAAGTATAAATCCTCACATGTAATAGTTGAAAGTTTCTGATATACAATTAAATATATTTTTAGCAATTTATCATAACTAAATTAATGAAGAAGATCTTACACCATCGTAAGATACCCAAGGATTGGAAGATAAGCATCCTCATCAGAGAGTATACTATTCAAGAAGGGAGACCAACTTAACCCCGATAATTTCAGAGGAATAAATCTCCTAAGTTCTACACTCAAATTAGTGACGAGACATTTAGCAAATGAGCTGTACAGCATGATAGAATGGGAAGATCACCAACAGGGATTCAGGAGAGGAAGATCCTGCAACATTAGATAGCTAATAGAAAAGTCACTAGAGTTCAATAACCCAGCATTCGTATGCTTTATAGATCTAAGTAAAGCACTTTGTCATCAGACTATTACAGGAAGGAAATGTACCACCAACTCAAGGATAATGGTATCTTATCCTCCCCAATCACCATATCTAAAGGGATCAGACAGGGTGACTCCTTGAGTCCTTTATTATTTAACCTAGTAATGAATAAGATAATCAATCAGCTCAGAACAAAAAAAGGATACAGAATGGGGAAATATAACGTAAATATAATTTGTAATGTGGACGATGCAGTATTGGTTGCCGAAAATGAAGATGACCTACATCGGCTTCTCAATGAATTTAATAAACTCTGCAGAAACTATAATTTGATGATCTCCATCCAAAATACCAAAAGTATGACAATAGGAAAAGATCCTTTTCAATGTTAGCTTGTGGTAAATGATCAGTCAGTAGAGCAAGTATTAGAAACAAAATATTTGGGAATAGTGATCACAAGCTCAGGGCAGATGAATAAGGAGTTAAAAGAATGAGTCATGAAAGGAAACAGAATTTCCAGCTGCTTAAATTCCTCAGTGTGGTACAACAAATATTTGAGACAAGACTCAAAAGTAAGAATATATAAATCAGTACCTAATTAGACCTATTTTAACATATGCAGCAGAGACACAAGGTGAAACAGAAAGCATGCAACATCAGCTACAAGTGGCAGAAATGTGTGTGTTGAGAAAATTTTAAACAAAATGTTCTTGAATAAAGAAAGAAATTATAACATTAGAACAGCATGTGGAATTAGTTCCATTTCTGAATGGATAATGTCATGTAGGAGAGAATGGAATCAACACATTGATAGAATGAATGAAGACAGAATTGTAAGGGTCTCGAGAGACAATACACCTGTGGGAAGAAGAGATTCCTGGAAGACTGAGGCGACGATGGCTTGAAAGCTTTTAAATTCAAGGAATGGAATAGGCCTATGACCTACTAAGAAGCAGAAGTAGAGAAGAAGCAATGTATCACCATCAACTACTGAAAGAATCAAACAATAAAGAACTGAATAATTCCCCAAAATGCATGAAAATATTTATTGAAAATACTATTAGATTTAGTTTTTGAATATTCCCTATCTCATTTTCTCCCTGGATGTGTCGAATTTCATTCTTGCATGTTATCAGAGGAAGATGAATATCAATAACAGAAAGCAATAGTGCTTATTTTGTAGGACTGGAGGCTTTATATATAGTTTATGAACAACTTGCAGGGAACTGATTACAATATTATCACCTAAAACGTTTTATGGTCAACTCTACTCTGATATATACTTTTTCAAAAATAACATTGCCTTCATTTGACAAAATTTTTTGACACTACAAAAAGAAATGTTATTGAAAGTAGGGTGACCAGATTTTTATCCAAAAGAGATTAAGGGGAGAGAATTAGTGGGAGAGGGTGGAAAGTGATAAATATGAAAACCAAAGTCCCAATGCTGTAACTACTGCTGGCCCAGCAGGTGCAATTACCTGGGGCCCCCGAACACAAGGGGCCCCCCAAGAGCAAATTTTTTTTTATCTCACTGGACAATTTAAAGAACCTTTCTGAAAGCAATTTGTTTATTACCATAAATTGACTAATAAAATTTGAGTTAAGTGTTTTATTATGAAAATGCTAAGATGTTTTCCAAATTTGTAATTTAATACCTGGAACTCTCAAGATTTAGAATTCGTATTCTGGATTTTGTTTTACCAGATTTGAAACAAAGTAAAAGTCTTCAGGGCTCAATTATAAAATTAGTGGTTGATTTTGATTAATAAAGTTTCTTTCAATTAGTTTTCAGCAACTTTTTTTTTTTTTAATTGGACGAAATTTTTTGAGGGGGCCCCAATTTAGCTTTTGAACCGGGGTCCCGGGAGGGCTAGTCCCTGCAAAGTCCTCACAAATAAACACTATCTTTTGCATCTCTTTTATTAATTTCTATCGAGAAATTAGGGATTTGAATGGAGCGAGTAAGTAATGATTCCGGCTGCGGCAACTACTACGATGATTATGATTACGTAGGCTTCCGCGGCCGGAGCGTACTGCTCAAGGCTCAGCAGTACGCTCTGAGGAAGGCCACAATTTGTTGGCTGAAACGTCAGCTACGACCAGATAGACGCGGCTTGTCCCGGACAGCCAAGAGACACTACGGTGATTAGTCCTGTAAGATAGTAGTGTATGTTATAATCTCGAAGGTGATGGTGTTCCTCCCAGCTAGACTGGGATTCCGCGCCGACCAACACGGCATGGTTGAAAGATATGGGTGAGCTACTCCGGTGCACCGATTTTTTCTCGTTCTGCGCATCATCAGTTTGCGTCACGAACCACGTCACCACAACACGAGCACACACAGCTCTTTATGTAGTTGATATCACTGCAAGAGCACTTCGTTTGAAAAGCCAGACCAGACGCTGGCCGCCATTTTGAATGGAGAGCGAGAAGGGTTGAGAAATATTTTGAAAGTGGCGTAAAGTAACAATTTTGAACGGTGACCAACCAAAAATAACACGATGATGGTGAACAAGATGCAATATTAAAAAGAAATTCTTCATATTTCTGTTTCAACGACTTGCAATAAGGTAATAATTTTGGTATCTGTCTACATTTAAAATTCCTGCTAATATTGCGACGCCAACTGGTACCTGAAGCTCATTGACTGAAATCTGATACGATGCGCAATAGCTCACCCATACCTTTCTATCCATATGCTACACGCCGGCTTGCGGGTTTCCTCCTGCAATTTTCTCCCCAAGCGGAGCACCATATAAGTACGCCGTTATTACTTTACTTTTATTAATTTTTTTTTTTTAGATTTAAATCAGGTTTTGCGTTAATATTATGACTGAGAAAGTGAGTGAACTACTATGTAAACTGCGACTTAACAATGCAGATGATCAACCCATTTTGGATAATTGTCAACCTATTTCTACATTGGGTAGTTGTACATCGTGCTGGCGAGAAAATGTGTCATTCTATAACAGGGAGTACATTCTCCAGAAAGTATTTCAGGAGGAAGGCAAATACATTTCGGTAACCCGTATATTTAAGAAAAATTATACTTCTTGAAATTATGAAAATCTAATGAATAAAAATTTCTTCTTGAAATGATGTCAACCCGGATTTTAGTGGAGTACGCCTTCGGAATGTGATGCGAGAGTGTGGCTATTGTTTTGAATACGATGAGCAAAATTCCCCCCCCCCAAAAAAACAACAACTAGTGGTGCTAATACAGCATGTACTTTCTCGTCCTCACGGAAAATTTCGCGAAAAGTACTATAGTTTTCGAAAAATGTACATAACGTTATTTCAAAATCTTAAGAAACTTTTCTAAGGAAAATT